>CAMTDV010000017.1:52335136-54835136 GCA_947069175.1 Scalesia atractyloides | reverse complement strand
CGCACATCTAGAAGCTATCCGCATTTTCCTGTCGTTCGCCTCATGGAAAGGTTTCAAAGTGTACCAATTAGATGTAGATTCTGCTTTCCTATACGGTAAGGTAAAAGAGGAGGTATATGTCGGCCAACCACCGGGGTTTGTCGATCCGATTCACAAAGACAAGGTCTACTTGCTGAACAAAGCTCTTTATGGTTTACACTAGGCCTCGAGAGCCTGGTACGAGACGCTTTCCAAGCACCTTCTGGCTAACCAGTTCACCAGAGGAACAGTAGACAACACTCTCTTTACCAAGGAAGTAGATGGACATCTGATTATTGTGCAAATCTACATGGACGATATCATCTTCGGATCGACAAATGAACAGCTGTGCAAAGACTTCGAGAAAGTCATGAAAGAAAAATTCGAAATGAGCGCTATGGGAGAGATGAAATTCTTTTTGGGGCTTCAGGTTGAACAACTGCCAGACGGTATTTTCATTCACCAGACGAAGTATGTTCATGACGTGTTGGAGAAATTCGACATGACAGGAACTAAACCCGCCTCTACCCCTTTAGCCACAAACCACGGCATTTGTCCAGACAAGTATGGAGAAAATGTTGATGAAACTTTATATCGCTCCATTGTTGGATCCTTGATGTATCTCACTGCTTCTCGCTAGATATCAGTCAAGTCCGAAGGAATCACATCTGTTGATCGTCAAAAGGATCATGCGCTATTTGAAAGGATGCCCGAGCACCGGCTTGTGGTATCCACGTCACGACGATTTCAACCTTGCGGGTTACTCTGACTCTAATTTTGGTTGCTGCAAGCAGAACACTAAATCTACAACAGCCGACTGCCAGTTCTTCGGAACTCGTTTGGTAACATGGCAGTGCAAGAAACAGACCGCGGTCGCTCTCTCTACTTGCGAAGCTGAATATGTTTCAGCATCCTGTTGTTGTTCCCAAATACTGTGGATACAACAACAGATGAGAGACTACGGTCTGGAGTTTCTTGATACGCCCATTTTCGTAGATAACAAGGCGGCCATTGATATCACGGTCAATCCTTGTCAACACTCATGCACTAAACATATCGAGATTCGATATCACTTTATCCGTGACTGTCACGAGAAAAAGTTGATACGAATTGAGAAAATCCACACTGATGACCAAAAGGCAGATTTTTATACCAAAGCTTTTGATAGAGCAAGATTTCGAATCTTTCAAATTAAATGGTTTAAAGAATCTGTCATCAGGGGATATTTATGAGGTTAAATTCGAGGATGACGATGTTGAGATGTGATCCTCACTGGTAAGTCAAAAGTTTTTCTGTAAATAGTTTACATGCTTTCTTTAAAACCACAAATCCAAAAATATGTTTTTTATTTTTTGGGGGAGAAAAAGTTGTGAAAAATACAGAAACATTGAGAAAATTCGTGAAAAATAAAAAAACATTGAAAAAATTCATGAGAAATACAAAAACATTAAAAAAATCCCAAAAAAGAGTTTTGTGTATAAGAGGAGATGATAGTACATCAGTAGACCATTACAATACGCTAAAGAAATGTAGTGTTTAAAGGCGTCTAAACAGGTCTTTCTAAGGATATGTCGGTAGGCTTCGCACGTTCAGTAAACTGCTTTCAGGATATAACCTAAAAGATAAACTGGTAAATCTGTGGCTTAACATCTCTCGGATATATGGGCTTGGTACCCCGAAATTTCGTTTGAGAGAATGCCAGATTCTGATATACTAGGTCTTTATATTTAGTTAATATCTGGGGTATTATACGAGTTCTTCTGATTTTGCGTCAGCAATGGCCTAGAACTTGTATAATACTTTCGCATTATTCATCCCCCAAAGCTGCATAAAAATGAAGAAAAATGTCATAAAAAGATACGACATTCTGCAGTACATAAATTAAAAAGATTCCCAAGAGGAACACCACCTAAAGTCTAGCCTTCACCTCTTTCTCTGTACGGAAGTACTAACCTAAGCTCTCAAGGTTTCGCATTTCACCCCTATACAGATATCAGTTAGATATACACCTGTGAGATGAAATCTAGGGAATCTCGATGCGAGAGTATATTCTGAGGTGGGAAACACAGATTAGGCCATGTTGCTAAAATTTATTTAACATATCTTGAAGCAGTTGAGAAATGTGTAGAGGTTTAAGCGGATTAGTATACCGACAATCTGAAGAAAATCGGTTCAAGAACTTAAAGTTTTATCTAGAGCAACGGTGCTGGTAATCTGTCTCAATAAACTGATATGATCCTCTAACATAAACTCGCAAAATATGTCTGTAAATATGTGTGTACATACTGCTTTAAGAATGGTTAATTTAGAAGTATTCAAAAATACAAAAAGATTTTCCGTTTCTACTTTATTTTCTGACTACCAGTGATGGAAAACAGATCTTCAAAGTTAAAAGTGACAGAATGCTGAGGAAAAGCGTTTGAATTTCGGGCTGGGAGCTAATATGGAAACTAAGTCTAATTTGAAACGTTGAAAAAGTTCATTAATTTGAAACTTAAAATCTTAAAATAATATCAGTTTTGGTCAAAAAGTGGTCAACCGAGGTCAATAACTTGGACTTGGACAACTGTGTGGATAATTAAAATTGAAAAACAATCGAAAAAGTTGGAAAATTGAGAAAATTTCAAAAAGGCAAGAATTTTCGCACGAAAATTGATATTTCCGCATGAAAATATGGCTAAACATCACAGGCCAAATTTTCGTGCGAAAATCATGTGGCCTAAATATAAGAGAGAGCTGAGAATCATTCTGCACGAAAACTTTTAAGTAATTTGGTGCGGAGTCTCTCAAGGCATTTGAGCTCTATCACTTGATACACTCACTTTACGACGTTGTTGACACATTAGAGAGGTTGATTTACACACCTCTTGTAATGGCTAAGGTATTCACCGAGATTGAACCGTCAAAATTGGACTTGTCGGACCTTAAACGGACAAAAACGTAGATCTAGGATAAACTAGCCGGTAAAACATAAAATTGAACCCTAAAATGTTAATATCGGCAAGTTTAACTAAAGTTTACCGTTTCGATTTCTTGAAAAAGTCAAAAATTGCAAGCGTTTTGAGTCGGATTGAAAATGTACAAACTGTTGGAGAGGACAAAGATTTTCGCACAGAAATTTGGGATTTTTGCACGAAATTTCATAATGGAAAGAAGCTAGTTTCTGTCTTGATAATTTTCGCACGAAAATTATGCTAAGATTGTATACTAAAAATTTTCGTACGAAAATTTATAGAAATTTGTAATTGTGAAAATTTTTTCTAACTTTTTCACATCTATCTGTTTCACCGAAAACCGTGTATGAGTTCCAACCAATCCACAAATCCTGCTGCTTGATTGACAAGGAAGTATGGGATTTTTGCACGAAAATTCATAAAGGAAAGAAGCTAGTTTCTGTCTTGATAATTTTCGCACGAAAATTATGCTAAGATTGTATACTAAAAATTTTCGTACGAAAATTTATAGAAAATTTGTAATTGTGAAAAATTTTTCTAACTTTTTCACATCTATCTGTTTCACCGAAAACCATGTATGAGTTCCAACCAATCCACAAATCCTGCTGCTTGATTGACAAGGAAGTACCAGAATTTGCTCCGTTCTCGCAATACATAGACTTTCTGGAGAAACTGCCGGTTTATCATGCCCTTACACATCATCATGATGTTTATGCCTCACACGTTGATAGATTTTGGGGCGTAACAGTTTTAAGAGCTGATGGGATGGCTATTATTTCAGTAGTTAAGATTGGGGATCAAGATGTCGAAATTACGATCACAGAAGATCTGATCCGCTCAGTGCTACATTTTAGAGATGAAAGTGACTTTCCGACTGGGTATACAGAGAAGTTTATCAAAGGCTGTTTTTACCGCATGGGATACAACGGATATGTGAACTCTGCTCCATACAAGATCAATCAGTTGGGCTTACCGTACAGATTTCTTGCCCGCTGCATTACACATTCATTAAGCCCCAGGAAAGGGGACTGGGATGATTTAGTAGACTACCACATGTGTATGATGGTGGCAGTGATATTAAACAAGCCCTACAACTTCAGTAGGATGATTTTTGACCAGATGGTGATGAACTTGGGGAAGGGTAGATTTTTGCAGTATCCAAATTTTGTACAGATGATTCTCGATCATTTACATCTTAATCTCGAGAAGAAAAAGGATGACATTTTGGAGTTAGAGCACATGACTGCTTCTGATCTACACAATATCAGCAACTACCGCAAAAGGGAAAGGTTCCTGCATTCAAACCAGTTTTTGGAACGGTTGTTAAAGTTGATTACGTTGCTCCTCCTGAAGGAAAATGGAGAAATGAAGGGAGTGGTGACGAAAGCGAAGATGCAAGTATGATGGAAGATTTTGTTGAAAAGAGAAGTCAGTGGTTTATTAAGGTTGACGGTGAGAAAGGTCACTATGGAAAGAAGAAAGGTGGTGCTGCTTCAAAAAGAAAGACATCTACATAAACTTCCTCTTCTGCACCTAAACGCCAGAGAAAACAAGCCAGTGTTAGCACATGGTTGATAGATGAAACAAATGTCGAGCAGGTGAATGTAGTAGAGACTGTGCAACAAGCTGAACCAGTCCAGGTTGAAGAAACGTTGGAACAAACGACTACAGACATCGAGAGAATGGTCGGAGTTGAAAAAGAAGCAGGTGGTGGCGATGATGAAGGGCCATCATTCTGATGTATTCTGAGGATAGAAGAGAAGGAGAAAAGAGAAAAAGAGCAAGAGAGGAAACAAAGAGAAAAAGAATTGGCTGAGAAGAAAAAGCGTAAGGCTACAGGGGATGACGATACTACATATGAGCCATCTGAGGCTGAAGAAGATATTTCAATCGTCAAGCATGCAAAGAAGAAAACTACTAGAAAGCTTCGGATTAAGCTAAGGATAAAACCTTCCGAAGCTCCAGTTGCCCCAACTGCAGAAACATCTTCTGAACGCCCCCCATCTCCTCCTTCTCAGAAGGTTGATACAGAGACTCGTATTTCTTCTCCTCCACCAGTTGTTAATCCTCAAATCAGTTCTCCTCCTCCATAGTTCACATCTACAGAGGTTCCTATTCCATCTCCTCCTATTATATCTCAAGCGCAAGCGACATCATTTGCTCATCCAACACAACCAGATCCTCCAATTGACACAACTTTTGATGACTATTTCTTTGAGATGGGTAGTATTCCAGGGGGAGATAGGCTCACAGCTGATGACGTTTATGTTGGAATGCTCAATGAGTTGGAAGAAAAATTGAAGTCTGCTGATGAGAAGATAAAGATCTTTGAGTCTGATAGGGAAAGCATCAGAGAGATTCTGAGATTGGTGACTGATGATAGTGAAAGATACTTCTAGGCTTCCCAGAAAGTTGATGATTATGAAGAGAGAATCAAAGTTCTGGAGAATGAGAGGGAGGTTTTAAAGGCAACTCTGAATAGTTACGAGACAGAGAACCAGAGGATTATCAAAAAGATGGAAGAGTATGAAGCCGAACGTGAGTCGAATAACAGACAGGTGGAACTTATGAAGAAGATTTTGGTTCGTACTCTAGGTATCTCTCTCACTGATGAGATTGAGAAAATTGAAAGAGAGGAAGCTAGACAAAAGGTTGCAGAAAGGGAACGAGCTTCCAAAGCCTTATCTGATGCTGAAGGTCGAAGGAAAGAAAAGATTGTTGATATGCCAGTATATAAAGCTACCTCATCAATGGCTCCTTTGATCGAACAGTCTGCGCCGGAAGCTGAATCCGTGCCAGCATCTTCTGAGTTGGTAGTTTATGATCCTACCATTGATGTAAGCAAGAGGTTTGTGATTCAAGGAGAAGGTATTCTGGAATCAATGACGAGAGAAAGGCAATTGTTGATAGGGAGATAAGGAAAGAGATTGACGAGTTGCTAGATGAAACGTTTGATGAGTTAGAGAAGGAAGGGTTTGAATATGTAGCAACTTTATTTGATAATGAAAATATTTCTGTTGATGCTTACATGAACGACTCTATGTTTGAGCTAATTGAGGAGATGGAAAACACTTTTCTCAATTGCGACTGCCCCGATGATCGCAAGGTGCGATATGCTACCGGTCGTTTGTTCGGAGTAGCACTTACATGGTGGAATACAGAGAAGGGTAAGCGAGGTGCTGAGGATGCTATGACTTTGACTTGGGAAGAGTTGAGGGAGATCATGACAAGACGTTTCTGTCCAAGAAGCGAAATCAAGAAATTAGAAGATGAGTTCTACTCTTTGAAACAAAAGGAGGGCGACCACACCACATACAACAACAGATTCCTTGAGTTGAATCATATGGTCCTCAACTTGTTCACTCCCCTCTACCGTTTGATCGAGCACTACATTCGAGGTCTTCCTTCAAAAATTCAAGACCCTGTAATAAGTACCACACATGCAACTTTGGAAGCAGCAATGGAGTTAGCTACAGAGCTCACCGAAAACCACATATGGAATGAAGACTTCAAGGGAGAAGAAGGATAAAGCATCAAACGAAACCTCAAACCCAACCTAGACCAAATCCTCTTCTCAACCCACTTCTAAGAGAAAACGGGATGGGAAAAATTTTGCTGTCACCCAAGGCAATCAACCAGCTCCACAAGCCGTACCCCTCCAAGCTATCCCAATCACTCAAGTAGCACCCAACTCTACTTACCCAAATAAGTAACCTTACATTGGACCTCACCCTCAATGTAACACCTGTTTTTATCACCATCCATCTACCATACCTTGTCGACTGTGTGCTAATTGTGGGCGTTATGGTCATTTGAGCAAAACTTGTCGTACCCCTCAAAACCAAGCTTCACCCCTACCCAAAACACGATCCAATCATATCAACAACCCCAATACCCCATGGTTCCACATGTTCGAGCTTGCTTTAATTGTGGGGACCCTACCCATTTTAGAAACACGTGCCCTCGATTGGTTAACATCATAAACGCCCAAGCTCAAGCAAACCTAGTTAACCAAGCAAATCAAGAAAACCCAGCACTACCTCCAGCAAGAGGAAGAGCTTACAACATCAACGCCAATCCTGTTGAAGATAATAACAGCCCAAACGAACAACCCAACTAGCCTTCCATCACCAAGAGTCAAGACTCAACTCCAACCGTCTAGTTCTTAATGTTTTCTTAATCTTTGTGTATCCCTGTTATAATTTGGGAATTTATGTATCCAAGGATTTTAATGCAAGTTGAAGTTACTGTTTTATTTCATATCTTTACTCATTGATTTAATTTTCATATCATCATACATCACGACGTATCTCGAGGTTGGGTCGTGTCTCACTTTTTCATAGACTGACCCCTTCATCATAGCAATCGAGAGAGGTATTGTCGTCATTCAGTCATGTATCCTTTCAGATTTGAGACTCAAGCTTTGGTTGTTGTGTTTGTTTATGTTTTAGAGTCACATAGAACTAATCATAACTTACTGACAAAGCCAATGAAAATTTGACAAGAATATGGTGGATACGCCCCTGGTACTTCCTATATATAAGTATTCTTGTCAAAGGACCAAAAGCATTATCAGGCGGTTATGAGAAGTTCCGTGTAGGTTTTAATATTGACATAGTTGAAGTTTTTGTTTTGATATAACCTTATCTTTTCAACGCATCAATTCTCTCAAACTCTTATGCATAAGATCATATCCAGTCAATCAACTCTATGTATCAACGCTTTTCATCTTAGGCATCAAAAAGCGATTCCTGTAGCAGGGTATTCAACCCTTACTAGGAACGTTACCGCCTCAATCAAAAATCCAAAACATCACACCTCTCTTTTCTGCTAAGAGATATTCAGATTCTAGTTAGAGTGCGTTGGGAGTTAAAAACGAGAACCTGAGTTCACCTGAGAACGCGTGAGAAATATCCGCATCTCTTCCCCAGATATATCTACAATTTAAATTTCGGGACGAAATTTCTAAAAGTAGGGGATACTGTAATATTCGTGTAAAACGGGTTTCAAGAACCCCTCCATTTGAGATTCAAGTAAATTATTTAATGTTCATTATGCTTTTATTAGTATTAATTGATTTATTTAATTTATAACCTATATTTATAAATAAAATACATACTTAAATTAATAATCAGTAAAGGAAAAATAATTAAAATTTTAAATAACAAAATACTAAAAATAAAAGAGGGGTAACCGGAATCGAACCCGTGTTCCCCCACATGGTCACACACTCACAACACCACTGTACCACACACACAAGTGCGTATAAAACCGAAATCAAATAAGTATTATGTCGAATCAGTCAAAGACCTGCAAAACCCAGAAAATCCGAAACTGTCAAAGGCAGATTATGTGCAATCAAGCAAATTCCGTTTTTCTTTTTATTAGAACTTGAATTTTATAATAGTTATAACCGAAATCATCAGTCAATCAATTTGAAACGGATCGAAATCATAAGTCTTTAATCTTGGATTGAAACTGAAAATCTCAGTCAAACTTGTTACTCTATAAATACAAACCCAATCTCTCACAAAGAGAACTCGCACACTCACTTCTTCATCACTCAAATCCTCGGACGCTCTGTTCAAACTTACTCGCCGGAAAATTTATTTGAGCTGTCGGAAAACACCAGCGGAAAACTAGGGATTCACTCCTCATCGGTATATTTTTTTCTTATTCTTTTTCTATATCTGTTATTATCATTTAATGCAATCGATCACACCCGGATAACAACATTATCAGTTGAGTTCAGTTCTGGGTCAACTAATATTGAAGCAGATGAAGTTATTTTGTATATAAGTATAATAAAATCTTGGAGTTTAATCGGGTTAGACACATAGTCCAGCGGTGGACTGTGTGCATTTCACACAAACATCACCGGGTTTGATAATTTAACAACACGATCCACTGAAATAAAATCCATTTTTGTTAAACCAAATCATATTGTCTCGCAGTAAGTGGTTAAATATAATAAAAATCACTTAAATATCGGGTTAGACACCCAGCCCAGTTGGTTGGGCTGGGTGCAAATCAACTTAAGGTCACGGGTTCGATACTCTGTATGCACGCCGGTTCAATTGATTTAAATCTTTTTAATTAAATTAATTCTGGTTTAATCTAATAAGTATATAAATATAATAAAAATCAAGATATTAGCGCGTTAGACACGTAGCTCAGTTGGAAGAGCTGTGTGCACGTAAGCGGGAGGTCACAAGTTCGAGTCCCACCACACGCAGTCAAATAGTCAACGACCCGGTCAGACCACCTTGTCAGGTCTGACAAGGTTTTTGTAATTTAATATTATTTTTTTTATTTTTGTTTTATCTTATTATATTTTTGTAATTATATATTTTATTTAAAATCAATAAAAAATACTTAAAGATGCAAATTCAAAGGTCTTAAAATCTCTACAAATACCACAAAAATAACCTAAAACTCTACAAAAGAATAATAAATCAAAATATTAATTTTCTTATATTTATCAAATTATCGCGTTATTATTTTAGGTTAGTATTCTCCCGTTGGTCAAATCCTCAACTCGTGCGCATCCATTATCAAGCAAGAAACGCACCCACTGTGAGTGAATTCTTACAAATTCCCTCTTTATTCATGTTTTGGGGTGTATCATGTGTCATTAATACATTTCGTTTATTCAAACCCTTGTGCTATTACTGTTATATGAACTATCGTGTGATGTAAATGTTGTTGTATTGCGAGTTTACATTTTTGTCAAGTTGCGTGCAAATCATTCATTAGGCCCATCAGTTCCTCGTTGGAGACGAGTTGAGCATCAGGTGCCTCATTAGATCGGCTCCGTTTGATTGAGCCTTGATCTCATTGTTCATCATTTGGTATGCGTGTGTGTGCATTAATTGATATTATGTGTTTTGTGGTTTAATTTACATATACGTATACTCATTTTTGGTTATGCACATTTTTATTCAAATAACCAATATAACTAATTCTTTCAAACATTTAAATAAGATTCACTCGCCAACTTTTGTTGACCCAAAACCCTAGTTTTACACATGATACAGGTGGGCAGGTTGAAGCAAGGAACACATAGGAAATTGCCTTAAAAGAAAAATAAAGAAGTCATGAAAAATGTATTTGAACATGTTGTGCTTGTATGTTTATTGTAATTTCTTCTTTAAATAGAAATAATAAATATGAAACTTTATAGTAAATGTCATGAGCTTTGATAAAAACCCAATCATGCCCCAACTACCATTTCCGCTGCGGGTCAGGGTGTGACTGGTTCAGGGGGGGGGGGGGAATCGTCGATTGAAGAAACATGCCAAAGCTAAAAGTTATCTATCTAGAGCACGATGTGGAAGAAGGAGAGTTTGTTCATAAATACTCCAAGGCGGATCTTGCAGAATTATTTGGCTTAGATGAAGATTCTTTCGAGTTTGATTTTGAAGAAGAATTGAAGAACACCCTATTAGAGCCAAAGGATTATGTTTCGAAGACATCCCTCAAGCAAACGACTACGACAGAGTAATTATTGAAGATTGGGATTCGGATGATAATGAAGAAGCAAGATACACGGGTAAAGGAAATGATGTGTGTCCTACCCTTGATGAAATGACTGCCGAGATCGATGATGAAATGTTAAAACAGAAAGTGGCAGAAGCAGTTAAAGAGGGAACAACTCCCAAACCACCAACAAAAGAAGAGATGATAGAGATGAAAAAGAAATGGTTCAAGGAGATGCCACCTGAAAGAAAGTTCTGTCGTCCATTGGCTTTCTTCACTAGAGACCCTGACGCATCTCTAGGTGACATTATTAGTTGGGGATGGATCGAGGAACTCGATGTGTATGCGTTAAAAAGTGAGCATGGAGTTCAATACTTCAAAAGATTGGGTGATATAAAGACCTTGCCAGAATGGGATGTGAAAGAGCTGGTCCAAGCCAAGACGTTCAGTATGAAGCTGCGTCCAAATGATCAACGTCTATGGAAGCTCATCAAGTTTGAAGTTGAACATGGATTCAATCTATGGAAGCCTCACAAGCCAAAAACCGTGACAAAGATAGATCCAGTTACTCAAGAGAAAGATGTGACTTTGATTGTGAAAAGGCCTCGCGTTATGAAGAATATGCCTCTGAAGAAAATGGAACAAGATTTTTACAAGATCTTCAAGTGGTGGCACTATGATTCGAGTACTGGAGAGGCTGTGATTTGTGTTGAGCCTGATGAAGGGTCATGGGATATGTCCGGGATCTTTCAGAGACCGTAATTATGCATAAAATAATCTATGGGCTATGGCGTGCAATCAGAGTATTGGATCCTATGTGGCTGGTCAACCGCTTAGAGAAAGACATTGAACGATTATTCTTCATCAAAATCAGTTATGAAGAAAAAGACAAGGAGCAGGCCATGCAGTTCCAGAAAATTGTGAATGTTTGTTACGCTAACAACATTAATTCAGGTAAAGAATGGAAAACTTCATGGAGAAAGCTTGAAGATAAAGAGCAGAAAAAGAAAGATCAAAATGAAGAAAGGATTGAAGCTCGTCGAAAGCTGGCCTCCCGTGAAAGGTTCAAGTTCGGGAATACTTACAACCGACCTCCTCTTCCAGATCAAACGCCCATTGCTTCAGAGGAGCGTCGAAGGCCAAGCAAGAGATTTTTTGGTTGATTCAAGTCAAACGTGTTTAAAGTTTTTGAAGAAAAAGCTTTTGAAGAGTGTCCAAGACAGCGGCAACATCGAAGGGGGAGTCTGTTGGTGCACTTATGTCTATTGCCTACGTCTAGGACGAGTCTATTGTACAGATAGGGTTTCGTCACGTCAGAAGTTTAGTTTTGAAGTTTTTGTATGTTTACTAATATTTTCGTACGAAAATCTGCAAGGATTTTCGCACGAAAATTTTGTGCGAAAATCCATGCTGCCTACTCACTTGGTGCTATCATGTCTGCCTATAAATAGGTGACTTAGGTTGTATGTTAGGCATGCTGTTTTGAGGAATCAGTGGCGAAGCCTTGTTCGAGTCTGTAATCATTGCTAACGTTTATTCAATACGCAGACGGTTAAACAGTAATCATTGCTTGTTCTTTGTTTGTTCAATCATCTAACAATGAATTCCGCCTCTGTTAGCTGAGCAAGTCTGACCGGAAAGCTCATTAAGTGGGGTCCGATCCTAAGCTTCATTCATACTAACAAAGCTCGGGAAGTCAAGGAATCAAGTAGCACCTAGTATGGAATCATTATGTTAATAAATTGGAACCTAAATCGGGAGATTGGATAGAATGAGGTCTTGTAAACCAAATGAGTGTTGGAAATCATATGATATAGTGTAACAAAGCCTACATTCTGATTTGAAAGCAATCCTAAGTGCTTATGACCCATTACGACTCGTTAAGGTAGTTTAAGCTACTTTATCGTGTCGTTTGCGCAAAAGCACGTTTGGATGGTCTAACTAGTCCTCTGATAAGTCTTATTTGCCTAAATATGTATAAAAATGTTGCATAATCAGTTTAAGTGTCAAAATTTAGGTAACATATGCTTAGATTGAATTTATGCGCAAAAGGGCATTTTGGTCGTTTTCCTAAGGCATATAAACTACCTATCATACAACTAACAAACGAAGTAACCATAAGGTATAACCCCTGGAGGTTATTCCCTATACAATTACGGTCACAATATATGTTTGGTCGGATCCTAATGATCGACCAAACGGGTCGGGATCAAAAGTCTAAGCGGTTGTTAAGACCGCTTGACTTACGACCCTAAATAAGCATTAAACTAGAAGTGATGAGTTAGACATGCCAAAACATGTCTAACCTAAGTTTAAAAAAATGTTTGATATCAAAACAAAGTGTTTTGATACCCGGAAATAGTTCCATCGGATAATGCGCATTTATCGCATTATTGACCGAAACTTTGACTCGTCACTAAAACTAGTCAACGTGGTAATCAGTAGGTATAGTTGCAAGGGACTATAACCATCGTGATTACGATCACGTTGCAAAGTTCAAATGAACTTTGTCTTGACCAATTCATGGTCAAAGCCGAAAGTCAAACATTATTTAACTTTTAGCTTTAAATGGAAACTGCTGTGCTGCGCACTGCTTACGGACCGTATGGGTCCAGGGCTTACGGTCCGTAAGCCTTGAGCAGGGTCTGATCTTTCAATAATGGCAGTTTTGGTCCCTGTAGCTTTTAAACTTGTTTTTCGACGTGTTTAACCCCCATTAACCAAATGTAAGGCTTTACAAGGATGTTAAAGCATATGGGACACAAAATATGTACAAAAATGTCCCGAGTGTTGGTTCGTTCGGTCGTACGGTTGCAGTTTTTGATTAATTACGACGAAGATCGTAACGAACGTGCGAATGACCGTAAATGCGTAACGAATGGCATTTTTGCATTCCAATCACTAAAATATGATATTTTAATGATTAAAGTTTTTTTGAATGTCCGAACAAGTTTCGGGATAGTGAAATACGCGAAAGGCATAGTTTCGCAGAATTTGCAAAATAGCCCTTGGAGCTGAATAAACTTGTTTTTGCCATACCAAACCCCACGAAACTTATTTCTAAGTTATGTAAAGGGTATTTAGGGTAGCTTTATCTTATTTCATTGTTATGGAGTGTACGTCACGTTAAACTAATTACGTTTGCGTAACAGTTTACATATAACTTCCAGAAACGTTTAGAGGAGTTGAAATTGTGTATGGACTGAAATGTGTGAATGTCATAGGTAATTATACAATTCCCGGGAATGAAACACGATTTAGAATTGTATGATGGTTGAAAAGGCTCAGGTGTTACAGTCTCCCCTACTTCAGGAAATTTCGCCCCAAAATTTAATTTGGAGGAGACTTGTGAAAACATATGTGTGGGTATCGCTATCAAATGATCCTTCGTTCCAAGAGTGAGAATCTAGGCAACGCTTGGATTCCAGCGAACTTTGTTTATTGTATTTGTATATCGTCTATTGATTATGAATTTAGATTCGAAAATCTAAACTTCATTACAATAGGTGGTTAATGACATCTTTGTTTGTACCGAGCCTTAGAAGAATCATGAAAATGTCAAAGTGAAAACTTGTTGTAACGAAACTAAAAAGGGTGTAAGCTCGGATGGGAGTTGGATTTTTGATTAATGAACGAAAGAACGCTTATAGGGGTTTCCCATGAAGACTAGTATAAGAAACTGTGTGTGTGCTCAAAGTTGGAGTCGGAGGGTGAAAGATTATAACAACATTGGTCAAGGTCCTGAACTTCTAGTGACTTAAATATCAAACGCCACACTTGCAATATAATAAGGAACACTTATATATAGGAAGTACCAGCGGCGTATCCACCATGCCCTTATTACATTGTTCCCGTTTCGTTATTCTTATTACTATAGGTTCTTACACATGACAAAACTTGCTGTGGTTTCTATGCACTGAATTATATAATTATGTATGCATCCATAATTACACAATCCCTTGCATAGTCCGCACAGTTTATTTTGTAATGTGTAGGGAAAATCAAACAAATAAACACATGATGACTCGTCTCAGACCACAAAAGTTCCTTTTTAATTAGATCAACAAATAATCTTTTTAAATAGACACTAAAGATTCTTTTAACTTGATCATTACATGATCTCAGTAGAATAGTACTTTGGAATCGAAGGGTCTAATTATTTGCATAGAAAAGCCCTTAAGGATTGATGATATTACTTTGGATATCCTTCTAAGGATCTAGCATATGAAAATATGGAAGGTTCTATAAGGATTTGGATAGTAATTGTTTTGAATCAAATAACCGTTAACTTGTACATATGTATTAAAGCACGCAAAGAATCCAATCAAGGACTCCGGATTGCACTTTAATCATCCACAAGGATCTAACTATGAATATAGGAAGATCCTATAGGGATTTGGGATTTGTATAGCGAAAATGTTTTGAAAATCATGTACTAGATGTACTACAAAATCAAAGTTTGGGTGTAATGTCATGAAAATACAAATGTATGCATAGACATATCGACATATTGCATAAGACCAATTAAGGACTTATGAAAAGTACCCTTAGGTATCCAAGCAATGATTTAAAGTGGTACTTTGAGTATTTGTTAAGAGTTATGACTTGTACCTTGTACTTTGTTTCTTAGAAGAAACGAGTACGTAGGATTTTTGTGGAGATCGCGAGCGATCACAAAATAGAAGAAACTACGAGAGTAGTTTGATTTGCAAGGAACCATATCCTTGGTGTCGGTATTATTGAGGTATGTCACACATACAAGTAATCATACTGGTTTTGTAAATAAAATTGAAATAGCAAATTTATTTATAAACAAACTGGAATGTGTCTAGTTTCTTGGCTACAAAACAAGAAAATTATAAAAGTTTAAATGTTCACAGCTGCATTGTCATTTGCATGAGCCTCATTAGCATTTCTGTTAAATGCTCGCCCAAGGGCTAGATTTGCATTAACAAGCTTTGGGCAATTGTTTTGATAGTGAGTAAGATCACCACAGTTGTAGCACGATCAAGGTGGATATGGTGCTTGAGCAGCAGCAGGGTTTGCATTTGCTTGATTTTGGTGGTTGGTAGCAAAACGACATGCATTTACCAAATATCCCAATCGTCCACAGTGGGTACATTTGTGACATGGTGTTTGATTTAGATGATGATGATTGCATTTGTTGCACAGAGGTGCGGTGCCAGCATAAGTTTTCCTAGCATGAGGTTGTGCTGGTTGGTTTAGAGCAACTACCTCAAAGTTTTGTGAAGCCTTACGCTTTTTTGACTTCTTAGAGGATTCAGTCTGGTTTTCCTTTGATTTTTTCTTGGGTAGTCTTGTCCGATGGTTTCTTGTCGCCTTTACGGAAAAGTTTCCCCTTCTTGATTTGAGATTCAGTCAGGGTTGCGGATAGCTCAATGGTCTGTCTAATTGTAGCAGGATTGCTACCAGTGACTATGTCCTGAATTGGGTCAGGGAGACCATCAATGTACTTTTCAATTGCCTTATCCAAAGGCGTAACCATGGCAGGATATAACAAACTTAGTTCCTCATAACGATCAGTGTAGGCTCGATGTTCACCACTATCTTGTTTCAGATCGTGGAATTCGTTCTCAAGTGCCCTCTGTTCATGACATGGGCAGAATTCTTTCATCATAAGAGCTCTAAGCTCTTCCCATGTCTGAGCCAGTGCTACGTCAACACCTCTATCGCTCATAATCCCGTGCCACCACGTGAGTGCTCTCTTTTGGAAAACACTCGAGGCAAACTCTACTTTTCGCTCGCTCGAACATTGAACATGGTGAAAAGTGTTTTCGATACTCTGAAACCATTGTAGGAGCCCAGTAGCTCCCTCAGACCCAGTGAAGTTTAGTGGTTTGGCCGAGTTGAATTGTTTAAAGTTGCACGGAGTAGGTGCATTGTTGTTGTTATTGTTTTGATAAGCTTGATTGAGTTGGGTCACAAGGTTTGGGAGTACAACAGCCATTTGTTGAGCGATTAAAGTCGCCATTTCGGCGTCTTGAGTAGCGTTGCGACGAGGAGGCATTCTAAAAGAGAAAGGGAATCATGAAAGAAATCGAGTGAGATTGATATTGGATAGTCAAAATGAATTAAAAAAATATCGAGAAAGTATAAGGATTGTGATCATTTGTTCGTTACTTAAAACAAACAAACGACACAGTGACACATCAAAGTAAATGGGCCCTTATAATGTATCGCGAAGACATGCTTTAGCCTATAAGTGAATACTCACCCCAAGAGTTCCCAGGTAAGAGTGACTGGTCCGATAATGCGGATTTGTACGAACACTCTAGCCTTAGACAGAAAATTCGGGGTACAGGCATTCACCCTTCCAGATTGGATGTGTTCACATTATTAATGCCCAAACTTTGACGAGATTTTGAAAACTTTGAAGGCATAAAGCCGAAAACAAATCATCCAAGGATAGATGATTTCTTGTGTGATCTTTAGAAAAAGATTTGACTTTCGAAAGATATATTATGTTCTGTTTTTTGGTAATCACCTAAGGATAGGTGATGGTAGTGTATTAAGAATCTAAACGCAAGTAACTCACGTTGGGGTCCTAGGAAGGTTATAGACTAGGTCAAAGCATTACTAATAACCTAATTCCATATAACCAGTGCTATGATACCAATCTGTAACACTCCAAATCGCGTAAAGCAACACGTGGTGGAAACACTAGGGGAGTCACGTTACAAATTGTTTCGCAACACATGGTATTTAGAGTTTTGTTTTATTGATTTATCAAATTTACATTTGTATTGGAATAACGAAAATAAAATACAATCAAATTGTCCTCTAAATTTTAATGTCACTAAGGCCCGTGTCCATCCTATGTGTAGTAAGCAGCGACAATTATCATATAAATAAACCTGAAACATATGTGAAAATAGGTACGTCAACATAAAAATGCCTGTGAGTAACATAGGTTTTGTGAATTAGATTCATGGCTTTGAATGTTTTAAGAAAAGAACATATGTTTTCAAAAATAGCCATGAATCGTTGCAAAAAGGTTTGGTATCTAAAATACTTTGCTTTTTAATAAAAAGTGTTTGAAATATATGTACAAGATATACGTTTTGTTTTTGAAATAACAATTTAGTTAGTATATCAAAATGTATACCTTTTTTTTAAAAGATTGGGTCGCATATCAAAATATACTTTAGTAAACAATATTGCATTGGTAGCATATAAAACCATGCTTTCGTTTATAAATAAAAAATCAGCAGTATATCAAAATATACTTTGGCTTAAAAGGTTGGATAGTATATCAAACTATACTTTAGTAGCACATCAAACTATGCTTTGGTTTAGTATATCAAACTATACTTTGGAAAACATTGTCACATTGGTAGCATAGCAACTATGCTTTGGTTTAGGGAATAAAAGATAAGTTTTTATGGCTTAATTAGAAAACCTTTGTAAAACATACATTGTAGTCGTTTGGCAATACATTCAAACCTAGTGTATCAAACTACACTTTGGTGACTATAGATTTACCACGAAGGCCAAATCTATTTGGTTTAAACTTTGGTTTCTGACATTCCATACAACAGGAATGGGGTGTCAAGTCCTATAGCGCTATATCATACTACCAATCGGCTTGATCATTGTTAATGAATGTATAAAAGAAATACGCACCAACAATAGTCTCATAAACTTTGAAAATCATTATTTAAGCCATAGATAACAGTTTCAAATCGTTATCGGATATAGTACTATGTATAAGGAATCATATAGCATTGAAAACGTGAAAATAGTGAATAGGCACATATGAATCACCCCAAAACATTAGAAAAACGTAAGAGAGGGGACTATATACTCACTTGATCTAGTGAACTAACAAAGCTCGAGAAGTCAAGGAATCAAGTGGCACCTAGTATGGAATCACTATGTTAATAAATTGGAACCTAAATCGGGAGATCGGATAGAATGAGGTCTTGTAAACCAAATGAGTGTTGGAACTCATATGATATGGTGTAACAAAGCCTACATTCTGATTTGAAAGCAATCCTAAGTGCTTATGACCCGTTACGACTCGTTAAGGTAGTTTAAGCTACTTTATCGTGTCGTTTGCGCAAAAGCGCGTTCCGATGGTCTAACTAGTCCTATGATAAGTCTTATATGCTGAAATATGTATAAAAATGTTGCATAATCAGTTTAAGTGTCAAAATTTAGGTTACATATGCTTAGATTGAATTTATGCGCAAAAAGGGCATTTTGGTCATTTTCCTAAGGCATATAAACTACCTATCATACAACTAACTAAACGAAGTAACCATAAGGTATAACCCCTGGAGGTTATTCCCTATACAATTATGGTCACAATATATGTTTGGTCGGATCCTAATGATCGACCAAACGGGTCGGGTTCAAAAGTCTAAGCGGTTGTTAAGACCGCTTGACTTACGACCCTAAATAAGCACTACACTAGAAGTGACGAGTTAGACATGCCAAAACATGTCTAACCTAAGTTTAAAAAAATGTTTGATATCAAAACAAAGTGTTTTGATACCCGGAAATAGTTCCGTCGGATAATGCGCATTTATCGCATTATTGACCGAAACTTTGACTCGTCACTACAACCAGTCAACGTGGTAATCAGTAGGTATAGTTGCAAGGGACTATAACCATCGTGATTACGATCATGTTGCAAAGTTCAAATGAACTTTGTCTTGACCAATTCATGGTCAAAGCCGAAAGTCAAACATTTTTTGACTTTTAGCTTTAAATAACTAAAATAACTAAACAAGATCAAGATAGAACACTTACTTGTGTTCTAGGATGAAGAAATGGCTAGAAAAACTCAGATGGGAGGCCTCCTAAAAAGGTAGCAACTCCACTTAGAGCTTAGAGAGAAGAAAGATAGGAATGAGCAAAATGGAATGAATATGATCATGGGTATCCATAGGAATTCTTGAACCATTAGATCATGCCATGTGTTTTGTGTGGTGAGCAAGGAATAATCTACACCACACACTTGTTAGGCTAGGAATTAAAGCCTTGGTGATCACACAACTTGGCCTCCAAGCATAAAAACAAGGGGCTGCCATGAAGAAACATGGAAACTACTGTGCTGCGCACTGCTTACGGACCATATGGGTCCAGGGCTTACAGTTCGTAAGCCTTGAGCAGGGTCTGATCTTTCAAAAATGGCAGTTTTGGTCCCTGTAGCTTTTAAACTTGTTTTTCAACGCGTTTAACCCCCATTAACCAAATGTAAGGATTTACAAGGATGTTAAAGCATATGGGACACAAAATATGTTCAAAAATGTCCCGGGTGTCAGTTCGTTCGGTCGTACGGTTGCGGTTTTCGATTGATTACGACGAAGATTGTAACGAACGTGCGAATGACCGTAAATGCGTAATGAATGGCATTTTTGCATTCCAATCACTAAAATATGATATGTTAATGATTAAAAGTTTTTTGAATGCCCGAACATGTTTCCAGATAGTGAAATACGCGAAAGGCATAGTTTCGCAGAATTTGCAAAATAGCCCTTGGAGCTGAATAAACTTGATTTTGCCATACCATACCCCACGAAACTTATTTCTAAGTTATGTAAAGGGTATTTAGGGTAGGTTTAGCTTATTTCATTGTTTCGGAGTGTACGTCACGTTAAACTGATTACGTTTGAGTAACAGTTTACGTATAACTTCCAGAAAAGTTTAGAGGAGTTGAAATTGTATATGGACTGAAATGTGTGAATGTCATAGATAATTATACAATTCCCGGGAATGAAACATAAGATTTTGTTAGATTCGGAATTGTATGATGGTTGAAAAGGCTCAGGTGTCACAGAAAGGCTCGAGCATTTCCTTTCGTTGCCCCACCAAACTTTGTAGTATCATCCTTGGCAGTCTTGAAACAGTTAGTCTTTATGTGGCCCTTCTCGCCATATTTGAAACAAGTAGCATCTTTAATATCTCTGCAGTCTAGGGTCTTATGCCTCATTTTCTTACAAATCCCACACGGTTTAGCTTGTGGGTCAAATCGACACTGACCCCCGTGTCTTTTTTTGCAGATTTTGCACACAGGTCTCTCCTCAGACCTCTTTTGATTCTTATAGGATCCAGATTTCCCTTTCTACTTGAATCGTTGGGAGTTATCATCCTCCCTCTTCCTCTTCCCATCAGTCTCTACTCTGACTGACATTCGCCTCACAAAATCTTGGGTGAGGGAAAGAGATAGTTCAACCGCGGATTTGTAAGTGCTAGGCCGAACAGCCTTAACTAAACTCCTTATCACCGGAGCCAACCCATTAACGCGCAATGGGCTTGGGTTCTGAAGTAACTTGATAGGATACCAGTCGAGAATAGAAATTGAAGTCGGTAACGTAATTCTGACCGTTAAGATTTTTCATTGTAAGAGCTATAAAATCCATCTCTATCTTTTCCACCTCATGAGGTGGGCAATAAGCGTCCTTAACCAAGTCCACGAACTTGGATCATCCCAGATTATATAAATGAACCTTCCCAGTTGAGTGCATCAAAGCTTTCCACCAAATTAGGGCATTGCCCTTGAAAGACTGGGATGCAAATTTAACAATATTCTTATCAGCACAACCGCTGATATCAACCACAGTTTCCATCTCATCTAACCATCTTAGGGTCTCAACAACCCCTTTTCTCCATTAAAGTCTTGTGGCTTGAATGAGACGAAATATTTATACGAACAACCATCCTTGGAAGAATGGGTCTTATCAAGAATTCCTGCTTCTTAGCTTCGTTCCTCACGTTAGAGGAGTGTACAGAACTCTCCTTATCAGAGGAAGTAGGCTTTGAGAGTGGTTTAGATACAGACTTAGAGTGATAGCACTCGACTCTTTAAACTTTTCAAAGGCTTTTTCCATAGCCTTTCCTACGGGTGCATCTATGCGAGCCTGAAAGTCATCCTCATTGATGACTATATTCGCCTTATTGTGATCGTTATCGTTGTGGTGACTACTTGCACCATCGGAGTGAGCCATTCAAATGCTTCGGTGCTAGGCATTAACATAGGTGTTTCATATGTTAGCCATGGTATAATTAAACCATTTAGGCTTTAACATCACAAATGAATGTTTTTAATATATATATAACCTCAGTCTTAAAAGGAACATCATAGGTTAATCAAAAGATCGGACATAGTCCAGAATTTTAGACAGTGGATCATATTGTCACATCTGTCATTGTCGCATCGACAAATTAAGATAGCTCAAAAGCTTGTCATAAGGACATGAGACATGGAACAAAAGGCCTTTGTCGCGAAGACTTATAAGTGTGGCACAAAAAGGCCTTGTCACAAATGGACATATAAAATTTGGATAGGGAGTCATAGACTACAACTGTCACTGTTACTAATGGACATGATATATGGCCCGTAGGCACTACATCACTAATGGATGTTATTTAATAACACGGTGGTATTACACCACTAATGGGTGTTTAGTGTTAATCATCATAATGAGATATTAGTCATGATCGCATTTATCATATAGACTTATTATGTTCGAATACTTTGATGGCTAGTGTAGTTCCTCAAGTTACATTGCCAGGAGTGTTAATATTACTTGAATATTTAAGATAGAATGATGTCTTAAAATGGTTTGACAAGTTAGCCATGGTCACATTGACAATAGAGGCTTGGAGGCTTGAATATAGTTCACCACCTCTAAATAAAAGGGATTATCTTCCTTAACTATCATGGTAGAAGGTTATTTTATCTTAACCACCATTTATATTTGCCAATTAATGTGACCTTGTCACTTGGCGAGTGTAAACCATCAAGAAGATCGTTTGGAATTCTTTAGCAGAGCGATAAAGATCGAGTTGATATCGAGACGATAGCTTGAACAAAGGAAGCATCGAGTACTTTGAAGTTAAATTCCAAAATTTCATTTAAAAATAAAGATTACATGACTTGCCTTAAACATGACTTTTTAATACAAAACTCTGTCCACGCAAGGACTAAATAAGAAACATGCCCACACAGGGGCTAAAATTAAATAACAATGTCCACGAAGGGGCTTTTGGGAAAATAAAACACATGAAATAAATAAATACAACTTTATTTGTCCTTATTTCCCTTAACCATCTTCCTTAGGCTCTTGAAAAATTTGCTTGTTTTCTTCTCGGATTTTTCGGCTTTTTGCTGAATTTCCTTCATTCTTTCTAAGGCCGCTTGCATGGCCTCGAGTGGTGCCTGAGGTTGAGGCTGTGGTTGAGGCATAACCGGATATGGGTATCCATAAGGTGGATATCCAGCAGATGCGTATGAAGAGTAAGGAGGTGGGTAACTTGGAAAGGGAGGTGGATAAGTGCATTGTACATAGCTGCTTCAAGATACGAGTCATATGCTGGAGAAGCAACATCAGCATGGTCATACCCAAGCAATCCTGGATAGGTGGGAATCGGGTAACCTAAACCCGATGGTGATGGCTGAACTGCCAGTTGGGGCATCGGATCAGCAGCAGGTTGTGGGGTTGGAACCGCCACATGTGAAGTGTTTACGGATCCACCCATTTGTGGATCCTCAGGGATAATGGGGTAAGATGGTGGCAAAGGTGGTAGCGAACCCGACCTTTGTCCAGCACACACTGACATGCGTGCACCACGCTTTCGACGTGGTTGTGATGATTCATGTGGTGGTTGAGGTTGGTCCACCTGTTGCATATGTTCATCCCCTACATGAGGATGTGGTGATGGAGCATGGTAGGGAGGGGTGTTGTGGTAGGAAGGAGTGTTGTAGAAGTTATACGTTTCCACCGTTGTTGAAATTCGTCTGGACCCCTATAAGGTGATCCAGCAAGGGAGTTCGAACCAATAGAAAGTTCGATTGGGTGGCCATAAGATCCTGTCGGTGGCATCTCGGGATCGGAATCCTCGTCCATATGATCCGGGGAATCAACAGGAGGGGTAACTGAGGGTGAACGTGAATAAATGTTCAGGTTAAACTCTCCATGATAAGATTACGAGTGAGAGTGATGGGAATGTTGGGATTGGTGAGTATGATGCAAATGGCGAGAATAGGGTGAATTGTGGGAGTTTGGCGGTGAATACTCGTGAGAAATTGAGTGCCGAACCGGTTCCCATGGCGATGAAGAATCACCAGATCCTTCATCGGGGTTTGGTACAGGCGAAGGTCCTTGTGAAGATGGCCCTCCCCTCATGGGGCCCTTTCCTTTTTCCTCTGCGTCCTCTAAATCTAGGCAGCATGTTACCTGCTTCAAAAAAAAGTTAAAACAAAGCAAGAATAATAGGATAATCAAATGATAAATCCTAGGTCAAATCCTAGACTCGGAAGTCTAAAGAATGTGCTATTATGTATTTTCGAGATTAAACACAAAAGGCTAGTGTTTAATTCACTCGAAGATTGGCTTTGATACCAACCTGTCACACCCCGATTTCCACATGTGTCCCGGTGGGCCTGGGTGGGGAATATTGTGACGTAAGTTGATAACATCATAACCAAACAAACACAGCACAGCATAAGTCTTGGATTTAAAATATTATTACACACCAAAATGTTCAAATTTGATCCCCGACTTTATAAAGCTATCGTTCAGAGGTTATAATTTAACATAACAACGCTTTTGGTCCCTCTCAGTCAACATGTAGCAATGAGGATCAGCGGGACACGTGTTGGAATTTTATAGGACGGGTTTTTACGAGGTGTTACGATACCAACCTGTCACACCCTGATTTCCACGTGTGTCCCGGTGGGCCCGGGTGGGGAATATTGTGACGTAAGTTGATAACATCATAACCAAACAAACATAGCACATCGGAAGTCTTGGATTTAAAATTTTATTACAAAACCGAAATGTTCAAATTTGAACACCCGGCTTTATAAAGCTATCGTTTAGAGGTTATAATTTAACATAACGACGCTTTTGGACCCTCTTAGCCAACACGTAGCAATGAGGATCAGCGAGACACGTGTCAGAATTTTAGATGACGGGTTTTTATGAGGTGTTACATCCAAACATCTAAAACAAGCGACTTTGACCGGCAGGTAGAACGGTGCACGAAAACCAAACTGATCTTTGACACTAAGATAATACCCACAACCCTATCATTATGCTATAGTTTGATTCTGGGATGAATATCCCATCTGAGCACAAGTTATGACCATTACCGATCCAGACCCTGATTTCGGTAACTAACCCAAAACTGCCTGATACCAGGACTGAAGTAGTTGCAAATAGATAGCTATCCATTGTGTGATTGCTGTGCATTGCTTATCAAGTGAGTTTCATTACCCCACTTTCAAACTGTTTTACCGTGTTACTTGGGGTGAAATGCACGTTACATACGCACATACTTGCACATATATACATGTTATGATGTAAATTATCTGAGTTATACTAACACATGAAAAGTCCCCACAAACACGTGCTGGTGGATGTGTGAATAGTACTATTGGTCTGACAAACCCAATTGAGCTGGCATGAATGCCACGGTTTCTACTACAATTGCACATGTCCATGCACTCTTTGTGAGCACGCTATGTGGTGTTAGACATAGCTACTTAGGGTGTGAAAGTGCTGAGGTGTCGGGTGTGGGACACGACACTGTGAACAGTCAAGGTTTCACTTGTGGGCTTAGTATAATTTCATGTCAAACGTGCATAATTAATCGGTTCAAACTAAATTATGAAACAAACTAAATAGTGAAACTCACCAGCTATTTGTATTTGACCTTTCAAAACTTTAACATGCTTTTCAGGTAACTGAGACTTGTATGATACTAGTGTTTGCTATTCAAGGTGTGCTGTACAAATGCATACATGTATAGAAGCATGCGGTTAAGAAGGATAACGTGGTTCACGGGAACATGTCATTGTAACATACATGTAGTATGCAATAAACAATGTAATCAAAAATATATTTGAATAACAGATATAGTATCTTTATAAACAATGTGCTTGTACAAGAGGTGTCTGAGCATCCCATATTTTACTTCCACTACGAGTCAGGGTGTGACATATATATAATAAATGAAAATAATTAGGGCTATGTGTCACTAGATTAGAGCTTCTTGGATGGTGTTTTGAAGTGAATTCTTTTGGGTTTTTCTTTTCATTAGTGAAGCCCCATTTGAGGTACCCGACCCGACTATGTTATTCGAGTCCTATTTAAACCACAAAACACATGCCTAACCAATTCATCTCTAAAACCCTAGAGTTTGGACACACATCGTCTCCTTCATGTTTCTTGCCTATCAATCGATTAAATTGGATATTTATCAATCCTACAATGCTAATCCCATCAATGTAAGTTTCTTCTTCGTCAATCTATCTTCAAGGCAAGTTTATGTTTTTCATTTAGGTGAAGTCTTTTTTTTGTGGCTATATATCTTGTTTCGAATATCATGATTCTTTTATAAACCTTAGCTCCTCTTCATTGTTCTACTTCATCATCATTCTATTTTCCAATTAGTGAACCAATCCGGTATGATTCGGATCTTACACAAATACTGAACCATCAAACAGTTGTTTTGAAAACCTCGGATATCGCATTCGTTTTCCTTAAGGCTAAATCCTGTGCAATCTAATCATTCAAGCATCAGGTAACCAATTTTTTTATAATTCTTAATCCTTTTGTTTAAATGTTCTATGTTCTTTCGTTCTTTTAGATTTGTATTAATGCAGTCCACAAACATCTCATAAGAAAATCTATTGTGGTTTGAAGGTATATTGTAAACTTCACAAACATCTCATAAGAAGATTTGTTAGGTACTTCATATTTTGGTCGACTCCATTCCAAATCTCTGTTCTTTGGTTCCTTGTAGTTTTGCACAATTGTTGTGGAGTGTAAAGTGTAGTTATTTAGGATTTTTAATATTTTAAGAAATAAGCGTGGAGAATGTAAAATTGTGCTTGAGGTAAGTGTTGATCCTAGATAACAATGTTTAACTAAACTTCGCAAATAATTTTAAAACATATAGAAAATAGTGTGCGGAATTAGAAATCGAAATTTCAAGAAACCAAACTACATAATTTTCCAGTTTATATCACTTTGAATGATTACAAGGTGATTAGAAGGTCATTGGCACAAAACAAATACTTAAAGAATTATGTGTTGAATACAGTGGAGTTTGTAGAATGTATTAAATGCAAGGTTCGACTAATTTACTCTTCGATGAATTTTTCCTTATTTATAGAAAATGTTTGACATGAATAAACATTTGTTTATTCATGCATTTGTCCTATGAAAAGTTGTTTTTTGGCATATTCATTGAATCCTTTAATCCACTAGTCACTTGGGTATTCGTTTAAACCTTATATGTTACAGCAAGTTGCTTAATCAGAATTTGGATGAGTCTTGTATCAGAATTTTGATGCAGATCATCAGATTTGTAATGTTTCAATCTGAAACATAATAACCAAAGAAAGTTTCAAAGATTACATCATTTGAATAGTAAAATTTTGTTCAACCAAACATCCAAAAGTACATAACTTTTAATTGTTTGTCAAACAAGGTGGTTAAGATCTCCTCTTTGCAACTTTTATCTTGTGGAATTGGTTTGCTACATTCCTTGTATAGAGTTCTATACAAATCTCTCTAGCTTCTATCCATTCATCAATTATTTGTTCAATCTGCTTCATTAGATCTATCTTAGCACATCCCGTGACCAATAGTTGTTCCTGCTTCTTATTCATGCATTCTCTAATGTAGTTTAGACTCTTGTTGGAGTATTTGCATATTCACTAAGTCTGAACATTGTCATTTCTTCATTGATGTCCTTGTAAATGATAGATAACTCGGGTTTTTCAAAGTTTAAACATGTTCTTGCCTCAGCTTTGAGTTCATAGGGGATTGTACGAGGTCGGGTTATGATCAGCTTTCCATAGATCACATGGTCAAAGTGAATACACAGATCAAAATCACTTAGAGCAATTCTGGTGAAGAATTTTATATCATTGGTGGATATACTGTTGATGGCTCTTCTAATAGTTCTTCTGCATGACTTTTCTTCTTCATATGTTTTTCTCATTTTTATTGGATCAACTAGATGAACCACGGATGTAGTTCCCTATCCATGAATGTTTGTTCATCACCATACTACTTATTATTGTGTACTTATTCTGATCATGAAAACCCAAACATGCCATCAAGAGTGAAATGATCTACTACTTTCATTACCCTTTTTATTTGGTTGGTGAGTAGTCTATGAAAGCAAAATTCTCCTTCGACAATTATTTGCAGATAGAAGTTCTTGGTCACAGGGCTTGAAGGTCTCTCAATTTCTTCTTCCTCTTTTCTATAGAAACGTCTGAGATGATATTCAGGAAAAAAACATATCTTCATTTGAGACGTGTAGTGTGTATCTTGTGGCATTTGTTGGAATATCTGACCTAGGGGCTTCTTTGAGTAAGTTGAAGTTTCTTCCAATCTTCTCTTGACTCCTTAAACCAAGGATAAACTGAAATTGGTATCACCAGAAGTTGTCTGTTTGGGTGATGCGTTGTCACACCCCGATATTTCACACGTCGCCTGGTGGGCCCGGTTGGGCAGTATCATGACGTAGATTGATATCAATACACAACTTAACACAGATAGCACAACGGAAGTCTTGGATTTAAAATATTATTACAAACTTAAATGTTCAAAATAATAATACAAACAAGCTTGTAATAAAGATCCACAAGCGGATCGAGAATGTACAAAAGTGAGATCAACATACTACCCAGCTATATGCAAAGGAGTTGCAAATTCCTCTTCTAGCATTACCAGGCAACTTCCAGCCTATTTACATATCCTTGCAACCTGTAACTTAGTCTTTTGAAAATACGTCAGTTTACACTAGTAATACAAATAACCGACAGATTTTGAAAATATTTCAAAACTGTTTTAGGTGCACAAGGCAACTTAGGACAATTCATAATGATCTTGTATACAGTTTTACAAGTCTGTCAATACATATGGGGTCCGGTGCAGAAACTGAATAACATGATTAACCGACACACCACTTTAACCCACAAAGGGGTATCCCCAAAATGGGCATAAAAACATTTTATAATAGCATTAGCATCTGTCAGTTGTATGCCTACACCCAAGGCTTAGTCGTGGCCATTAGTAACTTAAATGAGCCGAGGATATACAGGCACGGTCGAATTAACCCCCAATGTTTATGTTATCAGACAAAACAGATTAAAATAGGTTATGCGGAATTTCTAGTCACAATCCGACATATGATCCCATACCCGACCAAGCGGTAATAATTTATTGTATCCCAAGACCGTATAGGGAAAATAGGTTAAGAGTATTTACTTAGCTTAAGCAAGTCTTACAGTGCAAGAAAATATAATAAGCACAACCGTAATCAGTTAACTAAGCTTGGTTGCAATCTACCAGAAGGCCCTAGTCTACAATGAATGGTATAATAACCAATTTAGAATGTTAACGGGTCCCATTTAAGTCATAGACTTGGACCGGTTAACTTAAATTAACAGATTCGGTACAGTACACTACATTAAGTGATGATCGGAATAGAATGTAGTTTAAACCCCACAAGTGCTAAGACTTGTATAATATGGGTAAACAATATACATTCTGGAATTTGAAATAAAAATGATAAGATTTGACCCGTTTTGATAAACTTCCGTAAATGAGTTACATAAGCTTAAACATGCGGATATAAGCGGTACTGGGTAATCGGATGAGATATAAACAAGTTCTATATGCCATTATACTTTAAATAAGTTGTATCATCAGCAAGTTATCAACTTATATGACCATTAGGGTTTTGAAATCAAAATATACACCATAAGGGCATTTTAGTCATAAAGTGACATAGTTTAAGAACTTGCATAAAAATCTGAGTTATGATCACGTACATTTTGTGAAAACATTTTAATCATGTTATAATATCAGTGGGTAGTAAGTTTTGATTGATAGTTATAGTTAGAAACCATATTATGCGCCAAAAGGGCGTTTTGGTCATAAACATAATTTACGTTCTTTAATCAAAACTCGGGTTATGAATAGAATTATAATACAAAAATATGTTAATCATATTAACATATCAGTAGGTAAGGCATTTTCAAGTTCATTGTTAATTTAAAACCATGTTTTATGCAAAAGGGGCATTTTGGTCATAGTTAGGCATATTATTAAAACTTGTGTAAAAACTCAGAATCTGATTATGATCATGTAGTATAACCTTAGAGGGTTACATTGTAAGTTATTATATGATCATAATACATCTTAAATTCAGTAGCTAACTATGCTAAATCGGGTCAGAATCGAAAGTCAAAGAAGAAGTCAAACTGCTAGACTTTCGGTTGCGAACCGACACATAAACTGGAACTGACGGGCTGAACATGTTTATACATGTTCTAATATTAATTACCAACTGATTTAGTTTTAAAAAAAATGAGTCAAAACAATTACAAGTTCATTTTATAGTTTTTTTCGAAAATCTGCCTTTTGACTTTTTATTTAACAATACTTTGACCCATCCCTTTGACCAACTTAACGTGATTTCCAGGAGGTGCCCTTTTAAATGATTATCACCTACCTTATTGCGATCACGTAGCCATGTTCGATTCGAACAATGGCTGGACCGTAATGGTCTTAACCGAAAGTCAAAGCAAAAGTCAATTTGCTTGACTTTCGGCTAATAAAAGCCTATAAAAACTAGAAGAGCTGAAAAGGAACACTTACACGTGATCCTTAGGAATATTAGAACTCAGAGGGATGCTCCTTTATGGTCAGGAGCTTCCCAATATAGAGTAGAGAAGAAATATGAGGAATGAGGAATGAGCAATGAACATGTGAAAAGGATGGGCTATTTATACTTGTAGAGGATGCATATGATCATTAAAAGTGTTAGGGGCTGTTATGAGATGTCTCCAGGTGGTTTTTGAGGTGTCAAGTGCAGAAAGAGTGGCTTTTTGCGTGTAACATGGAAACACAGCAGACTGCCTTGGCCTCCACACAAAAACTGCATCTGGCAGTCCCTTACGGACCGTATGGCAAAGTGCTTACGATCCGTAAGCCACTTCTGGCGGTCTTGGTTTTGAAATGGTTATAGGCCGTAAGGACTAAGCCTTGCAGTCCATAACCGTTGTCAACTGTAATCATTTTATTATGCGTACGGTTCGTAAGCACTTAGGCTTGCGGTTCGTAAGGGTCACTCAGAGGCCAAACTTTTGGCATGTTGACATAATTGGTCCTTCCTGATTCATACTTTCACTAATTGTCAGAAATAGTCGCTCTTGGCCAACGTTAGGCACATATGAGAGTATGAACACGTGTCGGTATTTTACTGGACACAAATTTACGAGGTGTTACATCCTCACCCCCTTAAAAGAAATCTCGACCTCGAGATTTTTATTCAAATATATAGGGGGTACTTTTGTTGCATAGTGGACTCGACCTCCCATGTATACTCGAGGCCACGCTGGGCATCCCATTTGACCTTTACAATAGGTATCCTTTTCTTTCGAAGCTTCTTAACCTATCGATCCTCAATCGAAATTGGTATCTTATAAACCTCAGGTCTTCGTCAATTTGCACATCATGATGTGACCTTGCTAGCGACTCATCGGCTAGACAATTCTTCAAATTACAAATGTGGAACACATCATGAATTCCACTGAGCTCCTTAGGTAGCTTAAGCTTATATGCCACAGACCCGACACATTCTATTATCTCAAGTGGTCTGATATATCTTGGGCTTAACTTGCCCTTCTTTCCAAAGCGCATCACTCCTTTCTAGGGTGCTACCTTTAGCATGACCTTGTCCCCTATTTGGAACTTAAGAGGTTTACGCCTCTTGTTAGCATAACTCTTCTGCCTATCCCTGGCAGCTTTGAGTCGATCACGGATTTTTATAGTCTTTTTCATGGTTTCTAGGAAAATCTCAGGTCCTGATAGTTGGAATTCCCCAACTTTGGCCCAACAAAATGGGTGTTCGACATTTTCTCCCATATAAGGCTTCAAATGGAGCGGCCTTGATGCTAGTATGTTAACTGTTATTGTAGGAGAATTCAATTAGGGGTAGGTGGTCATCCAAGTTACCACCTAAATCAATAACCCATGCTGTAAGCATGTCTTCCAAGGTCTTGATAGTACGCTCACTCTGTTCCTCAGTCTAAGGGTGATAAGCCATACTGAAGTTCAATCTTGTGCCTAGTGATTGCTGGAAACTTTTCCAAAATGAGAGTGTATCTAGTATCCCTATCAGATACAATAGATACTGGCACACCATGTAGGGACAAAATCTCGTCCGCATATAATTTAGCCAACTTATCAGAGCTATACGTCTCCTTTATAGGCAAGAAGTGTGCGGACTTTGTAAACCTATCAACAATGAATCAAATCGTGTCATTACCATGTTTGGTCTTAGAAAACTTGGTAATCAGATCCATAGTTACCATTTCCCATTTCCAAGTGTGAACACGTCAGACATTTAGCTACGTAGGTGGCTATGGATTTCTTCATACCCATCCACCAATAATTCTTTTTCAAATCTTGATTCATTTTATCACTTCCAGGGTGAACTGAATATTTGGAATTATGCGCTTCCTGGAGGATTAAATCTCTAAGTCCTCTTAAGATTGGAACCCAGATTCATTACTAAATCTAAGGATTACATCTTTTCCAAGTGTTAACTAATCAATAATTCCACCCAATCCTTCACTAGGAATATTAGCCTCTAACAGGGCTTGCTCTTGCGCATCTAACAGCTTCTTTAAGCTATTCTTGAGTTCGATACTCTTTTCATTAATCCTTATCGGCTTAATCCTTTCCTTACGACTTATGGCATCTGCAACCACATTTGCTTTGCCGGGATGATAGCGAGTTTCCATCCAGCGGCGTTGTCGCATGTTCAAATCCTTTTGATTGAATAGATGCTGGAGACTTTTATGGACAGTGTATTTAATACACTTTGTGCCATATAAGTAATGTCTCCATAATTTCAGTGCAAACACAACGGCACCCAATTCCAAGTCATGGGTGGTGTAATTCCTTTCGCGAACCTTTAATTGCCGTGATGCATTAGCAATCACTTTGCCTTTCTACGTCAGCGCACAGACCATGCCGGTGTGCGAGGCATCCCAATATACGACAAAATCTTCAATACCCTCAGGTAGAGTTAGCATAGGAGTATTGCTCACTTATTCTTTAGAATCTCAAAAGATTCTTGCTAATTGGGACCCAGTCAAAGTTGACGTTCTTGCGAATCAGAGTAGTCAGAGGAGTGGCTATTCTTGAGAAGTTCTCAATGAATCTTCTACAATAACCGACCGGTCCAAAGAAACTAAGAATTTCAGAGGGGGTCTTGGGTGCTTCCCAGTTTATAATGGCTTCAATCTTAGTGGGATCCACCTGGATACCATGCTCACTAACCACGTGTCCAAGTAATTAGACTTTTCTAAGCCAGAATTCGCACTTGGAGAATTTAGCATAAAGCTTCTCCTGCTTTAGAAACTCTAGGATACACCAAAGATGTTTCTCGTGATCAGCTTGATTACGAGAATAAATAAGTATGTCATCTAAAATACAATGACAAACTTATCTAAATACGGTTTGCAGACCATATTCATGAGATCCATGAATGCTGCTGGTGCATTAGTGAGCCCAAAGGGCATCACTAGAAACTCATAGTGGCCATATCTGGTCCTGAAAGCAATCTTTGGAACATCTTCACTTAACTTTTAGTTGATGATATCTTGATCTCAAATCGATCTTTGAAAAGTAGCTAGCCCCTTGAAGTTGATCGAATAAGTCATCGATCCTGGGCAAAGGATAACGGTTCTTGATCGTTATCTTGTTTAGTTCGCGATAGTCAATGCACATTCGCATTGACCCGTCCTTTTTCTTGACGAACAAGATAGGAGCTCCCCTGGGTGATGAGCTAGGCTGAATAAATCCTTTTTCCAAAAGTTCTTCAAGCTGGGTCTTTAATTCTTTCATTTCTGTCGGCGCTAATCAATATGAAGCCCTTGCCTTTCTAGAGGTAGACCGGGTAGTTCTTCGGGCAATACATCGGGATATTCGGAGATGACTGGGATGTCTTCAATCTTGGGCCTTGGCTCGTCCATGGTAACTTGTGCCATGTAAATGACACATCCGCTCTTCAGACATATGGATGCCTTGAGTAGGGACACCTTCTTAGGCAATCCATAATGTAAATCTCCATGGATGGTGAGCATTTCACCTGAAGGGGTTTTAATTTCGATGAGTTTCTTATCGCAAGCAATGCGGCCTTGGTTACAAGATAACAAATCCATGCCTAAGACTACATCGAACCCCGCCAATTTCATTGGCAAAAGAGATATAGGAACTGAATGATTCTTGATGAATATAGAATATCCATCAAGAATAGAAGTTGCGGTTTCTAAGGTTCCATCTGCTAATTCTACTTCATAATCTATATCGAAAGTTCTTATGGGTAGGTTTAGTAGTTCACTTAACTTATGGTCTACAAAAGACTTTAAGCACCAGAATAAAAAAGAACTCTAGCGAAGATGTTATTAATGAGGAACGTACTTTGACACCCAGCTATTTCGAGCCTGTACTATACTAATGTGACGCGTGTTATGAATAGATAAAGGCAGTAATTTATTGATTTTGGTGTCATTTAGTGGTATTTGATGTGTTGGTAAATCCAAACTTTGTTAAATATTATGTTGGCAATATTTAGATAAACGCTTATCACGTAACGAATAAAATGCGAAACGAACTTTGGTGACCGCCTGATTAATGTTAAAATCCTAAAAATATTCCGTTATGATTAAAATTCTATTTTTAATCATATTCGTGTGGAAAAATTAATTAAAACGCTTTAGATCCCTATTTGCAAATTTAAGCGCGTACTGAGCAATACAGCGTATACTGCAAAATACACATAACGCAGCCAGTCTAGACAAATAAATATTGTTTATCAATATTATGGCGTGTCTATTTTTATAGAGTGATAAAAACAATTTAAAACGCCTTAAAACGAGATTAAAACGCGATTTAAAATACCCGATGATCAGTAAAATACCAGTTTAAACTATAAAAACTATACATATATGCATGTATGCGTGTATTTATGTGAGAGAGAAGGGTAGGTGGCGGCTAGAGGAGCCATCTCTCTACCTTGTGACAAGTGTTGGTTATGGGAACTTGAGATAGTGATTAAACCTTCTCATACACACTAAACATAACCAATACAAATCAAAACCCATTTTCATCTCCCCCCACACTTACAATCGGCCGAACATTACCCCCACAACCCCATTTTCAAAAATTTTGAATGTTCTTGTAAGAACCAAGCTCAATCCAAGGTTTTTTCAAGTTTTTTGAAGATCCAAGAAGGATTTCAAAGTGATTCCAAGAGGAAACAAGCTCCATAACATCAAAATCTTGTCAAAACCCACTTAAATCTTGAAGGTATAAATTATTTTTTTCTTAAAACATACTCTCGATTCTTGGTGATGTTCATGATGTTGGAAGGCTTCTCTTAATTCTTGGAATATTTCATAAATTTGAAATTAAAATAAATGGGTTTTTACACAAAATTAAAATGAAAACTTGTGAGTGTGATGAGATGGCCGAAAATGTGGAAGTACATGAGACTAAGATTGTGTTTTGATGATTTGTTGATTGATGTTGATGTTATTCATGAGAAATTTGATGCATGCATGATCAAAAGTTGATTATAAAGGTTTCTATTATTAAAGATGACTATGAAAAGTGAGTTTTTGGATGTATATGTGCACATGTGGGTGTGTGTCGTGTATGTTTGTATATGAACACATGCATGTGGGTTTTTTTCATATGTTCATAAATAGAAGTATATCTTGCATTTATGTAAACATGATTAGATGATGATGTGATGAATATGTTTTGGATTATATGAACATGAATTAAATATATGTTTGGATGCATTTAAGTTCATGTAAGATGAAGATGTTATGATGACCATGGATTAGATGCTTGTAGATAAGCATGCATGGTGATTAAATGATCATGAGATGATGATATGTTATGGTGTGACAAAAGTAATAAATCAGATTATAAACACTAAATATAATAATATTTGGCGTGTTATAATGGCATGAAACTTTGTCATAGGTTTGGTAGCTTTACATGTTGTACATGTAGCTTAAAAAGTGGTAAATTATGTAAAATTTGCATGATTTATATGATTTACATGAAATCCGCACTAATCTAAATAAAGCATCATTTTACTCCGTAAATAACATGTATTATGTTAAAATATCAAGTCGTTACGATTTAGGATGCTTAGAGTATAGTTCGATACAAGACTATGCGTTAAAACGGTAAAAATCAAAGAGATTTTTATAAAACTGTTTTAGATCCGTAAGTAAACTGATGGTGTTTGGCTAGTCATACATGACTTCCGACTCCCGAAAACGTTACCGAAAACGCTAAATACACATATTTCAATGTACATGAAAATAGATTGTTCAAGAATGAACTTTATGTAATATGATATGGTATGTGATTATTAGAATATGCTATGTAATATGTTAAGTGAAGACATGATAGTAGGGATTTAGACTATGCATGTACACTTGTCTGTTTAAAACTGTAATATCGGTAATTATCGCATTAAGTGTGTAACTTGCTTGTCGAGTAACTTGATGAGTTATTCATGTATAAATGCTTTAAAATGATAAAATATATAAGTTAACAAAATACGTGTATTACGATAATTAAAAATATGTTCACGTTTATGTACATATATTACAACGTGCAAATCGTAGATATATTGCTTATAAACGGGTGTGATAACGGATATAGCTTAACAAGGGTCACCACTAAAATCGTTCAAGTTGCAAAATCTTAAATATATATATATATATGAACACATATATGAATACGCCTACATAATAAAAATAAAGGCTTTTCGAGAAAATCTCAAAGTTATGTGAAAATTCTAAGTATTGGAGAAACTTAGGAATTTTTGTGGAATATTAATTGTTAAATCATTCCTACGTATATTAGGATGTGTAGAATCAATTTGTGGCATTGCGCTAATATAAATACGCACCCAAAGTGGAGTGTCACTAAACCCCTCTTTTTACTGTTTTATAAACTGTTAGGGGGAGAACACACCTTAAAAGGATAAGTATACGCTTTTGTATAAAATATGCCTTTGATTAAACTATGAATATATTTTTGTGGAATAGTTTTGATATAAAGATGTTTCGGGATGAAACGGATTTTGGAATGATGATATATGCGTTTCGGGGAAGAAACGGGGATTATTACGGTGTTTTGGGGATAAAACGACCGTGTAGATTTAAAAATACTTAAATCTAAATATGGACGAATTTGCGTGATCTCAAGAAGTGTAAGTAGCCGTATTGGCTTACATTTCGGTGGGGATTTACAGGTAATTCGTACAACTCATTTTAGTAGGATATATGTATTGTACATGAGGCAGGCATTATAAGAGACCCATTGCAGGCTCTTGCGCAAGTTTTGTTGTTTTATCATTAATATTATGCGTGGAATTGTTGATAGATCTATCGGGTTGACCACTCCGTCGTGACCGAATTGATATTCTGTAGTGAGTCTAGCTTGATTATACCTTCATTGTTAACATATAGCTCGTAACGTCTTGCAAACTTACGAATTTGAACATTTGAAGCTAGAAATTTGATAAGCATAAACCTTGGGAAGACGTCAGGATATCGTAATTTTTCATAAAGGAAAGATGCTTGCGATGACTGACCCTCGGCATTTTATTAAGGAAAATTTAAATTAACTTTCTTAAGATTATATGGATGTTTTATTAATAAACACACAATACGAAAGTTTTTCCTTGGATCAAATTATTTATAATTTGGAATATATATGAACTCACCCTCCTTTGTGTTGACACTTGATTTTATCGTGTTCTTTAGGTGCTTGAGTTCGGCTTCGGGATTTTGGCGTATCTTGTGGTTGTTGATGCATGTTATGTTTAATAATGATTTGGACAACTTTTAAAACTGTTTTGGGACCGTGTTTGTATTAAGATCCATAAGGATAAAGACAACTTAACTATGTTATCTTTGTTGGTGTGTTTAAATCGCTAAACTTTAAAACTATCTTTTAATTAAGTTGAACGTCCAAAATCAATGAAGCATCGTCCACCAAGATATTTATGGGCACCAACTTTCGTCACCATTACATTTGTATTTCTGCTGTGACGTTTTTGGGGTGTTACATGTACCCGTTATGACATTTGTGTCATTCACTGCCTCCGTTGCATTCATCGGGAAGGCTCGGGCGTTTCCCCCTTTTGCCTATCCGGGCTTTTATACTTCCCTCCTTGGCAGCTTTGGGGCAGTTGGTCTTAATGTGGCCCTTCTCACCACAACCGTAACAAACGGCATTCTTTAAGTGTTTACACTTCAAAAACCTATGCCCCGATCTTTTGCATATGCCACAGGGTTTTTCTTGCTGATCTGGACGACACTGCCCCCAATGTCGTCTGTTGCAGGTCTTACACACAGGTCTCTCATCAGACCTTTTTTGGTTCCTCTTAAACCCAAACTTCCCTTTCTTTGACCTCTGGGAGTTATCATCCTCCTGTTTCCTTTTCCCATTAGTCTCGGTCTTAACCGAACTTTGCCTAATCGCATCCATGGTGAGGGAAAGGGATAGATCTATAGCAGACCTATATGTGGTAGGCTTTGAAGCCTTCACCATACCCTTGATTCAGGTGCTAGACCATTCATAAATCTTCCACGTTGACTGTATCATTGCCTTCCACCAAGATAAGGCATCACCCTTGAAGGATTGTGAAACAAACTTCACAACATCTTTATCAGCACAACAACTGATATCTACCACAATCTCCATTTCATCCAGCCACATAATGGCATCAATAGCCCCCTTTCCCCCGTGAAATCTCGGGGCTTGCAAGATATGAAGTACTTATAAGTACAACCATCTCTTGAAGAACCGGACTTTTCCTTTTAGTCCTGCTTCAGCTCACTCTTCGCAATCAAAGAGTAATACGAGTACTACGAGCTTTCCTTTCGGGCTGATGAATGTGGGATCGAATGAGACTTAGAACGAGTAGCACTTGATTCCTTATAATTAGCCATGAAAGCATTCATAGCCTTGCCGATTTCAGTGGCAATCATGGCTTGGAGATTAGCTCCCTCGCCATTGCGGTTAATATTCGCATTATCATTATTGTTACGTCCGCTGTTAGCTTCATTAGAATTTGCCATATTTGTATGCTTGGTACTAAACACCAGAATAATTAATTTCTTAGTTGCAATATAATAGTTTGTCATCGAATTTTGATGACCTAAAATGCGTTAGCCATGGTATCATTAAACCATATAGGCTATAAGGTTTCGATATATAAATCCTCCGCCCTTTTTGGATCAGTGTGCATAACATTACAACTGCCAAAATTTTACATTTCAGATGAATGTTCAATTCATACTAATCAAATATACTTAACCACGGTCTCGAAGGACCATCTAGGCTTTAAAGTTTGGACGTAGTCCATTATTTATCGGACAATGGATCATAAAGTCACGACTGTCATTGTCGCAGTTGACAATAATAGATAGCTTATGGGTTCGTCTCAAAGGACATTAAAATATGACACATTGGCCTGTCACGAAGGATATTAAGATATAGAATGTTGGCTTGTCACGAAGGATATTAAAGTGTGTGTATATATATATATATAGGGAGAGGATCATGAGAAAACTATATATAAATGAGAAAACTAGAAAACTAACTCAAAAAGCATAAAAAACATACAATTTTTTTTTACAATTTTTTTTATAAAAATCGCTGGATTTTATGTATAAAAAAAAACTTTTTTTCAAAAAAAAAAACTTGTACTGCACATGTGCACTATATATTTGGTTTTCTCATTTAAACTAGTTTTCTCATGATCCATCCCCTATATATATATATATATATATATATATATATATATATATATATATATATATAAAGCCGCGATCTCATTTGATCAAGGGGCTTTGAGGCTTGGATATAGTTTACCATTTTTGGACAGGAAGTCATAAGACCACAACTGTCTTTGTCATAATTAATGATATAATATGGCCCATAGACAAATCAATTGACATCAAATAGGATGTTTAAAATAGAAAATCATCGCACTGATGATTTAGTCATGATCTCATTTGATCACATAGACTATGATGAGGCTTGGGCATAAGTTCACATCTGTCATGTCTATATTGACAATAGAAATATAACCCGTAGGTAAATCATCACTAAGGATGTTAATAAAAATGATCATCGCATTTGATGATATTAGCCGTGATCAAATCAGATCATATAGGCTAAGAGGCTCGGACGTAGTCCATCACCTAGATGACTAGTGTGGTTTCTCATGTCACACTATCGGAAGTATTAACATTACTTGAATGTTAACACAAAATAATTGTCTTAATGGTTTGACAGTAAAGATATATATATATATATATAGATATATAGCCATGGTCGCATTTGACCATAAAGCTTATGAGGGTGGAACATAGTTCTCTACCTCTGGACAGAAGGGCTAGTCATCCTTAACCGTCATTTATCATTGCCAAGTAATATGGACTTTGCCAATTGGCTAGTAAAAAACTATTAAGAAGATCTTTTTGAAATGTATAGCGGATCGATAATGTTCGAATAAAATCGAGGCGATTGCTTTGAAGAGGATAAAATTATTAATACATATATCATGAATAATTCAAAAGATTTAAAGAGTGAAAAGGTTACAATACTTGCCTTAAACGGGACTTTTGAAATAAAATAAAATACGTGTCCACACAGGGACTAAAAGGAAAAACATGTCCACGCAGGGACTAAAGAAAATACTTGTCCACGTAGGGACTTTTGGAATTTAATATAAAATAAAAGAAAGCTTTTACTCGTCATTCTTTCCCCTAACTAGCGTGGAGAGTTTCTTGAATAACTTGTTTGTCTTCCTCTCAATCTTTTCAGCCTGACGCTGAATTTGCTTTGCTTTTTCCAAGGCCTGATTAATGGCTTGTAATTATGACGGTGGCGGTGGTTGTTGCTGTGGAACAGCAGGATACTGGTACCCATAACTTGGATATATCGTAGTTGGGTATGCAAGAGGGAAAGGAGATGGGTATAAATCATAATGTACGACTTCTTGCATATATGGGTCGTACGATGGTGGGGTTGGTATTCGTATTCCATCGGCGTAGATGGGTTTAAAGGATTGTACCTAGACGTATCTAGATACGTAGGAATTGGGTTATAAAAACCCGATGGCGGTGGTGGTTGAACAAAACTTTGTGGTGTCGGTTCAACCACGGGTACAATATTCGAGGTTCCACCCATTTGTGGGTCCTCGAGAATAGTGTGGTATGTTTGGGGCAATGGTGGTAGCGAGCCCGACCGTTGTCCCGCGTGCACAGAGATGTGTGCTCCATGTTTTCTCCTTGGTGGTTCTGGAGGTGGTTGTGGTTGTTCCACTGGTTCCATTTGCACATCTCCTTGTGGAAACAACGGATATTGTATAGGAGAATGGTAGGAAGGTGTGTTAGCGAATGTAAATTGGTTCCAATATTGGTCCCATTCATTAGGACCTTGATAAGGTGATCCTGCATAAGATGTAGAACCACTAGAAATCTCTATGGGGTGCATATGTGACCCCGACGACGGCATTTCAAGATTTGAGTCTTCATCTGGCTCATTTGGTTGGTCCAACTGGTTTTGGGCAGCTGCAGGTGTGTTAATGTACTGATTTGGGTCAAATGACCCATGAATTGAATGGGAATGTGAGTGATGGGAATGATGAGAATGATGCGAATGGTATGAGTGACGAGAATGTGTGGGTGATGAGTTATGCGAGATAGAATGTCTCACTGGTTGGGATGAGTAGGAATTTCCCGAATCTTGATAGGGATCTGAGCTGTGAAGATGAGGGGATATATTTACGGATGATCCTCCTCTCATTGGGCCTTTTCCTTTTCCTCGGACTCTTGGTCACAGGGCTTGGAGGTCTCTTAATTTCTTCTTCCTCTTTTCTATAGAAATGTCTGAGAATATATTTAGGAAAAACATATCTTCATTTGAGACGTGTAGTGTGTATCTCGTGACATTTGTTGGAATATCTGACCTGGGAATCATCCTTGGCTTCTTTGAGTAAGTTGCAGTTGCTTCCAATCTTCTCTTGACTCCTTAAACCAAGGATAAACTAAAATTGGTATCACAAGAAGTTGTCTGTTTGGGTGATGCGTTATCACACCCTGGTATTTCACACGTCGCCCTGTGGGCCCGGGTGGGAAGTATCATGACGTAGACTGATATCAATACACAAGTTAACACAGATAGCACAACGGAAGTTTTGGATTTAAAATATTATTACAAACTTAAATGTCCAAATGTTCTAAATAATAATACAGACAAGCTTGTAATAAAGATCCACAAGCGGATCGAAAATGTACAAAAGTGAGATCTACAGACTACTCGACTATATGCAAAAGAGTTGCAAATTCCTTTTCTAGCATTACCAGGCAACTTCCAGCCTATTTACGCATCCTTGCAACCCGTAACTTAGTCTTTTGAAAATACGTCAGTTTACACTAGTAAATACAAATAACCAACACATTTTGAAAATATTTCAAAATTGTTTTAGGTGTACAAGGCACATGATTTTTATAAATAACTTAGGACAATTCATAATGATCTCGTATACAGTTTTACATATCCGTCAATACATATGGGGTCCGGTGCAGAAACAGAGTAACATGATTAACCGACACACCACTTTAATCCACAAAGGGGTATCCCCAAAATGGGTATAAAAACGTTTTATAATAGCATTAATATCTGTCAGGTGTATTCCTACACCCCGTGCTTAGTCATGGCCATTAGTAACTTAAATGAGCTGAGGATATCCAGGACACGGTCGAATTAACCCCTAATGTTTAAGTTATCAGACAAAACAGATTAAAACGGGTTATGCAGATTTTCTAGTCACAATCCGACATATGATCCCATACCCGGCCAAGCGGTAATAATTTACCGTATCCTAAGCCCGGATACGGAAAATAGGTTAAGAGTATTTACCTGGCTTAAGCAAGTCTTACAATGCAAGAAAATATAATAAGGACAGCCGTAATCAATTAACTAAGGTTGGTTGCAATCTACCGGAAGGCCCTAGTCTGGAATGAATGGTATAATAACCAATTTAGAATGTTAACGGGTCCCATTTAAGTCATAGACTTGGACCGGTTAACTTAAATTAACGTAATCAGTACGATACGCAAGATTAGCAATGACCAGAATATAATGTAGTTTAAACCCCACAAGTGCTAAGACTTGTATAATATGGGTAAACAATATACATTCTGAAATATGAAATAAAAATGATAAGATTTGACTCGTTTTAATAAACTTGCGTAAATTAGTTACATAAGCTTAACCTTATGCATATAAGCGGTGCTGGGTAATCGGATGAGTTACAAACAAGTTCTATATGCCATTATACTTTAAATAAGTTGTATCATCAGTAAGTTTATCAACTTATATGACCACTAAGGTTTTAAAATCAAAATATACACCATAAGGGCATTTTAGTCATTAAGTGACATGGTTCAAGAACTTGCATAAAAATCTAAGTTACGATCAAGTACCTTTGGTGAAAATATTTTAATTATGTTATAATATCAGTGGGTAGTAAGTTTTGATTGATAGTTATAGTTAGAAACCATACTATGCGCCAAAAGGGCGTTTTGGTCATATTATAACATATTTACGTTCTTTAATCAAAACTCAGGTTATGAATAGAATTATAATACAAAAAATGTTAATCATATTAACATATCAGTAGGTAAGGCATTTTCAAGTTCATTTTCAATTTAAAACCATGTTTTATGCAAAAGGGGCATTTTGGTCAAAGTTACGCATATTATTGAAACTTGCGTAAAAACTCAGAATCTGATAATGATCATGTAGTATAACCTTGGAGGGTTATCCGACATTATAGTATGATCATAATACAACTTAAATTCAGTAGCTAACTGTTTTGGTCAAAAATCTTAATAAGGATAATGTAACCAAATCTAATTTTGTGAGGTTGAGTGCTTGAAATAATTAGTAATTGTATGAACAAGTATCAAATGTAATTAATAATGAACATCGAGATTTATACAAGGAAAAAGCCCTTGATCAATATATGATCTCCGACACAAAAAACCTTGGGTGATGGAAACTACCGATCACCAACTATATTTCATGCAAAAGAGTACAACTTTGGAAGATAACAAGCTCGATACAATGATTTTCTAATGTGTGTGTACGTGTTTCGCAAGTATGTATCAGAGAGTTCGAGTGATAGCTTGTGTGTTTCTATTCTGAGCTTGTTAACCCCTTTAAAATAGAAAATATCCTAGTAACAAACTACCCGAAATCTATGCAACTCTCACACGTTCTTCTTCAATGGTCATGACTCCTTTTTCACGTGCCATGAACAACATATTCCTCCGATATTCTCGTGTTGACTTAGTTCACACAATACCTGCAAACGTAAACTAAATACACAAGGAACAATTGTTAAAAACATAGACATCAATAAGGATCCTTTATCCTTAGACTCTCTGCATTATCCGTTAAGGATTTGTGATCAGGTCCGGTCTCAGGATGGATGATCCTCAGCATAAAATCCATGCCCTAACAATTTCACCCAAAATATGAGGAATTAATTGTAACTAGAGGAGTCATATTTTCACTGATTTCAGACTATTCGCTGCCAAGAAACTCGTCGTTGTATGCGGACTAGCCGTTATAGTGGTGATGTCATCGTCAAGACTCCCCCTGCAACAATAATGATTATATATAGGGTTAGATAAAGATGAGATTTCATTTAAAACCTGATCCTTGCAATTTAAAACCGCATTCTAGGAGCTTCAAGGTATTCTCTCTTCTCTTTCTTCAATACTATATCTTTTCTTCTCCTATCTTTCTCAAAATCCATGGCGAAAATGGTCACCCGGTCTTCAGCAATCAAGGATCTTGAGAAGGAGAGCCCACCCAGAAGTTAGGGACTCCTTTCTAATCCTTTGTCAGAGTTGTGTCGCTTCACCGATCCCGAAATCGAACAAATGCACCCCTGTTTCCCAGAGGGTACCATATTCAGGCCCTTTGACTCTTCCATGAAGAGCGATTACATATCCACCAAGTGGGTGTGTTTTCCTGCTACCCCTTTCCAGATAGGTTTCTCTTATCCTTTTCCAGCCTTCACCCAGAGCTTTTTTACCTTCACCGGCCTGTGCTACATCCAGGGCATGCCCATGCTCTAGAGGGTTCTTTATACCCTTGAACAAATCATCGCTAAAGAGGGCATAGACCTTCGCCTCGTTGAACTCAGTCATCTGTACAACTTAGTTAGCCATGGGTCTCATCGGTTCCTCTTCAAGGTCAAGCCTAAGCAACTCCACCCAATCCTCAAAACTACTAAGAATGATTCCCACTTGAGAAATAAATTCTTCTTTGTCAGGTAGGATTCCATTCCCAACGGGGATCATCTTCCTAAAAAGTGGAACATAGAGGGTAGGATATAGGATCCACAAAGTAGCTCTGTAGAAAATTCCATACTTTAATCAGAGGATAACTGATCCTTAAATTTTTTTTTGTGCAGTGACCAATCTCAATACTCTGACGGACTCTCCTACCACTGCTGGAAGAGTTACTGCTTTTTGGGCATTGGATTCAGCTGTTAGGACATTTTATCCCAAAGTCAAGGATTTAGAAGAAGCTACATCAGCCTCCTACACCATGTCAAGTAAGTATCCATGTACATATATATTTAAATATTTAATAAGAATGACATATGAAAACTTATCTGTATTTTGTGCTTGTAGGCGCTGAGATCATCATCAAAGTCTGCTCCCCGGTTTGGAATGGGAGATGTTGAAGGTATCATCTCTCCTCGGTCTATCAAGAAGGAGCTGGCCGCAGGCCAAAGCCAGCCGGAAGCGAAGGGCACAACCAGTAGAGCCAAAACTAGTAAGAAGCCAGATACACCATCTGCTGATGTCCCCGGGATTGAACAACAGATCTATGACTTCATCTCCGATGTAAGCATCACGACTCGTTAATTCTGAACATTAGCCCAAGGATCACTGATCCTCAATCTTGTTGTTTCTTACTTGCAGAAACTTGCCGAGATCCTAGCTATCCAGAGCAAGCGCTTGACCGAGGCTGAAGAGGGTCTAGTGGAGCTCCGGACCATAGCTGCTGCCAAAGACAAGAAGATCTCCCATCTGGAAAAGGAAAATAAGTCCCTAGAGAAGCAACTTGTGGTGGCTGAGATCCAGGCTGAAAAGACTCAGTTGGAGATCGATGAGGGAGCTAAGCTTTCTACTGCCATAGTGATCCTGAAGAACAAGCTTCAAATGGCCCAAAAAGCCAATGACTCGGCCTTCTTCAGGGCTGCATGGGATGTTGCCAGTTGGATGCTTAGGCTACAAGAGCTGGGTCATGAGGAAGAGCTTGATGAGACTTCAATGCTGGAGACCGCTCCAAGCGGCACTAAGGATCCTCTGGAGGCAGCGGCTGGTGGCAGTGGTGCAGGTGGTGAAGCTAAGGCTAATGATGCAGCAAAGGTGTAGCTGCAACAATGGGTGATGATGGAAAATCTAGACGTGGCCGGAGCCCATTTTTTATGGTTTGGTGATGGTTTTTGGGTTTATAATGTTTTTGTTTGAACAATGACGGTCTGTACTTAAACAGTAGTATTTAGGATTACGGATCACTGATTCTTTGGACAATAGGGGTTAAAAAAGGTGGATGGGTCCTTCTGTTTGTGGAGGATGAAGCCTTTGATGCCCCTCGCCTTTAATTTCCTGCACTTCATGACTCGTTAGTATGGAAACCCTTTGCCAACCCAAGTGGATGGGCCACTTATTGCTGGTAGAAGCTTGGGTTAGCAATTTTGACGACCTTTTAAAGGGTTTGTTTATAAATAAATAAAACTTAATCTTTTGACTAACCTTGGTGTTGTTCCTTTTCTGGTTTGAATATCATTATGCTCATATTTGTTAGCGAATTCAAAATTGTACAATTTAAGAATCTTATAAGTTATTAAAAGGAAAGGAAATTGTTTGTCAAAACAAGTTTTTCAAAAGGTTATACCTTATATGATCAAGGATCATATATCTTTCCGTCAAAGATTGATGGTAATATTCATAAACCAAAAACAAAATAAGGCTGAGTAAGGATCATACCAGTGAATCCAAGTTAGGATTCTTTATCCTTAAAACTTACAGTTTTAACAACAAGGCATAAAAATTAGTAGAACTCTAGGATCCAGGATCCTTGTTTGTTAAGCTTCAAGAACCTGTAATAACATGCAACTTGGGACTAAACCAACATCAATTGAATGAGTCATTAGAAAGTGGGGACAAGCCCAACATACTGGGGATAAGCCCAAATAACTAGGGACAAGTCCAAATAACTGGGGACAAACCTAAATAACGACAATACTTGAGTTAACGTGAAGACATTAAAAACCTTAGGATTTTGGTGTATGGCCCACACTAACGACTAACCAATCATAAGTGACATGAAAATGCCAAAACCTTAGCTAACGTGAAAATGTCAGAAACCTTAGGAACGGATGTATGGTATGTCTTCCATTATACTTGAGATCCTATATATAGCCAATAGCAATGAAATTGTCAGCCCTTAAAGCGGGTATTGGTCTCATTGCCTCAAACTATACTTGGATAACATGCGCTACTGGCAGGGTGTTGAAACCCAATTCGTGTGAAGGTGAAGAACTTTAAACCTTAGAAGGTAATGGATACCTTGGACTGGGGATAAGCCCGAGAAACTTTGGAGAGGTGGCCAACCTCTTGATCCTTTGTAAAAAATGTAATAAATTCTGAAAAAACTTGAAACTTGATAAAAATGGATGTTAATAATCTAACATCCTTTTCTCATAACGAATAGTAAATATAATATGAAATGGTTAGTTAAACATTACCAAATTAAGGATCACACATCCTTTGAGGATCCTTCAAACTAAACCGAATATCAGAAACTCCAAGGATCGTTGATCCTTACTACATAAAGTACTTTTTCATATGAATAGCATTCCAAGCTCTTGGCAGGAGATCACCATCCATGGTTAGCAAACAGTATGCCCCATTTCCAGCTTCAGCTTCAATGAGATAAGGCCTTCCCACTTTGGTGCCAACTTGCCATCAGTAGGATTGGTGGTATTCTGGAATGCTTTCCTTAATACCATGTCGCCAACCTGAAATCTTCTAACGCTGATATTCTTGTGATAAGCACCAGCCCTTCTTTGTTGGTAGCTAGCCAATCTTATTCTTGCTAAGTCTCTACGCTCCTCCACAGTATCCAAGTCTTGTGTTAGAGTCTCAGCATTTGCTTCAGGATCACAGATGCTTGCTCTGGCTGTAGGGACAACCATTTCTGTAGGGATCACATTTCTGTAGGGATCACCGCTTCAGCTCCAAAGACTAAGGAAAAACGAGTCTGGCCCATAGCATTCTTTGGAGTTATTATATCTGCCCATAAGACGTATGGTAATTCTTCAGCCCATTTGCCTTTCTTGGATCCAAGATTTTTCTTCAAGTTGTTGATAATGATCTTGTTGGATGATTCTGCCTGGCCATTAGCTTGTGGGTGAACTAGTGTTGATGTTATCATCATAATCCCCCAGCTGTCACAAAAGTTAGTAGTACGACTCCCAATAAACTGGGATCCGTTATCACAAACAATTTCAGAAGAAATTCCAAATCTAGTTATGATATTTCTTTTAATAAAGGATATGACATCCTTTTCTTTGACTTGAGCAAAGGCTTCTGCCTTTATCCACTTAGAGAAATAGTCTGTCATAGCTAGTATGAACACTTTTTCTCCTGGTGCCTTGGGGAAGCTTGCCCACTATATCCCTTCCCCATCTCATGAGAGGATATAGGATGCAGAGGTTCCGCTGGTTGATGAAGAATGTTACCGTGTCTCTGGCAAGCATCACATTTCCTTGCATACTCCACAACGTCCTTCTTCATTGTAGGCCAATAATATCCTGTTCTGAGGATCCTTGAAAATAGTGCTCTGCCCCAGTGTGATTTCCGTAGTCTCCCTCATGAAAATCCTTCAAAACTTCTTAGATCTCAGGATCCTCAATGCACCATAGATAGGGACCTGCAAGAGATCTTTATACATCAAGTTATTAATTATAGTGAATTGGGATACCTTGATCTTGAAGGCTCTAGGATTTTCCCCAATGGGAACTTCCCCCTTCTGAATATAGTTTAGGATTGGAAGGATCCATGATCCTGGAGTTGATTGTGCATCATCACTAGGTACAATTGCAGCATCTTCCACTATCTCCATTGCTTCATTTTCCTTAATTGTAGGAGTCAGAATATGAATGATGGGTATCTTCACAACCTGTGGCATCTTCAGTGAGGATCCTAGATTGGCTAAGGCATCCGCTTCTGTATTTTCTTCCCTGGGTAGCTGTGTAAGGCTGAAAAAAAGCAAAAGAATCTGCCAATTCCCTAACTATCTCTAAATATTTGGTTAGTTTTTCACCCTTTACAGCATAGGAACCATTATAATGATTAGTAATTAATAGAGAATCCACAAATACTTGAAGATACATGATCCTCATATGTTTAGCTAATTGCAAACCTGCTATCAAGGCCTCATATTCTGCCTCATTATTAGTGGTTTGAAATTAACATGCTATAGATTGGGGTATAATGTCCCCCTGTGGCGATTTTAGTAGTAAGCCAAGTCCAGTTCCCTTGACATTTGAGGATCCATCTGTGAAGAGTATCCAAGGATCCTTGGTTTCCTCAAGTTGTTGCACTTCCAACTCTGCTTCCCTTTGTAAGTCACTACTGAAATCAGCCACAAAATCAGCCAAAGCTTGGGACTTGATGGCAGTCCTTGGTTCATATTTGATGTCATATGCACTAAGTTTAACTGCCCACTTTACCAACTTGCCAGACATCTCAGGCTTCCTGAGGACATTCTTAGTAGGAAAGTTGTCTTAACAATTATAGTATGAGTTTCAAAATAATGTCTAAGTTAAGTAGAAGCCATGATTAAAGCAAGAATAAGCTTCTCTAAATGAGAATACATTGCCTCATCATCAATTAGACTTTTACTTACGTAGTATACTGGATGTTATTGGCCTTCATGATCCTTAACTAGGACCGCGCTTACCGCTTTACCTGAGACAGCCAGGTATAAGGATAACGGTTCTCGTTTTTCGGGTTTCATCAAAGCTAGTGCAGAGGTAAGTAATCCTTGAGGCTTGTAGAGCAGCTTCATGCTTCTCAGTCCATTCAAACTTCATGTTCTTCCTCAGAATATCATAAAAATCCTTTCATTTTTCTAAGGATTTTGAGATGAATCTGTTCAAAGCTGCAATTCTTCCTGTCAAGCTTTGCACATCCTTAGCGTTGGCAGGAGATTTGATGTTCACAATTGCCTTGATCTGTTCTGGACTTGCCTCGATCCCTCACTTGGTCACCATATATCCTAAAAACTTTCCAGCTTTAACCCCAAAGTGGCACTTGGATGGATTCAGCTTCATGTTATATTCATCAAGGATGTTGAATGCTACTTCAAGATCCTTCAGGTGATCCTCAGCTCTTTTGGATTTGACCACCATACCATCTATGTATACTTCCATTGTGTGTCCAGGCTGCTCCTTGAACATCTTATTCACCAGCCTTTGGTATGTAGCACCTGCATTTCTTAAACCAAAGGGCATAGCAATATAACAATATATGCCAGTGGGTGTCATGAACGTTGTGTCCTCTTGATCAGATGGTTCATCTGAATTTGCTGAAATCAAAATGAAGCATCCACAAAAGTTAACAACTCATGACCCGCCGTAGCATCCACCATGGAGTCAATGTGGGGTAATGGGAAAGGATCCTTGGGACATGCCTTGTTTAAATCAGTAAAATCGACACATACCCTCCACTTTCCATTTTTCTTTTAAACAACAACCACATTGGCTAACCATCTTGGATACTTAACCTCTCTAATCATACCTGCCTTTGGTAACTTTTCTACCTTTTCTTGGATGATGGCATTTCTCTCAGGAGTGAATTTTCTCCTTTTTTGATGTATTGGCCTGAAAGATTTGTCAATGCCAAGTTTATGTGTAATAACATCTTTTGAAATACCTTTCATGTCTTCATCCTTCCAAGCAAGGTAGACTTTCTTCATTTCAGGAAGGATACTAGATCCTGCTCTATGCCATCTTGGATGTCAGATCCTACATACACCTTGGATTCAGGATCCTCAAGATCTACACTATATCTTTGACGTCTTGTTCTCTAGCCTCCATGACGTCTCTTGGAGGATACTTTAATTGCTATGCTTCCATAGATTTGGAGGTTGGTTTCATCGAAGAAGTATAGTAGTTCTTTGCCTCCTTCTGATCACTCTCTATCTTGACCACTCCCCATAGAGTTGGCAGCTTGACACATTGATGATATGTTGAGGGGACTGCCTTCATGTCATGTATCCATGGCCTGCCAAGGATAACATTATAACAAGATAAGCAATCTGTTACATAGAATTTTGGATAGAATTCACTCCCTCTATGTAAATTGGGAGTTTGATGTCCCCCAATGCATTCTTGGTTTCTCCACTGAATCCCACGAGCACCGACAATCTTAGGATCATTTCGGATTCAGGAATGTTCATCTCTTTGAGGACATCCAATTGTATAATGTTCACTGAACTCCCTCCATCAATAAGGATCCTACAAACAAAGTGGGTAGAAATAAACAAGGTGATAACTAAAATGTCATGATGAGGATCTTGTATGTCTACACGATCATCCTCATCAAAGGATATAATTTTCTGCTGAGTTAACGTGGATGTTCGAACTGGTCTTTCCCCATTCTCCATCTTTGTTCTTTGGCATGCATCTTCGCGCAGAAAACGAGGTTCCACATATATCAGAGCCTCTAGAGATGAAATTAATGATTTGAGCATCTACTGATAGGGGAGGAGCTCTTTTAGGAACTTTCTCAGGATCCTGGTTCCATGATCGTTTCCTTCCAAGCAACTCCTTCAGGTATCCTTTGCTGAGAAGATAACCAATCTCCTTCCTCAAGGCTATGCATTCATTAGTGAGGTGACCAAAATCCTCATGATAAGTGCACCATTTGGACTTGTCCTTGGTGGTTGTTGGCTTGTCATTCTTTCGCGGCCACCTAGCTTTGTCACCTAAATTATGCATAGCAAGGATTAGTTCATTATTATCAGCAGAAAAACAATATTCAGAGACTGGAGGATAATCCTCATCATCTTCCCCTTGTTCAACTGCATACACATTCTGGTTGTCATGCCTAGAGTACTGTTTGGATTGATTATTCTTGTAGAATGATCCTTGCTTCTCCTGCTTTAAGGATCCTGACAGCCTCTCTTGGATCCTTTTATCATCCTCTAAACGAATGAATCTCAAGGCCTTGTTCCTTAGTTCATCTAAATTCCTGCAAGGTGTCATACCAAGGTCATCATACAAGGAAGAATCCTTTAGCAATCCCATTTTAAATGCCTCCACAGCAGTGGCAATAATTAGGTTAGGGATTTGTAAGGATTCTCTACAAAACTTAGTGATGTAATCTCTTAAGGATTCATCACAGTCCTGTGTTATCCTATATAAATCACTAGTTAATCGTTCAAAGGTTCTAGTACATGAAAATTGATTATTGAACAAATTAGCTAGATGAGAAAATGAAGTAATTGAGTAGGGAGGAAGACTTAGCAGCCACTTGAGTGCTGATCTAGTGAGTGTAGATCCAAAGCCTTGCAAAGACAGGCTTCCTTTAATCTTTCTAGAATGGGGTTAATCTCCATTCTCTACCGGTACTGTGCCACATGCTCATCCGGATCAGTTGTACCATCGTATAGCTTCATGTTGGGGGTTTAAAATCGTTTTGGTATCTCATCATTGCATATAGCAAGAGCAAAACGACACACCCTATGACTTCCATCTGGGATCTCAGGAATGGACTTAACCACTCCTGGGACGCTGGATATCATATCCTTAAGCTTCTAGAGTTCCCGTGCCATAGCCTGATTGATACTTGTATCCTGCATGGAACCATAATTAGTACCGAAAGATGTATTGAAATTATTACCTCCTGATAGATTTGGAACCGGTATCCCGAAAGTGTATCCAAGACCATATGCTTCAGTTGCAACGGTTTGACAGGATGAAGCAATAGTTGCATAGAAATGAAGTCTCCGGTATGAACTTCAGAGTTCCTGGATGGTTGGGTCCCTTAGGATCCTTTGTTTTGGTCAAAAATCACAATAAGGATAATGTAACCAAATATGAATTTGTGAGGTTGAGTGCTCGTGTGATGAACAATTGTGTGAACAAATATGAAATATAAATGACGATGAACATAGAGATTTATACGAGGAAAAAGCCCTTGATGGATGAAGATCTCCGGCATAAAAAACCTCGGGTGATGGCAACTACCGATCACCAACTATATTGAACGATAATGTTAAGATTAATACAACTTCGGATGATAATGAAGCTCAATACAAGTGTTTGCTAGTGTGTTTGAGAGAGAGATTTCGAGAGTTGCAGGTGTACAAGTGGCTAATTGATTGTCCCTAATGAGCTCATTATCCCCATATATATTTCATAAAATATCATGTAACTAACTATCCGAAAAATGTGCAAGTCCTCCCATGTTCTCCATAACAGATATTCTTCATCAAGCACGTGCTCCATGAAGCATATTCGACGAAATTCTAGCAAAGACTAAGTCCACGTCGTCCATTACCTGCGTATAAGCATTAAAAACGAGGATATGTTAGAAATCATAAGTAACGTTAAGGATCCTTGATCCTCCGAGTCCGTGCACCATCCGCTAAGGATAAGTGATCCAGGCAACGCTTCAGGATACATGATCCATAGCTATGAAAATCTATGCCCTAACAATTGCCCCCAAATATGACGGATATGACATCAATCAGATTCGTCATATTTCCATTCAATGTGAACTAGCCGTTGATACAGAACTAGCCGTTACACCCTCTGACGTCATCGATGGGATAGGCTATAACCATCATTGCGATATATAGGATAGACATAAGGTCCAATATTTATTTAAAGATCATTCATCTCCTTTTAAAATCCTCATCCCGGAAGCATAACAGGTACTCTTTCTCTCTTTCAACTTCCATCTCTTTATTCTTCATGTTTGCTATTATGGCCAAGATGGCTACACGATCCTCTCCCGGTAAAAACCAAAGTGACGATGCAACCCCTAAGAGTCAAGACCTGCTAGCCAATCCATCCTTGGAGCTTTGCAAATTTACCGACCAAGAAATCGACGGCATGCGCCCCTGTTTCCCTCCGACGGCGGTTTTCAAGCCATATGATGCCACCATGAAGAGCGACGCCATGTCCCCTGTCTGGGCATGCTTTCCTGTTCTACCTTTCCTTCTTGGTTACACATACCCATTCCCTAGCTTTACCCAAGGGTTTTTCACCCTTACTGGCATGAGTTATTGGCAAGCCAGCCGATGTTGTGGAGGGTACTATTCATCATAGAGCAGCTTATTAAACATGAAGGAATCCATTTGACCCTATCCGAGCTTTCCTATCTTTACAGCCTCGTTACCCACGGTTCTAACCGATACTTGTTGAAGGCCAAACCTCACCAACAGGTTCCCATCCTCAAGACCACTCAAAACGGTTCCACATGGAAGAATCAGTTCTTCTTTGTGCGAAGGGACTCTATTCCAGAAGGGAATAGTCTGCCCAAGAAGTGGGTCTTGAAGGGTAGGATATAGGATCCTCGTATTAGATTTGTAGAAAGTTTCTTTTCCATCGCTAACTTGTTTTATTTTATTTGCATGCAGTGAGTAATTTTGCCTGTCTTGCCAATTCTCCTGGAACTGAAGAGAGGTTGCTTTGTTCTTGAGTTTGGATCCAACAATCAGAACATTCAAGCCACAGATAAAGGATCCTGAAACCAATACTTCCAGCTCCTACACAATGTCAAGTAAGTTTTCTATTTGCAAACAATAAGTTTTCTTTAAAGCAAGAGTTATATGTATGTATGTATATATATATATATATATATATATATAAGAAAATGAATATAAAACTTATCTCTTTCTTGTAATGTAGGCGCTCAGAAATCCACCAGCAAGTCCATCAGCAAGTTTGCCTTGGAGGATGTGGACAGCATCATCTATCCCCGGTCCGTCAAAAAAGAATCAGGCAAAGGATCCAGCTTCCCGGAGCCTAAACCCATCGCTGCTAAGGCTCGAGCCGGGTCCAAGAGGAAGAAGCCTACTAAGCCTTCTGATGACATTCCTCAGCTTGAGCAGCAGATCTATGATTTTGCCTCTGAGGTAAGGATCACTTATGCTCAGGTTAAAACGTTCATATCGAGGATCACTTATCCTTCACACTGTTCTTGCAGAAAATAGCCCAAATCCAAGTTGTGCTGACCAAGCGCTTATCCGATGCTGAGGACACAATTGCAGACCTCCGTACCTTCCTGACCGCCAAAGACAAGAAGATTTCCCAGTTGGAGAAGGAGGTCAATAGCTTGGAGAAGCGGATCATGATCAACGACATCCAAGCTAAGGTTTGTGCAGCCCAAGCCATTCTCGGAGCAAGGATCAAGATCGTGCAGCAAGCCTTGGATCCTTCATTTGACAGGTCTGAATGGGATCTTCCCGGATGGAAGGTGAGGCTAGTGGAGCTTGGAGGAGAGTTGGAGCCTGAGCTTGACGAGGTGCCAACGCTGGAGGCCGGTACTAGCGGTGCTAAGGAGGCTAAGGAGGGTGAAGGTGGCGAGGCTGGTGAAGGCAAGGATGGTGAAGCAGCGAAGGAGTAGGCTACACCAATGGGCGATGATGGAAATTTCTAGACGTGGCCGGAGCCCATTTTTTATGTCTTTTGGTTGTTGGTGTTTCGATTTCAAACAATGATGGTCTGTAACTAAACAATAGTTACTTATTAAGCTTCAGGGACCTGTTATAACACACAACTTGGGACTAAGCCAAACATCAATTGAATGACTCATCAGTAACTTGGGACAAGCCCAAATAACTGGTGTAAACTGGAGTATGGCCTAAACTGGCATCTATCCAATCGTGAGCGACATGAAAATATCGAAACCTTAGCTAACGTGAAAACGTTAGAAACCTTAAGAACGGATGTATGGTACGTCTACCATTATACTTAGGATCTAAATATAGCCAACAACAATGAAACTGTCAGCCCCTAAAGCGGGTACTGGTCCCATTGCCTCAAACTATACTTGGATAGCGTGCGCTACTGGCGGGGTGTCAAAACCCAATTCGTGTGAAAGGTGAAAACCTTTAAACCGTAGAAGGTATTGGATACCTTAAGCTGGGGACATGCCCAAAGTCTTGGAGAGGTGGCCAACCTCTTGATCCTTTGTAATAATTTCTACAAAACTTAAAGCTTGATAAGGTTGAATGTTGAAAATTCAACATCCTTACTTTATAAGAAGTATAATAAAAATGAAAGCATTAGTTAAATGTTACCGAATCAAGAATTTCATACCCTTTGAGGATCCTTCGACTTGAATTGATCACTAGGATACTTAAGGATCCCTGATCCTTTACATAAAATACTTTTTTAGGTGGATAACATTCCAAGCTCTTGGAAGAAGATCACCATCCATAGTCAGTAATCGATATGCCCCCTTTCCTGCCTCGGCTTCAATTAGATAGGGGCCTTCCCATTATGGTGCTAATTTACCATCGGAAGGATTCGTGGTATTCTTGAACGCCTTCCTTAATACCATGTCACCAACTTGAAACCTTCTGACCCTTACATTTCTATTGTAAGCACCAGCCATTCTTTGTTGATAGCTAGCCATCCTTATTCTTGCCATATCCCTAAGTTCTTCCACATTATCCAAGTCTTGAGTTAGAGTCTTGATATTTGCTTCAGGATCACGGATGCTTGTTGTGGCTGTGGGTACTACCATTTCTGTAGGGATCACTGCTTCAGCTCCAAAGACTAAGGAAAAAGGAGTTTGACTCGTAGCATTCTTGGGAGTTGTTTTATCTGCCCATAGGACTTATGGTAGTTCTTCAGCCCACATTCCTTTCTTTGATCCAAGCTTTTTCTTCAAATTGTTGATGATGATCTTGTTGGATGATTCTGCCTGGCCATTAGCTTATGGGTGAACTGGTGTTAATGTTATCATCCTAATCCCATAGCTGTCACAAAAGTTAGTAGTACGATTCCCAATAAACTGGGATCCGTTACACAAACAATCTAAGAAGGAATACCAAATCTAGTAATAATATTTCTTTTAATAAAGGATATAACTTCCTTTTCTCTGACTTGAGCAAAGGCTTCAGCTTCTATCCACTTGGAGAAATAGTCAGTCATAGATAACATTGAACACTTTTCCTCCTGGTGCCTTGGGAAGCTTGCCTACTATATCCATTCCCCATCTCATAAATGGCCAAGAGGATGATATAGGATGCAGAGGCTCTGCGGGCTGATGAAGGATATTGATGTGTCTTTGGCAAGCATCACATTTCCTTGCATATTCCACGGCATCCTTCTTCATTGTAGGCCAATAATATCCTGTTCTGAGGATCCTTGAAAATAGTGCTCTGCCCCCAGTATGATTTCCACAATCTCCTTCATGAAAGTCCTTCAAGACTTCTTGGATCTCAGGATCCTCAATACATCATAGATAGGGTCCTGCAAGAGATATCTTATATAACATGTTATTAATGATAGTAAATTGGGATACCTTTATCTTGAAGGCTCTAGGATTTTCCCCAATGGGAACTTCCCCATTTTGGATATAATTCAGGATTGGAGGAATCCATGATCCTAGAGTTGATTGTGCACCATCCCTAGGTACGATTACAGCATCGTCCACTATTTCCATTGTCTCACTCTCCTCAATTGCAGGAGTTAGAACATGGATAATGGGTATCTTCACATTATCAGGCATCTTCAATGAGGATCCCAGATTAGCCAAGGCATCTGCTTCTGCATTTTGTTCCCTGGGTACCTGTGTTAGACTGAAAAAAGCAAAAGAATCCGCCAATTTCTTGACTATCTCCAAATATTTAATTATCTTTTCACCTTTGACAACATAGGATCCGTTATAATTATTAGTGATCAATAAAGAATCTACAAATACTTGAAGATACCTTATCCTCATGTGCTTAGCTAATTGCAAACCTGCTATTAAGGCCTCATACTCTGCCTCGTTATTAGTGGTTTGGAATTCACATGCTATTGATTGGGGTATAATGTCCCCCTGTGGCGATTTTAGTAGTAATCCTAGTCCAGTTCCTTTGACATTCGAGGCTCCATCTGTGAAGAGTGCCCAAGGATCCTTGGTCTCCTCAAGTTGTTGACCTCCAACTCAGCTTCTGTTTGTAGATCACTATTGAAATCAGCCACAAAGTCAGCCAAAGCTTGGGATTTAATAGCAGTTCTAAGCTCATACTTAATGTCATATGCACTAAGTTTAACAGCCCATTTTGCCATTCTCCCCGACATCTCTGGTTTCCTGAGAACATTCTTGATAGGAAAGTTAGTTTTAACAACAATAGTATGAGTTTCAAAATAATGTCTTAACTTAGTCGAAGCCATGATTAGAGCAAGAATAAGTTTTTCTAATTGAGAATATCGGGCCTCAGCATCAAGTAAACTTTTAGTATACCGGATGTTGTTGGCCTTCATGATCCTTAACAAGGACTGCACTTACTGCTTTACCTGAAACAGCTAGGTATAAGGATAATGGTTTCCCTTTTTCAGGTTTCATTAAAGCCGGTGCTAAGGATAGGTAATCCTTGAGAGCCTGTAGAGTAGCTTCACGCTTCTCCGTCCACTCAAACTTCTTATTCTTTCTCAAAATATCATAGAAATCCTTGCATCTTTCTGAGGATTTTGAAATGAATCTGTTCAGGGCAGCGATTCTTCCTGTCAATCTTTGCACATCCTTAGCGTTGGCAGGAGACTTGATGTTGATTATAGCCTTTATCTGCTCCGGACTTGCTTCAATCCCTCTCTTGGTCACCATATATCCTAAGAACTTTCCAGCTTTAACCCTGAAATGGCATTTGGAAGGATTCAGTTTCATATTGTATCGGTCAAGGATATTGAATGCTTCTTCGAGATCCTTAAGGTGATCCTCAGCTCTTTTAGACTTGACCACCATATCATCTATGTATACTTCCATTGTATGCCCAAGTTGCTCTTTGAACATCATATTCACCAGCCTCCTGTACGTAGCACCTGCATTTCTTAAACCAAAGGGCATAGCAGTGTAACAATATATGCCGGTTGATGTCATGAATGTTGTATCCTCTTGATCAGATGGTTCCATCTGAATTTGCTGAAATCCAGACGAAGCATCCATAAAAGTTAACAACTCATGACCCGTCGTGGCATCCACCATGGAGTCAATGTGGGGTAAAGGGAAAGGATCCTTGGGACATGCCTTGTCTAAGTCAGTAAAATCGACACATACCCTCCAATTTCCATTTTTCTTTTGAGCAACAACCACATTGGCTAACCATCTTGGATACTTGACTTCTCTAATCATACCTGCCCTTAGCAATTTATCTACCTCCTCTTGGATGATTGCATTTCTTTCAGGACAAACTTTCTTCTCTTTTGGTGAATTAGCCTGAAAGACCTGTCAATGCCAAGCTTATGAGTAATAACATCCTTAGATATACCTGTCATATCTTCGTGCTTCCAGGCGAAGGTAGATTTTCTTCGTTTAAGGAAGGATACTAGATCCTGCTCTATGCTCTCCTGGATCCCAGATCCTATATACACCTTGGATTCAGGATCCTCAGGATCTAAGAGTATATCCTTGACAACCTGTTCTCTTGCCTCCAAGACGTCTCTTGGAGGATGCTTTGATTGCTATGCTTCCCTAGACTTAGAAGCAGGTCTCATTGAGGAAGTGTAGCAATTCTTTGCCTCTTGCTGATCACTTTCTATCTTGACTATTCCCATTGACTTGGAAGCTTGACACATTGGTGGTATGTTGATGGGACCGCCTTCATGTCATGTATCCATGGCCTGCCAAGGATAACATTACAACAAGATAAGCTATCTATTACATAAAATTTTTGGATAGAATTCACTCCCTCTATGTAAATTGGAAGTTTGATGTCCCTAAAGGTATTCTTGGTTTCCCCACTGAATCCCACGAGCACCGATGATCTTGGTATGACCTCAGATTCATGGATGTTCATCTTTTTGAGGACATCCAACTGGATTATGTTCACTGAACTCCCTCCATCAATAAAAATCCTGTGAACAAAATGATTAGAGATAAACAAGGTAATGACAAGACAATCATGATGAGGATCTTGAATGTCTACGCAATCCTCCTCATCAAAGGATATCACTTTTTGCTGTGTGAGGGTAGATGTTCGAACTGGTCTCTCCCCATTCTCCATCTTCGTCTCCTTAGCATGCCTTTTAGCCGCTGAAAACAAAGTTCCACAAATATCAGAGCCTCCGGAAATAAAGTTTATGATTTGAGTGTCTGCTGGAGGAGGAGGAGGAGCCCTTTCAAGCACTTTTTCAGTATCCTGAGTCCTTGAACGTTTCCTTTCTAGCAGTTCCTTCAAATATCCTTTGCTGAGAAGATAACCAATCTCCTTCCTCAACGCTATAAATTCATCAGTAAGGTGGCCAAAATCCTCATGGTAAGCACACCATTTGGATTTATCCTTGGTAGCTCCATGTTTATCAGTTTTCCTTGGCCATCTAGCCTGTCACCTAAATTCTGCATTGCGAGTATTAGTTCATGATTATCCACAGAAAAACAATATTCAGATATTGGAGGATAATCCTCATCGTCTTCGTCTTGTTCAACTGCATTCACATTATGATTGTCATGTTTAGAATATGGCTTGGATCGATTATTCTTAAAGAATGATCCTTGTTTTTCCTGTTTTGAGGATCCTGAGAGTCTATCCTGGATCCTTTTGTCATCTTCTAAACGAATGAACCTCAATGCCCCTTTTTCTTACTTCATCTAAATTCTTGCAAGGTGTCATAACAAGGTCAACATAAAAAGAGGAATCCTTAAGCAAGCCCATTTTGAATGCCTCTACAGCAGTGGCAATATCCAAATCAGGTTCTCGACTAAACTTAGTGATGTCTCTCAATGATTCATCACGACCCTGCGTTACCCTATATAAATCACTAGTTAATCGTTCAAAAGTTCTACTACATAAAAACTGATTATCGAATAAATTAACTAAATGAGAAAATGAAATAATTGAGTAGGGAGGAAGACTTAGCAGCCATTTGAGTGCTGATCCAGTGAGTGTGGATCCAAAGCCCTTACAAAGACAGGCTTCCTTTAACCTCTCTGGAATGGGATTGATCTCCATTCTTTCCCGGTATTGTGCCACATGCTCCTCCGGATCAGTCGTGCCATTGTACAACTTCATGTTGGGGGTTTGAAAGCATTTTGGTATCTTAGCATTGCATAAAGGAGGTGCGAAACGAGACACCCTGTGACTTCCGTCTAGGCTCTCATGAATGGGCTTAACCACTCCCGGGATGCTGGATATCATATCCTTAAGCTTCTGAAGTTCCCGTGCCATAGCCTGATTGATACCTGTATCCTGCATGGAACCACAATTAGTACCCAAAGATGTATTGAAATTGTTACCTCGTGATTGATTTGGAACCGGTATCCCAGAAGTATATCTAGGGTAAGAGGTGCAATGGTAGGACCAGATGAAGCAATGGTCTGCATAGGAATGAAATCCCCTTCATGTACTTCGGAACTTCTGAATGGCTGACTCCTGGAGGATCCTTTATCCTGAAAGATATTGGATCCTGGATACATTGGTGCTGAAGGCCTTGGAGGGTAATCCATGGATCCTTGAACCTGAGACGAGGATCCTTGATTCTGAAAGTAGGAACCTTGAGCTGGAAACGTCTCCATATATCCTCCCGAACGGAGGAAGGATCCTTGATTCTGAGTTGTCTCCAATGATCCTTGCTGAAGGATAGAGGATCCTTGAGGCTGCGCCATTGCTAGTTTGTTGAAGGATATAGGATCCTTGGGGTTGAGTAGTGGATCCTTTGAATTGCTGGATTGTTGATGATGGAGTAGCAAAATCCAATGCTCTAGGCATCAGTGGAGACTGATTTTCCACTGGTCTCTTTTGCTTCTTTATTTCATCAATCTCGCGAAGGATCCTTTGGTTGGTTTTCTCTTGTTGTTCCATGTAGCCTTTCAACTGCAAAATCAAAGTAGAAACATCATTGTTAGTAGTTGTAGATGAAGAAACAACAGAGGTTTTTGATCCTGTGAAGACAGATGATGTCTTCTTCTGAGAATTTTCAGCATTCTTCTGGAATGCAAGGGGGATAGGAGGCAACGGTGCATTGGCTTGAGATGAGGTAACCGCCGACATGGCATTTGAAGTGGATTTTCCGTTAGAAGCCATGTGGTTAATGGAGATGGATAGAACTGAATGAAATGAACTGAATTTTCAGAATTGAAGCACCGATTGCCCCATGGTGGGCACCAAACTGTTTTGGTCAAAAATCACAATAAGGATAATGTAACCAAATCTGATTTTGTGAGGTTGAGTGCTCGTTTGATGAACAATTGTGTGAACAAATATGAAATATAAACGACGATGAACACAGAGATTTATATGAGGAAAAAGCCCTTGATCGATGAAGATCTCCGGCATAAAAAACCTCGGGTGATGGCAACTACCGATCACCAACTATATTGAACAATAATGTTAAGATTAATACAACTTCGGATGGTAATGAAGCTCAATACAAGTGTTTGCTAGTGTGTTTGAGAGAGAGATTTCGAGAGTTGCAGGTGTACAAGTGCCTGATTGATTGTCCCTAATGAGCTCATTATCCCCATATATATTTCATAAAATATCATGTAACTAACTATCCGAAAAATGTCCAAGTCCTCCCATGTTCTCTATAACGGATATTCTTCATCAAGCACGTGCACCATGAAGCATATTCGACGAAATTCTAGCAAAGACTAAGTCCACGTCGTCCATTACTTGCGTATAAGCATTAAAAACATGGATAATTGTTAGAAATCACAAGTAACGTTAAGGATCCTTGATCCTCCGAGTCCCTGCACCATCCGCTAAGGATAAGTGATCCAGGCAACCCTTCAGGATACAGGATCCATAGTTATGAAAATCTATGCCCTAACATCATTGATCCTAGAACAAGTTGGATCCTTGAACTTGAGATGAGAATCCTTGATGTGGTGCATTGAATCCTCTAGACTGGTATATCCCTTGCGATCCTCCAGGTTCAAAGAAGAATCCTTGAGGCTCCGTGATTCCTAGTGATCCTCGCTAAAGGATAGATGATCCTTGAGGCCGGAAGTAGGATCCCTGAACTTGAGACGAGGATCCTTGAGCCTGTGTCATCGCCAGTGATCCTTGCTGATAATTGGAGGACCTTGAATTTGAACACTAGATCCCCTGCAATGCTGGATCGTTGATGCTGGAGAAGCGAAATCCAATGACCTGGGTATCAGTGGAGAGTGATCCTCCATTGATCTCTTCTGCTTCTTGATTTCATCATTCTCCCTGAGGATCCTTTGGTTGGTTTTGTCCTGCTGCTCCATGTAGTTCTTCATCTGCAAAATCAAAGTAGAAACATCATTGTTAGTAGCTGTAGATGAAGAAACAGTGGAGGTTTTCGATCCTGTGTAAACAGGAGTAGTTTTCTTCTGAGGATTCTCAGCACTCTTCTTGTATGCAGTGGGATAGGAGGCAATGGTGCACCGGCTTGAGATGAGGTAACCACTTGCATGGCACTTGAAGTGGATTTTCCCTAAGAAGTCATGTGGTTGATGTAAATGAATAGAAATGAATGAAAGGAATGAAATTTTTAGAATTGAAGCACCGATTGCTCCACGGTGGGGGCCAAACTGTTTTGGTCAAAAATCACAATAAGGATAATGTAACCAAATCTGATTTTGTGAGGTTGAGTGCTTGAAATAATTAGTAATTGTGTGAACAAGTATCAAATGCAGTTAACAATGAACACCGAGATTTATACGAGGAAAAAGCCCTTGATCAATATATGATCTCCAACACAAAAAAACCTCAGGTGATTGAAACTACGATCACCAACTATATAACTTTGGAAGATAACAAGCTCGATACAATGATTTTCTAATGTGTGTGTGTTTCGCTAGTATGTATCAGAGAGTTCTAGTGATAGCTCGTGCGTTTACCCCTTTAAAATTAGAAAATATCCTAGTAACAAACTACTCGAAATCTATGCAACTCTCACACGTTCTTCTTCAACGGTCAGGAATCCTTTTGCACGTGCCATGAACAACATATTCCTCCGATATTCTCGTGTTGACTCAGTTCACATAATACCCACAAACGTAAACTAAATACACAAGGAACAATTGTTAAAAACATAGACATCAATAAGGATCCTTTATCCTTAGTCTCCCTGCATTATCCATTAAGGATCTGTGATCCAGGTCCAATCTCAGGACGGATGATCCTCAGCATAAAATCCATGCCCTAACACTAAATATGCTAAATTTGGTCAGAATCGAAAGTCAAAGCAGAAGTCAAACTGCTAGACTTTCGGTTGTGAACCGACACATAAACTGGAAATGACGGGCTGCACAAGTTTATACATGTTCTAATATTAATTACCAACTGATTTAGTGTTAAAACATGAGTTAAAACAATTACAAGTTCATTTTATAAGTTTTTCCGAAAATCTGCCTTTTGACTTTTTATTTAACAATACTTTGACCCGTCATTTGACCAACTTAACGTGATTTCTAGGAGGTGCCCTTTTAATGGATTATCACCTACCTTATTGCGATCACGTAGCCATGTTCGATTCAAACAATGGCTGGACCATAATGGTCCTAACCAAAATTCAAAGCAAAAGTCAATTTGCTTGACTTTCGGCTAACAAAGCCTATAAAAACTAGAAGAGCTGAAAAGGAATACTTACAAGTGATCCTTAGGAATATTAGAACTCAGAGGGATGCTCCTTTATGGTCAGGAACTTCCCAATAGAGAGTAAAGAAGAAATATGAGGAATGAGCAATGAACAAGTGAAAAGGATGGCTATTTTTACTTGTAGAGGATGCATAGGATCATTACAAGTGTTAGGAGCTGTTATGAGATGTCTCCAGGTGGTTTTTGAGGTGTCAAGTGCAGAAAGAGTGTGGCATTTTGCGTGCAACATGGCAACACAGGAGGCTACCTTGGCCTCCAAACAAAAACTGTATCTGGCGTAAGCCACTTCTGGCGCCCTGGTTTTGAAATGGTTACGGACCGTAAGGACTAAGCCTTGCGGTCCGTAACCGCTTGTCAACTATAATCATTTTATTATGCTTATGGTCCGTAAGCACTTAGGCTTACGGTCCATAAGGGTCACTCAGAAGACATAATTGGTCCTTCCTCATTCATACTTTCACTAATTGTCAGAAATAGTCCCTCTCGGCCAACATTCGGCACATGTGAGAGTATGGACACGTGTCGGTATTTTACTGGACACAAATTTACGAGGTGTTACATGCGTGCAGCTTTTCCTTGCTCTTGGGTTATGAGAATGGTTGCTTCTTTGGTTGTTATGTTGTTTTAAGATGTTCTGGTGTAACATCCCATTTTGGGATTTACATGATACGGGGAAACAAAAGTTGTAATTTGGGTCTGAGATGTCAAAGACCAAACTAGAAGGATCCTAAAGTCTAGGATTAACATTAATTCAACATATTAATTGGATGGAATAAAGCTCAAGGAACTTTTAAAATAAGCTTGGAAGTAACATCATTAATTTAGTAGAAATACCCTTTCAGTTGAATTGGAAAACTAGATGGGGTTATAAAATAAAAAGTTGTAGTTTGGGTTCGGGGTGTCAAAAACGAAACTACAAGGGTTATTTACATTATTTAAACCTGTTGGTGCAGAATGTCTATGTCTTAGTCTTATATCGAGTCTCTATAGATTAGAATTGAATAGGCTAGCAAAACGAAATATTTATGTAACGATGGGACAAGTTCGATTGTGAAATGTATGTGAAGTCAAGTTCGGCCGAACTTGACAATATCAAGTTCGGGCGAACTCATCTCACCCACCAGCGAACTTATGGCCCTATATATAGCTAGCTTGTCATTCTCATTTGTAACTTTGGCATCTTTGAGGCAGAGTTCCGTCAATTTGGAGACTCGACGTTATATCAATAAAATTGACGATTAATTGACTAATTCTTGTTATTTGGTAATCGTGTCATAATATTTCCGCTATTATGGACATTAGAGATCAAATCTAGGTTCCTATGCATTGAGGATCGGTCCTACAAGTGGTATTAGAGCTAGAATAGCCTGATTTGATTGATATTAAGACAAGAACACTTCTAATTCTACTCCATTCTTCTATTTTTCTTAACTTTTACACTAAAATGAAGAATTCACGGTCAAATTCTGTCCAATTTTGAATATGACATGCTAAATACATCATAGATAAACCGCTAAGAGTTTGGAGACTAAAATCAAACGAATTGGTGTCAAATTGTTGCAAAAACCATGTTTTCCAAAACCACTTTGATCGAACTTGTAACCCAAGTTCGGCCGAACTTGACTTAAAAAGTCACTTTTTGAGTGAGTTTTTACCAAGTTCGCTCGAACTTGAGGATATTTTGAGAAAATTCAGCTAAGTTCGCTCGAACTTACTAAAAAGTCATTGATATTTTATCAAGTTCGACCGAACTTGATAAAAATCAAGAAAATTTTAGTTAAGTTCGCCCGTACTTGCAATCTTTTCTTATAAAAACTCTAGTGCAAGTTCGACCGAGGTTGTCTCAGGATATTTTCAAAACAGAATCATAAGTTCAATCGAACTTGTGGTTAAAAATCTGAAATTCTTCACTCCACTACAAGTTCGACCGAACTTGTAGTAAATCTAACTTTTTCAAAAGTTTGAATGTGTTTTCACTGTACGTGTTTTGATATTCGCGATGGATGATCTACAGAGAGCGTTTATGTCAGGAGTGGGTACATCCAATGCCAATGTGATACAGCAAGTCAACCTCGACAACGAAATGGGCACGTCAGTTAAACCGCCAAAGTTAATGAGCATGGACGAGTACGAAGGATGGAAGGAGAAATTCACTTATTGGGTTCAGGCCATGCATTTCCAAGGCTGGGTGTCGATTGAGAGAGGTTATACTATTCTGTTAGACGAACATCAGCAAGTTCTAGAGAAGTACAAATACTCCACAATTCAAAAGGATGAGTACATTGCTGAGAAAAAGATGGTTAGCCTCATTCAACAATCTGTTAAAGAGGATATTCTGGTCTTGTTGCCCGAATATATGACTGCGAGAGATCTCTGGTTATCATTGAAAAAGAAATATCAAGGCAGCGCAGAGATGATCAAGAGTAAGAAAGCTCTCATCATGAAGGAGTTCGATATTTTCAACATGTTGAAGGGCGAGACTATGAAGCAGATGATTGAGCGTTTATGTCATCTGAAAGTCCAAATGAGAAGACAAGGTCTCGAGAAGACGGAACAAGAGTACATCGATAAGCTTGCAGATGCGTTACCTGATGGAGAGTGGACTACTTACCTGATGGTTCTGAAAGAAAGTTCGAATTGGGAATTCTTCAAGTTGTCTACATTCATCGACAAACTCGAAGGTCATGAATGGAACTTCTGAAAATTGCAAAATCGAAGAATGCTAACATTGTTCAAGATGTTGGTTTGTATTACAAGAACGGAATACAAGACAACATATCAAGCCCAAAGATACAGACAGCATTCAGTGCTAATATGAACTCTTCCCCACAGAATCAGAGCCAATCATATCCACAATATGATCAAAGTCCACAGAGTTCTTCATTCTCAAGCACGGGTTCTAATTCAGAATCAAGCTAATCAGAATCAACAATCAATTCTGATCCAAATGTGTACAAGTGTAACATTGTTGTCAATCTAAATAATGTTGTTTCTGAGCAAGTTGCAAAACAACACATGTCACTTCTCGCCACTGTTCTAGAATCGTACAAAAGTCTTGTAGCTGGAAAGATCTGCAATCCCGAAATGACCGCCGAAGACTACGATCAGGTGGACGAAGAAGAGCTTGAACTGATGGATATTAAATGGTCATTGGCTTCTATTATTCGAAGGGTCACAAAGTTTGTTGCACTCACAGGCTGAGATATCGGAAATTCAAGCAACAAGCTAGGGTTCGACAAAACCAAGGCCACTTGTTTCAGATGCCGACAGAAAGGGCATTTTAAGAGTGAATGCAAAAACCCTGAAGCAACGGGAAATCAGAGTCCATTTCGTGGAGGCAACGAGTACTACAAGAAATCTCTCAGTACAAACCTTTTCCAAAGAAAACACAAGTTGAGATCCAGGAAAAACCAAACAGCAGTAATACTGATAAGGCAATGGTTGCTCCCAACGAAGATGATAGTTTTGATTGGAACTCTTATATCGGTAAGAAGACCGGAGTTGCTTTAATGGCTGAAATCGTTGAAGATACTTCTGCTGAAGAAGCAGCGCGATGGAAAATGCTCTACTGGAACGATATCTGCAACAACAGGAAGAAGAAGAGATGTATCTTTACATGAAGACACAGGGCATTTTAACTTCTAATTTATCTTCTAGTTTTGCAGGTAACTTTGATGGAAGTTCTCAAGAGCAAGTGGTCGAGAAGAAATCGAATGAAGAAGTTATTGATGTTGTTCAAGAAGTGACTGCTGAAAACCTCAAGGACTTTGCCGATAAAGCTATGATGACGAATCTAACCAAGGTAGGTCCAGAGGTAAAGGAAGTTGTAAAAGTGCAAGTTGTGGAGGTTGTAAAACCTTGTACAAAATGCTCCGAGCCATGTGCTAAATGCGCCAAAAAATCACAAATCATCGTTGAACTCAATGTACATAATGAACATTTCAAATACGATTATCGTACTATGAAGGAAGCGTATGACAAAATGAAAGATGATTATGGAAGGCTCGATAGAAATAATATTGAACAACATGATACTGTAAGGATGTTGAAAGGTACAGTAATGGATAAATAAAAAGCAATAAACATCTATATTAACACCATTGCTGAAACCAAATAGCAACTCCAGGACATGAAAATTGAAACAGAACGTGTTCAACAAATTTTAAGAAGTTATATAACTAACGCGTATGTCATTGATCACATTCTTTTTGTTGATGCATAATGTCTATGTCTTAGTCTTATATCGAGTCTATATAGAATAGAGTTGAATAGGCTAGTAATACGAAGTATTTATGTAATGTTGAGTCAAGTTCGCCCATAGTTGACATGTAAAGTCAAGTTCGGGCGAACTTAGCTCTTCCTCTGGCAAACTTGTAGGTCTATAAATAGCTAACTTGTTGTCCTCATTTGTAACTTTGACATCTCTGAGGTGAAGCTCTATCAATTTGGATTCTTGACGTTTAATCAATAAAATTGACGTTTAACTGATTAAATCTTGTCTATTGGTAAACTTGTCGTAATATTTCCGCTATTATGGACAATAGATATCAAATCTAGGTTGCTAAGCATCGAGGATCGGTCCTACAAGTGGTATCAGAGCTAGAATAGCCTGATTTGATTGATATTAAGAAAAGAACACTCTTATTTCTACTCCATTCTTCTATTTTTCATAACTTTTTCACAAAAAATGAAGAATTCACGGTCAAAATCTTTTCAATTTTGAATATAACATGTTAAATACTACATAGATAAACCCTTGAAAGATTGGAGACCAAAATCAATCGAATTGGTGTCGAAATGTTGCAAAAACCATGTTTTACAAAACCCTCATTTTCGAACTTGTTAGCCAAGTTCGACCGAACTTGAGGTAAAAAGTCACTTTCTGAGTGAATTTTTGCCAAGTTCGCTCGAACTTGAGTGATTTTTGAGGAAATTTTAGTGAAATTAGCTCGAAGTTGTTAAATTTTCATTGATGTTCTATCAAGTTCGACCGAACTTGATAAAAGTTCAATAAATTTAGCTAAGTTCGCCCGAACTTGCTACTCTTTTATAAAATCCAATAAACAAGTTCGCTCGAGGCTGACTCAGGGTTATTTTCACAATACAACTGCAAGTTCGACCGAAGTTCAAAAGAAACTTTTCAAATCAGAAGTCACAAGTTCGACCAAACTTGTGATAAAATCTGGGAATTCTTCATCAAACTACAAGTTCGACCGAACTTGTAGTAAATCTAAAATTTACAAAAGTTTTTAAGTGTTTTCAACGTACGAGTCTTGTTATTCGCGATGGATGATATTCAAAGAGCTTATATGTCCGGAGTGGGTACGTCAAATGCTAACGTGATCCAACAAGTCAATTTAGACAACGAGATGGGCACGACTGTTAAACCGCCAAAGCTAATGAGCATGGACGAGTATGAAGGATGGAATGAGAAGTTTACATATTGGGTTCAAGCCATGCACTTCCTAGGCTGGGTGTCGATCGAGAAAGGTTACACTGTTCCATTGGATGAACATCAGCAAGTACTAGAGAAGTACAAGTACACCACAATACAGAAAGATGAGTACATTGCTGAGAAAAAGATGATAAGCCTCATTCAACAATCTGTTAAAGAAGCTATTCTGGTCTTGTTGCCAGAGTATACTACTGCGAGAGATCTCTGGTTATCACTGAAAAAGAAATATCAAGGCAGCGCAGAGATGATCAAGAGTAAGAAAGCTCTCATCATGAAGGAGTTCGATATTTTCAACATGTTGAAGGGCGAGACTATGAAGCAGATGATTGAGCGTTTATGTCATCCAAAAGTCCAAATGAGAAGACATGGTCTCGAAAAGACGGAACAAGAATACATCGATAAGCTTAGAGATGCCTTACCTGACGGAGAGTGGACTACTTACCTGATGGTTCTGAAAGAAAGTGCGAATTGGGAATTCTTCAACTTGTCTACATTCATCGACAAACTCGAAGGTCATGAAATGGAATTGCTGAAGATTGCAAAGTCGAAGAATGCTAACATTCTTCAAGATGTTGGTTTGTATTACAAAACCGGAATGCATGATAACATTTCAAGTCCAAAGATTCAGGGAGCATTCAGTGCAAACATGAATTCTTCTCCACAGAATCAGAACCAATCATATACTAAATATGATCAAAGTCCACAAAGCTCTTCGTTTTCAAGCACATGGTCAAATGCTTCTTATCAGAGTCAAGCAAATCAAAATCAACAAACGAATTCTGATCCGAATATGAACAAGTGTAACATTGCTGTGAATCTAAACAATGTTGTTTCTGAGCAAGTTGCAAAACAACATATGTCACTCCTTGCCACAGTTCTAGAATCGTATGAAAGTCTTGTAGCTGGAAAGATCGGCAATCCTGAAATGACCGCTGAAGACTACGATCAGGTGGACGAAGAAGAGCTTGAGCTAATGGATATCAAGTGGTCACTAGCTTCTATCATTTGAAGGGTGCCAAAGTTTGTTGCACTCACTGGCCGAGATATCGAAATTCAAGCAACAAACTTGGGTTCGACAAATCGAAGGTCACTTGTTTCAGATGCCGACAGAAAGGGCATTTTAAGAGAGAATACAAAAATTCTGAAGCCACGGGCAATCAAAGTCCATTTGGTGGAGGCAGTGAGTATTACAAGAAATCTCTTCAATACAAGCCTTTCCCAAAGAAAACACAAGTTGAGATTCAAGAAAAGGCAAACAACAGTAACACTGATTAAGCAATGGTTGCTTCGAACGAGGATGATGGCTTCGATTGGAATTCTTATATCGATAAGAAGACCGGAGTTGCATTGATGGCTGAGATCGTTGAAGATACATCTGCCGAAGAAGCAGCAGCTCTAGAGAATATTCTGTTGGAACAGTATCTGCAACAACAGGAGGAAGAGGAATATCTTCACATGAAGAACCAAGGCATATTATCTTCTAACTCGTGTGATAGTTTTGTAGGACACTTTGATGGAAGTTCTCAGGAACAAGTGATTGAGGAGAAGTCGAATGAAGAAAATACTGATGTTGTTCAAGAAGTAATGCTGAAAACCTCAAGGACTTTGCAGATAAAGCTATGATGGCGAATCTAACCAAGGTAGGTCCTGAGGTAAAGGAAGTTGTTAAAGTGCAAGTTGTGGAGGTTGTAAAACCTTGCACAAAATGTACCGAGCCATGTGCTAATTGCACCAAAAAATCACAAATCATCGCTGAACTCAATGTACATAACGAACATTTCAAATACGATTATCGTACAATGAAGGAAGCGTATGACAAAATGAAAGATGATTATGGCAGGCTTGATAGAAATAATATTGAACAACATGATACCATAAGGATGTTGAAAGGTACAGTAATGGATAAACAAAAAGCTATAAACATTTATATTAACACCATTGCTGAAACCAAACAACAACTCCAGGACATGAAAATTGAAATAAAATGTGTTCAACAACTTTTAAGAAGTTATTCAACTAACGCGTATGTCATCGATCACATTCTTCCCACAATTCCATCGGAAGAAAAACCTAAAAAGAAAATTGGTAAAGAATACAACAATCTTCCTCCACCTCTTTGCGAGAAGTATTATCGCAAAACTGTTGATGGGATGGATAAGGCACTCAACATTAAGTTGTTATCTGAAAAGAAAAATGAGTTGCCGGAGAACATTGATGTAGTCTATACCAAATCAGATGATGAGAGTGCGGTAGTGAAAAAGGTGGTTGAAAATGTTCTGAACGATTCTTATAATGGCAGCTACGAAAGCGCCACCTCGAGTTTGAACAGTTCTGAACACAAATTTGAAAATGACGAGACATTATCGGAAGATGATCTATGTGATGATCCTAACGTTGTCATGTACAAGGTTAAGGAATCTGATAGATTATACTTTGATGACAGTTTTCCAATTCGGAACGTCAAAGAAGATCAATTGGATAAACTGTTTAAACTGGTTGAAGTCACATCAGATGACCTGGAGAAAAATGAAAAGAAATTTCATTCTAAACCCAAAAGAAATTATAACAACTATCGAAGAAAGGGTGGTGATCATCCGGAAAACCGGAGAGCTGGGTTGGGTCTAGATGAGGAAGAAGAACCGGTTATGAAAAAGTCACCACATGAGTACAAAGATAAAAACATGAAATTTGTTTATGGGACAAGCACGGTTCAACAGGAGAGTTTGATTGGGAAGCAATCAAATGACGAGTTTAAGAAACAGAAAGAACTTCGAGACAAGGCGAAAGCCATAAGTGGTGTAAAATCCACTAGTGGACACTCACATGATAATCGGATTTGCTTCAAGTGCAACGAAGTTGGTCATATTGCACGGAAGTGTCCGAAATCTAAACCGGCTTATCTTCGAAGAAAAGAAAGTTCAGATGTTGAAAAACCAAAGCAACCAGATAGAATCTTAAAAAGAAATGTTGACAAAGAAGAAATGAAACACATTTTTGAAAAGAAATTTGAAAATTCAACGTTCAAAAAAGGAGAATCTTCAAAAGCAAATGAAACAAAGTTTTATATCAAAAAGGCTAATATCAAATCACAAGCCTGGGTTGCTAAGAAAAGGTCAACAACATCTGAAATCACCAAGTCTGAGCCTGTTAAGACTAGTGATAGTATGAAAGAATCAAAATCTGAAATCAAGTCTGAAACTGTCAAAATTACAAGTGGTAACAGTTTGAAAGATAAAAAGAAAGTGAAGTTTTCAAACATAAACATCGAAGAAAATCTAGATGATGAATATGAATTTGATTATGCTGACGAATGTGAAGTTGATTACGATGATGGTTATCCAATTCAACCCAAGACCAAGAGGCTTGGGTCGCGTTGTTTAACTAATTGTTGAGATGTGCAGGGGCTCCAGAGATTTGTACTTTCCAAATGGATTCTGGATAGTGGAGCTTCCAGACATATGACAGAAATGAAAGCACTCTTGTTCGACATAAAAGCTATCAATGGTGGATATGTTAGATTTGCTGGAAACCAAGGTGGAAGGATTGTCATCGAGGGAAAGCTCTCAAATTGAGTTGTTTTATTTGATCAAGTGAACTACATTGCAAAGCTTGAGAACAACCTTCTGAGTATTTCTCAAATTTGTGATAAGAAGTTTACCGTCCACTTCAACGATAAAGAATGCATGATCATCAAACCGGGTTTCAAAATACCAAACGAGTGGATACTCATGCGTGCACCAAGAGAGAATGATTTGTATGTTCTTGACATGGGAAATACTACTACTTCTTAAAAAACCGCACAATGTTTTGTCTCGAAAGCAATTGAGAAGGAGTCAATCTTATGGCATAGAAAAATGGGTCACATTCACTTGAGAAAGATGAATCATTTGGTGCATAACGATTTGGTAGAAGGTGTGAATCTGAAAAGTTTTCATATGTCAGATAATTGCCTCGAGTGTAAAAAGGGAAAGCAGATCAAGAAATCTCATCCGAGAAAGATTCTCAATTCGATAAAGTTACCACTCGAAAGACTTCATATGGATCTCTTCGGTCCAGCGAATGTCAGAAGCATCTTTGAGATTTCTACTACTTTGTAGTTACAGACGATTATTCCCGATACTCGTGGGTTTTCTTCCAAGAATCAAAAGATGAGACATTTGAAAATTTGGTGATTCTTTTCAAGAAGCTTGAGAACCTGTACCATCTTCCGGCGAGACGCATTAGAAGTGACAACGGTACTGAGTTCAGAAACACCAAAATGAGGGAATTCTGCAATGCTAAAGGGATATTGCACGAGTTTAGTGCACCCTACACTCCACAGCAAAACGGTGTCGTTGAAAGGAAGAACAGAACTTTAATCGAAACTGCAAGAACCATGCTTGCAGACTCAAAGCTTCCAATCAGCTTCTGGAGTGAAGTAGTTGCAACAACTTGTTATACACTCAACAGAGTCTTAACAGTAAAACCAACGAAGAAGACCTGTTTTGAGATGATCAACCGACGGAAACCGAATTTGAAGTTCTTAGAACCATTTGGAGCGCCATGTACTGTAATCGATCAAGATGGCAAATTTGGAGCTAAATCACTCGAAGGTTTCTTTTTCGGATATGCAAGTCCATTACGAAGAGTTTACGTTCCTTCATTGAAAAGAGTTATTGAAGCGCAGCAGGTTGATTGTTTTAACTATACGGATCCTATTCAGAGATAAGGTGATGCATGGTTATTCAAATATCAAGACTTGTGGAAATCATTTGATTTTCCTGAAGAACCATCCGATGAAGAAATTGCAGCATTATATATCTTCATCAATCAGCAAATCAAGAGCAAATCGTCAGCCCGATTGTGGTTAATCAACCCACATTCGGATCATCTTCTTCTGATGCTAGTTCAAGTAATAGCGGTGGTCAAGAAAGTTAAACAAATCAAGTGACACCGACTACAGAACCAGTCAATACTACAGTGAATCCTAATCTTTCTGAAGCACAAAGTTCAGACTCGGACGAGGCTCCAACATTTGATGCCGATGGAGAATCTTCTTCAGATGAAGAAGTAGAGCAGATTACAAGTTTATTGAATGAATCTGCAAGCCCAAGTAGTGCTCCTGAAGTTGAAGTAGTGGTAGATCAACATATCATTGTAGGTCCGTTATACGGATCGTTCGGGCACTAATCTGACAAACCCAAGGTAAACATGCGGAATCCGTTTGCATAGGCAACACTGGATACACTCATTTGTTTCTATTTAATCACTGTTTCATTAATATTCAACGTTACAGACCCTGGAAACACTTGGACATAGCTTCGCCTCTGTCGTGACAAAATCTCTGAATGTTACAAATGAAATGTCAAGACTCCTATTTATAGGAGTGCAAGTTCGCTGGAGAGATGCAAGTTCTGGCGAACTTGCTTAGTCAAGTTCGGCCAAACTTGACTATCCACACAACATTCCAAGCGAACTTGACCCTTTACAAACATAAACTTCGACATTTCGCTTCTAAATACTGACTCGATATTATATGATGATGTAGGCAATAGACATATGCATCAACAGACTCCCCCTTGGATGTTGCCGTAGTCATCATTCTTCAAATAAGTTCCTGAGTCTTTAATATTCTCTTGATCTTTATTTCTTGAATAACTTTATCATCCATGCTCCCCTTACTTTAAGCTTTCTGTTATCTTCAATCAACATGTTTATCTAGCTCCACCTCAAATGATGCTCCGAATCTCTAAGATTTGATGATTAAGAACAATCACACGTATCCACACACAAACAGTTTCTTAACAGTCTCATTGATCCGGCTCACATTCAACATTATTAGGTTTCCATGGAAGATATGAGAAAAAAAAATTTTTGGATTTTTAATATTGAACGCAGAAATGTAAACATACTAAAATGTAATATTTACAATTTATATTTTTGTGAGAAAACGTGCTAGAGGATCATATCAGTTTTTGAGACATATCACCAGTACCGTTGACCTTTTAATGTCTTTAAGTTTTAAACTTGTTTACCTAGATTGTCGATATGTTTATCCACTTAAACTTCAACACATTTCTCAATTGTTCCAAGATATGTTAGTTAGAAGTATGAAACTTGACTAACTACGGTTCCCACTTCTTGAATATACTCCCGTATCAAGATTCCCTAGATTTCATCTTACAGGTGAATATAGCGTAATTGATATCTGTATCTGGGTTGTGCGAGACCTTGAAAGCTAAGGTTAGTACTACCGTACAGACAAAGAGATGAAGGCTTGACTTTGAGGTGTGTTCCAATTAAGGAATCTTTTAAGCACTGCAAATGATTAGATCTTTCGATACTTTTCAAGATTACATACAGTTTAGGGGTTTATAGCGAAAGTATTATAGAAGTTCTAGGCTATTGCTTCCACAAAATTAGAAGAACCTGTATAATACCCCGGATATCAACTATCTATAAAGACCTCGTATCTCAGAATCTGGCAATCTCTCAAACGAAATTTCGGAGTACTAAGTCCATATATCCAAGATGTGTTAATCCACAAGTTTAAGCAGTTGTAAAATTTAGTTTATATCCCAGAAACAATTTACTGAACGTGTAAAGCCTATCGACACATCCACAGTAAGACTCGTTTATCACTTTTAAACTTTACAAATCCTTAGCATACTGTGAAAGTCCACTGATGTACTATCATTTCCTTTATTCGCACAAGTAATCTCATTTTTCATTTTTCAATGTTTTTGATATTTTAAGATTTTCTATTGTTTTTGGCTTTTTCAATCATTTTATCTATCTAAAATGATTTCGAAATGATGTTTTTCAATTTTACAAGAATATTTTACAATTTTTAAAATTTTTTCTCCCCTTAAAATTGAAAACATCTTATTAAAATCGAAAATAAGAATCTTCCATTTTAACCATTTAACGAATTTTACGAATGTGAACGCGTGACAACAATTTTGTTTGTGTGGAATATCACTCCTGTCTCTTGTCTCTCTGTATGAACAACCACTGCTTCTGAAATGACCTTTGGCTTGAAGCTTGGTTATCCTGCACATTCAAACAAACTTTAATCAGTTTTGAATTGGAACCCAATCCATTCTGGATTTAGGTTTACCAAAATCATTAACATCTGAAGTAAACAAACATTCACACTCTTTTTTGATATTCAAACAGTCTGATAGAAACTTTATTTGAAATTTTACTTTCTTTGATTTTTTAACTGTTTAAATTATCAAAATTTTCTCCACTGCTCTCTCTTTTGTCCTCAGATTTGTATCTGATGAATTCTTTTTACTTAACTATGAGTAAAATGATTCATTAGAACTTTTATCTGATTTTTTAGACGTATCCAAGGACAAAATCTTTTCCAAATACTCTCTAACTTTTTTCCTCTTTTTTCTCAATCTTTCTTTTTGCCCTTGTGATAACTTGACTTTTGGTTCTTTGGGCTTCTCTACAGTTTTCTCATTTTTCTTCTCTGTTTTCTTCTCCTCTGGTCTTTTCTCCCCCTGAGATTAAACCGATCTTCTTTTCAGATTAGTCGGACAATCCTTGGAAATATGACCTTTGATTTGACATTTATAGCATCTTCTCGTATCAAATCTCTTTTTCAGGCAGTTAACAGCAATGTGTCCACCAAATCCATAGTTGTAACACACTCTGTTATCGTACCAATCTCTCCATTCAGACCAAACACCCAAATCAGCACATTGATTTGACGTGTAGTAGTCATCTTTCCTGCTTCTTCTGTAAAAATTGATTTGACTTTGAAGCACTGTGGTCTGACCTGCACCACTTATTCTCAATTTTTTGTGAGTTTTTATAATGATTGGATGACCGTACCGATGAGCTTTTATTTTTGTTTTGAAAATTTTTAGAATTTTGTTTTTCATGTTGTTTTTGTTCTCCATTCTGCTTAGAAGGTTTTTGCGATGAGCATTCACCTTTTTCAGCAGATTGTAGAACAGTTTCTTGAAATTTTTCTTTTAGTTTCAAAAATATTTCTTTTTTATCTTTTTTATCATTTTCATCATCGGTATTATCATTACAATCCCCAATTATGACATCGTCATAATTTGTGACATTCTCACTTATTGGAATTTTCTTTTTATTATCATTGATCGGTTTTGGACATATATGTTCTAACTTTAATGAGGAAGTCACAAATCCTTTCAATAATTTTGCTGAATTAGCAGCTTTATTTATAACAGTCTCAACTTCTTTTTTAAGTTGAGCTATTTTCTCAATATGAGAATTTATTGCTATTTGATTTTCTATATTTAATTTTTCAAAAACAGTTTTATCATTTTTAAAAATTTTTATTTCATTTTGAAAATCTACTACCATTTGTAATTTTTCATTTTCTAATATTTTTATTTTGTTTTCAAAATTCTTTTCATTTTCTTTTAATTTTTTATTTTCTAATGTCAAACTCTCAATCTCATTCAAAAGTTTGGCATTATCTGCCTGATAATTGTCTACATCATAGACCGGGCAGACTGGTTTAGAACTTGAAGACTCATTTGTGTATATACTTGAAACGAGAGCTTCATAGTTCTTAATCACTACACTCTCTTGAAACTTATTCTCCAGAGATGTCCATAATTATTTCGCAGTCTTGTATTCTGGTAAAAGTATCAGGATGTCTTCCTTAACCGATTGCTGGATACGATCAATCATTTTCTTTTCAGCCAAATAATCATCTTTCTGTTGAGTAGAATATTTGCACTTCTCCAGAATTTTCTGATTCTCATCTCTAGGAACGACATAACTTGTCTCAATCGCAACCCAACTGCGGAAATGCATTGCTTGGACCCATCTCTCAAATTTCCTTTCCAAACTCCATACTCATCAACTTTGACGGCTTCACGGACTCCATTTCGTTTTCTAAATATAGCTGTCGTTCAAAACACTTGACAAATGATTAGCAAACAGACAATTTTTTGAAAAATTTGACTTTTTAATCGACAATATTAATGTATCAGTTTGCTAAAAACGTTTAAAATTTTTCGGAAAACTGTTTTTTACCATATTAGAGCTTTAAACTCGTCTTGTCAAATAGAATCTAACGATATATAATGTCCGAGACGTTTTTCGGGATTTTCATGCCTTGGACAAGTTCGGGCGAACTTGTCACGGCTTGTGAAATCAGCTACTAAACAAGTTCGGTCGAACTTGTTGAGATTTTATACCTATTGGTCATGTCATTCGGATAGTGTTATGATAATTAGTTATTATGTTCTTCAATAATGACCAAAATGCCCTTTTCGAAAATAAATCAACTTTAAGTATATGGAACATAAATTTTGACAAGTATTCTGATCAAATAACACTTTCAAACATATTAGGCATTAAAGACTTATCATAACACATATCTAATCATCCGAATGCGTAGTTACGCAAATGACGCGTTGAAGTGGCTTAAACTACCTTCACGGGTCATAACGGGTCAAAAGCACACAAAAAGCTTTCCAACTCAGAATGTTAACTTATTCAACCATGTCATATGAGTTCTAAAACTCAGTTGGTTTATAAGGTATCATTCTATCCAAAACCTCCGAATTCAAGTTTTGATGTTTACATTATTATCCATTTTTAGGACACACACTTGATTCCTTGATCTTCGGACGTTGATCATACACTTGTACAAGGCTTATCCGCAAATCCCAGGCGAGTACATCCTCCCCTCTTTTATGTTTACAAATGTTTTGGGGTGATTCATATGTGCTAATTGTTTTCAAGTTTTCAAAGTACAAATACTATGGTTTATATAACAATATGGTTTCAATAATGTGATACAACTTGTTGGTGCGTTATCCAAGATACGAATGACATTCATTAACATTGTTATGACGCCCAGTAGTAAGTTATGGTACCATAGGATTGACAATCCCGTTACTAGGCTATTCACTGGATTTGGTGGGTAGTTTGGGGAACGACAGAAATTGTTTATGACTAACAAATCATTCGTTGATTTGCGAGTCTTGTTAAAGAGATCTTTTAGGATCTATTAAAGATACCCTTGGGGTATAGTCGAGTCAACAAAGGTTTGAATGTATTAATTAAAGAACGACCAAAAGTTTTCACAATTGTAACAAGGAAAGATTGGTTTATAACAAAGAACAAAGAACGATGAACAATGAACAATGAACGATGAACAATTGGTTTACAACAAGGAACGATGAACAATTGGTTTATAACAAATGGTTTATTACGAGGAACGATAAACGACGAACAAATGATTTCAAACAATGTCACACAATGATTTTTGAGCCATACAAGTTATTTCAAGACGATTTACAAGTTGGATTTACAAAACAAATGTTTTCGAGTCAAGGTTCATGGCTACTAGATTTTATAACTCTTAACAATTTGTTTTAGTTGAATAACTATTGCAATATCAAATGCTTTCAAAACAAGGTTTCACTTACGACTCTAGTAGTCGGGTTATTTATATTGCAATATATACAAAGCCATGGACTTGGCATGTTCACAAAACCTATGTACTCGCCGGCATATTTTTGCTAACTCGTTTTCACATATGTTTCAGGGAAAGATGCTAGATGATACTGATGCGTGCTCATGTAGGATCAGACTTGGACCTAGTGCCTTAATAACAAGAAAGACAATAATTATGCATGCTTGTTGTTTCGTTGTTTAAAAATTTCTAAGACATTTATGACAATGTAATCTATGTTCAATATTCAAATAAAATGAAACTTCAAATACCATGTGTTGTTGAGACAATCTGTTAACGTGACTCCCAAGTGTTTCCGTCGCGTGTTGTTTTACGCGATTTGGGGTGTTACAGGTTGGTATCAGAGCACTGGTTATAGGGAATTAGGTTATTAGTAATGCTTCGACCTAGACTATAACCTTCCTAGGACCCCAACGCAAGTTTACTTGTGTTTAGATTCTTAAAACATTACCATCACCTATCCTTAGGTGATTACCAAAAACAAAGCATATCACATCTTTTGAAAGTCAAAATTTTTCCAAAACTTCACAAGAAATCATCTATCATTAGATGATTTATTTTTGGCCTTTGTGCCTTCAGTGTTTCAAAATCTCGTCAAAGTTTGGGTTTTATTAATGTGAACACGTGCAATCTGGAAGGGTGGGTACCTGTACCTCGAGTTTTCTATCTAAGGCTAGAGTGTTCGTACAAATCCACTTAATCGGACCTGTCACTCTTACCTGGGAACTCTTAGGGTGAGTGTCCACTTATAGGCTAAATCATGTCTTCGCGATACATTATAAAGACCCATTTACTTTGATTAGTCACTGTGTCATTTATTTGTTCTTAGTACTAAACAATTGATCACAATCCTTATGATTTGCCGATATTTGGCTATCCAATATCAATCTCATTCGGCTTCACTCATATTTTCCTTTTCCTCTTCTAGAATGCCTTCTCATCACAACGACACTCAAAAGTCTGAACTGGCTAATACCATCGCCCAGCAGATAGGCACAATACTCAGTGGAACTCTTGAGTTAGCTGTAGCCTTATCCAGTTTTGGTGATAAGACTACTCATGAGGAACCAACAAAGACGAAAGCCAAGCCTTCAAAGAAATCAAGGAAGCGTAAAGCTTCAAAGAATCGTACAGTGATTGCTCCAATTCCGCTTAACCAAGTGGGACCTAGCCAGGTGGCCCCGCCACCCGCTAAGAAGACATACAGAGGAAAAGCGCCTCTGTGCAATCAATGTAACCATCACCACTACACTAGTGTATGTTACCGAAAATGTTCAAACTGTGGACGTTTTGGTCATACAGCTGATGTCTGTCGCTTAGCCATTTCACCAAACCAAGCTATGGCGGTTCCTACCCAACCTATCGCAACACCTCATGCGATGACAGGTAGCCCTAACTATCCACATGGAAACTGCTTCAACTGTGGTTATTTTAACCACTTCAACTAAACTGGCTGACAAATGACGACTCGACGTATGGGCACAAGAGTAACACTAGCAACATTAGGCTTGCGCTGATGTCTAAATAAACACTTGAACTTTTGTGTTTTCTGTTTATTTCCAAGAACTTCGAAAACACTTTGATCGTCTATAAATAAATATGGTTGTTTCCAGTTTATTTACAAATGCGATTATATATGTGTGTTATACTCCTACAATACCAATACCAATAACATGGTTCCTTGCGAATCAAACAACTCTTGTAGTTTCTTTCATTTTGCGATCGCCCGCGATCTCCACAAAAATCCTAAGTACTCATTTCTTTTAAGAAATAATGTACAAGGTACAAGTTACAACTCTCAACAAATACTCAAAATATCACTTTAAATCCTTGATTGGATACCTAAGGATACTTCCATGAGTCCTTAAATGGTCTTATGCAATATGTTTATACCACAACCCTCTGATTTTTCATAACACTTTGCATGGTACATAATTTCAAAAACATTATACTGATTTCAAAATTTCATGATTTCAAATATAATTCATAAGATTCTAAAAGCTATTTAACATAGCATATTTATTTAATATACGAAGTGCATGAGTTCAAAATACATATTTTCAAAAAAAAACTCTATACATTAATTCAAGGATTTTTCATGTAGTTTCAAATCAATTTATCAAGGTGTATTTACCTAATATATCTAGTGCATAATTTCAAAAACAGTATATATATGATTTCAAAAACATTAAGCATGATTATCAAAAATTTCATGCATGATTTTCAATGACCCTTTTGCGGCATATGTTGACTTAGCATATGAGCACATTGATTTTCATTACATTTTTGCTATGTATGTTATCTGAGCATGCTAGCACATTGATTTCAAGGACATTTCTACTTCGTGCGTTGACCTAGTATACCTAATACAAGGTTTCAAAATACTTTTGCTACTTGAATCTCAAATCCTATTAGGATCTTCCTATCATCATAGTTAGATCCTTGCGCATGTTTAAAGTGCAATATCAAAGCCCTTAATTGGATTTTTTTTGCACTTCAATACGTATGTTATGATTCAATAAGGCCAAACCAAATCCTTATAAGATCTTTCTATCTTCATAGTTAGATTCTTACGGATGCTTAAAGTACTAAATGAACTCCTTGATTGGATTCCTAGTGTACTTTAACTACTTATGTACAAATTGATGACAAGTTAATAACAAGTTGATGACCAAATTGACAATTATGCGATTATGTGTTTATGTGTTAAGTTAAATCAAATGTTCGTTATCCAAATCCTTGTAGAATCTTCCATATCTTCATATGATAGATTCTTAGAAGGATATCCGAAAGTACTATCTAAAATCCTTGAATGGGATACTCTATGTAAATAGTTAAGCCCTTGGATTCCAAAGTACTATTCCTAATTTGATTCAAAGTTAAAGAGACCTTTTAGGCTCTAGTTAAAGAAACCTTTCAGGGTTTAGTTAAAGAGACCTTTCAGGGTCTAGTTAATGAACCTTTCAGGGTTTAGTTAAAGAAGTCTTTCAGGGCTTAGTTAAAGAGGTCTTTCAGGGCCTAGTTAAAGAAGTCTTTCAGGGCTTAGTTAAAGAGGTCTTTCAGGGCCTAGCTAAAGAAGTCTTTCAGGGCTTAGTTTAAGAGGTCTTTCAAGGCCTAGTTAAAGAGATTGCTCGTCAATCTAGTTAAAGAGATCATGTGTTGATCTAGTTAAAGAGATTGTCCGTCAATCTAGTTAAAGAAATCATGTGATGATCTAGTTAAAGAGACACTTTGGTGGTCTATTTAAAGAGATCATGCACTAATCTAATTAAAGAGATCCCGATGTGGTCTAGACAAGTCATTCCATGTTTACTCATATGATTTTTCCCCTACACATCACAAAATAAACTATGCGGACTGTGCAACGAATTGAGTAATTATGGATGCATACATAATTCTAAAATCCCTTGCATAGAAAACCATAGCAAGTTTTGTCATGTGTGAGAACCTATAGTAATAAGAATAACGAAATGGGGACAATGTAATAAGGACATGATGGATACGCCGCTGGTACTTCCTATATATAAGTGTTCCTTATCACATTGCAAGCATGGCGTTATTTAAGTTACTAGAAGTTCTGGACCTTGACCAATGTTGTTCTATCTTTCGCCCTCTAACTCCAACTTCAAGCATACACAAGTTTCCCATACTAGTCTTCATGGGAAACCTCTATAAACGTCCTTCCGTTTACCACTTTGACATTTACAAGTTCTTTTCTGGGGTGTCATGCACCTACCTATTGGAATGAAGTTAAGAATTTCGAATCTCAACTCATTACCATGGACAACAAACTAGTACGATAAACAAAGTTCGCTAGAGTCCAAACTTTTTCTAGAGATTTTCTCTGGAAACAAAGAATCAGTTGATGGCGATACCCTCTATTGTGTTTTTACAAGTTTCCTCTAAATTTAAATTTCGGGATGAAATTTCCTAAAGTAGGGGAGACTGTGACATCTGAGCCTTTTCAAGCATCAAATAATATCGAACAATTGCGACTCTAATGAAATCTTTTGTTTCATTCCCGAGAATTTTATAATTACATGTAACCTTCATACATTTTAGCCCTTGTACAATTTCGACTCCTCAAAGCTTCTATGGAAGTTATACGCAAACTGTTACGCGAACGAAACCAATTTAACACAACGTATATTGCGGATTAGTGACATAAGCTAAACATACCTTAAATATCCTTTACATAACTTAGAAATAAGTTTTGAAGGGTTTTGTGTGTCAAAAACAAGTTTATTCGATCACAAGGACTATTTACGACAAACTACGAAGGTCTGTCGATTCTTGCAGCGACGTATGCTCCGGGACAAGGTCACAAGCTTTACATACCATAAATACTCTTTACATAGCTTAGAAATAAGTTTGAGGGCTTCGGTATGGCAAAAACACACTTTTGTAACTTCAAGGGCTATTTGCAAATTCTGCGAAACTATGCCTTTTTGCGTATAACACCATCGGTCGGACATCCAAAAAATTTTGTAATAATTAAAAATATCATATTTTAGTGATTGGGATGCAAAAATGTCATTCGTTACGCATTTACGGTCATACACATGTTCGTTACGCTTTTCATCGTAATTGGCCGAAAACCGCAACCGTACGACCAAACGAACCGACCTCTGGAACATTTTTGGAATTACCTATACTTTATTGTCCTTATAAAGCTTTGAAATGAGGTTAACGGGTGTTAAAAGTGCCAAAACGTGTCAAAAAAAAGTTCAGATGCCTGTTTTGCCAATTTTTGAAAGTTTCTACCAGTTAAAGGGCGTACGGACCGTAAGCCCAAAGCCCTTACGGTCCGTAAGGGGTGCCCAGCTCACCAGAAATGTGGCAGCAGCTGAATAACTTCATTTTTGACTCACCAAACGAACTTGCCACCCTTGTTTCTGCATTTGACATGTAAGGGGACACTAATCCAACTCTATGGTGACTCATGGACACTTGTCTTGCTCCTAGATCATCAAGAATTCTATAAATACCCATGTGTTCTTCAATTTTGAAACTTTTGATCACTCATTTCTGCTACCAACTGAAGTTGCAACACCTTGATGATCAATCTCTGAGTTTTCTTGACATGCCTTTGGTGTTGTAAGTTTTCTCTATCATGCTTTGTTCAATTCATGTAGTTTAATTGGATTAAAAGTCATAAAGTTTGACTTTTGTTTGACTTCCAGAATTGATCATGAAATGATCAACTTAAAATCTAATTGAACCTTGTATTATGATGGTAAACATGATGGTTATGATCCGTAGTGATCATACCTACTGATTTCCATCTTTTCTAGTCATTTTGACAAGTCAAAGTTTCGGTCAAAATATGATAAATGCGCATTTCATGACGGAATCAATCTTGGGTATCAAAACAGTTTGTTTTGATGCCAAAACCCTTTTATAAACTTAATTAGACATGCCAAAACATGTCTAAATCGTCACTCTCATTTTAGTGCTTGTTTAGAGTCGTAAGTTGAACGGTTTGACCACCGCTTTGACTTTGGAATCTGACCCATTTGGTGGATCTTCAAACCCGACCAAATACATATTTGTGACCATAAATATAAAGGGAATAACCCTCTGAGGTTATACCTATTGGTCATGTCATTCGGATAGTGTTATGATAATTAGTTATTATGTTCTTCAATAATGACCAAAATGCCCTTTTCGAAAATAAATCAACTTTAAGTATATGGAACATAAATTTTGACAAGTATTCTTATCAAATAACACTTTCAAACATATTTAGAAATAAATACTTATCATAACACATATCTAATCATCCGAATGCGTAGTTACGCAAATGACGCGTTGAAGTGGCTTAAACTACCTTCACGCGTCATAACGGGTCAAAAGCACACAAAAAGCTTTCCAACTCAGAATGTTAACTTATTAAACCATGTCATATGAGTTCCAATACTCAATTGGTTTATAAGGTATCATTCTATCCAAAACCTCCGATTTTAAGTTTCGGTGTTTACATTATTATCCATTTTTAGGACACACACTTGATTCCTTGATCTTTGGACATTGATCATACACTTGTACAAGGCTTATCCGCAAATCCCAGGCGAGTACATAGCTCCCCTCTTTTGTGTTTACAAATGTTTTGGGGTGATTCATATGTGCTAATTGTTTTCAAGTTTTCAAAGTACAAATACTATGGTTTATATAACAATATGGTTTCAATAATGTGATACAACTTGTTGGTGCGTTATCCAAGATACGAATGACATTCTTTAACATTGTAATGTTGCCCAGTAGTAAGTTATGGTACCATAGGATTGACAATCCCGTTACTAGGCTATTCACTGGATTTGGTGGGTAGTTTGGGGAACGACAGAAACTGTTTATGACTAACAAATCATTCGTTGATTTTGCCAGTCTTGTTAAAGAGATCTTTTAGGATCTATTAAAGATACCCTTGGGGTATAGTCGAGTCAACAAAGGTTTGAACGTATTCATTAAAGAACGACCAAAAGTTTTCACAATTATAACAAGGAACGATTGGTTTATAACAAAGAACAAAGAACGATGAACAATGAACAATGAACGATGAACAATTGGTTTACAACAAGGAACGATGAACAATTGGTTTATAACAAATGGTTTATTACGAGGAACGATGAACAATGAACAAATGATTTCAAACAATGTCACACAACAATTTTCGATTAAAGATATAAAACATACAAGTTATTTCAAGACGATTTACAAGTTGGATTTACAAAACAAATGTTTTCGAGTCAAGGTTCATGGCTACTAGATTTTATAACTTTTAACAATTTTGTTTTAGTTGAATAACTATTGCAATATCAAATGCTTTCAAAACAAGGTTTCACTTACGACTCTAGTAGTCGGGTTATTTATATTGCAATATATACAAAGCCATGGACTTGGCATGTTCACAAAACCTATGTACTCGCCGGCATATTTTTGCTGACTCGTTTTCAAATATGTTTCAGGGAAAGATGCTAGATGATACTGATGCGTGCTCATGTAGGATCAGACTTGGACCTAGTGCCTTAATAACAAGAAAGACAATAATTATGCATGCTTGCTGTTTCGTTGTTTAAAAATTTCTAAGACATTTATAACAATGTAATATATGTTCAATATTCAAATAAAATGAAACTTTAAATACCATGTGTTGTTGAGACAATCTGTTAACGTGACTTCCCAACCGCGTGTTGTTTGCAATTTGGGGTGTTACATAATGCGTAAACGTAAACCGATTCGGTAGAATGTTATTACAGAAGGAGTAGAAACAGAATGCAGCGGAAGTCTTCTATTATTCATTCATACCGAAAGAGTTTACATCGTTGTCAGGCTGTCGGAGTTCCTGGAGAGAATCCGGCAGCACCTCCCGTAGGGATGCCAAAAACTTAAATGACCAATGAACACACACATATATAGGGAGACAAGTTCGCCCGGATGTGATATGGTCAAGTTCGGGCGAACTTGACTAAAGCCACATCAAGTTCGAGCGAACTTGACCAATACAGGTCAAGTTCGGGCGAACTTGATCCCTTTTACACTGAAATCTCTGTATTTCAGTCGTGTGTTCGATTTTAACCTATACAATATTCAACACACGCTCTATCTAGCCTATTCGACAAGTGACGAACACCAGGTGCACCAAGAGATTCCCCCTTGTCCGTTACTGTCGAATCTTGGTCTTCAAATTTGAGCCGTGTTTGAATATTCTGCAACTTCAATCAAGGTATCTGCCGATGTCGTTGAAACGAGTCAACAAATCCCCCCTTAATTGATGATCCGGATTTGCATTATCAACGTTAGACTCCCCTGAAATCTCCAGTTCAGATATTTGTTTGCATAGTTTCCAACCTCCTCTGATTTACTTGACCAACATATTATCTTGAATAGACAGCAACTTGAAATTCATCAATACAGCTTCTCCATTCAACTTTAACCACATCCGCGTTCAGTTTTAGCGCATATCTGCCATGCTCGATCTTTCGATCTTCAAAAACTCAACCGGCAATTGATAGAAACTTCGAATTACCACACTGGTAAACTTCAAATCAATGTTCACCCGCAATAATCTGAAATCTCAATTTCCTTAATCACTCCAGATCAGCAAATCTATAATCTTTTTCAATCAGCAAATCTTCATCGGAACCAAATAATCTGGTAACACTTCGACTCAGAGAAACATTCATCCGCGATCAAAATCACATTCTTCTTCTTCAGTCACAATGTCAGATATATAGCTATCTCCGGTAGACCAACGCCACTTAATCACCAAACATCATCATCCAACGGCGGTTAGTCCAAAGAGAAGAATGATTAATATGCTTGAAGACTAAAAATAATGGCCACCAAAGGTTATCATCAGATTCCTTGGTAATTTTGAAACCATCAGTCTTCAGAGCTAGTCATTAATTCCTAAGATCATCACCGAACGTTTTGAATGTCCTCAGTTCCTCACTGGTATTAACGACTGCTAATCCAGCTAATTGTTCCTTCACCGGAGATCAGGACTCTAACCCTTAAGCATCACTCTGTATCATGAACTGAAAACTCGGAACTTCCTGTGATCACAGAATCCTAACGAATCTCAAGTCCTTGCATTTCCCGATTAATCTGTAGTCGGAAACCACCCGAATACTGTTGCAGTGTCACGAATTTCAAAAATGCCAAAATCTTCATAAGATGAAAATTTTTTATTCCCCTTCATTTTTGCAAATTCTGACCACGCCAATTTTTTCACTGAAATTCCCCTCAAATCCGGAATTTTCAGTATTTAACAAACGCGGAATTTACTTTAAGGCACATCGGTAGTCTTCAACCCTAATGATCACCAAATTGCTTTGGTATCAATGACTACCCTCTCATCTTCAACCATCTCTAACCTTATCATATCAGCCTCTCTCTAAGGCCTCCGACGATGTTCCCGAATAGTCAGTATCGGACATTAAAATTTCGAAAAAAATTCTATCACCAAATTTTTTCTGGACACCCGTCTCATTAAACCGAGCAATAATTTTTTTTAGGCATTGGACAAGTTCAGGCAAACTTGTGAAAGAATCTCTTTACAACAAGTTCGGGTGAACTTGTATCAAAGGTTAAGAAATTAAAGCAACAAGTTCGGGCAAACTTGTAAACATAATTTCATTAAAATCCAGTCAAGTTCGGGGGAACTTGATTGGCCAAACACCCAGTTCAACCGAACTTGACTACAAGTTCAGGCGAACTTGATGAAATTTCATGAAAATTAACCAAGTTCGGGCGAACTTGGTCAAAAAGTGTCAAGTTCGGTCGAACTTGGTCCCCCAAATTAGCCTTTTTTCACATTTTTCGATCCAAAATCCTTATTTCTTCGAATTCGAGATGATTCCACCATAGATCTGGTCGAAAATGGTTTTCTAACAATCCTATCTATTCAATTTTAGATTTTGTCCATGGATTGTATGTTTATTTCATATTTTACATCCAAAACCCCTCCTAATGTCCATAAATGTCCAAATTCATGAGCGTAGGTGATAATCGTAGCTTTGATACCAATTGAGGGTTTGTTATATGGATCGTTCGAGCACTAATCTGACAAACCTAAGGTAAACGTGCGGAATCCGTTTGCATAGGCGACATTGGATACACTCATTTGTTTCTATTTAATCACCGTTGCATTAATATTCAACGTTATAGATCTTGGAAACACTTGGACAGAGCTTCGCCTCTGTCGTCACAAAATCTCTGAATGTTACAAATGAAATGTCAAGACTCCTATTTATAGGAGTGCAAGTTTGCTGGAGAGATGCAAGTTCGGGCGAACTTGCTTAGTCAAGTTCGGCCAAACTTGACCATCCACACAACATTCCAAGCGAACTTAACCCTTTACAAACATAAACTTCGACATTTCGCTTCTAAATACTGACTCGATATTATACGATGACGTAGGCAACAGACATATGCATCAACAATCACAAATCAAGAGAATATTGTGGTTGTTCCATGCGAAGTGATGCCAAGATCATATTCTTATCATCCGTCAAATTCTATAATAGGTGAATTTCAAGCTGGTGTGAGAACACGAAGTCAACTAAACAAAGCTTTGAGCTGTTTCTATACCTGTGTTGCTCCAATTCAAGAGTTTTGCTACTATTCATGTTTTATATCTCAGATGGAGCCAAAAAGTGTTTCTGAAGCTTTAGGCGATGAAAACTAGGTACAAGCAATGCAAGAGGAACTGTTACAGTTCGAGAAGTTAGGAGTGTGGAAGCTTGTAGACCTACCTGAAAATCAGAAAGCAATTGATACGAAATGGGTCTTTAAATGCAAGCGAGACGATCGAGGGGTTATAGTTCGAAACAAAGCTCGGCTAGTTGTCAAGGGATTTCACCAGCAGGAAGGGATAGACTACATAGAAGTCTACGCACCAGTAGCTCGTTTAGAATCTATTCATATATTCCTTGCTTTCGCAGCATGGAAAGGATTTAAAGTCTATCAGTTGGATGTCAATCAGCTTTTCTGTATGGAAAATTACGCGAGAAGGTATACGTCAGACAACCACCGGGGTTTATCGATCCACTCAACAAAAAGAAAGCATATCTTCTTGATAAAGCTCTTTACGGTTTACACCAAGCCCCGAGAGCTTGGTACGAGACGTTATCGCAACATCTCATGGGAAACGGCTTTGTTAGAGGAACTGTGGATAGTACTCTCTTCACCAGAGAAGTTGGTAATCATCTAATTATCGTTCAAATCTATGTGGACGACATCATCTTTGGATCAACGAATAGTCTTTGCAAGGAGTTTGAGGGCATCATGAAGAAGAAATTCGAAATGTCTTCGATGGGCGAAATGAAATTTTTCCTCGGATTGCAAGTAGATCAACTTCCAGACGGTATTTTCATTCATCAGACCAAGTATGTGCACGACATCTTGAAGAAGTTTGATATGGAAAGCTTGAAGCCGTTATCTACTCCTCTTGCTCTTAATCACGGGATTTGCATTGACAAAACTAGAACCAAAGTTGATGAGACGCTCTACAGATCAATGATAGGATTGTTGATGTATCTGACGGCATCACACCCAGATATCATGTATCCTACCTGCCTATGCGCCAAATATCAGTCAAGCCCGAGAATTTCACACATGCAGATCGTGAAACGAATCTTCAGATACTTGAAGGGATGCCCAAGCACCGACTTGTGGTACCCGAAGAATGATAATTTCGATCTTGCAGGATACGCTGATTCTGATTTTGGTGTAGATAAGTTGAATTCAAAATCGACTAAAGCGGGATGCCAGTTCTTCGGAACAAGAATGGTAACGTGGCAGTGTAAAAAACAGACTACGGTCACTCTCTCTACCTATGACGCTAAGTATATCTCGGCCTCCAGCTGTTGTTCATAGATTCTGTGGATACAACAGCAGATGAGAGACTATGGTCTGCAATTTCTCGACACTCCGTTGTATGTTGATAATAAGGCAGCCATTGATATAACCAAAAATCCGGTTCATCACTCATGCACAAAACACATTGAAATCCGTTATCACTTCATTCACGATTGCTACGAAAAGAAGTTGGTGCGAATAGAAAAAAATCTACACCGACGAACAAAAGGCTGATTTTTATACCAAACCATTTTCTTTATCACGGTTTAAATATTTGTTAAGAATTAATGGTATGAAAAATTTGCTGACAGGTGCGTACGCTGAGGTTGAATACGGATCGGATGACGAGTTCACGTGATCCACATTGGTTTGTCTATATCTTTCTAGTTTAGAATTTTATTAAAAAACTAAAATACAAAAAGATGTTTTTGATTTTAGGGGGAGAAACGTTAGAGAAAATACAAAAACATTTGAAAATTTTAAAATTCAAAAACATTTGAAAAATACAAAAAGTACAAAAACATTGAAAAAGACAAAAAGAATTCAATGTCAAAAAAAGGAAATGATAGTACATCAGTGGACTATCACAGTATGCTAAAGAATTGAAAAGTTAAAAGTGATAAACAAGTCTTACTGTGGATGTGTCGATAGGCTTAACACGTTCAGTAAACTGTTTTCAAGATACAAACTGAATTTTATAACTGCTTAATATTGTGGATTAACACATCTTGGATATATGGACTTAGTACTCCGAAATTTTGTTTGAAAGATTGCCTGATTCTGAGATACGAGGTCTTTACAGATAGTTGATATCTGGGGTATTATACAAGTTCTTCTGATTTTGCGGAAGCAATAGCCTAGAACTTCTATAATACTTTCGCAATAAATCCTTAAACTGCTTGCAATCTTGAAAAGTATCGAAAGATCTAATCATTTGCAGTGCTGAAAAGATTCCTTAATTGGAACGCACCTTAAACACGAGCCTTCATCTATTTGTCTGTATGGTAGTACTAACCTAAGCTCTCAAGTTCTCGCATAACCCAGATACAGATATCAATTACGCTATATTCACCTGTAAGATGAAATCTAGAGAATCTTGATGCGGGAGTATATTCAAGAAGTGGGAACTGTAGGTAAGTCAAGTTTCATAAATCATACCTTAACATATCTTGGAATAGTTGAGAAACGTGGTAAAGTTTAAGTGGACAAACATATCGATAATCTAGGTAAACGAGTTTAAAACTTAAAGTCATCTAAAGATCAACGGTACCGGTGATATGTCTCATACAATTAATATGATCCTTTAGACATGAATTCACAAGAATATGTCTGTAAATATGTTTGTACATAGTTTACTTTGTTCAGTACATAGTTTATCAGCTTTACAGATTAAATCCAAAAAGATTTTCAGTGTGTTTTAACATAAACTTACAAAAATACAAAAAGATTTTGTTTCTACATTGATTTCAGCAAACCAATGTTGGAGAACGGGTCTTCGAAGTCTGGTAAGGTGCTAGAACTGGTGGGAATCTCATTGACAACGGACTGGGAGCTAATCTATAAAATCTAAAAAGTAAAAACGATGAAAAGTTCATTAAGTTGAAACTTTGATTTTGAAAATATCAACAGTTTGTTCGTAACGGGTCAAACCGGGGTCATTAACTTGGACTGGCAGACAAATCGGTTAACCAAGGTCTTTAGCTTGGACTTGGTCAACTGAGTGGATTTTCATATCTGGTAAAAAGTTGAAAATTTCAGGGGTTAAATTGCAAAATTTGAAAAAGTTTGAATTTGAGTTTGGCAAGTTCGGTCGAACTTGCTAAACTGAATCAAGTTTAACAATTAAAGCAAGTTCGACTGAACTTGCAGATGATGGCTGATTATTTAAAACATAAGTTCGCTCGGACTTCTGATGGGCTTTTTAGCTTGGGCTCAGCAAGTTCACCCGAACTTGCCAAGGTATAAGTATCTTGCAAGTTCGGCCGGATTCATTCACCTGCTATCATTATCCTCTGAGCGAACTTATCATCTGTGAGCGATTGTGAGAAATTGTCATCTTAGAGTCGAATTGCTACCGAAATTTGAATTGAACTTGGTGATTCGCACAATACTTTCAATGGAAGAGGTGTGTATTGATTGATTAAACCGTTAATTGAACCTTGATTGATGAACTTAGATCTGAAAACTTAAAAATTGGTAGATCGAGGATTTGTTAGACCAAATTGAACATAAACAGATAACATTCAATATAAATCAACCAAGGATCTGCTTTGAATTTGATCAGAAATGTCACTGATGATACTTGAAATTTTTTATGAAGAAGATAACAAGTTCGGCCGAACTTGTTACCAAGTCCGATCGAACTTGCAAATAATTGAACTTGAATTCTGATAAAAAGACAAGTTTGACCGAACTTCTGTCTAACATCTGAAAATTTTGAGATTATAAGTTCGACCGAACTTAGCTTTGAAATGTTGAAATATGTTGAAATGTGTAAGTTCGCTTGAACTTATGTTGTAATTGTGAACATGTATATTGTACATGTTGGGGCGAACTTGACTAAAATCAGATTGTTATAAATTTATCAAGTTCGCCTGAACTTGATAGAAAGTGTTGAAAAAATTGTAACTTTTTCTCGTAAAGCGTACTAATTGTTTTGCATCGTTTATCAGGCTCAAGAACCAGCGAGGGTGATTTCTATGGATTTCTCGAAGTTTCACAATACTTGTATTACGCTCGACAAAATGATATGTCCATCGCTGAAGGATTACGACAGTATTCTGAAGTTTCTTAAGGAGTGTCCTACTCATAGAGCGATCACGGAGCGCACAGTGTCGTATAGATCTCATATATACCATTTCTGGATGAATGCAGAGCTCAGTGATGATAAAAAGACCATTACATCATCTGTGCAAGTTGGAAACAAGAACAAAACTATCACAGTTACAGAAGATGATATACGACGGATCCTACAATTCAATGATGACAAAGACGATCCGATTTTCTTGGACGAAAAGATGGTGAGAGGTTGTTTCTACAAGATGGGTTATAAGGGGAGTGTTAATTAGCCAACACTAAAGAAAGGGGAAGTGCCAAACCCCTACAAGCTCCTAATGCATGCGATTATTCATACCTTCAGTCACCACAAAGCAGGCCTAGACGATGTTCAGGATTACATGGCCTGTATGGCAACGGTTTTGATTCTAAAGAAGCCGTTCAACTATTCAAAGCTTGTGTTTACACATATGTCGAGAAATATGGATGATTCAAGGTTATGCTTGTATCCAAGATTCGTGCAGATGCTAATCGATGAGAAATTCACAAACATTGCACGTGATCCGAATGACGTCTTATATCTCAGTCATCTTGATGATACAACTGTGAAGAAGTTGTTAAAGTTTCAAAATCAAGACTCAGCACCGGTGGCTAAGCCAGTATTTGGGGCTATCAAAGATTCAAACTATATTGCGCCGTCAGACAACAAATGGAGAAAAGACGGTAGTGGTGACGAGAAAGAGCTAAATGATGAGAAAGAGTGGTTTAAATGTTTCAAACCAAAAGCTCGCAGCGATTGGTTCCTAAAGGCTTAAGTTGATAAGCCTAAGAAGAAACGTGCTGCAAAGAAAATCGATACGATGCTTAGTGATGAAGAAGAACCAGAAAATGTTCAAGCTGAAGCTGGTTCTAGTGCAGCAGTGGTTGTTGAGAGTCAGGAAACAGTTAAAACGACTCAGGGAGATGATGTGATATCAGCTACTTCAGAGAATGATGATTCTGACGATTCTCTTGAAAGAGTTACTAAGAGAACAATAGCAGAGACTGAGGCAGAAAGAGCCAAAGAGACTGATGCTGATTTTGATCCAAACCTTCAAAAAGAATCTGATGAGGAAAGACCAAAGAAAAAGGCTAAACATGTGAAGTCTGCTACAATTTCATCGGCTAAGACTACAGGGTCTCCTCAGACAAAGGGTAGGAAGAAAACGAAGAAAGCTCAAAGGCCAGTTAGTAAACGATATAAGGGAAAGTTGAAAACCGCAGGAGTTACACAAGAACCTTCTGGCGCACAGGAGATAGGAGTTACACAAGAACCTCCTACACAAGAACCTCCCGTTTTGTTACAAGTGAAGCTGAACGTCCAGGAGTCACACAAGAACCTCCTGTGATCATTTCTTCGGAAGCTAAAAGGCCAGGAGCAACACAAGAACCTCCTGTGTCTGGATTATTGGAAGTGCCTATTATTCATTCTCCTGTTGGTCCAACGACTTCACATTTTGAAAGTTCTACTCCAAAGAAGACTACACCAGAGACTGCTACTCCAAAGTCTACTCCAAAGGCAAATATGTTTGGTGATATGCATAATGATCCAATTAGTCTTCAAGATCTAAATGATTTCTTTCCAGAGATGAATGTTGATCTTCTCGAAAAGCGTGTAAAGATCTTGGAAGAAAAAGTGGCCAAGAATGAAGAAGAAAAAGCTGACTTGATCAACAAGAAGAATCAAAGCGTTGTTGAGAAAGAAATGTTGGATGATAAAGTAAAAGTGTTAGAGAATGAATGCGAATTCTTCAAGGCGTTAATCGATAGTTTACAAGAGGCCAATGCAAAGCTTCAAACAAAGATTGCAGATCTAACATCAATCCAAGCCCTAAATGATTGTAGATTCACAAGAATGCAGAAAGTGTTATCTAATACACCTGGGATTGATTTCATCTCTGAATATGATCGTCTGGATCGTCAAGAAGCTAAAGAAAGATTTGAAAAAGAGTTAGCTGCAAGTGGAAAAGGTAAACGTGTTGAGGGTGAAACCCCTAAATCATCTGAAGCTGCAGAGAAGTCTGTTGATGATGTTGTTATAGTTTCTGAGACTGATATTCCAAAGGTTGACGAATCCGCCAAGCCTTCTGATCCTATCGTTGCTTCTGAAGATAAGGACGATGAAGAAGCAGAGAAAGAGGATAAAGATGATGATGAAGAGAAAGACGATTCTGAGTATGAAGATTGGAATGTTGCTGATGACGATGATTATGACGATCAGGGAGGAGTTGGTATAAGAATCAGTGAAGGAAAAGTTTCTGATGACGTTGATTTTTCTTCTCTAATGGACGATGAATCTAATAAGATGGATGATCAGATTCGGGGGGAGTCAGGGTAGACAGGGCCATCAGATGATGTTGATATGGCGAATGTTGATAGATTTCCAAAGCCTGTTGCTGCGACAGAGCCGTTAATGCTTATGCTGGAACATAATGTTGAGGAAGATGAGTACGTGCACAACTATACCAAAGAAGATCTTGCAAAGTTGATTGAAGTTGATGCAGAATCACTAGAGTTTGATTTTGAAGAGCAAGTGTTGAATGTTAACACGTTTGAGCCGAATGATTATCAGTACGTTAGAAGATTTGAAGCTGATGAATACAATAGAGTGATTGTTGAAGATTGGTCTTCTGATGATGAAACAGATCAAACTGCGAAGTACGTCGGTCCTGATACTGATAGTTTTCCTACATTTGAGGAGATGTACAAGCAACTAGACGAAGATATGTTGAAAGAGAAGATTGAGGAATCTTTACGCGAAGGAAAAGTTCCAAAGCCAGTGACGAAAGAAGAGATTGCTCAAGCGAAGAAATCCTGGTTTAAAGAAATGCCGCGCGAACGTAAGTTTCGACGTCCTCTAGCATTCTTTACCAGAGATAAAGACGTGTCATTGGGGGATATTCTCAGTTGGGGTTGGTTTAAAGAGCTGAACGTATATGCAATCAAAAGGGAATTTGGAGTGCAATACTTCAAGTATCTTGCTGATTTCAAGACTCTACCGTATTGGGATGTTGAGGAGCTGGTTCAGACCGTGAATGTTACATATCAGATGAAGTTCATTGGTCAGTTGTTATGGAAGATGATCAAGTATGAAGCGGTAAAGGATTTAACTATTGGAAGCCATTCATTCCAGGTCGTCGAATCAAAACAAACAAAAAGACGGGGGGGAAGACATAACTTTGATAATGAAGTGACCTAGAGCTATGAGAAACATGTCGTTGATGCCGATTGAGCAAAACTTCTATCCAGTGTTCAAGTGGTAGCAGATAGATCCAACTACTTGTGAAGCTATTATTATATTACGATTCGAAGAACACTTGGATATTTCGAAGGAAAGAGTTGAGATATTGGGATTTCAAGGCATGTGGGGATTATGGAGAACGATCAGGATTCTAGATCCAATGTGGCTTGCTAACTGTTCTAGAGAAGATATCAAAACCTTGTTCTACAGCAAAATAGTATTCGAGGAACGTGAAAAAGAACAGGCTATGGAATATCAAAGAGCTGTGAATGTTTGCTATGCGCATGAAGTAAATTCAGGAAAGATGTGGCAGACAAGCTGGAGAGATCTGGAACGGGTTGAGTTTTTAAAAGAAGAAAAGCGTCTTGAAGCTATTCATGAGAGAGGTAGAAAGCAAGTATTAAAAGATTTCAGTTTATGAACAAAGTGCCTCCTACAGATCAGACACCGGATCTAAAGCAAGAACGACGAAGGAAGCCTTACAAGAACTTCTTCGGTTGTGTTCGTTAATGGTTATTTGAAGATAGAGTTTTGAAGACTGATACAAGACGAAGACGATATCCAAGGGGGAGTCTGTTGGTGCATAATGTCTATGTCTTAGTCTTATATCGAGTCTGTATAGAATAGAGTGGAATAGGCTAGCAATACGAAGTATTTATGTAATGTTGAGTCAAGTTCGCCCATAGTTGACATGTAAAGTCAAGTTCGGCCGAACTTGCTAAGGCAAGTTCGGGCGAACTTAGCTCTTCCTCTGGCAAACTTGTATGTCTATAAATAGCTAGCTTGTTGTCCTCATTTGTAACTTTGGCATCTCTGAGGCGAAGCTCTGTCAATTTGGATTCTTGACATTTAATCAATAAAATTGATGTTTAACTGAACAATTCTTGTCTATTGGTAAACTTGTCGTAATATTTCCGCTATTATGGACAATAGATATCAAATATAGGTTCCTAAGCATCAAGGATCGGTCCAACACTTCCCACAATTTCATCAGAAGAAAAACCTAAAAAGAAAATTGGTAAAGAATACAGCAATGTTCCTCCTCCCCTATGCGAGAAGTACTGTCGCAAAATCGTTGATGGGATGGATAAGGCACTCAGCATTGAGTTGTTATCTGAAAAGAAAAATGAGTTGCCAGAGAACATTGATGTAGTCTATACTAAATCAGATGATGACAGTGCGGTAGTGAAAAAGGTGGTTGAAAATGTTGAATGATTCTGATGATGGCAGCTTCGAGAGCGCCACCTCGAGTTTGAACAGTTCTGACACAAATTCCGAAGATGACAATACATCATTGGAAGATGATCTATGTGATGATCCTAACGTTGTGATGTACAAGGTTAAGGAATCTGATAGATTATACTTTGATGACAGTTTTCCGATTCGGAACGTCAAAGAAGATCAATTGGATAAATTGTTCAAACTAGTTGAAGTCACATCAGATGACCTGGAGAAGAATGAAAAGAAATTCTATTCAAAACCCAAAAGAAATTACAATAACTACCGAAGGAATGGTGGTGATAATCCGGAAAACAGGAGAGCTGGGTTGGGTTTAGAGGAATCTGATGAACTAAAAAGAAAACGTCACAATTTCATGAGTACAAAGATAAAAACATGAAATTTTTTTATGGGACGAACACGGTTCAAGAAGAGAGTTTGATCGGAAAACAATCAAACGATGAATTCAAGAAACAGAAAGAACTTCGAGATAAAGCCAAAGCTGCAAGTGGTGTAAAATCCACTAGTGGTCATTCACATGACAATCGGACTTGCTTCAAATGCAATGAAGTTGGTCATATTGCACGCAAGTGTCCGAAATCTAAACCGGCTTATCTTCGAAGAAAATAAAGTTCAAATGTTGTGAAACCAAAGCAACCAGAGTTTGTAAAACCAGTAACGATTTTGAAAAGAAATGCGTCAAAACCTGAAGATAAACCTAAAATTGAAAAGAAATTTGAAAAGTCAATTTTTGAAAAAGGTGAAACTTCTAGGGCAAACGAATCACGCTTTTACATCAAGAAGGCTAATATAAAATCTCAAGCCTGGATTGCTAAGAAGAAGTCAACAACATCCGAGGTTATTAAGTCTGAGCTTGTAAAGACTGATAACACAAAAGAATCAAAATCTGAGACCAAATCCGAAACTATCAAAATTACAAGTGGTTATAATTAAAAAGGTAAAAAGAAAGTAAATTTTGAAAACGTAAACGACAGTGGAGGATTAGATGGAGATTATGAAGATGATTACCAAGCTTTCTATTCAAAACCCAAGACCAAAAAGGCTTGGTTCACGCTCTTTAACTAGATTTTAACATGTGTAGGGGCTCCAGAGATCCGTACTTTCCAAGTGGATTCTAGATAGTGGAGCATCCAGGCATATGACGGGAATGAAAGCTTTGATGTTCGACATAAAAGCTATCAATGGCGGATATGTTGATTTGCTGGTAATTAGGGTGGAAAGATAGTCGCCGAAGGAAAACTCTCCAATGGCGTTGTTTCATTTGATCGTGTGAACTATATTGCAGAACTGGAGAATAATCTTCTGAGCATATCGCAGATTTGCGACAAGAAGTTCACAGTCAATTTCAACGACAAAGAATGTATTATTCTGAAGCCTGGATTCAAAATACCTGATGAGTGGATTCTGATGCGAGCCCCTCGCGAGAATGATCTATATGTCTTGGATATGGGCATCGCTACCACTTCATCAAAATCAGCGAAATGTTTTGTGACAAAGGCTACTGAGAAAGATTCTATTCTTTGGCATCGTAAAATGGGGCAGATTCATTTACGAAAAATGAATTTCTTGGTTCATAATGATCTGGTAGAAGGTGTAAATCTTTGGAGCTTTCATAGGTCTGATCACTGCTTAGAATGTAAAAAGGGAAAGCAGATGAAGAAATCACATCCGAAGAAAATTCTGAACTCAATCAAGTTGCCGCTTGAACGTCTCCGCGTGGATTTATTTGGTCCTGTCAATGTTCGAAGTATTTCAGGAGACTTATACTGCTTGGTCGTAACAGATGACTATTCATGTTACTCATGGGTTTTCTTCCAAGAATCAAAAGATGAAACATTCGAAAACTTGGTGATTCTTTTCAAGAAGCTAGAAAACCATTATCATCTTCCTGTACGACGAATTCGCTGTGATAACGGCACAGAGTTTAATAATAATAAGATGAGAGAATTTTGCAACGCTAAAGGGATTTTGCACGATTTTAGTGCACCCTATACTCCGCAACAAAACGGTGTCGCTGAAAGGAAGAACAGAACTTTAATTGAAACTGCAAGAACCATGCTTGCAGACTCAAAGCTTCCGGTCAGCTTCTTGAGTGAAGCAGTTGTTGCGGTTTGCTACACACTAAACAGAGTTCTCACTGTCAAACCAACAAAGGAGACATGTTTTGAGATGATCAACCGACGGAAGCCAAACTTGAAATTCTTAGAGCTATTTGGAGCGCCATGTACTATAATAGATCAAGATGGTAAATTCGGAGCCAAGTCTCTTGAAGGTTTCTTTGTCGGATATGAGTGTCTGCTAAGACATGTGTATGTTCCCTCGTTAAGAAAGGTAATTGAAGCACAACATGTGGATTGCTTTAACTATACGGATCCTATTCAAAGGAGAGGCGACGCATGGTTGTTCAACTACCAAGATCTTTGGAAGTCATTTGACTTGCCGGAAGAACCGTCTGAAGAAGAAATTGCAGCGTTATATTATCTTCAACAGTCGGCGAATAAAGAACAAATCATTAGACCAATTGTGGTTAATCAACCCACGTTAGATACTTCATCTTCCGAAGCAGGTCCGAGCAATAGCGGTGTTCAAGTTGAAAATATTTCTGAAACAGAAGTAACACCTGCTACAACTCCAATGAATGCTTCTAATGAACCAGGAAATATAACATCAGAGCCCAGCATGCCTCAGAATCAGAATTCTGATTCAGATGAAGCGCCGACTTTTGATGCTGATGGTGAAACCTCATCGGATGAAGAAGTTGAGCAGATATCTAACATGTTGAATCAATCTGCTAGTCCGAAAAATCAGAACGAAGCTTCATCAAGTGCTCCTAATGTTGAAATGAACAGTGATTTGAATATCTCAAATCAGCAAAGTTCAGTTGATGTTCCTACAGAAGAAATGCCGCGATCATATTCTTACCATCCTTCAACGAATATCATTGGTGAATTACAAACTGGTGTGCGTACACGAAGCCAAATCAATAAAGCACTTAGTTGTTTCTACACCCGAGTTGCTCCAACTAAAGACTACTGCTTCTACTCATGTTTCATATCACAAATAGAGCCAAAAACTGTTAATGAAGCTCTCGGTGACGAGAACTGGGTGATAGCAATGCAAGAAGAATTGTTACAGTTTGAGAAATTGGGTGTTTGGAAACTTGTAGACTTACCACTGAAGTAGAAAGCTATTGATACGAAGTTGGTCTTCAAGTGTAAAAGAGACGATCGGGGTGTAATAGTCAGAAATAAAGCTCGGCTGGTTGTCAAGGTTTCCACCAGCAAGAGGGTATTGATTATACAGAGGTATATGCACTGGTTGCACGTTCAGAGTCTATCCGCATTTTCCTTGCATTTGCAGCAGCTTGGAAAGGATTTAAGGTGTACCAGTTGGTTGTAAAATCTGCATTTCTCTACGGTAAACTTCGTGAACATGTGTATGTCGGACAACCACCAGGTTTCGTTGATCCACTGAACAAGAATAAAGCTTATCTCCTAGACAAAGCCTTGTATGGATTACACCAAGCCTCGAGAGCTTGGTACGAGACGTTATCGCAACATCTCGTTGGAAATGGTTTTACAAGAGGAACAGTGGACAGCACTTTGTTTACCAGAGAAATTGGATTGCATCTAATCATCGTACAAATCTATGTGGATGATATCATCTTCGGTTCTACAGATGATAATCTTTGCAAAGAGTTTGAAAAGGTCATGAAGAAAAAATTCGAGATGTCCTCAATGGGTGAAATGAAATTCTTTCTCGGATTACAGGTGGATCAATTACCAAACGGCATATTCATTCATCATACTAAGTATGTTCATGACATTCTCAAGAAATTCTATATGGATAGCTCGAAGCCGCTTTCGACTCCGCTGGCACTGAACCATGGCATTTGCATAGACGAGATGGGAACCAAAGTTGATGACACACTCTATCGATCGATGATAGGATCTCTGATGTATCTGACGGCATCTCGCCCAGACATCATGTATCCTACCTGCTTATGTGCGAGATATCAGTCTAGTCCTCGAGTGTCACACATGCAGATAGTCAAGCGAATCTTCCGTTACTTGAAGGGATGTCCAAGCATCGGCTTGTGGTATCCAAAGAACGACAATTTGATCTAACGAGATACGCTGACTCAGATTTCGGAGTGGATAAACTGAACTCGAAATCTACAACGGCAGGATTCCAGTTCTTTGGAACATGTTTGGTAACGTGGCAGTGCAAGAAACAGACCACGGTCTCTCTCTCTACCTATGAGGCAGAATACATTTCTGCTTCCAGCTGTTGTTCTCAAAACCTCTGGATTCAACAACAGATGAGGGATTATAGTATGCAGTTTCTTGATACGCCTTTATTTGTAGATAACAAAGCAGCCATCAATATAACCAAAAATCCAGTTCATTACTCACGTACTAAACATATTGAAATTCGTTACCATTTCATTCGTGACTGCTACGAAAAGAAATTGGTGCGAATAGAAAAAATCCACACCGACGAACAAAAGGCTGATTTTTTTACCAAAGCATTTCCTTTAACAAGATTTAAATATCTAATGAGGCTTAACGGTATTAAAAATTTGTTGACAGGTGCGGAAGCTGAGGTTGAATACGGATCGGACGACGAGTTCACGTAATCCGCATTGGTTTGTTATTTATCTTCTAGATTAGTATTTCTTAAAAACTAAAATCCAAAAATATGTTTTTGATTTTAGGGGGAGAAATATTTGGGAAAATACAAAAACATATGAAATTTTAAAAAAAATGTACAAAAACATTGAAAAAACAGTGTCACAAAAAGGAAATGATAGTACATCAGTGGACTATCACAGTATGCTAAAGAAATGTAAAGTTTAAAAGTGATAAACAAGTCTTACTATGGATGTGTCGATAGGCTTAACACGTTCAGTAAACGGTTTCTGTGATATAAACTAAATTGTACAACTGCTTAATCTTGTGGATTAACACATCTTGGATATATGGACTTAGATAGTTGATATCTGGGATATTATACAAGTTCTTCTGATTTGCGGAAGTAATAGCCTAGAACTTCTATAATACTTTCGCTATAAACCCCTAAATTGCATGCAATCTTGAAAAGTATCGAAAGATCTAATCATTTGCAATGCTGAAAAGATTCCTTAAATGGAACACACCTAAAGTCGAGCCTTCATCTCTTTGTCTGTACGGTAATACTAACCTGAGCTCTCAAGGCCTCGCATTAACCCAGATACAGATATCAATTACGCTATATTCACCTGTTAGATGAAATCTAGGGAATCTTGATACGGGGGTATATTCAAGAAGTGGGAACAGCAGATAAGTCAAGTTTCAAAACTCATACCTTAACATATCTTGGAACAGTTGAGAAACGTGGTAAAGTTTAAGTGAACAAACATATCGACAATCTAGGTAAATGAGTTTAAAACTTAAAGTCATCTAAAGGTCAACAGTACTGGTGATATGTCTCAATTAACTGATATGATTCTTAGACACGAATTCACAAAAATATGTCTGTAAATATGTTTGTACACAGTTTACATTGTTCTGTACATAGTTTATCTGCTTTACAAATTGAATCCAAAAGATTTTCAGTGGGTTTTAGCATAAACTTACAAAAATACAAAAAGATTTTGTTTCTACATTGTTTTCAGCAAACCAATGTTGGAGAACGGGTCTTCGAAGTCTGGTAAGGTGCTAAACTGGTGGGAATCTCATTGATAACAGGCTGGGAGCTAATCTGTAAAATGTGAAAAGCCAAAACGATGAAACGTTCATTAATTTGAAACTTTAATTTTGAAAATATCAACAGTTTGTTCGTAACGTGTCAAACCGAGGTCATTAACTTGGACTCGGCAGACAAATCGGTTAACCAAGGTCATTAGCTTGGACTTGGTCAACTGAGTGGATTTTCAAAACTGGTAAAAAGTGGAAGGTTCAGGGACTTAATTTCAAAAACTTGAAATTTTTGAAAAATTGGTTTTAAGCAAGTTCGGCCGAACTTGCTAAACTTATTAAAGTTTCAATTTAAAACAAGTTCGACCGAACTTGTTGAATGGCTGGCTGAGTAAGGTAAGTTCGCCCGAACTTCATGAGCTTTATAACTTGGGCCATCAAGTTCGCCCGAACTTGCTAAATGTATAAATACCTTGCAAGTTCGGCCGAACTTCATAATGTGCAAACTACTTTCTCAGAGCGAACTTATTAGATCTTGAGCGTTTTTGGGAAATTGGCTTGAATACACCGTTACTCTGCCAAAATTTTAGTTGATTGTGGTGATTCGCACACCATTATTAATGATAGAGGTGAGAATCTGTTGAATGGTCCATGAATTGAACTTTAATCGGACAACTTAGATATGAACTAATAAAATTTGATAGATCTAGGGAAATTTTGGACAAATTGAACTATGAATGAGGTTAATCGACATAAATTAACCGTAGATTTGAGTTGGAATTGATCAGATTGGTCACTATTTGAGGCATGCAGGTTTTTGATTGAAGAAGATAACAAGTTCGGCCGAACTTGTTATCAAGTTCAATCGAACTTGCTAACTAAACAATGAATAAAATTGATCAAAATACAAGTTCGACCGAACTTCAGTTAAAATTTGAATCTGAATGTCATCTGAGAAGTTTGACCGAACTTAGATGTTAGTAAATTGAAAGTTGTTGATAATAAGTTCGCTCGAACTTAGGTAGTGATGGTGAATATGTTGTGTTAGCATGTTCGGGCGAACTTGACTTAATCAGTTTGTTATACACACATCAAGTTTACCCGAACTTGATGAAAATGTTTGAAAAAAAATTTGTAACTTTTTCTCGTAATGTGTGCTATGTATTTTGTGTTGCCTTTCAGGTTCAAGCACCAGCTCGGGTAATCACGATGGACTTTTCTAAGTTCCAATAACACCTGCATCACTCTAGATAAGGCATTATGTCCATCACTGAAGGAGTACGATAGCATGTTGAAGTTTCTAAAGGATTGCCCTATTCATCGAGCTATAACGGAGCGTACAGTGTCTTACAGATCGCATACATATCATTTTTGGATGAACGCAAGTATCAGCGAAGACAAGAAGACTATCACATCATCTGTTCAAGTTGGAAACAAAGTGAAAGAGATCACGGTTACTGAAGATGATATTCGCAGGATTCTACAGTTTAACGACGATAAAGATGATCCGATATTCTTAGACGAGAAGATGGTCCGAGGATGTTTCTATCGGATGGGTTACAAGGGTAGTGTGAATAAACCAACGTTGAAGAAAGGGGAAGTGCCTAACCCCTACAAGCTTCTTATGCACACGATTATACACACTTTCAGCCACAGAAAGGCAGGCCTTGACGATGTTCAAGACTACATGGCCTGCATGGCAACAACGTTAATTCTGAAGAAGCCATATAACTACTCAAAGCTCGTATTCACGCACATGTCAAAGAATATGGAAGACGCGAGATTATGCTTATATCCAAGATTCGTGCAGATGCTAATCGATGAGAAGTTTACAGACATTGCACGTGATCCAAACGACATTCTATATCTTAGTCACCTTGATGATACTACCGTAAAGAAGTTGATCAAATTCCAAAAACAGGATTCAGCACCTGCTGCTAAACCGATATTTGGGGCGTTAAAGAATGAAAATTATGTTGCGACGCCTAATAACAAATGAGGAATGATGGAAGTGGTGACGAGAAGGAATTAAATGTAGAAAAGGAATGGTTTAATACTTTCAAGCCTAAAGCTCGCAGTGATTGGTTTATAAAGGTTGAAATCAAGAAGAAAAAGAAACGTGGTGCTAAGAAAGCTGACACGATGCTGATAGATGAAGAAGAACCTGTTAATGTTCAAACAGAAGCTGGTTCGAGTGCAGCAGTTGTTATAGAGAGTCATGAGACAGAAAGACTATGCAAGAGGATGATGTTATTTCAGCTACTTCCGAGAATGACGATGATTCTGATGATTCTCTTGAAAACGGCAAAAGATTGTGGATGCCGAAGCTGAAAAAGAAAAGCTAACCAAAGGCGATGCTGATTATGTGCCTGAGTTTGAAAAAGATTCTGATGAAGAAAGGCCGAAGAAAAAGGCAAAGCGTGCAAAATCTGCAGTGGTTTCAACAACAAAAACCACAGGTTCACCAAAGACTAAGGGTAAAAAGTCAAAGAAAGCTCAGAAACCACCAAGTCGTCGTTATATTGGAAAGCTTAAAAACGCAGAAGTTACACAAGAACCTTCTGGCGCACAGGAGAAAGGAGTTACACAAGAACCTCCTACACAAAAACCTCCTGTTGTTATTACATCTGAAGCTGAAAGGCCAGGAGCAACACAAGAACCTCCTGAGTCTGGTTTATTGGAAGTTCCAGTGATACAATCTCCAGATCCAAAAGCAGCTCAATCCGAAGGCTCTACACCGAAATCAACACCAAAGAGATCAACTCCAAGGAAAGTTACTCCTAATGTGACATCCCAGTCTTTCAGGTACTTTAAATGCACAACTTTATCGTCTTTGTTCCAACGCTAATTTAATTTGTAGAATTAATTACGCGCACGCAATAACTACACTAACTTTAGTATTTCGAAAATACACAATGTTTGGAAATTCTAACGAGTTATATCTGAATTACGTGCTATGTATTATTAGACGCTTGTGGATTATTGGAATTCTAACGAGTTATATCTGAATTACGTGCTATGTGTTATTAGACGCTTGTGGATTATTATATCACGCTTCGATTTCGCGATTTATTAGTTATAAGCCTTATGTTATCGAATTGTAAAATAAAGAAATAAATAGCCGAACCGAACCGAGCCGCAGAACGTGTCGACCTTGTGACCACGCAAGTCCAACCCGCCACCCACACCCCCCCCCCCCTTGCGAACCCAACCCAACCCGCCACCCTTCCCTTGCGGCCCAAGGACAATCCCAAACCGCCCCTTGCCCCTTATGTATGCATACGTATGTATGCATTGTGCATTCTTGAAGTTTTGGCAAAACCCTAGAACCTCCTTCCCCTGGTGAAACTCTACGGCAGCAGCCCCATTCTCCTCTCTCTCGGTCGCGCAAGGCAGCCCCCCCCCCACCGTCGCTAGCTCTTGTTCTCCGTCTCTCTCTCTCTCTCGCTCGGGCTCTATCTCTCTCGTATATTTCTTGAAGGGTTAGTGTTTTTGATTGTCTTGGTTTTAAGTTTTGTTATACGTGGCTGCGTTAGTTTGATATCATGTTGTTGATTGGTAGTTTAGAAATCATGTTGCGATAATGTTTCGACATGTAATTATTAGAAGTATGCATAAATTCTGGTTGCGTTCGTTATGATGTAATGGTGTTATTCACCTAGGGTTTGTGTGAATCTTGATGTATTAGATGATATTGATACGTTAACCTGCTGTTAATCGATACAACTAAGCGTCATGGCCGTTTAAACATGTTCTAATACAATAAAGTCGAAAACGGAAAGCTGATTGACATTTACAGCCAACTTCAGTTGGCTGTACCTGATCATTATTTATCGAAAAGTGGATTTTCTGAAGCCTAAAATGTGTATTTTTGAAAAACTCTTCAAATGGTGCTGGATTCATATTTTTCTGAGGTCGTTTGCTATTTTTAAATGACTATTTAGTGCAGCAGCTAAGCTGCCTAATTTCGACAGAATTTGCAGGTTGTTTATTGAGTCGTATCTCATAATCTTTAAAGAGTTAGGTCACAAAATTTATGTCCTAGATGTTCAGAAAAATCTCCAACTGGAATTTCGTCGCTCGGACAAACGAGTATTTCTAAATGATTTTTCCCGTAGACTGCAGTCAGAAAGTGACGAATCTGACTGCAGCCTAGTAAATAAATTCTTATAAATAATTGGTAAGGATTTAGGACTTGAAAATTTTGTAAAAAATTCTACAGTCTATTAACACCTCCTGTAAAAAAATTAGAATTTTTGGAACGTTGGAACTATTTTATAAGAATTCCTTGAAAACAGCCCAGTTTTGAATGTACAAGCTGAAACATAATAACTTGCGTTTGTGGGTGTGTCTAAGTGTTGTATGAGTTATCTTGTGCTTGTGACAAGTTGATTGGTCGTTATTTCGTATGGTGATACTTTGCATGCATGATTATGGTTTCGAACTGGTTATTACGTGTGCCGTACTGTGTGTTAGTTATGCGTAGGGTTTTGTGTCAGTGTGTTCACACACTAACTTCGAATCGGTTGACATGTTAGGACGCGATTAGCGGTTTCATCCTTTACTTCTTTTGCGTTTATCTAACCAAGCAATTTAAGGTGTGTTCACGACTCCTATTTTATCCGGTTTTGAACAACAGGGGGAGAAACATGTATACGCTCTACAACTCTATTTTTTTTACGTTATGCGAATTTAACGTCGTTAACTATTCGATAACTAAGTTAATGTTAATGTATGTTATGGTCACTAAATAGCTTTATCACGGAAGTCCTCAACCAACTCTCGGATCGTTAGTATTGGGTTAGATAGCGGGGAAATTATAGTAGTACTACTGGGCCCGACTAGCCCCACCCGAGCTAGTCGCGCTAGCCGACCGGGAATGGTTAACGGGTGATTAATTTTGCCTAACTTTCGCCATGGTCAGTGATAGACCTGGCAACATAGAGGCAACAACAGTCAGCTTCGATCGCGAACTCTTACGTGACGTAACTCTAGGCTCGCTACCTGCATGTTAACAATGAACTTATTTACGAAACAACATTATTATTCCAGGTTAGGAATAATGGAACTATGTCGTCATTCCGGGTTAGGGATAACGGGGAAACCAATCTTTTAAACCGAACATGTGAACTTATAAAACCTGTGAACTCACTCTTCTTTAATGTTGACACTTGTTTCTTTGCATGTTTCTTAGGATGCTAGGAGCGCTAGGTGCACCCACTTTGCATTTGATCAAGACATTTTTATCGAGTCTTTATTAACGATAATTTTTGGGATTTTGGTTTTGGCGTTTATGTTGGCGCCCGTTACTTTACTCTAATGCTATCGCTAAACTTTGAAACTTTGGAACTTTGAAAATGGCTATGCATGTTTACAATAAATGTTTTTGGAAAACATTTAAATAAATCATATAGAGTCGTTCGACATTTCTAGTGTCTGAGATTCTGGTTTGATCACACGCCTCGCGGTAATACTCCGCAAGTGGAAATTGAGGGTGTGACAGATTGGTATCAGAGCCACTAGCTACAGAGAACCAGGTTTGCATTTAAAGTAGACCTAAACTATAGCTGTTACACGATACTAGACTTAGCTGGCACCGAACTGTGATATCTTGTTATGTGCTATACTACAATTTATCTATGTGATATATATATATATATATATATATATATATATATATATATATATATATATATATATATATATATATATATATATATATATATATATATATATATATATATATATATATATATATATATATATTGTGATATACGCAGCTCGTAACTAACTTCACCAACCCGGCAGGCTATGTCGTCGTCATCATCATCCGACAGTTCTCGACGATCAAGGGCGCCGGGGAAGGCACCCATTGTCGAACCCTCACCACCTCGTGGCGTGGAGACACGCTCAGCTGCCAGGAAAAGACTTGCTCTAGGAGGGGAGTCGTCCTCCGTCCAACCACTGCCGTACCGGTCAAACCGGTCAACTCTTTAGGAGTGGGGGATGATCCACTTAGAGCTGTACTAAGGAAACAACAGGAACAGCTAGAGAGAATGCAAGAGACTATCGAAGACAGGGATGGCTGATACGTCATCTAACTGGTAAACTGAAGATCTCGATGAAGAGCAAAATGAGAATAAGAGAGTTTGAAGCATTTTAGCTAAGGACCTTCATGCTGAGCAGCTGAGGGCTGACTGGCTCGAAGACAGAGTTCTTGAGTCCAGTTGGAGGATTCACGAACCGGAGCAGAACCAAGCACCACCTATCCCATTACCCGCACCAGCACCGGCCCCTCCAGCGCCGGTAGAAGACGAAGAGGAGGATCCAGAGGAAGACCCGGAGGAGGATCTGGAGGAAGAAGAGCCGGAACAGGACCCGACTGCTGAAGCTGAAAATGCTGAAGAGGAAGAGGGCAGTGACAGTGACTTGGGGGATGGAGACATAGATGACTAACCCGTCTCGCCAATCTTCGTTTTGTTTCTTTTAGTTTGTTTGTTTCCACTTATGTTTGAACTTGGAAATTTTATAATTAAACAAATATGTTTGGTTGGTATTTTGTGAGACATTACAATTTATTTAATCGAATGTTCCTTTTGATTGTTTAATTTGTTGTGTTGACATAAATTGTGTGATCATTGAAGTGTGGAATATGATAACTATATTGGATATATACTTATCGGTATGTGTTTGTGTTGTCTTGCGAAGATCTGAAATGGCAACCGGTCGTCACGGAAATCTCAACATGTCAGCTGAAGAATTGGCCGATTTAATCCAACAACACGTGAACGCTGCTCTGGCAGGTGCTCCTAACGCACCAGCAGGTAACCATTATTACATTTTCATGGGAAAATCTAATAGTTCGGCTAGTAGACTTTCGCGCTGACTACCTATCCTCTATCCTCAGGAGGGGGTCTTAACCCCTACAAGATGTTCTTGGATGCGAAACCGAGCAAGTTCACGGGAGCTGAAGGACCCATAGGACTGGTCCGTTGGGTCAAAAGGTCTGAATCGGTTTTTGCAATGTGCAATTGCCTCGAAGCTAATAAGGTCAAGTATGATGCCTCGACATTGGAAGATGGGGCATTAACCTGGTGGAACGCACAAGTCCAAACGCGTGGGCTTGCTACGGCGAACGCAATTACCTGAACCGAGTTCAAAGCTCTAATCAAGGAGGAATACTGTCCGCGGGACAGAGTTCAGCAATTGGAACAGGCGTTATGGAACCACAAGATGGTCGGGTCAGAAATTGAAGCGCTCACGGCAAGACATCATGATCTGGTGTTCCTTTGTCCCGATTTGGCTAACACCATCGCTAAACGACTTGAGTTTTATCTTGGGGGTCTGGTCCCTGAGATCCAGGGCATGGTAATGTCTAGCAACCCTACGACGGAGCAACAAGCGATTAGGCTGGCACATAAACTCACTGATAAGGCGGTGGAGCAAAGAAGTTGCCACCTAGGGGTGCAACTGAAATTGTCCCTGACAACAAAAGGAAATTTGAAGACTCACCTACTCGGCAGTCTTCATCAGCCCAGCCACAACAAGGAAACCAGAAGCGGTCCAACAATTTCAACAACAATCGGGGTCACAACAATCAGTCTGCCAACAACACCCAGAACTCGAGCGGCTATGCGGGTCGGAAGTCGCAATGTAATCGTTGTAACCTCCATCATCACGGCCCTTGCGCCGGAAATCGCTGCCAACGATGTGGCAAAGTGGGACACGCGGCAAAGGATTGTCGCGGGGAGATTATGTCCCGACAGAATCAGAACCAGCACCAGGGTCAGTAGAAACAGCAGCAGGGTAATAACCGGGGATGCTACCAGTGCGGTAGCACTGCCCATTTCAAGCGAGACTGCCCGCAACTTTGCAACAACAACAATGGTGGAAATAATAGCAATGGCAACAACAACAATAACAACAATGGCAACAATGGAAATGGTGACACAGGAGGTGCCAACGGACGTGCATTCACGCTAGGCCGTGGGGAGGCCAGAAACGACTAGAATGTGGTCACCGGTAAGTTTCCACTTAACGATCATTTTGCTACTGTACTTTTTGATACGGGTGCGGATAGAGTTTTATATCTGAGTCTTTTAGGAAGAACTTAAATCTCACACATAAACCCCTAGAGACCCCTTACGTCATAGAACTAGCCGATGGTAAATCTGTAGATGTGACTCATCTAGTGACCGGCTGTCAACTCAAACTTGTGGGTCACACCTTTACCATTGATCTGATGACAACTACTCTGGGTAGTTTTGACGTGGTAGTCGGAATGGACTGGCTATCCGACGTCCGAGCTGAAGTTCTCTGTTTCGAGAAAGCTATCCGTATTCCGCTCTCTAACAATGTCTTTATGGTACAAGGCGAGAAGGCAGGCGTCGTCACGAACATCATCTCTTACATGCAAGCTCAGAAGTATCTTCAGAAGAAGAACTCTTTTGCTTTGCTCGCACTGGTCACCGAGTAGCCTAAGGACGAGAAGCGGATTGAAGATATCCCAATCGTCCGTGACTTTCTAGATGTGTCTCCAGAGGAGTTACCCAGTCTTCCACCACATCGACAAGTAGAGTTTGAAATCGAATTGGCGAGCCATGCGACTCCTATCGCCAAGGCCCCGTACCGCTTAGCTCCAGCAGAGCTGCAAGAGCTGTCTACCCAACTTCAGGAATTGTTGGAAAAAGGATTTATCCGACCCAGTACTGCGCCATGGGAGCTCCGGTCCTTTTTGTCAAGAAGAAGGACGGGACCTTCCGCATGTGCATCGACTACAGGGAACTCAATAAGGTTACCGTCAAGAACCAGTACCCCTTACCTCGCATCGACGATCTTTTCGACCAGCTTCAAGGGTCAAGCTACTACTCCAAGATTGATCTACGGTCCGGTTATCACCAGCTACGCGTCAGGGAGGAGGATATCTCCAAGACAGCATTTCTCACTCGGTATGGCCATTACGAGTTCTTGGTCATGCCCTTCAGTCTCACGAATGCACCCGCGGTGTTCATGGACCTCATGAACCGTGTGTGTAAGCCGTATCTCGACAAGTTTGTCATCGTGTTCATCGATGATATACTCATCTACTCTAAGAGTGAGGAAGAACATGCTGAGCATCTGCGGTTATTGCAGGAACTACTTCAACAGGAGAAACTATATGCCAAATTTTCGAAGTGTGATTTCTGGATTCGGGAAGTTCAGTTCCTAGGGCATATCGTGAATGAAAAGGGTATACACGTTGATCCCGCCAAGATCGATGCTATCAAGAACTGGGAAGCATCCAGGACACCGACAAAGATCCGCCAATTTTTGGGTTTGGCTGGTTACTACAGACGTTTCATCGAGGGATTTTCCAAGATCGCACAACCGCTTACCACTCTCACTCAGAAGGGCACCAAGTATGCTTGGGGTGACAAACAGGAAGCAGCATTTCAATTACTGAAGCAGAAGCTTTGCAGTGTGCCCATTTTGTCCTTGCCAGAGGGGACAGATGATTTTGTGGTATATTGTGACGCTTCCATTCAGGGATTGGGATGTGTGCTCATGCAACGTGATAAGGTCATCGCGTATGCATCCCGACAGTTGAAGGTCCACGAGAAGAACTACACGACACATGACTTGGAATTGGGAGCAGTTGTGTTTGCACTTAAGATTTGGATACACTACCTATATGGAACCAAGTGCACAATCTACACGGATCACAAGAGCCTCCAGCATATTTTTGATCAGAAGGAGTTGAACATGCGACAGCGTCGCTGGGTCAAACTCCTGAACGATTATGAATGTGCCATTCAGTATCACCCGGGTAAAGCTAACGTGGTAGCTGATGCCCTCAGTCGGAAGGAGCACTTGAAACCTCGTCCGGTACGAGCACTACAGTTCACAATTCATTCTGGGTTACCCGAACAGATACGTGACGCGCAGCTAGAAGCAGTTAAGGAAGAGAACATCAAGGCCGAATCTGTGGGAAAGATGGAACGTGATTGGGAAGTGAAACCCAATGGTACCCGGTATTTCATAAACCGTATATGGGTACCTCTCTACGGAAACCTCAAAAAGCTAGTTATGGACTAAGCTCACAAATCCCGATACTCTGTCCATCCTGGTTCGGACAAGATGTATCAAGACCTTAAAGCCGCGTCCTGGTGGCCTAACATGAAAGCGGATATAGCCACCTAGGTGAGCAAGTGTTTGACTTATGCGAAAGTCAAGGTGGAATACCAGAAGCCATCAGGGCTACTTCAACAACCTGAGATCCCAGTGTGGAAATGGGATCAGATCTTGATAGACTTTATCACTAAACTCCCGCGAACTCCTGGTGGTTGCGATACCATCTGGGTGATCGTGGATCGTCTAACTAAGTCTGCACACTTCCTAGCGACCAAAGAAACATATAAGATGGATAAGTTGACTCGCATCTACATTAAGGAAGTAGTTTCTCGGCACGGGGTGCCAACGTCCATCATTTGAGACAGAGATGCTCGTTTCACGTCCAACTTTTGGCGGTCACTTTAGAAAGCATTGGGTACACGCTTAGATATGAGCACATCTTACCACCCTCAGACGGATGGTCAAAGTGAAAGGACATTCAGACCTTGGAGGACATGCTTAGGGCATGCATGGTAGACTTCGGGAACAGTTAGGAAATCCATCTGCCTTTAGTGGAATTCTCATATAACAACAGTTATCATACGAGTATTCAGGCAGCACCGTTTGAAGCATTGTACGGTCACAAATATAGATCACCGGTCTGTTGGGCAGAAGTTGGTGATAGTCAACTCACAGGTCCTGAGTTGATACTTGAGGCTACTGAAAAGATTGTGCAAATCAGAAACCGCATGGCAGCGGCACGGGATCGACAGAAAAGTTACGATGATCAACAACGCAAACCGCTCGAATTTCAAGTAGGTGACCGTGTCCTACTGAAGGTGTCACCCTGGAAGGGTGTAATTCGTTTTGGAAAACGAGCCAAACTAAATCCACGGTACGTAGGCCCATTTGTGATTTCAAAGCGTATCAGGCCCGTAGCTTATCAGTTAGACCTTCCTGCCGAACTCAGTGGAGTTCACAACGTTTTTCACGTGTCCAATATGAAGAAGTGTCTATCAGATGAGACCCTAGTCATTCCATTGGATGAGATTCAAGTGGATGAGCAACTGCATTTTATGGAACAACCTATCGAGATCATGGACCGTGAGATCAAGACTCGAAGGCACAGCAAGATACCGATCGTCAAGGTTCGTTGGAACTCTAAGCATGGACTGGAGTTCACGTGGGAAAGAGAGGACCAAATGAAAAGCAAATATCCACACCTTTTTGCAGCTGAGCAGCAATCTGATGTTACCGCCAACTGAATTTCGGGACGAAATTCTTTCAACATGGGGATGATGTGACTGCCTGGGATTTCCTTGTACCATTCTAACAAACTGAACTTTTGTGCGTTGCATTCTAAACCGCGTTTACTCAATTTTCGGGACGAAAATTCATTCAACATGGGGATAATGTGACATCCCGGTCTTTCAGGTACTTTAAACGCACAACTTTATCGTCTTTGTTCCTACGCTAATTTAATTCGAAGAATTAATTACGCGCGCAATAACTACGCTAACTTTAGTATTTTGGAAATACACAATGTTTGGAAATTCTAACGAGTTATATCTGAATTACGTGCTATGTGTTATTAGACGCTTATGGATTATTGAAATTCTAACAAGTTATATCTGAATTACGTGCTATGTGTTATTAGACGCTTGTGGATTGTTGTATCACGCTTCGATTTCGCAATTTATTAGTTATAAGCCTTGTGTTATCGAATTGTAAAAATAAATAAATAAATAAATAGCCGAACCGAACCGAGCCGTAGAACGTGTCGACTTTGTGACCACGCAAGCCCAACCCGCCACCCACACCCCCCCCCCCCATGCGAACCCAACCCAACCCGCCACCCTCCTTTGCGGCCCAAGGATAAGCCCAAACCGCCCCCTTGCCCCTTATGTATGCATACATATGTATGCATGTTGCATTCTTGAAGTTTTGGCAAAACCCTAGAACCTCCTTCCCTTGGTGAAACTCGATGGCAGCAGCCCCATTCTCCTCTCTCTCGGTCGCGGAAGGCAGCCCCCCACCCCCCACCGTCGCTAGCTCTTGTTCTCGGTCTCTCTCTCTCTCTCTCTCGCTCGGGCTCTATCTCTCTCGTATATTTCTTGAAGGGTTAGTGTTTTTGATTGTCTTGGTTTTAAGTTTTGTTATACGTGGCTGCGTTAGTTTGATATCATGTTGTTGATTGGTAGTTTAGAAATCATGTTGCGATAATGTTTAGATCATGTAATTATTAGAAGTATGCATAAATTCTGGCTGCGTTCGTTATGATGTAAGGGTGTTATTCACCTAGGGTTTGTGTGAATCTTGATGTATTAGATGATATTGATACGTTAACCTGTTGTTAATCGATACAACTAAGCGTCATGGCCGTTTAAACATGTTCTAATACAATAAAGTCGAAAACGGAAAGCTGACTGACATTTACATCCAACTTCAGTTGGCTGTAACCTGATCATTATTTATCGAAAAGTGGATCATCTGAAGCCTAAAACGTGTATTTTTGAAAAATGCTTCAAATGGTGCTGGATTCATATTTTTCTGAGGTTGTTTACTATTTTTAAATGACTATTTAGTGCAGCAGCTGAAGCTGTCTAATTTCGGCAGAATTTGCAGGTTGTTTATTGAGTCGTATCTCATAATCTGTAAAGAGTTAGGTCACGAAATTTATGCAGTCGATACTCCTAGATGTTTAAAAAATCTCCAACTGGAATTTTGTCGATCTGACAAACGAGTATTTTTAAATGATTTTTCCCGTGGACTGCAGTCAGAAAATGACGAATCTGACTACAGCCTAGTAAATAAATTCTTATAAATAATTGGTAAGGAATGAGGACTTGAAAGTTTTGTACAAAATTTTACAGTCTAATTCACACCTCCTGTAAAAAAATTAGAACTTTTGGAACGTTGGAACTATTTTATAAGAATTCTCGAAAACAGCCCATTTATGAATGTACAAGCTAAAACATGATAACTTGCGTTTGTGGGTGTGTCTAAGTGTTGTATGAGTTATCCTGTGCTTGTGACAAGTTGATTGGTCGTTATTTCGTATGGTGATACTTTGCATGCATGATTATGGTTTCGAACTGGTTATTACGTGTGCCGTACTGTGTGTTAGTTATGCGTAAGGTTTTGTGTCAGTGTGTTCACACACTAACTTTGAATCGGTTGGCATGTTAGGACGCGATTAGCGGTTCCATCCTTTACTTCTTTTGCGTTTATCTAACCGAGCAATTTAAGGTGAGTTCGCAGCCCCTATTTTATCCGGTTTTGAACAACAGGGGGAGAAACATGTATACGCTCTACAACTCTATTTTTTTTACGTTATGCGAATTTAACGTCGTTAACTATTCGATAACTAAGTTAATGTTAATGTATGTTATGGTCACTAAGTAGCTTTATCACGGAAGTCCTCAACCAACTCTCGGATCGTTAGTATTGGGTTAGATAGCGAGGAAATTATAATAGTACTACTGGGCCCGACAAGCCCCACCCGAGCTAGTCGCGCTAGCCGACCGGGAATGGTCAACGGGTGATTAATTTGGCCTAACTTTCGCCGTGGTCAGTGATAGACCTGGCAACATAGAGGCAACAACAGTCAACTTCGATCGCGAACTCTTACGTGACGTAACTCTAGGCTCGCTACCTGCATGTTAACATTGAACTTATTTACGAAACAACATTATAATTACAGGTTATGAATGATGGAACTATGTCGTTATTCCGGGTTAGGGATAACGGGGGAAACCAATCTTTTAAACCGAAAATGTGAACTTATGAAACATGTGAACTCACTCTTCTTTAATGTTGACACTTGTTTCTTTGCATGTTTCTCAGGACGCTAGGAGCGCTAGGTGCACCCACTTTGCATTTGATCAAGACATTTTTATCGAGTAATATTAACAATTATTTTTGGGATTTTGGTTTTGGCGTTTATGTTGGCGCCCGTTACTTTACTCTAATGCTTCCGCTAAACTTTGAAACTTTAGAACTTTGAAAATGACTATGCATGTTTACAATAAATGTTTTTGGAAAACGTTTAAATAAATCATATAGAGTCGTTCGATATTGCTAGTGTCTGAGATTTTGGTTTGATCACACGCCTCGTGGTAATACTCCGCAAATGGAAATTGAGGGTGTGACACCTAAATCAACACCGAAAGCTTCAAAGGCAAATTTATTTGGTGATATTCCAAATGAGCCGATAGATATTCAAGATTTAGATGAGTTCTTCCCTGACACAGACATTGATGTTCTGGAAAAGCGTGTCAAAGAATTAGAAGATAGAGTACAAAAGAATGAAGAAGAGAAAGCTGAGCTAATCAAGAAAGTTAATTAAAGCTCAGTGGAGAAAGAAATGATGGATGACAAGATAAAGGTGTTAGAAAGCGAGCGTGAATTTTTCAAGGCTGTGATTGAGAGTTTGCAAGACGCGAATGAAAAGCTGCAACAGAGATTGCTGAGCTAAAACGATACAAGCCCTAAACGATCGAAGGTTTACGAGGATGCAGAAAGTATTATCTAATACTCTGGGTGTTGATTTCATTACTGAGTATGATCGCCTGGATAGGCAAGAGGCGAAAGAAAGAGCTGAAAAAGAGCTTGCAGCTAGTGGTAAGGGCAAAGGTGTTGAAGGTGAAGCACCTAAATCTTCTGATGTTGCTGATAAGCCTATTGATGAGAATGTAGAGAAATCTTCTGAGTCTGATGTTTCTAAGGTTGACGAATAGGTCAAGCCTTCTGATCTTGTATCTGCTACTGAAGAAAAAGACGATGATGAAGCAGATGATGAAGATAAAGATGATGAACCACCGACTGATGATCCTAAGGATGATTCTAATCATGATGGAGGTAACGATGATGATCCTAGTGGTATAGGGATTAAAATGGTTGATGCAACAGTGAACGAAAGCTTCGATTTCACAAGTCTTCTTAATGATGAGGCAAATGCTATGAATGAACATATTAAGGGGGAGTCAGGGCAAAAAGGGCCAATTGATGATATTGAAATGTCTGATGCAATCACTATTGCTAATCCTGTTGCTGCTATTCCAACAAAGTCGTTGATACTTATGCGTGAACATAATGTTGAAGAGGGAGAGTATGTGCACAACTATACGAAGGAAGATCTGGCTAAGTTGAGTGAGCTGATGCAAAATCTCTGGATTTTAACTTTGAGGAACAAGTGCTAAACGTGAATACTTTCGAGCCTAATGAGTATCACAATCAGAGAAGGTTTGAGGCAGATGAGTATAACAGGGTGATAGTAGAGGATTGGTCTTCGGATGATGAAAGAGATGAAACTGCAAAGTACGTCGGTCCTAACACTGATAGTTTTCCTACGTTCGAGGAGATGTACAAGCAATTAGATGAAGATATGTTGAAAGAAAAAATCGAAGAATCAATACGAGAAGGTAAAGTTCCGAAACCAATGACAAAGGAGGAAATAGCTAAAGCTAAGAAATCCTGGTTCAAAGAGATGCCGCATGAACGTAAGTTTCGACGTCCTCTAGCATTCTTTACCAGAGATAAAGATGTGTCATTGGGGGATATCTTAAGTTGGGGATGGTTCAAGGAGTTGAATGTGTATGCTATTAAACGTGAGTTTGGAGTGCAATACTTCAAATACTTAGCAGATTTCAAGACACTACCATACTGGGATGTGGAGGAGCTTGTTCAAACCGTGAATGTCACATATCAGATGAAATTTATTGATCAGTTACTATGGAAGATGATCAAGTTTGAAGCGACAAAGGGATTTAGATATTGGAAGCCGTTTATTCCAGGCCGTCGCATCAAAACAAACAAAAAGACAGGAGAAAAGGATATAACGTTGATTATGAAACAACCGAGAGCGATGAGGATCATGCCCTTAATGCCAATCGAACAGAATTTCTATCCGGTGTTTAAGTGGTGGCATATTGATCCTACTACATGCGAACCTGTTATAGTATTACGATTTGAGGAACATCTGGATATCACGAAGGAAAGGGTTGAGATACTTGGATTTCAGGGAATGAGAGGGCTGTGGAGAACAATCAGGATACTAGACCCGGTGTGGCTAGTTACTTGCTCGAGAGAAGATATAAAGTGCTTGTTCTATAGCAAGATTGTATTCGAAGAACGAGAAAAAGTACAAGCTATGCAGTATCAGAAGGTCGTTAATGTATGTTATCCTCGAGAAGTTAACTCCAGGAAAATGTGGGAAACAAGTTGGAGGGAACTTGAAAGAGTTGAATTTTTGAAAGAAGAGAAGCGTCTAGAAGAAATACACCAGTAAGGTAGGGCGGTAAGGCTTAGAAGGTTTCAGTACATGAACAAAGTGCCTCCTACTGATCAGACGCCAGATCCGAAGCAAGAACGACGAAAGAAGCCATTCAAAAACTTCTTCGGTCGTGTACGTTAAAGTTTTATTTGAAGACAGAGTTTTGAAGACTGATAAAAGACGAAGACGATATCCAAGGGGGAGTCTGTTGCTGTAGAATGTCTATGTCTTAGTCCTATATCGAGTCTATATAGATTAGAGTTGAATAGGCTAGCGAAATGAAATATTTATGTAAAAATGGGACAAGTTCGCTTGTGAAATGTATGTGAAGTCAAGTTCGGCCGAACTTGACTATGTCAAGTTCGGGCGAACTCATCTCACCACCAGCAAACTTGTGGCCCTATATGTAGCTAGCTTGTCATTCTCATTTGTAACTTTGGCATCTTTGAGGCGGAGCTCTGTCAATTTGGAGACTCGACGTTATATCAATAAAATTGACGATTAATTGACTAATTCTTGTTATTTGGTAATCGTGTCATAATATTTCTAATATTATGGACATTAGAGATCAAATCTAGGTTCCTATGCATTGAGGATCGGTCCTAAAAAACCATCTTGTAACACCCCAAATCGCGTAGTACAACAAGCGGTGGAAACACTTGGGGAGTCACGTTACAAATTGTTTCACAACACATGGTACTTAAAGTTTTATTTTATTTAATTATCATATTACAATGTCTGGAAATGACGGAAATGAAATACAATCATATTTCTTTCAAATTTTAAAGTCACTAAGGTCCGAGTCCATCCTATGTGTAGCATGCGACGACAAACATCACATAGATAAACTTGAAACATATGTGAAAATAGGTACGTTAGCATAAAAATGCTTGTGAGTAACATAGGTTTTGTGTGTGTCAAATTCATGGCTTTGTATTTATATTGCAAAACCTCGATTTAAAAGAAAACATTGTATGGTTTATATTTTTAAGTGAAAATTATTGTATGTCATTGTTCAAAACCATTTGTCCTTGTTATAAACCAATCGTCCGTGTTATAAACCATTGTACGTGTCATAAACCATTGTTCATGTCATACACCATTGCCCGTGTCATAAACCAATCGTCCATGTCATCAGTTAATAGTACATGTTTTAGTTGTGAAAACTTTTGGTCGTTCTTTAATAAATACATTCAAACCTGTGTTGACTATACACCAAGGGTATCTTTAATAGACCCTAAAAGATCTCTTTAACAAGACTAACAAATCAACGAATGATTTGTTAATCAAAAACAATTTTTGTCATTCCCCAAACTACCCACCAAATTCCAGTGAATAGCCTAGTAACGAGATTGTCAGTCCTATGGTACCATAAGATACTACTGGTCGGCTTGATCAAAGCTAGTGAATGTCATTCGTGTTATGGATAACGCACCAACAAGTTCGTTCACATTATTGAAATCGTAGTGTTTTATATAAACCATAAGCTTTGTTTTGAAAACTTGAAAACGGTTTAGCACATATGAATCACCCCAAAACATTTAGAAAACATAAAAGAGGGGAGCTATGTAGTCACGTTGAAAATCATTTTGTATATATAAACCATATATATGTTGTAGTGAAATCATGAAAATAATAATAGGCACATATGTTTCACCCTAAAACATGTATAAACGTAAAAGAAGGGAACTATGTACTCACTTGGGATTGGGTATAAGCCTTGAATGAATGTGTAAACAAAGCCCAAAAGATCATGGAATCAAGTGTGTCCTAACATCAGGTAATTATGTTAAAGTACGGGGCATAATTATGTTGGAACTCATATGAAATGGTTTAACAAAATCAACATTCTGATTTGGAATTTAATCCTAAGTGTTATGACCCGTTAAGGTAGTTTACGCTACTTTAACGTGTCATTTGCGTAAATATGTGTTCGGATGGTTAAACATGTCCTATGATAAGTCTTTAATGTCCAATCATGTTTGAAAATGTTATAACATTAGTTTATATGTCAAAAGTTGATTAGATATGCTTAAAACGGATTTATGCGCAAAAAGGGCATTTTGGTCATTATTAAAAAACATAAAAGCGACTTATCATAACACTAACCAAACGAAGGTATAACCTCAGTAGGTAATTCCCTATACAACTATGGTCACAATATGTGTTTGGTCGGATTCTAAGATCGATCAAATGGGTCGGATTCGAAAGTCAAAGCGGTGGTCAAGACCGCTCGACTTAAGACCCTAAATAAGCACTAAACTAGAAGTGACGAGTTAGACATATCAAACATGTCTAACTAAGTTTATAAAACTGATTTGGTATCAAAACTTGGTGTTTTGATACCCGAAAATCGTTCCGTCGTAAAATGCACATAATGCACATTTTTTACCGAAACTTTGACTCGTCAATTCGACTAGTAAACGTGGTAATCAGAAGGTGTAATCGCTAAGGATCATAACCTTCGTGATTACGATCACATTACAAAGCTCAATTGAACTTTGACTAGACCATTTATGGTCAGAACCGAAAGTCAAACAGAAAGTCAAACTATTTAACTTTTGGCTCATAAATAGCCAAATTAAGGAAATAGACTAAAGGAGAGTACTTACTTGTGTTGGGAACACTATAAGAACTCAGAATAGGAGACCTCCAAAGCTGGAAGCAAGCTCCAAAGAGTTGGGAGAAGAAAGAATGAAATGAGTAAGTGGGAATGGCCAAAATCCTTGGCTAGTTATAGTGTTCAAGAGTTCATAGGATCAATCTAAGTGTCCAATGTGTTGTCATGATCCTAGGAGGGTCTTAACATGTGTCAAATGCAGGCTAGAAGGTGGCAATTTCGTGAACTTGGACAGGAAGGAGAAGCTGCCATGTTTCTGTTGGTAACCTGCTTAGCTATGGACCCCTTACGGACCGTATGGGGTTAGGCCTTACGGTCCATAAGGCCCTAGCAGCGGCAGAAGTTTCAAAATGTGGTATATTTGGCCCCTGGACCTGTTTCATCGCGTTTTGACACTTCTAACACCCGTTAACCTGATTTTTAAGCTCTATGAGGAAGTTATAGCATATGTAACTTGAATATGCTCAAAATGTCATGGATGTCGGTTCGTTCGGTTGTATGGTTGCTTTTTTCGCTTAATTACCACGAACGCTTTAACGTACACGAAAATGACCGAACTTTCGCAACGATTGATATTTTTGCATTCTTATCAATAGAATACAAGATTTTATTGATTACAAAAATTTTTGGATGTGTAAACATGATTCGTATTCAAAATACGAGAGTGGGCATAGTTTCGTAGTTTGGCAAAAATAGTCCCTGAGCTTGAACAAGTATGTTTTTGCTATACCGAACCCTTCAAAACTTATTTCTAAGTTATGTTAAGGATATTTTAGGGTATGTTTAGCTTATGTCATTGTTTCAGAGTGTATGTCTCTTTAAACCGATTACGTTTGCGTAACAGTTTACGTAAAATTTCTAGAAAAGCTTTGAGGTGTCGAAATTGTACACGGACTTAAATGGGTGAATGTCACATGTAATTATACAATTTCCAGGAATGAAACACAAGGTTTCATTGGATTTGAAATCGTTCGGAATTGTATGATGGTTGTAAAGGCACAAATGTCACAGTCTCCCTTACTTTAGGAAATTTCGTCCCAAAATTTAAATTTAGAGGAAATCTGTGAAAACAGATGTGAGCGTATCGCTTTCAAATGATCCTCCATTCCCTGAGTAAAACTCTGGGCCACATTTGGATTCCCAGTGAACTTTGTTAAATGTACTTGTCTGTAGTCTATAGGAATGAGTTCAGATTCGAAATTCTAAACTTCAATCCAATAGGTAGGTGTATGTCATTTTTTATTTTTACCGAGTCTTAGAAGAGAGCCATTTAAATGTCAAAGTGGCATTCTTTTAGAAGAAGAACTCGAAGAGGGTGTGAACTTTGGAGTTTCGAACAACGTGTGGAAGAATGTTTCCTATGAAGACTATTATAGGAAACTTGTGTGTGCTCGAAGTTGGAGTCGGAGAGTGAAAGATAAACAACATTGGTCAAGGTCCAGAACTTCTAGTATGCTTACAATGTAATAAGGAACACTTATATATAGGAAGTACCAGTGGCGTATCCACCATGCCCTTATTACATTGTTCCCGTTTCATTATTCTTATCACTATGGTTCTTACACATGACAAAACTTGCTATGGTTTTCTATGCATAAAACTTTATAATTATGTATGCGTCCATAATTACTCAATTCTTTGCATAGTCCGTATGGTTCATTTTGTGATGTGTAGGGGAAAAAGCAAACGAGTAAACATGTGATGACTTGTCTAGACCACAAAAGGGTCTCTTAACTAGATCAATGAATGATCTCTTTAAATAGACCACCAAAGAGTCTCTTTAACTAGATCATCACATGATCTCTTTAAGTAGATTGACGAACAATCTTCTTAACTAGATCAACACATGATCTCTTTAACTAGATTGACGAACAATCTCTTTAAGTAGGTCAACACATGACCTCTTTAACTAGACCCTGAAAGGTCTCTTTAACTAGACCCTGAAAGGCCTCTTTAACTAGATCAACGAATGATCTCTTTAACTAGGTCAACACATGACCTCTTTAACTAGATCAACGAATGATCTCTTTAACTAGGTCAACACATGACCTTTTTAACTAGACCCTGAAAGGTCTCTTTAACTAGACCCTGAAAGGCCTCTTTAACTAGAATAGTACTTTGGAATCCAAGGTTCTAACTATTTGCATAGAAAAGCCCATTAAGGATTTAAGATAGTACTTTGGATATCCTTCTAAGAATCTAACACATAAAGATATGGAAGATTCTACAAGGATTTGGATAGTGAACATTTGAATCGACTGAACACCATGATCCTATAGTGATTCGGATGACGCTACAAGGGTAATCTAATAATAACACTTATATATATGGGGTACCATTGGCGTATCCACCATGTTCTTATGGTATTACGCTCGTTACGTTACCCAAATCACTACTAATCACATAAATACTTACTTGTCAACTTGGTCATCAAACTCGTACATACGTGTTAAAGTACGTAAGGAATCCAATTAAGTATTTCAACCTAGTACTTTAAACATCCACAAGAATCTAACTATGAAGATAGGAAGATCCTATAAGGATTTGGGATTTGTGTGGCGAAAATGTTTTGAAAACCATGCACTAGGTATGCTAGGTCAACATACAAAGCAAAGTGTCTTTGTAAATCGTGTACTAGGTATGCAAGGTCAACATACGAAGCAAAGTGTCTTTGAAAACCGTGTGCTTGGTATGCTAGGTCAACATACGAAGCAAAGTGTCTTTGAAAACCGTGTATTTTGTATGCTAAGTCAACAGACGAAGCAAAATTGTAACATTCGTCGAAAAACGGGTTTTCCAAACCCGCTTCGTTTATTAATCAAATATTCAGTTATAATTTTCGTTGCGTATTTAATGTTCATATTAATTTTAAACAATACATAACTAATAAACATTGTTAGAATTTTAAACCATAATTAATAAATAATAAAAAATAAGTGAATAAAAAATAAATAGGGCTGCCGGGTTTCGAACCCAGGTCAGCTGCTCCAACAAACACACAACACACCACTCCGCCACACACTTTACTTTGGAATAATACAGAAATAAATAAAACTTAAAGTAAACCCGGATTCAAACCAGAGAATCACCGAGCGCTCAGAAATCGCAATCACCGGAAAATCCGGCAATCCGCGATTTTGGCCAAATCAGTCTTGACTAAAACGCTCAAATTGATGTCGACGTCTGTTATAACCGTTGCCGGCAATCAATTTCCGTCATAACCGACGAAAATCTTAACTCGCGGACCTTGACTCAATTCAGCCTGTTTTCACTATAAATACCCTCTTGAACACTCTGAGAATCTTTTCTCTCAGAACCACGATCGTTTCCGAAGCTTAATTCATCTCAAAACACGTCGCCGGAGATATTTTACAGTCGCCGGACTTTCACCGGAAAACCGAGACTTACTTCAAATCGGTAAAATTCTCAACTCTTTTGTTTGTAATCCATTATTAGACATATATTAACTTCAATCCTTCAACCAGAATCTGTCCCAGACTACACTGCCGGGAAATCCCACACTCGCCGAAATTTCACTGAAACATCAAAGTCTCACTGTCGATCAGTATAATCATCTAAAAACTCTTGATATCTCTTACTCAGTAACTTAATTTCATAACACAAGAAACTAAACTGTCAAACATTTCACTCAGCCGAGAGTCACAAATCAGAGCCGACGACTCTTGCCGGAAATCTGAAGTAAACACACTGTTTTGGTACATTCTGTTCTTTAATCTCGTTAACTATTACATTCCAACCAATTATAAGTTTTGATGATCGAACTAAACAAAACAGTCGGATCTCACTGATCTGAGTTTTTGTAAACGAAGAAGATGAAGTCGAGAATAAATATAAGTATAATTAAAATCATATATTCAAACGGGTTAGACACAGTCCAGCGGTGGACTGTGTGCGCAAACAACACACACGTCACGAGTTCGAATCGCACAACATACCGACTTTCAGAAATAAAACCAATATTTTTAGAACAGAATCAGAATAAGTCACAGTATGTTTATAAGAGTAATATACTCCGTGATTTAAACAGATTAGACACACAGCCCAACTGGTTGGGCTGTGCGCATACGAACCGAAGGACCCGAGTTCGACTCCGGGTCCCTGCAACCGGTTCGGCCATATAAATCCTTTTTAATAAAAACAAAATAAATTTAAACTTAATTAGTATATAAATATAATTAAAACAGAGAATATTTCGGGTTAGACACGTAGCTCAGTTGGTAGAGCTGCGTGCACGCGTACGAGAGGTCCCGGGTTCGAACCTCACTCAGCGCATAATTAACCACAGTCCGACCGGTCAACGGTCAAAAAGTCAAAATTTCTATTTCTTTTTATTTATTTATTTAATTTAAAAATCAATTAAAAATACTTAAAAATAATATTTTTAAAGTTAGAAAATGTCCTTAAACTCACAAAAATAAATCTAAAAATCCTATTAAGATTATGAATTAAAAGTATTAATCTCAAATAAAATTCATTTATTTACCGAACCATTTCGTTATTATTTTAGGTTAGTTTTCCTCGTCGATCAAATTCCAAAAACTCATGCGCATCCAACGTCATCAAAGAACGCACCCAATGTGAGTGAATCTCTACCAATTCCCCGTTTTAATCACATTTTGGGGTGTATCATGTGTCGTTGAATTCCTTATTATATTTAAACACTTGTGCATCCATCATATCCGTGATCAAATGTGTATGTATCAATTGTTGTGTGAATTATGTTTAGATTGAAGTTATCATTTTCAGTACATGCATTTCATTAGGCCCATCAGCTCCCCGTGGGATACGGGTTGAGTATCAGGTGCCTCATTCGATCGGCTCCGTTTGATTGAGCGTTGATCTCACATACATTGTCATTCATGTCATTCGATCTGCTCCGTTTGATTGAGCCTTGATCTCATATACATCATCATTTATGTCATATACTCATCCAATGTGGTTTATGTTTTGTTATATACATATGTTTGCTCACATGTGATTATTGCACAACTTTTCAATATTAAACACAACAAGAAAATTAATAACAATGTTTTATCAAGGTTCACTCGCCAACTTTTGTTGACCCAAAATATCCTCCGTTTTACACATGATACAGGTGATCCAATTGAGGCAAGAAACACATAGGAAGGCCTAGAAGAATAAGTCAGTTTAAGCTTGGGATTGTTTTACTTAGTTTCATTTTCCTTGTAATTGTATGGATTTGATTTGAACATTTAAGTTGTAATTTGAATTTAATAAATATGAAACATTTTAGTAAACATCATGAGCTCTGGTGATAACCCAATTATGCCCCGACTCTTATTCCGATGCGGGTCGGGGTGTGACAGATTGGTATCAGAGCCATGACTATAGGGATATAGGATAGGTTATTAGACCCTTAGAGCCTATACTATAGTTGATTAGAATTTTTAAATTGTTTATGCGTTACATACAAAATTCATGATGTTTATATGCTTTATGTTTATTGTTACATTCAATGTTATGCAAGCATGTTCATAAGTACATATTATTATACAATGCTCATCATGAATCATATCCTCATAACATATCATATCCATGAGAGCACTCACCTCACAATTCCCATGATTTTTGCAACGATTTTTGTATTTTTCAAATCACATCAAAGTGAGTTCTCATGACGGGCATGTAGTAACTGGAAGGGTACGAGTACCGGTAGTCGGAACGTCCTGTCTAGGCTTGGCATTCATATAAATCCAAAATAAAGGACCAGTTTGCCTACCTGGGGACTAACGATGAGAGTACGAAGGACCTATTAGGCCAAAGCATGCTATACCAAACATCGTGTGAGCTAACCCCACTTTGAGTTGTCATTGTGTCTACACCTGGACACCCTCCTACCATACATCTCGCAATCATATTTCATGGTTTTCATTCGGGTGATGCGAGTGTTAAACCGCCAACACCAATGTGAATCCTACTAAGCCAATGGTCATGGGGGCCCACATGACTATACAGGCGATGGTATGGGGGACATTGGAGGCCCAAACATGAGCAAACCCAAGACATCCTATGGATGTAGTTGCATTATTGATGATTATGTTATTTTTTTTTAATTCTTTTAACGACACATGACACCTAAAAAACTTCTTAAACTCACAATCTTCCTATGTATGTTCCTGTAGATGTCGGTTAGGCAACTACGTGGAGGTAGAAAGTTAGGAAGATCAAACGAACGCTTGGCCACCCAAATTGCAAAACAAATGGCCGCAATGCTTCCTGACATCGTAATTCAAGTCCAACAAGCTCTCACCGCGAATCCCATCAACCCTCCCAATCAAGAAGACCAGAACGTCGACAACCCCCCACCAAAAAGTGCTCCTACAAACACTTCAAATCTTGCGATCCCCCAAAGTATGAAGGGACCGAAGGTGTTACTGCTCTCCTCCACTGGTTTGAAGAAATGGAGAACACCTTCCTCAATTGCGATTGTCCCGAGGATCGCAAGGTACGTTACGCAACTGGGAGACTGTTTGGGATAGCCCTTACCTGGTGGAACACAGAAAAGGGTAAGAGAGGAGTCGAAGATGCCATGGCCTTAACATGGGAAGAGTTAAGGGAAATCATGACAAGACGCTTCTGTCCAAGAAGCGAAATCAAAAAGTTGGAAGATGAATTCCACTCGTTAAAACAAAAGGAAGGAGATCATACTTCCTACAACAAAAGATTTCTCGAGCTGAATCAGATGATCCCTAATTTGTTCACCCCCGTGTACCGCTTGGTTGAACACTACATTCGAGGCCTCCCTCGAAAATTCAAGACTCGGTTCTAAGCACTTCGCCTGCAACACTTGAAGCCGCAATGGAACTAGCTACCGAACTTACCGAGAATCGCATCCGAAACGGCAAATTCAAGGATGAGAAAAAGAAAGCCCCCATTGAGGCCCAAACTCCAAACCATTCCATCTCCTCCTCGAAGTTTGTTGGTAAGAGGAAACGAAACAGCAGAAATTTTGCCGTCACACACACAAACCCTCCTATCACTGCCGCACCAATTACCCAAATTGCTCCCTCAGCTGCATCGTTCAAAAAGCCATACACCGGCCCATACCCAAAATGCAACCATTGTCAATACCATCACCTCCCCGAAACTCCTTGCCAACATTGCAGCAGCTGTGGCCGTGCGGGTCACACTATTCAAACTTGTCGCACGCTTCAACGAATGAACCGCAATCAACCCTCAACCCAAACCCACCATCAGATGGTGGGTCAAGCCCAACAACCTTTACTTCTACCACCTGCACAACATATAGCCCAATCCTACTACCAACCCAACTACCCCATGATGCAACCCATGCGAGCATGTTACAACTGTGGAGACCCAAACCACTTCAGGAACACATGTCCCCGCTTGGTGAACATCATCCATGCCCAAGCTCAAGCGAATCCGGTAAATCAAGCTAACCAAGCTCCTCCACCTGCTAGAGGAAGAGCTTTCAACATCAATGCCAACCAAGCTAGGGCTGACAACAACGTGGTTAACGGTACGTTTCTCATCAATGGTAGTTATGCATCCATGTTATTCGATACTGGCGCGGATAAGAGTTTTGTGTCCTTAGAATTTGAACCTATCCTCAACCAAACTCGTGATAATCTCATGGAATCTCTAACGGTGGAAGTTGCAGACGGAAAGCCCGTTTCATTAAATTCTATTATACGAAATTGTACCCTCACTCTAAACGATCACGATTTTTCCAGTTGACCTCATTCCTATGAAGTTGGGAAGTTTCATTATAATCGGTATGGACTGGCTCAGCCAGCATCACGCCGAAGTAGTATGCCGCGAAAAGTTCATTCGCATTCCTCTTGCAAACGGTCAAACCCTACGTATCTTTGGAGAAACCCCTTCGAAAGGACTCAAATTAGTGTCCTGCCTTCAAGCCCGAAAATACCTCCGCAAGAACTATGTCGCATTCCTAACTCACGTCGTCAAAAAGGGAACCAAGGAGAGGAAACTCGAAGACATCCCAGTAGTGAAAGATTTTCCACAAGTTTTTCCTGACGACATTTCAGGACTTCCTCCCGTGAGAGAAGTCGAATTCCGTATCGATCTTATACATGGCGCTACACCAGTCGCAAAATCTCCTTATAGGTTAGCCCCATCCGAAATGCAAGAGCTGGCCAGTCAACTGCAAGAGCTGACTAACAAAGGATTCATACGTCCTAGCTCATCGCCTTGGGGTGCACCTGTTCTTTTTGTGAAGAAGAAAGATGGAACGTTTCGCATGTGTATCGACTACAGAGAACTCAACAAGTTAACGGTCAAGAACCGCTACCCATTACCTCGCATCGATGACCTCCTAGACCAACTTCAAGGCGCCACCTGTTTTTCAAAAATCGACCTTCGTTCTGGTTATCACCAACTCAGAGTACATGAAGAAGACGTCCCAAAGACCGCCTTCCGAACTCGTTATGGTCATTACGAATTCATGGTCATGCCGTTTGGTTTAACCAACGCCCCAGCTGTCTTCATGGATCTAATGAATACGTATGCAAACCCTACCTCGACCGCTTTGTCAAAGTCTTCATCGACGATATTCTTATCTACTCCAAGTCTAAATCAGATCACGAGCGACACCTTCGACTCATCCTTACACTCTTAAGGACCGAAAAGCTATACGCAAAGTTCTCAAAATGTGAATTCTGGTTAGGAGAAGTACAATTCCTCGGACATGTCGTCGATGACAAAGGAATTCACGTTGATCCTTCAAAAATCAAGGCAGTGCAGGAATGGCAAGCGCCACGTACCCCTACCGAAGTTAGGTCATTTCTTGGTTTGGCTGGTTACTATCGACGCTTCATCGCCAATTTTTCCCGTATTGCTGTACCACTCACGGCCTTGACTCATAAAGGAAAACCCTTCATATGGGGACCTAAGCAGGAAGAGGCCTTCCAAACTCTAAAGCAAAAACTCTGTGACGCACCTATCCTCACACTCCCTGAGGATTGTGATGACTTCGTGGTTTATTGCGACGCGTCAGGGCAAGGACTAGGCTGTGTACTGATGCAAAGAGGAAAAGTGATAGCCTATGCTTCTAGGAAACTCAAAGTTCATGAAAAGAATTACACCACCCACGACCTGGAACTTGGAGCCGTTGTGTTCGCTCTCAAGATATGGAGACATTACCTCTACGGTACGAAGTGTGAAATATACACTGACCACAAGAGCCTCCAACATATCTTCAATCAAAAGGAGTTGAATATGAGGCAACGAAGATGGGTCGAACTTCTTAATGACTACGACTGTGAAATTCGGTATCATCCTGGCAAGGCAAACGTGGTGGCCGATGCGCTCAGTCAAAAAGGTTATGCGAACTCCATTCGTCTTCTATGTTCGCAAATCCTAACCGACATCAAAGATCGAATCCGAGCAGCTCAACATGTTTCTGTAACCGAAAATGACGTTCGCGATGAGCTGTCATGTGGAGCTGAACTAAAAATCGAAACCAAATCCGACGGTATTCTATACTATTTAAATCGCATATGGATTCCCGATCGCGACAACCTTCGTGATTTCCTCATGAATGAGGCGCACAAAACACGATACTCTGTACACTCAGGGGCCGACAAGATGTATCAAGACCTACGATACACCTACTGGTGGCCGGGCATGAAAAAGGATATTGCTGTTTTTGTTTCCAAGTGCCTTACCTGTTCCAAAGTAAAAGCTGAACATCAAAGACCTTCAGGACTTCTAGTCCAACCCGAAATACCTGTGTGGAAGTGGGAAAACATAACCATGGATTTCATTACCGGGTTACCTCGCACCTCCAGTGGGTATAACACTATATGGGTAATCATTGATCGTCTTACAAAATCAGCTCACTTCATTCCGATCCGTGAGGACTTCAAGAACGAGAAGTTAGCTCGTATCTACATCAGCGAGATCGTAAGCCGTCATGGTGTACCTTTAAGCATCATTTCAGACCGTGATGGTCGTTTCACTTCACGAACATGGCGAGCCGTACAAACCGCCTTGGGTACACGATTAGACCTCAGTACCGCTTTTCATCCTCAAACTGATGGACAATCTGAACGCACCGTCCAAACTCTTGAAGACATGCTTCGAGCATGTGTCATAGACTTCAAGGGAAATTGGGACGCTCACCTACCATTGGTTGAATTTTCGTACAACAATAGTTATCATTCAAGTATCGGCATGGCTCCTTTCGAAGCGTTATATGGTCGTAAGTGCCGATCTCCAGCATGTTGGCACGAAATTGGGGAAGCACAAATCACCGGTCCAGAATTAATTCAAGAAACAACAGACAAGATCCATCAAATTCGAAACAATCTTCTAGCGGCACAAAGTCGTCAAAAGAGTTATGCAGACAAACGACGAAAGCCCTTGGAGTTTAACATTGGTGATCAAGTACTTTTAAAAGTATCACCGTGGAAAGGAGTGGTTCGTTTTGGCCAGAAGGGCAAGCTAGCACTACGCTACGTAGGACCTTTCAAGATACTCGAAAGAGTAGGACCTGTAGCATACAAGCTTGACCTACCAGAAGAACTCAACAGAATTCATCCCACATTCCACGTATCAAACTTGAAAAAGTGCCTCGCCGATGAGAACCTCCATATTCCTCTAGAAGACATTCAGATCGATGAATCTATGCACTTCATTGAAAGACCAGTAGAAATCATGGACTTCGGAGAGAAGCGTTTAAGACGAAGTCGTATTCCAATTGTCAGGGTACGCTGGGAGTCAAAACGAGGACCTGAGTTTACTTGGGAATGTGAAGACTCAATGCGCGAGAAATACCCACATCTTTTTCCTGTTACCACTACTACTTAAATTTCGGGACAAAATTTCTACTAGTAGGGGATACTGTAACATTCGTCGAAAAAACGGGTTTTCCAAACCCGCTTTGTTTATTAATCAAATAATTTTCGTTGCGTATTTAATGTTCATATTAATTTTAAATAATACATAACTAATAAACATTGTTAGAATTTTAAACCATAATTAATAAATAATAAAAAAATAAGTGAACAAAAAATAAATAGGGCTGCTGGGTTTCGAACCCGGGTCAGCCGCTCCAACAAACACACAACACATCACTCCGCCACACACTTTACTTTGGAATAATAAAGAAATAAATAAAACTTAAATTAAACCCAGATTCAAACCAGAGAATCACCGTGCGCTCAGAAATCGCAATCACCGGAAAATCCGGCAATCCGCGATTTTGGCCAAATCAGTCTTGACTAAAACGCTCAAATTGATGTCGACGTCGGTTATAACCGTTGCCGGCAATCAATTTCCGTCATAACCGACGGAAATCTTAACTCGCGGACCTTGACTCAATTCAGCCTGTTTTCACTATAAATACCCTCTTGAACACTCTGAGAATCTTTTCGCTCAGAACCACGATCGTTTCCGAAGCTTAATTCATCTCAAAACACGTCGCCGGAGATATTTTACATTCGCCGGACTTTCACCGGAAAACCGAGACTTACTTCAAATCGGTAAAATTCTCGGCTCTTTTGTTTGTAATCCATTATTAGACATATATTAACTTCAATCCTTCAACCAGAATCTGTCCCAGACTATGCTGCCGGGATATCCCACACTCGCCGGAATTTCACTGAAACATCAAAGTCTCACTGTCGATCGGTATAATCATCTAAAAACTCTTGATATCTCTTACTCAGTAACTTAATTTCATAACACAAGAAACTAAACTGTCAAACATTTCACTCAGTCGAGAGTCACAAATCAGAGCCGACGACTCCTGCCGGAAATCTGAAGTAAACGCACTGTTTTGGTACATTCTGTTCTTTAATCTCGTTAACTATTACATTCCAACCAATTATAAGTTTTGATAATCGAACTAAACAAAACAGTCGGATCTCACTTATCTGAGTTTTTGTAAACGAAGAAGATGAAGTCGAGAATAAATATAAGTATAATTAAAATCATATATTCAAACGGGTTAGACACACAGTCCAGCGGTGAACTGTGTGCGCAAACAACACACACGTCACGAGTTCGAATCGCACAACGTACCGACTTTCAGAAATAAAACCAATATTTTTAGAACTGAATCAGAACAAGTCACAGCATGTTTATAAGAGTAATATAATCTGTGAGTTAAACAGATTAGACAGACAGCCCAACTGGTTGGGCTGTGCGCATACGAACCGAAGGACCCGAGTTCGACTCCTGGTCCCTGCAACCGGTTCGGCCATATAAATCCATTTTAATAAAAACCAAATAAATTTAAACTTAATTAGTATATAAATATAATTAAACAGAGAATATTTCGGGTTAGACACGTAGCTCAGTTGGTAGAGCTGCGTGCACGCGTACGAGAGGTCCCGGGTTCGAACCTCACTCAGCGCACAATTAACCACAGTCCGACCGGTCAACGGTCAACGGTCAAAAGGTCAAAATTTTTATTTCTTTTTATTTATTTATTTAATTTAAAAATCAATTAAAAATACTTAAAAATAATATTTTTAAAGTTAGAAAATGTCCTTAAACTCACAAAAATAAATCTAAAAATCCTATTAAGATTATGAATTAAAAGTATTAATCTCAAATAAAATTCATTTATTTACCGAACCATTTCGTTATTATTTTAGGTTAGTTTTCCTCGTCGATCAAATCCCAAAACTCGTGCGCATCCAACGTCATCAAAGAACGCACCCAATGTGAGTGAATCTCTACCAATTCCCCGTTTTAATCACATTTTGGGGTGTATCATGTGTCGTTTAATTCCTTATTATATTTAAACACTTGTGCATCCATCATATCCGTGATCAAATGTGTATGTATCAATTGTTGTGTGAATTATGTTTAGATTGAAGTTATCATTTTCAGTACATGCATTTCATTAGGCCCATCAGCTCCCCGTGGGATACGGGTTGAGTATCAGGTGCCTCATTCGATCGGCTCCGTTTGATTGAGCGTTGATCTCACATACATTATCATTCATGTCATTCGATCGGCTCCGTTTGATTGAGCCTTGATCTCATATACATCATCATTTATGTCATATACTCATCCAATGTGGTTTGTGTTTTGTTATATACATATGTTTGCTCACATGTGATTATTGCACAACTTTTCAATATTAAACACAACAAGAAAATTAATAACAATGTTTTATCAAGGTTCACTCGCCAACTTTTGTTGACCCAGAATATCCCCCATTTTACACATGATACAGGTGATCCAGTTGAGGCAAGAAACACATAGGAAGGCCTAGAAGAATAAATCAGTTTAAGCTTGGGATTGTTTTACTTAGTTTCATTTTCCTTGTAATTGTATGGATTTGATTTGAACATTTAAGTTGTAATTTGAATTTAATAAATATGAAACATTTTAGTAAACATCATGAGCTTTGGTGATAACCCAATTATGCCCCGACTCTTATTCCGCTGCGGGTCGGGGTGTGGGCAAAAATGTCCTAGAAAACCATGTACTTGGTATCTAGGTCAACATACGAAGCAAAGTGGTTTTTTTTTAAAACTGTGTACTTGGTATGCTAAGTCAACACACGAAGCAAAATGTCTTTGAAAATCGTGCATGGAGTCTTTGAAAATATGTTTAATGTTTTTGAAATCATATGTATAATGTTTTTGAAATCATGCACTTGATATATTAGGTAAATATGCCATGTATAAAATGTTTGAAATCATATGAAATGTCTTTGAATTCATGTATAAGGTTTTTGAAAAATATGTATGTTGATTTTGAAATCATGCACTACGCTCCGCCTTACAGCTTTGCTTCCCATTGTAATTGCCATTGTAGCACGTGTGTGGCCCATATTAGGTAAATATGCTATGTTAAAATGTTTTTAGAACCATATGAAATATCTTTGAAATCATGTAAGATGTCTTTGAAATCATATGCTATGTATAAAGTCATGAAAAACCAGAAGGTAATGATATGCACATAGACATATTGCATAAGACCAATTACGGACTTATGAAAAGTACCCTTAGGTATCCAAGCAAGGATTTAAAGTGGTACTTCGAGTAAGAGTCATAATGTGTACGTTGTACTTTGTTTCTTAGAAGAAATGAGTACATAGGATTTTTGTGGAGATCGCAAGCGATCATAAAATAGAAGGAACTATGAGAGTAGTTTGATTTGCAAGGAACCATATCCTTGGTGTCGGTATAATTGTAGAGAAATGCCACACATACACGTAACCACATTGGTTTTGTAAATAAAATTGAAATAAAAGTTTAATTATAGAACAACCAAAATGTTTTCAAGGTTCTTGGAATATAAACAGAAAACATATAAGTTTAAGTGTTTATTCAGACATCAGCACAAGCCTTGATATTGCCAGTGTTACTCTTGTGCCCATACGTTGAGTCCTTATTTGTCAGCCAGGTTAGTTGAAGTGATTAGGATAACCATAATTAAAGCAGATTTCATGTGGGTAGTTAAGACAACTTGGTATCGCATGAGCGGTTGCGATAGTTGAGTAGGAACTGCCATAGCTTGGTTTGGCATAGCGGCTAAACGACAGACATTAGTTGTATGACCAAAACGTCCACAGTTTGAACATTTTTGGCAATGGACACTAGCATAGTGATGAAAGTTACACTGATTGCACAGAGGCGCTTTTCCTCTGTATGGCTTCTTAGCGGGTGGCGTAGCCACTTGGCTAAGTCCCACTTGGTTAAGCGGAATTGGAGCAATCACTGTATGATTTTTTGAAGCTTTACGCTTCCTTTATTTTTTTGAAGGCTTAGCTTTTGTCTTCTTTAGTGTCTCGTGAGTAGTCTTATCATCAAGACTGGATATGGCTACAGCTAACTCAAGGGTCCCACCGAGTATTACGCCTATTTGTTGGGCGATGGGAGTAGCCAGTTCAGACCTTTGAGTATCGTTGTGATGAGGAGGCATTCTAAAAGGGCAGAGAAATGTAACACCCGTCAAAAACCGGATTACCAAACCCGCTTCGTTTATTAACCGAACAATCAGTTAAAAATTTCGTTGCGTATTTAATGCTCAAATTAATTTTAAACGATAAATAATTAATAAGAATATTAGAATATAAAAATTATATTTGAAAATGTATTAAAAATAATGAAATAAAAATATAATGTTGAAGCCGGGTTTCGAACCCGGGTCAGTCAAGCGTCAGCCAAGTCTTAACTCCCGCACATCAAACCACTCTGCCACTGGTGTTCTTTAGTAATATACCAAAACAATTAATTCAAATATCACAATCTCAAATTCAAACTGACGCGCCCAATCGCAGTCGTCGGAAATCCCGACGATTTCGCCGATAATTGACGGTTTCTTCTGATTTAACCGAAGCATTAACCTCAACATCGATTATAACCGATGTCCAGTCCGCGACATCAGTCATAACCGCCGGAGAAATTACTGACCGTTGAATCGAGACTGAAATCAGACCCCATGCATCTCGATTCTTTCCTATAAATACACCCACAAGCCTCTGATAACCTTTTCGCTCACAATCACACAAATTCTCGACATAATTTCACTCGCCGGAAACTTTCTGCAACTCGCCGGAAAACCGAACCCATTTCATCACTGTGCCTTACTCTAAAAACAGAACATCTAGAGCTCATACCGAAGCCACCCACACTCACCTCAAGCTTCCCGAAGACCCTCTGCCGCAAGATACACGTCACCGGAATAACCTGCTGTCATCGGAAACTCGCCGGCGAAACAGGGGATCTCTGTCGGTATATCTTATACCTAATCTCTCTCATTTTTTATTAATCTCATATGTAGTTAATCACAACTTACTAAAGAAATTGATTAATTTGTCGAAACAGTCGGACATTGATTCTGGGTTAAGTTTAACAAAGAAGATGAAGTTTTCGGTTATATATATATATAATTTAAATCAAGTTATATCTCGGGTTAGACACACAGTCCAGCGGTGGACTGTGTGCAAATAAACACGCATACGTCCCGAGTTCGATCCTTGACACACGCACACTCGCCTTAATAAAAATGTTCCTTTTTTTTTTAACTGAACCGGATCCAATCGCAAATAGATGTTAAGTTTAATGAAAACCGGAATAATAACCAAGATAGACACACAGTCCAGTGGTGGCCTGTGTGCGAGTTTAAAACATACGTCGCGGGTTCGAGTTCATGCTACCGCACCGGACCTTGCAATTATCAAACTTTTTATATAAGGACAGAAATGAATTTATCTAGTTTGTATACAAGTATAATAAAAACCAGATTATTTACCAAGTTAGACACACAGTCCAGCGGTGGACTGTGTGCCAAACTAAACCACAGGTCCCGGGTTCGAGACCTGTGGCGAGCACCGAGTCGATACATTAAATCCTTTTTAAAATAAATGATTTTCAGATTAATTTAATTAGTATATAAATATAATTAAAAACAGAAATATTTCGGGTTAGACACGTAGCTCAGTTGGTAGAGCTGCGTGCACGCGTACGGGAGGTCACGGGTTCGAGTCTCACCCAGCGCACACATATAACCGACCGAACCGGTCAACAAGTCAACGGTCAACGGTCAACAAGTCAATGGTCAACAGTCAAAAATCAACATTTTTTTTATTTCTTTTATCTATTTATTTAAATTAAAAATACTTAAAAATAACCTTTTTAAAGTTAGAAAATAGCCTTAAACTCACAAAAATATATCCAATAATCCTACTAAAATTGATTAATAAAATCCTCTTATTTACCGAACCATTATGTTATTATCTAGGTTAGTTTCACTCGTGGTTAAATCCAACTCCGTGCGCATTCAACATCATCAACCGAACGCACCCACTGTGAGTGAATCTTACAATTCTCATTTTTAATTACACGTTTTGGGGTATATCATGTGTCACTAAAACTAATTCGTTTATTCAAACTCGTGCCATACCATATTATGACTTAAACTTAGAATGTAAATATTGTTTGTAGTTATGTATTTCATATTGTCAAGTTGTATGCAAATTATTTGTTAGGCCCATCAGTTCCTCGTGGGAGACGAGTTGAACAACGCATGCCTTAAAACTCATTCATTAGGCCCATCAGTTCGTAGAACAACGCGTGCCTCAAAACTCATTCATTAGGCCCATCAGTTCCTCGTGGGAGACGAGTTGAGCAACGCGTGCCTCAAAACAATCTATTATTGTATATGTGTGCATTGTTTAATATTAAGTGATTTGTGAATAAGTTTACATCTATATTTACTCATATGTGGTTACGCACTTTATTTATAATCAATTCAATAAACTTGTTTAAATGTTTTTCATAGGATTCACTCGCCAACTTTTTGTTGATCCAAAAACCATTTTTACACATGATACAGGTGAACAGGATGAAGCAAGGAAAACATAGGAAATGCCTTAGAAGAAAATAATGAAGTCTAGAAAGATGTGTAGAACATGTTGTAATTATGATTGTATGATTCCCTTTAAATTGTAATAATAAATATGAAACGTTATAATAAATGTCATGAGCTTGATGAAAACCCAATCATGCCCGATCACCTTTTCCGCTGCGGGTCGGGGTGTGATAGATTGGTATCAGAGCTTTTGACTATAGGGATATAGGATAGGTTATTAGACCCTTAGAGCCTATACTATAGTTGACTAGATTTTAATTGTTTATGTGGTTACATGCAAACTTATGATATTTATTTGTTTCATATTTATTACATACACAAATGCATGCAAACATTTCCAATATTACATTTTGTGATACATAGTGAATTATACTTACAGTCAAACATACATACTTACATACACATTCATCATACATATTTCAATGTTCATATATTCAAATCATCTCCATACTTCCGTTATTCAAAATTTTGTTGCATTTTTATTTTTCAAATCTCATCAAAGTGAGTTCTGCGACGGGCATGTAGTAAGTGTAAGGGTACAAGTACCGGTAGTCGGAACGTCCTGTCTAGGTTGGCATTCGTATAAATCCAGTATAACGGACCAGTTTGCCTACCTGGGGACTAACGATGAGAGTACGAAGGACCTATTAGGCCAAAGCATGCCACACCAAACGTCGTTCGAACTAACCCCACTTTGAGGTGTCACCGTGTCCACACCTGGACACATTCCGAATATCATACGTTACATATTTCTCGATTTTCTCCGGGTTTTGGTGTACGTATCCAGGCTAACACATGCGAACCATATGAAAAACCCGGTAATCATGGGGGCCCACATGATTACGAAGGTGAAGTATGGTGGCATGCAAGGCCCAATTACGAGCAAAGCCCAAGACATCCTATGGATGTAGTAGATTTATTATTTTATATTTATTTTATGAATGTTCATTCCTAAATACGACACATGTTCATTCCGCATGCGGAATAAAGACTTCAAGGAGGAGAAGAAGAAGGATATAGCATCGACTGAAACCTCAAACTCCACCCAAACTGAATTTCCTTCACGATCCATTTCTAAGAGAAAACGAGATGGGCAACCTTTTGCTGTCACCCAACGCAACCAACCAATTTCACAAGCCATACCCCTCCAAGCTATCCCAATCACTCAAGTAGCACCCAACTCAACTTACCCAAATAAGAAACCATACCTTGGACCTCACCCTCGATATAACACCTGTTTTTTTATCACCATCCATCTACCTTACCTTGTCGACTATGTGCGAATTGTGGACGCTATGGTCATTTGAGCAAGGCTTGCCGCACCTCTCAAAACCAAATCTCTCCCCTACTCAAAACATGATCCAAACCTATCAACAACCCAATACCCCATGTTCCCATATGTTCGAGCTTGTTTTAATTGTGACAACCCTACCCACTTTAGAAACACGTGCCCTTGATTGGTTAACATCATAAACGCTCAAGCTCAATCAAACCCAGTTAACCAAGCAAATCAAGAAAACCCAACCACTAGGCCACCAGCAAGAGGAAGAGTTTTCAACATCAACTCCAATCTTATTGAAGATAATGACGGCCCAAACGAATCACCCAACTAGTCTCCTTCACCAAAAATCAAGACTCAACTCCAACCGCTTCGTTTTTTTTATGTTTTTCATTATGTTATCTCAAGCTTTGGTTGATTGTGTTTGTTTATGTTTTAGAGTCACATAGAACCAATCATAACTTACGGATAAAGCCAATGAAAATTTGACAAGAATATGGTGGATACGCCGCTGGTACTTCCTATATATAAGTATTCTTGCCAAAGGATCAGAGGCATTATTTGGCGGTTATGAGAAGTTCCATGTAGAATTTAGTATTGTATTGATTGAAGTTTGTTTTGTACTAACTGATTTAACATTCATATCATCTCATCATTTAAAGAAATTGGATTGTGTTCCATTTCTACATAGACTATCCTCTCCATCATAACAAACGAGAGAGGTACTGTCATCATTCAAACATGTATACTATCAGAATTAAGACTCAGGCTTTGGTTGTTGTGTTTGTTTATGTTTTAGAGTCACATAGGACTAATCATAACTTACTGATAAAACCAATGAAAATTTGACGAGAATATGGTGGATACGCCGCTGGTACTTCCTATATATAAGTATTCTTGCCAAAGGATCAGAGGCATTATCAGGCGGTTATGAGAAGTTCCATGTAGGATTTAGTAATATCTTGGTTGAAATTTGTGTTACATTCACTGATTTAACATTCATATCATCTCATCATTTAAAGAAATTGGATTGTGTTCCATTTCTACATAGACTAACCTCTCCATCATAACAAACGAGAGAGGTATTGTCATCATTCAAACATGTATACTATCAGAATTAAGAATCAAGTTTTAATTGTTGTGTTTGTTTATGTTTTAGAGTCACATAGGACTAATCATAACTTACTGATAAAACCAATGAAAATGTGACGAGAATATGGTGGATACGCCGCTGGTACTTCCTATATATAAGTATTCTTGTCAAAGGATCAGAGGCATTGTCAGGCGGTTATGAGAAGTTCCATGTAGGATTTAGTATTGTCTTGATTGAAGTTTGTTTTGTACTCACTGGTTTAGCATTTATATCATCTCATCATTTAAAGAAATTGGATTGTGTTCCATTTCTACACAGACTAACCTCTCCATCATAACAAACGAGAGAGGTATTGTCACCATTCAAACATGTATACTATCAGAATTGGGACTCAGGCCTTGGTTGTTGTGTTTATTTATGTTCTAGAGTCATATCATAGAACCAATCATAACTTACTGATAAAACCAATGAAAATTTGACAAGAATATGGTGGATACGCCGCTGGTACTTCCTCTATATAAGTATTCTTGTCAAAGGATCAGAGGCATTGTCAGGCGATTATGAGAAGTTCCATGTAGGATTTAGTAATGTCTTGGTTGAAGTTTGTTTTATACTTACTGACTTAGCATTTATATCATCTCATCATTTAAAGAAATTGGATTGTGTCACCAATCAAACATGTATACTATCAGAATTAGGACAAAGACATTGGTTGTTGTGTTTATTTATGTTCTAGAGTCACATCATAGAACCAATCATAACTTACTGATAAAACCAATGAAAATTTGACAAGAATATGGTGGATACGCCGCTGGTACTTCCTATATATAAGTATTCTTGCCAAAGGATCAGAGGCATTATCAGGCGGTTATGAGAAGTTCCATGAAGGTTGTAGTATTAGAAGTTTTGTTTTAGGATATAACCTTATCTTTCCAAACATATCAAAACTCTTACGCATGAAATCATATATAGTCAATCAACTCTGTTTATCAATATTCATTATCTTAGGCATCAAAAAGCGATTCCTGTAGCAGGGTACTCAACCCTTACAAGGAACGTTACCGCCTCAAACAAAATTTAAACTCTTACTCCTTTCTAAGTATGTAACTGTCAAACTAAACACCATCCTTTTTAGACAAATATGTCACTACTTAAATTCGGGACGAAATTTCTAAAAAGTAGGGGATACTGTAACATCCGTCAAAAACTGGATTTACCAAACCCGCTTCGTTTATTAACCGAACAATCAGTTAAAAATTTCGTTGCGTATTTAATGCTCAAATTAATTTTAAACGATACATAATTAATAAGAATATTAGAATATAAAATTTATATTTGAAAATGTATTAAAAATAATGAAATAAAAATATAATGTTGAAGCCGGGTTTCGAACCCGGGTCAGTCAAGCGTCAGCCAAGTCTTAACTCCCGCACATCAAACCACTCCGCCACTGGTGTTCTTTAGTAATATACCAAAACAATTAATTCAAATATCACAATCTCGAATTCAAACTGACGCGCCCAATCGCAGTCGTCGGAAATCCCGACGATTTCGCCGATAATTGACGGTTTCTTCTGATTTAACCGAAGCATTAACCTCAACATCGGTTATAACCGATGTCCAGTTCACGACATCAGTCATAACCGCCGGAGAAATTACTGACCGTTGAATCGAGACTGAAATCAGACCCCATGTATCTCGATTCTTTCCTATAAATACACCCACAAGCCTCTGATAACCTTTTCGCTCACAATCACACAAATTCTCGACATAATTTCACTCGCCGGAAACTTTCTGCAACTCGCCGGAAAACTGAACCCATTTCATCACTGTGCCTTACTCTAAAAACAGAACATCTAGAGCTCATACCGAAGCCACCCACACTCACCTCAAGCTTCCTGAAGACCCTCTGCCGCAAGATACACGTCGCCGGAATAACCTGCTGTCATCGGAAACTCGCCGGCGAAACAGGGGATCTCTGTCGGTATATCTTATTCCTAATCTCTCTCATTTTTTATTAATCTCATATGTAGTTAATCACAACTTACTAAAGAAATTGATTAATTTGTCGAAACAGTCGGACATTGATTCTGGGTTAAGTTTAACGAAGAAGATGAAGTTTTCGGTTATATATATATAATTTAAATCAAGTTATATCTCGGGTTAGACACACAGTCCAGCGGTGGACTGTGTGCAAATAAACATGCATACGTCCCGAGTTCGATCCTTGACACACGCACACTCGCCTTAATAAAAATGTTCCTTTTTTTTTAACTGAACCGGATCCAATCGCAAATAGATGTTAAGTTTAATGAAAACCGGAATAATAACCAAGATAGACACACAGTCCAGTGGTGGCCTGTGTGCGAGTTTAAAACATACGTCGCGGGTTCGAGTTCAGGCTACCGCACCGGACCTGGCAATTATCAAACTTTTTATATAAGGACAGAAATGAATTTATCTAGTTTGTATACAAGTATAATAAAAACCAGATTATTTACCAAGTTAGACACACAGTCCAGCGGTGGACTGTGTGCCAAACTAAACCACAGGTCCCGGGTTCGAGACCTGTGGCGAGCACCGAGTCGATACATTAAATCCTTTTTAAAATAAATGATTTTCGGATTAATTTAATTAGTATATAAATATAATTAAAAACAGAAATATTTCGGGTTAGACACGTAGCTCAGTTGGTAGAGCTGCGTGCACGCGTACGGGAGGTCACGGGTTCGAGTCTCACCCAGCGCACACATATAACCGACCGAACCGGTCAACAAGTCAACGGTCAACGGTCAACAAGTCAATGGTCAACAGTCAAAAATCAACATTTTTTTTATTTCTTTTATCTATTTATTTAAATTAAAAATACTTAAAAATAACCTTTTTAAAGTTAGAAAATAGCCTTAAACTCACAAAAATATATCCAATAATCCTACTAAAATTGATTAATAAAATCCTCTTATTTACCGAACCATTATGTTATTATCTAGGTTAGTTTCACTCGTGGTTAAATCCAACTCCGTGCGCATTCAACATCATCAACCGAACGCACCCACTGTGAGTGAATCTTACAATTCTCATTTTTAATTACACGTTTTGGGGTATATCATGTGTCACTAAAACTAATTCGTTTATTCAAACTCGTGCCATACCATATTATGACTTAAACTTAGAATGTAAATATTGTTTGTAGTTATGTATTTCATATTGTCAAGTTGTATGCAAATTATTTGTTAGGCCCATCAGTTCCTCGTGGGAGACGAGTTGAACAACGCGTGCCTTAAAACTCATTCATTAGGCCCATCAGTTCGTAGAACAACGCGTGCCTCAAAACTCATTCATTAGGCCCATCAGTTCCTCGTGGGAGACGAGTTGAGCAACGCGTGCCTCAAAACAATCTATTATTGTATATGTGTGCATTGTTTAATATTAAGTGATTTGTGAATAAGTTTACATCTATATTTACTCATATGTGGTTACGCACTTTATTTATAATCAATTCAATAAACTTGTTTAAATGTTTTTCATAGGATTCACTCGCCAACTTTTTGTTGATCCAAAAACCATTTTTACACATGATACAGGTGAACAGGATGAAGCAAGGAAAACATAGGAAATGCCTTAGAAGAAAATAATGAAGTCTAGAAAGATGTGTAGAACATGTAGTAATTATGATTGTATGATTCCCTTTAAATTGTAATAATAAATATGAAACGTTATAATAAATGTCATGAGCTTGATGAAAACCCAATCATGCCCCGATCACCTTTTCCGCTGCGGGTCGGGGTGTGACAAGAAATACGAGAGAAAAACAAGTGATATGATATTGGATGATAAAAAATGAACGTTAAAATATCGACGAATCATAAGGATGGTGGTCATTTTTTCGTTTACTCAAAACAAAACAAGCAACCAACAGTGACTAATCAAAGTAAATGGGTCTTTATAATGTATCGCGAAGACATGCTTTAGCCTATAAGTGGACACTCCCCTAAGAGTTCCAAGGTAAGAGTGACTGGTCCAACGATTCGGATTTTTACGAACACTCTAGCCTTAGACAGAAAACTCAGAGTACAGCATCCACCCTTCCGGATTGCACATGATCACATTATTAAAACCCAAACTTTGACGAGATTTTGAAATTTTTGAAGGCATATAGCCCAAAAATAAATCATCTAAGGATAGATGATTTCTTGTGAAGTTTTGGAAAATTTTTGACTTTCAAGGATGTATTATGGTTTGTTTTTTGTAATCACCTAAGGATAGGTGACGGTAGTGTGTTAAGAATCTAAATGCAAGAAAACTCGCGTTAGGGTCCTAGGAAGGAAAGCATTACTAATAACCTAATTCCCTATAACCATGGGCTCTGATACCAATCTGTAACACCCAAAATCGCGTAGTGCAACACGCGGCGGAAACACTTGAGGAGTCACATTACAAATTGTTTCACAACACATTGTACTTAAAGTTTTGTTTTCTTGAATTAACAGATTACAATGTTTGGAAATAATGGAAATGAAATACAATCATATTGTCTTTCAAATTTAAAAGTCACTAAGGCCCGAGTCCATCCTATGTGTAGCATGCGGCAACAAACATCACATAGATAAACCTGAAACATATGTGAAAATAGGTACGTTAGCATAAAAATGCCCGTGAGTAACATAGGTTTTGTGTGTGTCAAATTCATGGCTTTATATTTATATTGCAAAACCTCGTCCAACTTCGAGGGTCGACGAGTATGAACCTTGAAAAACAAAAGTGTTTAGTTTTGCAATACATATAATCAACTTAACAAGTTGATATAAATGAAAGAAAACCTTGTAACTATGAATCTTGACCGAAAACTTTTCTTTTGTAAAACCGAGTAATAAGTCGATGTAAAAGAAAACATTGTATGGTTTATATCTTTAAGTGAAAATCATTGTGTGTCATTGTTCAAAACCATTTGTCCTTGTTATAAACCAATCGAGTAATAAGTCGATTTAAAAGAAAACATTGTATGGTTTATATCTTTAAGTGAAAATCATTGTGTATCATTGTTCAAAACCATTTCTCCTTGTTATAAACCAATCGTCCATGTTATAAACTATTGTACATGTCATAAACCATTGTTCGTGTCATAAACCATTGCCCGTGTCATAAACCAATCGTCCGTGTCATCAGTTAATCGTCCGTGTTTTAATTGTGAAAACTTTTGGTCATTCTTTAATGAACACATTCAAACCTGTGTTGACTATACCCCAGGGTATCTTTAATAGACCCTAAAAGATCTCTTTAACAAGACTAACAAATCAACGAATGATTTGTTAATCAGAAACAGTTTTTGTCATTCCCCAAACTACCCACCAAATTCCAGTGAATAGCCTAGTAACGAGATTGTCAGTCCTATGGTACCATAAGATACTACTGGTCGGCTTGATCAAAGCTAGTGAATGTCATTCGTGTTATGGATAACGCACCAACAAGTTCGTTCACATTATTGAAATCGTAGTGTTTTATATAAACCATAAGCTTTGTTCTGAAAACTTGAAAACTGTTTAGCACATATGAATCACCCCAAAACATTTAGAAAACGTAAAAGAGGGGAGCTATGTAGTCACGTTGAAAATCATTTTGTATATATAAACCATATATATGTTGTAGTGAAATCATGAAAATAATAAAAGGCACCTATGTTTTACCCCAAAACATTTATAAACGTGAAAGAGGGGAACTATGTACTCACTTGGGATTGGGTATAAGCCTTGAATGAATGTGTAAACAAAGCCCAAAAGATCAAGGAATCAAGTGTGTCCTAACACCGGGCAACTATGTTAAAGTACGGGACATAATCAGAAGAATCGGATAGAATAAGGTTTTGTATACCAAATGAGTGTTGGAACTCATATGAAATGATTTAACAAAATCAACATTCTAATTTGGAATTGAATCCTAAGTGCTTATGACCCGTTAAGGTAGTTTACGCTACTTTAACGTGTCATTTGCGTATATATGTGTTCGGATTGTTAAACATGTCCTATGATAAGTCTTTAATGTCCAATCATGTTTGAAAACGTTATAACATCAGTTTATCTATACTATATTAATAAGCATATAGGAAGGACAGAAATGATGATTTACCACTTTTTCAACATTTACAACCCTTTAAAGCTTGTTGTAGAATAGTCGAATGCACAAAATGTTGAAACCTTTTTTGCTACAGAAAAACTAAAAAAAAATCACGGGTACATCAAATTAGGGTTTCTGGGTCTATCTCATCTCACATTTCAAAATTCTTATCCCGCCCCCATCTGCCTTTTCTCTCTCTCTCTATGGCGATTCAAGGCGATCCATGAAGATTTCACCAAATTCTTTCTCCAGATCGATCGATGAAGATTCCAGCAACTTAAACCACAATCGAATCTCCACGGTCGCACATCTCCCTGGTAACTGGTTTCAGCCGCTTCCCCCTTCGCACACCTAAACCACATGCATCTCCGGATCGAGTACAAACACACATGGTCTTACAGAAATCTGAAGCATGAAGCTTCGTGTGGTTGCAATCGGTGGGAAAATGATCCAGGTAGGTTTACTTTTTTTTATTTTCTATTTATTATTTTCTCCTATTTAGGGTTGATTTTTGACGTTATTTGTTGTTTTGTTGTAGATGAAGATGGAGTGGATACACGAATCAGGGAGACAAAGAAAACTTCGCAGATCTGAGTTTTTAGCTACATTCAGAAGTTTTAAATTCAGATCTGATTCTTTTTTTAAGACTTTGAAGGAAACAAGCAAAACTAGGGAAGATGACAAGCTAAGATTTGATAGGTTTGTTTACTGGTTATTATTTTAAGTTTTCGATTTGGATTTAATTGCTGTTTTGTTGGATTAAGTAAGATAAACTGGTGTTACAGCGCTGATTTTCCAAAATTTTGCTTGAACAAGAAGTTATTTGATTAATGTGTTTTCTATAATCCATGTGATATGGAGTTGTTCTTTAGTGCTTTTGATTTGATTTCGGTGTCTTTAATTTGTGGGATATGGAGTTGTTCTTTAGTGCTTTTGCTTTTGCTTTTGATTTGATTTCAGAACAAACTATTAGAGTTATGACGTTGTTAAAGACATGGACCAGGTACAATTGAATATCTGTAAGAAACCAATGGACCGAGATCGTTGGTATTAACAATATATGTGACTGTAACAATGGCGAAACACGTAATTTAACTTTAAAAGTTGAATAAGCTTTAAGTTATTGTATGCTTTTAGAAAAAAACGATATGATTGGTTGTCGGGGAATTAAATGAGACAACGGGTGTTGGTTTATTTATTGATTGTTTCATTGATAATTTGCTTTACAGGAACAATAAAAAAACTGACTACACTAGATGTTGGACTCCACAAGGTATTTGTTGTTTCGTTGCTTTACTCATGGGGTTTTGCTTACTGTACATTAGTGCTATAAATATGGATTGTAATGTGTAATTAATGGGTTTGAAGGTGGATAGCTTCGGCAGCCGATATGATGCTCGAAAATGGCAATGATGATGATGGTCATAGATGGTGAGACAGTGGTTAGGGTGGTGTTAAGGTTGTGTTGTCTAACCGTTCAAACTTGGTCCACACATTGAAAGCTGGTCCAACTTGGTCAACAACTCAGTAAACATGGTCATTTTTGGTCAGTAAATCCAAGGTACGAGATAACTTTCATGTATCGTAATACGTTATATCGAAATAAATATTAACATTTATTTTATTCTTGAACTTTGAATTTTCAGTTCATAATTGGGACGACAAGAACATGTACGATTTCACTTATGTTGAAAATGTGGTACATGCACATGTATGTGCTAAAAGAGCTCTTGTATCAGGCGGTACTGTTTCAAAGAGCTGCAGGGGACGGCAGTGATAGAGATACACAGAGCCATAAGGCTATTGATCCATATTGACCAACGGTGGCCACTCCCAACGGCCCAGAACGATGGTCAGAGGTCTGTTTTTTCTTTCAATTGCTCATAAAATAACGTAATAGATTAACATATTTTGTGGTTTATTTTGGTTATGTATCACTTCAACTGACGTTCAGGGTGTCTGCTTGTTGTATAGCGTACGCTAATGGGTTTACTTGTCGGTTGAGATTAAGGGTATGCTAATTTGTTAATGATATACATGTTTAGTTTTAAAAAGCGTGCCTGAGGATCAAGGCCCTGAGGCGTTTTGGGATATGCCTCATGGCCATAAATTAAAAAGCGGCCGAGGTGCGCTCTGAGGCGAGGCACCCAAAAAACAAGTATGAGGTGGAAAGAAAAGGTTCACCTCATGGGCGCCTCGTAGGTTTTGATGTTTATTTTCGATGTTTTAGACTTCTTATGCCATTTCAAACATCCATGTCATTTTAATGTATGTTTTTTGTTGATGTTTGATGAATCTAATGTATGAATTCAATTCGTATTTTATGTTCTATAAGATATATAATTTTACATTTTTCTTAATTCGCTCGGGCTTACGCTTGGTTCGTCTCAAGGCGTACACCTTGTGAGGCGAACGGAAAACACCTTGTGAGGTGAAAGGAAAATGAATCAAGGCACAATTCTGTACTTTTAAACCTTGTATCTCGGTCAAAATTAGTCAAAAAACTTATTCGGTAGCTGCTTTACTGTAAAATCATTAAAAGGTACGCTTATGAGTTGTCATAAAATTCTTTTGAGTTATTTGGAGACATTTACAACCCATATCCAAATTTTAACTAAACATTCTTTTGAGTTTTCTATATGTAATTAAAGTGGATCTGTATAGAGTACATAATTTTTGCATGTGTTTGAAAACAAATGAATATCGTTTTTGCTTATTTTGTAGGCAACATTATAGAAACTTTATTCACCATAAGGAGAATGTAACACAAGACGAGGCAGTACAGTGGCTGTGAGTAGGCAGACGAGTTCTTTTTAGACCTAAGGGGGAATGAGATGGTGATGATGGGTGTACGTGTACGGATGAGCTTGGTACCAATCGGTACCGAAAATCCTAAACAATGTGCATCGGTACTGAAAATACCCGGTACGAACGGTTCGGTATGGCAGCGGTATATGAAGGTAAAAACCGGATACCAATCGGTACCGGAAATCGAGTTGGGTTGGGAAATTCGGATCTGGTACGGTTCCGAACCGTTACCCCGTACCATTTTCTCATCTCTAGGTACCACCCAACTTTTTGATTCTCTCCAAACTTCTATATCCTAATTTCAGTTCCAAGAGAAGGGATGAAGGGTATAAATGTCATAATATATTTGATATTATAGTTTGGTGAGTAAATATAAAAAATCATCTTTATTTCTACAATATGTTCCATCTTTAAGTGTTAGTTATGTGTAATACTACATTCCCCATGACCCAAGGGACCTATTTTCTCCCCTTGATTTTCTATGTATCATAGATTTTATTTCATTTTGCTGTAGATTGTAACGGTGGATTATTTGCAACCTGAGCCTATACTATGACATGAAGATGCTAGGAGGCCATGGGATAAGGGAAGGCACACTGTTTTGAGTTAAAATAACTTTCCGGTTGTAATCTCTTGTTGTTTTTTTTTGACAAGGTTGTTCTGATGTAGGAATGGGCACGACTGGCACAATAACCACAACCATAACTCCCATGGAGTTGCATCTAGGTGACAACTTATAAGTAAAGCCCGATTGTGATCCAAACCAGCATGCGCCAGAATCTAAAGGAGATGAAGATATATCTACTTTCGTGACTGTAAGTTATATTTTCACTCTTTATTCATGCTGCACTTCTAAATCAAAATCATTTTTTTAAATGTTTGCTTTATTTCATTAGCTTTTCTTGCTTCGGGTGATTTTAGTTTGGTTTCCACTTTTTTGTGCCTAGCCATTTGACCCATTAGACAAAAGTAACCTGAGTAGACCAATTTCAAAATTAAAGAGTTCAAAAATATGATATATACTTTGCTATGATTTTGTTATAACAGAGGGCAATGCTTAAAACATTGGTGGCATTTGAGGGTAAAATGCCGGTACCGAAAATACGGATACCGATGGTACCGATACCCAATATACCCGGTACGGTAGGTACGCTACCGGTATTTGAGGGTAAAACCGGTACCGAATCGGTACCGAAAATGTACCTGGTTCAGTAAATTTGGTACCGGTACCATGTACCATTTGCTCATCCCTAATAAGGTGTGTAAGGGATAGAATAGAACTAATGAAAAGAGATTTGATATAGAATGACTGCACTTTATGGGTCAAAATCCTGCACAATTGAGGTTAAAGTTCTGCATTTTTATGTGTCAAATTCTGTAGTGTTTGGACTAAACTCTGCACTTTTATTAGTCAAAATTTTGCACTATCTATGTTTAATTTTTCACTTTTATTAGTCAAATCCTGTTTGTAGGGTCAAGAGCTACAGTTGGTGAGGATTCGATTGCCATTACAAAATATCGTCTTCAAGTTAGAAATCTGTCACTCAAGATGGACAAATGGGATCTGGATGTATCATATGCGATGCTGGCAATGTTAATGATGTCAAATATATGGCAGTTTTTACAAGTTGATGTCGCCATATATGTGTTAGATGTAGAGATGGGCATAATCGGATTTTATTATTACCCGGAACCGGTTCCAACCCGGACCCGGTTCTGCTTGGATGTCATTGGAACCGGGTATGGTGTGGAACCGGGTCCAGTTCCTACCCGGGTTCACACCCAAGAATATGGAACCATGTAGAACCGGGTACGGGTATTATGGAACCGGGTATGGTGTGGAACCGGGTATGGTGCGGAACCCGTTCCTGACAGTAAAACCTGACTTTTTACTGTTCAGAACCGGTTCCTGACAGTAAACCCTGACTTTTTACTGTTCAGAACCGGTTCCTGACAGTCGAAAACCTGACTTTTTACTGTTCAGAACCGGTTCCTGACAGTAAAACCTGACTTTTTTACTGTTCAGAACCGGTTCCTGATAAATGTTACCGTTGGGAACCGGTTCCTGACAGTCGAAATCGGTTTTTTTTTATATAAACCCCTCCCTACTTACCATTTCAAAACTTAACACTCACCATCATAACTTACAAAATCAATCATCTTCTAAATTCTTGCAAAATACCTATGGCATGCAACGACGAAGTTGTTACGGTCTTAGAGACGAAAAGAAACCCAGCTATATAGAAGAATTTTGATCTCTGTTTAATGTCCGACAGCCACGAGATGGCTAGATGCAAAGCTTGCGGAAAATTTATGAAGGCCGCAGCCAACTCAACCCTTAAGAAACACACTGAGCGGCATTGCCCAGTGACGAAGGCAAAGAAAAATGAGACGGGAGAAGTTCCGGCACCGGTTCTTCAAATGTTTGATGTAACTCGTTTGGTTTGGTGTTTTAATAAAGTTTGTGTAATGTTTCTTTCTATTGTGTTTGTTATTTTTATTTTTATTATTAGTTACATTGATAAATAAAAATTGTAACAATAATCGGTTAAAATTAAAAAACAAAAAATTAACCGGTTACAAAAAAAAAAAGGTTAATCAGAACCGGTTCCAGTAAGATTTTATTTCTTTGATCGTTTACTAGTGGCAGGTGTAACACTTTTCAATGAGTTTCTCTTAGGTGCGGGTACCTCGGTACAATCGTCGTCCGAATCGTTAGTCTCCACTTATTCGGCTATAACCGGTTCCAACGGTAACATTTTAACGGGTATAACCGGTTCCTTCTAGAACTGCATTTCCGGGTACTGGTGGAACTGGGTACTAGTGAAACGGGTACGGGTAGGAACTGGGTACGACCCGATTCAAATGGTAAAATTGTGGAACCGGGTTGGAACCAACGGGTATTTTGAACCCGGAACCGGTTCTACTTAATGTCGGGTAGGAACTGGAACCGGTTCCAGTTCGGTTCTACCGGTTCGGGTTCATAACCGGTTTTTATGCCCATCTCTAGTTAGATGTATGGATGCATTTTTTGATTCTCGACCTTGGATGTGTATTTTAGTAACGAAATGAGGTTTTATTATTGTAAGGATGCCTTTAATGATTCTTGACTTTGGATGCTTAATTTCTTCTTTAAACCACTTATATCCCCTATCATTGAATAAATGAATAAACTACCCTTTTTTTTCATTTTGTGAACTCCATGCGTGTGTATGCACGGCTAACAAGTATTGTGTTTTCCGTTGCATCGTGAATTTGATTTTTGTTATGGCTCAAAACCGAACCGGCCCGTACATAGCCATAAACTCACCAACCTAAGTGATATGTTTCCCGACGCATTGCGCGGATTAGAGATGGGCATAATCGGGTTTTATTATTACCCGGACCCGGTTCTGCTTGAATGTCATTGAAACCGGGTATGGTGTGGAACCGGGTGTGGTGCGGAACCGGTTTCTGATAGTGTTGGGAACCGGTTCCTGACAGTCAAGCCTGTCATTTACTGTTCAGAACCGGTTCCTGACAGTCAAACCTGCCATTTTACTATTGGGAACCGGTTCCTGACAGTCAAACCTGCCATTTACTGTTCAGAACCGGTTCCTGATAAATGTTACCGTTGGAACCGGTTCCTGATAAATGTTACCGTTGGAAACCGGTTCCTGATTAAAAAATCGGTTTTTTTTTGTACATAAACCCCTTCCTACTTACAATTTCTAAACTTAACACTCACCATCATCAACTTACAAAATCAATCAACTTCTAAGTTCTTGCAAAATACCTATGGCATGCAACGACGAAGTTGGTACGGTCTTAGAGACGAAAAGAAACCTAGCTATATGGAAGAATTTTGATCTCTGTTTAATGTCCGACAGCCACGAGATGGCTAGATGCAAAGATTGTGGAAAATTTATGAAGGCCGCAGCCAACTCAACCCTTAAGAAACACACTGAGCGGCATTGCTCAGTGACGAAGGCAAAGAAAAATGAGACGGGAGAAGGTTCCGGCACCGGTTCTTCAAATATTTGATGTAACCCGTTTGTTTTGGTGTTTTTAATAAAGTTTGTGTAATTTTCTTTCTATTGTGTTTGTTATGTTTGATTTTTATTATTAGTTACATTGATAAATAAAAATAGTAACAATAATCGGTTAAAATTAAAAAACAAATTAATCGGTTACAATAAATAAAAAATTAACCGGTTACAAAAAAAAATAAAAAATTACTTAGAACCGGTTCCAGTAAGATTTTATTTCTTTGATCGTTTACTAGCGGCAGGTGCAACACTTTCCGACGAGTTTCTCTTAGGTGCGGGTACCTCGGTACAATCGTCGTCCGAATCGTTAGTCTCCACTTCTTCGTCCTCCTCTTCGTCAACAATTTTATGCTCTAACTCAACTTCATCTTCTAGACTAGTTTTATGTTGAACACGATCAACGGCATCCAAATGGTCCTATAAGCATATTGCCATCTCTATCGATTCCGGAGTTAGTCTTGTTCTTCTAATTGACAAAACTCTGCCACTAAGAGAAAACACACTTTCCGAAGCTACCGTGGAAGCTTGGACCGTTAGTATATCACGAGCCATGGTGGCTAGAATCGGGTATTCGGATTCTTTCGATTTCCACCATGCCAAAACATCAAATTTCCTATACTCCTCGATGGTCATAGTAAGCGAATACTGATTTTTTTTATATCTCCCAAGTTCACTTGTTGGTTCACTACCCCTTTGTTGTCTAGCGGCCTCGTCTCTAATGACATTCAACATGGTTATAAGTGGATCCCCGCTTGTTTCATCGTTAGAGGCCGTGGACCGAGACTCAAACAAATTTGTATGATTTTTTTCACCATATTTTTTAAAATAATGATCATAAAGTTTGGCCATACACTCATTGAATATTTTTTTGTTTTTGCTTTTAAAGTTGGATCATCCTCATGCATATCCAACTTGTCATAAATTTCATCAATTAAAGCTTCAACACCCGGTACGTTTAAAGCTGTATTTAAAGCAGCGGCACATAGAAAAACGGGTGGTAATTCTAAAAAATATTTTTAAAATTTTTGAATCATTGGCCTCGTCATATTCCTTAACATGTCACTAGAATTTTCAAACTTTTTAAAATTAGTTGTTATCAAATACAATTGGTCCACAACTTTAGAACTAGTAGGATAATAAACACCGGAAATCAAAGTCGTTGTAGTTTTAAAAACTTGTAAAAGAGTACTTAGGTTATTAATATTTTCCCAAGCCGTGTCGAGAAAGGGGACGACTAGGTACTCATCACTTAAAGTTGTATGAAAAGATTTTAAAGTGTCCATTTGCTTTATAGCCATTTCAAACATATGACAAGTTGAATTCCAACGAGTCGGTATATCCCAATTCGGTCCAATAATTTTTTGGTTGACATCTTTACAAAGTTTTATATTCTTGATATCTTTCTTTTCCACTTTTGAAAACATCGTGGAGTATAGCTCTAAATGCTATAATAAAATCCGATACAAATTAATCTTTTAAACCGGTTTGCACTACTAAGTTAATAATATGTGCAACACATCGTGTGTGGAAAAAACACCATCAAGTATTGGTTTGTACTTCAACTTTAATTTTTCAATCGCCGTTGTGTTGTTTGAAGCGTTATCAAAGGATATTGAAAAAAATTTATCTTCTAAACCATATTTAATTATTGTGCCATTTATAATTTTATAAATATTTTCTCCCGTATGAGGAGAAGGAAACTAGTCAAACGCAATCGTACGCTTCATCATTTGTCATGTATCGGGATCAACCTAATGAGCGGTGACACATATGTACGATTCCGGTAAACCATGTGGAGCCGACCACACATCACTAGTTAGGTTTACACTAGTTTTTAAATTCTTAAAAAAAACAATTAAATCTTTTTTTGCATTTTCCATAAACTTAAACAAAGACGTTTTAAAGTGCGACGACTTACATATTTATAGCGAGGTTGTAGCATCTCCCGAATAAGATTAGTAAGATCGGGGTCGTCGAAGTGTCCAAACGGCAACGCTTTTGTATCACCAACTTCGCCGTCCAATCGCGAGCTAATTTTTGCTCATAACGAAAAATGGTACCATCTTTGGATAGTGGAACTTGACCGGATGTCATTTCCTTTAAAGCTTTGCAATACTTATTAATATGCTTCGTTAACGTTGAGTTTGATTCCTTGGCTAATAACGATCCACAATGTTTACATTGAGCTTTTTGCGAGCCGTCACTCATCTCGACCAACTCCCAATTGCTCCAAACTTCCTTACTGCGATTATGAGACAATGTTCCAACCACATATGGAACCGATTGATCTTGAGGAACATTGTTAACGGATTGGGAATTTGCGTTTTTGGAACTCTTTGAGGCCATTTGTTGATTAGAATGTGAAAAAGAACAAGAAAGAAATGTAACAAGAAGAATAGATATGAGAATTTGTGTGCTAAACAATAGATTTCTAAACAATATATATAGAATCGGTTCCAACGGTCAGGAACCGGTTCCAACGGTAACATTTTAACGGCTATAACCGGTTCCAACGGTAACATTATAACGAGTATAACTGGTTCCTTCTAGAACTGCATTTCCGAGTACTGGTGGAACCGGGTACTAGTGAAACCGGGTACGGGTAGGAACCGGGTACGACCCGATTCAAATGGTAAAATTGTGGAACCGGGTTGGAACCAACGGCTATTTTGAACCCGGAACCGGTTCTACTTAATGTCGGGTAGGAACTGGAACCGGGTCCAGTTCGGTTCTACCGGTTTGGATTCGGAACCGGTTTTTATGCCCATCTCTAGCGCGGATAAACGACTAGTACGTCAAAAAGTTGATTACATGTGCTTAAAATGGATTTATGCGTAAAAAAGGCATTTTTGTCATTATTAAAGAACATAAAAGTGACTTATCATAACACTAACCAAACGAAGTGACCATAAGGTATAACCTCAGTAGGTTATTCCCTATACAAGTATGGTCACAAATATGTGTTTGTCGGATCCTAAGATCGACCAAATGGTCGGATTCGAAAGTCAAAGCGGTGGTCAAGACCGCTCGACTTACGACCCTAAATAAGCACTAAACTAGAAGTGACGAGTTAGACATATCAAACATGTCTAACTAAGTTTATAAAACTGATTTGGTATCAAAACTTGGTGTTTTGATACCGAAAATAGTTTCGTCGTAAAATGCACATAATGCACATTTTTAACCGAAACTTTGACTCGTCACTTCGACTAGTAAACGTGGCAATCAGAAGGTGTAATCGCTAAGGATCATAACATTCGTGATTAGCACGTTGCAAAGCTCAATTGAACTTTGACTTGGCCAATTATGGTCAGAATCGAAAGTCAAACAGAAAGTCAAACTGTTTGACTTTTGGCTCATAAATAGCCAAAATAAGGAAATAGACTAAGGGAGAGTACTTACTTGTGTTGGGAACACTATAAGAACTCAGAATAAGAGGCCTCCAAAGCTGGAAGCAAGCTCCAAAGAGTTGGGAGAAGAAAGAATGAAATGAGCAAGTTGGAATGGCCAAAATCATTGGCTATTTAGAGTATTCAAGAGTTCATAGGATCAATCCAAGTGTCCAATGTATTGTCATGATCCTAGGAGGGTCGTAACATGTGTCAAATGCAGGATAGAAGGTGGCAATTTCGTGAACTTGGAGCCCAAGACAAGGAAGGAGAAGCTGCCATGTTGCTGTTGGGAACCTGCTGAGCTGGGGACCCCTTACGGATCGTATGGGGTTGGATCTTACGATCCGCAAGGCCTTAGCAGGGGCAGAAGTTTCAAAATGTGGCTTATTTGGCCCTAGGACTTGTTTCGTCGCGTTTTGACACTTCTAACACCCGTTAACCTCATTTTTAAGCTCTACGAGGAAGTTATAGCATATGTAACTTGAATTATACTAAAAAATGTCATGGATGTCAGTTTTTTCGGTTGTACAATTGCGTTTTTCACTTAATTACGACGAACGCTTTAACGTACACGAAAATGCCCGAAATCTCGCAACGATTGATATTTTGAATTCTTATCAATAAAATACAAGATTTTATTGATTACAAAATAATTTGGATGTCTAAACATGGTTTGTATTCAAAATACGAGAATGAGCATAGTTTCACAGTTTGGCGAAAATAGTCCCTAAGCTTGAACAAATATGTTTTTGCTATACCGAACCCTTCAAAACTTATTTCTAAGTTATGTAAAGGATATTTAGGGTATGTTTAGCTTATGTCATTGTTCCGGTGTGTGTGTCTCGTTAAACTGATTACTTTTGCGTAACAGTTTACGTAAAATTTCTAGAAAAGCTTTGAGGTGTCGAAATTGTACACGGACTTATATGTATGAATGTCACATGTAATTATACAATTTCTGGGAATGAAACACAAGGTTTCATTGAATTCGAAATCGTTCAGAATTGTATGATGGTTGTAAAGGCACAAATGTCGCACATCTGGTTATAAACCTAACTAGATATGAAAGCTAACTCATTTCAAGCTAACAAAAAGAACTACACTAGTTAAATAACAAGAAAATCGGAATTCAAGTCAAAAGTGGAAATTACCAAATTGTAAGGGCTAAAATATAAATTAGCCAAACTTATTTATTTTCCAGCAAGTATTTTGTAGGAAGGTATATATTTGGCATGTGGTATGTTAATGAGAACTAAATATGAAGGTAAATGGGAGTTTTAACAAAAACAGGGCAACAACCCAAACCAGAGGGACTTTAATTGTCAAATTGACAAAATTAACCAAAATTCTAGTTTAACTAAGAGAGGTGTACGAAATTGAAAGCCCCAAATTAGATTGAAATCTCCACTTTTGTCTAGGGTTCTTATACACTCGCATCTAACACAAGATCAAAGATGAAATCCAAAAGACTTGATAATGCATGTTGGATTTGAGCTACAAACTAGAACGAAGAAGCATCTTCAAGCAAGGTTCATACAACCCCACAAATCTGAATGTGGATGTTATTATGTGTTCTTGACATGTAATTGGTTGATGAAACCATAAATTATGCAAGCTTTTTCTTATTGATTTCCTTTTGTTTCTATGCTAATGTGTGACAACCTGGAAATTTCTCATACTTTCGTGTACTATTGTTGACTAAATTCTAGTGCATGGCACTTGGAAATCTTTGTGTATGGCACTTGGGAACTTCTTGTAAACGAACTAACTCTTTGTGCGTGGCACTCTAAACATGTACGCTACATGCTAAACCGCGTTTACTCAATTTTCGGGACGAAAATTCTTTCAACATGGGGATAATGTGATATCCCGGGTTTTTCGGATAACTTAAACGCGACACTTGTCGAATAATGTATATGCTAAGTATTAAACGTGTACGAGTTAAATGAATACGTGATGTGTGTTGTGTGATTGTTTTAGTTATAGAGTAAGTATGGTAGATATGTACACGAACTGAACCGAACCACGACACGAACCAACCTTGATTCATTGTGACTCTAGGAGTTAACAAAGTTTTAAGGTTTAAACTCAAGTCTTCGGCCGAGAACAAGATCAAGCCCAAAACCGCAAACTTATTGTATTCAAGCCATTCTCGGCCGTGTGCAACCCAAACCGAGATCAAACCTAAACTTTAAACGCTAACCACTCGGCCGCAAGATCAAACCAAGCCAAGTTCTTGGCCGCGAGATCAAGCCCAAACCCAAACCAAACCAACCCAAGTTTCCTCGGCCATGGATGCTTATCCAAACCGTAACCCTTATCATCTTTTGCGCATATATAGATACAAACTCTCAATGCATGTTTCATTCTAAAACACAAACCCTAAGAAGAAAACTGCCGTCGGCAGCCCCTTCCTCCTTCCAACCGATCGAGATCAGCTCCTTTGTTCACCTTTTCAATTGCAAACAAACAGCCCTACACTTCCTTGGTCGCGGCAGTCCTCACTGATCACTTTCCTCGATCACAAACAATCTACTTCATCATCATCTCTCGGCCGCAAGCATTGTTGATCACCGGTTCCTTAACATACTCACGGTTCGACTACCTTATCATTAAAAGTCTAGAATTTATCATATGTTGCTAGATCATAGTCGGGTATATGTGTATTGATTTGGTTGTTCTCGGATTTGCATGATTGAATGAGATGGATGATTGTATTGTTTCGGATTGTTAATACTAGATTGAAAGTTGGAATGTTGTTTGAAAGCTGAATATATAGGCTGTGTTTTGTTTGTAAAAAACTAGAAGTAAGAACTAGGGTTTGCATGGATAGGTTATTAGTATTAACCTATGATTAGAAATCAGTTCTTGATCGCCTAGGTTAATCGCATGAACGGGTTATACGAGTTTATGATAAAGATATGCTGAAAACAGTCTGCTGAATAATAGTTACAGCCGACTTCATCTGGCTGTAACTCGGTCATTAGTAGTTGAAAAACGGATTTTCTGATGTCTAGAACGTAGAGATTGGAATAAGGAATCTAATGGCGCTGGATTTATAATTTTCTGAAGTCGTTTGATATTTTTAAAGGGCCAAATAAGTTCAGTAACTAAAGCTGTGAAAATCCTGAAATTTTGTTAGTCATTTATCGAGTTGGATTTTAAAATCAGTAGGGAGTTGAGTCATGATTTTTGTACAGCAACTAGGTATGGAAATTTCCGGGCAACTCCAACTGGAATTTTGTTAATTGGACGATCAGTGATTTTTAAATAAATTCTTCCGTGGACTGCAGTCAGAAAGCGGTAAATCTGACTGCAGCCTAGTATATTAATATTTATGGTTAATTGGTAAAGATTTAGGACTTGGAAAAATTATATAAATTTCTATGGTATAAATGTCACCTACTGTAAAAATATTGGAATTTTTGGAATGTTAGAACTATTTTTATAAAATCCTAGAAAACAGCTGAATTATGAGTGCTAAGCTGAAATTGGAAAACTTGTGATTTTGTGCACCAAATTGTGGCATGAATTGGTTTACGTTTATGATAAGTTGTTTGATCACTAGGTTCACATGAGAACACTTGCATGCATGTTTGAGTGTTAGATATGTTGTTTGTGTGTATCACTTTGTGCGTAAATTTCGTGTAAATTTGTATTGGTGTGTTCACACACTGACTTGAAATTAATTGGTTTGTTAGGACGCAACTAGCGGTCCCATCTCTTATAACTTCTTTGCTACACTAACCGAGCAAATAAAGGTGAGTTCACGGCCCCTAACTTTATCCGGTTTTTAAACAACAGGGGGAGAAACATGTATACGCTCTCAAACTCAATCTCTTTACGTTATACGAATTTAACGTCACATAACTATTCGGTAACTAAGTTAATGTTAATGTAATGTTATGGTCACTAAGCAGCTTTATCACTTAAGTCCTCGTCAATCTCTCGGATCGTTAGTATTGGGTTTAATAGCGGGGGAATTATAAGTAGTACTACTGGGCCCGACAAGCCCCATCCGAGCTAGTCGCGCTAGCCGACCGGGTATGGTCAACGGGTGAATAATTTGGCCTAACTTCGCCATGGTCATGTGATAGGCCTGGCAAAACGGAGGCACAACAGTCAGCTTCGATCGCGAACTCTTACGTGACATGACTTTAGGCTAGCTACCTATGTATATTAACATTGAACTTAATTACGAATCAACTGTATTATCCCGGGTTGGGGATAATGGAAACAACAACTTAATATTCCGGGTTTGGAATATTGGAAACAACAACTTAATATTCCGGGTTTGGAATATTGGAAACAACAACATAATATTCCGGGTTTGGAATATTGGAAGCAACAACTTATTATTCCGGGTTGGAATAATGGAACCAATACGTTATCCCGGGTTAGGGATAACGGAGAAAACAAACTATAACCGAACGAACGAATTTATGAAAACCTGTGAACTCACTCATCTTTAATGTTGACACTTGTTTTTTTACATGTTTCTCAGGACGCTAGGAGCTCTAGGTGCACGCACATGCATTGAACAAGACATCTTTTATCGAGTCTTATTTATTAATATTGTTTTGGGATTTTTCATTTGTTTTGGCGTTTGTGTTGGCGCCCGCTTCACTACTTATTTTATGCTTCCGCTCAAACTTTAAAAACTGATGCTTCTGCTAAATATTGGTAATATAAAATCTACAACAAGTGATTTTGGAAAACGTATTATCAAATCATATAGAGTCGTTCGACGTACTAGTGTTTCAGATTCTGGTTTGTTCACACGCCTTGCGGTAAAACTCCGCAAGTGGAAATTGAGGGTGTGACATAATGTGTTGGAATAACGATTAATAAAGATTAGTTAGTTACTAATCTTAAAGGATCATGGTTCATGAATGCTAATGGTGGAATTAAGTAGGCTATGTATGTTTGACATGGATCTTTTATTAAGATGCACACTAGGTGTTTGTAGAAATGCCTCTAAGAAGGTGAGTTAGAATTTGTTGAAGTTGAATTAGTTGCCGGCCTGTTTTAGAAAATTCGTGTAAAATCATAGAAAATTCATGTAAATATGAGACTTATATGCTTAGAAAGCCCTTTGAGTTTATTCTATTTCATGTTTGAACATAAAGACTTGGTTTGAATGTTAAATGGGTCAAAATACATGGTTTTTAGCAACAACTCCGAACTTTCAGCAATGCTGATTGAAAGAATTTATGATGCTAACCTATTTTTAAAAAAATCATATAAATCAACCGTAGCTCGATTTAAGGCGTAAAATATATGGTTGGAAAGCTACTAGAGGCTAAGACGTTTTACACTTGAACATGTTGAACTAATTCAGATTGTACAGGGGTGAAAATGGGGCGAGAACAGTTAATGCACAAAAAGTGCAGCTAGTGAAAAAAATAAAATAAAATGCATTTCATGAACTTAACACGGATGATTGTCTAGATCCTCATTACCTAAACACTAAATGTTGTTTCGGATGAATAATTACAATTGTTAAAGGTGGTTTAAAATGTTTATATGCATAAGAATGGATTGTGCAAGTATTCACTTAAATAAGGCAAACGGATTAACTATATAGTCAATAATCTAGTAAAGAAGTAGTATTGTAAGTTAATACAAGAGAAAGTATGTGGATTATTATCAATGTATTTGAATGACTTGTACAACCACAAGGTGTATGTATTCTAATGATTAAAGGAATGAACTTGTTGCCAAGCTAGGTGTGACAAAGCTTGGAAGACAACATGGCGAACAAGTGGAAATGGTGACGGATTTCGTACGGGCCAAGGTGAGTGGTTAATTCTTCTGTATAAGGGATGTTAAATCACATTGGTTATGTTGTTAAATAATTTATATGCTATTGTGGTTGTTGTTCACTATTAAGTATGGAAGTGATTGAAGAATCCTGTTGTTGCAATTTTTAAAGTGGGTTTTAAGACTCATGTAATACTTGTCCAAGTTCGGGATTGATTGTAGGTTTTTGAATTTGTCAAACCTATGAGGTGTTAGTTGGAAGTGTACTTGGTTTTTTAATCCATGTATTATGTTTTGTTTTGACCAAGTTAGTTGGATGTATGAGTTGTAATTTAACAAATTAAATATGATACTAGATCGTTTGCAAATATGTGTTTGGAATTTTGTGGACCAACTTGATTTTGAATAGTATGATTACATATTGAGTATCAAGCTGTAGGTTTCATGAGGAGACTAAGGACGAATTTTGGACATGATAATTTTATCAAATGTGGTAAGGAATACTTGTATGATTTTGTAACTTGCTATAAGAGATAAAAGTTAGATATATATTTCCTTGATTATACTAGGATACATGTGATATACCATTCACTTAGATTTTCTAATGATGTTTTGGAAGTGTTCTTAGGTATACGCGTATTGAAGCTAAAATTTATGACATTGAAGATCAAGTCTAAAGTTTGGATTAGACAAGTTGGGCAAAGATTAGTTGGCTCATTAAGTAGATTATGAACACTCTTCAAGGAAGGATTGTAACACCTAGTTAATAGTCTTAGAGAAATACAATTGGCAATTGATATTAAGTGTAAATTGTTAAATGATTATTTTAGGGACCAATTTTCGCTGCTAAATAAATATAGAAATCTTGTTTTCAAACTAGGGTGTTACACCTGAGATTTTTGATGTGGTTTCTTTTTTTGAAAATAGGATTATGGTTGTTTCCTGATTCGGTGTTTGAGAAGGACACATTCGTTCTGTCCTTTCTTTAGTTGCAGGTGTTGTTTCTTTTGTTGTTGTTGCTGCTGTGGGTACTGTTGTTTTTGTAGGTCCGTTATACGGATATTTCTGGTCCTAATCTGACAAACCTAAGGTAAACGTGCGGAATCCGTTTGCTTAGGAGACATTGGATACACCCATATGTTTCTATTTAATCACCATTTCATTAATATTCAACGTTACAGATCCTGGAAACACTTGGACAGAGCTTCGCCTCTGTCGTGACAAAATCTCTGAAAATTACAAATGAAATGACAAGACACCTATTTATAGGAATCACAAGTTCGCTAGTGGGATGCAAGTTCGGGCGAACTTGCTTAGTCAAGTTCGGCCGAACTTGACTACAAAACATACATTTCAAGCGAACTTGGCCTAAAACATACATAAACTTCGTCATTTCGCTCCTAAATACAGACTCGATATTATACGATGACGTAGGCAACAGACATATGCATCAACAGACTCCCTCTTGGATGTTGCCGTAGTCATCATTCTTCAAATGAGTTCCTGAGTCTTTAATGTTCTCTTGATCTTTATTTCTTGAATAACTTTATCATCCATGCTCCCCCTTACTTTAAGGTTTCTGTTATCTTCAATCAACATGTTTATCTAGCTCCCCCTCAAATGATGCTCCGAATCTCTAAGATTTGACAATTAAGAATAATCACACGTATCCACACACAAAAAAGGTTTCTTAACAGTCTCGTTGGTCCGGCTCACATTCAACATGATTAGGTTTCCATGGAAGATATAAGAATTTTTTTTTAGATTTTTAATATTGAATGCAGAAATGTAAACATACTAAAATGTAATATTTACAGTTTTTATTTTTGTGAGAAAACGTGCTAGATGATCATATCAGTTTTTGAGACATATCACCAGTACCGTTGACCTTTTAATGACTTTAAGTTTTAAACTTGTTTACCTAGATTGTCGATATGTTTGTCCACCTAAACTTTAACACATTTCTCAATTGTTCCAAGATATGTTAGTTAGAATTATGAAACTTGACTTAACTGCGGTTCCCACTTTTTGAATATAATCCCGTATCAAGATTCCCTAGATTTCATCTTACAGGTGAATATAGCGTAATTGATATCTGTATCTGGGTTGTGCAAGACCTTGAGAGCTCAGGTTAGTACTACCGTACAGACAAAGAGATGAAGGCTCGACTTTGAGGTATGTTCCAATTAAGGAATCTTTTAATCACTGCAATTGATTAGATCTTTCGATACTTTTCAAGTTTGCATGCAGTTTGGGGTTTTTAGCATAAAGTATTATAGAAGTTCTAGGCTATTGCTTCCGCAAAATCAGAAGAACTTGTATAATACCCCATATATCAACTATCTATAAAGACCTCGTATCTCAGAATCAGGCAATCTCTCAAACAAAATTTCGGAGTACTAAGTCCATATATCCAAGATATGTTAATCCACAAGTTTAAGCAGTTATAAAATTTAGTTTATATCCCGGAAACAATTTACTAAACGTATAAAGCCTATCGACAAATCCATAGTAAGACTCGTTTATCACTTTTAAACTTTACAAATCCTTAGCATACTGTGAAAATTCCATGATGTACTATCATTTCCTTTATTCGCACAAGTAATCTCATTTTTCATTTTTCAATGTTTTGATATTTTAAGATTTTCTATTGTTTTTGGCTTTTTCAGTTATTTTACCTATCTAAAATGATTTCGAAACGATGTTTTTCAATTTTACAAGATTTTTTTTACAATTTTTAAAATTTTTCTCTCCCTAAAATTGAAAACATCTTATTAAAATCGAAAATAAGGATCTTCCATTTTAACCATTTAACGACTTTTTACGAATGTGAACGCGAGACTACCATTTTGTTTGTGTGGAATATCACTCCTGTCTCTTGTCTCTCTGTATGAACAACCACTGCTTCTAAAATGACCTTTGGCTTGAAGCTTGGTTATCCTGCACATTCAAAAAAACTTTAAACAGTTTTGAATTGGAACCCAATCCATTCTGGATTTAGGTTTACCAAAATCATTAACATCTGAAGTAAACAAACATTCACACTCTTTTTGATATTCAAACAGTTTGATAGAAACTTTATTTGAAAATTTTACTTTCTTTGATTTTTTAACTGTTTGAATTATCAAATTTTTCTCCACTGCTCTCTTTTTTGTCCTCAGATTTATATCTGATGAATTCGTTTTACTTGACTGTGAGTAAAATGATTCATTAGAACTTTTATCTGATTTTTTAGACGTATCCGAAGACAAAATCTTTTCCAAATACTCTCTAACATTTTTCCTCTTTTTTCTCAATCTGTCTTTTTGTCCTTGTGATAACTTGACTTTTTGTTCTTTAGGCTTCTCTACAGTTTTCTCATTTTTCTTCTCTGTTTTCTTCTCCTCTGGTCTTTTCTCCCCTGAGATTTAACCGATCTTCTTTTCAGATTAGTCGGACAATCCCTGGAAATATGACCTTTGATTTGACATTTATAGCATCTTCTCGTATCAAATCTCTTTTTCAGGCAGTTAACAACAATGTGTCCACCAAATCCACAGTTGTAACACACTCTGTACCAATCTCTTCATTCAGACCAAACACCCAAATCAACACATTGATTTGACGTGTAGTAGTCATCTTTCCTGCTTCTTCTGTAAAATTGATTTGACTTTGAAGCACTGTGGTCCGACCTGCACCACTTATTCTCAAATTTTTGTGAGTTTTTATAATGATTGGATGACCGTACCGATGAGCTTTTATTTTTGTTTTGAAAATTTATAGAATTTTGTTTTTCATGTTGTTTTTGTTCTCCATTCTGCTTAGAAGGTTTTTGCATTGAGCATTCACCTTTTTCAACAGATTGTAGAACAGTTTCTTAAAATTTTTCTTTTAGTTTCAAAATAATTTCCTTTTTATCATTTTTATCATTTTCATCATCAGTATTATTATCACAATCCTTAATTATGACATCGTCATAATTTGTGACATTGTCACTTATTGGAATTTTCTTTTTATTATCATTGATCGGTTTTGGACATATATGTTCTAACTTTAATGAGGAAGTCACAAATCCTTTCAATAATTTTGCTGAATTAGCAGCTTTATTTATAACAATCTCAACTTCTTTTTCAAGTTGAGGTATTTTCTCAATATGAGAATTTATTGCTATTTGATTTTCTGTATTTAATTTTTCAAAAACAATTTTATCATTTTTAAACATTTTTATTTCATTTTGAAAATCTACTACCATTTGTAATTTTTCATTTTCTAAAATTTTTATTTTGTTTTTAAAATTCTTTTCATTTTCTTTTAATTTTTAATTTTCTAATGTCAAACTCTCAATTTCATTCAAGAGTTTGGCATAACTGCCTGATAATTGTCTACATCATAGACCGAGCAGACTGGTTTAGAACTTGAAGACTCATTTGTGGATATACTTGAAACTAGAGCTTCACAGTTCTTAACCACTACACTCTCTTGAAACTTATTATTCAGAGATGTCCATAACTCTTTCGCAGTCTTGTATTATGGTAAAAGTATCAGGATGTCTTCCTTAACAAATTACTGGATAAGATTAATCATTTTCTTTCCAGCAAAATAATCATCTTTCTGTTGAGTAGAATATTTGCACTTTTCCAGAATTTTCTGATTCTCATATCTAGGAACGACATAACCTGTCTCAATCGCGACCCAACTGCGGAAATGCATAGCTTGGACCCAGCTCTCAAATTTTCCTTTCCAAACTTCATAATCGCACATACTCATCAACTTTGGCGGCTTCACGGACCACATTTCGTTTTCCAAACTAATCTGTCGTTCAAAACACTTGAAAAATAATTAGCAAACAGACAATTTTAGAAAAAAATGACTTTTTAATCGACAATATTAATGTATCGGTTTGCTAAAAATGTTTAAAATTTTTCGAAAAACTGTTTTTACCAGATTAGAGCTTTAAACTCGTCTCGTCAATACGAATCTAACGATATATAATGTCCGAGACGTTTTTCGGGATTTTCATGCCTTTTTTTAGAAACATTGGACAAGTTCGGGCGAACTTGTCACAGCTTGTGAAATCAGCTATTTAACAAGTTCGGTCGAACTTGTTGAGATTTTATGAAAAAATTCACCTTGAATACAAGTTCGAGTGAACTTGTGAAAGATTTCAAGAAAAACAGCAAGTTCGGGCGAACTTGTGAAAGATTTCAAGAAAAACAGCAAGTCCGGGTGGACTTGTAAGAACTTCAAGAAACTTTACAAGTTCGGCGAACTTGTAATATTTTTCAACAATATTTAATCAAGTTCGGGCGAACTGGATGAAATTTGTTTGAAAAATAAGCAAGTTCGAGCGAACTTACCCAAAAATCTTGAAAAATCAATCAAGTTCGGGCGAACTTGATGAAAAATGTGAATTTTTCAGTCAAGTTCGAGCGAAGTTGATGTCAAGTTCGAGCGACCATGTGTTTTCAAACATGGTTTTTTCAATTTTTCGGCATGAATTCGTTTGTTTAAGCTCTGATCTTTTCAAGGGTTTTACTATTATGGATTTTACATATTATACTTGAAAATCAGTCCATTTTGTCCGTGAATTGTCCAAGAAAAGTTAAAAATAGAAGAAATGAGTAGAAGATGAGATGTTCTATGTCCAATGTCTTCAAATTAGGCCAATCCTGCTCTGATACCACTTGTAGGTCCGTTATACGGATCTTTCTGGTCCTAATCTGACAAACCTAAGGTAAACGTGCGGAATCCGTTTGCTTAGGCGACATTGGATACTCATTTGTTTCTATTTAATCACCGTTTCATTAATATTCAACGTTACAGATCCTGGAAACACTTGGACAAAGCTTCGCCTCTGTCGGGACAAAATCTCTGAAAATTACAAATGAAATGACAAGACACCTATTTATCGGAATCACAAGTTCACTGGTGGGATGCAAGTTCGGGCGAACTTGCTTAGTCAAGTTCGGCCGAACTTGACTACAAAACATACATTTCAAGCGAACTTGGCCTAAAACATACATAAACTTCGTCATTTCGCTCCTAAATACAGACTCGACATTATACGATGACGTAGGCAACATACCTATGCATCAATAGTTTTTGTTGCTACTGCTGAAGTTCCTTATTCTAATGGTTGTTCAGGTATTGGCTTTATTAGATCTTATATCTTCATTCTTGATACGTGTGCAATATTGTACCTCCTTAACAAAGACTTTACATAATTGATTAAGACCTTGTTGTTCATCTTTTCAGCATGGATTGTACTTAGCTCTGATTGAGCTTTTCTTTGTGTTCACTCCAATCTTCAATTAATCCTACAAGTGCAACTGCAACAGTGTTGTTTCTCATCTTTGCATTGTTTAGATCTTCAATCTTGGTGTTGTCAGCACTTGCTTTTCCTTTTGATTTCACAATTTCTTCCATCTGATTCTTCATTTCTTTTAGTTCCTTGGTCACCCAGGTTATTAACTTCAATAAGTTAAGATCTATTCTTCAGTACAATGGACCGTCTTTTTTTCTTAAGAATGAAATAAAGGATTTTTTGGAAGGCAAGGAATCTTTGATTCCGAAGTAAGACATAACAAACTTCCAAATTATGGAATGAATACATGGAAAAACTGGTTAAGAGATCATTATCAATACGATTTATCTCAGATTACATGGTATAGATAGTCCCACAAAAATAGCGAAATGGAAAAAATCAAAGCCAATCGTCTCAAAATAAGGATGTAAATAAACAGAAGTTATTGATGACTTAAGAGCTTGCTATGGTCTCTTGCATACTCTGCATCTTCTTTGTATTTTCTTCCGTTTGCTGTCTGATGAATTCAACAGAATTTGACAATTTTCTGATGTCTGATTTTTGACTTTTTAGTTCATTCAGCAAACGGCCCAGCTTGTCTTCAACAGTTGACTTTGACTATTCTGCGGGTTGTTTCTTTTCTTCTAACTTATTCATGACCTGTTTTAGTATTGCATCAAGTTCCTCAGTTGTCATAGCATGTGACTTTGGGTGAGGTATGAACTGATCATGAGATAAGTCCATAGGACCTTTACTAGATTTGTGTAACAAATTTACATCTCGGTTTTCCTCATTTCCATGAACTATCTTTTCAAATTGTTCTCCATGAGTTGTTGGGAAAAACATATTTTCCTTTACAGGTTTCCTTGATCAGAAATCTGATCTCCACCTGTTGTTATCTCACTCTCATTCTCTTTATCATATTCAGAGATGAGACCAATGGGGTCACCAATTTTTTTCTTTTGATTTTCTTGCAACAAATTCATATTTGACATCAACAAAATAATAACAATCTGATTCTGTTGAGTCTTGTACATAATCAGAAGAGAGATTGGTTTGTACACCTGATCTGATGAAAGGCTCTGATTCAGTTTCCTGATTCTGCCCTTCCTCTGCTAGCATAGTTTGATCAACATCGGCTCCTAAAATCTCTGGTATGGAATCACTATCAGATTGAGGAATGTTATCAACTTTAGATTTTTTAGTTGTGTCTTCCATAGTTGTGTCTTGAATGCTAGAGACTTGATCATCATCTGTTGAGGAGCTACTATCAAACATTTCTTCGTTGTTGAACAATTCTTCATGCTTCTTTTTAAATGGAGAGTTTTGAGCTATGAGTTCCTACAAACTTTCAGGCAATGCTAGTATATCACTTGCTGATATCCATACCCTATCAGCACCCATGGTACCATCGTTGGTGTCTTCCACATTTCCTAGGCTGTAGGAAATTCAATATTCCCCTTTTCAAAAACTTCAGCAATCATTATTGCCCAAAATCTAGGATATGGAAGATGAATTGTGATATGTCAATTTTTAGCAAATACTGATTTCTTCATCAGATTGAAGCTTTCTTTAGCATAATCAATATGGAGCCCTGTTATGAGTCTATACATGATTGTCAAAATTGTGTTGTTGATCTAATTTGCTCCTCCTATCTTTGAAGTGAACCATCTGTTCGGTGTTTCCATGAGAACTTGCCAAAATGTAAGTAACTCCTTTCTTTTGAAGTATCATGTCTTAGTGATATTCTCATTGTAACCCAGATTCTTAAAGAATTTGAGCATTTGAGCCTTTTCTAGTGCTTCTACATCAATGCCTTTTATGGGCAATTCCAGCCATTCTCTAATTTTCTTTGGGGGTGATGGTTACATCAATGTTTCCCCAAAGATGTGCAATCATTTTTTCTTTGTTTTTATCTACTGAGTTTTTAGAGTTTTGACTAGTTGTTGAAGTATAATCACTGGAACTTCTGCAGTTTTCAGCATGGCTTGCTTTAACGGACAGTTCATCAGCATTTGGCACCTTTGATCATATAAGTTATGTTGAGCATTCATTTGAAGATTGTTGTCTTTTAGGGGCAGAAATATATTCCTATTGATTAAAGGTCATTAATGTTCTACAGCAGGAATGTTGAGGTTAACTGAAGTTGAGGCAGACATGGTGATTTGGTAAAGAATTTTCGGTTTCAAAAAAAATTTCTAGGGCTTGTATGCGGGTTTTGAGTTTCTGAGTGAATGAGGGTTTTCTTGTTGAAGAAGGTTATTTATACTGACTGGGAGTTGTGGTGTCCCACGTATCAAGCTTGAGGGTGGTTAGTATTTAAGTTGGTTTATGATACGTTAATTGATGATTAACTTATCAAGACAATTTTAAACTTCTAATATATCCTTTGAATATTTTTAAAGAATTATTAAAATTTCTGACCTTTTTATTGGTGACTTAACGACTAAGTTGTACATTTTTAAAGAATTACTAAAAACTTGTTATTCTTCCCCTTTTTTTGAAAGATATAATTCTTTTTGCACCATTGAGCCAGGTTGGTCTTGGAAACATTTCTGATATGTATTTGTGATCAGAAAAGTTCTTGAGATGCTTTGATGGTGATTAAGTTTTGGGTTAAATGGATCGATTAAGATATGTAATGGCACAATTTGGTGATGGGGTTTTAGTTTCTCCATGATTAGGAATTGAATGGAACCAATTGGGAGTCAAAAAGCCGCGTAAAAACAAGTGCGGCGTTGTAACCTGTTGTTAAACAAAAAAAGTGATACACACCAATAGGTTTCCATAAGTAAGATTTAAAACAACATTTCATCGTAACACACTGATCGCGTAACCCATGATACAACTATAATTTCCTTCTAACATGACTATACAACTATAATTTCCTTTTAACACGACTATACCTGGCACATGGCTTTATAGCCTAGTGGCATCTTGGAGGTGAGATTACGCTTTGGGACCAATAACTTCTGGGTTCGATTCCCACAAGGGGTTTTTTTTTCATATTTATTGGGTTTCTTTCTGAATTGGTGTATAGATATTACGCCTATTGAAATGGATATCATCGGATGATTCCACTGGTGACACAATGATACTCTAGTGGTCCGTTAGTGATCCAAATTTACTGTTAAAAAGGACTATACCGGTGTATACACACATAACTACAAATTTAGTTAATTAATTATTATTAATAACTAATAAATTAAACCTACATTTTATGACCATCCATACATCTGATCAAATCTTTTGTCTCGTAACACAACACAATTCATCCACAGCTTAGGAACACCATTCAACAAATCCCCAACAAAATGTCAAACAATGCCGCCGGCGAACCACCGATCACGGACCTCCAATTCTCCGACTTCCCGGAAGACGTACAACTCTGCATCCTCTCCTTCCTCACCCCACCTGAAATCTCCTCATTCGCCTGCACATCCAAACGCTTCTTAACCCTCTGCCGGACCGACTCCAAGCTCTGGTTCTCCCTCTGCGACCGCCGCTGGGGATCCAAGACCCAGATCGCCAAATGGGGCTCCGGTTTGATCTCGTTCAAGCACCTGTACAGGACCCTTCACGAGTACGAAAATCTAATCGGCTTCTGGCGATTGAGCAGCAGCCCGAGAATCCAGATTAATACCCCCAATTCCATTCCGAACAAACCACCGGCGTTGGTGTTTTTTGAGTGGGGCCAATCCTTTATTACCGGTTCTAGGGTTTTGCCTTCGGAGAATGGTGGGCATGATGTGGTAAAGTTGCCGTTTTTATGGATGGGTATTTCGCCAAAAGGGGAGCTTGTTAATTTTCTTCAACCAAATTCAGGTTTGAAGTTGGATTCGAATTCGATTAAATTGTGTGAAATGGGTTTGGGTTTGAGTTCGGATGAATTGGTGTGTGTGGATGTTAATTGTATGGGGGATTGTCATATTGTGATTGAGGAACGTGTGGGTTTTGGTGGGTTGAGGAATAATGGGAATGGGAATGGGGTGAGTGAGGAGGGGGGATTGGGATCGGGATCTCCGCCGGATAGGTTGACATCGGAGATGTATCAGTATTTTGCGAATCGGACGAGTCCCGGGGGAGAACGGGCGTGGAGGAGGCAAAGGAGGAGGGAGAGAGAGAAGCAGGGGAATAAGAAATGGGAGTCTGAGCATTTTGTTAAGATTGTGAATTATTGTCCTACGAGTTCGAGGCCATTGCAGGGTCTTTGGAAGGTAATTAATAGCTTATAGTTGAATATGAAAACAATGAACATGGATTCTTTAGGGGTTAGTTTAAACAAACAGCATTGATACACTATCTAGACACCACTCACATGTCATACGGGCCGTACGACACCGCGAAAATGGTCATACGGCAGGCGAAAAATGGACATATGGGTTGTTTAACAGGCGAAAAATGGTCATATGGGTCGTATGAGGACAAAACAAGAAGTGCTGTATGATATATTTGATTGGAATCAAATGTGTAATTTGCCTACTTACTAAGTCATATAGCTTGTATGACCATTTTCGCCGTATACAGCCAATATGATGTGTGGTGCACTGACACTTAGTGACTAATGTGACCACTAGCAATGTCATACGTGTGACCACCGACAAAGTCATACGGCCCGTATGATCATTTTCGCCTTGTCACACAACCCGTATGATCATTTCCACCCTGTCATACCGCCCGTATGATGTGGAGCACTGACACAAGAGATTGATGCGACAATTTTACAAAGTCATACGACCCGTATGATCATTTCCGCCAGCCCGTATGATCATTTTTGCCCTGTCATACGGCTCGTATGATGTTGTTCACCGACACAAAAGTGACTGATGTGACCACTGACGAAGTCATACGGCCCATATGATCATTTTTGCCCTGTCATGCGACCTGTATGTTAATGCCACGTGGTGTAACTATAGTAGGACCCTTCTTAAGATTGTTGCTGCAGGGTATTTGTGAAGGCACAAATTTGGACTTTTATCTCGTGGCATATGATGACATTGGTGGTATAGCATGTAGAAGAATTGGGGATTCCTGCAAACCTTTCTCCAGTTATGCACCTGTGTTTTGGACTTCCAACACTACATTTATCGAATCTCCATTTTCCTCTGATGAAGAACACATCTACGAAACGCGTGAACATCTTCTTCCACCTGGAGACATACCATGTTCAGCAATGGAATCTGTGTCACGCATTCTTTACATAAATTCAAGCTACGATCTAGTGCTTCCAGGACTAGTGGGCCCCACCTCTGTGAACCCTCATCAAGTGGAGGGAAGGATTTGGGAGTATGGTGATGGAACATTTGGGTTCGGGTTTCTTCGTGATAATCATATTATAGACCTGAAGCATATTGCAGTGGATGGGTGTCTCTTAGACGCGATTCAACCATTGTAATGTTTGATAACCCTTGCCGATGAAAGGATTGATGATTGATAGTCTAGATTAATAAGTTAAAATTTCTTTAATGATCTGTTCAATTTCAGGATCTTTGCACATTCTGTATTTGTTGTTCATGTTTATGCATAATTGGACGCTGATTTACCGATCTTGTGTATTATACTTTGTAAATGCTGTTATTGGATTATTTTCTGTTTTCTAATGTCTTGAAATCTTGCTAAAATAATTTGTATTTTATTTTTTTTTATCAAAGGTTTCTTACCAATATTCGATAGCTCATGAGTCGAACTGAGATCGAGCTTACGTTAAACCTGTATTAACATTTCAAAATTTTCAACAGGAAGCATAATTAACACTCTTAAATTCAATATATCAAAGTGTCACAAGCAAAGCAAAGCAAAACAAAAACAGACTTGCATATCTTTATCAATCATACAACACCAATAACAAAAACATAGGTTGCAAAAGGTTATAAGATGGTCATCAAAGTAACATTCAAGGTGCGGTTTCTCCGACCCTTGCAGATCGCTCTCTTTGATGAGTTGGGTGTGGTGGTGTCTGCAGTAGAGATGACCTTCATGCGCGATATAATTCGATGGGCTGATTGTACAACCTCCATGGCTACATTTAAAGCAACTTTTGTGGTATGCAGTTCCGTTCACAGAAACCTAATCAGTTCGATGCAGCGAAAATTAGCATATAGAAAAACGGATGAACCTGTTTTCAGCTCAAAAGATCTTACCTTTTCGGTTGGGTAAACTGTGTTCTTACACCCCAAACACTTATCTTTCGTTCCCACAAACATACTCGAGACTTTATTTGCCATTGGTTTCTGTTAACCGATTCAAGATTCATTATTAGTTTCAATTTCCAAACAAAACAGATCAGATCAGATCTAGATCGCGCTCGATTAAAGTTATACCTCGCCATCAATGGTTTTCGGTTGCTTCACAATCTTCGGTGTGCCTGAAAGATTATTTAAAATTATAAAAAGCAGTGAACTTGAACATGGGTATTGTACTATTAAACATGGTTTACCTTCAAAGCTCTTATCCAAACTACCAGTTTTCTTGAACAACTGATCAAAGTGTGGCATGCAATAAAGAACACCCTCAAAGGAGTTGTAGTTCCTGAGCTGCAAACCACCAAAATTTGACAAAATCAGTTGACATTTACAAACTCATTGAGGCATTAGATCGAACATCTTATGCGCAGATGTAAAAAAAAACCTTTAGTGTGCCATTGCATCGGAAGCAAGCTTTGTGAAAAACCCTGGTATCAGCAGTGAGTTTGTCCACTAAGTAGACAGTCTTGTCACATGCCATGCATTTCTGGGTAGTGCCTGCAAATGCCATTGGAATGTTGATGTTGGGATGTGTGGAGTGGAGTGGAGTGGAGTGGATGAAGGATAATGTTATGTTGGATCGAGGGTTGAAGAAAATGAACACATGATAAGGGGATCCATGACAATCATTTTGTTTGAATTCTTAAGTAAGCAACCACCTGTAACCACTCATTTCTTCAAATTTAAATTCCAACTAAGCAACAATCTGTCACCTTCTTTAATCAATATGGAGGCCCATTAGTTGGTTTTTAAAGTTATTATTGTTATATTTTGAATTCATCATGTTGTTGATCATTGTTTTTATAAAGTGCTCAATAATTTGATATATTGCAATAATGGTTTAGTATATGTATTAGTTTTTTTTTCTTTTATTAATTTAAGCCAATTCCTATTATTAACACATAGTAACATGATTTTTCATTTAGGTTGATTTTTTTGTATAACGACTTTAAATAAGTAGCGTAAATCCAACATTTATAATACAATGTTTAATGCTTATTTTTAAAGGTATACATTAACAGTCATTATTTGGATTGCTGCTATGAACGTTTGTTTGTTTGTTTATGCTAAAAGTCCGTCAGTTTAAATTAAACTTAGGAGTTTAGTTAACAATATTTCAATGAAATTAACATATTTATTTTTATATGGTGTCATTTTCTTAATGGTTAAAAGTTCTATGCCTTCACACATATATGAATATAAAATAATATAGAAAACTTATTGTTAAAAATATTATAGAGATTAGGTAGATGCAATTGTTTAAATTTAATATATAGTTAGATTGCCTTGTATATTTATGAACAATATATATTTAATTTTACTGTTTTAAATGATTGACAACAACCATTATTTTTAAATGAACCAAGCATATAAATTTGTGTAGAATTAATAATTTAAAATCCAAGATCTGGTACTGGTAGTGGTACTAAAGGGGAAACGTAGTTAATGATATTGGTATCATGGGCAAAGGAAAAATAAATAACCCCACACACGATTGATGTTGATAATGATGAAACTACCTACCTCACCTTTTTACATTCATAGATTTTATATTCCAAACCAACTACTAGTCTGTTAATATATAATGATTGGCATCAAGTTTATTCCACAGGGCAGGGTGGCAATCAATCGTCAACGTTTAATGAGCATGATATTTATGAAGATCAATGATAATGTTAGGCCGGTTTAAGCCTAACACCCTCCCTTGGGCCTTGAATCCACACATCTATAGCAGACTTATGTTTATATCTATAGTATACTAACCACCAGCGGCTCTCTCTCTACATAATGGAGCTCATCTCTCGACTTAGAAATGTTAGTTACAATCTACCCAGGCAACATTTGGCCATGACGCCAACTTATCTCGTGACGAGAGAGGGTTGACTGGTTGAGCTATCTCTCTAATTCGCTTTGTAACGGCCTGAACTTAAAACTTTACCTCACCTCCTTAGTTTGTTTAGTAAGGACAAAACTTTATCTTTTGCGATAGGGTTAAAGGTAAATCACTTTATAGTTTGTAACGACCAAAGGTTTGCTGAGTTCTCTTGTTAACCTTTATTATCTATTTCTCTTTTCATTTTTGGAATAAACAATTATGTATACGTATTATATTCATACGTATTATATTCATAGACCAACTTTACAAATTTTAGAAAATTATAATTCAAACGAATGATTTTGAAAAAAAAAGAATAAAAAAATAAGTTCAAACCGCAACCAAACTACCAAAGTCAAACTGTTGAACCACTAATACCGGCAAGTCTGACTAGAGATGGGCATAAAAAACCGGTTCCGAACCCGAACCGGTAGAACCGAACTGGAACCGGTTCCAGTTCCTACCCGACATTAAGTAGAATCGGTTCCGGGTTCAAAATACCCGTTGGTTCCAACCCGGTTCCACAATTTTACCATTTGAATCGGGTAGTAACCGGTTCCTAACCGTACCCGGTTCCTACCCGTACCCGGTTCCTACGTGGAACCGGTTCCTGACCGTTATAATATTACCGTTGGAACCGGTTATAGCCGTTAAAAATGTTACCGTTGGAACCGGTTCCTGACCGTTGGAACCGATTCTATATATATTGTTTAGAAATCTATTGTTTAGCACACAATTTCTCATATCTATTCTTCTTGTTACATTTTTTTCTTGTTCTTTTTCACATTCTAATCAACAAATGGCCTCAAAGAGTTCCAAAAACGCAAATTCCCAATCCGTTAACAATGTTCCTCAAGATCAATCGGTTCCATATGTGGTTGGAACATTGTCTCATAATCGTAGTAAGGAAGTTTGGAGCAATTGGGAGTTGGTCGAGATGAGTGACGGCTCGCAAAAAGCTCAATGTAAACATTGTGGATCGTTATTAGCCAAGGAATCAAACTCAACGTTAACGAAGCATATTAATAAGTATTGCAAAGTTTTAAAGGAAATGACATCCGGTCAAGTTCCACTATCCAAAGATGGTACCATTTTTCGTTATGAGCAAAAATTAGCTCGCAATCGGATGGCGAAGTTGGTGATACAAAAAGCGTTGCCGTTTGGACACTTCGACGACCCCGATCTTACAAATCTTATTCGGGAGACGCTACAACCTCGCTATAAACATGTAAGTCGTCGCACTTTAAAACGTCTTTGTTTAAGTTTATGGGAAAATGCAAAAAAAGATTTAATTGTTTTTTTTAAGAATTTAAAAACTAGTGTAAACCTAACTAGTGATGTGTGGTTGGCTCCACATGTTTACCGGAATCGTACATATGTGTCACCGCTCATTGGGTTGATCCCGATACATGGCAAATGATGAAGCGTACGATTGCGTTTGACGAGTTTCCTTCTCCTCATACGGGAGAAAATATTTATAAAATTATAAATGGCACAATAATTAAATATGGTTTAGAAGATAAAATTTTTTCAATATCCTTCGATAACGCTTCAAACAACACAACGACGATTGAAAAATTAAAGTTGAAGTACAAACCAATACTTGATGGTGTTTTTTTTCACACACGATGTGTTGCACATATTATTAACTTAGTAGTGCAAACCGGTTTAAAAGATCAATTTGTATCGGATTTTATTATAGCATTTAGAGCTATGCTCCAAGATGTTTTCAAAAGTGGAAAAGAAAGATATCAAAAATATAAAAAACTTTGTAAAGATGTCAACCAAAAAATTATTGGACCGAATTGGGATATACCGACTCGTTGGAATTCAACTTGTCATATGTTTGAAATGGCTATAAAGCAAATGGGCACTTTAAAATCTTTTCATACAACTTTAAGTGATGAGTACCTTGTCGTCCCCTTTCCCGACACGGCTTGGGAAAATATTAATAACCTAAGTACTTTTTTACAAGTTTTTAAAACTACAACGACTTTGATTTCCGGTGTTTATTATCCTACTAGTTCTAAAGTTGTGGACCAATTGTATTTGATAACAACTAATTTTAAAAAGTTTGAAAATTCTAGTGACATGTTAAGGAATATGACGAGACCAATGATTCAAAAATTTTAAAAATATTTTTTAGAATTACCACCCGTTTTTCTATGTGCCGCTGCTTTAAATCCAGCTTTAAACGTACCGGGTGTTGAAGCTTTAATTGATGAAATTTATGACAAGTTGGATATGCATGAGGAGGATCCAACTTTAAAAGCAAAAACAAAAAAATATTCAATGAGTGTATGGCCAAACTTTATTTAAAAAAATATGGTGAAAAAAATCATACAAATTTGTTTGAGTCTCGGTCCACGGCCTCTAACGATGAAACAAGCGGGGATCCACTTATAACCATGTTGAATGTCGTTAGAGACGAGACCGCTAGACAACAAAGGGGTAGTGAACCAACAAGTGAACTTGGGAGATATAAAAAAAAATCAGTATTCGCTTACTATGACCACCGAGGAGTATAGGAAATTTGATGTTTTGGCATGGTGGAAATCGAAAGAATCCGAATACCCGATTCTAGCCACCATGGCTCGTGATATACTAACGGTCCAAGCTTCCACGGTAGCTTCGGAAAGTGTGTTTTCTCTTAGTGGCAGGGTTTTGTCAATTAGAAGAACAAGACTAACTCCGGAATCGCTAGAGATGGCAATATGCTTAAAGGACCATTTGGATGCCGTTGATCGTGTTCAACATAAAACTAGTCTAGAAGATGAAGTTGAGTTAGAGCATAAAATTGTTGACGAAGAGAGGACGAAGAAGTGGAGACTAACGATTCGGACGACGATTGTACCGAGGTACCCGCACCTAAGAGAAACTCATCGGAAAGTGTTGCACCTGCCGCTAGTAAACGATCAAAGAAATAAAATCTTACTAGAACCGGTTCTGAGTAATTTTTTATTTTTTTTTGTAACCGGTTAATTTTTTATATATTGTAACCGATTAATTTGTTTTTTAATTTTAACCGATTATTGTTACTATTTTTATTTATCAATATAACTAATAATAAAAATCAAACATAACAAACACAATAGAAAGAAACATTACACAAACTTTAATAAAACACCAACGATAAAATTTATCAGGAACCGGTAAGTAGGAAGGGGTTTATATACAAAAAAAAACGATTTTTAATCAGGAACCGGTTCCACCGGTAACATTTTATCAGGAACCGGTTCTGAACAGTAAAAAGTCAGGTTTTTACTGTCAGGAACCGGTTCTGAACAGTAAAAGTCAGGTTTTTACTGTCAGGAACCGGTTCTGAATACTATCAGGAACCGGTTCCGCACCATACCCGGTTCCACACCATACCCGGTTCCATAATACCCGTACCCGGTTCTACACGGTTCCATATTCTTGGGTGTGAACCCGGATAGGAACCGGACCCGGTTCCACACCATACCCGGTTCCAATGACATCCAAGCAGAACCGGTTCCGGGTTGGAACCGGTTCCGGGTAATAATAAAACCCGATTATGCCCATCTCTAAGTCTGACCAAATCACCTGGCCCAATTGGTTTGGTTTGTTTTTTTTGCAAAGTTAAGCACCAGTTAAATTAATTATTAAACTTGCCAAGTTACATTAAAACAGAAGATAGGCGGACAACAAGCTGCGCCGCCACCCTCTTTTGAATTGCAAACCCTAACCTTCCAAAGACAAACCCCTGCCACCTGGGGCCGATCAATTGTTATGGATGACCCGTTGGACTCTGGCCAAGAAGTGGATAACTTCTTAGGCTAGGGAGCCAAATGTATCAAAGGCAAAAGGGACAAAGACATGTTGGTTCTCTGCGCAAGCTTTAGCGTGCTTATCCACTTTCTTTGATTCTGCCTTTCTTGCTGCTTGTCCAGCTACAAACCCGTTTTCCCTTAAACCAACCAAAGGGAAAACCCCCGTGAGGTCCACACAAGCATGCCCCCCCAACCCAGCCAAAGAAGAGCAGATCCGCTAGTCGTAGAGTATATCTCCATTCCATAAGGTTCGTGAGGAAATTCAGAGAGGCCTCTTTCTTAGTTAAAATCCCAGCTCTTCTTAAGATGTCCCCCAAAAAATCCCGCACACAGTCATGCCGGTATTTGAATCCAGGGAGCTCTTTACAATGAACTGCGTGCTCCCCGTATCTATCCATACAAGCTTTACGGCATATTAGGTATCTTTCATCTTCCGGGTACATAGGGATCATCAACCGGTATTTGAGAATGACTCGTTTTCTTAAACCGTATCGAGGGGTTTGACCCATAGTTTCAAAACCGCTCAAATTTAACCTTGAACAACCCTAACTAGAACTTTACCTTTTCATAGGGTTGAGCGCCGTCTCGAATTTGCTCTATAATGATTGAAACTTTACCTTGGTTAAGATTGGGTTGTGTTACCTTTCTAATTCACTCCGTAGTGATAGTGATCGAACTTTACTTCGTTATCGTATGGTTACATTAACTCTAGATCTCACTCAATAACGGCTATGACTTTACCTCGTTACGATAGGGTCGAGCTACTTCTCTATTTCGTTCTGTAACGACCAAAACTTTAACTTGCTACAATTTTCTTCGTGACCACTACCTCTATCCACACAGACACCCGGAAGGTTACCTCGCTATGATCTACAACTAGTAAGAAGGCTTGAACGACCAAATGATTTATTATTTATTTAAACTACCCCTCTAATGCTCTTAATGACCCAAGGCAAAACCAACCATGCGCCTTTATTATTATTAACTGTCACCTCTAAAACACAGCTAAGAGATCAGCCAATTAATCAGTTTGTACAAAACTACTAGCGTACCTGGATTGTAACTAACAAGCTCAATCATACATAATCGGCTAATATCTTACAACCACATGTCACACACTTAAAACACTGAATATTTTGATGCAGAATGTACTTTTACATATGAACAAAGAATTTAAATATTCAGCAACTAAACTAGTGAATAGCGGGGAACCAAGAATATTTAACAAGTAATGTACTAATACAAACAGCAATCAAATAAAATATAATGTGATATAACATGCTATTTATAGTAGAAGCAACCTACAAGTATGTCAAACTATTAAAAGAAAACAAAACTTGAAAACGTGACACAAATATATGAACACGCATGCATTTTCATGCCTGGGGTAAGGTTCAAAACTAGAGCAAATCCAATAACGGAGGCTGCTCAGATGATGGTTTTGCTTGGGTAGAACGCGATTGACGACTTTGCCCTTGGGTTCTACCTCCTCTCCCTCTACCGACAGCATTCTGAGGCGGTGGAGCGAGTCTCAGTGCCGCCTGCGAGCTCTTCGTAGACGCAAATATGGAACTAAGATCCGCGGTCTTGGGACCAGTTGATGAACCATAGTCATTTCTCATGGATCCAATGGGGTTATGGCTAGCAGTTCCACCATTAAGACTACTCATACCGGGAAACCCCATGTTGACCCAGTTGTCATTACTATTTGGTTGACTTTCTACACGTGTGGCGTTTCTGTTAATAGACTGGTTTGATAAACCGTTGGTGGAAGCTTGTGGTGCTGCCATAGACCAGTTTGCAAACGGGTCTAAATCATCAAAGCTGGCATTTGAAGACCCTCCTTTCATAGTATCACCGCCTGCTTGATTGGAGGATAACTGTGGGGGCAACTCGAAATCGGCTGCGAGACATGATGTTGGCGTTTGTTGCACGGATGGAGTAGACATCATCGGGAACTGCAAATCTTTTGAATTTTCTTGGACAATTTGCGGTATGTTTGTTGATGATTTCGGTTGTGTGGAAGATGCTTTTGGTGGGCCCCAGTCTTCATCCCATGTGGAGTTGGTTTTTACGGTGGATGAAGCAGTTGGAACATTTTTAACGGAAGTCGGTGGCGCTACACTTGCATTGGGTAAAGGAAATGATTTCATGTTGACACCTGTATCGTTCATTGTTACTCCCTTCTTTTCTTCAATTTTCCTGCAATTGAAACAAGAAATCGTGTTAATAATTCAAATATTTGCACTTTGCTAGAAAAGGGGAACAATACCCGAGAACGGATTTAACGAACGACATGTACTTGGCAAACTGTTGAACGTTTAATTGTTGTGCAAGGAGAAGGGGGATAAGTAATGGAAGAACATGCTCAGCTACAAAGTCAACTCCATGCTAAATAACAAAAAAAGAGAGAAATGTGAACTGTTACAACAGAACATATATAGGGTTGTGTTCGATACAAAATTAAACGTGAGACCTTTTTCAAAATAGAATTTGCAACCCCAAGGGTGCACATAAGAGTTGGGGCAGAACGGTCAACAGTAGTGCAACGCTGAATTGTTTGTAGGATGTCCAAAATAGCTGGCTTATCGAGCACCGTAACCATATCACCTAAACATAATAAGGCATTCACTCTCACCTGCCAGAAAAGATAAGGGTTTTAAGCTTATTGCATCTTTATATATTTATATATACCCTCATATGTAAATCAACATCATACTATATATGTATATCTCCATAATCGAAATGATTAACGTATTAAGAAAAACAACATACCGCAGCAACTGTTGTCTTGAGGGCCAAGCCATGAACACGAGGCAAAATTGATTGTTTTACTAGCTGGAATTTAGTCAGAATGCCTGATGTCAGTATAAACTTAAACTAACATATTTAACTACTAAGTAAAGCAACTTATATGAGCAATTGTAACATAAATGACAATTTTGTAAGGATGAAGATGCTAAACTTCAAAGTATAAAGTTCGGCAGTTCGCAGCTATCATGCATTATCATCTATTTCATCAATCTATTACGTTCAAGTTAACATCAAGGTATACCTAAGAAATTAATACTCTTTTATAAGCAAATCTTTAGATAAAATAAAGATTTACCTGAGGTTCAAGTTTTGTAGCAAGCGTTACAGTTTTTTTCAGCACTTCCTCTTGCATGCGAGCATCAGTGTCATCATAGGCTCGCACAAGCATGGGTAAAACATGAGAAACCAAGTGCTCCTGACTAGCCTGCCATCATACACACCACAATAGAGCATATAGAATAGACATCATAAAAGTGAAGGGTAAATAGGTAATTAGACCAATTACTTACCTTGTTGACAATTAACTCTGCATGCTTCACAAGAAGCAGTAGGGTCTCACCTGCAGCAGTGCTTAAGACAGGAACAAGAGCAGGTAGAGTTGAAGCCTCAAAATCATATTTATCCTGCAATACATCAACATAAATACATGTTTTTCAAAAAAAGAATACATAATGCAAGTTATTAATTTACATGTTATCAATTTAATCTGCCACATACCCGTTACAGGTATATGTACATAAACAAGAAGTGTTTAAATTTGTTTCTCTTGGTTTTATAATACTATGAAGATTTGTCATGATCACATTGTTCTTGACCAAATGATCTTATTGAAAAAATAACTCATTCAAGCTTTCAGATACATTTATAGAAAACATGATACATAAGACACATAAAAAATATCCTACATTTATAGAAAACATGATACATAAGACACATAAAAAATATCCTATACAAGTAACTAATAGTACCTGAGAGTCGGTATCTTTAAAACCATCGGCAGAATCATCGGCTGCATGACCATATTCCGAAGCTCTGCACAGAGAGGCGGAAGAACCTACACAAACAAAAACAAAGTTAATTCGCCATTTTCAACATGCGAATTGTGAAAAAAGATTAAATTAAAAAAACTAATATATTTTTCCTAAATGTAAATAATCCGTGTTATGAAAATAATTGACATGCATTTTTTTCTTGCTTTAACCATTTATCTAAAGCATGAATATTCAAAGCCTGCAATTTTAGCCAAAACATAACCTTGTATCGTAAAATGCGAGCATCAAAATCTTTCCACATGTCCAACAGTGCTTTTAAAAACTCTGACTTCTGCATGTTATCTCTTTCCTGAAACAAATAATAAATCGGCATAAAATCATCTAAAAACAAATCATATTATTCAGAAAATTGTTATAAATAATTCAAATCCCACGCACGTACAAGCATGTGGTCCAGGAAACGAAGCGCACGCAACCTACTGTCATCGCGAAAAAAGGGAGAACCTGAAAAGTGAGAAAAACATAGAAGGTTTTGAGGATTCAAACGATAAAGACTCATGTATGTGTTTATTATTTCGAGTAGTGTAAGAAATGACACAACTCTTTACCCGTAAATTCCAAAGCTGATGGCCGTGAAGCCTCGTTTGGTGAAAGCATTCTTTTCAAATCAGCAACTAGTTCAGGGGGAATGGATGAAAAAGCCTCACTGGACAAATATATCAATTTATTCATGTACTGCAATGGAAGCACACTAAGTTAGCATTAAACAAAATAGAAAATTTGTGTTATATACTTATATAAGGCATTTATTTTTTCAATCTAATACCATTTTAACATTGTTGTGGCAGTCAAACAAGGACTTTTTAGCAATTAAATGATAAGCGAGGCATGCGAAGCTAAATATATCGGAAGAGCATCCGAAGGAAGGGGCCTTGGCCCTGACTAGCTCTGGAGCGGTGTAGTTTAGTGATGGCTGAAGTGGCAGAATCGAATCTTCAACGTCATATTCCTGATAAAGCATAATCATGTGAAACATAAGTCTAAACAACTGATGTTCGCAATTCTGATAGTCAAATTTTATGGTTAATACAAATGTTACCACTCACAGAATAATGAAAGGGCTGAACAGTAGATGGATCTGTAGTTGGTTGGTCCGCAGATATTGCAAAACTGAATCCACCAAGCTTCCAAGCTCCACTCGAGTTGATTAAGACAGCCTCAAAAGCCAATGAAGAAAAAAAAAGTCAAATAATGCTAATATTGACTATTACTATCAACAGTAAGATCAAATTAAGCATATCCGATTCATGATGACAAAATAGGATAACGTGTGCACTGGGTAACCATGTAAAGGGCACCACCAAGCCCATAGTTAGTAGATAAAAAAGAAAACCTATAACCTTGCCTATCAAGGAAGTTTTGATTGGACCAATGTGAAAGTTAAAAATTTATGTTTTTGCACACATCACACATGAAGCACTAGACATGTTTCATAACCTAAAAGCAACAGTAACGCAACTGACAACCTCCAACAACTTCCAGGAAATTAGAATTTAGAAGTAGCTTATCTAAATCTAAAGGATATTCATGCAATAAAAAAGTTGATAAGAAATAAAACACCAGGCCCATAACCAGATTGATGATCAAGCTCTAGTTACTAAAATTCTAGTTGGTCCTATTTACTCTTTATATGGTACATAACTTCAATCTAAGCACTTAAATAAGGGAAAAAGGGTTGAGAACTTTAAGACAGAAGCTAAAGTATATAAATCACCAAAAAGAAGCTTATCTGTTGGGGGGTTTTATCTGATGTCTGGGCTAAAGAGGTCCTTACATAGGTTCCAGCAAGATATGCCAGCAACAACTAGAGGTGGCTGGGGCTCTAATACCATGTAACCAGCAAAAAAATGTGAACTCCATGTGATGTCAAGACCCATATTCATATACAAGGATAAGAAAAGAAAACTGGAGGAATAAAAAAACTAGATAAACTTGTATCACTATCAACATGAAGTTAAAACCTTTATTATGTGTGAGTGTGTGCGCATCTCATATGAAATGTGAGCACTGAGCACCCAAATGTGGGAAACGTTAAACAAGAAACCCCTCATGTATTGAATGTTCAAATGAAATTGAAGTTCTATCATAAACTTATTTGATTGATCACAGTTCAATAACACCAAAATGAAAAAAAAACCATATCTTTAGGTGGTTTGCACAGAAGCTGCATGTGACAACCAAGCATATAGAGTCTAGAATAAGCTTGCATATACCTCGGGGGACAGGCCACGATGGACAAGGCAGGCATTTTTGTGAAGAAAGTCCAAAGATTCTGCTACCTGAAGCAAACCATGTTTAACCTCCAACAATCCCATTTCCTACAAAACAACCAGCAAAAGTTTCAGGAACACAAAAAAGAATTATCATCACATTCTATGCTCACAGCAATCTCTACACTTGATAGCCACTTTTAAAACCACATAATAATAAGATCAACCAATGTCCACTCTCATAAAACTTACAACACACATTTCAAAACCCTACATTTCATATGTCCAATCTCATACATAAATACAACCACTAAATCTACTCCTACTTACCATACTTGTATTAGCATTTAATTGGATACAAAATACCTACCATTCCTTGAAGCTCATGTGGAACCTTAGCAATATTATCCAACATCCCAATCGCATTGGCCACCGACGCAAACAAAGGCTCAGTAACCATAGCCATTGCATTCTTATTCTCATCTTGGGCTTGAATCACATGAACCACACCAGGATGCCTCAACCTAACCAACCTACTTGCATCAGCCCTAATAATCTCAAAAAATGAGTCCTCCGCCGCCTTCGAAAAGCCGGCGCGTGCCCTAGCCTCCGATAAGGCGCGCTTATCAAGCACCCACACGCATACGGTCGGATACTGGTGCGAAATGACCGTGGAACCGCCGCGAGCCTTGCCGGAGTAGAGCTTCCAGACGAGGCCGGGTCCAGCGGAGCCGATCTGGTCGAGGAGCTCGTAATCCTGAAGCGGTTTGGGTCCGGTGACGTCCTGAACGGTTTTTTCGATTACGGCAGCGGTTTTCGCGAAGGCTTGGGTCAGAGTTTTCATGTTGAGAGACATGATTGAATTTGATCGGGAGGAGGAGGATGAAGCAGATCTGGATCGGAAAAACGTGTTAGGTTGCCGGAATCGGTGCTCCGATCAAAATTCCTCTCTCCTCCGGTCAAGTGTGGAGTTTTATGATAATTGGTGTGACGTGCGTAATTACATCCGATGGTGATCGATGCCACCTAATTTTTCTTACACAATAATAATAATAATAATAATAATAATAATAATAATAATAATAATAATAATAATAATAATACATTTAAATTTAAAAAACAAAGAAAATGTAACATAAAAACAAACTACTATAAAACCCTCTTATGAAACCCTCAGTAAGTAACACAGCCGTGAAATCATAGAAAAAATTACTAAGTTATTATAAAACTCGTGTATTACAACAAACCTCTTAAACAGAAAAAAATACACATAAAAACGTTGAACCCAACACGCACAGTGTGTCGTGTTAACTCGCAAAATTTTAGAGCGAAACGTAAAAATGTTGGGACACCCACTTTTTCTGTTTGAACACTATGCGACCCGCATATAACCACAAAGTCGCTGAGGCTCATCTGAACTGACGACCGCATAAACGAAACTTGATCTCGATAAACGGGTGGTCCGGGTCATCCTCTGGGTGGTCGGCTGGGCGTGGGGTGAATGTGAATGAAGAAAGAAACTCGATCGTAATGGCCCTATAGGTAGGGGTGTGCGCTAAGAGAAACAGTCTGTCCCACGGCGTACCCACACCGATAAAATGTCGTGCTTGATCAGTCTCACCCAACGTGTCCAGCATACTCCAGTCAATCGACTCGTGTGCACCAATGATGACTCGGCGTAGTCTGTCACATCGTCTAAAAGGGGAAGAAGAATCGTCATGATGAGGAAATACAAGAAACGCGTGATCCTCCAGCGGATCAATCTCTGGCCGCTCGCGCCTCCTAGACGCCTCCCCTGAGGAGCCTCAGGGACATCAACATCCTCCATCGGCTCATCGATAAGAAACTCCATCTGCAAAACATTAAAATGATTAAAATATTAATATTAATAATAAAATGATATAAATATTAATTTTAATAATAAAATGATTTAAATATGAATTTTAATAATAAAATGATATAAATATTAATTTTAATAATAAAATAATTAAAATATTAATATAAATGTTAATTTTAATATTTACCTAAATACGGTATAAATCTACCTAAATACGACATGGATCTACCTAAATACGGCATAGATCTACCTAACCACGGAATAAACTACCGAAATACCGTATGGATCTATCTAAATACGGTAAAAAAGTAACTAAATACGGTAAAAAAACTAACTCAATACGGTAAAAAAGTAACTAAATACGATATAAATCTACCAAAATACGGCATAGATCTACCTAACCACGGCATAAACTACCGAAATACCGTATGGATCTATCTAAATACGGTAAAAAAAGTAACTAAATAGGTAAAAAACTAACTCAATACGGTAAAAAAAGTACCTACATACGGTATAAAACTAACCTCTATAACGTAAGAAGTCGAAAAAACGAGATCGTGCGGGATTTTCTTGGCTTGTTCTTCAGTGTCGTTTAATGTGTGTTTGGAGAGGTTGTGTGTTTGGAGATAGTATGGACCTCTGCTGATCGCAGAGGCTTATGTAAATACCCAATGCGCCCCGCAGAGGCCTATGCGCGGCGCATGGGATCAAAGGCCACGTCAGCGATCCATGTGCTTTTGTGTTTCTTTGATCCCATGCGCCCCGCATAGGCCTCTGCGGGGCGCATTGGTTGTTTTTTTTATTTTTTTTATTTAAAAATTAGATTGTTAATTTACATTAAAAATTGATAAGTGTAAATGTTAATAATAAATCTACAAATGTTCATGTGAGGTCTCATGTGAGGACTCAGGTATATCGATAGCGTTAAGATCTATTTTAGGGTTTAGTCGACTACGATACATATCTAGTCGGTTGTCGTACGTTGTCACCGAAGCAGCGTTTTGATGAATCCCGGCCCATAAAAAGTTCGGAGTAGGCATCGGATACTGTCCTTCCAACTTCACATGTATAAAATGTTCGGATTCACGAAGGTACACAACCGTAACAGATCGATGAGGGAACACGACATCATCTGGACCCTTCGTAATTGGGAAACTAGTATCAGAGCCCCTCGTATCCAAAGTATGAACGATCACACCAAATCTCTCGGCAATAAGAAGTCCTGTATAAGGCATATCCATCCAATGTTCAGATGATGCCATTTCTAACGAGTCGAAATTTATGCTGTCTAACAGGGTCTTATATTTTCCACGCTCCATCGCCTCGAAAATTGGGAACCAAATGCTCTGGTTTCTTACCATCTCATCTACCAACTGCCGTCTTACGTCTCTGAAGTCCTTTTCCTCCCACCCTAAGCCCAAAGCTGTAGCTCGAAATCCACAATGACCATCTGGATTTACATTCTTTATTACGGATACGAAGGGATGAAACATTCTAGGAATGTGATTCTTATACTTGGTAATTTTGTAAAACCCACACATACGTTTCACAGTTCTCTTTAGATACGAAAGCATGTGCGACTGAAAACGACATGTTTGTAGAAGCCATACCAACAACCTGAATGAATGGAAGATTGTAGAGGTTGGTATTGTAGGTAGCATCAATAATTAGCACATGCGGGAATGCACGCCACATTTCGGAATGCTCATGGACAAAGAAAATATCTTCAAGATTGTTTGTGGATGGATCCTCCCGAGTTTCATAAGTGAAACGTTTTGAAATAAGAAAGTTTTCTAGTTTTTGCATAGGAAACTATGATAGGGTGTATTTTTTCCTCCTCATCTTCCAGTTTGATTTCTTCCTCGTCATATTCGTGATGAAAATTACCCTCTGCATACGAATTATCACTTCCGTAGTTGTATCCAGAATAACCTCCGGAATAACTGTGTGGTGAGTAGTTCGGGTCTGGAAGAGGCGGAATGTCGACATGAGAAGGGACGCGGTTGACAACTTCCTCGTAATGGTTGGGCTGAAACGAAGATTCGTAAGAATCAGAAATGGCGGTCTCGTATGAGTCTGGAACAACACTATCGTTAGAATCCTCACCAAATATTCCAAAAAACCACGACATATTGTGAATATACGTGATTGTGATTTGAAAGGTTTATTATGGAATTGGTAATCTCATACGATAACCAACGATAATGCATGGTCTTATAGCCTTTCTGGAGGGTCCATGCGCCCCGCAAAGGCCATTGCGGGGCGCATTGAGTTCAAACATGCACATCAACTTTAGGTCGCGCAGGTGTACGAGGTTATATTCTAATTCTTGGTACCCTATGCGACCCGCATGGGCCTCTGCGTGGCGCATGGGTACGAGGTTCACGTGTTTCCACGCAGACATGTCAGTCTGCTGCCTTTGTCGGGAAACCCTAACCCCATGCGGGGGCGCATGGGCCTATGCGACATGCATGGAAGGGTGTCAAAATAAGAAATTTGGGTGTCCCAATAGGATGACTCTAATAATAATAATAATAATAATAATAATAATAATAATAATAATAATAATAATAATAATAATAATAATAATAATAATAATAATAATACATTTAAATTTAAAAAAGAAATAAAATGTAACATAAAAACAAACTACTATGAAACCCTCTTATGAAACCCTCAGTAAGCAACACAGTCTTGAAATCATAGAAAAAATTACTAAGTTATTATAGAACTCGTGTATACAACGAACCTCTTAAACAGAAAAAAAAAATAAACATAAAAACGTTGAACCCAACACGCACAGTGTGTCGTGTTAACTCGCAAAATTTTAGAACGAAACGTAAAAATGTTGAACCAGACACACACGTTGCGCCATGTTAACTCGAAAAATTCAGAACGAAACGTAGAATGAAAATTTGCGGAAGATGAAAAGTATAGGGTACCATAAAACGAAAGTTTTGCGAAAGAAGAAAAGTATAGGGACCATAAAATGGTTTAGTCATGGAACAATGATGTGTTGCAAAACATATCTACTTTCCTTTGGAGATTTGTATATTTTTAGATAGGTTTTTGGTCGTTTTTAGTTGTTTTTGGCTTCTACTTAGTTGGAATGTATTTCTTAGGTGTTCGTGTGCAAATGGAGCTAAAACAAGCAAAGATGGAGAAGAAACGAACACATCGATAAATGCATCTAACTTTGGACGTGTTTTGGAGGATACAAATGGATTGGCAATAAATATATTGAAAGATGATGTGATAGAGGGTTGAAATGCAAAGAAGTAGAAAAAACGCAGTTAGAATGAATATTTTACGAAGAAAACAAGAAAATTTGGATTATGGTAAATTTGGTGCATCACTAGATAAAGAGGGAAGATCCTTGGGGAAGTGCGAGAGAAAGAAAAGTTTAGAAAAATTACAATCTTTCCACTGCGACTATTTTGTTTCTTTATGGTGTCTTACCGTGTCGCCAAGCTTTATCCAAGCACCCTATCGTTGCGTTAGGGAATGTTGTGCCGGAAAAGTCAAGTATTCACCTATTTAAAGCATGTTTTCAACCCTAGGTTGCATCCCCCTACTTCCAGATGATTCTAGGATGAATAAGAGACATTTTTTTGCTGTAGAAGATGTTCTGGATCGAGTATTGAGGCTAGAAGACCAATGTCACACCCCGACCCGCAGCGGAAATAAGAGTCGGGGCATAATTGGGTTATCACCAAAGCACATGACATTTACTATTATGTTTCATAATTAATGAAGTCAAAGTTACATTTTCAAATATCCAAACATGTTCATTCAATACAAAGGAAATAACCAAACATAACAATCCCAATACTAAATCGTTTTATTCTTCTAATCCAGGTCCTATGTGTTCCTAGCTGCTGCTGGTTCACCTGTATCATGTGTAAAATGAGAGTTTTTGGGTCAACATAAGTTGGCGAGTGAACCTTATTAGATAAACATTTATTAATGAATTAATGGTTAGTTTATCAATGAAAAATTGTGCATAATCATAAATGAGCAAATGTAAGTAATCAAGCAATGGCAAAAAGCAGTTACAATTATAACATACAATAACACTTGATAGCATACATGAACATACCAATATCATACGATAAATAACATAAATGAACTGTGCGATCAAGGCTCAATCAAACGGAGCCGATGGTATTGCATGTACTGAAAATGTAAAATGAACTGTGCGATCAAGGCTCAATCAAACGGAGCCGATGGTATTGCATGTACTGAAAATGTAAAATGAACTGTGCGATCAAGGCTCAATCAAACGGAGCCGATCGTATGTGGGCACGCCAGGTTCAACCGCATAATAAAATGGGGAACATGCTCAACGCTCATAAATGGGGAGCGGCGGCCTATGAATTTGCATGTACTGAATAATAAATTGCATCCAATAATAACTACTTAACAGCAACAAACAGAATACACAAGTTTATGATATGATGTATGCACAATGGTTTAGTAATAATATATATATACAAAGACACATGATACACCCCAAAACGTGATTAAAACGGGGAATTTGTAAGATTCACTCACACTGGGTGCGTTGGATTGGAGATGGTGAGATGCGCACGATTTAGATGAGCGGATCAACGAGGAATACTAACCTAAATAATAATGGAAAAATATATTAAATGGATGGATTTTATTAAGGATTTTAATGAAATTTTAGATATATTTTTGTGAGTTTATGGCTATTTTCTATCTTTAAAAAAATGTGATTTTTAAGTATTTTAATTGATTTTTAAATTAAATTAAATAAATAAAAATATAAAAAAATATTATTTTTTTAGCGTTGACTGTTGACCGGTTCGGTCAGCGAATTGATCTGCGCCGGGTGAGATTCGAACCGGCGACCTCCCGTTCGCGTGCACGCGGCTCTACCAACTGAGCTACGTGTCTAACCCGAAATAATCTAGTTTTTAATTATATTTATACACTTATTCGATTTAACCGAATTCCTTTATTTGCAAAAACATTTTAATTCAATCGGACCGGTACTCGTGACGAGTTTCGAACGCGCGACGTGTAGTTCATGTTGCACACAGTCCACCGCTGGACTGTGTGTCTAACCTGGTTAATATCTCGGTTTTTATTATACTTAACAACTAACTGGGTTATCCCGGTTTAGTTTTTAAACAAAAAGGCGCGTTATAATATAAGGTGTGTGTATAGCAGGAATCGAACTCGGGACGTGTGTGTGAAATTTGCACACAGTCCACCGCTGGACTGTGTGTCTAACCCGTTTAAAATACTGTTTTTAATTAATCTTATGCATTGTTTTGTCTTCATCTTCTTCGTCGATTTACACAGACAGCATATCCCGACTTGTTATGATTGATTTATGACTTATAAAATTTTCAGACATTAACAGTAATTTAAAAGTAGAGATTGGAGAGAGTTGAAGGAAGAGGATATACCGATTGATGTTGTTCACAGAATTCCGGCGGAGGTTCGTCGGTACTGAAAGTGAACTCCGGCTGTTGAAACCAATTAACATCGTTGATCGATTATTTATGAAGTCGAGTCACTTAAACAAGGTTTAAAAGAAGTTTAGGATATCATACCAGTTCACAGTGTGATTCCGGCAGTTTCAGAAGTTTTCCGACGAAGATAAGATTTTCGATAAACGTTGACTAGGATCGATTCTGATGGTGGAGTTGTGTTAGAGACTGATTAATCACATGATTTAAACAGAAAGAGTCGGAGTAAATACCGTGTGGGTGTGAGTCCCGGTTTTCCGGTGACTTGCAGAGTTTTTCCGGCGAGCTGATTCAGATGATCTGATGGTCCGAAAATGCGACGAAATTGAAATGGAGTATTGATATGATAGTTCTGAATCGCGAGAATGGTCTGAAGCTTGAGTTAATCAGAACTTTGATGAACTTTCGGTTTCAAAAACCGAAAATGATGAGACTTAAAGTTCAATCAATTTTAACTTGATTAGAAACCGTCAGACATCGGTTATAAGCTGAACATGTGAATTAAACAACGATTTGACGATTGGTTTGCCGATTACCGTTTCTCAGATGGCGCCATCGGTTTAACTGAATTGTGTATAAATTTCATTTGTTTTCCTATAGTTAACAGAAAACACATTGTGGCGGAGTGGTCTTGGAAGTGAGTGTTAAGTTGTTTGGAGTATTTCTTGGCTGACCCGGGTTCGAGTCCCGGCAGCTTCAAATATTTTTTATTTATTTTATTTTAACTTTTTATCAAATATAATTTTTATAGTTTAGTTTGTTTATTAATTATGTATCGTTTTAACTCAAAATTAATCATAAATATTTAATGCAACTTTTATAACTTGGTACTTGATTACAAAACGGAGCGAGTTTTGGAGACCCGATTTTTACAAATGCTACAGTATCCCCTACTTTTAGGAATTTCGTCCCGAAATTTAAGTAGTTGAAGTAGTAGGAAAAAGATGCGGGTACTTTTCACGCATTGAGTCTTCACGTTCCCAAGTAAACTCAGGTCCCCGTTTCGACTCCCAGCGTACCCTAACAATTGGAATGCGACTTCGACGAAGACGCTTCTCCCCGTAGTCCATGATCTCCACTGGTCTTTCAATAAAATGCATGGATTCATCAATCTGAATATCTTCCAGCGGAATATGGAGATTCTCATCAGCGAGGCACTTCTTCAAGTTCGACACGTGGAATGTGGGATGAATCCTGTTGAGTTCTTCTGGTAAGTCAAGCTTGTATGCTACAGGACCTACTCTTTCGAGTATCTTGAAAGGTCCTACGTAACGTGGTGCTAGCTTCCCCTTTTGACCAAAACGAACTACTCCCTTCCACGGTAATACTTTTAAAAGCACATGATCACCAATGTTAAACTCTAAGGGCTTCCGTCGTTTATCTGCATAACTCTTTTGACGACTTTGAGCCGCTAGAAGATTGTTTCGAATTTGATGGATCTTATCTGTGGTTTCTTGGATTAATTCTGGACCAGTAATTTGTGCTTCCCCAATTTCGTGCCAACATACAGGAGATCGACACTTTCGACCATATAAGGCTTCAAAAGGTGCCATGCCGATGCTCGAATGATAGCTGTTGTTGTACGAAAATTCAACTAATGGTAGATGGGCGTCCCAATTTCCTTTGAAGTCTATGACACATGCTCTAAGCATATCCTCAAGAGTTTGAATGGTGCGCTCAGACTGTCCATCAGTTTGAGGATGATAGGCGGTACTGAGATCTAATCGTGTGCCCATAGCGGATTGTACTGCTTGCCATGTACGTGAGGTGAAACGACCATCACGATCAGAAATAATACTTAATGGTACCCCATGCCGGCTCACGATTTCGTTGATATAAATACGTGCAAGCTTTTCGTTCTTGAAATCTTCGCGGATAGGAATAAAGTGAGCTGATTTTGTAAGTCGGTCTATAATCACCCATATAGTGTCATACCCACCAGAAGTGCGAGGTAACCCGGTAATGAAATCCATGGTTATATTTTCCCACTTCCATACAGGTATTTCCGGTTGGACTAGAAGTCCTGAGGGTCTTTGGTGTTCAGCCTTCACCTTGGAACATGTGAGACACTTGGAGACAAAAACGGCAATATCCTTCTTCATTCCAGGCCACCAATAGGTGTATCGTAGGTCTTGATACATCTTATCGGCTCCGGGGTGTATAGAATATCGCGTTTTGTGAGCTTCATTCATAAGAGTTTCACGAAGATTGTTGTGGTTAGGAATCCAGATACGATCTAGGTAATACAGGATACCGTCTGATTTAGTTTCAAGTTTTAGCTCGGCTCCACAGGACATCTCTTTTCGTACGTCTTCTTCTGTTATTGAAACGTGTTGAGCTTCACGAATTTGATCTTTAATGTCGGTTATAATTTGCGAACATAGAAGATGAATGGAGTTCGCATAACCCTTTCGACTAAGTGCATCAGCCACCACATTTGCTTTACCAGGGTGGTATCTAATTTCACAGTCGTAATCATTCAGGAGTTCGACCCATCTTCGTTGCCTCATATTTAACTCTTTTTGATCGAAGATATGTTGAAGACTCTTGTGGTCAGTGTATATTTCACACTTAGTACCATAGAGATAATGTCTCCATATCTTAAGAGCGAATACAACAGCTCCAAGTTCTAGGTCATGAGTGGTGTAGTTCTTTTCATGTGTCTTGAGTTGTCTCGAGGCATAAGCTATGACTTTTCCTCTTTGCATGAGAACGCAGCCTAATCCTTGCCCTGACGCGTCGCAATAGACTACAAAATCATCATAACCTTCAGGAAGAGTGAGGATTGGTGCATCACAAAGTTTTTGTTTAAGAGTTTGAAAAGCTTCTTCTTGCTTGGGTCCCCATACGAAAGGTTTTCCCTTATGGGTTGAAGCCGTGAGTGGCACAGCAATGCGAGAGAAGTTTGAAATGAACCGACGATAATAGCCAGCTAGTCCAAGAAAAGATCTTACTTCAGTTGGTGTACGTGGAGCTTGCCATTCTTGAACTACTTTGATCTTTGAAGGGTCAACATGTATTCCTTTGTCATTGACTACATGCCCGAGGAATTGCACCTCTTTCAACCAGAATTCACATTTAGAGAACTTGGCATAAAGCTTTTCCTTTTCTAGAAGTGCAAGAACAAGTCGAAGATGACGCTCATGATCAGCTTTAGATTTTGAATAAATAAGAATATCGTCGATGAAGACTATAACAAATCGATCAAGATAAGGTTTGCAGACTCTGTTCATTAGGTCCATGAAAACAGCTGGTGCGTTGGTTAATCCAAACGGCATAACCATGAATTCATAGTGGCCATAACGAGTTCGAAAAGCAGTCTTAGGGACGTCTTCTTCATGCACTCTAAGCTGATGATAGCCAGATCGAAGATCGATTTTCGAAAAGCAGCTGGCACCTTGTAGTTGGTCAAGAAGATCATCAATGCGAGGTAAGGGATAGCGATTTTTGATGGTTAACTTGTTGAGCTCTCTGTAGTCGATGCACATACGAAAAGATCCATCTTTCTTCTTTACAAAAAGAACAGGTGCACCCCAAGGCGACGAGCTAGGACGTATGAATCCCTTGTCAGTCAACTCTTGCAATTGACTGGCTAACTCTTGCATTTCAGAGGGGGCTAACCTATATGGAGACTTTGCAACTGGTGTAGCACCAGGTATAAGATCAATACGAAATTCGACATCTCTGATTGGAGGAAGTCCTGAAATGTCATCAGGAAAAACTTGTGGAAAGTCTTTTACTGCAGGAATATCTTCAAGTTTCTTCTCTGTGGTCCCCTTCTTGATGATATGGGCTAAAAATGCGACATAATTCTTGCGAAGATATTTTTGAGCTTGAAGACAAGACATTAAGCTGAGCCCTTTCGACGAGGTTTCTCCAATGATTCGAAGAGTCTGACCGTTTGAAAGAGGAATACGAATAAATTTTTCACGACATACAACTTCCGCCTGATGTTGACTGAGCCAATCCATACCGATTATGATGTCGAAACTTCCTAGCTTCATAGGAATAAGGTCGACTGAGAAATCGTGGTCGTTTAAGGTGAGTGTACAGTTGCGTAATATAGAGTCTAACGAAACTGGTTTCCCGTCCGCAACTTCTACCCTTATGGATTCTGCGAGCTTATCCCGATTTTTGCTTAAGATAGGTTCAAATTCTAATGACACAAAACTTCTATCCGCACCAGTATCAAATAACATAGAGGCATATCTACCATTTATAAGGAACGTACCGTTGACCACATTGCCGTCAGCTCTGGCCTGGTTCGCGTTAATATTGAAAGCTCTTCCTCTTGCAGGTGGAGGAGCTTGGTTCGCTTGATTCACTGGGTTAGCTTGGGCCTGAGCATGAATAATATTAACCAGCCTTGGACATGTGTTTCTGAAATGACTTGGGTCGCCGCAATTGAAGCAAGCCCGCATAGGTTGGCCCATAGGATAATTGGGTTGGTAGTATGTTTGGGCTAAATGTTGGGTGGGTGGAAATGGTAGGGGTTGTTGGGCTTGACCCATTAATTGTTGGTGGGTTTGGGTTATAGGTTGATGGCGGTTTGTTCGTTGAGGCATACGGCAGTTTTGAACAGTATGCCCTGCGCGACCGTAGCCGGTGCAGTATTGGCAAGGATGATCAGGGGAGTGGTGATACTGACAACGGTTACATTTTGGTAGTGGGCCTGTGTAGGGTCTTCTGTATGGTGCGGGTGAAGGAGTGACTTGAGTGATGGGTGCAGCAGGAATAGGGGTGTTAGTTTGGGTAACAGCAAAATTTCTGGTGTTACGCTTCCTCTTGTTAGCAAACTTAGAGGAAGGAATGGGGTGGTTTGAAGTTTGTCCCTCAACAGGGGCTTTCTTCTTCTTCTCTTCTTTGAACTTCCCGTTGCGAATTCGGTTTTCGGTCAGTTCAGTTGCTAACTCCATAGCCGCTTCGAGTGTTACTGGTGAAACGCTAAGAACTGAATCTTGGATTTTCGAGGGAAGTCCTCGAATATAATGCTCGATCAGACGATAGGTTGGTGTGAACAGATTTGGAACCATTTGGTTCAACTCCAAAAACCTCTTGTTGTAGGTAGTGTGATCACCCTCCTTTTGCTTTAAGGCATGAAATTCATCCTCCAATTTCTTAATTTCACTTCTAGGACAGAAACGCCTAGTCATGATTTCCCTTAACTCCTCCCAAGTTAAGCCATCGCATCTTCAGTTCCCCTCTTCCCTTTCTCAGTATTCCACCAAGTGAGAGCTACACCAAGTAGTCTCCCGGTGGCGTAACGAACCTTGCGATCCTCAGGACAATCGCAGTTTAGGAAGGTGTTTTCCATCTCCTCGAACCAATGTAGGAGAGCAGTGACACCCTCTGTCCCTTCAAATTTAGGAGGATCACAGGACTTAAAATGTTTGAAAGAGCACTTGTTGGTAGGAGGGTTGTTGATGTTCTGATCCTGTTGTTAGGGAGGGTTAGTAGGATTCGTTGCAAGGGCTTGTTGTACTTGGACCACAATGTCAGGAAGTATCGTGGCCATTTGTTTCGCGATATGAGTGGCCAAACGTTCTTGAGACCTTCCCGATCTTTTACCCTTCGTTGCTGTCTAGACGACATCTACAGGATCATAAAATGAGAAGATTGTGAGTTTATGGTGTCTTTTTAGGTGTCATGTGTCTTTAAGAAAATGAAAATAACATAAAATTCAATAATGCAACTACATCCATAGGATGTCTTGGGTTCGCTCATGTTGGGCCTCAAATGTCCCCCATACCTTCACCTATATAGTCATGTGGGCCCCCATGGCTATTGGCTCGGTAGGATTCACATTAGTATTGGCAATTTAACACTCGCATCCCCCGAATGCAAACCACAAAATATGTTCATGAGATGTTTGGTCGGAACGTGTCCAGGTGTAGACACAATGACAACTCAAAGTGGGATTAGCTCACACGACGTTTGGTATAGCATGCTTTGGCCTAATAGGTACTTCGTACTCTCATCGTTAGTCCCCAGGTAGGCAAACTGGTCCTTTATTTTGGATTTATACGAATGCCAGCCTAGACAGGACGTTCCGACTACCGGTACTGGTACCCTTCCAGTTACTACATGCCCGTCATGAGAACTCACTTTGATGAGATTTGAAAACACGAAAATCATTGTAAAAACAATCATGAAGTGGTGTGTGCTTTCATGGATGTGATATGTTATGAGCATACGATTTCATGATAGGCATTATATGATAATACATACTTATGAACATGCTTGCACAATATCAATGTAACATTTAACATAAAACATATAAACATCATGAAATTTTGGCATATAACACACAAAATTCTTATAAGTTTCTAATCGACTATAGTATAGGCTCTAAGGGTCTAATAACCTATCCTATATCCCTATAGTCATGGCTCTGATACCAATCTGTCACACCCCGACCCGCAGCGGAAATAAGAGTCGGGGCATAATTGGGTTATCACCAAAGCACATGACATTTACTATTATGTTTCATAATTAATGAAGTCAAAGTTACAATTTCAAATATCCAAACATGTTCATTCAATACAAAGGAAATAACCAAACATAACAATCCCAATACTAAATCGTTTTATTCTTCTAATCCAGGTCCTATGTGTTCCTAGCTGCTGCTGGTTCACCTGTATCATGTGTAAAATGGGAGTTTTTGGGTCAACATAAGTTGGCGAGTGAACCTTATTAGATAAACATTTATTAATGAATTAATGGTTAGTTTATCAATGAAAAATTGTGCATAATCATAAATGAGCAAATGTAAGTAATCAAGCAATGGCAAAAAGCAGTTACAATTATAACATACAATAACACTTGATAGCATACATGAACATACCAATATCATACGATAAATAACATAAATGAACTGTGCGATCAAGGCTCAATCAAACGGAGCCGATCGTATTGCATGTACTGAAAATGTAAAATGAACTGTGCGATCAAGGCTCAATCAAACGGAGCCGATCGTATTGCATGTACTGAAAATGTAAAATGAACTGTGCGATCAAGGCTCAATCAAACGGAGCCGATCGTATGTGGGCACGCCAGGTTCAACCGCATAATAAAATGGGGAACATGCTCAACGCTCATAAATGGGGAGCGGCGGCCTATGAATTTGCATGTACTGAATAATAAATTGCATCCAATAATAACTACTTAACAACAACAAACAGAATACACAAGTTTATGATATGATGTATGCACAATGGTTTAGTAATAATATATATATACAAAGACACATGATACACCCCAAAACGTGATTAAAACGGGGAATTTGTAAGATTCACTCACATTGGGTGCGTTGGATTGGAGATGGTGAGATGCGCACGATTTAGATGAGCGGACCAACGAGGAATACTAACCTAAATAATAATGGAAAAATATATTAAATGGATGGATTTTATTAAGGATTTTAATGAAATTTTAGATATATTTTTGTGAGTTTATGGCTATTTTCTATCTTTAGAAAAATGTTATTTTTAAGTATTTTTAATTGATTTTTAAATTATATTAAATAAATAAAAATATAAAAAAAATATTATTTTTTTAGCGTTGATCGTTGACCGTTGACCGGTTCGGTCAGCGAATTGATCTGCGCTGGGTGAGATTCGAACCGGCGACCTCCCGTTCGCGTGCACGCGGCTCTACCAACTGAGCTACGTGCCTAACCCTAAATAATCTAGTTTTTAATTATATTTATACACTTATTCGATTTAACCGAATTCCTTTATTTGCAAAAACATTTTAATTCAATCGGACCGGTGCTCGTGACGAGTTTCGAACGCGCGACGTGTAGTTCATGTTGCACACAGTCCACCGCTGGACTGTGTGTCTAACCTGGTTAATATCTCAGTTTTTATTATACTTAACAACTAACTGGGTTATCCCGGTTTAGTTTTTAAACAAAAAGGCCGTTATAATATAAGGTGTGTGTATAGTAGGAATCGAACTCGGGACATGTGTGTGAAATTTGCACACAGTCCACCGCTGGGCTGTGTGTCTAACCCGTTTAAAATACTGTTTTTAATTAATCTTATGCATTGTTGTGTCTTCATCTTCTTCGTCGATTTACACAGACAGCATATCCCGACTGTTTATGATTGATTTATGACTTATAAAATTTTTAGACATTAACAGTAATTTAAAAGTAGAGATTGGAGAGAGTTGAAGGAAGAGGATATACCGATTGATGTTGTTCACAGAATTCCGGCGGAGGTTCGTCGGTACTGAAAGTGAACTCCGGCTGTTGAAACCAATTAACAGCGTTGATCGATTATTTATGAAGTTGAGTCACTTAAACAAGGTTTAAAAGAAGTTTAGGATATCATACCAGTTCACAGTGTGATTCCGGCAGTTTCAGAAGTTTTCCGACGAAGATAAGATTTTCGATAAACGTTGACTAGGATCGATTCTGATGGTAGAGTTGTGTTAGAGACTAATTAATCACATGATTTAAACAGAAAGAGTCGGAGTAAATACCGTGTGGGTGTGAGTCCCCCGGTTTTCCGGTGACTTGCAGAGTTTTTCCAGCGAGCTGATTCAGATGATCTGATGGTCCGAAAATGCGACGAAATTGAAATGGAGTATTGATATGATAGTTCTGAATCGCGAGAATGGTCTGAAGCTTGAGTTAATCAGAACTTTGATGAACTTTCGGTTTCAAAAACCGAAAATGATGAGACTTAAAGTTCAATCAATTTTAACTTGATTAGAAACCGTCATACATCGGTTATAAGCTGAACATGTGAATTAAACAACGATTTGACGATTGGTTTGCCGATTACCGTTTCTTAGATGGCGCCATCGGTTTAACTGAATTGTGTATAAATTTCATTTGTTTTCCTATAGTTAACAGAAAACACATTGTGGCGGAGTGGTCTTGGAAGTGAGTGTTAAGTTGTTTGGAGTATTTCTTGGCTGACCCGGGTTCGAGTCCCGGCAGCTTCAAATATTTTTTATTTATTTTATTTTAACTTTTTATCAAATATAATTTTTATAGTTTAGTTTGTTTATTAATTATGTATCGTTTTAACTCAAAATTAATCATAAATATTTAATGCAACTTTTATAACTTGGTACTTGATTACAAAACGGAGCGGGTTTTGGAGACCCGATTTTTACAAATGTTACAACCAAAAGTTTGAAGCTTTGCAACTTGTTAGTCTTCGTTATCGATTTCTTTTCGTTTAACCAAATTCTTGTTTGATCATGATGCTTACGACTTTTAGCTATTGTTTTGATACTATAAACACACTTACAGGCTATTTTTTTAGCCACCTAAGTTTTGATGATCTTTTAATCTGTGTTTCGAGTTTTGGTGTGACTTTTGACTAAGTATTGTGCTAAAAGTTAAAATAGTTTTGATTTGTTGCTGATTATTATTAAGTGTGCTTATGTTTGGTTGTGATTAGTTGTTGATTTTGATGTGTATGGAAAGAAGAGATTCACCCTAGATATGTTAAAGTCATTCATAGGTTGTTAGTCGGTAGATTTTTGTCAGAACTTATCATTAGAAATAATATAGGTTAACTAATCAACTAAAACCAGCTAGAATATAGTGTGCACCCAATATTGATGATTCGAAAGATAATTCAGGATTGGTAGGTTGATCTATACGTTGTTTGATAGTATGAACACTCGTTAGCACAGGATTCTTCTATTTATTTGCGCCTATTGATTCTTTGGTTTTCGGTGTATCATCTTAGAACTAGCTTCACGATTAGAAGATTATTAGGGTGTTGCTCTTTTAATTCGGATAGTTGTGGGTGAAAGGTCACCTCAACCTAGGATCTGACTCAAGAATATAATCACTAGGTATGCGGAATCCATCTAGCAACAACCACTGTAGAATATTGGATTAAGAACAAGAAGAATGAGAGTGATCTGAGAATACACAAAGTATTCTCAGTTGAAGATGATGAATGACGTCACACACAGTAGCCGCCAGACAATGCACACAGTAATGATTAGGGTTTCTTGCTACACAAACTTTCCACAAAAGAAACTGTTATCTTGTCATATTCCATTAAGGGTTTATATGCAAGACACATCCGGACACACATGTCCGGATACAAAACAAAGGCCCAAGGCCCAATAACTAACAAACTCGGATTGTGCTACTAATGTACAAATCTAGACAATCCTATCAAGCATTAATTCAGATATAGGGGACAACCCTTGTCTGGATTACACATGAAACAGTAAACTCGGACATCCATACATATGTAAACTCGGACATCCATACATATGTAAATTCGGACTCATGTGTCCTTGATAAACTCGAACACATGACTGATTACATAGAAAACTCGGACCTCTAACATACATAGAAACTCGGCATAATTCAAGTTATCACAAATTACATAAAAGACCCTTAGACTTGATGAGAGCCTGCACTTATCACCCAAAGTGAATTTACAAACTCCCCCTTGATCAGTGTGGGATCTTCAATGCTGAACTTGTAATCTTCATCTAAGCTTCGAAATTCACTGACTGCACACACTTGGTTTTTCATGCAAAACTGCACAACCTTGATGTATTGATTTGCTAATGGATGATCTTCTTCAAGGTATCACAGGGGCAGGTGATACCTTGATGTATAGTGAATTTACAAACTCCCCCTTGATCAGTGTGGGATCTTCAATGCTGAACTTGTAATCTTCATCTAAGCTTCGAAATTCACTGACTGCACACACTTGGTTTTTCATGCAAAACTGCACAACCTTGATGTATTGATTTGCTAATGGATGATCTTCTTCAAGGTATCACAGGGGCAGGTGACGCAACTTCTTCAGATGCTTCAACTTCATATTGATGAGCCAGACTGGATCCAAAATCTGAATAATCTCGTCAGTCACTTTCTTTTCTGTTATGACTGCTTCACCAGTTTTCCCATCAACATACCAACTACCAATCCCCTGAATCTTATCGAGATCAAACTTGCACACGGGAATTTTACGTAGGCATCTGGCTGGAGGATACACCATCTTCAAAACCTGTTTACCAGTGAACTTATGTTTGGACTTGGAAGCTCGTCCAACTGTGGTTTGAATTTCTTCCATTTACTTTTGCGGCTTTCAGATACCAGATGAGGGATTAAACCTCTAATGTTGCCTACGTTGGTATGGTTGTTTAGATCCAACTGTGCAAGAAGATGAAGATCGCGAGCTGGTAAGGTTTGTAGGTACTTAACCCATGGCCTGAAATATTGAACCCTATCCATACATTTGATCATAACCAAACTATGTTGTTCGTCAAAATCCTAACTCCTTATCTGACCCGAGTATTCCCCTTTGGTGTTAATATACCTCTTCTTTTGAGTCTAACCAGGAAGAGATTTGAACCATTTACGAGGCGCCAGATGGACCTCTTTGGGAACTTGTATAAGATTCGTAATTTCGTCAGGAAGAGCATCTCCAAAGACATAGTTTCTAAGATCATCCATATTTACATTCACAGATTCGTATTCAATACTCTTTCCCTTACCCGTTTCAACAAAGTCAAACTTGTCAGCAAACTCATCATCTGACCTCCAATCTTCCACTATCCCTTCCACAACATCGCCTTCTTCCAAAATCAAATCAGCAGCAGAATCATTATTATCATAATCAGAAGATGAACCAAGATTAGCAACAGTAGGACCCTTGTCTTTCCCAGCTTCAGCTCCCCTTCCAGACTCCCCCTGAGCCTGAGCAACGGTTGCAGCTTCAGAAGCTTGTGAGCTCCTTGGTGTAACATTTGAAATTTTCAAAACATTGTACAATTTCGATCGTTTTCGTACTTAATAAAGTTTTATGTTTTATTCATGTATTTCGTTATCTTACATTTATGACATTATTCACAGTGATTGGTGTTCATTTATGATATTTGAAGTGTTGGCGAGTCCAAACTTTATTTAAAATTATGTTGGCGAAAATGCGATACAAGCTTATCACGTAACAAATAAAATGCCAAACAACGTCGGTGACCGCCCGATTAATGTTAAATCCTAAAAAGATAGTTCGTTGTGACTAAAATGATATTTTTAATCATATTCTTGAGGAAAAAATTAATTAAAACTCTTAAAATCCTTATTTTGCGAATTTAAGCGCATACTGCGTAGTACATCGCGTATACTGCGAAATACAGACAACGCAGCCCGTCTAGGCAAATAAAATATTATTCAACAATATTATGGCGAGTTTATTTCTATAGAGTGATAAAAATAATTTTAAACGCTTTAAAACGTGATTTAAACGCGAGATAAAATACCTGGTGGCCATTTAAATGCATGTATTTAGCTCATATGCATTATATATATGTATCCATATGCATCTAGGTGTGAGTATGGGGTGTAGGTGGCGGCCATATGTGCCCACCATGTTGCCTTATTTCTTGCATTATGCCAAGTGTCTCACCTAGGTTCTATAACCCACACACCTTTCATGCATACGTGCATATTTCAAGAACACTCAAACTCACTTTCTCTCTCTCACACCCAACTGTCCACACTCCTCTCTCTCTCTCTCTCTCTCTCTATCTCTTCCATTTTCAAGTTTTGATGATTTCTTGAAGATTCAAATTTATTCCAAGGTGATTTCAAAGGTGTTTGAAGATCCAAAGGCTTTTTCAACTGATTTCCAAGATAAGCAAGCTCCATAACATCAAAGAAATCATCAAAACCCATTAACATACTTGGAAGGTATTAAATTACTTTAAAGTTAGTGTTCTTGGTTTTTTGATATGGATGATGATGGAAAGTTTATCAAATACTTGGATTTCTTCACAAACTTGAAATACTAAACAAGAAATGGTTTTAATCAAATAAAAATCAGTGACATGTGTGGATATATATATACACACACACACATGGCCGAATACATATGTATGTATATGTTAGAGATTATGTTTTGATTGAAGATGATACTTGATTGTGATAATTCTTGAATGATGTGAGCTAAAGTGAATGCATGTATGATCGAAAATGGTTTTTGATAAAAGTTCATGCGATTGAAAAGAAATGTATGAAAAATTGATTCTTTGATGTATGCATGTGTCGTGTATGTATACATATGAATATGTATATATGGGTTATTGTTTACTAGTTCATAAATGATCATAAGTTAGTGAACTTGAAATGATATGATAAAATTTAGTTAAAACAGAATATGAACATAAAAAATAATGCTATATGATGTGTTTTTATGTTATAAAATGTTGTCATAAGTTTGGTAGCTTTGCATGATATACATGAAGCATAGAAAGTAGTAAACTGGGTGAAATTGTGTGATTTATGTGTCTTATGTGAGACCTTCACTATCATGAGTATAACCACCATTTTAGTCAGTAAATAACACGTGTGGTGTTAAAATATCAAGTCGTGATGATTTGGGATGGTTACGGTAAAGTTCGGTACAAGACTATCCGTTAAAAACGATAAAAATCGGCTTTTAAAGTGATTTTTGCAAAATTGTTTTAAATCAGAATGTAAACTGATATTTTTATAATAAAAATAAGTATTTTAACTATGTTAAGTAACCTTGGTGTTTGGTTAGTCATACGTGACTTTCGACGCCTAAAAACGTCACCGAAACGTTAAAAATATGCACATTTAATGTACACGAACACGAGTAGTTTCATGCATGGATTGTATGTTGATGTGTGATATATGAATATGGGCATGTATTATGTGAAATTATAAGTAGTAGCATGATAGTTGGATGTATATATATGCATGCATACTTGTGCGGTTTATATGATAGTTTTGTTAAAAGACATGTTAAAATGCAACTTATATATTAGAGCATGAAAATGATACATAAACTAACTTGTGAAGTTATTACATGTATAAAAATACTTTAAGAGTGATAAATTATGTATGTTGGTGGAATACGTGCACTATGACATTTGGTGATATGTTGAAATTTTGTGTAATTAGGTTACTACGTGCAAACTATGAATATTGTATATAAACGAGTGCGTAAATGGATATAACATAATAACGGTCAACAATAAATCATTTAAGTTCACAAAATATTAATATATATATATATATATATATATATATATGAACTCATATATACACAAATTGTCAACATAACAAAAATAATAACTTTTTGAGAACATCTTGAAGTTATGTGAAAAATCATAAGTTTTGGAGAAACTTAGGATTTCAGAATAATTGATCATTAAATCGTTCCTATTTGAATTTAGGACGTGTAGATCAACATTGAGGAAATTGTGGTTGTTAACATACGCACCCGAAGGTGAGTACATAGTTCCCTATTTTACATTTTCAAATGCTTTGGGGTGATTCGGATGTGCTAAACTATATTATAAAACATATTTACTACATATGGTTCATGTGAGTACACAGTTCTCCACTTTTACGCTTTTCTAACTATTTTGGGGTGATTTATATGTGCCTATAAAACATATCTTCAAAAAGATTTGCAAAACATTATTATATATAATGATATAAGTATTCAAAACACCTCTTTTTCATCTTCAACTACTTTGATTCATTTACATTATCAAAGTTTAGAAAACCACTATTATGCATTTTTACTCGTATCCTTAACAATTACAAAAGCGTGTTCACATTTCATATAACATATTTTCACATTGTGCGAGACTTGATATCATCAATCATACATTCATTAGCTTTGGTCAAGCCGACCAGTAGTATGTTATGGTACCATTGGATTGACAACCCCATTCCCGCTTCCTAGGTATGTTTGGAGGTATTTTGGGAATGACAGAAACTGAGCAGCTCATTGATATTTCCATTCTGGGGGATTATCCATCATTCTATCGTAGAATTGAATCTATTCATCATCAAATCATGATTTCTCACAATTAGTCAACTGTTTTATCGAGATTAAAACGTTTTAATCATTTATTCAAAACAAGTTGTTTGACCACTTATTCAATACACAAAACCTATGTTACTCGCCGACATTTAATTGTTGACCCGATATTTTCACATATGTTTCAGGTGCAGATGTGTGATGATTTACAAGTTTGGAACGCGTAGGAACGGAACAGGGCCTTAGTTTACTTAAAATAAACAATAGTATTTGTAATAGTTTGTATTTCCTAGACAATGTCATGTAATCTAAATCAATAAAACGAAACTTAGATACCAAGCATTGTGAAACAATTTGTAACATGACTCCCTAGTGTTTCCGCCGTGTGTTGTTGTTACTACGCGATTAGGGTGTTACCAATTGGTATCAGAGCACTGGTTATAGGGAACTAGGTTACTAGAATTACTTTTGACCTAGACTATTGTAATACCCCAATCACGTAATATAACAACACGCAGCGGAAATATCGGGAAGTCATGTTACAAATTGCTCACAACAATAACAACCATACCCAGTAAATCCCACCAATAGCTAAATTGCTCATAACAACTGGTACTAAATTGTTTCATTATGGTTAACATTGTTTTACAATACAAAGAATACAAGAAATTGTCTTTTGTTTAAAGGAGTCTAAGGCCTGAATGCGTTCCTGTGTGTAGCATGCTTGAATAATCGATAACCTGAGACATATATGAAAAAGACATCAACAAACAATGTTGGCGAGTACATAGGTTTTGTTGGCCAATATTGGCAAAAGGTTTGGTATTGCAATACTTTGACAACTATGAGAGTCGTCAATTGAAAATGGACTCTTTGAAACCAAGGAATGGCAAAAAGGTTTAGCATTGCAATACATTATCTTGATTGTGAAACTTGTGACAATAGAGTTTTGCATATGGCAATATGATTATTACTAGGTAATTTTTATGCCATTTGAAAATTGTACTTTGGTTTTTGTTAGAACAATGAAATCGGTTATAAACTTGTGTGAGTACTATTAGAAATCAAATCAATGATTTATAATAATACTTTGGATATCCTTCTAAGAATCTAACATATGAAAATATAGAAAGATTATACAAGGATTTGAATATTGAACATTTGAATCAATTGAACACAAAATACTAAAGTGATTTGGATAACGCTATAAGGGTAATAAAATAAGAACACTTATATATAGGAAGTACCAGCGGCATATGTAACACCCCGATCGCGTAATACAACAACACGCGGCAGAAATATCAAGGCGTCACGTTACAAATTGCTCAGCCACAACTGATACTAAATTGTTTCACCATCATTAACATTGTTTTACAATACAAGGAAAACATGAAGTTGTCTTTTGATTAAGGAAGTCTAAAGTCCGGATGCATTCCTATATGCAGCAAACTTGAATATTCGAAACCTGAAACATATGTGAAAACGAGACATCAACAAATAATGTTGGCGAGTACATAGTTTTGTTAGCCAGATTAATGACAAAAAGTTTAGTGTTGCAATACTTCGACAACTACAAGAGTCGTCTATTCAAAATGGACTCTTTAAGCCAAAGAATGGCAAAAAGATTTAGTATTGCAATAAATTAACTTGATTATGAAACTTGTGACAAAATAGTTTTGTATATGGCAACTGATTAATACTAAGTAATTTTTATGTCATTGAAAATTGTACTTTGTTCATTGTAATCGCCTTGAATTTGATCATAAAACTTTTGAGTGTGTTATTAGAAATCCAATCAAGGATTAATAACAACAATATTGAAAACTTGTCATAACTTGCGTGAGTATTATTAGAAATCAAATCAATGATTTGAAATAATACTTTGGTTATCCTTCTAGAATCTAACATATAAAAATATGAAAGAATTCTACAAGGATTTGAATATTGTACTTTGAATCAATCAACACAAAATCCTAATGTGATTTGGATAACGCTACAAGAGTAATACAATAAGAACACTTATATATAGGAATTACCAGCAGCGTATCCACCATGTTCTTATAGTATTACACTCGTTTCGTTATCTAGATCACAACTAATCAAATAACCACATAATCATCGTCTTGGTCACATTGTCTTGTCATATACGTATTAAAGTACACAGAATCCATTAAAGGACTACCAATTAGTACTTTAAACATCCCATGGTTATCTAACTATAAAGATAGATAGATGCGTTAGGGATAGTTTAGTCACTTGTCTTGTCAAATACGCATTAAAGTACACAGAATCCAATAAAGGACTACCAATTTGTACTTTAAACATCCCATGGGTATCTAACTATAAAGATAGATAGATGCGTTAGGGATATAGTTTAGTCACTTGTCTTGTCACATTGTCTTGTCAAATACGCATTAAAGTACACAGAATCCAATAAAGGACTACCAATTAGTACTTTAAACATCCCATGGGTATCTAACTATAAAGATAGATAGATGCTTTAAGGATTTGGTAGCATATCAAGCTATGCTTTGGTTCAGTATATCAGGCTATACTTTGGTTTAGCATATCAAACTATGCTTTGGTTTAGTCACATTGAATCATAAAGTCCTAAATCCTAATGGTGAGTCGGATAATGGTATGAAGGGTAATACAATAAGCACACTTATATATCGGAAGTACCAGCGGCATATCCACCATGTTCTTATTGTAGTAATCTAGTTTCGCTATCTAATTCACCAACAATCTCTACACATAAACAATAACCATCGTCATCGGCGTGTAAAGCACTTCTTAGAAACCTTAGATTTAAGACTGTACTTCAAGTATCCTACTAGGATCAATCTATAAAGATAGAAAGATACTATAAGGATTTGTTTCGTGTCCCCAATTGTCATGTCTTGCATAAAAGGAATATTGCACAAAAATGCTCTTAGTAAACATATAATTGCCATACATTGTGAAAAATTGATTACACATATGAATCACCCCAAAATATTTGGAAAACGTAAAGAAGGGGAGCAATGTACTCGCCTGGGATTGCGTATAGATCTTGTTCAAATGATATAACAAAGCTCAAAGGATCAAGAGTTCAAGTGTCGAAGTGGTTCCTAGTGTATTTGATAACTACATGTTAGTGTGTCGAACTTGAAAACGAGGGATTGGATAGAATGAGGTATATAAACCAAACAAGAGTTGGATCTTGTATATTATGGTTTATAATATCAATCATTCTGAATTGGAAGCATTTCAAAGAGTTTTGACTCGCTACGGCTTGCTAAAGTGGTTTACGCCACTTTAACGGGTCATAAACGTAACTATGGGTTCGGGTGGTTAAATATATCCTATGATAAGTCTAATATGCCAAAATTAGTTTATATAAGTTGTATAATCAGTTTAGATGTCAAAACAATGCTCTTATATGTTCAAAACTAATTTAAGTGCAAAAAGTGTATTTTCGGCATTATAAGGAATACATATTCGACTTGTCAGTTGACTAACCAAACGGTATGACCTTAAGGTATAACCTCAGAGGGTTATTCCCTATAATACTATGGTCATAATAATGGGCTTGGTCGGATCCTAAAGGTGACCAAACGGGTCGGATTCGAAAGTCAAAGCGGTAGTCAAGACCGCTCGACTTACGACCCTAAACAAGTACTAAACTAAAAGTGACGAGTTAGACATGTTTAACATGTCTAACTAAGTTTATAAAACTGATTTGGTATCAAAACAAAGTGTTTGATACTCGAAAATAGTTCCGTCGTATAATGCACACTTTGCGCATTATTGACCGAAACCTTGACTCGTCACTTCGACTAGGAAAACGTGGTAATCAGTAAGCATGATGGCTATGGATCATAACCATCGTGATTACGATCACGTTGCAAAGTTCATTTGAACTTTGCTTCTGAAAGTCAAACACTGTTTGACTTTTAGCTTAAAATAGCTAAAATGAATGAACAAGGCTAAGCTAGAACACTTACTTGTGCTTAAGGCAACCAAGGATGAAGAAAGAGACTTAGAAAACTCAGTTGGGAGACCTTCAACAAAGTGGGAGTCCTCCTCTTAGAGTTATAGAGAGAAAGGGAAGGAATGAGCAAGTTGAAATGTGAGATCAAGGACCTATTTATAGTTGTGGAGGATGAATTTGATGATCACAAGTGCCAAGGACCATTCTAGGATCATTCCACATGTTCAAAGACGTGTCAAGACCTGGCTAGAACTTGGAGATCACGAATCTTGGGTTTCAAAGCTGTAAAACAGCTGTCTGCCATTTTTCTACTGTACCTGGGCATCCCCCGCGTGTGGCGCCTGGGATTCCTAAGTTTCAGAATTGGCATAACAGGTCCCTGCAGCCTAAAACTTGATTTTCGACGCGTTTTGGCACTTTTAACACCCGTTAACCCCATTTTTGAGCTTTATAAGGAAGATAAAGCATAGGGAACTTGAAATATGTCCAAATATATCTCAGGTGTTGGTTTGTTTGGTCGTACGGTTGTGGTTTTCGGTTAATTATGACGAAAGTCGTAACCGACGCGCAAATGACCGTAAATGCGTGACGAATGATATTTTTGCATTCTAATCATTAAAATACAGGATTTTAATGATTACAAAAATTTTTGGATGTCTGTACATGTTCCGGATAGCGAAATACGCAAATTGGCATAGTTTCGCAGAATTTGCAAAATAGCCCCTGAAGTTGCATAAAGATGTTTTTGTCATTCCTAAGCCCTCATAACTTATATCTAGGGTATTTAGGGTATGTGTAGCTTATTTCCTACAAGAATTTGACTATGAAGATAGAAAGATCCTACAAGGATTTGGTTCGTGTTCTCAATCATCGTGTTTTGCATAATAGGAATAATACACAAAAAAACACTTAGTAAACACACATATGCCATACATTGAGAAAAATTGATTACACATATGAATCACCCCAAAACATTTGAAAAACGTAAAAGAGGGGACTATGTACTCATGGGTTTGCGTTTAGATCTTGTTCAATCGAAAAACAAAGCTCAATGTTCAAGAGTTCAAGTGTTGAAGTGGTTCCTAGTGTATCGGGTAACTACGTGTTAGTGTGTCGAAACTTGAAAAACGGGAGACTGGAATAGAATGAGGTATATAAACCAAACAAGAGTTGGATCTTGTATAACATGGTTCATAATACCATACATTCTGATTTGGAAGTGTTTCAAAGTATTTTGACTTGTTACGGCTCGCTAAAGTGGTTTACCCCACTTTAACGGGTCGTAAACGTAACTATGGTTTTGGATGATTAAATACATCCTATGACGAGTCTAATATGTCAAAAAAGTTTATATAAGTTGTATAATCAGTTTAGATGTCAAAACAATGTTCTTATATGTTCAAAACTAATTTATGCACAAAAAGGTATTTTCGGCATTTAAAAAAATATATAATCGACTCGTCATTCGATTAACCAAACGATATGACCATAAGGTATAACCTTAGTAGGTTATTTCCTATAGAACTATGGTCACATAAATGTGCTTGGTCGAATCCTGAGATTGGCCAGACGGGTTCGGATTCGAAAGTCAAAGCGGTGGTCAAGACCGATTGACTTACGACCCTAATAAAGCACTAAACTTGAATTGATGAGTTAGATATGTTCAAACATGTCTAACTAAGTTATAAAACTGATTTGGTATCAAAACTACCCGAAAATAGTTTTGTCGTAAAATGCACATTATGCGCAATTTTTGAACAAAACATTGACTCGTCACTTCGACTAGTAAACGCGGAAATCAGAAGGTGCAATCGCTAGGGATTATAACCTTCATGATTACGATCACGTTGCAAAGTTCAATTGAACTTTGACTTGACCAAAAATGGTCAGAACCGAAAGTCAAACAGAAAGTCAAACTATTTGACTTTTAGCTGAAAATAGCTAAAATAATAGAAAAACTAGGAAGAATACTTACTTGTGTTGAAGAACACTATAAGGACTCAGATTAGGAGGCCTCCAAAAGCTGGAAGCAAGCTCCAATAGAGTAGGAGAAAGAAAAGATGAATGAGCAAATGAAAATGGTGGATGGTGATTGCTATTTATAGTGTTTGAGAGTTCATGGGATCATTACAAGTGTCCCATGAGGTGGAAGGATCATGGGGTGGCCTTAACACATGTCAAGTGCAGGTAAAAACTAGACAATTTCAAGTTCTTGGGCTCCAAGCTAAGAAAACAATAGGCTGGCAAAAACCCACTGCTAGGCACTGCTTACGCTCCATATGGGGGCATCCCTTACAGTACGTAAGGCCCTAGTAGGGGCAGAAGTTTGAATGTTTGGCAGTTTTGGCCCCTTAACTTGTTTCTTCGTGTTTTGTCACTTTTAACCCCTTTTAACCTAATTTTTAGGTTATATAAAGGTGTTAAGGCATATGTAACTTGGATTTTGCCCTGAAATGTCGTGGATGTCGGTTAGTTCGGTTATGTAACCCTTGTGCAAATTTAACCGATGTACACTCCGGAATAAGGACATAAGCTAAACATACCCTAAATACCCTTTACATAACTTAGATATAAGTTTTGAAGGGTTAAGTATGACAAAAACATGCTTATTCGAGCCAGGGACTATTTGCTACAAACTGCGAAAGTCTGCCAATTCTTGTATTTTGAATACAAACCATATTTACGCATCCAAAAATTTTCGTAATCAATAAAATCTTGTATTTTATTGATGAGAATGCAAAAATGTCAATCGTTGCGCAAATTCGATCATTTTCGTGTTCATTAAAGCGTTTTACGTAATTTTGCGAAATGCGTAACCGTACAACCGAACGAACCGACATCCATGACATTTCCAGGCTAAATTCAAGTTACATATGCCTTAAAACCTTTATAAAGCCTAAAAATTAGGTTAAAGGGGGTTAAAAGTGACAAAACGTGACGAAACAAGTACAGGGGCCAAAACTGTCAACTTTTCAAAAAGTTTGCCAGCTCAGGTCCATACGGACCGTAAGCACAAGGACCATACGGTACGTAAGCATGTCCAGATCAGCAGAGTTGCCTGGCAGCTTCTTAGCCCATGCCTTGATCCCCAAGTCGTGAAATTTCAAGCATTTTACCTTCTTTGGACATGTGTAAGGACACCTAGCATGTCATAACACCTGGAGGGACACTTGTCTTGATTTGGTGAGATCAAATACACTATAAATAGCCTTGATCATCACCCATTTCAATTGCTCATTCCACTTTTCTTCCTCCCATCTCTTTGGGGCTTGCTTCCAGCTTTTGGAGGCCTCCAACTTTGAGCTCTTAAGTGTTCTTAACACAAGTAAGTGCTCTTTCCTAGTCTTGTTCATTATTTTAGCTTATTTTGAGCTAAAAGTCAAACAGTTGACTTTCTGTTTGACTTTCAATTATGACCATATTTGGTCAAGTCAAAGTTCAATTGAACTTTGCAACGTGATCGTAACAACAAAGGTTATGATCCCTTGCGATTGCACCTTCTGATTACCACGTTTACTAGTCGAAGTGACGAGTCAAAGTTTCGGTCAAAGATGCATTTTACGACGGAACTATTTTCGGGTATCAAAACACCAAGTTTTGATACCAAATCAGTTTTATAAACTTAGTGCTTATTTAGGGTCGTAAGTCGAGCGGTCTTGACCACCGCTTTGACTTTCGAATCCGACCCATTTGGTCGATCTTAGGATCCAACCAAACACATGTATGTGACCACAGTTTCATAGGGAATAACTTACTGAGGTTATACCTTATGGTCACGTCGTTTGGTTAGTGTTATGATAAGTCGCTCTTATGTTCTTTAAAAATGACCAAAATGCCGTTTTTGCGCATAAATTCATTTCAAGCATATTAATCGAATTTTTGACATATAAACTGATGTTATAACATTTTCAAACATGTTTGGGCATTTGAGACTTATCATAGGAAAAGTTTAACCTTCCGATCACATGTTTACGCAAATGACACGTTAAAGTAGCATAAACTACCTTAACGAGTCATAACGGGTCAAAAGCACTTAGGATCCTTTCCAAATCAGAATGTTAAGCTTATTAAACCATACCATATGAGTCCCAACACTCATTTGGTTTGTAAGACTTCATTCTATCCGATCTTCCGTTAAAGTCCTGACTTATTAACATAGTTATCCGATATTAGGAGCCACTTGAATCCTTGATCCTCCAAGCTTTGTTTGATCTTTTACACAAGACTTATACGCAATCCCAAGTGAGTACACAGTCCCCTCTTTTACGCTTTTCAAATGTTTTGGGGTGATTCATATGTGCCTATCACTGCTTTCACGTTTTCATCACATTATACACGTTTTACTTATCTAGTACATATAGTACATGATTTCAAAAACATTTTTGCTTCGTATGTTGACTAGCATACCTAGTACATGGTTTTCAAAGACATTTTGCTTTGTATGTTGACCTAGCATACCTAGTACACGGTTTCAAAACATTTTCACGACATGCTTACATTGTTTAAGACATTTTGGTGCGTTGAACTCGACAATGATACATTCATTAACATAAATCCTGCCGACCGTTAGTATGTTATGGTACCATAGGTTTGACACCCCATTCCCGCTTCCTAGTTTGTTTGGAAGTATCCATGGGGAATGACAGAATCCAATGAACATTTGATAAACCTTTGTCCTTATAAGGGTTTATCCGACAGTCAACAAGGCTTGAATGTATTCGCCAACAATCTATATATATGTTTACACAATAAAAGCATTGATTTACAAAACAAAACCTTTGATGAAACAAGACTATTGTTCATTCAAAAACATTGTTATATACAAGACATTGGTTTATACATGACAATTTTTTTACACAAAGACATTGGTTTATATATGACAATTTGGTTTACACAAAGACATTGGTTTATACATGACAATTTGGTTTACGCAAGACATTGTTTTATATGTGACAACCGGCAAAATAATGGTAATTTCCATACAACTTAACAACTTAATTATATATTTAATTGCGTTTGTTACGACTTAATTTAATTCATGATTAGGTCGCGTAAAGTCTAGCAATCGTAAGACATGGTTAACTATGCTAAACAATATCGATACATTCACCGCGCCGCGAGAAAACTACAAAATATGTCCTAATATGTTGGCAAAGTGCTAAAAGCACTATTCACCTGAACACACTATCATGCCAACAAGTTCAGAAAATTGTCCGAACGAGCTAGGAATGTCACGAAAGCAATTTACGAAAGAAATATAAATAAAATCCCTAATTAGGGACACTAAATACAAAAAGATAAACTTTAAATTTTCGGAAATTAGAGTCGTAAAATTCATCCAAACCACGCTAAAATATAATAAATAAATTGTCCGCAACATTAAAAATTCGACATTTTAATGTCCGTAGAACTTGTAAATAATATTTTACATCCTAAATAAGCTTGGGGATATCAATGGGATATTCGAAACACAAGCTTCCGGTACTACGCCGCAACTTTTACACATTACCCGAATTCGAGCCGAAGGGCGAACAAGTTATATTTTTACCATCCAATTTCCTAAGCTAAAAAGCTAGCGAACTAGTTAGACATATTTTGGCGTCGCAAACACCTTAAATAAACGCCATAACATCGATGGTAAAATAAAACCTTAGCTCCCGGTACTATATAGCGTCTTTTATATAACACCGGATATTTAATCGACGAGCGAACCGGTGGTATTTTTACCATCCAAAATCAACACCCATTAAACTAGTCAATTAATTAGACTTTATTTAAAACCCTAAACTACCTATGCTACCCTAATTATGTTAATTAAGCTAATGACCAAAATATCTAACAACTTAACCATTTATATCACATGTATTATTTAAAAAAATATATATATAAAAACCCGATCACCAAACACCCCAAAAATGGGTCATGAAGGGGTCCCAAAAGTCAACCTACATCTAATTTTGAATGACGAAGATCTAGTATGAGCATGGCTTTGAAAGACATATTTGACTTAGTAAGATTTTGCAATCTTTTATAAACAACCTCTTACCACCATATCTTCATATTTGCAAATAATTCAAACACACAAATACCACTCTTTTGCCCTCTCTCCCTCACGACCATAAACCACCTCCACATTCCTTCACTTTTCAACCTTTAAACCTTCAAAAAAAAGGTATTCTTAGTGTTCTCACATGGATTCTAAGGGTGCTTGAAGTGTAGCAAATTTTGTGGAGCATTTGGAGCTTATTCTCATCATCTAGGAGCTTATATTCTTGGTCATCTTCATCTAGTCCATTTACTAGTTTCTTGCAAAGTTGTAAGACTCCATTCCCTAGATTTTAAGTCATATTATACTATGTAGATTTGTATAATAAATGTTGGCCATCTTGAATAAAACTATAATCAAAGATTAAACCATAAACACACCATAAAAGTACACTAAATGTGATGTATATTATGTGGATATATTATTATGTGGTAGATGATACTTGTTCTCATGATTATTTATGATTAAAGTAGGCTACTCACATGGATGATCTTGCAATTTATGAACAAAAATGGAGATTTAAAACATAGTGATGTTTAAATCTAACCAAGATCACCAATCCTAAGATCCATGAACTTTACTACAAGTTAAAAACAAGTTACAACATCTATGTGATTTTTGTAGAAATTAAAAACTATGATTTTCACTAAGGATATGTTAGAAAAAAGTGGTCTTAACAAGTTGTTTAAAAGAAAGAACAACATGGAAGTTTTTAAGAAATAATATTTTTTTAAGGATCTTGTTAATCTAAACATAAAAATGTCACCTTAAATATATATAAAAGTTCATGGAAGATGAGGATATTATAAGTAGGATTATTCATGAAAAGTTGATGGTATGAAACTTGATTTGAATTGATTGTGATTAAGAGTTTTAAACATGCTTAAAAATACGTTGTATAAACGTGGAAAACGCCATAGTGTAGGGGAAACTATGGTGAAATTTTCTAAAATATTAATCGCGATTAAAATGGGATTAACGGGGTGATTAGCATGGTCAATCGTGATTAGTAACCTTAATTGTGATTAACGACCCTAACCGTGATTAGTCGAACCTTAATGACAATGGTTAAGTATTAACCATTCAAGAAGTTTACTAGAACTTAAAAAGATATTTTTCTTATAAATAATAATTTGGTAAAAGTGTAAAAATAACATGAAGTATAATTTTTGATAAAGTTATATGAACATATGTTCAACACCTCATTTAATGAATGTTACTTGCATGTTTTGTGTATATACTAGTGTTAGGAAATATATACACCAAAAATATAAATATGGTTCACTTGGAAAAATACAAGTTAACATATATTCTGAACCGACACAAAATATATAATAAACGTTCTATCGAACAAAGCGCGTCGACATCGGTAACGACCATTCTAGCGTATTGACCCGAAACGTGTATTCATCGCGGACGGCACATAATCACTTGCGGCACGAGCATATACTTATTCGACTATACGATAAAACTCTGAAAATAATATCTATTTTTTTTACAAAAGAAGAATACTTGAATTGTATTTGGCTAGTAAGAGCCCATTTAAATAATAAGATGGGTTACACCCATTAGCACATCAATTGGGCTAGGCCCATCATCCAATAACACTTTGGGCTAGGCCCATCTACATAACTTAAACGGGCTAGGCCCATTCATAGTTAATTTCTATGGGCTAGGCTCTTAACCTTGTGGTCGTGGGTTCGAGCCCCACGGTGGGCGCCAATGAAGAAACCCTAGATCAACTAGACTGGAATCTAAGTAGATCTATGGAATGGGCTCTGCATAAAAGGGTTAACCCTCCGTTTGGTTTCACGATGGATGGTGAATAATACAGTACTTCTGTTGAACCTGCAAAACATAACACCGTTAGCTCGCCACGGGGAGAAGGGGGTTCTCTCCGTGACCACCCTCCAGCGTTAGAATAAGTACAAGTAGTCGGAAGTAAGTATTGTAAGTGAGAGAGTAGTTGAGAGTGAATACCTTTCCTTGAACTCCAAGTTACTTATTTATAGCCGGTGTTTGGTGTCAAAAAGAGAGATTGTTAACTTTAACGGAATCTTTTGCTATTCCGTTAACGTTTGTTGGCAATCCGTTAGTGCACACGGATCGTGAGCTAATCAGCGGTTAGGGAGGTGCCACGTGTCAGCATGAGATCACTACATCTTATAAATGTGAGCATGCCATCACCGTGATATTCCTCAGCCGTCCAGATGCTGCCATGTGACAATTGGTTATAACCAAAGAGATGCTTGCACATTTGGGTGTTGATGGCTTCTAGAAGGTTTCACAGCTGTTACCCATCTATTATTCGCCACGTGTACATTCTGTTACAACAGAAAAGATTCCCTTTGCTTCTGTACTAAGTCAAGGATTTTGCTAAGGGAAAGTTTCTCAGGATTTACTGTTTCCTTGCGCGAGAAGCGCAAGTTAGTTAATCTGATCTTCCTTCTTCTCCTTGCTGCTTAGCGCAACGTTTGGTGGATACTTGCTTTGATATAAATATCTGCGCAAGGTTTGTGCATGAAGCATTATCAAACCAGAATGTTCAAGGTTAACTTTGAACCTTGCGCGAGCCCGCGCAAGGTAGTTAAATGAAGCATTATCAAACGAGAATGTTCAAGGTTAACTTTGAACCTTGCGCGAGACCGTGCAAGGTAGTTAAATGAAGCATTATCAATCGAGAGTGTTCAAGATTAACTTTGAACCTTGCGCGAGCCCGCGCAGGTAGTTAAATGAAGCATTTATCCCAAGAGAGTGTTTAGGCTTTTAACTTTGAACCTTGCGTTAGCCCGCGCAAGGTAGTTATATGATCCTTTCCTCTTTTGGATATTTGGCGCATAGTTCTAATAAATATTATTTTGGCAAAGAAGTCTGCGCGCAGTTTTCTTAGAAGTTATTAATGGGTATGGTTTCCTTGATTGGCGCAAGGTTTTCGGGACCATACCCCTTCATACGGTATACATACGGTATACCTACACGTACAAATACGATATAAATACGGTATAAATACGACATAAATACGGTACAAATACATCAACAAATATATGAAGTTAAAAATAAATATTTTTAACATTAATAATTATTCAAAGCATACAAGTTAAAGAACAAGTACTCCTACTCCAATCGAATGTAACATTACAAGTGAACGAGGTTCACTAGACTCGAAATATATATATTTTGCGAATATATATAATAAACGTAAGCCGTGCGTGGCACGGAGACTCTCACGGGCTAGGCCCACTCATACCATGTGGAACACGGAGACGCAAATGGGCTAGGCCCATTCATACTTGTGCGAGGCACAAAGACTCATATGGGCTAGGCCCACTTATACTCGTGCGAGGCATGAAGGCTCACGAAGGGCAAGGCCCATTCGTACTATGGAAGACAACGAAACATATATAAAGAACACACGAAACAAATGCCAACATATTTACAATACTTAAAGGAATCCATATCCTATAAAGTTCAAGTTGAACAACATACACACTTTTATCATCCCCAAGTGTCTAATGGGTTAGAGCACTTATAGGTTATCACGCGTCATTGGATACCCCTTTCGCTAGCACCTTATACGGATGCAAAACAGTGAGTTCATGTCCCCATTTTCTCTTAAATGTTTTAGGTTTTATAACTCTCGGGGGGAAATACATGTTTCGATGGTATGGTTTAGCTATGGAATGAAATATTCGATCACGTGCGAATAGAGTGAAACTTAAGTGCCATTAATCTTTTTAAGACCGCGGAACAAGAGTGGTAGATCTATCGGGTGTAGGCGAGCCCCATTCATGGGTCCTTGTGTGGCCACATGTAGTGCTTTTGTTGTCCCAACCGGATGGACCGGAGGAAAACCGTCTAGGGTTGAGTACTTCCTATGTCGTCACACATATTAATGTCCTTGCAAAACATTAATGATCAACAAGTTCATTGACGCTTTACATACCACACATACTTATGAACTATCAAATGTTTTTATGATTCATTTGGGCCCATACAAAACGCATGAACTCGCCAACTTTTGTTGATGTTTTTCAAACTTACATGTATTTCAGGAAACTAAGTGGATCTTGGTGCGGTCGGTTACAAGCTTTCAAGGTTATCAAGTAGTCGATGTCATCCATGTTTTGAAGGGTTTGGTCCGTATATATCATCTTCAATGAGATATAGGATGCAAAGCCTTTGTTTTTAAATACTATGTTGAACTTGTCTTTTGTAAAACTTATAACTTATGATGTCATGTATTTGAACAAGTTCTGGTGTGTATTTCTTATTTATATTAATGGATGAACATCGTGTTTGTTCTAAATCATATAGTTGTTTACTTATATCATATGCGATGAAAACTAATCAAGTTCACACCGCGCGCTTCCGCTATCGACCGGGTGTGAAATACATGACATATTTTATACAAGACATGACATATTTTGTTTATTAAGTTAACCTTGTATTTCTTTAAAATCATTTGATGTTCATATGATTTCATAAAAGAAACACTTTTATAATGATTCATGGCTACTTTTGAAATAGTCTAACTTTTATAAAAATCAAATAATTTAAAAGAAATGATGTAAGGTTAACTTAATAACCAAAATATGTCATATCTTGTATAAAAATGTCATGTCTTGTGTAAAATATGTCGTGTATTGTATTTTGTTTGAAGTGGTTTAGATAACGCTACGATATGTAATATAATAAAAGCACTTATATATAGGAAGTACCAACGACGTATCCAACATGCTTTTATCATATTACACACGTCTCTTTATTTAAAACACTCACCATAAACCAACCAATGATACTGTCATGTTTAAACCTATGTGATGTCTTGTAATAACCAATGTCATGTATAAATCAAAGTCTTGTGTAAGCCAATGTCATGTATAAATCAATGTCTTGTGTAAACCAATGTCATGTATAAACCAATATCTTGTGTAAACCAATGTCTTGTGTAATGTCTTTTTGTAATTAAAATGTCTTGTATAAAACAATGTCTTTGAATAAACAAAGGTTTTGTTTAAATCAAAAGTTATGTCTTATTAACCATCGCTTTTATTGTAAAAAACATATATTAGAATTGTTGGCGAATACATTCAAGCCTTGTTGACTGTCAGATAGACTCTTATAAAGACAAAGGTCTATCAATGTTCATCAGATTCTGTCACTCCCTATGGTCACTTCCAAACAAACCTAGTAAGCGGGAACGGGATTGTCAATCCTACGGTACCATTTGTTCACACATCATAACACCGGGCGAACTTGATCTCCAATTACATAAATACTCCGTATTTCTAACGTATTCTCATCTATTCTAAACAAACTCGATACAAGACTAAGACATATACATACTGCACTAACAGACTTCCCCTTGGATATCGTCTTCGTCTTGATCAGTCTTCAAAAGCTCTATCTTCAAATCATCTATCTACAATGCCCAAAGAAGTTCTTATACGGTTTCTTCCTTCTTTCTTGCTTAGGAATCGGCGTTTGGTCAGTAGGTGGCACCTTTGTCATAAACTGGAAAGTCTAAGTCGCCGCCCTAGCTCTTTCATGTAAACGTTCAAGACGCCGTTCTTCTTTCAAAAACTCTTCTCGCTCTAGCTCTCGCCAACTTGATTCCCACATCTTTCCAGAATTTACGCCGTGAGCATAGCAAACATTAACAATTCCCCGATACTGCTTCGCTTGCACCTCTTCACGCTTCTCGTAACAGATCTTGTTGAAGAATAAACATCGAATATCCTCTTTTGAACAGTTAACTAGCCACATCGGGTCTAGTATACATATCGTTCTCCATAGTCCCCAAATACCTTCTTTCTGTAACACTTCAGCCGAACTTTCTTTTGTAATATCCAACTGACCTTCAAATCTCAAAACTCTAACAGCTTCACACATCACTGGATCAACTTGCCACCATTTGAACAAAGGATAGAAATCCTGCTCGATTGGCATAAGCAGCATATTATTCATCGCTCGCGGACGCTTCATTATCAGTGTAATGTCTTTCTCACTAGTTTGTTTGTTTGTCTTGATTCGACGTTTAGGTATAAAAGGCTTCCAGTATTTAAAACGTTGAGTCGCTTCAAATTTTATCATCTTCCATAGCAACTGATCAATAAACTTCATCTGGTAGCTTATGTTCCCCATTTGCACCAGTTCTTCCACATCCCAGTAATGTACTAAAATCTGCCATGTATTGAAAGTATTGTACGTCGAATTCACGTTTGATGGCGTAAACATTCAACTCCTTTAACCACCCCCAACTTAGGATATCACCTAATGACTTGTCAGCGTCTCTGGTAAAAAATGCTAATGGTCGTTGAAACTTTCTTTCTTTGGGAATTTCTTTAAACCAAGACTTTTTCGCTTCTGCAATCTCAGCTTTAGTCATAGGCTTTGGAACCTTGCCTTCACGAGCAGACTCAGCTATCTTTTCTTTCAACAAGTCTCCATTCAGCTGTTCATACATTTCTTCGAACGTACGGAAACTATCAGTGTTTGATCCAACATACTTCTCTATTTCATCCTTTTCATCGTCCGATCTATCTTCAATAATAACTTTGTCATAATCATCAGCATCAGATCGTTGTTTGCAGCAGTACTTATTTGGTTCAAACGTGTCGGTATTCACAATTTCTTCTTCAAAATCAAAATCAGAAGTTTCAGCATCAACATTCAGCAACTTAGCAAGATCCTCGTTCAACATGTTGTGTACAAACTCTCCCTCTTCGACGTTGTGCTCTAGCATAAGTACCAGAAGTTTTGCATGCATAGCAACAACAGACATTGCAACAATCGCATCAGTAAAAAATTCATATGTTTGCCCTGCTTGCCCTGAAGGCTCCCCCTTACTCTGATCTTCCATCATATTCACATCATCGTTCAAAAGGGAAGAAAAATCAAACTCATCATTCACTTTTGTATCAACAACTTTCAATCCAAAACCACCCTGACCATCATCAGTACCATCATCGTTGTCAGAATCATCTTTTGGATCATCCGCAGGATCATCATCTTTCTCTTCGTCCTCAGCTTCACTATCGTCCTTTTGTTCAGTTTCTTTCTCTGGAATAACCTCTGAAATAATCTCGGACTCAGAAGCTTTTGAAGTATCAACAATTTCAGACACATGCTCTTCAATTGTCTTAGGGACACCATCAATCACATTCTTACCTTACCCTGTGCTGCATGCTCTTTCTCAGCTATCTCTTTAGCCTCTTGCACATCTAAACGTTCGTATTCAGCCTTGAAATCAATACCCAGACTATTCGATAGCACTTTCCGGAGTCTGGTAAACCGTCTTCATTCAATTCTCGTTCAGATCGTAACTCAACAATTTCTTTCTGCAATCTCTTTTGCATCCTGTAAACTTTCTATCAACGCTTTCAAGTACCCACGATCTTCTTCTAGAAACTTCACTTTGTCGCTCAGAATTTCTTTTTCAATTTCGCCTTGGTTCACTTTCTGTTCTAGAGCAACTTTTTCAGCTTCATTCTTTGATACCCTTTCTTCCAGTACTTTGATTCTCTTTTCTAATTCATCCCTGGAAAGAAATCATTTAAATCTTCAAGAGTAACAGGGTCTTTAGGAAGATTTTCAAATAACTTTGACCTTGGAGTTGTCTTTGGTGTAGATTTTGGTGTACTTTTCGGTGTATGCGGTGAAGTAAGAAATGGAACCTCTTTAAGAATAGAACTTTCAGGTTGTGATGATGTCGGAGGTTCTTGAGATTCAATAATTGGAATATCTAGCAAATCAGAAGCAAGAGGTTCTTGTGTGACTCCTGGTTACTTAGTAGTTTCTTGAAATGAAGAGATCTGAACCTGTTGGGATTGAACCCTATGAAAGGAACATATGATATAAAGCCAAATAACACTATCCGAGCTTTGGTTAAACTATCAGAGGTTACAACCTCTGATGTACTTACACTGCTTTCCATAAAGACTACTCATCCTATCATCTGCCTTCATAAAGCTTCATGGTCTGCCAGAGTTAACAAGGGACAGAGGACAGTGATCAGAGTTTAGTCATTAGCTTAGTTAATCAATGTAACAACGCCAAGCACTGATGGTTAGTATAAGCAGTGTTTAGAGTTAGTTACATATTAGTTTCCTGTCACTATCAACCCTGACGTCATCAAAGATGCTCAGAGGTTAGATAGTTAGTATAAATAGGCAACTCATGTAACCTTTAAACTTGTCTCTCAAAAGATCAACTTTCGCATATCATCTCCTCTGCATTTTCTCATTACCAAACTGTAATTGCAAAGGCTGAGGGGGAGTTTGTGAATCACATGCAAGTTAATCAACTTGAAAGCATGATGATGATGAAAATAAACGACCATTGCTTGTAGTAAAAGTTTTCCATCTTATTTCGCTGCAAATCTCTTTTAGTTCAATCATTTTCCATTTTTGAAACAAAAACTACTAGTAATTCAAACTCAGATCCTAACAATTGGTATTAGAGCTTGATTCATCAAATTCGATCTAACAATCGATTTGGTTCGAACAGATCAGCTCTCTTGCTAATCAGTTTGGTTGTTTTAGCTTGATGTTCACGTTCAAAGTTTTTAAAACAAAATTTGTGAAAAATCAACTGAAAATGTTTCAAAACACACAAGATGCCAGTTCTGGTTCCTTGTTCAAACCGCCGATTCTCAAAAGAGATTAATATTTCATTTGGCAACGACGGATTGGTCACATCCTTGCTCAGCAAAACACCGGTTGCTGGAGATCTGTTGCTTATGGACCTCACGTTCCAATGGTTCCAAGCACAGAGGATCCAACCAAACAAGTGCCAAAAAATCCTGAAAACTTTTCGGAGCAGGATTTCCAGAAAATTGAATTGGATGCTAAGGCATTTAGCATAGTTGCTTCGGCCTTACCCAATGAAATTTATGCTGGTCTACTCCATTGCAATAGTGCAAAGGAGTTATGGGATGCACTTAAGGAGCAATTCGGTGGGACTGAGGAATTGATAGAAAGTAATAGAGAAGTTCTAAATCAGCAGTATGAAACGTTTTGTCACTTGAAAGGAGAGTCTCTAACACAACAATTTGAACGTTACAGCTGTCTCATCAGTGAACTTAGACTGGTTAACGTGGTTTTTCCTAATTCGACTGTCAATAGTCGTTTCCTTAGATCGTTACCAGATAAGTGGGAGACGGTAGCTTATGTAACGCGAAAATCTGTTGGGTTTAAAGAAATGTCATTGACACAACTTCATGGGATACTCCTCACTTATGAGAGAGAGTTAAACCAGAAAAAGAAGTTGCAAGATTCTGGCAAAATGACTGATGATTACTCATTGGGTAATACAACTCTTTTTGGCCAAGAAGAGGTTCTGGCAGCAGTAAGGACCAAAGTTATGATCACTATATAGATATTACATCTGGTGGGAACTTTGGATCTGAAACATATGCACCCAACTATGCTTTTACTGCTAGTGGGGAAAGCCAAACCTCTGATAATCTATCCTTTGAGCTGAATGATTTACAACACACTGAACCTTCTCATCTTGAGGAAATGGATATTTTTCACCAACTGGCCCTATTGAGTGTTAGGGCTAGTAAATTTTATAAGAGAACTGGTAGAAAATTCCTAGGTTTGCATGGGGGGTTGAAGGTTGGGCTGGATAAATCAAAAGTCAAGTGTTATAAGTGTAATAGGCTAGGACACTTTGCCAGAGAATGCAGGTCTCAAAGTTCTGGACCAATAGTGACTCATCCTGGCCCTAGACCTCAGCACACCCAAAACACTGCTCATTATTCCCAATATGCCCTTGCTCAACATGTTCAAAACACTGCCCACTTTGCACATCCTGCTACCAATGTTCCAGTGCATTATGTTCAATCCACTGCTCCACAAATTCAATATGTTCAGGCACCATCTCATCCTCAAGTGCTTGTTCAACAAGCACCCATTGTTACACAACCTGCTCAAACCACTGCTAGTCCAGTAAAGGTTGGTCAACAAAGATTTTTCACACAAAGTTATGTTGACTGGAGCAGTTTGCCTGAGGATTTGACTGATGAAAACTTTGCTTTAATGGCCAAAAATGATGTTGAACAAGAAATTTGTTTAATGGCCTTAGAGACAATTGCTGAAGGTGTTGAATCTGTGGAGATAGTGTCAAAATCTGATGAAGTTCAAGTTTGTGATGAAACAGTGATTTCAAGTGAAGAAAGAGAAAATGCTGCTGATAAGGAAAAGAACTCTCCTACTGACCCATGGAACATTGATGTGTGTGAAGATGAGTGTGATTGTGCTCTCATGGCTGCTACAAAGGTATCACCTCAGATCCTTAAAGATCTATGTTCTGACAAATGCATCATTGCTTTTGCAAACATCAAAAAGGTGAATGAAAACCTGAGAAACAAAATTTTAAAAGATGAACTTAATTTTGAAAAACTGATTAAAGAGTTAAAATCAAAGTTAAGTGAAAAAGATTCTGAAATGAGTAGCCTAAGACATGAATCAAGCATAACCAAGGACCAACTCCAAACTATGGTAGAAAAATACCAAGTTTGTAAAAAGGAGTTAGAAGAAACCCAAATCACTTGTGAAAAATGGGTTGAGTCCTGCAAAGGTTATGAAATTATGCTTGATGCTCAGATCAAGAGCAACATCAAGTTTGGTGTAGGTTTTAGAGCCTATGACCAAAATGAGAAAAATGTTGCTGAAATTGATTCTGAGTTGGTTGAAGTTGTCCCTACAAATTTGGCTGGTGAAGAGATAAAAATCACAGATAAAGCTGGAAACAAAATTGTTTTGGAAAAACCAGAGGTTTCAACAAAAGATAAAGAAATTGAAAAATATCAGTTTAAACCAAGCTGGTCAGATGAATGTGATATCTTAGAGAACTTTAAGCCAATGGACTTCACAACCACTGATGGTATTAAAGCCCCAAAAGTACTGGTGATCCCTATCAAAGATGTGCCAGCAGAGGTTACAACCACTGCTGAGAAAAAGTCTGATAGGAAAAGAAGAGTAAAGATTAAAAACTTTTTTTGTGAATTTTGTGAAAAAAAAATCATGTGGCTGCAGATTGTTTTCTTTTAAAAGCCCATGACATTAACAAAACTTGTGTTATCAAAAACTCTTCAAAATGCACCATCTGCAGCAAAACAAATCACTCAACTCAACAGTGTGCCTATCTCAAAAACTATGAACAAAAGGTAAAAGAGATCAAGGCAAAAACACTTGAAAGAGAAAGTTCAAGTTCTGTTGGAAATAAATCCAAGCAGAGTTTTGAACCAATTGAAACATCTGTTACAAAAGCCTCAAACAAAACCTCTGTTCAAAGAGAGGTGCAAGTGATAGATGCCCCACCTTCAAACTCATTTTCAAGAGGGTATGGCAACCTACTTATAAAAAGGTTCCTCATGCTTATGAAGGTTAGTAAAAGCCTTCAAAGCAAAGAGTAAACAGGCACCCATATGGATACAATCATCTGATAGGAAATGGTCAAGAGCAGATGTTACAAGAAAATTTCAAAACCACTGACCATTGTCCTAGACTTGAGGCTGGACCATCTGTGACCCGATCCAAAGCCATTTTGGCTTTGGAGACAAATCTTAACTGATCTATTTACTTAAATGTGCAGGGAACCTCTACTTGCCTTGATAGCTTATGGTATGTAGATAGTGGAGGTTCCAGGCACATGACAGGAGGTAGAGCCATTCTCAAGGACTTCATGGCTCATGGGGGGATATATCTTTTGGTAATAACTCAAAGGGAAAGGTTTAAGGGTCTGGGTCGGTTCTGGCTGGTAAACTCAAATTTGAAAATGTGAATTTGATTGACAATCTGAAATTTAACCTGCTGAGTGTCTCACAAATGAGTGACAGAGGATATGGATCCTTCTTCACTAAGAAAACTTGTCAAATTGTGGACCAGAGGTTGTTAAAAGAATTGATTAAATCATTGCTGAGAGCAAAGCACAACTCACTGCACACAGAAGTGGGAATGTGTATGTGGTAGTATGCTAAAAGATAATCCTATGTCTGGGACATGTCTATTCTCAGTTGCTTCTAGCAAAGAGACTGAGTTATGGCATAGAAGACTTGGACACACAAATCTTAAAACTATCACCACACGCTCAAAACAAAGTCTTGTAAGAGGCTTGCTTCACAAGCAATTTTCCTGTGATGAACATTGTGTTTCCTGTTTAAAAGGCAAACAACATAAAAGTTCTTTCAAATCAATTGAAGAGTCCAAAACAAGCCAGTGTTTACAACTGTTGCACATGGACTTGTTTGGCCCAGTGCAAATCATGAGCTTAAAACACAAAAGGTATTGCCTAGTGATAGTTGATGATTTCCTTTAGGTTTACATGGAACTTATTTCTTCATTCTAAGGATGAAACTGCAAGCTCTTTGCAAAACTTTGTCAAACAAGTAGAAAAGCAATTTGATCTTCCAGTAAAAATCTTTAGAAGTGACAATGGAACAGAGTTTAAAAATAGGGAGTTGGATGCTTTTTGTGAGTCAAAAGGAATTGTTAGACAATATCGCATTCCAAGAACTCCAGAGCAAAATGGGATGGTTGAAAGGAAAAACAAAACCTTAATTGAATCAGCAAGAACTATGCTAGCAGATTCTGGTTTACCCTTGTCCTTTTGGGCAGAGGATGTAAACACTGCTTGCTATGTTCAAAACAGAGTTTTGATTAACCCCAGGCATCACAAGACTGCCTATGAGATTTTGTATAAAATCAAACCTCTGATTTCATATTTTAAAGTTTTTGGCTGTCCATGCTTCATTTTGAACTTAAAAGATTCTATATCTAAGTTTGCAGCCAAAATTGATTGTGGTTATTTTCTGGGATACTCAACCACTGCCAAAGCCTACAGAGTTTTTAACTCTAGGACAAAGTGTGTTGAAGAAACTTTGAATGTGAAGTTTAATGAACTGTCATCACTAAAAATCCCAGCAAATCCTGCAGAGCTTTTTGATTTAGATAAATTCACATTTGCTGATGTTTCTATCAAGCTAGACAATGCAGGTATACCACAATCCTCTGAAGAAGATCAAGATCAAGGATATGACTATGTGCTTCCACAAACAAAAGTCTATTCTTCAAACAAAGGATCAAGTGCTACAAGCTCTTGTGTAAACTCTGCCACTTCTAGGTCAACAATGGTTGATCCTCAAACCTCTGCCAGTTCACAAAATCAAACATCTGTTGATAAAAGTCCTACATCTGGGCACCAAAATCATCAGAATGTTACCTCTATACCCCCAATACCACCACCACCATTCTCATCAGTGGCTGATACTTCAAATTCACCAGCAGAGGTTAGCTCAGATGATACACATTTGCAGCCATCACCTCAAAATGCTATTGTTCCATACCAAGGTGATTTGATTTATCTCAAAATCCATCTAGCAGATCAACTTATTGGCAACATCAAATCTGGGTTGCTCACATGAAACCAATCCCAAACTATTTGTCTTTTTGCTTGTTTTCTATCACTCATACAGCCAGCCAAGTACCAAGAGGCACTGAAAGACAACAGCTGGGTAGAAGCCATGCAAGAAGAACTCCTTCAGTTCAAAAGACAGCAAGTTTGGGAGCTTGTGCGACTGTCAAAAGATGTAAGTCCAATTGGCACAAAGTGGGTCTTCAAAAACAAAACTGATGAAAGGGGTATTGTTATAAAAAACAAAGCAAGGCTCGTGGTTCAAGGCTACAGACCAGAAGAAGGTATAGACTTTGATGAGACTTTTGCTCTTGTAGCAAGGTTGGAAGCTATTCGCCTGTTCTTATCTTTTGCTGCTAACCACAAAATAAAGGTGTTTCAAATGGATATAAAGAGTGCATTTTTGTATGGAAAAAATCAAAGAAGAGGTGTATGTCTGTCAACCTCCAGGTTTTGAAGATGCATTCCATCCTGATCATGTCTACAAGCTCAACAAAGCATTGTATGGCTTGAAACAAGCACCAAGAGCCTGGTAAGAAACTCTATCCACTTTTCTCTTATCCATAGGGTTTACTAGAGGCGAAATAGATAAAATCCTATTTTTAAAATGGAAAGGAAAAGATTTGATGCTTGTCCAAATTTATGTGGATGACATCATTTTTGGATCCACAAACACTGCTATGTGTGAAGAGTTTCGAAAACTCATGGCAACAGAGTTTGAGATGAGTGCAATGGGTGAGCTCCAGTGTTTTCTTGGTCTTCAAGTTAAACAATTGCACAATGGTACATTTATCCATCAAAACAAGTATGTGAAAGAACTGCTTCACAAGTTTGATATGGATGATTGTAAACCATGTAGCACACCAATGGCAACCTCCAAGCTAGTCACCATTGATGGTAAAGATGACCTTGTTGATCAAACTCTTTATAGAAGCATGATTGGGTCTTTATTGTACCTAACTGCATCCAGGCCAGACATCATGTTTGCAACATGTGTTTGTGCCAGATCACAGGCATTACCTAGAAAGTCTGACCTTATTGCTGTAAAAAGGATATTCAGATACATAAAAGGTGCTCCCACACTTGGTATCTGGTATCCAGCTAATGGGAATATTGAGCTTTTAGGTTTTTCAGATAGTGATTTTGCTGGGTGTAAAACTACAAGGAAGTCCACATCAGGAGGATGTCAATTCCTAGGTGGTTGTCGAGTGTCTTGGTAAAGCAAAAAGCAGGTTGCAGTTTCAACATCCACTGCTGAGGCAGAGTATGTTGCTGCTGCTAGCTGCACTGCTCAACTCTTGTGGCTTCAAAACCAGTTGCTGGATTTTGGTATCACTGCACTAAAGACTCCACTCAAATTGGACAGTCAAGCTACTGAAAATATTATTAAAAATCCAATTTCTCATTCAACTACAAAGCACATTGACATCAGACATCACTTTGTGAGAGATTGCTATGAAAAATGTTTGATTTCTTTGCATAATGTCCATACTTCAAATCAATGGGCAAATGTTTTAACCAAGGCATTGGATACATCTACCTTTGAAAAATTGATCTCAAGGCTTGGTATGCTAAACATGGATTAAAAAAAAGTTTTCTTGTAAATCCATGTGTACATAGCATCAAAATGTTTTCAGAAATTCAAAAATTCCTTAAAAATAGTTTAAAATTGAAAATTTTTCAATAAATCTTTAAAAGTCTGATCACAACATCTGTTTGCTCAAAACCTCTGATAGGCTTTAAAATCTTATCTACTGATAAAGTGTATCCTCTGACTTCTATTTTCCACCTATTCAAAACCACTAATGGCTATCCTCTGATAGTGTTAACAAAATCAGTATTGTCCAAATCTCTGTCCTAAAACAGTGGTTTGCCACATCAACGGTTACCTTTCTCATCAGAGGTTACATGTGGCCAGATGTTAGCCATCAGATCTTGCAACAGATGCCACGTCATGTTCACTTTTTCAAAACCCCTATAAAACCCATGTTTTATCTCACCAGTGGTTACCCTAAACTGTTTCAAAATATCAAAATAGTTTTTCTCTCAAACACCATGGCTCCCAAATCAAAATCTTCAAAATCCAAAGCAAAATCGCAACAAGAACCTCCACCTTTCACTCTCATAATCAAAACCCCACACAATTACACTGCCATACTTGAAGAAAACGATGCAAATACTCGCTATCATCCAATGATTCGAATTTTGCAAAAGTCTAAATTCTTGCACATGTTAACCGTAAAAGCCCCCATTTACATTGATGCTCTTCGTGATTTCTAGAAAAATGCAAAGGTTCACTCATCTACTGATGGTGTTTCTTATACAATAATTTCAAGAGTGGGGGAGTGTTGTTGCAAATTAGCCCCCAATCGATCTCTCAAGTTTTCAAGTTAAATGACATACAACACCCTGTGTCATTTCCCATTAACGAGATCCAAGCAGAGTTTCTGGAAAGAGGTTATATCGGCCAGATGAAATGTATGACCATTTTTAAACCTAACTTTCCTGCTGAGATGAGATTTTTCTTTCACACAATTCTTACTTGTCTCTCAGCAAAATCCACTGCTTTCAATGAAATCCCATTGAACATGCAATATCTGGGGTATGCAATTTTAACTGACACCGATTTAAACTACTCCCAGATACTGTTCAATGATCTTGTGAATAATTTTAAAAATATTGAGAAAAGAAAAGCTTTTTTGATGCATCCATGGTTCTTGAGTGTTTACTTACAGGATCAAATTAAAGGTCCTGAAAGTAAAATTGGTGCAGTGGTTAATCCAGGCCGCCTTAATCATGAAACTTTCACCAGAATAACAAACCAAGATAAAGTTGAGAAAACACAAGTAGAGGAGGATGAGCAAGTTTTACCAGAACAAAATGTTCAAACTCAACCTCTTGCTACTGAGCCCACTGCTCTTGGTGATCAGGGCAACACAACCGCTGCCCTGAAACCCACACCAAAAATTTCCAAAAAGAAAACCAAAACAACTTCCAAAAAGCCCACCAAACCCGAAAAGGGTCCTCTGGAAGATGAGATCCCAGAGGTTAACCCTGTAATAGCACCAAAGTCACAAACCACTGCTGCTACTTCTTCACAGCAGATGGTTCAAAGATCTCCCACCGGCTTTGATACTCCTCCTTCTTCCTCACAAAAGGAAAAGGTTGTAGACACAGGGACACCAAATTATGAAGCTCTAGATCCACTTGGGTCTATCTTCCACAGCCCCTCTCCAGGGCAATGTCGCTTTCTACTCAACCACCTTCACAAATACCTTCACTTCCACCCAAAATTGTACCATTGCTGAATGCAATTGAATTAGTTCAGACGCAAACCAACATTTCTCAACAACCTATTACTGAGAATATACTTCATCCAGTGGCTGGGTCTGATTCTTTATTCATTGCTAGCCCATCAGCAAATGAAGAGGCTACATCCCTTGGGTTACATGTAACCCTTGGTGATAGTTCAACACAAGCAACCACTACAATTGCTGAACTCCCTAGTTCTCAGTTGGACAGTGGTTTCATTAATAAGACTTGGTTGAAGGCAACCACTACTGAGGCAACAACTGTTACCTCTATCGTGGGAAGTCCCCAGTACCAAGACAAAGGGGCATCTATGTTTGAAGCTGGTCCTAAAACCACTACTCATGATACACATAGATATAACTACCACCACTGGTAGGAGTTCAGATGATCCTATTAAATTAGGTGATGATCTAAAATACCAAGATTTGACGGAGAGAGTGACCAGAATAGAAAACTCTGTTGGTGAAATCAAAGATTTACTAAAGCAGATGATAGCTACAAAAAGTCAACCCTCTGTTCTATCCACTGCTGATCTCAAAGAAGCTCTTAACCCTCTGTTTCAACATCGACAACATTATTTGGATTTACAACACAAGCACCAGATGAATGATGTTAGAAACATGTTTGAATCAAGGTATCAAGATACTGCAGCAGGCATTAAAGCCATCAAAGCACATCTACTCACAACCACTGGCCATGCACCTCCAACGGTTATGTTTGTTACAACAGATGAAGCCAAAAAGAGGGAGAAACCTTTGGGTCCAAAGAAGCTAACAATAGATGATGATAAGGCCAGACCTACATTGAACATTCCAAGGCCTGATGGTTCAAAGAAGAAAGATTTAACTGAAGAAATTGTGGCCAAGGCAAGGGCTAGTCACAAGAAGAATGTGATTGAGGAGAGCAGAGTGTTGGTTGAGAAAAAGATTGATCAGCAAAAAGAAAAAGGAGAGGTTGGTACTTCATCAAAAAGAGCTCCTGCTAGAAAAGCCAGGCAACCAACATCCACACCTCCTAAAACTAAGCCTGAAACCAATCCAACCATGAAAACCTTTGTCTCTTAAAAACCTATCACATATTCAAAACCACAACCCACATGCACACAAGCAGATGTTACAGCAACTGTTGTGTCAACATCTGTTGATACAGCAGAGGTTACAACAGATGCAACTCCATCCACTGCCATAATGACATTTCCCACATCAACTCAACCATTATCCATACCACCAAAAAACCCACAACCACCATCACCTACTTTAAGGTTTAAAAGGAGGAAAATCACAAAAGTGATAAATGATGATGAGATCTCTGCACCTCTTCCACTATCATCAACACCAGTGATCCCCACATTAGTGCTTACAACTTCTTCAACTCTTAAAGTCATTCCTGCATCAAAGTTGTATCCTCTTGATTTACCAGCAGTCAGGGAAGAGATCCTAAGTTTCTTTTCAAAGGATGACCCTGACAAAAGAACAATTCTATCCCTTGATGGCTATCCAAGACCAACAAATGTCGATGCCTATCTAGAATTGAAAAAGAAGCAAGCAGAGGAGGATATTACCAAAAGAGAATCTGCTGGTAAAAATGATAGAGAGATACATATTATCATGTCCTTTCAACTGAGTAAAGTCACCATTCTACAAAATTTTGTCAAGGATCTGAGCAACCAGTTGTCAGTAAGGGAAGATAAGTTGCTCAAGAGTGAACTCATTGAGTATATCATGGAAAAGAAGATGTATAAGGCAACAAGGCCATAGTTCAGGGATTGGAGCATAGATGAACTGAGGGAGGAAATCAACAGAATGCAAGAAATGTTGAAAGACCCTCTTAAAAAGCCAACTCCTCCCAACTGGGATTTATACAAGAAAGATATCACTGAAAATGCCTTGAAGTTGAAGAGAATGAAGCAAGAACTGATTCAAAATCATTATGGTTCCAAAAACCAAGTGATGAGATGGGGTGAGGTGAGGGTGATAGACACTTACAAAAGTTTGGAAGAGAGAAGGAAAAAGGATCCATCCATGCCTCCCAAGCCTGACTATTCAAAAGAAGATGCTATCCTCAGAGCTCAACTCTCTAAAAGGTCCAGCTCAACATCTGCCCACTCCACACTTGCCCTGCAACACAGGAAAAAGCAAGGGGAGATGAATGAAAAGACTGACAAAGAGTTTGAGGATACATTTATCAAAGAAGAGATTTAGAATATGATAGATTATCACACAGATGATACAAGTGCCAAGCTGGCTAGAGATTTATCAAAGATGGCTCATTTACAAACCTCTGCAATAAAAGCTCCTTCAAGAAAACCATCAGACCCAAAAAATTCTAAAATGGAAGGTCGACAAAGACACCCATGAATTGACATTGCTCAAGTCTGATGGTGCAGCCACTAAACTATACATGGAAGATGCTTATGAGCTTACAGTAGAAGACTTCCAAGAACTACTATGTTTAGAGCTGGTGAAGGATGCTGATGACATGGAATCTCTTAACTTTGAACTTCAATTCAAAGGTCAAATAAGAGAATTCCTTCTGAGGAATAAAAACCAAGAATAAAGTGTTTTTGGCATCATCTGTTCCAGGGGTATATTGTTGGGATTGAACCCTATGAAAGGAGCAGCTGATATAAAGCCAAATAACACTATCCGAGCTTTGGTTTAACTATCAGAGGTTGTAACCTCTGATGTACTTACACTGCTTTCCATAAAGACTGCTCATCCTATCATCTGCCTTCACAAAGCTTCATGGTCTGCCAGAGTTAACAAGGGACAGAGGATAGTGATCAGAGTTTAGTCATTAGCTTAGTTAATTAATGTAACAGTGCCAAGCACTGATAGTTAGTATAAGCAGTGTTTAGAGTTAGTTACATATTAGTTTCCTGTCATTATCAACCCTGACGTCATCAAAGATGCTCAGAGGTTAGATAGTTGTATAAATAGGCAACTCGTGTAACCTTTAAACTTGTCTCTCAAAAGATCAACTTTCGCATATCATCTTCTCTGCATTTTCTCATTACCAAAATGTAATTGCAAAGGCTGAGGGGGAGTTACATGTAAGTTAATCAACTTGAAAGCATGATGATGATGAAAACAAACGACCATTGCTTGTAGTAAAAGTTTTCCATCTTATTCCGCTACAAATCTCTTTTAATTCAATCATTTTCCATTTTTGAAACAAAAATTACAAGTAATTCAGACTCAGATCCTAACAGAATCGTTTCAACTGTAGGAGGTTCTTGTGTAACTCCTATTTCTTTAGCAACAGAAGGTTCTTGTGTAACTTCTTTGCGCTTCTTTTGACTAATATAATGACGGCTTTGCAGCTTTTGCAATGCTTTTCTCCCCTTTGTACTAGGAGAACTTGTAGTCTTCACAGTAGAATCTTTAGCTGAAGACTTTACGCGCTTAGTCTTTTTCTTCGGTCTCTCTTCATCAGAACCTGGTTCGTAATCAGCATCACCTTCCTTTGATTTTTCTATCTGTTTCTCTGAAGTAGCCTTCTTTATCTCTTTCTCAAGTGAATCGTCACTATCTTCATTTTTGTTAGAAGTTGCAGAGATTACATCGTCATCTTGAATATCTTTTTCTGTCTCTTGACTTTGAATGTTAGCTGCAACATTAGAACCAACTTCAACCTGAACATTTTCTGCTTCCTCTTCATCAATAAGCATCGTTTCAATCTTCTTTGACTTTCTTGATTGTTTCTTTTTCTCTTCAACAATTTTCTTCAGAAAACAATCGCTACATTTTTCTTTGAAAGTTGCTCTCAATTCTTCTTCAGCTTTAACTTCTTTTTCATCACCACTACCTGCCTTCCTCCACTTGTATTCAGGTGGTGCAACGTAATCTGCAGAATTAATAACACCAAACAGTGGTTTTGCAACTGGAGCTGAAGCTTGCTTCTGAAACGTAATAAGCTTCTTGACTGTTGCATCATCCATGTGGCTTAGATATAGAATATCATTCGGATCTTTCGCTATCTTCTTAAATTTGTCGTCAATAAGCAATTGCACGAATCTCAGATATATCACAAGTCTATTTGTTCCCATATTGTTCGTCATGTGTGTAAATACAAGCTTTGAGAAGTTGAACTTCTTGTTTAGAACCAACATTGTAGCCATACATGCCATGTAGTCTTGAACGTCATCCAAACCAGGTTTTCGATGACTAAAAGCTTGAATAATCTTGTGCATAAGAAACTTGTAGGGATTAGGAACTCCCCTTTTGTCACACCCCAAATTCCACGTGTATTCCGATGGGCCCGGTGGGGAGTATCGTGACGTACAGTTGATATCATCATAACCAATTACAAGACAGAGCAACACAGCGGAAGGCTTGAGTAAAATATAAACTATTACAATCCAAAGTGTCCAGGAGTTCGAATCACAAATATACAATACGGCTTGTAATAAGATCCACAGGTGGATCGGAAATAAACATACACAAAATGATAACAGACTCTACAGGCTCAACTTCTAAGGGTTGCAACTCCTTAATGTCAATGCCCCGCAGCTTCCGGCCTATTTCATACTTGTACCTGTATTTTAATCTTTGAAAATACGTCAGTTTACACTAGTAAATACACTCAACCGGCTCATATTGAAAATCCTTTCGAAAATGGTTTAAGGTGCACTTGGCACATTTTTATAAATAACTTGGGACAGTACAAAGACCTTGTATACTGTGATATCCCGGGTTTTTCGGATAACTTACACGTGACACTTGTCAAATAATGTATATGCTAAGTATTAAACGTGCACGAGTTAAATGAATACGTGATGTGTGTTGTGTGATTGTTTTAGTTATAGAGTAAGTAGGGTAGATATGTACACGAACCGACCGAACCGCGACACGTTCCAACTTTGACTCCTTGTGACTCTAGGAATTAACCAAGTTTAGAACTCAAACCATTCTCGGCCGTGTGCAACCCAAACCGCAAACCCAAAGCAAGATCAAACTCAAACCCAAACCAACCCAAGTCTTCGGCCAAGAATAAGGATCAAGCCCAAAACCGCAAGATCAAACCCAAACCAACCCAAGTCCCTCGGCCATGAACCCAAACCAAACCGTAACCTTGTTCCCTTGCGCCTATAAATACAAACCCATGCATGTTTCATTGACAAACACAAACCCTAACAAGCAAACAGCCGTCGGCAGCCGAAGTCTTCATCTTCTTCAACCGTAAACAGCCCTTTACTTGTTCCCTTGATCGACAGTTCAGTCTTGATACACTCCATCTCGATCACAAACAGCTTAGCCTCATTCCTCGGTCGCGAGATCAGCCTTTTCTTTCCTCTCGGTCGCAGCAGCAGCAGTCATCGCCATCATCATCTTCTCGGTCGTGATCTTGATTGGAACAGCCGGATCAATCTTGTCCAAACCTCGGCTTGTTTACCTAGTTATTCAAGGTTAGGTTTATCTCTTGATTACAAGATCATGTTCAGATTTATGTGTTTGAATGAAGTGATTAGTTTGTTCGGATTATATGTGCTTGTAAGTAATCGGCTGAATTGATTTTGTGTATATGCATGATCGTTTTCGGAATTAATAGCTTGCGACTGCGATTTGTTTATAAAGAGTAAAGTTATTGAGTAGGGTTTGCATGGATAGGTTGTTAGTGTTAATCTATGATTAAACATCGGTTCTTGATCGCCTAGGTTAATCGCATGAACGGGTTATACTAGGTTATGATAAAGATATGCTGAAAACAGTCTGCTGAATAATAGTTACAGCCGACTTCATCTGGCTGTAACTCGGTCGTTAGTTGTCGAAAAACGGATTTTCTGATGTCTAGAACGTAGAGATTTGAATAAGGAATCTAATGGCGCTGGATTCATAATTTTCTGAAATCGTTTGATATTTTTAAAGGGCCAAATAAGTTCAGTAACTAAAGCTGTGAAAATTCTGAAATTTTGTTGGTTGTTTATCAAGTTGGATTTTAAAATCAGTAGAGAATTGAGTCATGAATTTTGTACAGCAACTAGGTATGGAAATTTCCGGGCAACTCCAACTGGAATTTTTTTAATTGGACGATCAGTGATTTTTAAATAAATTCTTCCGTGGACTGCAGTCAGAAAGTGGTAAATCTGACTGCAGCCTGGTATATTAATATTTATGGTTAATTGGTAAAGATTTAGGACTTGGAAAATTTGTATAAATTTCTATGGTATAAATGTCACCTACTGTAAAAATACTGGAATTTTTGGAATGTTAGAACTATTTTATAAAAATCCTAGAAAACAGCTGAATTATGAGTGTTAAGCTGAAATTGATAATTTGTGATTGTGTGCAACAAATTGTGACATGAATTGGTTTATGGTTATGATAAGTTGTTTTAATCACTAGGATCACATGAGGATACTTGCATGCATGTTTGAGTGTTAGATATGTTGTTTGTGTGTATCACTTGTGCGTGAATTACGTGTAGAATTTGTATTGGTGTGTTCACACACTAACTTGGAATTAATTGGTTTGTTAGGACGCAACTAGCGGTCCCATCTCTTATAACTTCTTTTGCTACACTAACCGAGCAACAAAAGGTGAGTTCACGGCCCCTAACTTTATCCGGTTTTTAAACAACAGGGGGAGAAACATGTATACACTCTCAAACTCAATCTCTTTACGTTATACGAATTTAACGTCACATAACTACTCGATAATTAAGTTATTGTTAATGTAATGTTATGGTCACTAAGCAGCTTTATCACTTAAGTCCTCGACAATCTCTCGGATCGTTAGTATTTGGGTTTAATAGCGGGGGAATTATAAGTAGTACTACTGGGCCCGACGAGCCCCATCCGAGCTAGTCGCGCTAGCCGACCGGGTATGGTCAACGGATGAATAATTGGCCTAACATCGCCATGGTCATGTGATAGGCCTGGCAAAACGGAGGCACAACAGTCAGCTTCGATCGCGAACACTTACGTGACATGACTTTAGGCTAGCTACCTATATATATTAACATTGAACTTAATTACGAATCAACTTAATATTCCGGGTTTGGAATATTGGAAACAACAACTTAATATTCCGGGTTTGGAATATTGGAAACAACAACTTAATATTCCGGGTTTGGAATATTGGAAACACCAACTTAATATTCCGGGTTTGGAATATTGGAAGCAACAACTTATTATTCCGGGTTGGAATAATGGAACCAATTCGTTATCCCGGGTTAGGGATAATGGGAGAAAACAAACTATAACCGAACAAACGAATTTATGAAAACCTGTGAACTCACTCATCTTTAATGTTGACACTTGTTTCTTTACATGTTTCTCAGGACGCTAGGAGCTCTAGGTGTACGCACATGCATTGAACAGGACATCTTTTATCGAGTCTTATTTATCAATATTGTTTTTGGGATTTTTCATTTGTTTTGGCGTTTGTGTTGGCGCCCGCTTCACTACTTATTTATGCTTCCGCTCAAACTTTAAAACTGATGCTTCTGCTAAATATTGGTAATATAAAATCTACAACAAGTGATTTTGGAAAACGTATTATCAAATCATATAGAGTCGTTCGACGTACTAGTGTTTCAGATTCTGGTTTGTTCACACGCCTCGCGGTAAAACTCCGCAAGTGGAAATTGAGGGTGTGACAGATTGGTATCAGAGCCACTAGCTATAGAGAACCAGGTTTGCATTAGAAGTAGACCTAAACTATAGCTGAATTCACGACACTAGACTTAGTTTGGCACCGAACTGTTATATCCTGTTATGTTATGTACCACAACTATGTTCTGTGAAATATGATTGCATAATTGAAATGAATGCAACTCGTAACTAACTACACAACCTAAAGGCAATGTCATCATCCTCATCCTCATCATCATCCGACAAACTTACGCAACCAAGTGCGCCAGGAAAGGCACCTATGGTGGAACCCTTACCATCCTATGGCGTGGAAACGCGCTCAGCTGCGAGGAAAAGGCTCGCTCTGGGGAGGAGTCGTCATCACGCCCAACCATCGCTGTGACGGTCGAACCGGTTAACTCGTTAGAAGTAGGGAACGACCTACTTAGAGATATGATAAGAACGCAACAAGAACAACTAGAAAGAATGCATGAAACCACCCTAGCACAGGGATGGATGATACGACAACTGACTGGTAAAACCGACTCGCTCGAGGAAGAGCATCATACGAGTAAGATAGCTCGTAACACCATAGACAGAGATCTGCGTGCTGAGCAGATAAGAGCCAACTGGCTTGAGGACAGAGTCCTGGAAAATAGTTGGAACATTCAGGAGCCGCAAAATAAAGCACTTACACCAGCACCGGCCCCTCCAATGCCGGTAGAGGACCCAGAGGAGGATCCAGAGGGGGATCCGGAGAAAGACCCGGCTGTAGAAGCTGGAAACGCCGCGGAGGATGACGGCAACGATAGCAACTTGGGAGATGGGGACGTAGAAGACTAACTCGTCTCGCCAATCCCCGCTTTGTTTTCTTTAGTTTATTTGAAAAGGCAACTGGACGTCGCGGAAACCTCAACATGTCAACGAAGAATTGGCCGCAACGATCCAAGAACACGTGAACGCTGCTCTGGCAGGTGTTCAAAACCCACCAGCAGCAGGAGGGGGGATGTTCCTTGACGCAAAGCCAAACAAATTCTCGGGGGCGGAAGGACCCATTGGACTGGTCCGCTGGATCGAAAAGTCTGAATCCGTTTTTGAAATGTGCAACTGCCTCGAGGCCAACAAGGTCAAATACGCAGCCTCAACACTGGAAGATGGGGCACTGACATGGTGGAATGCACAAGTCCAAACGTGTGGACTTATAGCTGCGAATGCAATGGCATGGGCTGAGTTCAAGGCCCTAATTAAAGAGGAGTACTGTCCACGAGACAGAGTGCAACAGCTGGAGCAAGCCTTATGGAACCACAAGATGGTGGGATCGGAAATTGAAGCTTACACTGCAAAACATCATGACTTAGTATTTCTGTGTCCCGAATTGGCCAACACTGTGGAGAAAAGACTCGAGTTCTATCTTGGGGGTCTGGTTCCGGAAATTCAGGGTATGGTAATGGCTAGTAACCCTGTAACTGAACATCAAGCAATCCGATTGGCTCACAAACTCACCGATAAGGCGGTGGAATAGAAGAAGCTGCCAGCACGGGGTACAACTGAAGTTGCCCCGGATAACAAAAGAAAGTTTGAAGACTCGACTATTCGACAGTCTTCGTCATCTCATCCGCAGCAAGGGAACCAGAAACGGTTCAATCACTACAACAGCCACCGGGGTCACCAAAATCAGCCCGCCAACAACAACAACAACAACAACAACAACAACAACCCGAACGCAGGCGGCTATGTAGGTCGAAAGCCGCAGTGCAATCGCTGTAATCTTCATCATTACGGCCCTTGTGCCGGAAGTCGCTGCCAAAGATGTGGCAAGGTGGGACATGCGGCAAAGGATTGTCGTGGGGAAATCATGTCCCGACAAAATCAAAATCAGCCCCAGGGTCAGCAGCAGGGTATCAACCGGGGATGCTATCAGTGTGGTAGTACTGCCCACTTCAGAAGAGACTGCCCACAGCTGCGTAATAACAACAATAATGGCGGAAACAACCACAACCACAATAACCACAACAACAGTAATAACAACAACAATAATGGGAACGGTGGCACAGGAGGTGCCAAAGGTCGTGCATTTACACTGGGCCGCGGAGAGGCCAGAAACGACTCGAACGTGGTCACCGGTAAGTTTCCCCTTAATGAACATTTTGCTTCTGTGCTTTTTGATACGGGTGCGGATAGGAGCTTTATATCTGAGTCTTTTAGGAAGAACCTAAATCTCACGCTTAAACCATTAGAGACCCCTTATGTTATAGAATTAGCCGATGGTAAATCTGTAGATGTGACCCAAATCGTATCCGGCTGTCAACTCAAACTCGCGGGCCACACCTTTACCATTGATCTGATGACAACTACTCTGGGTATTTTTGACGTGGTAGTCGGAATGGACTGGCTATCCAACATCCGGGCTGAAGTTCTCTGCTTCGAAAAATCTATCCGTATTCCACTCTCGAACGACGAAATCCTGACGGTACAAGGCGATAAGGCAAGCGCCGTCACCAACATCATCTCTTACATGCAAGCGCAGAAGTATCTTCGGAGAAAGAACACCTTCGCTTTACTCGCACTAATTACCGAACAGCCTAAGGACGAGAAACGTATAGAAGACATCCCTGTCGTCCGTGATTTTTCCGATGTATTCCCAGAAGAACTACCTGGTTTTCCACCCCATCCACAATTGGAGTTTGAAATTGAATTGGCGAACCATGCAACTCCTATCGCCAAGGCCCCATACCGCCTAGCTCCAGCAGAGCTGCAGGAGCTGTCTACCCAACTTCAGGAACTTTTAGAGAAAGGATTTATCCGACCAAGCATTTCGCCATGGGGAGCTCCAGTCCTTTTTGTCAAGAAAAAGGACGGGACTTTCCGCATGTGCATCGACTATAGGGAACTCAACAAGGTTACTGTCAAGAACCGATACCCGTTACCTCGCATCGACGATCTATTCGACCAACTTCAAGGGTCAAGCTACTACTCCAAGATTGATTTACGGTCTGGTTACCACCAGCTACGCGTCAGGGAGGAGGATATCGCTAAGACGGCATTTCGCACTCGGTATGGCCATTACGAGTTCTTGGTCATGCCATTCGGTCTCACTAACGCACCTGCGGTATTCATGGACCTCATGAACCGCGTGTGTAAACCATACCTCGACAAATTTGTCATTGTGTTCATCGATGACATACTCATCTACTCCAAAAGTGAAGAAGAGCATGCTGAACATCTACGACTACTGCTAGGATTACTTCAACAGGAAAAGCTATATGCCAAGCTTTCGAAGTGTGATTTCTGGATCCGGGAAGTTCAGTTTCTCGGGCATGTCGTGAATGAAAAGGGTATCCACGTAGACCCTGCCAAGATTGAAGCCATCAAAAACTGGGAAGCACCTAAGACACCGACGGAGATCCGCCAATTTTTGGGATTGGCTGGTTACTACAGACGCTTCATCGAGGGGTTTTCAAAGATCGCACAACCGCTTACTACCCTCACCCAGAAAGGTATCAAGTATACTTGGGGTGACAAGCAAGAAGCAGCATTTCAATTGCTGAAGCAGAAACTTTGCAGTGCACCTATTCTGTCCTTGCCGGAGGGGACAGATGACTTTGTAGTGTATTGTGATGCTTCCATTCAGGGATTGGGATGCATACTCATGCAACGCGATAAGGTCATCGCGTATGCGTCGCGACAGCTGAAGGTTCACGAGAAAAACTACACGACGCATGACCTGGAATTGGGAGCAGTAGTGTTTGCACTTAAGATTTGGAGACACTACCTCTATGGAACGAAGTGCACAATCTTTACTGACCACAAAAGCCTCCAACACATCTTTGATCAGAAGGAGTTGAACATGCGACAGCGTCGCTGGGTCGAACTCTTGAACGATTATGAGTGTGCCATTCGGTATCACCCGGGTAAAGCTAACGTGGTAGCTGATGCCCTCAGTAGGAAGGAACACTTGAAACCTCGTCGCGTACGAGCACTACAACTCACTATTCATTCGGGGCTACCTGAACAAATACGCGACGCCCAATTAGAAGCAGTTAAGGAGGAAAACATCAAAGCCGAATCAGTGGGAAAAATGGAACGCGATTGGGAAGTAAAGCCCAATGGAGCCCGGTATTTCATGAATCGCATATGGGTACCTCTCTACGGAAACCTCAGAGAGCTAGTCATGGATGAAGCTCACAAATCTCGATACTCTGTCCATCCGGGTTCGGATAAGATGTATCAAGACCTTAAAGCTGCGTATTGGTGGCCCAACATGAAAGCCGATATAGCCACCTACGTGAGTAAATGTTTGACTTGTGCAAAAGTCAAGGTGGAGTATCAAAAGCCATCGGGGCTACTCCAACAACCTGAGATCCCAGTGTGGAAATGGGATCAGATATCAATGGATTTCATCACTAAACTCCCGCGAACCTTGGGTGGTTGCGATACTATCTGGGTGATCGTGGATCGTTTAACTAAGTCCGCACACTTCCTAGCTATTAAAGAAACAGATAAGATGGAGAAGTTGACTCGTATCTACATTAAGGAAGTAGTTTCTCGGCACGGAGTGCCAACGTCCATCATCTCAGACAGAGATGCTCGCTTCACGTCAAACTTCTGGCAGTCACTCCAGAAAGCGTTGGGAACACGTCTGGATATGAGCACGGCTTATCACCCTCAGACTAATGGTCAAAGTGAAAGGAATATACAAACCTTGGAAGACATGCTTAGGGCATGCGTAGTGGACTTCGGAAATAGTTGGGAAATCCACCTGCCTCTAGTAGAATTCTCATATAACAACAGCTATCATACGAGTATCTCGGCAGCACCGTTTGAGGCATTATACGGTCGTAAATGTAGATCACCGGTCTGTTGGGCAGAAGTCGGTGACAGTTAACTCACAGGCCCTGAGTTAATACTTGAGGCTACCGAAAAGATTGTACAAATCAGAAACCGCATGGCGGCGGCACGAGATCGACAGAAAAGCTATGCTGATCAACGACGCAAACCGCTCGAATTTCAAGTTATAGAATTTAATTACGAATCAACTTAATATTCCGGGTTTGGAATATTGGAAACAACAACTTAATATTCCGGGTTTGGAATATTGGAAACAACAACTTAATATTCTGGGTTTGGAATATTGGAAACACCAACTTAATATTCCAGGTTTGGAATATTGGAAGCAACAACTTATTATTCCGGGTTGGAATAATGGAACCAATTCGTTATCCCGGGTTAGGGATAACGGGAGAAAACAAACTATAACCGGACAAACGAATTTATGAAAACCTGTGAACTCACTCATCTTTAATGTTGACACTTGTTTCTTTACATGTTTCTCAGGACGCTAGGAGCTCTAGGTGCACGCACATGCATTGAACAGGACATCTTTTATCGAGTCTTATTTATCAATATTGTTTTTGGGATTTTTCATTTGTTTTGGCGTTTGTGTTGGCGCCCGCTTCACTACTTATTTATGCTTCCGCTCAAACTTTAAAACTGATGCTTCTGCTAAATATTGGTAATATAAAATCTACAACAAGTGATTTTGGAAAACGTATTATCAAATCATATAGAGTCGTTCGACGTACTAGTGTTTCAGATTCTGGTTTGTTCACACGCCTCGCGGTAAAACTCCGCAAGTGGAAATTGAGGGTGTGACATATACAGATTTACATGTCAGGCTTTTACATATGGAGCCCAGTACAGAAAGCGAGACCTGATCGACTGACACACCACTCTGAACTTTCACATAGAAAGCAGATAGCAATTACCCAGTGTCTGCCTACACGCCATGCTATATTGTCGTGGCCACTAGTACTTTAGTGAGCCAAGGATATCCCGGACACGGTCAAGTCCACCCCCAATGTTTTAGTTTAAGACAAAACAGATCAAAACCGGGTTATGCAAGATTTTAGTTAATTATCACAACTGAATAAAACATAATCCCATACACGACCAAGCGGTAATAATTTGCCGTATCCCAAGCCCGTATAGGGAAAATAAGTTAAGGGTATTTATCTGAAGTTAAGTCTTCGGAAAGTCAGAACTCAGCCGCAGATCAAAGCAAGTACAGGTACAATTTACTGGAAGGCGTTTAGTCTGGAGTGATGGTTATTAATAACAAATATTAGAATGCTAACGGGTCCTTAATTAAGTCCTAGACTTGGACCGGTTAGTCTTATGCTAAAATATGATACGATATGATACGCTTGATTAAGCGGTGACCGAAATAGGATGTTAGTTGGACCCGACAAGTTTATCAACTTGTCTAATATGGGTAAACCAATAACATTCCGGAGTTTGATAGAGAAATGACGAAGTTAAACCCGTTTCGGTTTAAGTACGTAAATTAGCTACATAAGCTTAACCGAACGCGCATAGGCGAAATCGGGTAACCGAGAGAGTCATATACAAGTTCCATATGAATATATGTTTAAAATATGTTATAATATCAGTAGCTTTGCAAAAGATAGGCCCGGGGTATATTTAAAACCGAATTATGCCTTACAAGGGCATTTGGTCATTTTAAGGTTTATAAAAGATGTTTAAAATAAATATGATGTCAAGGTTGTTAAAATTTTATAAAAATACTTATTTTATAATGTTATAACTGTAGGATATCATATATATGTGTGTTTGACAATTTTGGAATAATCTATGTCCCGTAAGGGCATTTTGGTAATTCACACATAGCTTTGAGGCCAAAATTGGGATTCTGAGTTTGGGACTTGTACTTACTGTTAAAATGTTGAAAATAAGTTTATAATTCAGTAGCTGGTAAGTCTTGGCCCATAGTGATGGTTTTTAAACCACACTATGCGTCGAAAAGGCGTAAAAGTCGATAAAATGTCGTTTAATCGATGTTTAAGGTAAATTGATGTTAGGACCTGTTTTATTTACTGATACATGTCATTTCATTTATTACATCAGTAAATATATCATTTTGATCATAAAATCTTGTTAAGTGTTTCTAAAATGCCGAAATGGGCATTTTAGTCATTTTAATGCCTTAAACGCGTCTTTTGTGAAAATCTTAGATTATATTCAGATTCTTGATGTCAACATAATCAAATTGTGTTTACAAATCAGTTTATGTCTTAGTTTTACATGCATATGTGTTTAAAATCAAGATTTGCACAAAAAGGACATTTTTGCAAAGTTTATACAATTTTAGCGGAACTTGTATGTAAACTCAGATTTCTAAGGGTTCAAGTGACGAAACTTTAGATGGTCATTCTAAATATAATTATGGTCTTATAGTGCCCAAAACTCAGTAGCCAAAGTGGCTAAATCGGGTCAGAAGCGAAAGTCAAAAGAAAAGTCAAATATTACGACTTTCGGTTGCGAACCGATGCTAGACCAAATCTTGACATGCCGAATTGGTTGATATATGTTCTAATACTTATTTTTATGTTGTTAGTGCATCAAAACATATTTTATAACATTCAGATTGTTAGTTATGAAATTTTATGGAACTGGACAGTTTGACTTTTGTTGACTTTTTAGTTGACTCGTCAATTGGCCATGAATCCGTGAAAATCTGGAAATGCCCTCTGGAGGGATTAACACCTCCATTATTATGAGTGTATAGGAACTTTCGTTACTCACAATGATGGAGTGTACACGGATTTAGAACAAAGTCAAGGTGTAATTACGATGATTTGTTCGAAGCTAAGAGCTATAAGAAATCATTAAACACGAACTTGAACACTTACAATGGGTCCAAATGAGTGCTAAGAAAAGATTGGAATGCTTGGATGATGCCTGGAACTCTCTGATTAATCTTGGTAAGCTTAAGGTGAGATGAAAAATGGTTGCAACTCACAAGAAGGTCTGTTTTAATGACCAAGGAGGTTCTAGGAGTGTTGCCAAGTGTTTATGGACGTTAATATGTGTCCCATAACGTGTCAAGAGGTGGCAGAACATGCGTCTGCCACATTTCTGTTGGCTCACAGGTTCTTACGGACCGTATGGGTCAAGCCTTGCGGTCCGTAAGGACCTTAGGCGCCCACAATTTCAGGTAGCCTTGCGGACCGTATGGCAAGAGCCTTGCGGTCCGCAAGGTGTCCTTAGATCTTGAAAATTTCAAAATTTTATTTAAGTCCTCCCACTTTATTTCAAAGCGTCACGAGGATAACTATCGCAACTCAACGACTTTGGTCCCTCCTGTTTTAGCAGGTGGTCACACTAGGATTTACCAGGACTCGTGTCGGAAAAATATTGGATGTAAAACCACGAGGTTTTACATCCTCACCCCCTTAAAATAAATCTCGACTCTGAGATTTCAATCAAACAAGTATGGGTACTTTTGTCGCATAACGGACTCAACCTCCCACGTGTATTCAGGACTTCGACGAGCGTCCCATTTCACTTTCACGATCGGCACATGCTTTCTACGAAGCTTCTTGACTTGTCTATCTTCAATCGTTATAGGTTTTTCAATGAAACGCAAGTTATTATCAATCTGCACATTGTCGTGTGGCATAGCTAATGACTCATCTGCCAAGCATTTCTTCAAATTGGAAATGTGGAACACATCATGGATTCCCCTGAACTTTTCTGGCAATTTAAGCTTGTAAGCAATAGCTCCAATTCGTTCAACGATTTCAAATGGTCCTACGTACCTAGGACTTAATTTGCCTTTCTTTCCAAAGCGCATAACGCCCTTCCAAGGCGATACCTTTAGTAAGACCTTCTGGAACTCGGGAGGTTTACGTCTTCGATCTGTGTAACTTTTCTGCCTATCTCTGACAGCCTTTAGACGATCCCGAATTTGCAAGATCTCATCTGTCGTCTCCAGGACTATCTTAGGTCCTGTCAGGTGAGCTTCCCCAACTTCTACCCAACAAACGGGCGTCCTACACTTTCTCCCGTATAAAGCTTCAAACGGGCGGCTTGAATACTTGCATGGTAGCTATTGTTGTAGGAAAACTCTATAAGTGGTAAATGGTTATCCCAACTTCCACCTAGGTCAGTAATGCATGCACGCAACATATCTTCCAGCGTTTGAATAGTACGTTTGCTTTGCCCGTCAGTCTGTGGGTGATATGCCGTACTAAAATTTAGTCGAGTGCCCAAGGCTAGCTAGAAACTTTTCCAAAAATGAGAAGTGTACCTTGTGTCCCTATCCGACACAATAGACACTGGTACGCCATGCAAGGATACTCTTTCATCCACATAGAGTTTTGCTAGTTTGTATAAGTCTCTTTAGCTGAAGACCTTACGCGCTTAGTCTTTTTCTTCGGTCTCTCTTAATCAGAACCTGGTTCGTAATCAGCATCACCTTCCTTTGATTTTTCTATCTCTCTCTCTGAAGTAGCCTTCTTTATCTCTTTCTCAAGTGAATCGTCACTATCTTCATTTTTGTCAGAAGTTGCAGAGATTACATCGTCATCTTGAATATCTTTTTCTGTCTCTTGACTTTCAATGTTAGCTGCAACATCATAACCAACTTCAACCTGAACATTTTCTGCTTCCTCTTCATCAATAAGCATCGTTTCAATCTTCTTTGACTTTCTTGATTGTTTCTTTTTCTCTTCAACAATTTTCTTCAGAAAACAATCGCTACGTTTTTCTTTGAAAGTTGCTAGCAATTCTTCTTCAGCTTTAACTTCTTTTTTATCACCACTACCTGCCTTCCTCCACTTGTATTCAGGTGGTACAACGTAATCTCCAGAATTAATAACACCAAACAGTGGTTTTGCAACTGGAGCTGAAGCTTGCTTCTGAAACGTAATAAGCTTCTTGACTGTTGTATCATCCATGTGGCTTAGATATAGAATATCATCCGGATCTTTCGCTATCTTCTTAAATTTGTCGTCAATAAGCATTTGCACGAATCTCAGATACATCACAAGTCTATTTGTTCCCATATTGTTCGTCATGTGTGTAAATACAAGCTTCGAGAAGTTGAACTTCTTGTTTAGAACCAACGTTGTAGCCATACATGCCATGTAGTCTTGAACGTCATCCAAACAAGGTTTTCGATGACTAAAAGCTTGAATAATCGTGTGCATAAGAAACTTGTAGGGATTAGGAACTCCCCTTTTGTCACACCCCAAATTACACGTGTATTCCAGTGGGGAGTATCGTGACGTACAGTTGATATCATCATAACCAATTACAAGACAGAGCAACACAGCGGAAGGCTTGAGTAAAATATAAACTATTACAAACCAAAGTGTCCAGGAGTTCGAATCACAAATATACAATACGGCTTGTAATAAGATCCACAGGCGGATCGAAAATAAACATTCACAAAATGATAACAGACTCTACAGGCTCAACTTCTAAAGGTTGCAACTCCTTAATGTCAACGCCCCGCAGCTTCCGGCCTATTTCATACTTGTACCTGTATTTTAATCTTTGAAAATACGTCAGTTTACACTAGTAAATACACTCAACCGACTCATATTGAAAATCCTTTAAAAAATGGTTTAAGGTGCACCTGTCACATTTTTATAAATAACTTGGGACAACACAAAGACCTTGTATATAGATTTACATGTCAGGCTTTTACATATGGAGCCCAGTACAGAAACCGAGACCTGATCGACTGACACGCCACTCTGAACTTTCACATAGAAAGCAGATAGCAACTACCCAGTGTCTGCCTACACGCCATGCTATATTGTCGTGGCCACTAGTACTTTAGTGAGCCAAGGATATCCCGGACACAGTCAAGTCCACCCCCAATATTTTAGTTTAAGACAAAACAGCTAAAAACCGGGTTATGCAAGATTTTAGTTAATTATCACAACTGAATAAAACATAATCCCATACCCGACCAAGCGGTAATAATTTGCCGTATCCCAAGCCCGTATAGGGAAAATAAGTTAAGGGTATTTATCTGAAGTTAAGTCTTCGGAAAGTCAGAACTCAGCCGCAGATCAAAGCAAGTACATGTATAATTTACCGGAAGGCGTTTAGTCTGGAGTGATGGTAATTAATAACCAATATTAGAATGCTAACGGATCCTTAATTAAGTCCTAGACTTGGACCGGTTAGTCTTTTGCTAAAATATGATACGATATGATACGCTAGATTAAGCGGTGACCGGAATAGGATGTTAGTTGGACCCGACAAGTTTATCAACTTGTCTAATATGGGTAAACGAATAACATTCCAGAGTTTGATAGAGAAATGACGAAGTTAAACCCGTTTCGGTTTAAGTACGTAAATTAGCTACATAAGCTTAACCGAACGCGCATAGGCGAAATCGGGTAACCGAGAGAGTCATATACAAGTTCCATATGAATATATGTTTAAAATATGTTATAATATCAGTAGCTTTGCAAAAGATAGGCCCGAGGTATATTTAAAACCGAATTATGCCTTACAAGGGCATTTTGGTCATTTTAAGGTTTATAAAAGATGTTTAAAATAAATATGATGTCAAGGTTGTTAAAATTTTATAAAAATACTTATTTTATAATGTTATAACAGTAGGATATCATATATATGTGTGTTTGACAATTTTGGAATAATCTATGTCCCGTAAGGGCATTTTGGTAATTCACACATAGCTTTGAGGCTAAAATTGGGATTCTGAGTTTGGGACTTGTACTTACTGTTAAAATGTTGAAAATAAGTTTATAATTCAGTAGGTGGTAAGTCTTGGCCCATAGTGATGGTTTTTAAACCATACTATGCGTCGAAAAGGCGTAAAAGTTGATAAAATGTCGTTTAATCGATGTTTAAGGTAAACTGATGTTAGGACCTGTTTTATTTACCAATAACATGTCATTTCATTTATTACATCAGTAAATATATCATTTTGATCATAAAATCTTGTTAAGTGTTTCTAAAATGCCGAAATGGGCATTTTAGTCATTTTAATGCCTTAAACGCGTCTTTTGTGAAAATCTTAGATTATATTCAGATTCTTGATGTCAACATAATCAAATTGTGTTTACAAATCAGTTTATGTCTTAGTTTTACATGCATATGTGTTTAAAATCAAGATTTGCACAAAAAGGACATTTTTGCAAAGTTTATACAATTTTAGCGGAACTTGTATGTAAACTCAGATTTCTAAGGGTTCAAGTGACGAAACTTTAGATGGTCATTCTAAATATAATTATGGTCTTATAGTGCCCAAAACTCAGTAGCCAAAGTGGCTAAATCGGGTCAGAAGCGAAAGTCAAAAGAAAAGTCAAATATTACGACTTTCGGTTGCGAACCGATGCTAGACCAAATCTTGACATGCCGAATTGGTTGATATATGTTCTAATACTTATTTTTATGTTGTTAGTGCATCAAAACATATTTTATAACATTCAGATTGTTAGTTATGAAATTTTATGGAACTGGACAGTTTGACTTTTGTTGACTTTTTAGTTGACTCGTCAATTGGCCATGAATCCGTGAAAATCTGGAAATGCCCTCTGGAGGGATTAACACCTCCATTATTATGAGTGTATAGGAACTTTCGTTACTCACAATGATGGAGTGTACACGGATTTAGAACAAAGTCAAGGTGTAATTACGACGAGACTTTGTTCCAAGCTAAGAGCTATAAGAAATCATTAACACGAACTTGAACACTTACAATAGGTCCAAATGAGTGCTAAGAACAGATTAGAATGCTTGGAAGATGTCTGGAACTCTCTGATTAATTTTTGTAAACTTAAGGTGAGATGAAAAATGGTTGCAACTCACAAGAAGGTCTCTTTTAATGACCAAGGAGGTTCCAGGAGTGTTGCCAAGTGTTTATGGATGTGAATATGTGTCCCATAACGTGTCAAGAAGAAGGCGAAAAATTTGTCAAGAGGTGGCAGAACACGCGTCTGCCACATTTCTGTTCGCTCACAGGTTCTTACGGACCGTATGGGTCAAGCCTTGCGGTCCGTAAGGACCTTAGGCGCCCACAATTTCAGGTAGCCTTGCGGACCGTATGGCAAGAGCCTTGCGGTCCACAAGGTGTCCTTAGATCTTGAAAATTTCAAAATTTTATTTAAGTCCTCCCACTTTATTTCAAAGCGTCACGAGGATAACTATCGCAACTCAATGACTTTGGTCCCTCCTGTTTTAGCACGTGGTCACACTAGGATTTACCAGGACTCGTGTCGGAAAAATATTGGATGTAAAAACACGAGGTTTTACATCCTCACCCCCTTAAAATAAATCTCGACTCTGAGATTTCAATCAAACAGGACTCAACCTCCCACGTGTATTCAGGACTTCGACGAGCGTCCCATTTCACTTTCACGATCGGCACATGCTTTCTACGAAGCTTCTTGACTTGTCTATCTTCAATCATTATAGGTTTCTCAATGAAACGCAAGTTATTATCAATCTGCACATTGTCGTGTGGCATAGCTAATGACTCATCTGCCAAGCATTTCTTCAAATTGGAAATGTGGAACACATCATGGATTCCCTGAACTTTTCTGGCAATTTCAGCTTGTAAGCAATAGCTCCAATTCGTTCAACGATTTCAAATGGTCCTACATACCTAGGACTTAATTTGCCTTTCTTTCCAAAGCGCATAACGCCCTTCCAAGGCGATACCTTTAGTAAGACCTTGTCCCCTACACGGAACTCGAGAGGTTTACATCTTCGATATGTGTAACTTTTCTGCCTATCTCTGACAGCCTTTAGACGATCCCGAATTTGCAAGATCTTATCTGTCGTCTCCAGGACTATCTCAGGTCCTGTCAGGTGAGCTTCCCCAACTTCTGCCCAACAAACGGGCGTCCTACACTTTCTCCCGTATAAAGCTTCAAACGGGGCGGCTTGAATACTTGCATGGTAGCTATTGTTGTAGGAAAACACTATAAGTGGTAAATGGTTATCCCAACTTCCACCTAGGTCGGTAATGCATGCACGCAACATATCTTCCAGCGTTGAATAGTACGTTCGCTTTGCCCGTCAGTCTGTGGGTGATATGCCGTACTAAAATTTAGTCGTGTGCCCAAGGCTTGCAAGAAACTTTTCCAAAAATGAGAAGTGTACCTTATGTCCCTATCCGACACACTAGACACTGGTATGCCGTGCAAGGATACTATTTCATCCACGTAGAGTTTTGCTAGTTTGTCTGAGCTATAAGTCTCTTTAGCTGAAGACCTTACGCGCTTAGTCTTTTTCTTCCGTCTCTCTTAATCAGAACCTGGTTCGTAATCAGCATCACCTTCCTTTGATTTTTCTATCTCTATCTCTAAAGTAGCCTTCTTTATCTCTTTCTCAAGTGAATCGTCACTATCTTCATTTTTGTCAGAAGTTGCAGAGATTACATCGTCATCTTGAATATCTTTTTCTGTCTCTTGACTTTCAATGTTAGCTGCAACATCATAACCAACTTCAACCTGAACATTTTCTGCTTCCTCTTCATCAATAAGCATCGTTTCAATCTTCTTTGACTTTCTTGATTGTTTCTTTTTCTCTTCAACAATTTTCTTCAGAAAACAATCGCTACGTTTTTCTTTGAAAGTTGCTAGCAATTCTTCTTCAGCTTTAACTTCTTTTTCATCACCACTACCTGCCTTCCTCCACATGTATTCAGGTGGTGCAACGTAATCTGCAGAATTAATAACACCAAACAGTGGTTTTGCAACTGGAGCTGAAGCTTGCTTCTGAAATGTAATAAGCTTCTTGACTGTTGTATCATCCATGTGGCTTAGATATAGAATATCATTCGGATCTTTCGCTATCTTCTTAAATTTGTCGTCAATAAGCATTTGCACGAATCTCAGATACATCACAAGTCTATTTGTTCCCATATTGTTCGTCATGTGTGTAAATACAAGCTTCGAGAAGTTGAAGTTCTTGTTTAGAACCAACGTTGTAGCCATACATGCCATGTAGTCTTGAACGTCATCCAAACCAGGTTTTCGATGACTAAAAGCTTGAATAATCGTGTGCATAAGAAACTTGTAGGGATTAGGAACTCCCCTTTTGTCACACCCCAAATTCCACGTGTATTCTGGTGGGCCCGGTGGGGAGTATCGTGATGTACAGTTGATATCATCATAACCAATTACAAGACAGAGCAACACAGCGGAAGGCTTGAGTAAAATATAAACTATTACAAACCAAAGTGTCCAGGAGTTCGAATCACAAATATACAATACAGCTTGTAATAAGATCCACAGGTGGATCAGAAATAAACATACACAAAATGATAACAGACTCTACAGGCTCAACTTCTAAGGGTTGCAACTCCTTAATGTCAACGCCCCGCAGCTTTCGGCCTATTTCATACTTGTACCTGTATTTTAATCTTTGAAAATACGTCAGTTTACACTAGTAAATACACTCAACCGACTCATATTGAAAATCCTTTCGAAAATGGTTTAAGGTGCACTTGGCACATTTTTATAAATAACTTGGGACAGTACAAAGACCTTGTATACAGATTTACATGTCAGGCTTTTACATATGGAGCCCAGTACAGAAACCGAGACCTGATCGACTGACACACCACTCTGAACTTTCACATAGAAAGCAGATAGCAACTACCCAGTGTCTGCCTACAAGCCATGCTATATTGTCGTGGCCACTAGTACTTTAGTGAGCCAAGGATATCCCGGACACAGTCAAGTCCACCCCCAATGTTTTAGTTTAAGACAAAACAGATCAAAACCGGGTTATGCAAGATTTTAGTTAATTATCACAACTGAATAAAACATAATCCCATACCCGACCAAGCGGTAATAATTTGTCGTATCCCAAGCCCGTATAGGGAAAATAAGTTAAGGGTATTTACCTGAAGTTAAGTCTTCGGAAAGTCAGAACTCAGCCGCAGATCAAAGCAAGTACAGGTACAATTTACCGGAAGGCGTTTAGTCTGGAGTGATGGTAATTAATAACCAATATTAGAATGCTAACGGGTCCTTAATTAAGTCCTAGACTTGGACCGGTTAGTCTTATGCTAAAATATGATACGATATGATACGCTAGATTAAGCGGTGACCGGAATAGGGTATTAGTTGGACCCGACAAGTTTATCAACTTGTCTAATTTGGGTAAACCAATACCATTCCAGAGTTTGATAGAGAAATGACGAAGTTAAACCCGTTTCGGTTTAAGTACGTAAATTAGCTACATAAGCTTAACCGAACACGCATAGGCGAAACCGGGTAACCGAGAGAGTTATATACAAGTTCCATATGAATATATGTTTAAAATATGTTATAATATTAGTAGCTTTGCAAAAGATAGGCCCGAGGTATATTTAAAACGCCAATTATGCCTTACAAGGGCATTTTGGGTATTTTAAGGTTTATAAAAGATGTTTAAAATAAATTTGATGTCAAGGCTGTTAAAATTTTGTAAAAATACTTATTTTATAATGTTATAACAGTAGGATATCATATATATGTGTGTTTGACAATTTTGGAATAATCTATGTCCCGTAAGGGCATTTTGGTAATTCACACATAGCTTTGAGGCCAAAATTGGGATTCTGAGTTTGGGAGTTGTACTTACTGTTAAAATGTTGAAAATAAGTTTATAATTCAGTAGGTAGTAAGTCTTGGCCCATAGTGATGGTTTTTAAACCATACTATGCGTCGAAAAGGCGTAAAAGTCCATAAAATGTCGTTTAATCGATGTTTAAGGTAAACTGAGGTTAGGACCTGTTTGTCATTTCATTTATTACATCAGTAAATATATCATTTTGATCATAAAATCTTGTTAAGTGTTTCTAAAATGCTGAAATGGGCATTTTAGTCATTTTAATGCCTTAAACGCGTCTTTTGTGAAAATCTTAGATTATATTCAGATTCTTGACGTCAACATAATCAAATTGTGTTTACAAATCAGTTTATGTCTTAATTTTACATGCATGTGAAAATCAAGATATGCACAAAAAGGACCTTTTTGCAAAGTTTATACAATTTTAGCGGAACTTGTATGTAAACTCAGATTTCTAAGGGTTCGAGTGACGAAACTTTAGATGGTCATTCTAAATATAATTATGGTCTTATAGTGCCCAAAAGTCAGTAGCCAAAGTGGCTAAATCGGGTCAGAAGCGAAAGTCAAAGGAAAAGTAAAATATTACGACTTTCGGTTGCGAACCGATGCTAGACCAAATCTTGACGAGCCGAATTGGTTGATATATGTTCTAATACTTATTTTTATGTTGTTAGTGCATCAAAACATATTTTATAACATTCAGATTGTTAGTTATGAAATTTTATGAAACTGGACAGTTTGACTTTTGTTGACTTTTTAGTTGACTCGTCAATTGGCCATGAATCCGTAAAAATTTGGAAATGCCCTCTGGAGGGATTAACACCTCCATTATTATGAGTGTATAGGAACTTTCGTTACTCACAATGATGGAGTGTACACGGATTTAGAACAAAGTCAAGGTGTAATTACGACGAGACTTTGTTCCAAGTTAAGAGCTATAAGAAATCATTAACACGAACTTGAACACTTACAATAGGTCCAAATGAGTGCTAAGAACAGATTAGAATGCTTGGAAGATGTCTGGAACTCTCTGATTAATCTTTGTAAGCTTAAGGTGAGATGAAAAATGGTTGCAACTCACAAGAAGGTCTCTTTTAATGACCAAGGAGGTTCTAGGAGTGTTGCCAAGTGTTTATGGACGTGAATATGTGTCCCAGAACGTGTCAAGCATGCAAAGAAGGCGAAAAATTCGTCAAGAGGTGGCAGAACACGCGTCGGCCACATTTCTGTTCGCTCACAGGTTCTTACGGACCGTATGGGTCAAGCCTTGCGGTCCGTAAGGACCTTAGGCGCCCACAATTTCAGGTAGCCTTGCGGACCTTATGGCAAGAGCCTTGCGGTCCGCAAGGTGTCCTTAGATCTTGAAAATTTCAAAATTTTATTTAAGTCCTCCCACTTTATTTCAAAGCGTCACGAGGATAACTATCGCAACTCAACGACTTTGGTCCTTCCTGTTTTAGCACGTGGTCACACTAGGATTTACAAGGACTCGTGTCGGAAAAATATTGGATGTAAAAACACGAGGTGTTACATCCTCACCCCCTTAAAATAAATCTTGACTCTGAGATTTCAATCAAACAGGACTCAACCTCCCACGTGTATTCAGGACTTCGACGAGCGTCCCATTTCACTTTCACGATCGGCACATGCTTTCTACGAAGCTTCTTGACTTGTCTATCTTCAATCGTTATAGGTTTCTCAATGAAACGAAAGTTATTATCAATCTGCACATTGTCGTGTGGCATAGCTAATGACTCATCTGCCAAGCATTTCTTCAAATTGGAAATGTGGAACACATCATGGATTCCCCTGAACTTTTATGGCAATTTCAGCTTGTAAGCAATAGCTCCAATTCGTTCAACGATTTCAAATGGTCCTACGTACCTAGGACTTAATTTACCTTTCTTTCCAAAGCGCATAACGCCCTTCCAAGGCGATACCTTTAGTAAGACCTTGTCCCATGCCTGGAACTCGAGAGGTTTACATCTTCGATCTGTGTAACTTTTCTGCCTATCTCTGACAGCCTTTAGACGATACCGAATTCGCAAGATCTTATCTGTCGTCTCCAGGACTATCTCAGGTCCTGTCAGGTGAGCTTCCCCAACTTCTGCCCAACAAACGGACGTCCTACACTTTCTCCCGTATAAAGCTTCAAACGGGGCGGCTTGAATACTTGCATGGTAGCTCCCGGTATGATATCAATTCTAAACTCCACTTGTCTGTGGAGGCAGACCAGGCAAGTTTTCGGGGAAAACATCTGTAAATCCAGAGATAACGGGCAAGTCTTCAATTTTTGGCTTTGGTTCGTCAATGGTCACTTGTGCCATATAAATGACACAACCTTTCTTTAAACACTTTGATGCTTTGAGTAGTGATCCCTTTTCTGATAATCCAAAATAACGATCTCCTTGTATAGCGAGTGTATCTCCAGTTGGGGTTTTGATTACGATGAGTTTCTTGTTACAGGCTATATGGGCTTGGTTACTAGACAACCAATCCATACCAAGAACAACATCGAATCCTGCCAATTTCATGGGCATAAGTGAAACAGGAATGGAATGTTTCTTGATAGATATGGAACATCCGTCTAGAATCGTAGAAGCGGTCTCAATCGTTCCATCAGTGAGTTCTACATTATATGTTACGTCTAGAGTTCTTACAGGCAAGTTTAATAAGGCACTAAACTTTGATCTACAAAAGATTTATCAGCTCCGGTATCAAAGAGAACTCTAGCATAAACATCATTTATAAGAAACGTATCTGTTATCACATTGTTGTCATTCACAGCTTCCTTAGCTTTCATCTGGAAAGCACAAGCCTTTCCTTTCTTCGACCCATCATCTTTAGCAGCGTCATCTTTCTTATATTTAGGGTAGTTGGGTTTAATGTGCCCTTTCTCACCACAGTTGTAGCATGTGGAGTCCTTAAGATCCTTACAATCTAGGGCCTTGTGCCCTGATTTCTTGCAAATCCCACAAGGTTTAGGCTGAGAGTCATCCCGACACGATCCAAAGTGTCGTCGGTTGCACTTCCTACATTTAGGCCTATCATCCGACCTCTGCTAATTCCTGTTGAATCCAAACCTTCGATTCTTGTTTGACAGGTGACTTCGGTCATCCTCTCTCTTCCTTTTCCTATCATTTTATGATTTTCCTAACATTCGTCTCACATAGTCTTGGGTGAGAGAAAGAGATAGCTCAACAGCTGATTTGTAGGTGTTAGGCTGAACAGCCTTAACCAAACTCCTTATTTCAGGAGCCAACCCATTTATGAAACGCGCAATGCGTTTAGGCTCATGAGTAACCAAATAAGATACCAATCGAGAATAAGAATCAAAATCAGTGACATACTTTCGACAGTCAAGATTTCTCATGGTGAGAGCTATGAAATCCATTTCTATTTTCTCCACCTCGTGAGGTGGGCAGTAGGTATCCTTAACCAGATCTACGAACTTGGACCATCCCAAATTATATAGATGTACCTTCCTAGTTGATTGCATCAAAGCTTTCCACCAAATTAGGGCATTGCCCTTGAAGGACTGAGAAGCGAATTTAACAACATCTTTCTCCGTGCATCCACTGATGTCCACTACTGTTTCCATCTCATCTAACCATCTCAAGGTTTCAACAGCTCCCTTTTCACTATTAAAGTCTCGCGGCTTACACGAAACAAAATATTTATATGAGCAACTATCCTTGGAAGTATTTTCTCTGCCACGAATCTCCTTCTTCTTTGCTTCACTCCTCACATTCGAGGAGTGCACTGAACTTTCCTCCTTATCAGAGGGAGGAGGCTTTGAGTTGGTTCTTGTTAAGGTTCTAGAGTGCGTAGAGCTCGATACTTTAAATTTTTCAATTGCTTTCTCCATTGCCTTTCCCACCGCTGCGTCTATGCGAGCCTGGAAGTCATCTTCATTCATAACTATATTTACGCTATCATCCTTTTTGTAACTATTTACTTCGTTAGTGTCTGCCATCTTGTTTGATGAGGCTATAATATTAATAAGATAAATTTAAATTAGTCATACATGCTAGATGACTTGCAGTGTATGGTATAGCATAATAAAGCTATATAAACTTGTCGATTTTATGGGGGTGTTTAAGCATGGCACGAAGGCCTGTCACTAAGGACATAAAGAATAGCACCAAAGGCTTAGTCAAAAGACTTAAATTACAAAATGCTAAGATCACTAAAGGATCGCGAAGATTCGAGGTTCGAACATAGTTTTACTACATTGAGACAGGGAGTCGTAGACTACATCTGTCGTTTGTCACTAAATGGACATTAATGTAGCTCGAAAGCATTACACCACTAATTGGTGGTAAGTAAAGTAATCATCGCACTGATGATTGATCATAATCAAAATAGACCATGTAGGTTTGGACGTAGTCCATTACTTTGATGGCTCGTGTGGTTCCTCAAGTCACACTTACCAAGAGGTTAATATCTTAAATATATTAACTTTTTAGAATAATCTCTTAAAATGATTTGATTAACTAGTCCAGATCAGGCAGACTAGGGAGGTTTAGAACGTAGTTCACCACCCCTGGATAGAAGGGAAATCTCAACCTTAACTATCATGGTAGAAAACCATATAACTACCGTTTTGCCAATTCATGTGACCTAATCACTTGGCGGGCATAAATCATTAAGAGGACCTTTTGGAAATATTTTTCCAGATTATAAATTTCGAATTAAAATCGAGACGATTGCTTGAACAACTTGACGAAAGGAATACATAATTAAAATTCCAAAGTTTTAATAATAATAATAATAATAATAATAATAATAATAATAATAATAATAATAATAATAATAATAATAATAATAATAATAAATAATAATGCGATATAAGATCCATGAATATGACTTAAATAAGGAAAATTGTCCTCCTAGGGACTATACTCGAAATAATTGAAATGTCCACGTAGGGACTAAATAAGACTTGTCCATGCAGGGACTTAATTTAAAATAACAAATACAAAGATAGTTATGAATTTAATCCCTTTTCCCTCTTAACTTCTTTACTAGCCTTTTCAATAGCTTGTTATTCTTCTTGTTGTCTTTAGCTGTTTGTTCCTGAAGTTCCTTGACCTTTTCTATTGCTTCAATAAGAACTTCCATTGTTGGTGGTGGTTGCTGGGGTTGAGCTTGAGATTGGGGTTGAGATGGTGCAACCGGATGTTGATAGTTATAATAAGGATATTCACCTGGTTGATAAGGATAGGGGTTAGGATAGTGAGCATTCATGGCCATTTCTAGATACGGGTCATGAAGTGGTACATTATGGCTGTGGCTATGCTCCGGCCAGGTAGAAGGTTCAAATGGGTTAATCCAGATGGGTTTGAATAAGAAGGAATAGGGTTATCAAAACCTGATGGTGGTAGTGGTGGTGGCTCACTTATAGGAAACGGTTGTTTGTGGAAACTGTTCCACAAACGGTGAGGTATGAGAGGGCCCACCCATATGTGGGTCCTCGGGAATAATAGGGTAAGGGTTTGGTGAGAGCGACCCTACTCTCGGTCCTAGGCGCACTGACATGCATGCTCCATGTCTTCTTGGAGGTGGAGGTGGTAGTGGCTGTTCCACTGGTGGTTCTTGTGGTGGAGTGTGGTATGAAGGTGTGTTGTGGTGGGATGGGGTACCATGAACTGAGGGAGTATTGTAGAAAACATATTGTCCCCACCTTTCCTCGAAACTATAAATGTAGTGATGAGGGGTTCCATTGTACGAGTTAGAACGCTGGATATGTCAATGGGGTGACCCATTGATCCTGTTGCTGGCATTTTAGGGTCAGAATCTTCCTCCATTGGTTCTGGAGAATCTTGTGGAGGAGTTACCGAAAGGGAACGAAGGCGTATGTCGGTGTTATAGTATTCTTGAGATGAATGGGAGTGTTGGGGTTGTTGGGTATGGTGCGAATGTTGCAAATGATGGGAGTCTGATGGTGGTGAGTATTCATGAGGTAAGTTCGGGTATGGCTCCCACGGTGACGAGGAATCGTCCGAAGCTTCGTAGGGGTTGTACACGGGTGCTTTGGAAGGCCCTTGTTTTGGGGATCCACTCCTCATTAGTCCTTTTCCTTTTGCCCTTAAATTTAGGCGGCATGATTCCTGCTTCAAAATAAGTTAAAACACAAAACAAAGCAATGGAATAAAATAAGGAAATGAACAATTCCTAGGCCATAGCCTAGACTCGGAAGTCTAAGGAATGTGTTACTGTGTCGTTTGAGATCAAACACTAAAGACAAGTGTTGAATTCCCTCAAATGTTGGCTCTGATACCAACCTGTCACACCCTGAATTCCACGTGTATTCCGGTGGGCCCGGTGGGGAGTATCGTGACATACAGTTGATATCATCATAACCAATTACAACACAGAGCAACACAACGGACGGCTTGGAGTAAAATATAAACTATTACAAACCAAAGTGTCTAGGAGTTCGAATCACAAATATACAATACGGCTGGTAATAAGATCCACAGGCGAATCGGAAATAAACATACACAAAATGATAACAGACTCTACAGGCTCAACTTCTAAGGGTTGCAACTCCTTAATGTCAACGCCCCACAGCTTCCGGCCTATTTCATACTTGTACCTGTATTTTAATCTTTGAAAATACGTCAGTTTACACTAGTAAATACACTCAACCGACTCATATTTAAAATCCTTTCAAAAATGGTTTAAGGTGCACTTGGCACATTTTTATAAATAACTTGGGACAGTACAAAGACCTTGTATACAGATTTACATGTCAGGCTTTTACATATGGAGCCCAATACAGAAACTGAGACCTGATCGACTGACACACCACTCTGAACTTTCACATAGAAAGCAGATAGCAATTACCCAGTGTCTGCCTACACGCCATGCTATATTGTCGTGGCCACTAGTACTTTAGTGAGCCAAGGATATCCCGGACACAGTTAAGTCCACCCCCAATGTTTTAGTTTAAGACAAAACAGATCAAAACCGGGTTATGCAAGATTTTAGTTAATTATCACAACTGAATAAAACATAATCCCATACCCGACCAAGCGGTAATAATTTGCCGTATCCCAAGCCCGTATTGGGAAAATAAATTAAGGGTATTTACCTGAAGTTAAGTCTTCGGAAAGTTAGAACTCAGCGGCAGATCAAAGAAAGTACAGGTACAATTTAACGGAAGGCATTTAGTCTGGAGTAGTGGTAATTAATAACCAATATTAGAATGCTAACGGGTCCTTGATTAAGTCCTAGACTTGGACCGGTTAGTCTTATGCTAAAATATGATACGGTATGATACGCTAGATTAAGCGGTGACCGGAATAGGATGTTAGTTGGACCCGAAAAGTTTATCAACTTGTCTAATATGGGTAAACCAATAACATTCCAGAGTTTGATAGAGAAATGACGAAGTTAAACCCGTTTCGGTTTAAGTACGTAAATTAGCTACGTAAGCTTAACCAAACGCGCATAGGCGAAACCGGGTAACCGAGAGAGTCATATACAAGTTCCATATGAATATATGTTTAAAATATGTTATAAGATCAGTAGCTTTGCAAAAGATAGGCCAGAGGTATATTTAAAACCGAATTATGCCTTACAAGGGCATTTTGGTCATTTTAAGGTTTATAAAAGATGTTTAAAATAAATCTGATGTCAAGGTTGTTAATATTCTGTAAGAATACTTATTTTGTAATGTTATAACAGTAGGATATCATATATATGTGTGTTTGACAATTTTGGAATAATCTATGTCCCGTAAGGGCATTTTGGTAATTCACACATAGCTTTGAGGCCAAAATTGGGATTCTGAGTTTGGGACTTGTACTTACTATTAAAATGTAGAAAATAAGTTCATAATTCAGTAGGTAGTAAGTCTTGGCCCATAGTGATGGTTTTTAAACCATACTATGCGTCGAAAAGGCGTAAAAGTCGATAAAATGCCGTTTAATGGATGTTTAAGTAAACTGAGGTTAGGACCTGTTTTATTTACCGATAACATGTCATTTCATTTATTACATCAGTAAATATATCATTTTGATCATAAAATCTTGTTAAGTGTTTCTAAAAATGCCGAAATGGGCATTTTAGTCATTTTAATGCCTTAAACGCATCTTTTGTGAAAATCTTAGATTATATTCAGATTCTTGACGTCAACATAATCAAATTGTGTTTACAAATCAGTTTATGTCTTAATTTTACATGCATGTGTGTTTAAAATCAAAATTTGCACAAAAAGGACCTTTTGCAAAGTTTATACAATTTTAGCGGAACTTGTATGTAAACTCAGATTTCTAAGGGTTCGAGTGACGAAACTTTAGATGGTCATTCTAATATAATTATGGTCTTATAGTGCCCAAAAGTCAGTAGCCAAAGTGGCTAAATCGGGTCAGAAGCGAAAGTCAAAGGAAAAGTCAAATATTACGACTTTCGGTTGCGAACCGATGCTAGACCAAATCTTGACGAGCCGAATTGGTTGATATATGTTCTAATACTTATTTTTATGTTGTTAGTGCATCAAAACATATTTTATAACATTCAGATTGTTAGTTATGAAATTTTATGAAACTGGACAGTTTGACTTTTGTTGACTTTTTAGTTGACTCGTCAATTGGCCATGAATCCGTGAAAATCTGGAGATGCCCTCTGGAGGGATTAACACCTCCATTATTATGAGTGTATAGGAACTTTCGTTACTCACAATGATGGAGTATACACGGATTTAGAACAAAGTCAAGGTGTAATTACAACGAGACTTTTTTCCAAGTTAAGAGCTATAAGAAATCATTAACACGAACTTGAACACTTACAATAGGTCCAAATGAGTGCTAAGAACAGATTAGAATGCTTGGAAGATGTCTGGAACTCTCTGATTAATCTTTGTAAGCTTAAGGTGAGATGAAAAATGGTTGCAACTCACAAGAAGGTCTTTTTTAATGACCAAGGAGGTTCCAGGAGTGTTGCCAAGTGTTTATGGATGTGAATATGTGTCCCATAACGTGTCAATCATGCAAAGAAGGCGACAAATTCATCAAGAGGTGGCAGAACACGCGTCTGCCACATTTCTGTTTGCTGACAGGTTCTTACGGACCGTATGGGTCAAGCCTTGTGGTCCGTAAGGACCTTAGGCGCCCATAGTTTCAGGTAGCCTTGCGGACCGTATGGCAAGAGCCTTGTGGTCCGCAACGGGTCCTCAGATATTGAAAATTTCAAAATTTTATTTAAGTCCTCCCACTTTATTTCAAAGCGTCATGAGGATAACTATCGCAACTCAACGACTTTGGTCCCTCCTGTTTTAGCACATGGTCACACTAGGATTTACCGGACTCGTGTCGGAAAAATATTGGACGTAAAAACACGAGGTGTTACACCTTTTCTTCAAAGTCGATTCATTAGTATGGCCTCTGTAACCCATCCGAAAGAAACATCCATGAACCACTCTTTCATCTAATAGCATCGGATCCTCGACGCTGTCATTAAAATTTAAAAATTTGCGGATATCAGCCTCTGACACTATAAACTCTTTGTCTTCATTCCCGATGCGTACAACTCATTTTATCTCTGTACTATCTTCATTTAGCGACGCTGCATTCCAGAACCTATAAACATGTCATCTATAAACCACAGTCTTCTCGGTAATCGCCTTATGTATCGGTATACGTGCCATGAATTCCAGAATACTGTCGTAAGCAGCCAGTGACGGACAAATCGTCTTATCGGGCGAAACACACGTGTTATGAAACTTCAAGAATGAAAGCTGAATATTCCGCAAACACGAAAATCTAAACAAACACTTAGAAAAGATTTCACAATTTTCACACATATACACATCAAGTTCGGGCGAACTTGATAAACAAATACACATTAGATTCTCATTAAGTTCGAGCGAACTTGATTTGAACAATCTTTGATTGAATATTAAACAAGTTCAGGCGAACTTGTAAAAAATTCATAGAATTTGAAAATATCAAACAAGTTCGGGCGAACTTGTAAGATATACAAAAATTCTTCACATTTAAGGATAAGTTCGTCCGAACTTGGTTCAAAGAACCAATTAACAAGTTCGGGCGAACTTGTCTTCGTTCTCAAATAAAAACCTGTAACTATCAGTTCCATGCATTTTTGACAAAATTAAAGACACGTTTGTGGTTGTTTAAGATTATTTAACAGATTTCTTTAGTCAATTTGTCCTTAAACACCCTAAACCTAGTCTTTTTAGCATGTCAGGTCTATTTTATTCAAACACAATCATTCTATGGTCCAAACTCAAAATTTATACCTCTACCATGATGCTTAGTGTGCAAATAACTAAAATCAGTAACAATTTGGACAGCACTTCGTTACAAGGATTGCAATTTTAGATTTCGCACTTTTTCGCTCAAGTTCGCTCTGATGATTAGATAACAGGTGAAATGAAGTTCGGGCGGACTTGTGGTTTATATAGTGCAACAAGTCCAGGCGAACTTGTAAACACTCCACAATAAAATCCAGAACAAGTCCAGGCGAACTTGAAATACAAACCAATATCCTTTTACCCTGATCAAGTTCGGGCGAACTTGATCAAACCCAAACCATAAATTTTCAAATTTTCAGTTTTAACCCTGAACTTTTCAACTTTTACCAGTTTTAAAAATCCACTCAGTTGACCAAGTCCAAGTTAATGACCTTGGTTAACCGATTTGTCTATCGAGTCCAAGTTAATGACCTCGATTCGACCCGTTATGAAGAAACTGTTGGTTTTCTCAAATTAAAGTTTCAAATTAATGAACTTTTAATCGTTTTCGCTTATCAGATTTTACAGATTAGCTCCCAGCTCATTGTCAATTAGATTTCCACAAGTTTAGCACCTTACCAGACTTCGAAGATCCATTTTCCATCGTTGGCTTGTTGAAACTAATGTAGAAACAAAATCTTTTTGTATTTTTGAAAGTTTATGCTAAAACACATTGAAAATCTTTTTGGTTTTAATCTGTAAAATAAGTAAACTATGTACAAACATATTTACAGACATATTTTTGTGAATTCATGTCTAAGGATCATATCAGTTGATTGAGACGTATCACGAGTACCGTTTTCCTTATGATGACTTTAAGTTTTAAACTCGTTTACCTAGATTGTTGATATGTTTGTCCACTTTAAACTTCGACGCATTTTTCAATTGTTCCAAGATATCTTAGGAATTATGAAACTTGACTCAACTATGGTTCCCATTTCAGAATATACTCCCGTATCAAGATTCCCTAGATTTCATCTTACAGGTGAGTATAGCGTAATTGATATCTGTATCTGGGTTATGAGAAGCCTTGAGAGCCCAGGTTAATACCACCTTATCGACAAAGAGATGAAGGCTCGACTTTAAGGTGTGTTCCAATTAAGGAATCTTTTAAACACTGCACTTGATTATATCTTTCGATTCTTTCAATTTTGCATGCAGTTTTAGGGTTTTTAGCAAAAGCATTATAGAAGTTCTAGGCTATTGCTTTTGCAAAATCAGAAGAACTTGTATAATACCCCAGATATCAACTATCTATAAAGACCTCGTATCTCAGAATCAGGCAATCTCTCAAATGAAATTTCGGAGTACTAAGTCCATATATCTCAGAGATGTTAATCCACAAGTTTAAGAAGTTGTAAAATTTAGTTTATATCCCGGAAACAGTTTACTGAATGTGTAAAGCCTATCAACACATCCACAGTAAGACTTGTTTTATCACTTTTTAAACTTTACAATTCCTTAGCGTACTGTGATAGTCCACTGATGTACTATCATTTCCTTTGTGACACAAAATTCTTTTTGTCTTTTTCATGTTTTTGCACTTTTTGAGTTTTTCATATGTTTTTGTATTTTCTCGTAATATTTCTCCCCCTAAAATCTGTTGGGATTGAACCTTTGGAAAGGAACAGATGATACAAAGTCAAAACACACCATCCGAGCTTTGGTCCAGTTATTAGAGGTTTTTATCCACTGATCGGCTTTTGCTGCATTCAATAAACTCACTGATACCTATCCTCTAACATAAGAAGTTCCCAACCGCTGATAGAGCATTACAAGAACAGAGGATAGCAAGCAGTGTTTAGTCTAGTCTTAGTTAAATCAATGTAACAGTGCTATGCACTGATAGCTTTAGTCTAGCAGTGTTTACAGTTAGTTACATTTGTTAGCTGTCACTATCAACCATGCCGTCATTGTAAGACGACTAGTGGTTAGATAGTTAGTATAAATAGGCGCTCATTGTAACAGTTTTTTCTTGTCTTCTTAAAGAGATCAATTTCACATATCTTCTTCATTTCTTACTATTAAACGATCGTTATTGGGCTAAGGGGGAGTTTGTGAATCACTTGCAATAGTTTAATTACTTAAAAGCAAGATGGTGATGAAAACAAATGACCAATTGATTGTTGTAAAAGTTTTCCATTAATCCGCTGCAATTAGTCTCTGTTTTCAATCATTTTCCATTATTTGAAACAAAAACAACAATCAATTCAAATTTAGATCCTGAAAATTGGTATCGGAGCTTGGTCAATCAATTTTGATTTAAACGTCAAATTGATTTGAACAGATCAGCTCTTTGTTGCTAATTTAGTTTGATAAGTTTTGCTTGAATACAGAGATTTATTACTACAAAAGTTTTTAAAACACAAATTTGTTGTAAAAAAGAGAAATGACACAAAACACACAGGATTCCAATATTAGATCCATGTTTAAACCACCTATGTTGAAACGAAATGAGTATTTTATCTGGCAACGTAGAATGGGTCATATTCTCGCTCAACAGAACACCGAAAGTTGGAGATCCGTTGTGTTTGGACCTCATGTTCTCATGGTTTCAAGCACAAAGGATCCCCACACTCAAGTCCCTAAAAACTCGAAAATTACTCTGAACAAGATTTCCTCAAAATCAAATTGGATGCTAAGGCTTTCAGCATAGTTGCTTCAGCTTTCCCCAATGATATTTATGCGGGAGTACTTCATTGTAATAGTGCTAAAGAGTTATGGGATGCTCTTAAAGAGCAATTCGGTGGTATTGTGATCAAGAATAATAGAGAAATCTTGAATCAGCAGTATGAAACATTTTGCCATGTAAAAGGTGAGTCACTAACCCAACAGTTTGAGAGATTCAGCTGCCTCATAAGCGAATTAAAACTGGTAGATGTGAGCTTTCCTAATTCGACTATCAATAGTCATTTCTTAAGATCACTACCAGAAAAATTGGAGACAATAGCTTATGTCACTCGAACATCTGTTGGTTATAAAGAAATGACCCTCACACAGCTTCATGGTCGACTTATCACTTATGAGAGAGAGTTGAACCAGAAAAAGAAGCTTCAAGAGTCTCAGAAAGTGACTGATGACTATACACTGGGAAACACTGCTCTCTATAGTAATGAAGAGGGGTCTGGTAGTGGAAAGGATCAGAGTTTTTATCATTACATTGACATAACTTCTGGAAACAATTTCAACTCTGATCCCAGTACACCCAATTTTGCTTTTGCTGCAAATTGTGAAAGCCAAACCTCTGACAATCTGAGTTTTGAGATGAATGACTTACAACACTATGAACCCACGGATTTGGAAGAAATGGACATCCTACACCAGTTGGCACTCTTGAGTGTCAGGGCGAGTAAGTTTTACCAAAGAACTGGTAGGAGGTTTCCAGGATTGCATGGGGGGTGAAAAGTTGGGTTAGATAAATCAAAGATAAAATGTTACAAGTGCAATAGGATGGGACATTTTTCCAGGGAATGCAGAACTCAAACTGCAGGACCAATTATAACTCATCCTGGCACCAATCCTCAAAGCACTGTCAAATATTCCCATTTTACCCCTACACATCAAATGCAAAACACTGCTCATTTTCCAAGTCATGTAACAACTGTCCCTATTCATTATGTACAAACCCCTACTCCACAGATTCAATATGTTCAAGCACCACCTCTGTAACATTCATAAAAAAAATTGAATGAATCCTAAAACCCGACCTGTTTTTGTAACTCGATCCGTTTTCATATTCCACGTAATTTTGTTTAATGTTTAAGCAATAAAAAGTCTTGGATTCTATGTTTTGATCATACATGTTATCATATCTGGTGATTTATAGTCTTATACATGTTTTAGACAACCTTGTAAATTCATTTCCATGTATTTTGAAACAACCCTCCATATCTCAAGGTCTAAAACTAAGGTTTTCCTTAAGTTAATCAAAAACTTTGGAGACCTCGTGAACATACCTAACACATCACATCCTAACCTTCTTATCATTCAACCTTCATTATATACATGCCTTAAGATATGACATTGTGTTTTGGAGAATGATCGTAAGTAAAAAGCTCTACATGTCGTATTCTTAGTTTTGTCATAAGATGACTTTCGGGTGACTTTCTTGCTAACTTTTCTCCATCCTTGAGCTATCTTTCTGGTCCATTCAAAGCTACAAGATATACTTGGTATACTAAGGATCAAGTAGGTTCATATGATGCATAAAACTGAGCTCCAGGTAACGGGAATCACAAACACAAGTTTTAGAACATAACACTCGACCCGCATCAAGACCCAAGGTTTAAAAGCAATTCTCGACACCATGAATGTTGGATTACTCTCTTCCATATGATAGTACTCTGAAAATAATGAACGTAGGCGAAAACCGTGCGCGAAACGGAGTTATAACGAAGCGGGAATCGCGAAAACAAGTTTGGTGTTGGTTGCTGATTTGAATGACGCGAAAATCTTGTTTTACAGTCATCCCACATCGCCCCAATCACCATTTTGTGCTCCATTTCACACCTATAAATACCCTTGCTTGGTTCTTTATAGCTTGCAACTCCTAGTTTGAGTATAAACAAGTGGAATAACCAAATTTGGTGGCTCCACAAGCACAATACCCCTTTGGGTGTGGTGTGTAGTAGTTTTTATTTCCGCTTTCGACGAGGAGGTGCTGCCCTTTAAGTTCTTCTCATTTTGTAAAGTTTTTCTTCGAGGTAATCTTATTCTTTTTTTGTTTTTTGTTATTCATTTATTTATTGCTTTCTTAGTTTAATTAGTTTAGTTTAGGTTCTTAGTTAAGGAGCATTAGGCTCGTTAAGGTAGCCTAGTTTAGGCTCGTTTTTAGGCTTGGCGTAGCCTTGTAGAGGCTCGTTAGGCTCAACGAGTCTAACATATCATGTTCGTTCATTTAGCCATGCCTAGCATAACGTTTATTTTTTTTGTTGCATTCATTTGTCTAGCTTAAATCACGCTTATCAATTGGATTTTCTCCATATTCGCGTGCGGTTTTTCACTAAGGTTTAAAAACGCAAACACTGTGAGTGAATCCTTACAATTCCCCTTTTTATTCACGTTTTGGGGTGTATCATGTGTCGTAATTTACTTTATTTATACAAATACATGTGCTACCACCATTATGTGATCTAATGTGTATATTTGTTTGTTGTGGTTATGTGTGGTTACATTTTATCATTTCAGTGCAATCATTCATTTAAGGCCCATCAATTCCTCGTGGGATACGAGTTGAGCATCAGGTGCCTCATTAGATCGGCTCCGTTTGATTGAGCCTTGATCTCAAGTTCATCATTCATCATGTTCATATGTTCGTTGTTGATATTATGTGGGTTGTGGTTATGTGTGGTTAAATTTTATCATTTCAGTGGATCATTCATTTAAGGCCTATCAGTTCCTCGTGGGATACGAGTTGAGCATCAGGTGCCTCATTAGATCGGCTCCGTTTGATTGAGCCTTGATCTCAAGTTCATCATTCATCATGTTCATATGTTCATTGTTGATATTATCTGGTTTGTGATTGTAAAATCCGTCAAAAACCGGGTTAACCAAACCCGCTTCGTTTATTAACCGAACATCCAGTTAAAAATTTCGTTGCGTATTTAATGCTTAAATTAATTTTATACGATACATAATTAATAAATATATTAGAATATAAAATTTATAATTTAAAATTTATTAAAAATAATGAAATAAAAATAATATGCTGATGCCGGGTTTCGAACCCGGGTCAGCCGGGAACATCAAAGACTTAACTCACACACATCCAACCACTCCGCCACTTGTGTTTTTTGATAATATATCGAAACAATTAATTCAAATAACAAAACTCAAAATCAAATCCAGTCACTCTACGCGCCCAAATCCGCAGACGCCGGAAAATCCGACGATTTCGCCAATTATCGACGGTTACTCTTGACTTAACGTACGTATTAACGTCGCCATCGGTTATAACTAATGTCCAGTTCCGCGACATCAGTCATAACCGCCGGAGAAAGGCTGACCAATGAATCGAGACTAGAAACAGACCCAATTCAACTTGATTCTTTCCTATAAATGCACACCCTAGCCTCTGGTAATCTTTTCGCTCAAAATCGCACCGATTCTCGAATCAATTTCACTCGCCGGAACTTTTCTGCCATCACCGGACTTTCGCCGGAAAACCGAGTCTCACATCAACACGGTAAATACCTCGACTCTTTCTGTTTCAATCCATTGTTAGACCATTACTAACATCAATCCATCACCCAGAATCAATCCCAGACGACGTTGCCGGATATTCTTAACTCGCCAGAAAATCGCTGGAATTTCCGTAATCACGCTGTTAATCGGTATGATCATCTAAACCTCCTGAAAATCGTTACTCAGTAATTCAATTTCATATCTAATCAATCAAAACTGTTAATTGATCCGAACAGAGGGAGTTCACAAAACAGAGTCGACGATCTTTACCGGAGTTCTGAAAAAGACAACCTGTTCCGGTACTTTCTTTCCCGAAACCCTCTCTGTTCATCACATTACAATCGCTTATAAAGTTTGTTAATTTAATTTAACAAGTAACAGTTGAATGATCGCCGTCTGTGTTCTTGAGCGAAGAAGACGAAGTTGATTATGGTTATAAGATTAATTAAAATCAGAATAGTAAAAGGGTTAGACACACAGTCCAGCGGTGGACTGTGTGCAAACATGAAACACACGTCTCGAGTTCGATCCCTATCACGACCCTATTCTCTGTAATAAAAATGTTCCTTTTTAAACTGAACCGGATCTACTCGCAGTTAGATGATAAGTATAATAAAAATCAGAATATTAACCAGGTTAGACACACAGTCCAGCGGTGGACTGTGTGCAACACTAATCACAGGTCCCGGGTTCGAGACCTGTTGAGATCACCGGTTCGATACAATTAAATCCTTTTTAAATAAATGATTTTCGGATTAACTTAAATAGTGTATAAATATAATTAAAAACACAAATATTTCGGGTTAGACACGTAGCTCAGTTGGTAGAGCTGCGTACACGCGTACAAGAGGTCACCGGTTCGAATCTCACTCAGTACAACAATATAACCGACCGAACCGGTCAACGGTCAACAGTCATGGTCAACAGTCAATGGTCAAAGTCAACAATTTTTTTATATTTTTATTTATTTATTTAATAAAAAAATCAATTAAAAATACTTAAAAATAAACGTTTTTAAAGTTAGAAAATAGCCTTAAACTCACAAAAATATATCCAAAAATCCTATTAAAATTGGTTAATAAAATCCGCTTACTTACCGAACCGTTATGTTATTATCTAGGTTAGTTTCTCTCGTGGTTAAATCCAAATTCGTGCGCATTCATCATCAATCCAAGAAACGCAACCACTGTGAGTGAATTCTTACAAATTCCCTTTTTATTCATGTTTTGGGGTGTATCATGTGTCATTTAAACTAATTCGCTTATTCAAACTCGTGCTATACCATATTATGATCTAAATTTAGAATGTAAGTCTTGTTTGTTATTATGTATTACATATTGTCAAGTTGTATGCAAATTAATTGTTAGGCCCATCAGTTCCTCGTGGGAGACGAGTTGAACAACGCTTGCCTTAAAACTCATTCATTAGGCCCATCAGTTCGTAGAACAACGTGTGCCTAAAAACTCATTCATTAGGCCCATCAGTTCCTCGTGGGAGACGAGTTGAACAACGCGTGCCTCAAAACTATCAATTGTTGTATGTGTGTGCAATATTTAATATTAAGTGTTTTGTGAATAAATTTACATTTACATTTACTCATATGTGGTTATGCACTTTATTTTATAATCAATTCAATAAACACGTTTAAATGTTTTAAATAGGATTCACTCGCCAACTTTTTGTTGATCCAAAAACCATTTTTACACATGATACAGGTGGACAGGATGAAGCAAGGAACACATAGGAAAATGCCTTAGAAGAAAATAATGAAGCCTAGAAAGATGTATAGAACAAGTTGTATGATATGATTGTATGATTTCCTTTAAATTGTAATAATAAATGTGAAACATTATAATAAATGTCATGAGCTTTGATGAAAACCCAATCATGCCCGATCACCTTTTCCGCTGCGGGTCGGGGTGTGACAGTGATTCAATTATATATACATATGCTCATATATGGTCCATGCACATTTTTATTGAAATAACCAATTTAACAAATTGTTTAAATGTTTAATTTAGATTCACTCGCCAACCTTTGTTCACCCAAAAACCATTTTTTACACATCATACAGGTGAACAGGTACGAAGAGAAGATTGGACATAGGATGGGCCTTAGTTAACAAGAAACGAATTAGTGCAATATACTTATTATAAACATTGTCTTGTGTTTGTAATTGTTTATGTGAATTACTTGTATTGTGAGACACTTGATATGAATTAATGAATATTTAAAACAAGTAATAGCAAGTCATAAGCTCTCGAGTTAACCCAATCATGCCCCGATCACCTATTTCCGCTGCGGGTCGGGGTGTGACAGATTGGTATCAGAGCTATTGACTTTAGGGATATAGGATTGGTTATTAGACCCTTAGAACCTATACTTTAGTCAACTAGGACCTATGTGCTTATGTGATTTCATGTTTTTTTTGACATGATTTGCTATTGCCCAGACATTTAAATTCCTTTCATTTCACACAGAATCGCATGCAAGCACTCTCTTTGTTACTTGATTATGTGATACATGCAATATGTTATAATTATGTCATGAAGTCTACATATATGTTACATATATACATATCACTCCACCTGAAATGTACCATACGAAACTTATGAAACCCTTATTTATAAGTTCTCGATTTCCTTTAAGTTTTCTAAACATTTCTTTCCATTTTCCAAATACTTATTTTTATGTTATTCAAACTTTTGTGATGTTTTTTCGTTTTCAAATCTCACCAAGGTGAGTTCATGTGACGGGCATGTAGTAACTGGAAGGGTTCGAGTACCGGTAGTCCGGATGTCCTGTCTAGGATTGGTATTCGTATAAATCCTAATTAATGGACCAGCTTGTCTACCTGGGGACTACTGATGAGAGTACGAAGGACCTATTAGGCCAAATCATGCCACACCAAACATCATGTGAACTAACCCCACTTTGAGGTGTCACCGTGTCCACACCTGGATGCACTCCTACTTTCATACGTTACATTCACATTTCTCGATTTTCTCCAGGTTTTAGTGTACGTTACCAGGCTAACACATGCGAACCATACGAAATCCCGGTAATCATGGGGGCCCACATGATTATGAAGGTGAAGTATGGCGGCATGCAAGGCCCAATTACGAGCTAAGCCCAAGAACACTTTAAAAGTGTTGTGTTATCATAAGTTATTGTTTTCAAATACACCAAAAAGTTTTCATTTTGTTATTTGTTTATATTTTTTTTTCACATCCCTTCTAGCAAATCCACAACAGAATCTCATAATCTCGTTTGCGTAAATTCCTATAGATGTCCTTTAGACACCTTCTTGGAGGAAAAAGAACCAGAAACTCCAGTAGACGCATGGCTGCCCAAATTGCCAAGCAAATGGCCGCCGTGATTCCTAACATTGTGATCCAAGTTCAACAAGCCCTCACTAATAACCAAGTCTATCAAGTCGAACCAAACACTATAAATGCTCCCGAAACTACAGCCAAGTGTTCCTATAAGCACTTCAAGTCTTGTGACCCCCCAAAATATGAGGGAACAGAAGGGGTCACTACACTCTTACGATGGTTCGAGGAATGGAAAGCACCTTCCTAAATTGTGACTGCCCTAACGATCACAAGGTTCGTTATGCTACCGGTCATCTCATTGGGGCAGCTTTAACCTGGTGGAACGCTGAAAAGGGTCGAAGAGGGGCTGAAGCTGTCGTGGCCCTAACTTGGGAACAACTCAAGGCACTAATGACTAAACGGTTCTGTCCTAGGAGTGAGATCAAGAAGTTGAAGGCGAATTCTACCTCTTAAAGAAAAAGATGGAGACCACATGGCCTATAACAAACGTTTCCTCGAACTGAACCAGATGGTCCCAAATATGTTCACTCATCTTTACCATCTCATTGAACATATCCAGGATTCCGTGATGAGCACTGTACCCGCAACATTGGAAGCTGCAATAGAATTAGCCACCGAACTCACCGAAAACCATATCCGAAATGGAGACTTTAAGAAGAAGGGCACAACTGACAAGGTTTCAGTGGAAGAGCCAAAGACAACCAAGATCGAAACATTCTCCCATTCCGATACCAAACGAAAGCGTGACGGTAAAACTACGCTATTGCCTCGACTAACCCAACTTCACAAGCCGTACCACTCCAAGTCATCCCAATCACCCAAATGGCACCCAACCCAGCTTACCCAAACAAGAATCCTACCAAACAAGAACCCTACACTGGTCCGCAACCTCAATGCAACACCTGCCACTATCCCCACCAACTCACCGTACCCTATCGTCTATGTACCAATTGTGGGCGTTATGGCCATTTGAGTAACACGTGTTGCACCCCTCAAAACCAAGTTTCACCTCTTGCCTAAAACATGATCCAGCCCTACTAACCACCGCATTACCCCATGGTGCCATATGTTCGAGCTTGCTTTAATTGTGGTGATCCTACTCATTTCAGAAACACGTGCCCTAGTTTTGTTAACATCATCAACATTCAAGCCCAAGCAAATGCAGTTAACCAAGCGAACCTAGTTAACCAAGCGAACCAGGCAAACCCAACACCCCCACCAGCAAGAGGGAGAGCCTACAACGTCAACGCAAACCCAGTTGAGGTCAACAACGGTGCGAACGAACAACCTAACTAGTCTTTCTCCCATCATGAAGACTCAAGACTCTGCTCCAGTTGTTTATTTTATTTTTATTCCCAATCCAATCTTTAATAAATTCCATTTCTTTTCCTGATTATTCAAATTACCATTGTTTTCAATTTGGGTAATAATGTTTCAAGATTTCATTATTTCGTATTAATGCCATTAATGCAATTTATATCACGCTATGCAATTTGTTTCATTACATGTCTCTATACATCGATTAAATTTCATGTCATCATTTTCATCATTTAGGGAAGTTGGGTCGTGTCTCACTTTTTCATAGACTGACCACTTCCTCATAACACATGAGAGAGGTACCGCTGTCATTTAGTCTTGCTCTCTTCGGATTCGAGATTCAAGCATGGGTTGTTTTGTTTGTTTATGTTTGGTAGATTTTAGGATGAGTCACATAGAATTAATCGTGACTTAATAACAAGGCCAATGAAAATTTGACAAGAACATGGTGGATACGCCGCAGGTACTTCCTATATATAAGTGTTCTTGTCTGGTGATCAAAAGCATTGTTAGACGGTTATGGGAAGTTTTGTATAAGTAGTGTAAATCTCAATTTGGATAACGATTTCATTTTGTGATGTAACTTTATCATTATGACGCTTCAATTTTCTCAAAACCCCTTATCACGAGACAATATCCAGTTAGCCATCTCCGTGTTACAACGCTTTTCACTTTTCCACCTCAGGCATCAAAAAGCGATTCATGTAGCAGGGTATTCAACCCTTACTAGGAACGTTACCGCCTCAATCAAAATCAAAACTTCACACTCACCTGGTTATGTATATCCTTAGCATCATCGAGATTTTTATTACCTAGCATACTCGAGATCCAATCTATAAGAAACCCTATTAACTAACCCTCAAGAACGGTTCCCTCCTAATTTTGGAACGAAATTCCTAAAAGTAGGGGAGACTGTAACATCCGCCAAAAACGGGTATCCAGAAGTCCGGCCCACTTTGAAATCCGGATCCTAACCTTTAAACTTCAGAAATTTTCGCGAAATAAATAACCGTTGAAAGATTTTACTCTTTAATTTAAATTCATTTATCGATTTATTTATTTATTAATTTAATTTAATTTAATTAATATCACAATTAAAATCATTAATAAAATCTAGTTAGTTTTGTAAGGTTTTAAAGTGAGTTTTAAGGAAATATGAGTTAGTAGCCAAGTTAGTTCGGATAGTAGAGTTAAGGGGTCTGATTTGTAACATTTCAAAACTTTAAATTTAAAAAAGAAATACAAAATCGTGGACAGGGGATTCCCCGGGTCTCACCAACAAACAAAACACTTGAGCCACTCCACCACATCAAACCTTTGTTAAAATTTCCATTTCCAACATCCTTAAACACTGCAATCCCTTTCGAATTACCTTTACCCCCTAAATGTTAAATAGCTAAACGGTTACCTCCTAATTTCGAGATGAAATTTCCAAAAGTAGGGGAGACTGTAACATTCATCAAAAAATTGAATGAATCCTAAAACCCGACCTGTTTTTGTAACTCGATCCGTTTTCATATTCCACGTAATTTTGTTTAATGTTTAAGCAATAAAATGTCTTGGATTCTATGTTTTGATCATACATGTTATCATATCTGGTGATTTATAGTCTTATACATGTTTTAGACAACCTTGTAAATTCATTTCCATGTATTTTTAAGCAACCCTCCATATCTCAAGGTCTAAAACTAAGGTTTTCCTTAAGTTAATCAAAAACTTTGGAGACCTCGTGAACATACCTAACACATCACATCCTAACCTTCTTATCATTCAAACTTCATTATATACATGCCTTAAGATTGGACATTGTGTTTTGGAGAATGATCGTAAGTAAAAAGCTCTACATGTCGTATTCTTAGTTTTGTCATAAGATGACTTTCGGGTGACTTTCTTGCTAACTTTTCTCCATCCTTGAGCTATCTTTCTGGTCCATTCAAAGCTCCAAGATATACTTGGTATACTAAGGATCAAGTAGGTTCAGATGATGCATAAAACTGAGCTCCAGGTAACGGGAATCACAAACACAAGTTTTAGAACATAACCCTCGACCCGCATCAAGACCCAAGGTTTAAAAGCAATTCTCGACACCATGAATGTTGGATTACTCTCTTCCATATGATAGTACTCTAAAAATAATGAACGTAGGCGAAAACAGTGCGCGAAACGGAGTTATAACGAAGCGGGAATCGCGAAAACAAGTTTGGTGTTGGTTGCTGATTTGAATGACGCGAAAATCTTGTTTTACAGTTATCCCACATCGCCCCAATCACCATTTTGTGCTCCATTTCACACCTATAAATACCCTTGCTTGGTTCTTCTTATAGCTTGCAACTCCTAGTTTGAGTATAAACAAGTGGAATAACCAAATTTGGTGGCTCCACAAGCACAATACCCCTTTAGGTGTGGTGTGTAGTAGTTTTTATTTCCGCTTTCGACGAGGAGGTGCTGCCCTTCAAGTTCTTCTCATTTTGTAAAGTTTTTCTTCGAGGTAATCTTCTTCTTTTTTTTGTTTTTTGTTTTTTGTTATTCATTTATTTATTGCTTTCTTAGTTTAATTAGTTTAGTTTAGGTTCTTAGTTAAGGAGCATTAGGCTCGTTAAGGTAGCCTAGTTTAGGCTCGCCTTTAGGCTTGGCGTAGCCTTGTAGAGGCTCGTTAGGCTCAACGAGGCTAACATATCATGTTCGTTCATTTAGCCATGCCTAGCATAACGTTTATTTTTTTGTTGCATTCATTTGTCTAGCTTAAATCACGCTTATCAATTGGATTTTCTCCATATTCTCGTGCGGTTTTTCACTAAGGATTAAAAACGCAAACACTGTGAGTGAATCCTTACAATTCCCCTTTTTATTCATGTTTGGGGTGTATCATGTGTCGTAATTTACTTTATTTATACAAATACATGTGCTACCACCATTATGTGATCTAATATGTATATTTGTTTGTTGTGGTTATGTGTGGTTACATTTTATCATTTTAGTGCAATCATTCATTTAAGGCCCATCAGTTCCTCGTGGGATACGAGTTGAGCATCAGGTGCCTCATTAGATCGGCTCCGTTTGATTGAGCCTTGATCTCAAGTTCATCATTCATCATGTTCATATGTTCGTTGTTGATATTATGTGGGTTGTGGTTATGTGTGGTTAAATTTTATCATTTCAGTGGATCATTCATTTAAGGCCTATCAGTTCCTCGTGGGATACGAGTTGAGCATCAGGTGCCTCATTAGATCGGCTCCGTTTGATTGAGCCTTGATCTCAAGTTCATCATTCATCATGTTCATATGTTCATTGTTGATATTATGTGGTTTGTGATTTAATTATATATACATATGCTCATATATGGTCCATGCACATTTTTATTGAAATAACCAATTTAACAAACTATTTAAATGTTTAACTTAGATTCACTCGCCAACCTTTGTTGACCCAAAAACCATTTTTTACACATGATACAGGTGAACAGGTACGAAGAGAAGATTGGACATAGGATGGGCCTTAGTTAACAAGAAACGAATTAGTGCAATATACTTGTTATAAACATCGTCTTGTGTTTGTAATTGTTTATGTGAATTATTTGTATTGTGAGACACTTGATATGAATTAATGAATATTTAAAACAAGTAATAGCAACTCATAAGCTCTCGAGTTAACCCAATCATGCCCCGATCACCTATTCCACTGCGGGTCAGGGTGTGACAGATTGGTATCAGAGCTATTGACTTTAGGGATATAGGATTGGTTATTAGACCCTTAGAACCTATACTTTAGTCAACTAGGACCTATGGGGTTATGTGATTTCATGTTTTGTTTGACTTATGATTTGCTATTGCCCAGACATTTAAATTCCTTTCATTTCACACAGAATCGCATGCAAGCACTCTCTTTGTTACTTGATTATGTGATACGTGCAATGTGTTATAATTATGTCATGAAGTCTACATATATGTTACATATATACATATCACTCCACCTGAAATATACCATACGAAACTTATGAAACCCTTAGTTATAAGTTCTCGATTTCCTTTAAGTTTTCTAAACATTTCTTTCCATTTTCCAAATACTTATTTTTATGTTATTCAAACTTTTGTGATGTTTTTCATTTTCAAATCTCATCAAGGTGAGTTCATGTGACGGGCATGTAGTAGTTGGACATAGGATGAGCCTTAGTTAACAAGAAACGAATTAGTGCAATATACTTGTTAGAAACATCGTCTTGTGTTTGTAATTGTTTATGTGAATTATTTGTATTGTGAGACACTTGATATGAATTAATGAATATTTAAAACAAGTAATAGCAAGTCATAAGCTCTCGAGTTAACCCAATCATGCCCCGATCACCTATTCCGCTGCGGGTTGGGGTGTGACAACCTCAAGTGCATGTGCAACAAGCTCCACATGTCACTCAAACTACTCAAACCACTGCTACACCAGCAGAGGTTACACAACAAAGCTTCTTTACCAAGGTTTTGTTGACTGGAGTAGTTTGCCTGAGGATTTAACTGATGAAAACTTTGCTCTCATAGCCAAAAATGATTTTGAAAATGAAAACTTATGGCTCTTGAGACCATAGTTGAAGGTGATGAGTCTGTGGAATAGGAGTCAAAATCTGATGTGGTTGAATGTTGTGAAGCAGTGTTTACACCAGAAGTTACACCTGTGTTTGGAATGAATGTTGTTGATGTTGAAAACGAAAATCTATCTGGCCCATGGAACACAGATGTGTGTGAAGAAGAATGTGATTGTGCTCTTATGGCTGCTTCGAAGGTATCACCTCAGATCCTAAAAGATCTATGTTCTGAAAAATGCATTATTGCTTTTGCAAACATAAAACAGGTGAATGAAAACCTGAAAACAAAATTTTGGAAGATGAACTTAAATTTGAAAAACTTGTGAAAGAGTTAAAAACACAATTAAGTGAGATTCTGAAATGAGTAGCCTAAGGCATGAATCAAGCATAACCAAAGACCAGCTCCAAACCATGATAGAAAATACCAGATTTGCAAACAGGAGCTTGAATCTACTCAGATCACTTGTGAAAAAGGGTAGAGTCTTGCAAAGGTTATGAGCTTATGCTTGATGCTCAAGTCAAGAGCAACATAAATTTTGGTATAGGCTTTAGGGAATATGACCATACTTGTGAAAATGTTGCAAAAATTGACTATGAGCTTGTTGAAATAGTCCCAACAAATTTGGCTGGTGAAGAAATTATAATCACTGATAAAGAAGGAAACAAAATTGTTCTTGAAAAACTAGAGGTCTCACCAAAAGAAAAGGAAATTGAAAATATCAGTTTAAACCAACCTGGTCAGATGAGTGTGATATTTTGGAAAACTTCAAGCCAATGGACTTTTCAACTCTTGATGGTATAAAAGCACCAAAAGCATTGGTGATCCCTATCAAAGACTTACCAGCAGGGGTTACATCATCTGCTCTCAAAAAGTCTGATAGGAGAAGGAAGGAAAAGGTTAAACACTTGTTTTGTTAATTTTGTGAAAAGAGAAATCATGATACAGCAGATTGTTTTCTTTTGAAAGCTAATGATATAAACAAAACTTGTGTCATACCTAAATCTCCTAGATGCACCATTTGCAACAAAACAAATCATCCAACTCAAGAGTGTGTCTATCTCAAAACCTATCATCAAAAGGTAAAAGAGATTAGAGAAAAAGCTCTAGAAAGAGAAAACTCAAATATTGCAAAACAAAAATTTAAATCATGTGAAACATCTGTCACCAAAGCTTTAAATCAAACCTCTGTCCGCAGATAAATTCAAGTAACATATGCACCTCCATCAAATCAGTTTCCAAGAGGCAAAAGCCAGCCTAATTACCAAAAGGTGCCTATGACTTATGAGACTTACAAAAAGTCTTCTAAGCCAAGGGTAAATAGGCATCCTCATGGTTACCAACAGCTGATAGGAGGTAGCTCACAGCAGTGGTTACAAAAGTCTGATCCAACCACTGCTCATCAGTCTGAACTTGATTTTGGACCACTGACACCCCATCCAAAGCCATTTTGGCTTTGGAGACTCACCTGAATTAATTATTTCAAAACATGTGCAAGGAGCTTCTACTTGCCTTGACAGTCTTTGGTATGTAGATAATGGAGGCTCCAGGCACATGACAGGATGTAAAGCCCTGCTTAGAGATTTTGAAGCTCATGGAGGGGGTGATATATCCTTTGGGAATAATTCAAAAGGAATGGTGTTAGGATCAGGATGTGTTTCAGTAGGAAAACTCAAGTTTGAAAATGTGAATCTCATTGACAATCTAAAATTCAATCTCTTAAGTGTTTCACAGATGAGTGATAAAGGTTATTGTTCCTTTTTCACAAAGAAAACTTGCCAAATTGTAGGGCCAGAGGTTGTCAAAAGGATTAATCAAATCATTGTAGAGAGCGAAGCACAGCTGACTGCTCATAGAGTAGGAAATATGTATGTGGTTGATATGTTAAAAGATAATCCTATGTCAAATGCATGCTTGTTCTCAGTTGCCTCAAGCAAAGAGATAGAGCTATGGCATAAAAGACTAGGACACACAAAACTAAAAACTATCTCCACTCTCTCAAACAAAACCTGGTTAGAGGGTTACCCCAAAAACAATTTACTTGTGAAGAGCATCGTGTTCCCTGTTTAAAAGGTAAACAACATAAAAGCTCTTACAAGTCAATTGAAGAGTCCAAAACAAGTCAGTGCTTATAGTTGATTCATATGGATTTGTTTGGACCTGTAAAAATCATGAGCTTAAAACACAAAAGATATTGTCTGGTGATAGTTGATGATTTTTCCAGGTTCACGTGGACTTTCTTTTTACATTCTAAGGATGAAACAACAAACATTTTACAAAACTTTGTTAAACAAGTTGAAAATAAATTTGACCTTCCTATAAAAATCTTTAGGAGTGATAATGGAACAGAGTTTAGGAACAAGGAGTTGGATGCCTTCTGTGAGTCAAAAGGGATTGTTAGGCAATATAGCATCCCTAGAACTCCAGAACAAAATGGGGTTGTTGAAAGAAAAAAACAGAACTTTAATTGAATCAGCATGGACTATGCTTGCAGACTTAGGTTTACCCTTGTTCTTTTGGGCAGAGGCTGTAAACACTGCTTGTTATGTCTAGAACAGAGTTTTGAGAAACCCTAGGCATCATAAGACTGCCTATGAACTGCCCTGCAAAATCAAACCTCTGATCTCCTATTTCAAAGTCTTTGGCTGCCCATGCTTCATTTTAAACATCAAGGATTCAATATCCAAGTTTGCAGCCAAAGTTGATTGTGGCTATTTTCTGGGATACTCAACCACTTCCAAAGCCTACAGAGTTTTTAACTCTAGGACCAAGTGTGTTGAGGAAACTCTAAATGTGAAGTTCAATGAACTCTCATCTTTGAAAATCCCAGCAAATGGACCTGCTGAATAGTTCGATCTATATAAATTTACATTTGAAGATGTGTCTGTCAAGACTAACCCTGCAGGTACTCCATAATCATCAGTTGAAGAGCAAGGATATGATTGTATTCTTCCAAGTTTCAAAATCAATCCTACAGGCAGAGGAGCAGATGTTAGTAACAATGGTGAAAGCTCTGCTAGGTCAACAGTGGTTAATACTCAAACCTCTGCCAGCTCTCAAATCCAAACATCTATTGATGAAAGTCCACTACAAATGGGCGAAAATCAACACACTTTCACTCCCATACCACCAATCCCTCCACCACCATTCCAATCGGAGTCTGGACCATCAAATTCACCAGTAGAGGATAGCTCAAATGATACACATTTGCAAGCTTCACTTCAAAATGCCGTTGTCCCATATCAAGGTGATTTGATATTCCTCAAAAGCCATCCATTGGATCAAGTTATTGGCAACATCAATGAGGGTGTGCTCACAAGAAGCCAAGCCCAAAACATTTGTCTTTTTGCTGGATTTCTATCACTTACACAGCCTATCAAGTACCAAGAAGCACCGAAAGACAACAGCCGGGTAGAAGCCATGCAAGAAGAGCTCCTACAATTCAAGAGACATCAAGTTTGGGAACTTGTACCACTACCAAAATATGTGAGTCCCATTGGCACAAAGTGGGTCGTTGAGAATAAAACTGATGAAAGGGGTATTGTTGTCAAAAACAAAGCAAGACTCGTGGTTCAAGGCTACAGATAGGAAGAAGGGATTGACTATGATGAAACTTTTGCTCCAGTAGCAAGGCTGGAAGCCATTCGCCTGTTCTTAGCTTTTGCTCCTAACCACAACATATAGGTGTATCAAATGGACATCAAAAGTGCATTCCTGTATGGAAAGATCAAGGAAGAAGTATATGTTTGTCAACCTCCTGGTTTTGAAGATCAGTTCCATCCTGATCATGTGTACAGGTTAAACAAAGCAATGTATGATCTAAAACAAGCACCAAGAGCCTAGTATGAAACTCTATCCACTTTTCTATTATCCATTGGTTTTACCAGAGGTAGGATTGACAAAACCCTATTTTTAAAACGGAAAGGAAAATATTTGATGCTTGTCCAGATTTATGTGGATGACATCATTTTTGGATCCACATGCACTGCCATGTGTGAAGAGTTCAGAAAACTCATGGTAGCAGAGTTTGATATGAGTGCAATGGGTGAGTTGCAACGTTTTCTTGGTTTACAAGTCAAACAAATGCAAAAAGGCACCTTCATTCATCAAAATAAGTATGTGAAAGAACTACTTAAGAAATTTGATATGAATGATTGTAAACCTTGCAACACACCCATGGCAACATCCAAGCTAGTCACTATAGATGGCAAAGATGACCTTGTTGATCAAACTTTATACAGAAGCATGATTGGGTCTTTATTGTACCTAACTGCATCACGGCCAGATATTATGTTTGCCACATGTGTCTGTGCCAGATCACAGTCAATGCCAAGAAAATCAGATCTTATTGCTGTAAAAAGGATATTCAGATACATAAAAGGTGCTCCACACTTGGTATCTGGTATCCAGCTAACGGTAACATTGAGCTTGCAGGATATTCTGATAGTGATTTTGCTGGATGTAAAACAACAAGGAAGTCCAAATCTGGAGGAGCCCAATTCCTAGGGGATTGCTTAGTGTCTTGGCAAAGTAAAAAGCAAGTTGCTGTATTCACATCCACTGCTGAAGCAGAGTACATAGCTGCTGCAAGTTGCACTGCTTAAATTTTGTCGCTTCAAAACCAACTCTTGGATTTTGGTGTGACTGCCTTGAGGACTCCTCTCAAAATTGATAGTCAAGCAGCAGAAAATATCATCAAAAATCCAGTCTCACATTCCACCACCAAGCACATTGACATCAGACATCATTTTGTGAGGGATTGCTATGAAAAAGGTCTGATTTCTTTACAACATGTCCATACCAAGGATCAACTAGCAGATGTGTTGACAAAAGCACTTGATGCTTCCACATTTGACAACTTAATATCTTGGCTTGGAATGCTAAACATGGATTAAAAACAATTTTTCTTGTGATCCATGTGTAAATAGCAATAAAATGTTTTTAGAAAATCATAATTTCATCCTTAAAATAGTTAAATTGAATTTTTCAATAAAATCCTTAAAGTCTGTTCAAAGCTCCGATAGCACAAAAACACTGTTGTTTAGAAAAATCTATCCACTGACGCAAACCTCTGATAGTGTTTAAAATTGGTCACAACCACTGGTAGTGTTTACTCTGACAGTGGTTAGCCAAAACAATTGTTTTCCATTGTCAAACAGAGGTTACACATGGACAGATGTTATTCGACAGATGTTGCATCAGACGCCACGTCACGTGCACTTTTTGAAAACCCTATAAAACCCTATTCTATCCCCAAACAGAGGTTTCACTTTCCTTGTACGATTCCAACTTTTCAAAAGCCTTTCTTTCACAAATCATTCAACAATCATGGCTCCTAAAACTAAATCAAATAAGAAATCGACACAAGAAAAACCCCCATTTGTCCTCATCATCAAAACACCACACAATTATACTGCTATTCTCCGAAGAAACCGATGCAAACACTCGTTATCATCCAATGATCCGGGTTCTAAAAGAATCAAAATTAAAGACATGTTGGAAGTCAAAGCCCCAGTTTACATCGATTTCTTAAGAGAATTTTGGGCAAAGGCTAAAGTCAACTTATTAAATGATATGTAACATCCGGTATCATTTACTTTGAGGGAGATGCAACATGAATTCGTTGAAAGGGGTTACATTGGACAGTTGAAAGGTATGACAATCTTCAAACCTAATTTTCCAGCAGAGATGAAATTCTTTTTCCACACCCTACTTACTTGTGTCTCTGCAAAAACAACCGCTTTCAACGAGATTCCATTGAACATGCAGTATCTGGGATTTGCAATTTTAACTGGTTCTGATTTTAACTTCTCCCAGGTGCTGTTCAATGATCTTGTAACAAATTTTAAAAATATTTCAAAACAAAAAGCTTTCTTGATACATCCAAGATTCATGAGTGTTACTTGCAAGACCAGATCAAATCAAACGCAAGTAAACAAGGCGCAGTTACAAACGGTGGCAGTCTAAACCATGAAACATTCACACGAATTACAAATCAAGATAAAGTTTCCAAAACAGAAGCAGAGGAGGCTGAGACTATTTTACAAGAACAAAATGTTCAAGCTCCACCTCCGGCTGCTGAGCCCACTGCTCTAGGTGATCAGGGCAACACAACCGCTGCTCTGAAACCCACACCTAAAATCTCTAAAAGAAACCATCTAGAGCATCCCGAAAACCCACCAAACCCAAAAAGGTCCTCTGGAAGATGAGATCCCAGAGGTAAACTCAGTGACACCACCAAAGTCACCAACCACTGCTGCTACTTCTTCACAGCAGATGGTAGAAAGATCTCAAACCGGCTTTGAAACTCCTCCTGTATCCTCACAAAAGGATCAGGATGTAGGCACAGGGACACCTAATTATGAAGCTCTAGTATCACTTGGTTCTATCTTCCACAGCCCCTCTCCCAGGGCAATGTCGCTTTCTACACAGCCACTCTCACCAATTCCATCATTACCTCCCACCATGTTACCCTTGCTGAATGCAATAGAAATTGAGCAGACATTATCCAGCAGTTCTCACCAACCCATCAATGAGAATATACTTCGACCAGAGGCTGGGTCTGACTTATTTCTAAATGCTAGCCCATCAGCAAATGAAGAGGCTACAACCCTTGGGTTACATGTAACCCTTGGTGATAGTTCAACAATGGCAGCCACTACAATTGCTAAACTCCCATGTTCTCATTTGGACAATGGTTACATAGCTAAGACCTTGTTGAAGGCAACCACTTTTGAGGCTACTAAGGTAACATCTGCTCCAGTGGGAAGTCCCCAGAACCAAGACAAAGGGGCATCTAAGATTGAAACAAGTGGTAAACCACTTGTTCATGATATCTTGGATAAAACTACCACATCTAGTAAGAGTTTAGATGATCCTATCAAGTTAGGTGATGAGCTAAAATATCAGGAATTGACGGAAAGGGTTACCAAGGTTGAAAGCACTGTTGATGAAATAAAAGATCTTTTGAAACAGCTGATTACTGAGCCAAACCCTTGTTCCAACCACTGCTGAGCTAAGTTCTGTAATATCTCCAATCTTTCAACAAGAGAAACACTTCCTAGCACAAAAACATAAGCATCAGATGATGGAACTCAGGAATATGGTTGATGCAAGATATAATGACACTGCTGCAGATATCAAGGCAATCAAAGCCCACTTGCTCACCACCACCGGTACATCTCTTCCTACTGTCATTTTTGCAACTCCAGATGAAGCCAAAAAGGGGGAGAAACCTTTGGGTAACAAAAAGTTGAAGATGGATGATTCAAAGGCAAGGCCTACAATGAATATCCCTAAGCCAGATGGTTCAAAGAAACCAGATTTAACTGGAGATATCTTGGCAAGGGCAAAGAAGTCCCATAAGAAGTCTGTGTTCGATGAAGGCAAGGTGGTGGTTGAGCAAAAGATTGTTCAGTAGTTAGAAAAGGGAGAGACTGGTACCTCAACAAAGAGGTGATCTTCTTCAAAAGCAAGACAACCAGAATCCACACCTCTCAAAACTAAATATGCTGCCAATCCAACCAAACAAACCTCTGCCAATACAAAATCAACCAGATCTTCTCACACAAAACCCATATCCACCACAACAGATGTTACAGCAACTGTTGTGCCAACATCTGTTGACACAACAGAGGTTGTAGCAGATGTTACCACAACCACTGCCATTCTTACTTTTCCTACTTCCACACAACAACTACCAACACCACCAAGAATTCCAAGTAATCCATCATCACCTTCGATCAGTTTTAAGAGGAGAAAAGTTACAAAGGTAATGAAGAAAAGATCCCTGCTCCTTTGCCTCTTGCATCTGCACTAATGCTAAATCTAACCTCAGCTCCTTCAACCGAATCATCTGCTCCATCAAATGAAGTAATTCCTGCAGCCATAAAATTCCCTCTTGATTTGCCTGCAGTCAAGAAAGAAATCATATCTTTCTATGATTAAGAAGATCCAGACAAAAGACACTTCCCTTCACTTCAAGGTTATCCAAAGCCTGGAAATATTGATCAGTACTGGCACTCAAAGAAAAACAGGCAGAGGATATTGCTAAGAAGTTGTCTAAAGGCAAAACTGATAGAGAAGTGCAGAATCAACTCCAGTTTCAATTAAGCAAAGTCCAATCCCTTGAAAGATTCTCAAAGAATTTATCAAATAAAATTTCTGAAGCAGAAGATAAACTCTTGAAAGAAAATTACATCTCACACATCATGGAAACAAAGAAATATGCTGCTACAAGAGCACAGTTCAACGATTGGTCCGTGAGTGAGCTTCAAGAAGAAAATGCAAGAATAGAAGCACAATCAAAAGATCCTCACAACAAACCTACATCTCCAGACTAGAATAAATACAAGAAAAATGTACCTGAAAAGACCCTAAAGCTCAGAAGAATGAAGGAAGAGCTAATTCAGAATCACTATGGGTCAAAGAATCAGGTGATGAGATGGGGGGAGATAAGAGTGTTGGATACATACAAAATGCTTGAATCTAGAAGGAAAAAGGATCCATCAATGCCTCCTAAACCTGATTATTCCAAAGAAGATGATGCCCTCAAAGCCCGGCTCTCTAAAAAGCCCAGCTCAACAACTGTCCAATCCACACTTGCTTTGGTAAAACGAAAAAGGCAAGAGGAGTTGTCTGAGAAGGTTGACAAAGAGTTTGAGGAAGTATTTATCAAAGAAGGAATAAAGAATATGATGGACTATCCAATAGATGATAGAAGTGCCAAGTTGGTCGAAGATTTGACAAGAGTAGCTCCCTTCCTATCCTCAGCAATAAATGCTCCTTCAAGAAAGCCTTCAGACCCAAAAATTCTAAAGTGTAAGGTCAACAAAGACACCCACGAATTGACTCTGATCAAGTCTGATGGTAAGGTCACTAAACTATCCATGGAAGCTGCTTATGGGCTTACAGTGAAGACTTCCACCAACTACTAAGTTTAGAACTTGAGAAGGATGCTGATGACTTAGAATCTCTTAACTTTGAGCTACAATTCAACGGTCAAATAAGAGAGTTCTTTATGAGGAATAAAGATCAAGAATAAAGTGTTTTGGCATCATCTGTTCCAGGGGGAGATTGTAGGGATTGAACCTTTGGAAAGGAACAGATGATACGTCAAAACACACCATCTGAGCTTTGGTCCAGCTATCAGAGGTTTCTATCCACTGATAGGCTTTTACTGCATTCAATAAACTCACTGATACCTATCCTCTGACAGAAGAAGGTCCCAACCACTGATAGAGCATTACAAGAACAGAGGATAGCAAGCAGTGTTTAGTCTAGTCTTAGTTAAATCAATGTAATAGTGCTATGCACTGATAGCTTTAGTCTAGCAGTGTTTACAGTTAGTTACGTTTTTTAGCTGTTACTATCAACCATGACGTCATTGTAAGACGATCAGTGGTTAGATAGTTAGTATAAATAGGCACTCATTGTAACAGTTTTTTCTTGTCTTCTTAAAAAGATCAATTTCACATATCTTCTTCATTTCTTACTATCAAACAATCATTATTGGGCTAAGGGGGAGTTTGTGAATCACTTGCAATAGTTAATTACTTAAAAGCAAGATGGTGATGAAAACAAATGACCAATTGATTGTTGTCAAAGTATTCCATTAATCCGCTGCAATTAGTCTCTGTTTTCAATCATTTTCCATTATTTGAAACAAAAACAGCAATCAATTCAAACTTATATCCTGACAAAATCAAAAACATATTTTTGTATTTTAGTTTTTAAGAAATTCTAATCTAAGATAACAAAACAATGTGGATCACGTGAACTCGTCGTCCGATCCATATTCAACCTCTGTATCCGCACCTGTCAACAAATTTTTAATACCGTTAAGCCTCATTAGATATTTAAATCTTGTTAATGGAAAAGCTTTGGTATAAAAATCAGCTTTTTGTTCATCGGTGTGGATTTTTTCTATTCGCACCAACTTTTTTTCGTAACAGTTATGAATGAAGTGGTAACGAATTTCTATGTGTTTAGTTCGAGAGTGATGAACTAGATTTTTAGTTATGTCGATAACTGCCTTATTGTCTACATATAAAGGTGTATCAAGAAATTGCAATCCAAAGTCCCTCATCTGTTGTTGAATCCATAGGATTTGTGAACAACCGTTGGAAGCAGAAATGTATTCTGCCTCACAAGTAGAGAGAGAGAGACCGTGGTTTGTTTCTTGCATTGCCACGTTACTAATCGAGTTCCAAAGAACTGGCAACCAGCCGTCATAGACTTTGAATGCAGCTTGTCCACCCCAAAGTCAGAATCAGAATATCCCGTCAGATCAAAGTTGTCGTTCTTTGGATACCACAATCCGGTGCTTGGACATCCCTTCAGGTAGCGGAATATTCTTTTCACAATCTGCATGTGAGATACTCTAGGACTGGATTGATATCTTGCACAAAGACAGGTAGGATACATGATATTTGGGCGAGATGCCGTCAGATATATAAGTGATCCTATCATCGACCTATAGAGCGTATCATCCACTTTGGTTCCTGTTTCGTCGATGCAAATTCCGTGATTCAGTGCTAGAGGGGTCGAAAGCGGCTTCGAGCTATCCATCCCAAACTTCTTGAGAATATCATGAACATATTTCGTTTGATGAATGAATATGTCGTCTGGTAACTGATCAACTTGTAACCTGAGGACGAATTTCATTTCTCCCATAGAAGACATCTCAAATTTCTTCTTCATTATCTTCTCGAATTCTTTGCATAGACTATCATCTGTTGTACCAAAGATGATATCATCCACATAAATTTGTAGGATAATTAGATGGCTTCCGACTTCTTTGGTAAAAATGTACTATCCACTGTGCCTCTTGTAAAGCCGTTTCCAACAAGATGTTGAGATAACGTCTCGTACCAAGCTCTCGGGGCTTGGTGTAATTCGTATAAGGCTTTGTCCAGGAGATAAGCTTTGTTCTTGTTCAGCGGATCGACAAACCCCGGTGGTTGGCCGACGTATACTTGCTCACGTAGCTTACCGTAAAGAAATACGGATTTCACATCTAACTGGTACACTTTCAAACCTTTCCAAGCAGCGAATGCAAGGAAAATGTGGATTGACTCTAAACATGCAACCGGTGCATAGACTTCCGTATAGTCAGTTCCTTCTTGCTGGTGGAAACCTTTAACAACCAACCGAGCTTTGTTTCTAATGATCACACCTCGATCATCCCTCTTGCACTTGAAGACCCACTTCGTATCTATCGCCTTTTGCTTTGGTGGTAAGTCAACAAGTCTCCAAACTCCCAGTTTCTCAAACTGTAACAACTCTTCCTGCATTGCAATTACCCAGTTCTCATCGCCCAAAGCTTCATTCACAGTCTTCGGCTCAATTTGAGGTATGAAACATGAATAATAACAATAATCTTGAGTTGGAGCAACTCGAGTAAAGAAACAACTCAAAGCTTTGTTGATCTGGCTTCTCGTTCTCACACCAGTTTGTAACTCTCCAATTATGTTATTCGATGGGTGATATGAATACGGTCGCGAAATCTCCTCACTAGGAACATCAACCGTACTATTTGGATTCGTAATATTCAGATCAACTATCGAATCAACTGTAGGAGTACTAGATGTAGCTTCATTTTGAGTAGTAGGACCAGCAGATTGGTTTAACATATTGGATATCTGCTCGGATTCTTCGTCAGAGGAAGATTCTCCATCATCATCAAAAGTCGGAGCTTCATCAGAGTCGGAATTCTGATTCTGAGAAAGAATGGGCTCTGTAGTAGCATTTCCTGGTTCAGTGGAAACATTTGCTGGAGTTGTAGTAGGTGCTACTTCTGCTTCAGAAACTTGTTCATCAGGAACACCACTACTACTCGGACCTGCACCAGAAGACGATGTACCAATAGTAGGTTGATTAACCACTATTGGCCTTAAAATCTGTTCTTGATTAGCCGACTGTTGTAGATAATAAAGAGCTGCAAGATCTTCTTCAGACGGCTCTTCTGGCAAGTCGAATGACTTCCACAAATCTTGATAATTGAACAGCCACGCATTGCCTTTTCTTTGAATAGGAGTTGTGTACCGAAAGCAATCAACGAGTTGTGCTTTGACCACTCTTCTCAAAGTAGGAATGTAAACTCTCTTGGGCGGACTAGCATAACCGACAAAGAAACCTTCCAGCGTTTTGGCATTGAACTTTCCATCGAATCAATCACTGTGCAAGGTGCGCCAAACGGTTCTAGATACTTTAGATTTGGTTTTGTCAGGATCTAAGTTTGAATCACTTGTAGTTTTTGTTTCTAAAGATGGAAAATGGATTGAATATAAAAGATATGCAGTGGAATTAATGGAAAACTTTTACTACAAGCAATCGGTTGTTTGTTTTCATCACCATCATGCTTTCAAGTTGGTAAACTTTGCATGTGATTCACAAACTCCCCCTTAGCCAATTACAATCGTTTCATAGTAAGAAATGAAGAAGATAAAGTGTGAATTGATCTTTTTCAGGAAGACGAGTTAACTGTTACAACGTTCACCTATTTATACTAACTATCTAACCACTGAGCATCTTTTGTGACGTCATGGTTGATAGTGACAGCTAACAAAATTGTAACTAACTAAAACACTGCTATACTAAAACTATTAGTGCATAGCACTATTATATTGAATAAAGTAAAACTAGTCTAAGTATTGATCTCTATCCTCTGATCTTGTTTCTTCTAGCAGACCTTTGCTTCTTGATTCAATCAGATGATAGGAACAGTTGTTTAAGGAAAGCAGTGTAAAGGTTGATCAGAGGTTGTAACCTTTGATAGTTGAACCAAAGCTCGGATAGTGTATTTGGATTTGATATCACCTGTTCCTTTGTTAGGGTTCAATCCCAACAATCTCCTCTTGGAATAGATGATGCCAAAACACTTGATTATTCTTGATTTTTATTCATCAACAGAAGTTCTCTGATTTGGCCTTTAAACTGTAATTCAAAATTCAAAGAAACTTCATCATCATCATCCTTTTCGAGTGTCAGATCCAAAAGATCTTGAAGGCCTTCTGCATTTAGCTCATATGCAGCCTCCATGATAATCTTGATAGCAGCACCATTAGACTTGAGCAGTGTCAATTCGTGGGAGTCTTTATCGACTTTCCACTTTAGAATTTTTGGGTCTTCTGGCTTTCTAGGATGACTTTTATTAGTTGAGGTTTGAAGAGCTTTTTGTTGAACTATCTTTGTCAATTCTGCTCTAAGCTTTTCACTAGCTTCATCTGTGCGTTAGTCAACCATGTTCTTATACCCTCTTTGATGTGTTCAAACACTCTATTGTCTTCTTGATCTATCTTTTCTTGCCTTTTTAATTGATTGAAAGCAAGGATGGAGGGGACAGAAGATGAGATAGACTTTTTAGAATGCTGAGCTTTATGAACATCATCTGATGGAGGGTAAACTGGTTTAGGAGGCATGTCTGGATCTTTCTTCCTCCTCTCTTCTAACATTTTATACGTATCAATCACCCTGACTTCTCCCACCTTATCACTTGGTTCCTTGAACCATAATGATTTTGTATCAATTCTTCTTTCATCCTTTTGATCTTCAAAGCTCTGTCTGGCATATTTTTCTTATATTTTTCCCAGTTAGGAGGAGTTGGCTTCTTGTGAGGATCTTTTAACATTTCTTGCATTCTTTTAATCTCTTCTCTCAGCTCATCCATACTCCAATCCTTGAACTGTGCCTTTGTTGCCTTATATTGCTTGTTCTTCATGATATGTTCAATGAGTTCATGTTTAAGGCATTGATCTTCCCTTTCTGACAGCTTATTACTCAGATCTTTAACAAAATCTTGCAATGTTCTTGTGATATCCGTGGTGATCCGAGCATGTAACAATATCAAACAAGTTATCAATGAATGAAATTTTATGTTTTATTTGTGAATATTTGTTTATTTATTTTGATAATTGAACACATTCGATTCTTGCACGATTTCGAGCTCTCAAATCGCTTCTGTAAGCGAAACCGTAAACCGATTCGCAAATAAAAACCAGTTTAATGCGATATACACTCTGGAACAATGACACAAGCCAAACATACCTTAAATAACCTTTACATAACTTAGAAATAATTTTTGAAGGGTTTGGTATGTCAAAAAACAAGTTTATTCGTTCACAGGGACTATTTACGACAAACTACGAAAATCTGCCGATTCTCGTAGCAACTCACATTCCGGAACAAGATCATAAGATAAACATACCCTAAATACCCTTAAAATAGCTTAGAAATAAGTTTCGAGGGCTTCGTATAGCAAAATCACGCTTTTGTAACTTCATGGGCTATTTTGCAAATTCTGCGAAACTATGCATTTTCGCGTATTTCGCTTTCCGGAACATGTAAGCATATCCAAAAATTTTTGTAATCATTAAAATATTTTATTTTAGTGATTGGAATGCAAAAAAAATATCATTCGTTACGCTTTTACGGTCGCGCACGCATTCGTTACGATTTTCGTCGTAATTAACCGAAAACAGCAACCGTACGACCAAATGAACCGACATTCGAAGAATTTTTGAGCATATTTCAACTTCCCTATACTTTATTGTCCTTATAAAACTTGAAAATGGGGTTAATGGGTGTTAAAATTGCCAAAACGCGTCAAAAACAAGTTCAGGGGCCATTTCTGCCAAATTTGAAACTTTAGCCCCTGCAAGGGTCTTACGGACCGTAAGGCAAAATCCCATACGGTCCGTAAGGGGTCCCCAACTCACCAGAGTTGTTAAATGAAGGTGGCAGCTTCTTGTTAAATTCCTCATTGACTCATCAAACGAACTTGTCACCCAAATCTCTGCATTTGACAAGTGTGGGACAATAATCCAACTTATTGGTGACTCATGGACATGTGTCTTGATCCTAGAACTTCAAGAAAATCTATAAATACTCATGTTCACCATTCTTGAAAAGCTTTAATCAACTCATCTTCTGCCACAAACAGAAGTTGCAACACTTTTGGTGATCAATCTGTGAAATCTTGGCATTCCTATAGTGTTTGTAAGTGCTTTCAATCATGCTTTATTCAATTCTTGTAGTTTAATTGGGCTAAAATTCAAAAGTTTGACTTTTGTATGACTTCCAGAATTGATCATGAATTGATCAACATAAAGTCCAATTGAACCTTGCAATATGATGGTAATCAAGGTGGTCATGATCCTTAGTGATCATGCTTACTGATTTCCATCATTTCTAGTCATTTTGACAAGTCAAAGTTTCGGTCAAAATGCGATAAATGCGCATTTCATGCCGAACCTAATTTTGGGTGTCAAAACAGTTTGTTTTGGTACCAAAACTCTTTTATAAACTTAATTAGACATGTCAAAACATGTCTAACTCATCACCTCCATTTTAGTGCTTGTTTAGAGTCGTAAGTTGAACGGTTTGACCACCGCTTTGACTTTCGAATCTGACCTGTTTGGTTGACCTTTTGGACCCCAACCAAATATATATTTATAACCATAATTATAAAGGAAATAACCCTCTGAGGTTATACCTTATGGTCATGTCAATTGGTTAGTGTTATGATGATTAGTTGATATAATCTTCAATAAAGACCAAAATGCCCTTTTCATAAATAAATCAACTAAGAGCATATGTAACATAAAAATTGATGTACAATCTGATGTAACAACAATATTAAACATATTTTGGTAATTAGGACTTATCATAACACATATCTAACCATCCGAATGCGTAGTTACGCAAATAACGCGTTAAAGTGGCTTAAACTACCTTAAGGGGTCATAACGGGTCAAAGCACTTAAGAATCTTTCCAACTTAGAGTATTAACTTTATTAAACCATTTCATATGAGTTCCAATACTCATCTGGTTTATAAGGTCTCGTTCTATCCGATTCTCCGATTTCAAGTCCCGATATTTACACAATTATGCGATTTTAGGACACGCTTGATTTCTCGGACTTTTGAGCTTGTTTGATCTTTGATACAAGGTTACTTAGCAATCACAAGTGACTACATAGTTCCCCTCTTTTATGTTTTGCACATATTTTGGGGTGATTCATATGTGCTAGTTTGTTTTCAAGCTTTCAAAGTACAAATGCTATGGTTTATATAAACAATACGATTTCCATAATGTGAACGAACGTGCGTTGTATTCATAACAAGAATGACATTCATTAACAATGGCCAAGCCGACCAGTAGTAATTTAAGGCGCCTGTGACTGACAATCCCGTTACCAAAATTCCCGGGGTTTGTGGGGAAATTTGGGAAGCGACTGAAACTGTATTTGTAACATACCATTTGGTGGTATGTTATACCATTAAGGGACACCGTGGGTGGTCTTGAACAAGTCAACAAAGGTTTGAATGTATTCATGAAATGACCAAAAGTTTTCACAATTAAAACGATGAACGATGAACAATTGGTTTATAACAAGGAACGATGATCGATGAACAATTGGTTTACAACAATTGGTTTATGATAAGTGATTTAGATAACGGAACGCGTGTAATGTAATAAAAGCATGGTGGATACGCCATCGGTACTTCCTATATATAAATGCTTTTATCACTTTACATACGTGGCGTTATTTGCATCACTTGAACAAATGTTTACAAACGATGACACCCAACGATTTCAATTAAAGATATAAATCATACAAGTTGTTTCAAGATGATTTACTACTCGGATTTACGAAACAAATGTTTTGGTCAAGATTTATGGCTACAAATCTTTTATAAACTATAACTAACTTGTTTTAGATTGGTTAGTTATCATTGCAATATCAAATATTTTTCGATAACAAGGTTTTCAATTAACGACTCTAGTAGTCTGACAAGGTATTGCAATACATATTCAAAGCCATAAACTTGACACACTCACAAAACCTATGTACTCGCTGGCATTCTATTATGCTGACTCGTTTTCACATATGTTTCAGGGAACGATTCTAGATGATACTGATGCATGCTCACGTAGGAATGGACTTGGACTTAGTGCCTTAAATGCTTGTTTGTTGGTAAAATTTTGTTTAACAGTTTTAAGACAATATGACAATCTAATCTACGTTTAATATCCAGTAAAACGAAATATGAAATACCATGTGTTGTTGAAACAATCTATTAACGTGACTCCCCAAGTGTTTCCGCCACGTGTTGTTTTACGCAATTTGGGGTGTTACAGTTCTGGCTTCGCTTAGCTGAAAAGACATGATGGTTTGTATCTCTCTATCACTTTTACCAGTTGAGTCTCTCTTTGCTATATCCTCTGCTTGTTTCAATTTGAGTTCTATAATCATCAATATTTGCAGGTCTTGGGTAGCCATCAAGAGATAATATAGTTCTTTTGTTAGGGTCTTCCTCAAAATAGAAGCTTAGAATTTCTTCCTTGACTACTGGTAAATCAAGAGGATATTGTTTTGCTGCAGGTATAATTTTAAGGGAATCAGTGGTTTGAGTTGAAGATGGTGGAAGCATTGATGTGGATGTCAGTGGTTGTGATAATAAAGGAGTAGGAGCAGGAAAGATCTCTTCTTCATTCATATTTGAAGTCCTTCTCCTCTTGAATTTGACTTCAGGTGATGATGAATGAGTTGGATTCTGGTTGGTGTTGGTAGAGGTTGGGTGGATGTATTAAAAATGACCATGGCAGTGAATGAGATTGCATCTGCTGCAACCTCTGCTGTGTCAACAGATGTTGACACAACAGCTGCTGTAACATCTGCTTTGGTGGAAATGGGTATGGAAGTTGAAGTAGGTGAGCTTGATTTTTGGAGAGCAGAGGTTTTAATGGTTGGATTTACAGCAGGCTCAGTTTTGGAAGGTGTGGGAGCTGGTTGCCTTACTTTTCTAGCAGGTCACCTCTTTGTTGAGGTACCAACCTCTTCCTTTTCTTTTTGCTGCTTAATCTTTTGCTCAACCAATACCTTGCCATCAAGATACACTTTTCTCTTCTGCTTCTCATTTTCCCTGGCTAAGATATCATCTGTTAGATCCTTTTTCTTTGAACCATCTGGCCTGGGTATATCCATTATTGGCTTTGCCATTTGATCATCTATTGTAAGCTTCTTCTGTCCCAAAGGTTTCTCCCCTTTTTGGTATCATCTTCAGTGTTTACAAAAATTAGTGTAGGTGGAGCAGTACCAGTGGTTTGGAGAAGATGAGTTTTTATAGCTTTAATGTTTGCCCTTGTATCCATGAATCTAGCTTTGTTGGTGCAGAATGTCTATGTCTTAGTCTTATATCGAGTCTGTTTAGATTAGAGTTGAATTGGCTAGCGAAACAAAGTATCTATAATGTTCTGGGTCAAGTTCGCTTGAGATTCATGTTGTGAAGTAAAGTTTGGCCGAACCTGACTATGTCACGTTCGGGCGAACTTGTACCTCCTCCAGCGAACTTCCACCCCTATATATAGCTAGCTTGTCATTCTCATTTGTAACTTTGGCATCTTTGAGGCGAAGCTCTGTCAATTTGGAGATTTGACGTTATATCAATAAAATTGACGATTAATTGACTAATTCTTGTTATTTGGTAGTCTTGTCATAATATTTCCGCTATTATGGACATTAGAGATCAAATCTAGGTTCCTATGCATTGAGGATCGCTCCTTCAAGTGGTATCAGAGCTAGAATAGCCTTATTTGATTGATATCAAGACAAGAACACTTCAAATTCTACTCCATTCTTCTATTTTTCTTAACTGTTACACAAAAATGAAGAATTCACGGGCAAATTCTATCCAATTTTGAATATGACATGTTAAATACATCATAGATAAACCCCTGAGAGTTTGGAGACTAAAATCAAACGAATTGGTGTCAAATTGTTGCAAAACCATGTTTTTCAAACACACTTGGATCGAACTTGTTAGCCAAGTTCGGCCGAACTTGTCTTAGAAACTCACTTTTTGAGTGGATTTCTATCAAGTTCGCTCGAACTTGAGGAGTTTTGGAAAGATTTTAAGCTAAGTTCGCTCGAAGTTACTAAAATTTCATTGATATTTTATCAAGTTCGACCGAACTTGATAAAATTCAAGAAAGTTTAGCTAAGTTCGCCCGAACTTGCGAGTTTCTTATAAATTCCAAACTACAAGTTCGCTCGAAGTTCTCAAGGGATATTTTTCAATCAGAATCCATAAGTTCGACCGAACTTGTGGTTAAAAGCCTGAAATTCTTCATTTTAATGCAAGTTCGACCGAACTTTTAGTAAGCCTAACTTTTTCAAAAGTTTTAACGTGTTTTTAGCGTATGTGTCTCGATATTCGCGATGGATGATATTCAGAGAGCGTTTATGTCAGGAGTGGGTACATCCAATGCCAATGTCATACAGCAAGTCAATCTAGACAACGAAATAGGCACGTCCGTTAAACCGCCGAAGTTAATGAGCATGGACGAGTATGAAGGATGGAAGGAGAAATTCACTTATTGGGTTAAGGCCATGCATTTCCAAGGCTGGGTGTCGATTGAGAGAGGTTATACTATTCCGTTAAACGAACATCAGCAAGTTCTAGAGAAGTACAAGTACTCCACAATACAGAAAGATTAATACATTGCTGAGAAAAAGATGATTAGCCTCATTCAACAATCTGTTAAAGAGGATATTCTGGTCTTGTTGCCCGAATATACGACTGCGAGAGATCTCTGGCTATCACTTCAATAGAAATACCAAGGAAGCGCAAAGATGATCAAGAGTAAGAAAGTGCTCATCATGAAGGAGTTTGATATCTTTAACATGTTGAAGGGCGAGAAAATGAAACAGATGATTGAGCGTTTCTATCATCTGAAAGTTCAAATGAGAATACACGGTCTCGAGAAGACGGAACAAGAGTACATCGATAAGCTTGCAGATGCGTTACCCGACGGAGAGTGGACTACTTACCTGATGGTTCTGAAAGAAAGTTCAAATTGGGAATTCTTTAAGCTGTCTACATTCATCGACAAACTCGAAGGTCATGAGATGGAACTCTTAAAGATCGCAAAAGTCGAAGAATGCAAACATTGTTCAAGATGTTGGTCTGTATTATAAGAACGGGATGCAAGACAATATTTCAAGCCCGAAGATTCAGACAGCGTTCAGTGCAAACATGAATTCTTTTCCACAGAATCAGAATCAATCATATCCACAATATGATCAAAGTCCACAGAGCTCTTCGTTCTCAAGCACTGGTTCAAATTCATCTTATCAGAATCAAGCAAATCAGAATCAACAAACGAATTCTGATTCAAATGTGTACAAGTGTAACATTGCTGTCAATCTAAACAATGTTGCTTCTGAGCAAGTTGCAAAACAACACATGTCACTTCTCGCCACTATTCTAGAATCGTATGAAAGTCTTGTAGCAGGAAAAATCAGCAATCTCGAAATGGCCGCCGAAGACTACGATCAGGTGGACGAAGAAGAGCTTGAACTGATGGACATAAAGTAGTTATTAGCTTCTATCATTCGAAGAGTCACAAAGTTTGTTGCACTCACAGGCCGAGATATAGGAAATTCAAGCAACAAGCTAGGGTTTGACAAATCAAAGGTCACTTGTTTTAGATGGCGACATAAAGGGCATTTTAAGAGAGAATGAAAAAACCCTGAAGCAACAGGAAATCAAAGTCCATTTGGTGGAGGCAACGAGCACTACAAGAAATCTCTTCAATACAAGTCTTTCCCAAAGAAGACACAAGTTGAGATCCAGGAAAAACCAAACAGCAGTAACACTGATAAGGCAATGGTTGCTACCAACGAAGATGATGGTTTTGATTGGAACTCCTATGTCGATAAGAAGACCGGAGTTGCTTTAATGGCTGAAATTGTTAACGATACTTCTGCCGAAGAAGCAGCAACGATAAAGAATGCTTTACTGGAACAATATCTGCGACAACAGGAAGAAGAAGAGATGTTTCTTCACATGAAGACACAGGGTATTTTAACTTCTAATTCATCTTCTAGTTTTGCAGGTAACTTTCACGAAAGTTCTCAAGAGCAAGTGATCGAAGAGAAATCAAATGAAGAAGTTATTGATGTTGTTCAAGAAGTGACTGCTGAAAACCTCAAGGACTTTGCTGATAAAGCTATGATGGCGAATCTAACCAAGGTAGGTCCAGAGGTAAAGGAAGTTGTAAAAGTACAAGTTGTAGTGGTTGAGAAACCTTGTACAAAATGTACCGAGTCATGTGCTGAATGTGACAAAAAATCACAAATAATCGCTGAACTTAATGTACATAATGAATATTTCAAATACGATTATCGTACAATGAAGGAAGCGTATGACAAAATGAAAGATGATTATGGCAGGCTCGACAGAAATAATATCGAACAACATGATACTATAAGGATGTTGAAAGGTACAATAATGGACAAGCAAAAAGCAATAAACATCTATATTAACACCATTGCTGAGACCAAACAACAACTCCAGGATATGAAAATTGAAACAGAACATGTTCAACAACTTTTAAGAAGTTACACAACTAACGCATATGTCATTGGTCACATACTTCCCACAATTCCATCGGAAGAAAAACCTAAAAAGAAAATTGGTAAAGAATACAGCAATGTTCCTCCTCCTCTATGCGAGAAGTACTGTCCCAAAATCGTTGATGGGATGGATAAGGCACTCAACATTAAGTTGTTATCTGAAAAGAAAAAATGAGTTGTTGGAGAACATTGATGTAGTCTATACTAAATCAGATGATAACAGTTCGGTAGTGAAAAGGTGGTTGAAAATGTTCTTAATGATTCTGATGATGGCAGCTTCGAGAGCGCCACCTCGAGTTTGAACAGTTCTGAGACAAATTCTGAAGATGACGATACATCGTCGGAGGATGATCTATGTGATGATCCTAACGTTGTAATGTACAAGGTTAAGGAATCTGATAGATTATAGTTTGATGACAGTTTTCCGATCGGAACGTCAAAGAAGATCAATTGGATAAACTATTCAAGCTAGTTGAAGTTACATCAGATGACCTGGATAAAAATGAAAAGAAATTCCATTCTAAACCCAAAAGAAATTACAATAACTACCAGAGAAATGGCGGTGATCATCCGGAAAACCGGAGAGCTGGGTTGGGATTAGAGGAATCTAATGAACCTAAAAAGAAAACGTCACCATTTCATGAGTATAAGTATAAAAACATGAAATTTGTTTATGGAGAGTGGACTCCTTACCTGCTGGTTCTGAAAGAAAGTTCAAATTGGGAATTCTTTAAGCTGTCTACATTCATCGACAAACTCGTAGGTCATGAGATGGAACTCTTAAAGATCGCAAAGTCGAAGAATGCAAACATTGTTCAAGATGTTGGTCTGTATTACAAGAACGGGATGCAAGACAATATTTCAAGCCCGAAGATTCAGACAACGTTCAATGCAAACATGAATTCTTCTCCATAGAATCAGAATCAATCATATCCACAATATGATCAAAGTCCACAGAGCTCTTCGTTCTCAAGCACTGGTTCAAATTCGTCTTATCAGAATCAAGCAAATCAGAATCAACAAACGAATTCTGATTCAAATGTGTACAAGTGTAACATTGCTGTCAATCTAAACAATGTTGTTTCTGAGCAAGTTGCAAAACAACATATGTCATTTCTCACCACTGTTCTAGAATCGTATGAAAGTCTTGTAGCAGGAAAAATCGGCAATCCCGAAATGACCGCCGAAGACTACGATCAGGCGGATGAAGAAGAGCTTGAACTGATGGACATAAAGTGGTTATTAGATTCTATCATTCGAAGAGTCACAAAGTTTGTTGCACTCACAGGCCGAGATATCGGAAATTCAAGCAACAAGCTAGGGTTTGACAAATCAAAGGTCACTTGTTTTAGATGCCGACAGAAAGGGTATTTTAAGAGAGAATGCAAAAACCCTGAAGCAACAGGAAATCAAAGTCCATTTGGTGGAGGTAACGAGCACTACAAGAAATCTCTTCAATACAAGCCTTTCCCAAAGAAGACACAAGTTGAGATCCAGGAAAAACCAAACAGCAGTAACACTGATAAGGCAATGGTTGCTACCAACGAAGATGATGGTTTTGATTGGAACTCCTATGTCGATAAGAAGACCGGAGTTGCTTTAATGGCTGAAATTGTTAACGATACTTCTGCCGAAGAAGCAGCAGCGATAAAGAATGCTTTACTGGAACAATATCTGCAACAACAGGAAGAAAAAGAGATGTTTCTTCACATGAAGACACAGGGTATTTTAACTTCTAATTCATCTTCTAGTTTTGCAGGTAACTTTCACGAAAGTTCTCAAGAGCAAGTGATCGAAGAGAAATCAAATGAAGAAGTTATTGATGTTGTTCAAGAAGTGACTGCTGAAAACCTCAAGGACTTTGCTGATAAAGCTATGATGGCGAATCTAACCAAGGTAGGTCCAGAGGTAAAGGAAGTTGTAAAAGTACAAGTTGTAGAGGTTGAGAAACCTTGTACAAAATGTACCGATTCATGTGCTGAATGTGCCAAAAAATCATAAATAATCACTGAACTTAATGTACATAATGAACATTTCAAATACGATTATCGTACAATGAAGGAAGCGTATGACAAAATGAAAGATGATTATAGCAGGCTCGACATAAATAATATCGAACAATATGATACTATAAGGATGTTGAAAGTTACAGTAATGGAGAAGCAAAAAGCAATAAACATCTATATTAACACCATTGCTGAGACCAAACAACAACTCCAGGATATGAAAATTGAAACAGAACGTGTTCAACAACTTTTAAGAAGTTACACAACTAACACATATGTCATTGATCACATACTTCCCATAATTCCATCGGAAGAAAAACCTAAAAAGGAAATTGGTAAAGAATACAGCAATGTTCCTCCTCCTCTATGCGAGAAGTATTGTCGCAAAATCGTTGATGGGATGGATAAGGCACTCAACATTGAGTTGTTATCTGAAAAGAAAAATGAGTTGCCGGAGAACATTGATGTAGTCTATACTAAATCAGATGATGACAGTGCAGTAGTGAAAAAGGTGGTTGAAAATGTTCTTAACGATTCTGATGATGGCAGCTTCGAGAGCACCACCTCGAGTTTGAACAGTTCTGACACAAATTCCAAAGATGACGATACATCATCGGAGGATGATCTATGTGATGATCCTAATGTACAAGGTTAAGGAATCTAATAGATTATAGTTTGATGACAGGTTTTCGATTCGGAACGTCAAAGAAGATCAATTGGATAAACTATTCAAGCTAGTTGAAGTTACATAAGATGACCTGGAGAAAAATGAAAAGAAATTCTTTTCTAAACCCAAAAGAAATTACAGTAACTACCGGAGAAATGCTGGTGATCATCCGGAAAACCGGAGAGATGGGTTGGGATTAGAGGAATCTAATGAACCTAAAAAGAAAACGTCACCGTTTTATGAGTATTAGGATAAAAACATGAAATTTGTTTATGGGACGAACACGGTTCAAGAGGAGAGTTTGATCGGAAAACAATCAAATGATAAGTTTAAGAAACAGAAAGAACTTCGAGATAAGGCGAAAGCCACAAGTGGTGTAAAATCCACTAGTGGTCATTCACAGGATAATCAGACTTGTTTCAAGTGCAATGAAATTGGTCACATTGCACGCAAGTGTCTGAAATCAAAGCTGGCTTATCTTCGAAGAAAAGAAAGTTCAGATGTTGTGAAACCAAAGTAACCAGAGTTTGTAAAACCTGTAACGATTTTGAAAAGAAATGAATCAAAACCAGAAGTTAAACCTAAAACTAAAAAGAGATTTGAAAACTCAACTTTCGAAAAAGGTGAAACTTCTAGGTAAACGAAAACAAGTTTTACATCAAAAAGGCTAACATAAAATCTCAAGCCTGGATTGCTAAGTTAACAACATCCGATGTTATTAAGTCTGAGCTTGTAAAGACTGATAACACAAAAGAATCAAAATATGAGACCAAATCCGAAACTGTCAAAATTACAAATGGTAACAATTCAAAAGGTAAAAAGAAAGTAAGTTTTGAAAATGTAAACGACAGTGGAGGATCAGACGGAGATTATGAAGATGATTACCAAGCTTTCTATCCAAAACCCAAGACCAAAAAGGCTTAGGTCGCGCTCTTTAACTAGATTTTAACATGTACAGGGGCTCCAGAGATCCGTACTTTCCAAGTGGATTCTGGATAGTGGAGCATCCAGGCATATGACGGGAATGAAAGCTTTACTGTTCGACATTAAAGCTATCAATGGCGGATATGTTGGATTTGCTGGTAATCAGGGTGGAAGGATAGTCACCGAAGGAAAACTTTCCAATGGCGTTGTTACATTCGATCGTGTTAACTATATTGCAGAACTAGAGAATAATCTTATGAGTATATCGCAGATTTGCGACAAGAAGTTCACGGTGCATTTAACGACAAAGAATGTATTATCTTGAAGCCAGGTTTTATGATTCCAGATGAGTGGATTCTGATGTGAGCCCCGCGCGAGAATGATCTATATGTCTTGGCTATGGGCATCGCTACAACTTCATCAAAATCAGCGCAATGTTTTGTGACGAAGGCTACTGAGAAAGATTTTACTCTTTGGCATCCTAAAATGGGGCATATTCATTTGCAAAAAAATGAATTTCTTGGTTCATAATGATCTAGTAGAGGGTGTAAATCTTCGGAGCTTTCCTATGTCAGATCACTGCTTAGAATGTAAAAAGGGAAAGCAGATCAAGAAATCACATCCGAAGAAAATTCTGAACTGAATCAAGTTGCCGCTTGAACGTCTCCACATGGATTTATTTGGTCCTGTCAATGTTTTAAGTATTTCGGGAGACTTATACTGCTTGGTCGTAACAGATGACTATTCGTGTTACTCATGGGTTTTCTTCCAAGAATCAAAAGATGAAACATTTGAAAACTTGGTGATTCTTTTCAAGAAGCTAGAAAATCTTTATCATCTACCTGTAAGACGAATTCGCAGTGATAATGGCACAAAATTCAAGAATAATAAGATTAAAGAATTCTGCAACGCTAAAGGGATTCTGCACGAGTTTAGTGCACCATATACTCCGCAACAAAACGGTGTCGCTTAAAGGAAGAATAGAACTTTAATTGAAACTGCGAGAACCATGCTTGCAGACTCAAAACTTCCAGTCAGCTTCTGGAGTGAAGCGGTTGCCGCGACTTGCTACACACTAAACAGGGTTCTCACTGTTAAACCAACAAAGAAGACATGTTTTGAGATGATCAACCGACGGAAGCCTAACTTGAAATTCTTAGAGCCATTTGGTGCGCCATGTACTATAATCGATCAAGATGGTAAATTTGTAGCCAAATCTCTTGAAGGTTTCTTTGTCGGGTATGCGAGTCCGCTAAGAAGAGTGTATGTTCCCTCGTTGAGAAAGGTTATTGAAGCACAACACATGGATTGCTTTAACTATACGGATCCTATTCAAAGAAGAGGTGACGCGTGGCTGTTCAACTATCAAGATCCATGGAAGTCATTCGACTTGCCAGAAGAACCGTCTGAAGAAGAAATTGCAGCGTTATATTATCTTCAACAATCGGCGAATCAAGAACAAATCATTAGAGCAATTGGTTAATCAACCCACATTGGACTCTTCATCTTCCCAAGCAGGTCCAAGCAATAGCAGTGTCAAGTTGAAAATGTTTCTGAAGCAGAAGTAACACCTGCTACAACTCCAATGAATGCTTCTAATGAACCAGGAAATATATCATCAGAGCCCAGAATGCCTCAAAATTAGAATTATGACTCAGATGAAGCGCCGACATTTGATGCTGATGGTGAAACTTCATCGGATGAAGAAGTTGAGCAGATATCTAACATGTTGAATCAATCTGCTAGTCCGAGAAATCAGAATGAAGCTTCATCGAGTGCTCCTAATGTTGAAATGAACAGTGATCTGATTGTTTCAAATCAACAAAGCTCAGTTGATGTTCCTACAGAAGAAATGCCGCGATCGTATTCTTACCATCCTTCAACGAATATCATTGGTGAATTACAAACTGGCGTACACGAAGCCAAATCAATAAAGCACTTAGTTGTTTCTACACCCGAGTTGCTCCAACTCAAAACTACTGCTACTACTCATGTTTCATTTCTCAAATAGAGCCAAAGACTGTTAATGAAGCTTTGAATGACGAGAACTGGGTGATAGCAATGCAAGAGGAACCGTTAGAGTTCGAGAAGTTGGGTGTTTGGAAGCTTGTAGACTTGCTACCGAAGCAGAAAGCTATTGATACGAAGTGGATCTTCAATTGTAAAAGAGATGATCGGGGTGTAATAGTCAGAAACAAAGCTCGGCTGGTTGTCAAAGGTTTCCACCAGCAAGAGGGTATTGATTATACAAAGGTATATGCACCGGTTGCACGATTAGAGTCTATCCTTGTAGGTCTGTTGTACGGAACTTTCTGGTCCTAATTTGGTAAACGTAAGGTAAACATGCGGAATCCGTTTGCTTAGGCGACATTAGATACACTCATTTGTTTCTATTTAATCATCGTTTCATTAATATTTAATGTTACAGATCCTGGAAACACTTGGACAGAGCTTCGCCTCTGTCATGACAAAATCTCTGAATGTTACAAATGAAATCACAAGCTACCTATTTATAGGTAAACAAGTTCGCTGGTGGGAGAGCAAGTTCGGGCGAACTTGCATAGACAAGTTCGGCCGAACTTTTCTAAACCATCACAAACTCAAGCGAACTTGTTAACCTATTTACATAAACTTCGACATTTCGCTCCTAAATACAGAATCGATATTATATGATGACGTACGCAACAGACATATGCATCAACATAATCAAGGTTTCTGCCGAGTCGTCGAAACTCGTCAACAGATTCCCCCCTTAATTGATGATCCGGGTTTGCATTATCAACTTTCAATACCGCTGAAATCTCCAGTTCAGATCTTTGGTTGCGTGGTTTCCGACTCCTCTGATTTACTTGACCGACAAATTTTCTCGAATAACCATCAACTCGAAGCTAATCAATGTAGCAGCTTCTCCATTTCGACGATAACCATATCCGAGTTCAGTTTTTGAATAAGCGTTGAGCATCGAGAGTTTATTCCGCATACTCCTAAAGTATCAAAAACTCAACCGGCAATTGATAGAAACTTCGAATCACCGCATCGGAAAACTTCAAATCAACGAATACCCTCGAAAATCCGAAATCCCGATTTCTGTAATCGCAGTTAAGCACCCTTCAGAAATATTTGATTAGCAAATTGGTAATCTGCTCAATCAACAAATCTTCATCAGAAACAAATAATCTGGTAATGCATCGAATCTGAGAAACATACGTCCATGACCAAAATCACATTCTTCCTCTTCAGTCATAATGCCAGATATATAGCTATCTCAGGTAGACCAGCGCCACTTAATCACCAAACATCATCAACCAACAGCGCTTAGTCCAAAGAGAAGAATGATTCATCTGCTTGAAGACTAAAAATAATGGCCACCAAAGACTATCATCAGATTTCCTTGGTAATTTTGAAACCATCCGTCTGCGGAGGTAGTCATTAATTCCTAAGATCATCACCGAACGTTTTGAACGTCCTCAGCTCCTCACTGGTACTAACAACTGCTAATCCAGCTAACTGTTCCTTCGCCGGAGATCAGGACTTTATCCCTTAAGCATCACTCTGTATCATGATCTGAAAAACCTGAACTTCCTGTGATCACAGAATCCCAAATGTATAACCTATTTTGTCAGCAACTGATATACACAACTTTATCCGAAAGATCCGATCCCATAAATCATCTTCTTTAATCATTATACCACGTACAACCCGGGGCAACTGAAACTACAGAGCATCCCTATCTCCTGGCGGTTAGTCCAGTCAATAGTTCATGTGCAAAGCAGAGTTAAAGATAGGCAGTCGTGTGTGCTTCCAAACCATACGCGCGAGTCAGGTGTCAATCCACAACCATGACCTCAGAATCTGATAAACAACTCCTCCAAGACTCAGTTATCTAACCACCCACTTTCAAACTAGACATCAATTTGAAATACCCAATGAATATCAATCCTCTACATTTCCCAATAATATGCAATCGGTAACCAACCGGATACTGTTGCAGTAGTCACGAATTTTAAAAATGTCAGAATCTTCAAATAATGAAACTTTTTATTCCCCCTCATTTTTGCAAATTCTGACCATACTAAAAATTTTCACTAAAATTCCCCCTGAAATCCGGAACATTCAGTATTTAACAAATGCAGATTTAACGTTTAGGCCCATTACTAGTCACGACATCCAAATGATAAACGTTCTGCATCGGTATCAATGACTCTCCCGTTATCTTCAAAATTTTGTGACTGTATCACCAAATCTGTACTTTGAAGCTCTTGACGGTGTCCCCGAACATCCTGGTTCGGTCTTCGAAAACTTGAAAAAATTTCTATCGCCAAATTTTTTCTGGATAGTCATCCCATCAATACGATCAACAAATTTTTTTTTAGGCATTGGCCAAGTTCGGGCGAACTTGATCACCCATTACCAAGTTAGGGCGAACTTGGTCTCCCAACTCACAAGTTCGAGCGAACTTGATTAAAGCTTGGGCGAACTTGATCAAAATTGGGTGAACTTGATCAAGTTCGGGCGAACTTGATCAAAATGATACAAGTTCGGTCGAACTTGACCAATACAGATCAAGTTCAGGCGAACTTGATCTCCAAAAATCAGCCCATTTTCACATTTTTCGATCCAGAATCCTTATTTCTTCGAATTTTGAGATGATTCCTCCATAGTTCTGGTTGAAAATGGTTTTCTAACAATCCTATCCATTCAATTTTACTTTTCATTCGTGGATTGTATGTTTATTTCATGTTTTACGTCCAAAACCCCTCCTAATGTCCATAAATGTCCAAATTCATGAGCGTAGGTGATAACCGTAGCTCTGATACCAATTGAAGGTCCGTGATCAGGCAGTTCTAGACGGAAGTTAATGCGTAAATGTAAACCGATTCGGTAGAATGTTATTAAGAATGGAGTAGAAGTAGAGTGCAGCGGAAGTCTTCATTCATACCGAAAGAGTATACATCTTTATAAGTCCAGCTGCCGGAGTTCCTGGAGAGAATCCGGCAGCACCTCCCCGTAGGGATGGCAAAAACTCAAATGACAAATGAACACACACCACCTATTTAAAGGGAAACATAACAAGTTCGCTTGACATGTGCATAGGAGGACAAGTTCGGGCGAACTTGTCCACCATACGACAAGTTCGGCCGAATTGTCTTACCACATGTCAAGTTCGAGCGAACTTGACCTTCACATGTCAAGTTCGAGCGAATTTGTTCCCTTTTACACTGTAAACTCCGTATTTTGGTCGTGTGTTCGATTCTAACCTATACAATATTCAACACACGCTCAATCTAGCCTATTCGACAAGTGACGAACACAAAATGCATCAACATTGGGTCAGTTCCCAGTTCCGGCAGGTTCGTTATACGGTAAACTGCCGAAAGTGCTTTAAAATAATCTATTTTTAATTCCATAAATTCCCATTTAATCTATTCTTTATATAAAAATATGTAAATTTTTATATAAATCAGTAAAAATCTGTATATTATGGGAAACATTTCTGGGAATTTATTTTGTTAATATACTTATTTAAATAAATTATTTATAAAACTATTTTTAACCACACAATTAAAATTAAATACCATCAGTAGTTCAAAAATTCCAAAAAAACTCTAGAACACCTTTTACATGTCCAGGAACTTCTCACAAAATTTTGAGATTTTTCTGATTTTGTTTCGGTGCGTTCCCGGCTACCGAAAACTCGCAAAAAAAAAAAACGGATTTTTAACCCAAATCAAACCTCAACCAACGGACTTCTAATTTTCCCAGAACATTCCCCATACGTTCCTTAGTTTCTCTGTAAAATTTGGTGATTTATTGAATTCGTTTGATAATTTTTCCAAAATTCATTTTGTAAAAGAGTTAAAAATTCACCAAAAATCGTAGAAAATTCCAAAAAATTTTAAAATTTTATGTGTACCTTCCTGACAATACCCTACAACACCACACCAAATTTCAGACCAATCCAAGTTACACGGACCAAGTTATAGGCAAAAGAATTTTCTACCTAGCCTAGATTCGGTTCTCGGATGTTATACCTAGCGATTCTTCCGATTCCAAGTGTTTATCTTGATCCCAGAAGTGTGTGAAGGCTATATTCAGTACCTACACATCAAGTACAACTCAAATATGCTAGAACTTAGATCATTCAAGCTTTAATTCATTGTTTTTCGGTTAATCGAATAGTTAAGCGATTTTTGTCGAATAAGAGTTGATTAGGGTATCAACCCCAAAGGTTTGTAATCATAGCTGCCATATAACACCAGGTAAATACCAAGGTGTTCTTATTCAGCCCATAAACATGTTTAAACCTTCAAAAATCTTGGATTAAAATGAGTTTTTCGGCTAGAAATCGCGTTTAATCAAGAAAACTCAATCAAAACCACTTTAAATTGAAGAATACCTTTGAATTAGAGTTGTTTTAGGAAGAACTCAGCTGAATTCAGGTGTTTAGGAGCAGATTTTAGAGAGATATGTTGAGATTTTTGAAGAAAATGAAGTTAAAAGGAAATATTATATATATATATATTATATATATATATATATATATATATATATATATATATATACATGGGGGGGGGGTATTGGCGGTTTGGGAGTGGGTCCCAAGGGGCCACCTCGTGCTTTGGTCGGCGTGATAAAAGATGATGTTTATCTTCTGTTTTCGGGTCCCAGACAAGTCTCCGATTTGCGAAACGGGCTCCGTTTTGCGCGTTCTTAGTGTCAAAAGATTCGGTTTTAAAAACTGAGTATAACCGTCTCGAAATCCGATCATGGTTACGTTTTAATCATAAAAGTCTCGTTTGACATTCGTTTAAGTGTTTTTAAGCTTGATCAATCGTTCCTTGCACATTTGGTTTCCTTATGTTATGCCTGGAACGAAGGCATTTCCCCAACCGGGAGCTGCTTCGTTTTGCGTGCCTGGGCTTTGATTATTTTCAAACCTTATATCACAGTCTATGGCACAAAACTAAGTTGTTTCTGGAACTCGGAATTTTAAATAATGCTACCGATAACCTAATAATCAACGTCAAAGGTTTAATGAACTGTTAAACGTCAAGTCTCCGTTTAACACGTTGTTCAAGGCTAAGGACGCCAACCTCGCATCGTTGGTCCTTAGTAGTGTCATGTTAACCATGACGTGCTCTTGGATTCCTCCGAGATATAACATATATTGTTTCACACAACACATAAGTCATGGAATTCATAAGGTTTACGCGCAATTATATTTTTAATCATGCTTTAAGCTTAGGGCCAATTAAGGTGTACCTGGTTTCGTCATGGGTATCATAGTAGGCCACCTTTCCGATTCTCTCAACAATCTTGAATGGTCCAACATATCATGGTGCAAGTTTTTCTTTCTTTCCAAATCTGACCACACCTTTCCAAGGGGATACCTTGAGTAGGACGTGATCACCAACTTGGAATTCCAAGGGCTTGCGTCGTTTGTCCGCATAACTCTTTTGACGGCTTCTAGCTATCAAAAGGTTATCACGAACTTTCTTGACTTTGTCTGTTGTGTCTTAAAGTTCAGGTCCAGTGAACTGAGATTTACCAACTTCATTCCAACAGACAGGTGAACGACATTTTCGACCATAAAGAGCTTCGAAAGGAGCCATGTTAATGCTGGAGTGATAACTGTTATTGTAGGAGATTTCGATCAAAGGTAGATGCGAATCCCAACTACCACCAAAGTCGATCACACAAGCTCTAAGCATATCCTCCAGTGTTTGGATTGTCCTTTCGGATTGTCCATCCGTTTCAGGATGATAAGCAGTGCTCAAGCTAAGTTTGGTTCCCATGGAAGATTGCATGGTCTTCCAAAAGTGAGATGAGAATCGAGCATCACGATCTGATATGATGTCCAAAGGAACACCATGACGAGGTAAAATCTCATCAACATAGATGTTAGCAAGTTTGTCAGCAGAGAAGTCCTCACGGATTGGCAAAAAGTGTGCTGACTTTGTTAGACGATCAACGACTACTAAAATGGCATCATGACCTCTAGGAGTGCGCGATAATATGGTAATGAGATCCATTGCAATGTTTTCCCATTTCCAAACCGGAATTTCTGGTTGTTCAAGCAAACCAGTAGGGCGTTGATGTTCTGCCTTAACTTTGAGACAAGTAAGGCATTTGGACAAGTACAAGGCTATGTCTTTCTTCATACCCGGCCACCAATACTGGATACGAAGATCCTTATACATTTTGTCTACACCAGGGTGATTGAATAACGAGATTTATGGGCTTCGTTCATTATCAAGGTGCGGAGATTGTCTTGGCTTGGACCCCACAAATGGTTTAGGTAATAAAACAACCCATTGTCTTCTGTTTCAAGTTGAAGCTCAAGATGATGTGGTAATTCATTACTCATCATGCCTTGTGTAACACAAGTACGTTGAGCGTCAAGAATATGTGTCTGTATGTCAGATTCAACTTGAACACAATGCAGCTTAACACGTTCCTTATGATTCACGGCATCGGCTACGACATTCGCGTTACCAGGATGGTAGCGAATCTCGTAATCTTAGTCGTTCAGAAGTTCAACTCATCATCATTGCCTCATGTTTAGTTCTTTCTGATTAAAAATGTGTTGGAGACTTTTGTGGTCAGTGAAAACCACACATTTTTTACCGTATAGGTAATGTCTCCAAATTTTAAGATCATGAGTTATGTAGTTCTTCTCGTGAATTTTCAATTTTTCCAATGCATAGGCTATAACTTTGTCTCTTTGTATGAGAACACAGCCAAGGCTAAGTTCAATGCATCGCATTATACGACAAAGTCGTCGTTGCCCTCAGGTAAGGACATAATAGGAGCATCACAAAGCTTTTGTTTCAAGGTCTGAAAAGCTTCTTCTTGTTTGGTCCCCACTCAAAAGGTTTATTCCTTTGAGTCAAGGCAGTGAGGGGAACCGCAATCTTGGAGAAGTTTGTGATAAAGCGGCGATAATAACCCATGAGACCCAGAAATGAACGAACTTCAATAGGAGTAGTAGGTGTATCCCATTCCTTAATCGCACTGATTTTGGCGGGATCTACATGTATACCTTGTTCGTTGACAATGTGTCCCAAGAATTGAACTTCCTTGAGCCAAAATTCACATTTGGAGAATTTGGTGTAAAGTTGTTCCTTTTTTAGGAGTTCCATCGTTAAACGGAGATGTTGCTCGTGATCGGCTCGAGACTTTGAATAAATCAAAATGTCATCGATGAATACAATAATGAACTTGTCTAAATAAGGTTTACAAACCCTATTTATTAAGTCTATGAAGACAGCATGAGCATTTGTTAAGCCAAAGGGCATAACAGTGAACTCGTAGTGGCCGTATCGTGTGCGGAAAGCAGTCTTGGGAATATCTTCTTCGAGTACACGAAGTTGATGATTCCCAGAATGCAGATCAATCTTTGAAAAACATGTAGCACCTTGTAGCTGATCAAAGAGATCATCTATGCGAGGTAGGGGATATTGATTTTTGATTGTGAGTTTATTGAGCTCACGATAATTGATACACATACGGAAGGATCCATCCTTCTTTTTCACGAATAGGTCAGGAGCGGCCAAAGTGAAAAGCTCGGCCGAATGAATCCTTTGTCAGAAAGTTCCTGAAGTTGTTTTGATAACTCTTGCATCTCAAACGGTATGGGGATTGGCTATAGGGTTGGCACCAGGTACAAGGTCTATACGAAACTCAACTTGACGTGCTGGGGGTAAACCAGGTAGCTCTTCAGGAAATATCTCAGGATAATCCCGAACAACGGGGATATCTTGAAGAGTTTTGCCCTTACCTTTCTCCTCTACCATATGTGCCAAGAAGGCCACATAACTCTTTCGTAGGTATTTTTGGGCTTGGGTATAGGTCATGAGTTTAAGGCTACTAACGGGGTTTTCTCCACTAACTTCTAAGATTTCACATACGAGAGGGGTATACGAACGATCTTATCAAAACAGATCACCTCAGCATGGTGTTTAGTTAACCAGTCCATTCCTACTATGATGTCAAAGTTCCCGAGTTGCATTGGCGTGAGGTCAATGGGAAAAAGGTGGTTATTAAGGTTCAATTGGCAACTACGAATGACAAAATCGAGTACAAGGGGTTCGCCACTAGCTATTTCTACTGTCAAGGGCTTTCCTAGTTTGGTTCTAGTCATTGACCGTAAAGGTTCAAAAGCTAGGGATACGAAACTTCTATTGGCACCCGAATAAAAAAGAATAGAAACAGGATGGTCGTTAACAAGGAACGTATCGTTCACCACTTGTTGTCTGCACGTGCCTCGTTTTCATTAATATTGAATACTCGTCCATGAGCCGGGTTTGCATTTTCGAAATTCGGAAATTTTTTTCTGTAGTGAGTAAGATCACCACAGTTATAGCAAGACCCATGTGGATAATGAGGTCGTACAGGATTGGCTGGCTGTTGAATGGGGTTTTGAAGAGCATGATTCGGGGCAGGAGCAGAGCGACAAGTGTTGGCCAAATGACCAGATCGTCCGCAGTTAGAACAAAGTCAACACTGTAGATGGGGTTGGTGATGACTATTACACTTGTTGCACAAAGGTGTAGTACCGGCATATTGCCTCTTGGCGGGAGGTTGTGCAGGTTGATTAGGAGCAGTTTGGTTCTGTTGTGTGACAATGGTGAAGTTCTTTGAAGCCTTTCATTTCTTAGACTTCGTTTAGGTTTCATCCTTGTTTCCCTTCTGTTTCTCAGTCTTGACGGATAGCTTTGTGTCACCCTTGCGGTGGAGTTTACCCTTTTTAACTTGAGAGTCAGTCAGGGTTGCTTCTAACTCAATGGCTTGTCTAACGGTAGTAGGGTTGCTGCCAGTGACGATATCATGAACAGGATCTGGCAAACCATCGATGTATTTCTCAATCGCCTTATCCAAAGACATGACCATTGATGGACAAAGTAAGCTTAACTCCTCATACCGATCAGTGTAGGCACGGTGCTCTCCACTGTCCTGCTTTAGGTCATGGAACTCATTTTCTAGCGCCCTTTGCTCATGACAAGGGCAGAACTCTTTCATCATAAGAGCTCTGAGTTCCTCCCATGTCTGACCCATAGCAACATCTGCACCTCAATCTCTCACCACTCCGTTCCACCACGTGAGCGCCCTCTTTGGGAATACGCTCGAAGAAAACTCGACTTTGCGTTCATTCGGACATTGGACATGGCAGAAAGTACTCTCAAGACTCTCAAACCACTGTAGGAGCCTAGTTGCTCCCTCAGAACCACTAAACTTGAGTGGTTTAGCCGAATTAAGCTGTTTAAAATTGCACGGAGTAGGTGCATTATTGTTGTTATTGTTGGCTTGGTTTATTTGAGTTATGAGATTTGGTAGCACAGCAGCAATCTGCTGAGCTATCATGGCTGCCATATCAGCGTCTGAATTTGCGTCTCGACGAGGAGGCATTCTAAGAGAGGAAAAACATGAGAGAAAATGAGTGAGATGAATGTTGGATAATCAAAATAAAACGTTATAAATATCGACAAAATGTGAGGTTGGTGGTCATTTGTTCGTTACTCAAAACAAACAAATGACACACAATGACTAATCAAAGTAATTGGGTCTTTATAATGTATCGCGAAGACATGCTTTATCTTATAGGTGGATACTCACCCCAAGAGTTCCCAGGTAAGAGTGACTGGTCCGATAAAGTGGATTTGTATGAAAACTCTTGCCTTAGACGGAAAACTCAGGGTACAGGCACTCACCCTTCCAGATTGCATGTGTTCACATTATTAAAACCCAACCTTTGACAAGATTTTGAAAACTTTAGAAAGCGTTAAGCCAAAAATAAATCATCCAAGAATAGACGATTGATTTCAAAATCGTTTGAAATTCGTGTTTCTGTTTTGGTATTCACCTAAGGATAGGTGATGTAATTGTTTTAAGATCTAAACACAAGATAACTTGTGTTAGGGTCCTAGGAAGGTTATAGTCTAGCTCAAAGCATTACTAATATCCTAATTCCTATAACCATGAGCTCTGATACCAATCTTTCTATCACACCCCGGTCGGGTAAAACAACAAACCGTGACAGAAATGTTGGGGAGTCACGTAACTGAACTATTGTTTCAAAACCATGGTAATTAAAGTTTTGTATTTTTGATTAAATTGTTTACATTATCTTGAGTAAAACGGAAAACATAACGTAACTTAAATTGTCTTTCATAAGTTTTAAGTCACTAAGGCCCAAGTCCGCCATAGGTGTAGCATGCTCAACATCAAACATTCGCTCTTGAAACATATGTGAAAATAAATACGTCAACATAAAAATGCCTGTGAGTAACATAGGTTTTTGTGATGATAATTCATGGCTTTGAAAGTTAAAAGAAAAGTTTAACTAATACAAAAATAGCCATGAACCATTGTAAAAAAATGTTTCTTTTTGATGTGCGTTAAGCGTGATATGATTTTATTAATATTTTAAGTTCGTTTTACGCGTTAGTCAAGTTTTAAATTTATAAAACACGATATTATACTAACACTAAACACACACTTGGGCAAGTGCACCCATCTGAGCGTGGTATAGCGTTGGTAAGACACCGAGGTCGTCCAAGGACATAAGAGCTTTTAATACCAGTTTATCCTCAACGTCTAATCGTTACAAATTTTTGGATAAAAGTTTTTAAACATAGAACTAAATCTAAAAACGAAAAGATAATGTACCCTTTGATGATTTCGCACTTTCAGACTTTTCAAGAGATTATCTTAGTTAAAATAGTAGGCCCCTCTTTTGAAGGTGACATTACCCTCAACCCAGTGGTTTGAGTCTGCAGGGATGCAATCCCAAAGGGTCGGAAAATTGAAAGATAATTAAATAAGTTATTAATGCGAAAAGTAGTAGGCCCCTCTTTTGAAGGTGACGTTACCCTCGGCTAAGTGGTTTGAGTCAGCAGGGATACAATCCCAAGAAGCCGGTATAAAGTTTTAATAGTAGTTTACATATGAGGGGTTCAAGCTATTTGCATCCCCGCCAGCCAAAACCCGTGGGGCATTGAAGGAGGTCCTAGTAAGCTTGAACCAAGTCCTTGCAGGATCTATACACTGAACGAGACAAGAACTTTACAAAACCACCCTTCTAACCCCCTTCCAAGTAGTTTAACGCACTTTATATAGACCGTAAAGACACAAATGAGCAAATCAATGACATCATGAAGAAATGGTTAGGAAAATTCACTTTCAACATAAGAAACTAGTTATTAAAGTCATTAATACATACCCAATTAAAAAGTGCCAAAAGATTAAAAATCAAAAGTAATACATTAAAGACTTGTCTTCACCAAGTAAAGTAAGAGATTAGCCAAGCATGGCCTTTGTTTGACAAGAACTCTTACGATCAATCTTCGATCTCGAGACTACTACACACTCTAAAGATGATAGATGGATTATGGTGATGGGTGTTGGTGTTGTAGGTGGTGGTGGAATGGTGGCAAAGTGAGAGAGAAGTGGTTTGCCAAGGGATACCTTTGAAGTGAACCAAGCACCCCTATTTATAGTCAGAATAGTACCCCGTCCATGGCCCCATGTCCAGCGGGCACGGCCCGTGGCCAGCTTCTTCTCTTCCTTCATTAATTCCAGCTCCCGTGGTGGGCGTAAAAGCTTTTGCAGGTTTTGTCTTTAAGTGCATTGGCTGACCACGCCCCATGTTTGGCTGGGCATGGCCCCATGGTTTGTCTTCTTGTTTTGTCTTTGGGGTGTTGCTGAGGGGTCGGGCATGCCACGTTATTCCTTCTTTGTGTAGTTATGTTGGTTTTGGCTGCTTATTTGCTTCTTTTGTTCTTTTAAGCTCATTTGGTCCTGTAAATTCAAAAGGAACAAAGAAACGTGCTTTTTCCAACATTAGTACTAAAAAGGGTTAGTTTTATGCCTAATTTGATGTAATTTATATGTTGCATTTTGTACACATTACTTTTATTAAAATCATACGAAAATCAAATGATTTAAAAGAAATGATGTGAGGTTAACCTTAATAACCAAAATATGTCATATCTTGTATAAAAATGTCATGTCTTGTGTAAAATATGTCGTGTATTGTATTTTGTTTGAAGTGGTTTAGATAACGCTACGGTATGTAATATAATATACGCACTTATATATAGGAAGTACCAACAGCGTATCCTCCATGATTTTATCATATTACACACGTCTCGTTATTTAAAACACTCACCATAAACCAACCAATGATACCGTCATGTTTAAACCAATGTGATGTCTTGTAGTAACCAATTTCATGTACAAATCAATGTCTTGTGTAAACCAATGTCATGTATAAATAATATCTTATGTAAACCAATGTCATGTATAAACCAATGTCTTGTATAAACCAATGTCTTGTGTAAACAAATGTTTTTGTGTAACCAAAATGTCTTGTAAATAAACAAAGGTTTTGTTTAAATCAAAAGTTACGTCTTATAAACCATCGCTTTTACTGTATAAATATATATTGGCGAATACATTCAAGCCTTGTTGACTGTCGAATGAACCCTTATAAAGACAAAGGTCTATCAATGTTCATCGGATTATGTCATTCCCTAAGGTCACTTCCAAACAAACCTAGGAAGTGGGAACGAGATTGTCAATCCTATTGTACCATTACATACTACCGGTCGGCGTGATCAATGTTATTCATCATTGTATATTCAACGCATCAATATGTCTTGAACAATGTAAGCATGTCATAAAATGTTTTGAAACCATGTACTTGGCATACTAAGTCAATATACCAAGCAAAAATGTCTTTGAAATCATGTACTAGGTATCCTAAGTCAACATACGAAGGAAAATGTGTTTGAAAATCATGTACTAGGTATGCTAAGTCAACATACGAAGTAAAATGTGTTTGAAACCATGTGTAGGTATACTAAGTCAATATACCATGTAAAATTTCTTTGAAACCATGTGTAGGTATACTAAGTCAATATACCATGTAAAATGTCTTAGAAACCATGTACTAAATGTACTAGATTATCAAAATATGTATAATGTCATGGAAACCGAAAGTAGTGATAGGCACATATGAATCACCCCAAAACATTTGAAAAACGTAAAAGAGGGGACTAGGTACTCACATGGGACTGCAAGAGTGTCCTTGTTCAAGAGGATAAACGAAGCTCAAAAGTCCAAGGATTCAAGTGTGTCCTAATATCGGATAACTATGTTAATGTCGGGACTTTAATTGGAGGATTCAGATAGAATGAAGTCTTATAAATCAAATGAGTGTTGGAACTCATATGATATGGTTTAATAAACTTAACATTCTGAATTGAAAGTGATCCTAAGTGCTTTTGACCCGTTATGTCTCGTTAAGGTAGTTCACGCTACTTTAACGTGTCATTTGCGTAAACGTGTGGTCGGATGGTTAAACTTGTCCTATGATAAGTCTTAAATGCCCAAAAATGTTTGAAAATGTTATAACATCAGTTTATATGTCAAAAATTTGATTACACGTGCTTAAAATGGATTTATGCGCAAAAATGGCATTTTGGTCATTTTTAAGGAACATACAAGCGACTTATCATAACACTAACCAAATGACGTGACCATAAGGTATAACCTCAGGAGGTTATTCCCTATGCAACTAGGGTCACATACATGTGTTTGGTTGGATCCTAAGATCGAACAAACGGTTGGATTCGAAAGTCAAAGCGGTGGTCAAGACCGCTCGACTTACGACCCTAAATAAGCACTAAACTAGAAGTGACGCGTTAGACATGTCAAAACACGTCTAACTATGTTGCAAAACTGATTTGGTATCAAAACTTAGTGTTTTGATACCCGAAAATAGCTCCGTCGTAGAATGCACATAATGCGCATCTTTGACCGAAACTTTGACTCGTCACTTCGACTAGTAAACGTGGTAATCAGAAGGTGCAATCGCTAGGGATTATAACCTTCGTGATTACGATCATGTTGCAAAGTTCAATTGAACTTTGACTTTACCAAATATGGTCATAATCAAAAGTCAAACATAGAGTCAAACCGTTTTACTTTTAGCTCAAAATAGCTAAAAGGAATGAAATAGACTAGGAGTGAGCACTTACTTGTGTTGATGAACACTTAAGAGCTCAGTAGGAGGCTTCCAATTAGTTGGAAACAAGCTCCGAGAGAGTGGGAGAAAGAAATGTGATATGAGTAAATTGGAACGGATGAAATGGCTTGCTATTTATAGTTGTAGGGGATGAATTTGATGATTACAAGTGTCATTAATCAGTTTAGGATCACCCCACATGTTCAAAAAACGTGTCAAGATCGTGCTAGAAGTTGGAGAACACGGATCTTGGGCTCCAAGGCTGTTAAAACAACTGGCTGCCATAGTTTGCTGTTATTGGGCATCTCCCGTGCGTCGCGAGAGATCAGGCTGAGTCTCTCCCGTGGCGCCTGGGATTCCAAAGTTTTAGAATTGGCAGAATAGGCCCTGCACTTGTTTCGTCGTGTTTTGTCACTTCTAACACCTGCTAACCTAATTTTTAGGCTTTATAAGGATGCTAAAGCATAGGGGACTGTCTGGAAATGTTGTGGATGTCGGTCGTTTGGTTGTACGGTTGAGTTTTTCCCTTAGTTACGACGAACGCTTTAACGTACATGAAAACGACCGAAATTTTGCAATGATTGACATTTTTGCATTCTTATCAATAAAATACAAGATTTTATTGATTACAAAAATTTGTTGAAGTCTAAATAGGGTTCGTATTAAAAAATACTAGAATCGGCAGACTTTTGCAAATGTCACAAATAGTCCCTGAGCTTGAATAAACATGTCTTTGCCATACCGAATCTTTCAAAACTTATTTCTAAGTTATGTAAAGGGTATGTAGGGTATGTTTAGGTTATGTCCTTGTCCCGGAGTGTATGTCGCGTTAAACTGATTACGTTTGCATAACGGTTTACGATTTCACCTCCAGAAAAGGTTTGAAAGATCGAAATTGAACAAGGTTGACAACGTGAAATTACATATGTATTTATACAATTTCGGAATAAAACCCAATGTTTCATTTAATACAAAATTGTTCGGAATTGTACGATGATTGAAAGACACAAATGTCACACTTAGGGTGACAACTGTGAAAAATCTCTATAAACTTTGATTGGTACAAGTCCGTGGTAACCGGACGGGATATGCATATCATGATATTTGTTGTGATTGTGTGTGATGATACGAATTCTGGAACATGTGACACCGACTATAATGGGAGTATATGCACGGTAATTGCCAAAAACATTACATTGACGCTATGCGTCACTTACATGGCAAGACAAAGTCGTGAATGAATTGACGACTCTGGGAATACGTATTACTAAACATGCATGGCTTGTGTGCTATGCTAAACGATATATGTTACGTCTCGGAGCAATCCGAGAGCACGTCATGGTTAGCATGACACTATTAAGGACCAACTATTTGAGGTTGGTGTCCTTAGCCTTTAACAACGTGTTAAACGGGGACTTGACGTTTAACAGTGCATTAAACATTCGATCATGGTTATTAGGCTAACGGTAGGGCCCTTTAAGATTCTGAGTTCACGAAACATCTTAGTTACAAGCCATAGACTATCACATAAGATTAGAAACAAATCGGAGCTCGGGCACGCAAAACAAGGCAATCCCGGTTAGGGAAACCCCTTTGCTTTTAGGAGCAGTGAAAGACAAACCAAACATGCAAGAATGGTCAATCAAGCCTAAAAACACTTAAACTAACGTAATACGAGGCTTTTATGATTAAAACGTAACTGGGTTCGGATTTTGAGACGGTTATGCATAATTTTTAGAACCGAGTCTTTTGACACTAAGAACGCGAAAAACAGAGCCGGTTTCCCAAATCGGAGACACGTACGGGACCCGAAAACAAACCTAAACGCAAAACCGAAGATATGCATTATCTTTTAACACGCAAAACGAAGTACGACAAAGCACCGGAGGGGTAGGGGCACCCCACCCCCAAACCGCCACCCCCTCTATATGTATATATATATATATATAAATTTTGTTTTCTTTTTTTCTATTATTCCTTTCATTTTTTCTTAAAATAACACAAAGAACCCTGCCATTTTCTTCCAAGATCAGCTGATTACGACAAGAAATCTTCACTAAATCAAGGTATTTTTACAAGTTTTAAGTGGTTTTGATGAAGTTTTCTTGATTTAACATGATTTATAACCGAAAAACCCTTTTTAATCCATGATTTTGGAAGCTTTAAACAAGTTTCTTGGCTGAATAAGAATACCTTGTGAATTCCCTGGTGTTATATGGTAGCCAAGACCACAAAACTTCGGGTTTTGATACCCTAATCAACATCTAATCGACCAAAATCGCATAAGAAATCGATTAACCAAAAAACAATGAAACAAGGCTTCATTGACATGGGTTATGGCATGGTTGGATTGTTCTTGGTATATAGGTACTGAATATGGCTCACACACACTTCTGGACTCAAGAAAAAAACAATCTGAATTGAAGGAATTGCTAGGTATATCACCCGAAACTTGAAACTAGCATAGGCAGAATATTGTTTGGACCATAACTTGGTCCATGGGTATTGGATTGAGCTGAAATTTGGTGTGGTGATGTAGGTATTGACAGAAAGGTCCACGTAAAGTTTTAGAATTTTTGGAATTTTCTACGATGTTTGGTTAATTTTTTATTGTTTTACCAAACGAAATTCGGAAAAAATACCAGACGAGATCAATAAATCACCAAAATTTACATGAACACTAAGGAAAATATGGGAAAGGTTCTGGGTTTTAGAGTCTATTGGTTGGATTTTGATACGGATAAAAAATTCGTGTTTTTATGAGTTTTCGGTAGCCGGAAACGCACTGAAACAAAATAGGAAAAATCCCAAATTTTTTCAGGGGATTTCTGGGTAGGTAAGGAAGTTCCTGGAATATTTTGGGAATTTTTGGACCTCGGATGATAAGCAAAGCGAATTATTCGGTGGAATACTGTTTTATAAATGATTTATTTGAGAAGTTAAAATAGCTTTATAAATTCCCAAAATATTTTTCCTTGAATCTATATATTTTTACTGACTTTCAAAAAAATTTCCAGAATTTTAAGAAATATGTAGATTAAATGGGATTTTTCGACTTTTAAAACGCTTATTTTAACTAAATTGGCAGTTTACCGGACAACGAATCTGCCGAAACTTGGAACTGACCAAAACCTATGTTGACTATAATTGCAGCATTGGGAGTATTTTAGGAGGTTCCAGGCTAAGCAGGACACTCTGGGTGTGTTCCCCCACCGTTCGGGAAGATCCCCGACGACGAAAACGGAAACACAAATTCGGAGGACCTAGAGCCTCCAAACGTCTGGATTTCCTTAATGAATACTTAATATTTTCTAAATAACAATGTATTGGCACTATCTAAATCTTAGTGCTGTTATCCGAACACATAAAACAACCAACTTTGGCTGGCACGCGAACCGGTGCCCGGGTGCCAAGCGTGAAACTAATCCTACCTTAACATCCATTACCACACCAGGATACTATATGTACAATATGAACTGAAAATACCCACTTGGACCCAAGTTATAGGTGCTACCGACCTAGCGACTGATATTAGTAATTACTTGCATGATTGCTGTTAAAGCCGAACAAGCTTACATATATTCCTATTGCTACGGGTGATGCTACTATCCTGTGAGTTTTCACTTCCCACTTTTGAATTGTTTTACTGCTTTTGGGGACTTGTATGTTACAAATTGTATTAATTACACCAACTTGTGAGTGAGTTTTCACTCCCCCACTTTTAATCTGTTTTACTGTTTTCTGGGGTGACTTACATGTTACAAACTATGTTAATTTCACCAACTTGTGATGAGTGAATTATCTAACACACGAACTATCTCCCCAATACAAGTGATTAACGTAAGCCGTGAACAGTGAATAGTACTATTGGTTTGACAAGCCCAGGCCGCGCCCGACAGGATGCCGGCAACAACGCCTGCATGCGCCCTAAACTCGGTTATGTTGTTAGGCATAACTCACTGGGGCGTTGAACTGCACGTGACACAGTTGGTGGGCCGGGAGTGTCTGGGTGACACGGTCCGGTGGGCCGCGGTGTCTGTGATGGCATGACCCTAGGCAAAAACAGCCAAGGTTTCACTTGTGCTCTCGTGTAATTCCATCTGTGACTATGACCATTGCAATTAAACTTGTTAACACATATTGTTCCGCAACAACTAAACAAGTGGAACTCACCAGTAGCGTTTAGCTGACCCTTTTTTAAACTAACATGCATTTCAAGTAACTTGAGACTGGTGTGATCCGTGTATGTTGTTCAAGACATGTTTATAGGCGAACCCTGACATAGACGCATGTGGCTTAGAAGACTTATGTGGTTCATGAGAACATGCAGTTGTAACATACATGTAGTATGTAATCAACATTTTGTAAGTAATAAAATGTAGTGTCTTTATAAACAATGTGCTTGTACCAGAGGTGTCTGTTGCATCCTGTATTTTTTCTTCCGCTGCAAGTCGGGGTGTGACAGAAGATGGTATCAGAGCCATTGGTTATAGAGAATTAGGTGCCTGTAAGGAAACCTAGACTATAACTACAGGCTCGAACCTTAGTGGACATCATTGGAACAATTAACCTCTACTAAAAGTGGTTAGTGAATACTGTAAAGTACCCTATTTGCAAGTACCAGGATGGCCTTGTGGGGCAAGTGGGTTATTATGGTCCGGAACGTAATAACAGACTTGCTCATACGAGGCAGTGTTGGGAAAGCCGCAGTAATAAACACACTTAAATACGTGGAATGATACATACGTGTACCAAGGTGTTAGTGTGTGAATGTTTGTGTGTGAATGGATACATGAATTGGGATTGGTGGATAATGCGTTACTACATATGCCTTCGGGATAGGCAGAAAACTGGTATTACAGTCCATTCCACATTCCTACTGACCACATATTTAATATCCACTAGAGTTGGATTTCTATCACTCACACAGTTGTTATTTATACTTTATGATGTGAGAACTCAAGTCCTTATTACGATACGATCTCACCAACTCTACCCTTATAGCTACTATAATGACAATTATGTATCAGACTGAGACTTCAATAAGAACATAGATACCCAAAGAACGCGCAGGTTGTTCTGATAGCCTGGGAGGATGTGTACGGATTCTTATTCCACTTCTTGCTGTGTCACATTTGATTGTTATACAATAACAAAATTCAAACATCTTGTGAAACTTTCTCGTCCTTGAATCCACGATTCATTTGATTGTCCGCTGGATTCCTCTTTTGCTTACAATATCGGCTTTAGCTTTCACGTCATGTGATACTATGATACTTAGTGGTATTCCTTAGCACGTGGTTTGATATATGTTATATCTGAATATGACGATCTCTGGGCTATGGAGATGGCATGGAATGCGGGAATAAGTTACCTTCCCGTTGTCATTCGATTCCATTGGGTATAAATTTTGTGAGTATACAGATTCCTTTGAAACGCTTTGCATTGTGAAACCTCGTTTCGTGAGACCGTCGGTTACATTGTGTTCTTTACGATTAATGATTGTTTCGGATTTCAGTTGGTTATTCACGGAAAGTAATAGGAGGCCCGAATATCTCGGTGAACGGAACATTGATCATGTATATGGGTGTGGTGGATACGTTGTGGTACTTCCTATATATAAACACCCGACTACATTATCAAGGTACCGTTACTCAGGGCAGACGGGCTTCATGTTGCGATTCGTTTGGTTATGTCTTGGGCAATGCGGTGTTGAGACTTCAACCCTGTTGATGTGATAGATGACGCCACAATTGTCGTAACTACGATAATTATACACGTGTGCGGTGATTTTAAATAAAAGTAGTCTGGTTCGCCATATAATAACCTTTGGGGTAATCCTGGGAAGGTCCTTTTTCGAATTCGTGGTACGACTTTCTAGGGGTACTACACCCTGGTAGTACTCTGTATCTAGCACTTTGGGTATAGCCGGTGATAACTTACCCACCTCGATGTACCCTATGTTTGCTTCATGAAAGGTAACAATGTTTTTGTCTCTGCTAAGACAATTCAACATAATTTATTTCTTTTGGCGGGATTTGCTAGAACGTACAGTCATAGTTACGACAAACAAACAATACTTACGTCACCGACTGTCGTCGATGAAGCTATTCGGTTGAAGCGTATATTTCCTTTACGAGCTGTTGTTTGCTAGTGAGATGATCTCTAATTCTTAGTAAGGACACGTAATTAGCATCGGTATTGATAACCCAAGGAAATTTCAGCAAGGAGTTGTGTGGATGCGGATCTGATTGTAATAAGACCCGTGGAGGCGAAAACATTTTTGTCCATATTCCTCGTAACCGTTAATACTTCATATTAACCAGACACTCACATGCATACATTTATTTATAAGTATACAAGACTATCCGTGGTCCAATCCAAGGGTCAATTTGGTAAATCTCGGTTAAGGATGATGCAACCCCAGTACTAAGTAAGAAAACTATAATCATAAAGTAATCCGATTTATTTTTTTCAAATAAATTCAATTCACCTTACTAACACTGATAGAAAGCGTTAAGGTCCGGTACATGTAATTATTAATTTAATACACCCTATCCTTTTAATTAATGTTCAGCCATGCTACGGTACGTTAGCTTCCTATGGAATTACGGCAGGTATTTCAATGATGGAACTAAGTGGCATACAACCGTGAATCCTATTGATTTGGTTCAACCTAATACAAGATAAATCCCCGTAACTCGAAGAAGTAGTGTATGAACGGTACGAAGGACCGTAACGAAGCTACCTCTTAATGTATATTTAATAAACAAATGACACAAAGCGAATTTTTCGTCGAACGATTATATATATATATTATATCTAATTAGAAGGACGATATTGAAAAGAATTGTATAAAATTTTTATGTATCAAACGATCCCTTGTTTTAACCGTTGCATAAATTAGTAAAAATGTTCCAGTGAAAGATGAGGTCGCATTTGAGTAATATTCCAGTATAGTGTTGGTGCATAATGTCTATGTCTTAGTCTTATATCGAGTCTGTATTGTATAGAGTTGAATAGGCTAGGTTTCGAAGTATTTATGTTTAAGCTTAGCCAAGTTCGCCCATTGTAACACATGTAAGCCTGTTCGGCCGAACTTGTTTATGCAAGTTCGGGCGAACTTGTATCACCTAGGCCGAACTTGTGTGGCTATAAATACCTAGCTTAGATCTCTCATTTGTAACTTTGGCTTTCAGAGGCGAAGCTCTGTCAGTTTGTAACCAGAACGTTTGATCTATAAAACTGACGATTAACTGATTAAATCTTGTCTATTGGTAAACACGACGTAATATTTCCGCTATTATGGAGATTAGATATCAAATTGAGGTTCCTAAGCATCGAGGATCGGTCCTACAAGTGGTATCAGAGCTAGAACAGCCTGATTTGATAGTATCAAGACAAGAACACTTCTATTTCTACTCCATTCTTCTCTTTTTCATAACTTTTGAACATAAAATGAAGAATTCACGGTTAAAATCTTTTGAATTTTGAATATATCATGTAAAATACAACAAAGATAAACCCTTGAAAGATTGGAGACCAAGTTCAACCGAATTCATGTCAAAATTTTGAAAAAACCATGTTTTTGAAAACCCCCATGATCGAACTTGTTGGCCATGTTCGGCCGAACTTGTCCTAAAACATCACTTTTCAAGTGACTTTTTAGCAAGTTCTCCCGAACTTGAGGTATTTTTGAAGGAATCTAGACTAAGTGCGCTCGAAGTTACTACTTTTTCATTGATTTTACACCAAGTTCGACCGAACTTGTGTAAAATCAAGAAAAGTTTAAGTAAGTCCGCCCGAACTTACTAGAGTTTTATCAAATTCTTAATACAAGTTCGCTCAAAGATCTGTGTTTGGTTTTTGACATAAGCTCACCCGAAGTATAATCAAATTTAAAAAAAAACAAATCTAACAAGTTCGAACGAACTTGTTAGAAAATCTGAGAATTCTTCATTTGAGACTACAAGTTCAACCGAACTTGTAGTAGGACTAATTGTTTTCAAAGTTTTTGAAATTTTTCAGAGTACACGTTTCGTTATTCACAATGGAGGATCAACTAAGAGATTTTATGTCTGGAGCTAGTTCGTCAAATGCCAATGTGATCAATCAAGTCAATCTTGATAATGAAATGGGAACGACTGTCAAACCGCCCAAGCAGATGAGCATGGACGAGTACGAAGCATGGAAAGAGAAATTACCTATTGGGTTTAAGCCATGCACTCCGGTGGCTAGGTATCAATTGAAAAAGACTACACTGTCCTGGTAGATGAACATCAACGAGTTCTTGAAAATACAACTATTAGACGGTTCAGAAAGAAGAATATATCACCGAGAAAAAGCTAATCAGTCTCATCCAACAGTCTGTCAAAGAAGAAATCCTGATTTTGCTACCAGAGTATGCTACTGCAAGAGATCTTTGGTTGTCATTACAGAAGAAGTATCTAGGCAGCGCCGAAATGATCAAAAGCAAAAAGGCACTTATCCTGAAAGAGTTCGATATCTGCACTATGCTAAAGAATGAGACCATAAAGCAAATGATCGAACGTTTCTGTCATCTTAAAGTGCAAATGCGAAGACACGGTCTCGAAAAGACAGAACAAGAGTACATCGACAAACTTGCTGACGCACCCAGAGGGTGAATGGACTACGTATTTGATGGTACTAAAGAACAGTGATAAGTGGGAATTTTTCAAGTTGTCGACGTTTATCGATAAACTCGAAGGCCATGAAATGGAACTTCTGAAGATGGCGAAGTCAAAAAAACGCTAATGTCGCTCAAGACGTCGGTCTGTATTACAAAGCCGGAATGCTAGATAGTATTTCGAGTCCTAAAATTCAGACGACTTTTAGTGCAAACATGAATGCTTCTCCACAGAATCAGAATCAATCACAGCCTCAGCATGACCAGAGTCCTCAAAGTTCTTACTCAAGCACTGGTTCAAATTCAACTTATCAAGCTAAGCGAACCAGAATCAACAACAAAGTTCTCATCAGAATGTATATAAATGCAACATTGCAGTGAATTTGAACAATGTTGTTTCAGAACAAGCTGCAAAACAACATATGTTACTACTCGCTACATTATTAGAATATTATGAATGTCTTGTTGCCGGTAAGATCGGAAACCCTGAGATGACCACAGAAGATTATGACCAGCTAGACAAGGAAGAACTCGAACTAATGGACATCAAATGGTCCTTAGCTTCGATCATCAGGAGAGTGACAAAGCTCGTTGCACTCACAGGCCGTGACATAGGAAATTCCAGCAACAAATTGGGTTTTGATAAAACTAAAGTCACGTGCTTTAAATGCCGTCAAAGGGGCATTTTAAAAGAGAGTGTAAAAACACCAAAGCAACCGGAAATCAAAGTCCTTTCGGAGGAGGAAATGAATATTACAAAAGGGCACTTCAATATAAACCATTTCCGAAGAAAACTCATGTTGAAATCCAAGAAAAGCCGGACAATAGCACCACTGAGAAAGCTATGGTGGCATCCAGTGAAGATGATGGTTTTGATTGGAATTCTTACATTGGGAAAAAGACCGGAGTTGCTTTGATGGCGGAGATAGTTGAAGATAATTCTGCAAAGGAAGCAGCAGCTACCAAAGAAGCTCTTCTGGAACAATACTTGCATCAACAGCAGGAAGAAGAGGAATATATCCACATGCAGAGACAAGGAATTTTATCCTCTAATTCCTGTGACAGTTTTGCAGGTCATTTTTATGGCAGTTCAAAAGAACAAGTGGTTAAGGAGAAAAAGATTGATGAAGTGATCATTGATGTCACTCAAGAAGTGAAAGTCGAAGACCTCAAGGACATGGCTGATAAAGCTTTAATGGTGAATCTAACCAAGGTAGGTCCAGAGGTAAAAATTGTCGAGAAAGAAGTTGTCAAAGTACAAGTTGTTGAGGTTGAGAAACCTTGTACAAAATGTACTGAACCTTGTGTCGAATGTACCGAAAAATCAAATGTCATCGCTGAAAACAATGTGCATAACGAATTGTTGAAATACGATTATCGCACAACGAAAGAAGCGTATGATAAAATGAAAAATGATTATGGCAGACTCGACATAAATAACATTGAACAACATGATAATATAAGGATGTTGAGTGGAACAGTAATGGATAAACAAAGGGCAATTAACACCTATATTAACACCATTGCTGAAACCAAACAACAACTTCAAGACATGACAATCGAAAGTGAAAGAGTTCAACAGTTGTTGAGAAGTTATACCACAAATGCATATGTTATCGATCACATTCTTCCGACAATCTCAACGGAAGAAAAACCTAAAAAGAAAACTGACAAAGAATATAGCAATGTTCCTCCACCCCTTTGCGAGAAGTACTGTCGCAAAACCGCAAACGGGATAGATAAGGCACTCAACGTTGTGGATAACAAAGTGGTTGAAAATGTTCTAAGTGATTCTGATACGACAGCTTCAAAAGCGCCGACTCGAGTTCAAAGAATTCCGATTCACAGTCTGAAAATGACGATAAGTCGTCAGAAGATGGTCTAAGTGACGATCCTAATGTTGTAATGTACAAAATTAAGGATTCGAATAGACTATACTTTGATGATAGCTTCCCGATTCAGAATGTGAAGGAAGAAATGCTTGATAAATTCTTTAAACTCAGGGAAGTTACATCAGAGGAATTGGAAATTAACAAACGAAAATTCTATTCCAAACCTAAAAGAAACAACTACCGAAGGAATGGTGGTGATCATCCGGAAAACCGGAGAGTAGGGTTGGGTCTAGAAGAATCAGATGAACCAATAAAGAAAGTGTCACCATTTCATGAATATAAAAAAAAACATGAATTTTGTATATGGGACAAACACGGTTCACGAAGAGAGTTTAATTGGTAAACAATCAAATAATGAGTTTAAAAAGGAGAAAGAAATTCGAGATAAAGCCAAGGTTACAAGTGGTGCCAAAACATCAAGTGGGGTAAAACCACCCACTAAAGGACATCCACTTTATAATCGGACATGTTTCAAGTGCAATGAAATGGGTCATATTGCACGACAATGTCTGAAATCAAAATTGGCTTATCCTCGAAGAAGAGAATCAAATGTTGTAAAACCAAGGTATCTAGAGTTTGAAAAACCAATCAAGATTTTGAAAAGAAATGAATCTTTGCCAGAAGTTAAAACCTAAAATAGAAAAGAGGTTTAAGAATTCTACTTTCAAAAAAGGAGAAACTTCTAGGGCAAACGAAAACAAATTTTATATCAAGAAGGCTAATATCAAATCTCAAGCCTGGATTACTAAGAAAAGGTCAACAACATCTGGTGTTATTAAGTCTGAGCTGGTAAAAACTGATAACACGAAAGAATCTAAACCTAAAATCACTAAGTCTGAGCCTGTTAAGACTAGTGATAGCAAGAAAGAATCAAAATCTGAAATCATAATTGAAACAACATCTGAAACTGTCAAAAATACAAGTGGTAACAATTCAAAAGATAAAAAGACGGAAAAGTTTTCAAACATAAACATCATAGAAAATTCAGATGAAGAATGGGAAGTTTATTCTGTAGATAAGCGTGGATTCTATTATGCTGATGAATGTGAATTTGATTTTGATGATGGTTATCCAATTCAACCCAAGACCAAAAAGGCTTGGGTCTCGCTTTTTAAATAGATTGTTAAAATGTGTAGGGACTCCAGAGATCCGTACTTTCTAAGTGGATTTTGGATAGTGGAGCGTCCAGGCATATGACGGGAATGAAGGCGTTGCTATTTGCCATTAAAGCTATCAATGGTGGATATGTTGGATTTGCAGGAAATCAAGGTGGAAGGATAGTCGCCGAGGGAAAACTCTCCAATGGCGTAGTTTCATTTGATCGAGTGAACTATATTGCAAAACTTGAGAACAATCTTCTGAGTATATCGCAGATTTGTGACAAGAAATTCACAGTCCATTTCAACGACAAAGAGTGTATTATCTTGAAGCCGGGATTCAAAATACCAGATGAGTGGATTCTGATGCGAGCACCTCGAGAGAATGATTTATATGTTCTTGATATGGGTGTCGCTACCACTTCATCAAAATCAGCACAATGTTTTGTGTCAAAGGCTACTGAAAAAGATTCTATTCTTTGGCATCGTAAGATGGGGCATATTCATTTGCGAAAAAATGAATTTCTTGGTTCATAATGATCTTGTAGAAGGCGTAAATCTTCGAAGTTTTCAGATGTCTGATCATTGCTTGGAATGCAAAAAGGGAAAGCAGATCAAGAAATCTCATCCAAAGAAAATTCTAAACTCAATCAAGTTGCCATTAGAACGTCTCCACATGGACTTATTTGGTCCTGTAAATGTTCGAAGCATCTCAAGAGACTTATATTGCTTGGTCATGACAGATGACTATTCGAGATATTCATGGGTATTCTTTCAAGAATCAAAAGACGAAACGTTCGAGAACTTGGTTATTCTATTCAAGAAACTCGAGAACCTTTATCATCTGCCGGTCAGACGCATTAGAAGTGACAACGTCACAAAGTTTAAGAATAACAAAATGAAGGAATTCTGCAACGCAAAAGGGATTCTGAACGAGTTTAGTGCTCCCTATACTCCACAGCAAAACGGAGTAGCTGAACGGAAAAAACAGAACTTTGATTGAAACTGCGAGAACCATGCTTGCAGATTCTAAACTTCCTATCAGCTTCTGGAATGAAGCAGTTGCTGCGGCTTGCTACACGCTAAACAGGGTTCTCACTGTCAAACCAACAAAGAAAACATGTTTTGAGATGATAAACCGACGGAAGCCAAATTTGAAGTTCTTAGAACCATTCAGTGCACCATGTACTGTAATAGACCAAGATGGCAAATTCGGAGCTAAATCTCTTGAAGGTTTCTTTGTCGGATATGCGAGTCCGTTGAGAAGAGTATATGTTCCTTCATTGAGAAAGGTTATTGAAACACAGCACGTGGATTGTTTCAACTACACGGATCCTATTCAAAGGAAAGGTGACACGTGGCTATTTAACTATCAAGACCTTTGGAAGTCATTTGACTTGCCCGAAGAACCGACTGACGAAGAAGTTGCAGCGTTATACTACCTTCACCAGCAGCGAATCAAGAACTAATAGTTCGACCAATTGTGGTTAATCAACCCACGTTGGATCCATCTTCTTCTGGCGCAAGTTCAAGCAATAGTGGTGTTCCAGCTGAAAATGTTTCTGAAACATTAACAACACCTGCTACTCCTCCAACAAATGCCTCTACTGAACCAGTGAATACAACAACGGAGCCAGTATTCCTCAAAATCAAAATTCTGACTCAGATGAAGCACCAACATTTGATGCTGATGGGGAATCATCTTCTTCAGATGAAGAAGTGGAGCAGATAATAAGTCTTCTTAATCAATCTGCAGTCCCGAACAACAGAAATGAAGCTTCATCAAGCTCTCCAAACATTGAATTGGTCGTTGATCTCAACATCACGAATTAGCAAAACTCAGTAGATGTTCCAAGTGAAGAATTACCGCGATCATATTCCTATCATCCGTCAACAAATGTTATCGGAGAACTTCAAACTAGTGTTAGAACTCGAGGGCAAATTAATAAAGCACTCAGTTGTTTCTACACACGCGCTGCTACAACCCAGAACTATTGCTTCTATTCATGTTTCATTTCTCAGATTGAGCCAAAGACAGTTAATGAAGCTTTAGCCGATGAAAATTGGGTACAAGCAATGCAAGAAGAATTATTGCAGTTTGAGAAGTTGGGTGTGTGGAAGCTTGAAGACCTACCAGAAAATCAGAAAGCAATTGATACAAAATGGGTCTTTAAGTGTAAACCTGATGATAGAGGAGTTATTGTTCATAACAAAGCTAGGCTTGTTGTCAAGGGATTTCACCAGCAGGAAGGGATAGACTACATGGAAGTCTATGCACCAGTAGCTTGCTTGGAATCTATTTGAATTTTTCTAGCTTTCGTATCATGGAAAGGATTTAAGGTCTATCAACTGGATGTCAAATCGGCTTTTCTGTACAACAAATTACGTGAGAAGGTGTACGTTGGACAACCACTGGGGTTTGTCGATCCACTCAACAAGAAGAAAGCATACCTACTGGATAAAGCTCTTTATGGACTACACCAAGCCCTGAGAGCTTGGTACGAGACGTTATCGCAACATCTCGTCGGAAACAGCTTTATCAGAGGAACTGTGGATAGTACTCTTTTCACCAAAGAAGTTGATGGCCATCTGATTATAGTTCAAATCTATGTTGATGACATCATCTTTGGATCTACAAACGATAATCTCTGCAAGGATTTTGAGGGAATCATGAAAAAGAAATTCGAAATGTCCTCGATGGGCGAAATGAAGTTCTTTCTTGGTTTGCAAGTAGATCAGCTTCCAGATGGTATTTTCATTCATCAAACTAAGTATGTTCAGACATCTTGAAGAAGTTTGGAATGGAAAGCTTGAAACCTTTATCTACGCCTCTTGCTCTAAATCATGGCATTTGCATTGACGAGACTGGAGCCAAAGTTGACGAGACGTTATACAGATCGATGATTGGATCGCTGATGTATCTGACGGCATCGTGCCCAGATATTATGTATCCAACCTGCCTATGCGCCAGATATTAGTCAAGCCCGAGGATCTTACACATGCAAATTGTGAAGTGAATCTTCAGATACCTGAAAGGATGCCCAAGCACCGGCTTGTGGTACCCGAAGAACGACAATTTCAACCTCACAGGCTATGCTGATTCTGATTTTGGTGTAGATAAGTTGAACTCAAATAAACTACAGCGGGATGCCAGTTCTTTGGAAAAGAATGGTAACCTGGCAGTGTAAGAAACAGACTACGGTTGCTCTCTCTACCTGTGAAGCTGAGTATATCTCGGCCTCCAGCTGTTGTTCACAGATTCTGTGGATTCAACAGTAGATGAGAGACTATGGTCTGCAATTTCTAGACACTCCGTTGTATGTTGATAACAAGGCAACCATAGATATAACTAAAAATCCAGTTCATCACTCACGCACAAAACACATTGAAATTCGTTATCATTTCATTCGTGATTGCTACGAAAAGAAATTGGTGCGAATAGAAAAAATCCACACCGATGAACAAAAGGCTGATTTTATACCAAACCTTTTTGTTTGTCACGGTTTAAATACTTGCTGAGAATTAACGGTATGAAAAATTTGCTAACAGGTGCGGATGCTGAGGTTGAATACGGATCAGACGACGAGTTCGCGTGATCCACATTGGTTTGTAAATATCTTTGTAGTTTAGAATTTTGTTAAAAACTAAAATCCAAAAAGATGTTTTTGATTTTAGGGGGAGAAATGTTAGAGAAAATACAAAAACATTCGAAAATTTTAAAATCCAAAAACATATAAAAATTTAAAATGTACATAAACATTGAAAAAGATAAAAAGAGTTCAGTGTCATAAAAGGAAATGATAGTACATCAGTGGACTATCACAGTATGCTAAAAAATGTAAAGTTTTAAAAGTGATAAACGAGTCTTACTGTGGATGTGTCGATAGGCTTAACACGTTCAGTAAACTATTTTCGAGATATAAACTAAATTTTACAACTGCTTAATCTTGTGGATTAACACATCTTGGATATATGGACTTAGTACTCCGAAATTTCGTTTGAAAGATTGCCTGATTCTGAGATACGAGGTCTTTATAGATAGTTAATATCTGGGGTATTATACAAGTTCTTCTGATTTTGCGGAAGCAATGGCTTAGAACTTCTATAATACTTTCGCTATAAACCTCCAAACTACATGCAATATTGAAAAGAATCGAAAGATCTAATCATTTGCAGTGCTAAAAAGATTCCTTAAGTGGAACACACCTTCAAGTCGAGCCTTCATCTCTTTGTCTGTACGGTAGTACTAACCTGAGCTCTCAAGGTATCGCATTACCCTGATACAGATATCAATTACGCTATATTCACCTGTAATATGAAATTTAGGGAATCTGGATACGGGAGTATATTCAAGAAGTGGAAACCACAGATAAGTCAAGTTTCATGAATTCTACCTTAACATATCTTGAAACAATTGAAAAATGTGGTAAAGCTTAAGTGGACAAACATATTGACAATCTAGGTAAACGAGTTTAAAAATTAAAGTCTGCTAAAGGTCAACGGTACTGGTGATATGTCAATCAACTGATATGATCCTTAGACACGAATTCACAAAAATATGTCTGTAAATATATATGTACATAGTTTACATTGCTTATTTCATAGTATTTCAGCTTTACACATTTAAATCAAAAATATTTTTGGTGTGTTTTAGCATAAACTTACAAAAATACAAAAAGATTTTATTTCTACATTTGTTTTCAGCAAACAAATGTTGGAGAACGGATCTTCAAAGTCTGGTAAGATGCTAGAACTGGTGGGAATCTCTTTGACAACGGGCTGGGAGCTAATATGTTAATCTGAAAAGTCAAAATGATGAAAAGTTCATTAATTTGAAACTTTGTTTTTGAAAATATCAACAGTTTGTTCGTAACGGGTCAAACCGGGGTCATTAACTTGGACTCGGCAGACAAATCGGTTAACCAAGGTCATTAACTTGGACTTGGTCAACTGAGTGGATTTCATAACTGATAAAAAGTTGGAAAGTTCAGGGGTCAAAAATGAAAATTTGAAAAGGTTAAAAATTGTGGTTTGGCAAGTTCGGACGAACTTGCTAAACAAATCAGGTTTATCAACAAGCAAGTTCGACCGAACTTGCTATAAAATGGCTACGTTTGTTTTAAGTAATAAGTTCGCTCGAACTTATGATGGGTTATGTTAATGGTGTGACATCCCGGTTTTTCAGATATCTTAAACGCACTACTTCACGGTTATTCGTTCCTACGTTAAATTGATTCGGAGACTTAAATTGCACGCTCGAAATAATTACGATAATTTCGTGAACTTGTCAAATGAATTACGTGCTATGTGTATTAAACGTTAATAAGTTGGTGAGTTATTATGTGATGTTCCGATTTCGTGATTTGTTTTAGTTATAAAATATATATTTAATAAATAGATAAATGAATCGAACCGAGCCGCGAAACGAGTAGACCTCACTTCCTTGCGACTCAAGTAGTTAACCGAAACTTGAGGACCAAGTTATAGACCCAAACCGACCCACCCAAACCCTTGCGGCCGCGAGCACCCACCCAACCGCAAACCCTTCTTTTTTTTATCATCTTGCGCTATATATACACATACATGCATGTGTTATGTTTCAAAAACAAAAACACACAAACCCTAATCGTGAAACAGCCGACGGCAACCTTCCATTCATTCTCTCGGTCACAAACAGCCTTGCTACATCCCTCTCGATCGCGACAGCCTCCCTACACTCTTCTTCTCGGTCGCGATTTCCCTTGATCATCCGAATCGGCTCCCATCTCGCTCACGATTCGTTAATCTCCATTGTTAAAGGTTAGAGTTTTATGTTATTTCGCTAATCATACTAGGGTTTATGAACTATGGATCATGTGTGTATGTAATGGTAGAAAGTGTTATGATGTTAGTCGATTAATTATGCTAGTTTGCGATTATGATGATTAGTGGAATCAAAAATCATTAGGCTGCGTTTTGTATGATAAAAACCATATAATACGATTAGGGTTTGCATGAGTATGATGTATATGATGATATATGATTGGTAATTCTGTTCTTGATCGCTTATATTTAACGTATCGATTGTTTAAGCGGGTTATATTGCGATAAAATGCTGAAATCAGGATGCTGAATGGTGTTTACAGCCAACTTCAACTGGCTGTAACTTGGTTATTATTTATCGAAAAACGGATTTTCGAAGCCTAAAACGTAGATTTTTGAAAACTGCTTCTAATGGCACTGGATTCATATTTTTCTGAAGTTGTTTGATATTTTTAAGTGGCCAATTAAGTTCAGTATCTGAAGCTGTGAAAATTCTGAAAATTTGTTAGTTGTTTATAGAGTCGGATCTAATAATCTATAGAGAGTCGAATCACGAAATATCTACAGCAACTAGATATGGAAATTTCCGGGAAACTCTCACTGGAATTTTGTTAATTGGACGAACGGTGATTTTTAATAAATTCTTCCGTGGACTGCAGTCAGAAAGCGACGAATCTGACTGCAGCCTAGTACTAATATTTACGAATAATTGGTAAAGTGTTAGGACTTCAAAAATTTATATAAAATTCTACAGTATAGTTGAGACCTTCTGTAAAATAATTGGAATTTTTGGAATGTTTGAACTATTTTATAAAAATCCTTGAAAACAGCCTAATTATGAGTATATACGCTGAAACTTGATAACTTGCGAATGTGTGTACCAAAGTGTTGTATGGATTGATTTGTGTTTATGATAGGTTGGTTTGATCACTATATTGGTATGATGATACTTGCATGCATGATTTGAGTTTTAGGAATTGTCATTGTATGTACCGCATTGTGTGTTAGTATGTGTAGGACTTGTATCATTGTGTTCACACACTAACTCTAAATCAATTGACTTGTTAGGACGCAATTAGCGGTCCCATCATTTGCTACATCTGTGTTACACTAACCGAGCAACTAAAAGTGAGTTCACGGCCCCTAATTTTATCCGGTTTTAAACAACAGGGGAAGAAACATGTATACACTCTACAACTCTATCTCTTTACGTTATACGAAATTAACTTCATTAAACTATTCGGTAACTAAGTTAATGTTAATGTACGTTATGGTCACTAAGCAGCTATATCACACAAGTCCTCGACAATCTCTCGGATCGTTAGTATTGGGTTAGATAGCGGGGAAATTATAAGTAGTACTACTGGGCCCGACAAGCCCCACCCGAGCTAGTCGCGCTAGCCGACCGGGTATGGTCAACGGGTGAATAATTTGGCCTAACTTCGCCATGGTCAGTGATAGGCCTGGAAACACGGAGGCACAACAGTCCGCTTCGATCGCGAACACTTACGTGACATAACTTTAGGCTAGCTACCTACATGTTAACATTGAACTTAATTACGAATCAACAATATTATCCCGGGTTAGGGATAATGGAACCAACAACGTTATTATTCCGGGTTAGGAATAATGGAACATCATTATTATTCCGGGTAAGGAATAATGGAACCATCAGTATTATTCCGGGTTTGGAATAATGGAACTAAATCGTTATCCCGAGTTAGGGATAACGGGGGAACAAACTTATAACCGAACAAATGAACTTATGAAAACCTGTGAACTCACTCTTCTTTAATGTTGACACTTGTTTCTTTACATGTTTCTCAGGACGCTAGGAGCTCTAGGTGCACTCACTTGCATTGATCAAGACATCTTTTTATCGAGTCTCATTTACGAACATTGTTTGAGTTTTTCTTTAGTTTTGGCGTTTGTGTTGGCGCCCGTTCCTTTACTTTACTTTAAATGCTTTCGCTCAACTTTAAAAACTAATGCTTCCGCTAAACATTGAAACCAAACTAAGGCAATCTAAAATTAACTATGAATGGTTAAACAAATGATTTTGGAAAACGTATTAATGAATCATATAGAGTCGTTCGACGTTACTAGTGTCTCAGATTCTGGTTTGTTCACACGCCTCGCGGTAAAACTCCGCAAGTGGAAATTGAGGGTGTGACATATTGGTATCAGAGCCTCTAGCTATAGAGAACCAGGTTTGCATTAAAGGTAGACCTAAACTATAGCTGATTACACGATACTAGACTTAGTTTGGCACTGAACTGTTATATCTTGTTATGTGTTATACCACAACTATGTTATGTGAAATGTGAATGCATAATTGAAACGAATGCAACTCGTAACTAACTACGCAACCCAACAGGCAATGTCATCATCATCATCATCCGACAAACTTTTGCAACCAAGGGCGCCGGGGAAGGCACTTATGGTGGAACCCTCACCACCTCATGGCGTGGAGACACGCTCAGCTGCGAGAAAAAGGCTCGCTCTAGGGAGGAGTCGTCCTCACACCCGACCATCGCTATGCCGGTCGAACCGGTTAACTCGTTAGAAGTAGGAAACGACCTACATAGAGATATGATAAGAAAACAACAAGAACAATTAGAAAGAATGCATGAAACCATCCTAGCACAGGGATGGATGATACGACAATTAACAGGTAAGACTGGATCGCTCGAGGAAGAGCAACATACGAGTAAGATAGCTCGTAACACTTTAGCTAGAGATCTTCGTGCTGAGCAGCTAAGGGCTGAGTGGCTCGAAGATATAGTTCTTGAGTCTAGCTGGAGAATTCAAGAACTAGAACAGAATCAGGAACCTGTACCAGTACCCGCACCAGCACCGGCCCCTCCAGTGCCGGTAGAGGAGGATCCAGAAGAGGATCCAGAGGAGGATCCGGAGGAAGACCCAGCTGTAGAAGCTGGAAATGCCGCGGAGGATGACGGTAACGATAGCGATTTGGGGGATGGAGACGTAGAAGACTGACACGTCTCGCTTATTCTATTTGCTTTCCTTCAGTCTATTTATTTTCCTACTTATGTTTAAACTTGAGACTTTATAGTAAACTGATATGTTTGGTTGGCACTATGTAAGACGTTGAAATTTTATTTAATCGAATATTTCTTTTGACTGTTTAATTTATTTGGGTTGACATAATTTGAGGAATTATTTAAGTATGGAATAGGATAACTATATTGGATATATAGACTTATCGGTGTGTGTTTATGTTGTCTTACGAAGATCTAAATGGCAACTGGATGACGCGGAAACCTTAACATGACGCCCGAAGAATTAGCCGCAATGATCCAAGAGCACGTGAACGCTGCTCTAGCGGGTGTTCAAAACCAACCAGCAGGTAACCATTATTAAATTTTCATGGGAAAATCTAATAGTTGGGCTAGTAAAATTTCTCGCTGACTACCTGTCCTCTGTCAGCAGGAGGGGGTCCTAACCCCTACAAGATGTTCCTCGATACGAAGCCGAGCAAATTCACGGGGGCAGAAGGACCCATAGGACCGGTTCGCTGGATCGAAAATTCCGAATCAATGTTCGAAAGTGCAATTGTCTGGAGGCCAACAAGGTCAAGTATGCTGCCTCAACATTGGAGGATGGGGCACTAACTTGGTGGAATGCACAAGTCCAAACGCGTGGACTTATTGCTGCAAATGCAATGGCCTGGGCCGAGTTTAAGGCCCTAATCAAAGAAGAGTACTGTCCGCGAGATAGAGTTCAACAGTTGGAGCAAACATTATGGAACCACAAGATGGTGGGATCTGAAATCGAAGCATACACAGCGAAACATCACGACCTGGTATTTCTATGTCCCGATCTGGCCAACACTGTTGAGAAACGATTCGAGTTTTACCTTGGGGGTCTGGTCCCTGAGATCCAGGGTATGGTAATGGCTAGCAACCCTGTGACTGAACATCAAGCAATCAGGTTGGCGCACAGACTCACCGATAAGGCGGTGGAACAAAAGAAGTTGCCAACTCGGGGTACGACTGAAGTTGCCCCTGATAATAAAAGAAAGTTTGAAGACTCGTCTGCTCGACAGTCTTCGTCATCCCAGCAACAACAGGGGAACAAGAAACGATTCAATAATTTCAACAGCCACCGGGGTCAGAATAATCATCCCGCCAACAACAACCAGAACACAAGCGGCTATGTAGGTCGAAAGCCGCAGTGCAATCGCTGTAATCTTCATCATCACGGCCCTTGTGCCGGGAATCGCTGCCAACGATGTGGCAAGGTGGGACATGCGGCAAAGGATTGTCGCGGGGAAATCATGTCCCGACAAAATCAGAATAAACCCCAGGGTCAGCAGCAGGGTGTTAACCGGGGATGCTATCAGTGTGGTAGCACTGCCCACTTCAAAAGAGACTGCCCACAACTTCGTAACAACAACAACAATGGTGGGAACAACCACAACCACAATAACCACAACAACAACAATAACAACAACAACAATGGAAATGGTGGCACAGGAGGTGCCAAAGGGCGTGCATTTACGCTGGGCCGCGGAGAGGCCAGAAACGACTCGAACGTGGTCACCGGTAAGTTTCCCCTTAATGATCATTTTGCTACTGTGCTTTTTGATACGGGTGCGGATAGGAGTTTTATATCTGAGTGTTTTAGGAAGAACCTAAATCTCACGCCTAAACCCTTAGAGACCCTTACGTCATAGAACTAGCCGATGGTAAATCTGTAGATGTGACCCATATAGTATCCGGCTGTCAACTCAAACTCGCGGGTCACACCTTTACCATTGATCTGATGACAACTACCCTGGGTAGTTTTGACGTGGTAGTCGGAATGGACTGGCTATCCGACGTCCGAGCTGAAGTTCTCTGCTTCGAAAAATCTATCCGTATTCCGCTCTCTAACGACGAAATCTTGACGGTGCAAGGCGAGAAGGCAGGCGTCGTCACAAACATCATCTCTTACATGCAAGCACAGAAGTATCTTCGGAGGAAGAACTCCTTCGCTTTGCTCGCTCTAGTTACCGAACAGCCTAAGGACGAGAAACGTATAGAAGACATCCCCGTCGTCCGTGATTTTTCCGATGTATTCCCAGAGGAGTTATGTCTCCCACCACATCGACAATTGGAGTTTGAAATTGAATTGGCGAACCATGCAACTCCCATCGCCAAGGCCCCATACCGCCTAGCTCCAGCCGAGCTGCAAGAGCTGTCTACCCAACTTCAGGAACTGTTAGAAAAATGATTTATCCGACCTAGCACTTCGCCATGGGGAGCTCCAGTCCTTTTTGTCAAGAAGAAGGACGGGACCTTCCGCATGTGCATCGACTACAGGGAACTCAATAAGGTTACTGTCAAGAACCGATACCCGTTACCTCGCATCGATGATCTCTTCGACCAACTTCAAGGGTCAAGCTACTACTCCAAGATTGATCTACGGTCCGGTTATCACCAGTTACGCGTCAGGGAGGAGGATATCGCTAAGACGGCATTTCGTACTCGGTATGGCCATTATGAGTTCTTGGTCATGCCCTTCGGTTTCACCAACGCACCCGCAGTGTTCATGGATCTCATGAACCGCGTGTGTAAACCGTATCTCGACAAGTTTGTCATTGTGTTCATCGATGACATACTCATCTACTCTAAAGGTGAAGAAGAACATGCTGAACATCTACGATTACTGCTGGGATTACTTCAACAGGAGAAACTATATGCCAAGCTTTCAAAGTGTGATTTCTGGATTCGGGAAGTTCAGTTCCTCGAGCATCTCGTAAATGAAAAGGGTATCCACGTCGACCCCGCAAAGATTGAAGCTATCAAAAACTGGGAAGCACCCAGGACACCGACGGATGTCCGACAATTTTTGGGTTTGGCTGGTTACTACAGACGTTTCATCGAGGGATTTACAAAGATCGCGCAACCGCTTACCACCCTCACCCAGAAAGGCATCAAGTATGCTTGGGGTGAAAAGCAGGAGGCAGCATTTCAATTGCTGAAGCAGAAACTTTGCAGTGCACCCATTCTGTCCTTGCCGGAAGGGACTGATGATTTTGTAGTGTATTGTGATGCTTCCATTCAGGGATTGGGATGCGTACTCATGCAACGCGATAAGGTCATCGTGTATGCGTCCCGACAATTGAAGGTTCACGAGAAAAACTACACAACACATGACCTGGAATTGGGGGCAGTAGTGTTTGCACTTAAGATTTGGAGACACTACCTATATGGAACAAAGTGCACAATTTATACAGACCACAAGAGCCTCCAACACATCTTTGATCAGAAGGAGTTGAACATGCGACACCGTCGCTGGGTAGAACTCTTGAACGATTATGAATGTGCCATTCGGTATCACCCGGGTAAAGCTAACGTGGTAGCTGATGCCCTCAGTAGGAAGGAGCACTTGAAACCTCGTCAGGTACGAGCACTACAGTTCACCATTCATTCGGGGTTACCCGAACAGATACGCGACGCACAGTTGGAAGCAGTTAAGGAAGAAAACATCAAGGTCGAATCGGTGGGAAAAATGGAACGCGATTGGGAAGTAAAACCCAATGGAGCCCGGTATTTCATGAATCACATATGGGTACCTCTCTACGGAGACCTCAGAAAACTAGTCATGGACGAAGCTCACAAATCCCGATACTCTGTCCATCCTGGTTCGGATAAGATGTATCAAGACCTTAAAGCTGCGTACTGGTGGCCCAACATGAAAGCTGATACAGCCACCTACGTGAGAAAGTGTTTGACTTGTGCGAAAGTCAAGGTAGAGTACCAGAAGCCATCGGGACTACTCCAACAACCTGAGATCCCAGTGTGGAAATGGGATCAGATCTCGATGGACTTCATCACTAAACTCCCGCGAACTTTGGGTGGTTGGGATACCATTTGGGTGATCGTTTAACTAAGTACGCACACTTCCTAGCGATCAAAGAAACAGATAAGATGGACAAATTGACTCGCATCTACATTAAGGAAGTAGTTTCTCGGCACGGAGTGCCAACGTCCATCATCTCAGACAGAGATGCTCGTTTCACGTCCAACTTTTGGCAGTCACTTCAGAAAGCGTTGGGAACACGCTTAGATATGAGTACAACATATCACCCTCAGACTGATGGTCAAAGCGAAAGGACCATACAGACCTTGGAAGACATGCTTAGGGCATGCGTAGTAGACTTCGGGAATAGTTGGGAAATCCACCTGCCTTTAGTTGAATTCTCGTATAACAACAGTTACAATAGGAGTATACCGGCAGCACCGTTTGAGGCATTATACGGTCGTAAATGTAGATCACCGGTCTGTTGGGCAGAAGTCGGTGACAGTCAACTCACAGGCCCTGAGTTGATACTTGAGGCTACTGAAAAGATTGTACAAATCAGAAACCGCATGGCGGCGGCACGAGATCGACAGAAAAGCTACGCTGATCAACGACGCAAACCGCTCGAATTTCAAGTAGGCGACCGCGTCCTACTGAAGGTGTCACCCTGGAAGGGTGTAATCCGCTTTGGAAAACGAGGCAAACTAAACCCACGGTACGTAGGCCCGTTTGTGATCTTGAAACGTATTGGACCCGTAGCTTATCAATTAGACCTTCCTACCGAACTCAGTGGAGTTCACAACGTCTTTCACATGTCAAATCTGAAGAAGTGTCTATCAGATGAAGCCCTAGTCATTCCATTGGATGAGATTCAAGTGGATGAACAACTGCACTTTGTGGAACAACCTATCGAGATCATGGATCGTGAGATCAAGACTCGAAGGCATAGCAAGATTCCGATCGTAAAGGTTCGTTGGGACTCTAAGCGTGGACCGGAATTCACGTGGGAAAGAGAGGACCAAATGAAAAGCAAATACCCACACCTTTTTGCAGCTGAGCAACAAGTTAATGATACCACCAACTAAATTTTCGGGACGAAAATTCTTTCAACATGGGGATGATGTGACAACCTGGGAATTTCTGGTAATTTCTTGTACCATTGTTAACAAACTAAATCTTTGTGCGTGGCACTCTAAACCTGTACGTTGCATTCTAAACCGCGTTTACTCAATTTTCGGGACGAAAATGCTTTCAACATGGGGATAATGTGACATCCCGGTTTTTCAGATATCTTAAACGCACTACTTCACGGTTATTCGTTCCTACGTTAAATTGATTCGGAGACTTAAATAGCACGCTTGAAATAATTACGATAATTTCGTAAACTTGTCAAATGAATTACGTGCTATGTGTATTAAACGTTAATAAGTTGGTGAGTTATTATGTGATGTTCCAATTTCGTGATTTGTTTTAGTTATAAAATGTAGATATAATAAATAGATAAATGAATCGAACCGAGCCGCGAAACGAGTAGACGTCACTTCCTTGTGACTCAAGTAGTTAACCGAAACTTGAGGACCAAGTTATAGACCCAAACCGACCCACCCAAACCCTTGCGGCCGCGAGCACCCACCCAACCGCAAACCCTTCTTTTTTCTTATCATCTTGCGCTATATATACACATACATGCATGTGTTATGTTTCAAAAACAAAAACACACAAACCCTAATCGTGAAACAGCCGACGGCAGCCTTCCATTCATTCTCTCGGTCGCAAACAGCCTTGCTACATCCCTCTCGATTGCGACAGCCTCCCTACACTCTTCTTCTCGGTCGCGATTTCCCTTGATCATCCGAACCGGCTCCCATCTCGCTCACGGTTCGTTAATCTCCATTGTTAAAGGTTAGAGTTTTATGTTATTTCGCTAATCATACTAGGGTTTATGAACTATGGATCATGTGTGTATGTAATGGTAGAAAGTGTTATGATGTTAGTCGATTAATTATGCTAGTTTGCGATTATGATGATTAGTGGAATCAAAAATCATTAGGCTGCGTTTTGTGTGATAAAAACCATATAATACGATTAGGGTTTGCATGGGTATGATGTATATGATGATATATGATTGGTAATTCTGTTCTTGATCGCTTATATTTAACGTATCGATTGTTTAAGCGGGTTATATTGCGATAAAATGCTGAAATCAGGATGCTGAATGGTGTTTACAGCCAACTTCAACTGGCTGTAACTTGGTTATTATTTATCGAAAAACGGATTTTCGAAGCCCAAAACGTAGATTTTTGAAAACCGCTTCTAATGGCGCTGGATTCATATTTTTTTGAAGTCGTTTGATATTTTTAAGTGGCCAATTAAGTTCAGTAACTGAAGCTGTGAAAATTCTGAAAATTTGTTAGTTGTTTATCGAGTCGGATCTAATAATCTGTAGAGAGTCGAATCACGAAATATGTACAACAACTAGATATGGAAATTTCCGGGAAACTCTCACTGGAATTTTGTTAATTGGACGAACGGTGATTTTTAAATAAATTCTTCCGTGGACTGCAGTCAGAAAGCGACGAATCTGACTGCAGCCTAGTATATTAATATTTACGAATAATTGGTAGAGTGTTAGGACTTGAAAAATTTATATAAAATTCTACAGTATAGTTGACACCTTCTGTAAAATAATTGGAACTTTTGGAATGTTTGAACTATTTTATAAAAATCCTAGAAAACAGCCTAATTATGAGTATATACGCTGAAACTTGATAACTTGCGAATGTGTGTACCAAAGTGTTGTATGGATTGATTTGTGTTTATGATAGGTTGGTTTGATCACTATATTAGTATGATGATACTTGCATGCATGATTTGAGTTTTAGGAATTGTCATTGTATGTACCGCATTGTGTGTTAGTATGTGTAGGACTTGTATCAGTGTGTTCACACACTAACTCTAAATCAATTGACTTGTTAGGATGCTATTAGCGGTCCCATCATTTGCTACATATGTGTTACACTAACCGAGCAACTAAAGGTGAGTTCACGGCCCCTAATTTTATCCGGTTTTAAACAACAGGGGGAGAAACATGTATACACTCTACAACATCTCTTTACGTTATACGAAATTAACGTCATTAAACTATTCGGTAACTAAGTTAATGTTAATGTACGTTATGGTCACTAAGCAGCTATATCACACAAGTCCTCGACAATCTCTCGGATCGTTAGTATTGGGTTAGATAGCGGGGAAATTATAAGTAGTACTACTGGGCCCGACAAGCCCCACCCGAGCTAGTCGCGCTAGCCGACCGGGTATGGTCAACGGGTGAATAATTTGGCCTAACTTCGCCATGGTCAGTGATAGGCCTGGAAACACGGAGGCACAACAGTCCGCTTCGATCGCGAACACTTACGTGACATAACTTTAGGCTAGCTACCTACATGTTAACATTGAACTTAATTACGAATCAACAATATTATCCCGGGTTAGGGATAATGGAACCAATAACGTTATTATTCCGGGTTAGGAATAATGGAACATCATTATTATTCCGGATAAGGAATAATGGAACCATCAGTATTATTCCGGGTTGGGAATAATGGAACTAAATCGTTATCCCGGGTTAGGGATAACGGGGGAACAAACTTATAACCGAACAAATGAACTTATGAAAACCTGTGAACTCACTCTTCTTTAATGTTGACACTTGTTTCTTTACATGTTTCTCAGGACGCTTGGAGCTCTAGGTGCACTCACTTGCATTGATCAAGACATCTTTTTATCTAGTCTCATTTACGAACATTGTTTGAGTTTTTCTTTAGTTTTGGCGTTTGTGTTGGCGCCCGTTCCTTTACTTTACTTTAAATGCTTTCGCTCAACTTTAAAAATTAATGCTTCCGCTAAACATTGAAACCAAACTAAGGCAATCTAAAATTAACTTTGAATGGTTAAACAAATGATTTTGGAAAATGTATTAATGAATCATATAGAGTCGTTCGACGTTACTAGTGTCTCAGATTCTGGTTTGTTCACACGCCTCGAGGTAAAACTCCGCAAGTGGAAATTGAGGGTGTGACAAATGGGCTTATAAGTTCGCCCGAACTTACCTAGGTATAAATACCGGAGTAAGTTCGGCCGAACTCATTTACTTGTTATCAGATTCTCTTGAGCGAACTTGAGCTTTGAGTGATCTTGAGTGAAATTGACAAAATCATAACATTACGCTGCCTAAATTTAGTTATTTTTTTGTGATTTACACAACATCTACAATGGTCGAGGTATAATATTGAACTTTGAACCCTGTATTGATCTTAAACGAACCAAATAGATCTAAAAAGTTAATATCTGATAAATCTAGGAGCTGTTGGTTAAAATTGAACATAGATCCTTAATCTACACATAAAATCGACCGTATAACATGTTTTGATTGAAGTGAAACGGCTATTTAATTGTTTTGAACAAGTTGGTCTTTGGAGAAGACGACAAGTTCGGCCGAACTTGTTGTCAAGTTCGACCGGACTTGTCTAAAAAAAACATGAATAAATAATCTTAAAACATCTTCGACCGAACTTAGGTTTGAAAGTCTGATTTGTTGTTTTGTGTATAAGTTCGCCCGAACTTATATAATGAACATGTTTGATATAGCATGTTCGGGCGAACTTGGGTAAAACAGAATGTTGAACACATATATCAAGTTCGCCCGAACTTGATATAAATGTTAAAAATTTTTGTGAAATTTTTCTCGAAAATCATGCTAATTGTTTTGTGTCATGTTTTTCAGGTACAAGCTCCAGCACATGTAATTTCTGTTGAGTTCTCCAAAACTCACAATACGTGCATTACGCTTGACAAATCTATCTGTCCGTCACTGAAGGAGTACGACAGTTATTGATGTTTCTCGAGGAAAGCCATATTCTCCAAGCTATTACAGAGCGCACGGTATCATATCGATCACACATTGTTCACTTTTGGATGAATGCAAGCCTTAGTGCTGACGAGAAGACAATCACTTCAACATTACAAGTTGGAAATGAAGTTAAACCAATTTCTATGACTGAAGACGATATTCGACGGATTCTGGAATTCAAAGATAATAAAGACGATCCGATTCATTTAGACGAGAAGTTGGTGCGTGGTTGTTTCTTTCGTATGGGTTATAAGGGGAGCGTGAACAAACCGACGCTGAAGAAAGGGGAAGTGCCAAACCCCTACAAGCATTTGATGCATGCTCTAATTCACACATTCAGCCATCGTAAAGCCGGATTAGATGATGTTCAAGAATATTTGGCTAGCATGGCAAGGACGCTTATTCTGAAGAAGCCGTTCAATGTTTCTAAATTAGTTTTCACTCACATGTCGAAGAACATGGAGGATTCTAGGTTGTGCTTATATCCGAGGTTTGTTCAAATGTTGATTGACGAGAAGTATACCAATATGGCACGGGATCCAAATGAAGTGTTGTATTTAGTTCATCTTGATGAAACGACTGTGAAGAAGCTTAGCAAGTTCCAGAAACAAGCTTCAGCTCCTGTTGCCAAGCCGGTATTCGGAGCCATTAAAGATTCGAATTATATATCGCCGCCAGATAACAAGTGGAGAAAACATGATAGCGACGACGAGAAAGAACTTAATGCTGAACGAGAATGGTTTAAAGATTTCAAACCAAAGGCAAGAAGCAAGTGGTTTTTAAAGGCAGAAGGTGATAAGCCAAAGAAAAAGCAAGCTGCTAAGAAAGTAGAAACGATGCTCGTTGACGAAGAAGAACCTGAAAATGTTGAAGCAGTTGCTGGATCGAGCGCTGCAATTGTTATTGAGAGTCAAGAAACTGTGAAAACGACTCAAGATGATGTTATTCTGCTACTTCTGAGAATGAAGAATCTGATGAAGAAGTTCCTGCCAAAGAGCCAGAAAAGACTGAGGCAGAGATTAGAGCATAAAAGGAAAGAAAGTTGGATGCAGATTTTGATCCTAACATTGAAAAAGAGTCTGACGAAAGTCTCCAACAATCAAAATCTCAAAGAAAAATACAGGGTCACCTCAGACCAAAGGTAAAAGAAAAGAGAAGAAAGCTCAGAAAGCTGTAAGTAAGAGGTACAAAAGCAAGTAAAAGCACAGAAGTTCCACAAGAACATTCTGGTGCTCAGGAGAAAGGAGTCACACAAGAACCTCCTCCACAAGAACCTCCTGTTATTGTTCATGCTGAAACTGAATGGCCAGGAGTTACACAAGAACCTCATGTGTCTTATTTTGTTGAAGTTCCTGTCATCCAATCACCTGTTGCTCCGATGACTTTAAATATTGGAAGTTCTACTCTTAAGAAGACAACACCGAAAGCTGCAACACCTAAAGATTCAATGCCAAAGACACCAAGGGGAAATTTGTTTGGTGATATGCCACACGGTCCAATCAGTCTCGAAGACTTGGATGAGTTTTTCCCAGAATCTAATGTTGAGATGCTAGAGAAACGTGTGAAGGCATTGGAAGAGAAAGTTGCACTGCTTGATGATAAAGTGAAGGTGATGGAAAATGAGCGAGAGTACTTCAAGGCGTTGATAGAAAGTCTGCAGGATTCTAATGAGAAATTGTAGACAGAGATTGCAGAGTTAAAAACAATTCAAGCACTGAATGATAGAAGATTCAACAGATTGCAGAAAGTGTTAGCAAACAATCTGAACATTGATTTCATTGCTGAATACGATCGTCTGTATCGTCAGGAAAAAGAGCGTGCTGAGAAAGAATTAGCTGAAAGTGGTAAAAGGAAAGCAAGTTGAGGGTGAAGCCCCTAAATCTTCTGAGACTGTTGAGAAGTCTTCTGATGTTCCTGAGAAACCAGTTGAAGATATTTCAAAAACTTCTGAGTCTGATATCCAAAAGGTTGACGAATCTGTCAAGCCTTCCGATTCTATCATTGTTACTGAAGAAAAAGACAATGATGAAGCTGAAAAGGAAGATAAGGATGAAGATGAAGAGGAAGAGGAAATAGAGGATTGGAATGTTGCTGACGATGATGATGATGATGATCAGGGTAATGTTGGTATTAGAGTTTCTGAAGCCAAAATCTCTGATGATTTTGATTTTACTGCCCTCATGGACGATGAGTTAAATAGGATGGAAGATAAAAGCCAGGGGGAGTCAGGGGAGAAAGGTCCGTCAGATGATATTGATTTATTAGATGTCGATCGATTTGCGAAGCCTGTTTCTGCATTACCAACAAAGCGTTTAATGCTAATGTTGGAACACAATGTAGAAGAAGGTGAGTTTGTACATAATTACTCGAAAGAAGATTTGGCGAGACTAGTTGAAGCTGAAGCTGAGAACTTAGAGTTTGATTTTGAGGAAGTTATGAATGTTAACACATTTGAACCAAAAGAGTATCAATATGAGAGAAGGTTTGAAGCTGATGAGTACAATCGAGTGATAGTTGAAGATTGGTCCTCAGATGATGAATCAGATCAGAGAGCTAAGTACGTCAATCAAAATTCAGAAAGTTTTCCTATGTTTGAAGAGATGTACAAACAACTTGATGAAGATATGATTAAAGATAAGATTGATGAAGTGTTACGAGAAGGAAAGATTCCTAAGCTGATGACCAAAGAAGAGATAGCTGAAGCGAAGAGTCCTGGTTCAGGAAGATGCCACGTGAACGTAAGTTTCGACGTCCACTATCACAAGAGATAAAGATGTTTCTTTGGGAGATATACTGAGTTGGGAATGGTTTAAAGAGCTCAATGTATATGCAATCAAAATGGAATTTGGAGTGTAATACTTCAAAGATTTTGCTGATTTCAAAACATTTCCGTACTAGGATATGGAAGAGTTAGTACAAACAGTGAATGTTACTTATCATATGAAGACAATAGATCAGTTGTTGTGGAAGATGATTAAGTACGAAGCTGTTAAAGGTTGGAATTACTGGAAGCCGTTTATTCCAGGATGAAGGGTAGATCAATAAGGTTACAGGGGAAAAGGACATAATGTTAATTATGAAACGTCCTAGAGCCATGAGGAATATGCCACTTATGCCGATCGAACAGAACTTCTATGCTTTATTCAAATGGTGGCAGATAGATCCAGCTACTCGTGAAGCGGTGATCGTGTTAAAATTTGAAGATCATCTGGATATTACTAAGGAACGGGTAGAAGTGATGGGTCATCGGGGTATGAGAGGTTTGTAGAGGACGATAAGGATTCTAGATCCTATGTGGTTGGTTAACTGCTCGAGAGAAGATATAAATGCCTTTTCTACAGCAAGATTGTTTTTGAAGAAAGAGAAAAGGTACAGGCGATGCAGTATCAGAAAGTTGTTAACGTTTTCTATGCACGTGAAGTAAATTCTGGAAAAATGTGGCAAACGAAGTGGAGGGATCTGGAGAGAGTTGAATTTCTAAAAGAAGAAACCAGAAATGAGGCGATTAAAGAAAGAATGGAAAAAGCGGTAAGGCAAAGTTCGCTAAGAATGGCTAACATTAAAAGACCACCGCCAACTGATCAAACGCCTGATCCAAAGCAAGAACGACGAAGGAAGCCGTTCAAGAACTTCTTCGGTTGTGTACGTTATCGTTTTTATGAAGACAAAGTTTTGAAGACTGATAAAAGACGAAGACGATATCCAAGGGGGAGTCTGTTGATGCATAATGTCTATGTGTTAGTATTATATCGAGTCTGTATAGTATAGAGCTGAATAGGATAGGTTTTGAAGTATTTATGTTTAAGATTAGCAAAGTCGCCCATGGTAACACATGTAAGCATGTTCGGCCGAACTTGTTTATGCAAGTTCGGGCGAACTTCTATCACCGAGGCCGAACTTGTGTGGCTATAAATACCTAGCTTAGATCTCTCATTTGTAACTTTGGCATTTCAGAGGCGAAGCTCTGTCAGTTTGTAACCAGAACGTTTGATCTCTAAAACTCACGATTAACTGATTAAATCTTGTCTATTAGTAAACACGACGTAATATTTCCACTATTATGGACGTTAGATATCAAATTTAGGTTCCTAAGCATCGAGGATCAGTCCTACATATAGTAACCCGATGACTAACCTATGTGTCAACTCTATATACACGGTCTTGAATCAATATTACCCGTATGAGGGCTATCGGGTAAGGGGATACATGGGCCTTTGATTCCTTTTGATTAAGGCTTTTAGCGTCACGATGCCTATGACGACCGTGCGATTGGTCCTGAGTAGGGACCAACCCGGATACTTATATGTCTATAAAACATATTGACTCCCCAATTTTACGACAATGGTACCCGGAGAACACCATATGTCCCCTCCTTTTCCTCGAAACATCTGAGGAGTCTAAATTTTTCATACACGATATTATTCACGATTCATAACGGAGGATCGAAATTCCCTTCGGGCCATTGTAAAGGTGTTACGTGGTAACGGTCTCCTACATGTGTAGGAGGATGATGCATGTGATACACTGACTTTCATTCGTCGATTGGATACAAAGTGAACGATACCCTACTCTTGTGAGTAACCAAGAGTTATGCGTTAAATGGTGGTGCTTGTCCTCGTAAGTATACGAGGAGTACATTCTTTAGATCCGAGGAATATTGTTGAGGCACCCCTCGTCTTCCTTTTACCTGTTGGTACCTTCAATTGATTTTTGTTTTGATCGATTTAATTTAGTAGCAGTTAGATACGATGTTACCGAGAAACCCGCTTCTTCGTTATTTTTGAGTCACGAAAATTTTGTGCTACCTAAAGGAACAAGAATGGGAGAAATCTTAAGTATAATACTGTATGTATACACATATACCTGGGTATTCGTAACACGATGATTGTCGGAAGCTGTGCGCTATCATTTACGCGACTTACCGCCTCGGTCATTTGTGGTGAGCGTTTTGGGGCCATTCTATTATAGACAATACATATATACATATATGAATGTCACATATTCAATCATCACATATCACACAATTTCGCCGCACACATGAGTCCACAACATGTATAACCAAACTCTCTTTGAAACGGAGTAGTCATGAGTCGTCCGAATATCGTAATTGGTATCTTTTGCACGCTGAACCCACCTGGGGAAAGCTATACCAGAAATCTAGTAGTCCCGATCATTCCAGATGAAGGGACTAGTGAATCTTCCGAATACATCCCTCGGATATCATGTCCATCCAGAGGGGGAATTTTGTTTCACGTATTATATGCCTAAAATAAGAATAAAACTTCGACGCTACAACTAATTCTATTAAAACGTGGAGAGTTACTTAACATATGATACGAATTAAAGATACCTCGAGGTACGATACCAAGTCAAACCAAACGACCAAAGTGTAAATCGGTGCTTGGTTGGATGCACCGACTGCCTGCGAAATGACATTAATAACTTCTATTCGTATCCTAGCCGTCAGAGTGCTAGACTTACTTTGATTGATTACGGGTTTATTCAGCCTTCTTGAAAGTGCTTCTGTTATTTCTAGATGCTGGCGAACGATGATGGATCTATGTTATTACATTTCCCAGCAGCACGTATTCCTTCCGTGCCCTATTGGGAAACAGAACTGACTAATCCTATGACCAAGGGGTTGGGAAACTCAACCACCCTAGTCTCGACCAACTCGAGGGCCGGGTCTTCATTTCTTGTTTACATTATTACCAATATGAGACTACCGGGAAAATTAGATTTAGTGGTCTGCTGTCCCTATCGGACTAGGGTGACTATGGATTCGGGCTTTAGCCCATGGTTTCATAAAACCACATGAATTTCTCAATCTAAACCAAGATGGTTTGGCATGAACGAACTCCACGAAACCCTTATGTTTAATCGATGATTTAGATGGCGGAGGTGCCAAGGTGGGAAAGTATCATATCTTTCAATACTCATATACGGTGCAGATCATACCAAGTCCGAGTGGGATTCGAAAAACCACGAGATCAAGACAGTCAAGTGGTGAAAGACCATCTTATGAACTGTGCCACCTCACCTAGATATGGACGAAAAGTACACAATTGGTACCCCCTTAAACGAAAACATTTATTTCATTAGCATAAACTATAAGGTTCAAACGTTGGAAATTTAAACGATGCCACATTTTATTAGACTAAATATCAACTGGTTCACAAAAGTTCACTAGAAATGGGAAATGATTACTTCTCGTTGTTTCCGTTAACGTTATCCTTACGAAACATTAGTAGAGCGTGGCCATGTTCCAACCCTGCGGGGGATACTCCGTTGATGGGGAATCTTGATTCGATGACTTGTTACCTGCACGTCTATGGTTAATTGTGAATCCATAATTAGGAGCATCATGATGACACTTGTGATTGTTAGACGCCCCTCACGCCATAAATATTTCTACATGTTATGGTAGCATTCTAGACGTGGTGTTGCTTGAATTAAAACCGCATTGGGTAGACACTTTATCACTCCCGGTATATAGGAATTTTTGTACGATTATCTCCTGGGGAATCAAATCGATGTTATCGAAGTTAATAAACAGTTGTATAACAGCTAAAGCCAAGCTCTCGAAACTTAACACAAACCGGAATTATTATTGTGGAAATTTCATATCCTCACGACATAATCCGACTACTGGTGAGTAGTTCGGACAAACCATTGAGGTAAGTATGCAGATTCGTTGTTACTCATGTACATGCCCGCCTTATGGCAACCTTAGGCTCTCAAAGCCTTTCCCTTTCTTATTCTCTACCCTAGAGTATGGACCCTCGTGGTTTGCTTGTAGTAACCAAAGTCACGTATGCGACAACACTCACAACTCAGTGAGACCAAATTTATTCCCTTTACCCAAACATGCAGAGCATGGTGCTCACCATTGCGACGTTTGCAATAAACCGTTGGAGGGTATCCATACCCCTCCTTTATAGGAGGTGTTCAAGAACTATCAAACAAAATCATAAATGAAACTTATGGTGTCTGTATGGTAAAGACAATGAATGCGAATAAAACATAATAATTTCAGTTATCTGTAAGCTGAACACATGACTCCTGGTTTGCTATGAGTCCAACAACACTCTCACTTTCAGATTGGAAGTGATGACAAATGTTACTCTTAACAATACGTAGGAATTATGGATGGACAAATTACACAACTACTATGTAGCACAATTATCATCCCCGTGCGACGATGACACTAAACGAAAAGCGAAAACATACTTGTCTGTCAGGTGACTGACACGAATATAAATATTGAGCTCTCTAATGGATTGCTAAACGGAATTTCGAGGACAAAATTCTTTTAACCGGGGGAGACTGTGACAACTGTGAAAAATCCCTGTAAACTTTGATCGGTACAAGTCCGTGGTAACCGGACGGGATATGTATATCATGATATTTGCTGTGATTGTGTGTGATGATACAAATTCTGGAACATGTGACACCGACTATAATGGGAGTATATGCACGGCAATTGCCAAAAACATTACATTGACGCTATGCGTCACTTACATGGCAAGACAAAGTCGTGAATGAATTGACGACTCTGGGAATACGTATTACTAAACATGCATGGCTTGTGTGCTATGCTAAACGATATCTGTTACGTCTCGGAGGAATCTGAGAGCACGTCATGGTTAACATGACACTATTAAGGACAAACTATTTTAGGTTGGTGTCCTTACCCTTTAACAACGTGTTAAACGGGGACTTGACGTTTAACAGTGCATTAAACATCCGATCATGGTTATTAGGCTAACGGTAGGGCCCTTTAAGATTCTGAGTTCACGAAACATCTTAGTTATGAGCCATAGACTATCACATAAGATTAGAAACAAATCGGAGCTCAGGCACGCAAAACGAGGCAGTCCCGGTTAGGGAAACGCCTTTGCGTTAGGAGTAGTGAAAGACAAACCAAACATGCAAGGAATGGTCAATCAAGCCTATAAACACTTAAACTAACGTAATATGAGGATTTTATGATTAAAACGTAACTGGGTTCGGATTTCGAGACGGTTATGCATAATTTTTAGAACCGAGTCTTTTGACACTAAGAACGCGAAAAACAGAGCCCGTTACGCAAATCGGAGACGCGTACGGGACCTGAAAACGAAGCTAAACGCAAAACCGTAGATATGCATCATCTTTCAAAGCGCCAGAGGGGTAGGGGCACCCCACCCCCAAACTGCCACCCCCTTTTTTTATATATATAAATTTTTTTCTTTTTTTCTTTTATTCTTTTCATTTTTTCTTCAAATTACACAAATAAACCTGCCATTTTCTTCCAAGATCAGCTGATTACCACAAGAAATCTTCACTAAATCAAGGTATTTTTACAAGTTTTAAGTGGTTTTGATGATGTTTTCTTGATTTAACATGATTTATAACCGAAAAAACCCTTTTTAGTCCATTATTTTGGAAGCTTTAAACAAGTTTCTTGGCTGAATAAGAACACCTTGTGAATTCCCTGGTGTTATATGGTAGCCAAGACCACAAAACTTTGGGTTTTGATACCCTAATCAACATCTAATCGACCAAAATCGCATAAGAAATCGATTAACCAAAAAACAATGAAACAAGGGTTGATTTACATGGGTTATGGCATGGTTGGATTGTTCTTGGTATATAGGTACTGAATATGGCTCACACACACTTATGGCTCAAGAAAAACGCTCCGAATCAAAGGAATCGCTAGGTATATCACCCGAAACTTGAAACTAGAATAGGCAGAATATTGTTTGGACCATAACTTGGTTCATGGGAATTGGATTTAGCTGAAATTTGGTGTGGTGATGTAGAGTTTTGACGGGAAGGTCCACGTAAAATTTTAGAATGTTTGGAATTTTCTACGAGTTTTGGTGAATTTTTGACTTTTTACCAAACAAAATTCGTAAAAAATACCAAACAAGATCAATAAATCACCAAACTTTACATTAACACTAAGGAACATATGGGAAAGGTTCTAGGAAGTTTTGGAGTCTATTGGTTGGGCTTTAATATGGATTAAAAATCCACGTTTTTATGATTTTTCGGTAGCCGGAACCGCACAGAAATGAAATCGAAAAAATCCCAAATTTTTACTAGGAGTTTCTGGGATATTTTGGGAATTTTTGGACCTCGGATGATAAGCAAAGTGAATTATTCGGTGGAATACTGTTTTATAAATGATTTATTTGAGAAGTTATAAATTCCCAAAATATTTTTCCTTGAATCTTTATATTTTTACTGACTTTCACAAAAATTTCTAGAATTTTAAGAAATATGTAGATTAAATGGGATTTTTCGACTTTTACAACGCTTATTTTAACTAAATTCGGCAGTTTACCGGACAACGAACCTGCCGAAACTAGGAACTGACCAAAACCTATTTTGACTATAATTGTTACACCGGGAGTATTTTTGGAGGTTCTAGGGTAAGCAGGACACTCTGGATGTGTTCCACCACCGTTCGGGAAGATTCCTGACGGCGAAAACGAAAACTCAAATTCGGGGGACCTAGAGCCTCCAAACGTCCAGATTTCCTGAATGAATACTTAATCTTTTCTAAATAACAACGTATTGGCACTATCTAAATCTTAGTGCTGTTATCCGAACCCATAAAACAACCAAATTTGGCTGGCACGTGAACCGGTACCTGGGAGCCAAACGTGAAACTAATCCTACCCTAACATCCGCCACCACACCAGGATACTATATGTACAATATGAGCTGAAAATACCCACTTGGACCCAAGTTATGGGCGTTGCCGACCTAGCGATTGATATTAGTAATTACTTGCATGATTGCTGTTAAAGCCGAAGAAGCTTACATATACTACTATTGCTACCTGTGATGCTACTATCCTGTGAGTTTTCACTTCCCCACTTTTGAATTGTTTTACTGTTTTTGGGGACTTACATGTTACAAACTGTATTAATTACACCAAATTGTGAGTGAGTTTTCACTTCCCCACTTTTAAACTGTTTTGCTGTTTTCTAGGGTGACTTGCATGTTACAAACTATGTTAATTACACCAACTTGTGATGATGTGAATTATCTGACACACAAACTACCTCCCCACTACAAATGATTAACGCAAGCTGTGGACAGTGGATAGTACTATTGGTTTGACAAGCCCAGGCCACGCCCGACAGGATGTCGGCAACAAGGCCTGCACGCGTCCTAAACTCGGTTATGTTATTAGGCATAACTACAGTGGGGCGTGAACTGCACGTGACGCAGTTGGTGGGCCGGGAGTGTCTGGGTGACATGGTCCGGTGGGCGGCAGTGTCTGTGATGGCACGACCCTAGGCAAAAACTGTCAAGGTTTCACTTGTGCTCTCGTGTAATTCTATCTGTGACTATGACCAGTGTAATTAAACTTGTTAACACATATTGTTCCGCAACAACTAAACAAGTGGAACTCACCAGCATGCTTTAGCTAACCCTTTTTTTTAAAACTAACATGCATTTCAGGTAACTTGAGACTGGTGTGATCCATGTATGTTGTTCAAGACATGTTTATAAGCGAACCCTGACATAGACGCATGTGGCTTAGAAGACTTATGTGGTTCATGAGAAAACGCAGTTGTAACATACATGTAGTATGTAATTAACATTTTGTAAGTAATAAAATGTAGTATCTTTATAAACAATGTGCTTGTACCAGAGGTGTTTGCTGCATCCCGTATTTTTTCTTCTGCTGTAAGTCAGGTTGTGACACTTAGTGACTTTAAAATTTGCAAGATAATTATAGTACTTTTTTGTATTATTTCCAAGACAATGTAAACATTTAACTCAATAAAACAAAACTTTATGCGCCATGTGTTGTGAAACAATTTGTAACGTGACTCTCCTATGTTTCCGCCGCGTGTTGCTGTATATTACGCGATTGGGGTGTTACAGATTGTAAGGTTACGCGTTTCGCAAAATTACGTAAAACACTTTAACGAACACGAAAATGATCGAAATTGCGCAACTATTGACATTTTTGCATTCTCATCAATAAAATACAAGATTTATTTAATACATAATATTTGGCTTGGTACACATGGTTCGTATCTTGAATATGGACCAACAGACTTTCACAGTTTGTATAAGCGTGTTTTTGTCATTCCTAACCCTTCAAGACTTATTTCTAAGTTATGTAAATGGTATGTGTAGCTTATGTCCTTGTTCCGGAGTGTACGTCGTGTTAAACTAATTACATTTGAGTAACAGTTAACAAATTACTTCCAAAAGAAAAGTTTCTGAAAGTTCGAAATTTTGCACAAGGGTTACAATCTCCCCTACGTTAGGGAATTTGTCCTGAAATTCATTCGCATGAGACCGTAGAGTATGTTTGAAATGATTGAAAGATATACAAAGCTTTAGAACCCAAAGATACGAAGCATCGTTTGGTGATGAGAATTTTGGGAATTCAAAGTGTGAGTAAGGATTTTCAAAGTATCTCAAGGTATTCTAACCTTTAGAACTTATAAATTTGAGAGGCATGGTCAAGTGAATAAAAATTGTTTTATATGGCATTATGTTATACCAAGGCAATTTAGTGTAAATCCTAAGCAAACAATTGGGGTATACATTCAAGCCTGGCCATATGTACACGGTTTCTATCATCCCACGAGGTACATCCCATGTACCATGAGCATCTCATGCATAGGAGACGGGTCAACATACCTATGGCATCAAGGTCTTCACCTTTAACACCACAATATACTCCTGGTCGGCTCAATTTGAGTTAATGAATGTACTCGGTTTGGACCCATTGCATTCAATAAACACATAATAACAAATAAACACGTAATCACATAGAGGTCCAAGATAACATAAAATCTTCAAGTGATCCGAGTAACGCTTCGATGAATAACACAATAAGAACACTTATATATAGGAAGTACCAGCAGCGTATCCACCGTGTTCTTACTGTATCATACTCGTCTCGTTACCTAATCACCGTAGATTTTATACCACCATACTTAACAAGGTTTGCTATGACTTTCATGCATCAAACCTCATAATTATATGTGCACCCATAATTATTTGTTTCGTTGAATGGTCCACATAGCTCATCTTGTTAAGTGTGGAAACAAATAATAAGGTCGAGGTAACATCTAGCCCAAATAATACAACATTTATTGAATTGAAACATGTCTCATACTAGCAATGATAACACTACTTGTTTCACATTCAGCAAAGTTAGTAGTAGATATTCCACACTAGTACAGATAATAATATATGTTTCACACTAACCAAATTGATAATATGCATCATATATTGGGCATGGATTGTCATACGTGTTTTGCATAGAAACAAATTCATAGTATTTGTAGAAAGTGTATTGTAGAGGTTGTGTGGACGCACTAGTGTGGGATCACAATATACTAAACTAAGTAGTTCATAATAGTAAACAACAGTGTATCCTCGAAGTCGGTATGTAGTTGTATATTACACATTGTGTAATCACATTGGAATTAGTAAATGGAATACGAATAACAAGAAAGAAGAAAATTTCTTGAAATTTATATTGTCATTACAAATATAGTTGAAATATGTTCATAGTTTTTGGATGATAAGCAGGAAATTTAAAGGTTCAAATGATCATAAGTGCTTGATCATTAGCTTGAGTCTCATTGACATTGAACGTTCGTCCATTAGCATTAAGCCTAGGGCAGTTTTGCTTGAAATGATTTAAATCACTACAATTGAAACATGCTCCAGCTGGGTAGCGAGGGCGAGTTTGAGTAGGGGAAACTTTGTTTTGGATGCGACAGGTCGCAGCTAGATGGCCAAAAAGACCACAGATTGTACACTGGCGACATGGAGAATTAGCTTAGTGATGATAGTTGCAACAATTGCACAGAGGTTGTTTCCCACGATAAAACCCCCTAACGGGTACTGAGTTAAGTGGGATTGGTGTAGCAATCTTTGAAGCTTTAGGCTTCTTAGAATTTTTGGAGGGTTCAACCTTTGTTTCCATTGGATTCTCCTTAGTAGTTTAGTGGTTTGTTTCTTGTCTCTCTTTCGAAAAAGTTTCCCTTTTCTAACTTGGGAGTCGGTTAGGTAACAGTTAGTTCGATAGCCTCCCTAACTTTGCGGGTTTGCTGTCAGTGATAATATCTTAGACTAGATTAGGTAGACCATCAATATACTTCTCAATGGCCCGATCCAAAGGTGTGACCATAGTGGGGCAGAGTAGGCTCAACTCTTCAAACCAGTCTGTGTAAGCACGGTTTTCACCACTATCTTGTTTGAGATAATAAAATTCTGTTCCGAGTGCCCTCATTTCGCTTCGTGGACAGAATTCTTTCTTCATAAGATTTTTGAATTCTTCCCACGTTTGTGCCATCGCTATTTTTGCACCTTTGTCTCTCATGACTTCGTTCCACCAAGTGAGTGCTCTCTTTTGGAAAATACTTGAGGTGAACTCTACCTTGCGCTCACTAGGACACTAAACATGGCCGAATGTGCTTTCTATACTCTCAAACGATTGTAGGAGCTCAGTTGCTCCTTCAGACCCATTAAACCTGAGTGGTTTAGCCGAGTTGAATTGTTTGTAGTTGCAGGGCGTGAGAGTATTATTGTTGTTGTTATTGTTGTAGATTTGATTAAGTTGGGTCACAAGGTTTGGGAGTACAACAGCTATATGATGAGCAAACATTACCGCCTTTTCCGCGTCCTGAGTAGCGTCACGATGAGGAGGCATCTTTTGAAGAAATAGTTTTTGGTGAAAATAAACAAGTGAGGTCCACAGAAAGTCATATAAATGAAATATCATAGGGAATTGAAAATTCTTGACTTGGTATTTGTTCGAAAATCTTGTTCATGTATTTAGGAAAAATAGTGTTGTAAGTTTTGTTTTGAAATAAAAATTGTTTGAAAAATAAACTTTTGTAATATTTTCGGATGAGAAAATACAAACCAAGTTAATAGTTTGTGTTATAAATTCCTTACCTTTTAAAAATTTATTTTTAAGATAAAAATATTTTTAATGGAATTTTTAAAATAAAGAAATTATGTATATAGTAAAAGTTTAAAATTCTCATCCAGACGATAAAAACTTTGTAATTATGAAAGGCAAAAATAGTATTTGAAAATAAATTAGGATTACAAAGTTTCATGAGATGAAATGAAGTTTATCTCGAATGTTTTTGAATAAAAACGTATTACCGAAGGTAAAATGATGGAGTAGTGTCATAAAGGGAAATTTGTTTTGAAATAAAAACACATTACCGAAGGTAATATGATGGAGTACTGTCATAAAGGTTGTAGTGTTTAGAAATTGTTCGATTGATCAAGGTAGATGGGTTTTCATAATGTTTAAAGAAGACATGCTTTATCCTATAAGTGGACACTCACCCCAAGAGTTCCCAGGTAAGAGTGACTGGTCCGATGATGTGGATTTGTACGAACACTCTAGCCTTAGACAGAAAACTCAGGGTACAAGAATTTACCCTTCCAGATTGCACGTTTTCACATTATTAAACCCAAATTTTGACGAGATTTTGAAAACTTTTAAGGCTTTAAAAGCCTAAAAACAAATCATCTAAGGGTAGATGATGATTTCTTGTAAAATTTTGAAAATTTTGACTTTTAAGAATGAATTTGATATTTTTGTTATCACCTAAGGCTAGGTGATGGTATTGTATTAAAAATCTAGACACAAGATAACTTGCGTTGGGATCCTAGGAAGGTTATAGTCTAGGTCAAAAAGTATTTCTAATAACCTAATTCCCTATAACCATGGCTCTGATACCAGCCTGTAACACCTTGACCGCGTATAAAACAACTTGCGGCGGAAACGTCAGGGGGGTCACGTTACAAATTGTTTGAAACACATGGTATTTAAAGTTTTGTTTTATTTAGTTAATAATGGACATTGTCTTAGAGAATTCTGTAACACCCCAATCGCGTAATACAACAAGACGCGGCGGAAATATCAGGGAGTCACGTTACAAATTGCTCAGCCACAACTGGTACTAAATTGTTTCATTATTATTACGTTACAATACAAAGAATACATGTAATTGTCTTCTCTTTAAGGGAGTCTAAAGCCCGGATGCATTCCTATGTGTAGCATGGTTGAATAATCGTCAACCTGAAACATATGTGAAAAAGAGATGTCAACAAACAATGTTGGCGAGCACATAGTTTTGTTGGCCAAATAAATGGCAAAAGGTTTTGTATTGCAATTCTTTGACAACTACGAGAATTGCCAATTGTAAATCGTCTCGTTTTAGCCAAGGAATGGCGAAAAGTTAGCTTTGCAATACATTTACTTGATTATGAAACTTGTGACAAAAGAGTTTTGTATATGGCATTAGAATCATTACTAAATAATTTTCATGCCTTTGAAAATTGTACTTTGTTCTTTGTGACCATATTGAAATCGTCCATAAACTTGTAAGTATGTTATTAAAATCCAGTCAAGGATTTCGATAACTATACTGTAATTAGTCATAACTCGTGTGAGTATTAATTGAAATCAATCAATGATTTAATATAATACTAAATATCCTTCTAAGAATCTATCATACAAATCATGAAAGGATTCTTTAAGGATTTGGATATCGAACATTGAAATCAGTCGTACCTAAAATCCTAAAGTGACTCGAATAACGCTACAAGAGTAATGCAATAAGAACACTTATATATAGGAAGTACCAGTGGTGTATCCACCATGTTCTTATGGTATTACACTTGTTTCGTTATCCTAATCACAACTAACCACATAAACACATAATCGTCACTTGTCACTTGTCTTGTCAACTTATATCACATATACGCATTAAAGTACGGAGAATCCAATCAAGGACTACCAATTAGTACCTTAAACATTCCACACATATCTAACTATAAAGATAGGTAGATGTAATAGGAAATAAGCCTTGTCACATTCTCTTGTCAACTTGTATCATAAAATCATAATCCTAATGGTGATTTGGATAAGGCTACGAAGGGTAATACAATAAGCACACTTATATATAGGAAGTACCAGCGGCGTATCCACCATGTTCTTATTATATTACTCTAGTTTCGTTATCTAAATCACCAACAATTCTACATATAAACCAATTGTGCATCATTCATTGTTCATCGTTCATTCTTCATTGTTCCTCATTCATCGTTCATTGTTCATCATTCATTGTTCATTATTCATCGTTCATTGTTCATTGTTCATCATTCATCGTTCATTGTTCCTCGTAAAGTACTTCTTAGAAATCTTACTATAAAGATAGAAAGATTTAAGAGCGTACTTCAGACATCCTTTGAGAATCTAACTATGAAGATAAAAAGATTTTACAAGGATATAGGCCCTAAAAGACCTCTTTAAATATCATACCATCAATCGTCATGTTGTATAATCGGAAATAACACACAAAAAGCACTTAGTAAACATATACATGCCATACATTTAAGAAAAAATGATTACACATATGAATCACCCCAAAAGCATTTGGAAAACATAAAAGAGGGTAGCAATGTACTCGCCTGGGATAGCGTATAGATCTTGTTCAAATGATATAACAAAGCTCAAAGGATCAAGAGTTCAAGTGTTGAAGTGGTTCCTAGTGTATCGGATAAATATAATGTCAGTGTTGAAACTTGAAAACGAGAAATCGGATAGAATGAAGGATATAAACCAAAAAAGAGTTGGATCTTGTATAATATGGTTAATATTACCTAACATTCTGGTTTGGAAGCATTTCAAAAGGTTTTGGCTTGATACGGCTTACTATAGTGGTTTACGCCACTTTAAGGGGTCATAAACGTAACTAGGGGTTCAGATGGTAAAATATGTCCTATAACAAGTCTAATATGTCAAAACCAGTTTATTTAAGTTGTGAAATCAGTTTAGATGTCAAAACAACGTTCGTATATGTTTAAAACTAATTTATGTGGAAAAAGGGCATTTTCGGCATTTTAAAGAATACATAGTCGACTTGTCATTTGACTATCCAAATGGTATGACCATAAGGTATAAACTCATAGAGTTATTCCCTATGATATTATGGTCATAATAATGGTTTTGGTCGGATCCTAAAGTTGACCAAATGGGTCAGATTTGAAAGTCAAAGCGGTGGTCAAACCGCTAGGCTTTTTGACTCTAAATAGGCATTTTAACAAAGGCGAATAATTTGACATGTTGCGACATGTCTAAATAAGTTTATAAAAGTATTTTGGCATCAAAACAACCTGTTTTGATACCCGAAAAAAGATCCGTTGCAAAATGCGCAAAAATCGCATTTTGACCGAAACTTTGACTTGTCAAAATAACAAGAAATGGTGGGAATCAGTAGGCTTGATTTTTAGGGATCATAACCACCTTGATTACCATCATATTGCAAGTTTCAATTGAGCTATATCTTGATCAATTCATGATCAAAACTAAAAGTCAAATAGAAAGTCAAACTATTTGATTTTTAGTCCATTTAAGCTATAATAATTGAACAAGTCATGAATGAACACTTACAAACACAAGGGAAATGATCAAGAACACCAGAGAAAGCTCCAAGATGATAGAAATTCGGATTTGTGGCTGATCAAAGCATGAAGGTGACTAAAAGTTTCAAAAATGGACTTGAAATTTGTATTTATAATGATCAAATCATCACCAAATCTTGACATGTGTTAGACCAGGTGTTAGGGCTTTGATTAGTGTCCAATTAGGTGTCCAAAAGAGAAGAGAAGTGGCAAAAATTCGTGTGCTTAGTGTCCCCAAATAATAGGCTGTTGCCAGCCATAATTTTCTGTGTCTGATGGCTTCTCGCATGCCGCCAGTCATTTAGGCTAAGGGGCTCGCGCCCCGCCAGAAGCCCAAACTTTCAAATCGGCAAAAATAGTCCCTACAGCCTCTAAACTTGTTTTTCGATGTGTTTTGCACTTTTAACACCCGTGAACCCCATTTTTAAGATTTATAAGGACAATAAAGTATAGGGAACTTGAAATATGTTCAAAAATGTTCCAGAGGTCAGTTCGTTTGATCGTACGGTCGCGGTTTTCGGTTAATTACGACGAAAAGCGTAACGAACGCGTGTATGACCGTAAAATGTGTAACGAATGGCATTTTTGTATTCAAATCACTAAAATATGATATTTCAATGATTACAAAAATTTTTGGATGTCCGTACATGTTTCGGATAGTGATTTACGCATAAAGGCATAGTTTCGCAAAATTTGCAAAATAGCCCCTGAAGTTACAAAACTGTGATTTTGCCATACCGAAGCCCTCAAAACTTATTTCTAAGTTATGTGAAGGATATTTAAGGTATGTTAGGATTGTGTTCTTGTTCCGGAGTGTGCGTCGCTACGAGAATCGGCAGACTTTCGCAGTTTATCATAATTAGTCCCTATGATCAAATAAGCTTATTTTTGGCACGTCAAACCCTCCAAAACTTATTTCTAAGTTATGAAAAGGTTATTTAGGGTGTGCCAAGCTTGTGTCAATGTCTCGGAGTATACGTCGTGTTAAACGGCCTTCGTTGGCGTATCGGTTTACGGTTTCGCTTATAGAAGCTGTATAGGAATTTGAAATCGATCAAGGACTGAATATGTGAATTTGTTTTTGAATAAACTCGTTTTGAATCTGTTTTATGATTAAAATGTCTCAGTTGTCACAAATTCGAAACAAAATACAACAACTATTTTATTTTTAATCAAGCTAAGGCCAGCGTCCATCCTATGTGTAGCATACTTGATCATGTATTAGTACCTGAAACATATGTAAAAATAAAGTCAACATTGAATGTTGGCGAGTAACATAGGTTTTGTAAGTAAAATTCATGGCTTTGTATTTGTATTGCAATACCTCGTTCGACTACGAGATTCGATAAGTGAAAATCTTGTAATCAAACTTGTAGTAAATGTGGTTGATATTGCAACATATTTAACCCACCATAAAAGTTGGTATGATTAGGAAAATCTTGTAGCCATGAATCTTGACAAAAGTGTTTCCTTTGTAAAACCGTGGAAGTAATTGATTTAAAAGAACGCTTTGTATGGTTTATATACCTTTAATTGAAACCACTCGTGTCTTGTCTAACCCAATCCTTTTTGTTTTGTGTAAATCAATTATTCGTATTTTAATCATCTTTATGTAAACAAGTGTGGTCATGTGGTGAATACATTCAAACCTGTGTTGACTCGTGTAACAAACCACCAAAGGGTTTATCAATTGCACAGTTTCCGTCGTTCCCCAAATTTTGTGACAACCGGTAATTAACGCCTCCTAATTACGCGAATAACAAATGTTTAAGGCAATAGAAAGTAGTATTTAAGGCACATATTAAATTAATTAGGCTATTGGAATGCCTAGGAACGTCTATCCGGCCTTACAATGCGCGAATGCTGATTTGCGGAAAGACAACTGAACGATGAGCGGCAACGGACTGACACCGGACAAAATACTAATGGGGTGTGACAGATTGGTATCAGAGCTATAAGTTTCAGCGAATTAGGTTTCTATAGAGATGCCTAGGCTTTAACCTCACTTCCCTTGGGGACTTAACTTATTAAGACTTGAAGACATACAGAACGTCTAGAACACATACATGGATTCCAACCGTGGCCGTAAACAATGAGTCAACACATCAATTTTCTAAACATGCATTAGTGTTGTGTTTTATACACGTTACATGAAACGATTGCATACGCTAAGCAAAACTTTGAGAGTTTTGGGAATATAACACTAAGACCTTTGGTTAACATATGACAAAAATCCATTAAAGGTCATTTCATAGGAACTGTGATTATTAACTCGGGCAAACGGTCTTTCTATCTCATCTATGCTATTTTACTAACCCGAACAGGTAACCTACGAAAAAAAACATAATGCAGATGTGCATAAATACATGAAACTTAGCGCATACATCTCGGATGTAGAAATACAAAACGTTCGAAATACGCGGCAAGGCCTATGGAAAACATGAATGAACGATTTCAGCAGCAATGCAAATCCCGCCAGTGGAATGACTGCCGGTCAGAATACAACTAATGTCATGTAGCCCTGCGAGCAATGTGAAACACGCCAAGGTACGTCCAAACGAGGACTCCTCAAACTAATGGAAATCATGATTATGGGCATCGCAAACAGAAAACACAAGTCCTCACATCTCCCCACTCCCTAATGGCGACTACGCCAAGATTGACATCTCATGGTGATGTCACATAACGTCAGGTCATTGCATGAAATTCGAGGTAAGTCTTAAGTTCTTTTGTTGAATATTCAGACTTTTGCATATAGTGAGTAGATTCTTGCACCTCTACTCTTTCTAATGGTCATCTCATTACGAGAATTTCATACATGATTAGTGGACACCCAATTACAGTTTCTTGAAAAATTCATATGTTACGCATGCATTGGTTGTTTAGCATATGGTTAACTTGATTCGTGGAAACCATCAGGGACTCAACACCGAATGGGTGGTTCTATCATTATTTCAATTATTGTTTTCGCTATACCAACTATTGAATTGAAACTTTGATGACCGATATTATTGCAAGAGTTGACTCATTGATATTGAGTCAACTAAATCCTTTGAAGCACTTTTCTTGACAAGTTACAGACATGGTTTTCGTATGGCCATGTTGAAATTTCCTTAGTGATACATATATCGTTGTTGGTAAATATTTAAATCAAGTTTAGTTGACTAAACTTTCTCCCTATACACATTCAATTCAAGGATTCCATATGATAGATTATGGCCATTGTATTCAAAGTAATATCAACAAGCATTTCATTTATTTCGAACGATAGTAGACTTGTTTGATCTTAACTCCAATAAATCGTTTGTTGTTTACAGCACCTTGTGGTGGCGTTTTCATTAATTTGAAGCCTGTGATGATTTCGTCTACACACTTCACATATGGATTTAATCGTTTGTTTTTGTTTATTATTAAATCCACCTTGTTGATTATTTATCTTGGAACATTCTTAATACAATCGTGTATTAAGAAATTGGTACACAAATTCATGGCTTGTCTCGGTGTACCTCTAGCGGTTATTTCGACGCCACTTGCAAACTTGATGACCTTGTATTGTTATTTATTTTTGTCGTCGACCCGAATTTCTATGAAATTATTTGGAATAAATTTCTGAATTTACTTTGTTGAACCATCTATTTCATTGAAAATGCGGTGAATTTGTTCGGCCACCGCTACTGTTCAAATTTTCAATCACTACAACGCCTTGCTTTGGCATAAACTTGTAGCCTGGGCTAATTATGATCAATCGTTTCGTGTGAAACTATGTGTGCCTTTCGTTTGGCTCATCATTTAAATGGTCTTAATGCAACTATGTATTAAGACAATGATATATAAGGATCGGTTGTATTTCGGTGTATCCTTGCAATTCGATGATGTCAACACAGATTTTATTTCATTTAATGGTTCGATAGTTGACAATTCATTTTCATGGTCCTATTCTATTTGAACTTGTTGATTCTGAGTTTAAACCATACAACAACTAATTTAAGGTACTATTGATAGTACATTTAATGTTTCTAGAATTCATTTGCAATTTGTGAACATCCATTCGAAGTCTTATTGGTTGAATTCCTCTTTTGTTGGACTCTAGTGAACTTAGTCACATTGGTGACTGTACCCTAACATCTCGTTCACTTGGCATAAACTTAGGAAGCGAACTCAGTTAAACCGTTGAGTTCATATTGTCGTAGTAGGTCATTGTATTCATATACTTCGGACAAATCTTGATTCATTCTCGTAGCCAATTACCTCGGTATTATTCGTACCTACATGTGCATAACGAAACTCTAACGAGATAACATAGTCTAAATTTCGAGGATGAAAATTTTCAAACAGGGGAGAATGTGACAACCGATAATTAACGCCTCCTCATTACGCGAATAACAAATGTTTAAGGCAATAATAAGTAGTGTTTAAGGCACATATTAACTTAATTAGGCTATTGGAGTGCCTAGGAACGTCTATCTAGCCTTCCAATGAGCGAATGCTGATTTGCGGAAAGACTGCTGAACGATAAGCGGCAACGGACTGACACCGGACAAAATACTGACAAGGCCGACATAATACAAATTTTATGCGTATAATTTATGCATACAAACTTGGTTTTGCGAATTTAGGGTGCTTTGAATGGCACCAAACGCTTACGTGTACGGAAAACGAGACTGCAGAAACGCACCAGCAACGAAACAGAAGTATCGGACTCGTGTATCGCCTTCAAAACTAAAACATTATGATGAATTTAGCTTCGTAATCAAATTTCATTATACGCAGTCGAAATTGGATCAAAAAACGGATAAGAAACGACAACCGAAGTAGAATTCGCGATTCTAACGCAACCGACGAACAAACGCGCCAAACGTCAACTTCTGGTACCATATTACACATTTTTGATCCTAATATGACTATTTATGACAATCAAGTTTGAAAACGGGCATCACGCGGGGAGACAGGGTGTCTCTCACGTTGCATAGGCGAGGTCAGCTAGGCCTAGATTGCCACCGGGCTTAGTTACGTTGCACACATGTCGCGAAACGGAGCCACGTGTCCTGGTACTCTCCCACGCGTCGCGGGAGATGCTAAGGTTTCTGGCTCATGGCGCCTGGGAGGTCTAAGTTTTTTTTCAAGGATTCATATATGATGGATTCCATATGATGGATTATGGCCATTGTATTCAAAGTAATATCAACAAGCATTTCATTTATTTCGAGCGATAGTAGACTTGTTTGATCTTAACTCCATTAAATCGTTTGTTGTTTACGGCACCTTTGCGGTGGCGTTTTCATTAGTTTGAAGCCTGTGCTGATTTCTCTACACACTTCACATATGGATTTAATCGTTTGTTTTGTTTATTATTAAATCCACCTTGTTGATTATTTATCTTGGAACATTCTTAATACAACCGTGTATTAAGAAATTGGTACACAAACTCATGGCTTGTCTCGGTGTACCTCTAGCGGTTATTTCGACGCCACTTGCAAACTCGATGACCTTGTATTGTTATTTATTTTTATCGTCGACCCGAATATCTATGAAATTCATTTGGAATAAATTTCTGAATTTACTTCGTTGAACCATCTATTTCATTGCAAATGCGGTGAATTTGTTCGGCCACCGCTATTATTGAATTATTTCAATCACTACAACGCCTTGTGGCATTGGCATAAACTTGTAGCCTGGGTTAATTATGATCAATCGTTTCGTGTGAAACTACGTGTGCCTTTCGTTTGGCGCATCATACAAATGGTCTTAATGCAACTATGTATTAAGACAATGATATACAAGGATCAGTTGTATTTCGGTGTATCGTTGCAATTCGATGATGTCAACACAGATTTTATTTCATTAAATGGTTCGATAGTTAACAATTCATTTTCATGGTCCTATTCTATTTGAGCTTGGTGATTCTGAGTTTAAATCATACAACAACTAACATAAGGTACTATTGATAGTACATTTATTGTTTCTAGAATGCATTTGCATATTGTGAACGTCCATTCACAGTCTTATTGGTTGAATTCCTCTTTTGTTGGACTCTAGTGAACTTAGTCACATTGGTGACTGTACCCTAACATCTCGTTCACTTGGCATAAACTTAGGAAGCGAACTTAGTTGAACCGTTGGGTTCATATTGTCGTAGTAGGTCATTGTATTCATATACTTCGGACAAATCTTGATTCATTCTCGTAGCCAATTACCTCGGTATTATTCGTACCTACATGTGCATAACGAAACTCTAACGAGATAACATATTCTAAATTTCGAGGATGAAAATTTTCAAACAGGGGGAGAATGTGACAACCGATAATTAAGGCCTCCTATTACGCGAATAACAAATGTTTAAGGCAATAATAAGTAGTGTTTAAGGCACGTATTAACTTAATTAGGCTATTGGAGTGCCTAGGAACGTCTATCTGGCCTTACAATGCGCGAATGCTGATTTGTGGAAAGACCGATAAGCGGCAGCGGACTGACACCGGGCAAATACTGACAAGGCCGACAAATATAAATTTTATGCGTATAATTCATGCATACAAACTTGGTTTTTCGAATTTAGGGTGCTTCGAATGGCACCAAACGCTTACGTGTACGGAAAACGAGAATGCAGAAACGCACCAGCAACGAAACAGAAGTATCGGGCTCATGTATCACCTTCAAAACGAAAAAACTATGACGAATTTAGCTTCGTAATCGAATTTTGTTATACGCAGTCGAAATCAGATCGAAATACGGATAAGAAACGACAACCGAAGTAGAATTCACGATTCTAACGCAACCGACGAACAAACGCACCAAATGTCAACTTTCGGTCCCATATTACACATTTTTATCCAAATATGACTATTTACGACATTTTACGACAATCAGGTTCGAAAACGGGCATCACGCGGGGAGACAGGGTGTCTCTCAGGTGGCGTAGGGGAGGTCAGCTAGGCCTAGATTGTCACCGGGCTTAGTTAGGTTGCACACGTGTAGCGAAACGGAGCCACGTGTCCTGGTACTCTCCCGCGCATCATGGGAGATGCCAAGGTTTCTGGCGCATGGCACCTGGGAGGTCCAAGTTTTTTTCGTGTCGGCTTTCATCGTGTGTGTCCGGGGTTGTGACTAAGGTCTTTGTAAGGTGTATTTTGGGAATATGTTACGATAACTTGGATATTATTCCGGAAATGTTGTGAATATCATTTTGACCGAAAGTGTTCATTGGTTGAAATGCTACAAATGTTACAAAAGTGGTGGTCAAGACCGCTTGACTTATGGCTCTAATAAAGCACTAAACTTGAAGTGACGAGTTAGACATGTTAAAACATGTCTAACTAAGTTATAAAACTGATTTGGTATCAAAACTTGGAGTTTTGATACCTGAAAAAAGTTTTGTCGTAAAATGCCCATTATGCGCAATTTTTGACCAAAACTTTGACTCGTCACTTCGACTAGTAAACGTGGAAATCAGAAGGTGCAATCGCTAGGGGATTATAACCTTCGTGATTACGATCACGTTGCAAAGTTCAATTGAAATTTGACTTGACCAAAAATGGTCAGAACCAAAAGTCAAATCAAAAGTCAAACTATTTAAGTTTTAGCTGAAAATAGCTAAAATAATAACTAGGAAGTGTACTTACTTTTGTTGAAGAACACTAGAAGGACTCAGATTAGGAGGCCTCCAAAAGCTGGAAGCGAGCTCCAATAGAGTGGGAGAAAGAAAAGATGAATGAGCAAATGGAATGGTTGATGGTGATTGCTATTTATACTGTTTGAGAGTTCATGGGATCATTATAAGTGTCCCATGAGGTGGAAGGATCATGGGGTGGCCTTAACACATGTCAAGTGCAGGTAAAAACCATGCAATTTCGAGTTCTTGGGCTCCAAGTAAAGAAACCAATAGGCTGCCAAAAACCTGCTGCTAGGCACCCCTTATGGGTCCATATGGGGGCACCCTTTACGGTCTGTAAGGCCTTGACAAGGCAGAAGTTTGAATGTTTGGCAGTTTTGGCCCCTGGACTTGTTTCGTCGCCTTTTGTCACTTTTAACCTAATTTTTAGGTTATATAAAGGTGCTAAGGCATATGTAACTTGGATTTTCCCGGAAATGTCATGGATGTCGGTTCATTCGGTTGTATGGTTACGCGTTTCGCAAAATTACAGTAAAACGCTTTAATGAACACGAAAATGATCGAAATTGCGCAGTGATTGACATGTTTGCATTCTCATCAATAAAATACAAGACTTATTGAATATATAATATTTGGATTGGTACACATGGTTCGTATCTTGAATATGGACCAATAGACTTTCGCAGTTTGTCGAAAATAGTCCCAGGACTTGTATAGTGTGTTTTTGTCATTCCTAACCCTTTAAGTCTTATTTCTAAGTTATGTAAAGGGTATTTAGGGTATGTGTAGCTTATGTCCTTGTTCAGGAGTGTACGTCATGTTAAACTGATTACGTTTGAGTAACAGTTAACGAATTACTTCCAGAAGAAAAGTTTTTGAAAGTTCAAAATTTTGCACAAGGGTTACAACTATAACCTTTCTAGGACCCAAACGTGAGGTAACTTGCGTTTAGATTCATGAAATACACAAAACCATCACTTATCCTTAGGTGAGTACATAATATACAAACATCATCGCTCATTTAATTCAAGCTTTCAAAAGTTTACAAATAAAATCATCATATATCCTTAGATGATTTATTTTAGGCTTTTAGCCTCAAATGTTTTTCAAAATCTCATCAAAGTTTGGGTTTTAATAATATAAACACATGCAATCTGGAAGGGTGGATGCCTCTACCCCGAGTTTTCTTTCTAATGCTTGAGTGTTTGTACAAATCTACTTAATCGGATCAGTCATTCTTACCTGGGAACTCTTGGGGGTGAGTGTCCACTAATAGGCTAAAGCATGTCTTTGCTATACATTATAAAGACCCATTTACTTTGATTAGTCAGTGTATCGTTTATTCGTTTTAATTAATGAATAATGGGTACAATCCTTCATTTTATATTCATGGTTTTTAATTCCTTTTTTTTAAACTTGAACCTTACTCGTTCTCATTTATTTTTTCTAGAATGGCTCCTCGACGAGATAACACTCAAAATGCTAAAATGGCCGCTCTGTTCACCCAGCAAATGGCAGCTATACTCCCAAACCTCATCACTCACATAAACCAAGCTAACAATAACAATAACAAACCTACTCCTTGGAACTACAAACAATTTCACTCCACGCATCCCGACAAGTATTACGGATCCGAAGGAGCTACTGTCCTCTTACAATTCTTTGAAAGTATGGAAACCACTTTCCGCCATTGTTAATGCTCTAACGAGTGAAAGGTTGAATTCCCCTCGAATTTCTTTCAGAAAAGGGCACTCACATGTGGTGGAACGACATCATGAGGGATAGAGGTGCGTATGTAGCTATGGCGCTCGCTTGGAGGAACTAAGGGCTCTTTTGATGAAATAATTTTGCCCGCGTCATGAGATGAGGGCTCTCAAGAACAAGTTCCATGACCTAAAGCAAGACAGTGGAGAAAGTCGTGCTTACACTGACCGATATGAGGAATTGAGCCTACTCTGTCCCACCATGGTCACACCCTTAGATAAGGCGATTGAGAAGTGCATCGGTGGGTTACCCGATCCAGTTTAGGATCTCGTCACTGGTAGCAAACCCGCTACAGTGAGGGAGGCTGAATTAGCTGCAACTATAACTGACTCCCAAATAAAGAAAGGGAAACTTTTTCGAAAGGGTGACAAGAAACAAACCTCCAAAATCACTCAAGAGAAACCAAAAGAGAAAAGAACCAAAACCTCTAAGAATTCAAAGAAGCGCAAGGCTTCAAGAAACTTTGATGTTGTTACCCAAAACTCTGTTAAGCAAGCTGCCCCCAACCAACCAGTTCAAGCACCTTCCAAGAAGCCAAACACGGGTAAAGTACCTTTGTGCAACCAATGAAACTATCACATCCAACCCATTCACAATGTCGCAAATGCACTAATTGCGGGTGATTTGGTTATCTGGCAAACTATTGCTGTAATGCCGCCCAAAACCAAGTTGTTCCAAATCTTGCTCCACCCATGGCTCAAAATCAAGCAAATCCTGCTCGACATCACTACCCACCTGGATCCTGTTTCAATTGTGGTGACCTTACTCACTACAGGAATAACTGCCCCAAGCTCATAAATGCAATTTAAGCTCGTGGACGTGCATTCAATTTCAATGCTGATGAGGCTCGTGCCAATAACAATGTGGTGAACGATATGTTCCTTGGTAACAACCATCGAGCATCTATTCTTTTTTATTCAAGTGCCGATAAAAGTTTGTATCCTTAGCATTTGAGCCTTTACTATCTTTACCTAGAACTAAACTAGAAAATCCCTTACCAGTGGAGGTAGCTAGTGGAAAAATAGTTGTACTCGATTCAATCATTTGTAATTGCCAACTAAACCTCAACGGACATCTTTTTCCCATCAACCTCACACCTATGCAACTTAGAAGTTTTGACATCATATATTGTAGAAGATATATTGTAGGCTAAGTAGAATTTCGAATCGACCTTGTACCCGGTGCCAACCCCATAGCCAAATCTCTTATGATCTTGCACCGTCCGAAATGCAAGAGTTAGCAAAACAACTTCAAGAGCTTTTGGATAAAAGGTTCATTCGTCCGAGTCATTCTCCGTGGGGTGCTCCCGTGTTATCCGTAAAGAAGAAGGATGGATCCTTTCGAATGTGTATCGATTATCGTGAGCTCAACAAACTCACGATCAAATCGATATCCCCTACCTCACATCGATGATTTTTTTGATCAATTACAAGGGGCATCCTGCTTTTCCAATATTGATCTCTGTTCTGGGTATCATCAACTTCTTATACTCGAAGAATATATTCCTAAGATTGCTTTGTGTACCCGTTACGGACACTACGAGTTCACAGTCATGCCTTTTGGCTTGATAAATGCTCTTACTGTTTTTATGAACTTTATGAATAGGGTCTACAAACCTTCCTTGGATAAGTTCATCATTGTTTTCATTGATGACATCTTGATTTATTCAAAATCTCGAACAGAACACGAACATCACCTCCGATTGACAATGGAACTACTAAAGAAAGAACAACTTTACGCCAAATTCTCAAAATGTGAACTTTGGCTAAAAGAAGTTCAATTCTTAGGCCACATTGTCAACGAATAAGGTACACATGTAGATCCCGCCAAGATCACAACAATCAAGGATTGGAGAACACCCACTACTCCTACCAAAATTCGTTCTTTTCTCAGTCTTGTCGGTTACTATCGTCGCTTCATTACGAATTTATCCAAGATCGTGGTTCCCCTCACTGCATTAACTCAAAAGAATAAACCTTTTGAGTGGGGACCCAAGCAAGAGGAAGCTTTCCAAACCTTTAAACACAAACTTTGTAACGCTCCTATCCTATCCCTACCTGATGGCAACAATGATTTCGTGGTTTATTGTGATGCCTCAAATCTACGCCTTGGCTGTGTTCTTATGCAAAGATACAAAGTCATAACCTATGCATCAAGACAATTGAAAATCCATGAAAAGAATTAAACAACTCATGATCTTGAGTTAGGTGCAGTCGTTTTCGCTCTCAAAATTTGGAGACATTACCTCTATGGTACAAAATATGTTATCTTCATAGATCACAAAATTCTGCAACATATTTTAAATTAGAAAGAACTTAACATGAGACAACGATATTGGGTTGACTTTTGAACGACTATGACTACGAAATTCTTTACCATTCTGGTAAGGCGAATGTCGTGGCTGACACACTTAGTCGCAAAAGACGTGTCAAACTCCATTGTATTCGAGCCCAAACTGATATTCAAACACGTATTTAACAAGATTAACATACCTCTATGACCCAAGGCATGATGTCTGATGAAATGTCACACAATCTTGAGCTTCAGCTTGAAATAAAAGATGATTGGCTACTCTATTTTATGGGTCATTTATGGGTTCCAAACCGTGATAATCTATGAAATTTGTTGATGGATGAAGCCCATAAGTCTCATTACTCTATCCATCCTAGCACAGATAAGATGTGCATCGATCTTCACACCCTTTATTGGTGGCCTGGTATAAAGAAGGAGATAGCTTTATATGTGTCCAAATGTCTTACTTGTGTAAAGGTCAAGGCAGAACATCAACGGCCCTCTGGTTTACTTGAACAACAATAAATTCCTGTATGGAAATGGGAAAGCATTACCATGGATCTCATCACCAAATTACCACGCACTCTTAAAGGTTACGAGGCAATTTGGGTAATCGTTGATCGTTTAACCAAATTAGCACACTTTTTGCCAATCCACGAGGAATACTCTGCAAGCAAACTTGCTAGAATTTATGTTGATGAGATTGTATCTCGTCGTAATGTTCCCTTGGATATCATTTCTGATCGTGACGCCCGTTTCTCTCTTTCATTTCTGGAACACCATGCAATCCGCCATGGGAACCAAGATAAATCTAAGCACCGCCTATCATCCTCAAACTGATGGACAAACCGAAAGGACTATCCAAACACTCGAGGATATGCTCAGAGCATGTGTGATCGGCTGTGGTGGTAGGTGGGATTCGCATTTACCATTGATCGAGTTTCCTACAACAATGTTATCACTCCAGTATCAACATGACTCCTTTTGAGGCTCTATATGGTCGGAATGTTGTTCACCTGTCTGTTGGTTTGAAGTAGGTGAAGCCCAAATCACCGAGCCAGATGCTAGAAGTCGTCAAAAGAGTTATGCAGACAAACAACGCAAGCTGTTTGAATTCCAAGTTAGTGATTGTGTCCTTCTGAAGGTATCCCCTTGGAAAGGTATCATTAGATTTGGAAAGAAAGGTAAATTAGCTCCTCATTTTGTAGGACCTTTCAAGATCATCGAAAAGACCGGAAATGTAGCCTATAAACTCGATTTACCTCATGCGTTGGAAAACATTCACCCAACCTTCCACGTATCCAACTTAAGGAAGTGTTTAGCTGACGAAAGTCTCCAGATTTCTCTTGACGAAATCCGCGTTGATGACACTATGCACTTCGTCAAGAAACCCATGGAAATCTTGAACCGTGAAGTCAAGAAACTAAAGCGCAGTCGGATACCAATTGTCAAGGTTCGCTGGGAATCCAAACGTGGCGCAGAGTTTACTTGGGAACGAGAGGATCAAATGAAGGCGAAGTATCCACAACTTTTCTCACAAGTCTCTGCTAAAAGAATTTCAGTACGAAATTCCAAGAAGTAGGGGAGACTGCAACATTTGCAATTTTCAAAGCATTGTACAATTTCGATTGTTTCCGTACTTAATAAAGTTTTATGTTTTATTCGTGCATTTCGTTATCTTACATTTATGATATTATTCACGGTGATTGGTGTTAATTTATGATATTTGAAGGTTTGGCGAGTCCAAACTTTATTTAAAATTATGTTGGCAAAAATGCGATACAAGTATCTCGCATAACAAACAAAATTCGAGACGAACGTCAGTGACCGCCCGATTAATGGCAAATCCTAAAAAAATAGTCCGTTATCACTAAAATTATATTTTTAATCATATTCATGTGGAAAAATTAATTAAAAACTTTAAAATCCTTATTTTGCGAATTTAAGCACATACTGCGCAGTATAGCGCGTATATTGCGAAATACAGACAATGCAGCTGGTCTAGGAAAATAAATTATTATTCAGCAATATTATGGCGAGTTTATTTTTTATAGAATAATAAAAATAATTTTAGACGCCTTAAAACGCGATTTAAAGGGCCGAGATAAAATATCCGATTGTGACATCTGTGTATTTCCATCATCGTACAATTCCGAACGATTTTGTTATTTTATAGTATTGTGTTTTATTCCAATACTTGTGTATTTATATATGGTATTTCATATTTTCAATCCTTGTTCAATTTCGATCTTCCAAACCTTTTCTGGAAGTGTAATGGCAAACCGTTACGCAAACGTAACCAGTTTAACACGACATACACTCCGGGACAAGGACATAAGCTAGACATACCCTAAATATCCTTAACATAACTTAGAAATAAGTTTTAGAGGGTTCGGTATGGCAAAACCATGCTTATGCAACTCCAGGGACTATTTTGCAAATTCTGCGAAACTATGTCGTTACGCGTATTTCCTAATCCGGAACATGTACGCACATCCAAAATTTTTTTGTAATCATTAAAATCTTGTATTTTGATGATTGGAATGCAAAAATATCATTGGTTACGCATTTACGGTCATTTGCGCGTTCGTTACGATTTTCATCGTACTTAACCGAAAACCGCAACCGTACAACCGAACGAACCGACACCCCAGACATTTTTGGGCATATTTCAAGTTCCTTGAGATTTATCATCCTTATAAAGCTTAAAAATGAGGTTAACGGGTGTTAAAAGTTTCAAAACGCGTCAAAAACAAGTTCAAGGGCCATTTTTGCCATTTTTAAAACTTCTGCCCTTGCAAGGGCCTTACGGACCGTAAGGCAAAACCCATATGGTCCGTAAGGGCTCCCCAGGTCAGAAGCTTCCTAAATGCAACCTGGCAGCTTCTTGTTGCATTCCTTGGCCACCAAGTCGTGATTTTTGCCACCTTTAACCTGCAATGAACACATGGGAGGACACTAATCACTTCCATAACACCTGGATCAACACTTGTCATGATTTGGGAGCTCCAAAATTAGTATAAATAGCCTTGAACTTCAACCATTTTCTTTGCTCATTTCCTTCTTTTTCTCTATAACTCTAAGTGGAGACTACTACATTGTTGGAGGTCTCCCATCTGAGTTTTCTTGAGCTCTTGAGTGTTCTTCAAACACAAGTAAGTGCTATTGCTAGTCTTGTTTAGTTATTTTAGCTATTTCAAGCTAAAAGTCAAACAGTGTTTAACTTTCAGTTTTGACCATTAATTGGTCAAAGCAAAGTTCAATTGAACTTTGCAACGTGATCGTAAACACGATGGTTATGATCCATAGTGATCATGCCTATGGATTACCACGTTTACTAGTTGTAGTGATGAATCAAAGTTTCGGTCAATAATGCGCAAAATGCGCATTATCTGACGGAACTATTCTCGGGTATCAAAACACTTTGTTTAGATACCAAATCAGTTTTATAAACTTAGTTAGACATGTTTGACATGTCTAACTCGTCGTTTTTAGTTTAGTGATTGTTTAGGGTCGTAAGTCGAGCGGTCTGGACCACGGCTTTGACCTTTCGAATCCGACCCGTTTGGTCGATCTTAGAATCCGACCAAACACATATTTGTGACCGTAGTTATATAGGGAATAACCCTATGAGGTTATACCTCGTGGTCACGTCGTTTGGTTAGTATTATGATAGGTTGTTATTATGCCCTTTATAAATGACCAAAATGCCCTTTTTCCGCATAAATTCAATACGCGGCTAAATTTTTTGACATGTAAACTGATATTACAACATTATCAAACATGTTTGGGCATTTAAGACTTATCATAGGACATGTTTAACCATCCGATCACGCATTTACGCAAATGACACGTTAAAGTAGCGTAAACTACCTTAACGGGTCATTACGGGTCAAAAGCACTTAGGATCACTTCCAAATCAGAATGTTGCGTTTATTTAATAATACCATATGAGTTCCAACACTCATTTGATTATAAGATCATTATCCGCTGATTGAATTCCCGACTTATTAACATAGTTATCTGATCTTAAGAACCGTTTGATTCCTCGGACTCTTGAGCTTTATTATTCTTCTTGAACAAGGATACTTTTTGCAACCCCAAGTGAGTACATAGTCCCCTCTTTTATGTTTTTCAAATATTTTGGGGTGAAACACATGTGTCTGCTCGATACTTTCATGTTTTCATGCTTTCATGACATATACTTGCTATGTTCATCTAGTACAATATATAGTACATGATTTCAATTATATTTTGCTATGTATGTTGACTGAGCATGCTAGTACATTGATTTCAAAGACACCTTTTGCGGTATATGTTGACTTAGCATATGAGCACATTGATTTACATTACATTTTGCTATACATGTTGATTGAGCATGCTAGCACATTGATTTCATGGGCATTTCTACTCCATATGTTGACTTAGCATACTTAGTACATGGTTTAAAGACATTTTTCATGACATTGCTTACACTGACTATGACATTTGGTATGCTTAACGGGACATAATACATTCATTAACATTGATCACGCCGCTCGGTAGTATGTAATGGTACCATAGGACTTGACAAATCCCGTTCCCCGCTTCCTAGTTTTGTTTTGAAGTAGGGAATGAAAAAAATCCGAATACATTTTTGATAAACTTTTGACTTGATAAGGTTTTATCCGACAGTCTCAAGGCTTGAATGTATGCGATAAACAAAACCATGATAAATGTTCGTATCAAATAAAGCAATGGTTTTCAAAACATAACTTTTGATTTAAACTTTTGTTTATTCAAAGACATTGTTTTGTACACGACATTTTGATTACACAAGACATTTGATTATTCATGACATTATTACATATGGTTTGAGTATAGACTTTTACTTGCCATACAAGACAGTGCTTATACATGACAACTGACATCGGTTTAAACAAGGCATTATTTGAAGATTATCGGTAAGTGATTTAAATAATGAAACATACATGTGTAATATGATAAAAGCATGGTGGATATGCCGCTGGTACTTCCTATATATAGGTGCTTTTATTATATTACATATCGTGGCGTTATCTAAACCACTTTGATAAATACAAGACATGACATTATTTTATAAAACACGATATCTTTTACACAAGACATATTTTATACAAACACATTCTCTTTATTGGATTTTTATCTAACTATACGTCGTTACTTTTTAATCATTCGATTTTCATATTATTTTATAAAAGTTAATACTTTATAAGGTTCATGACTACTTTTTGTTACAAATATATTTTAACTTTCGAGTCATGAATCCTCATCAATAAAACCTATGTATCTCATAGGCATTTTTATCCTGACGTAACTGTTTTCACATGTGTTTCAGGAGCTAATGTTTGAGGTTGATTCATGCAACACTTAGGATGTACTTTGAGCTTTAGTGACTTAAAATCTACAAGACAATAATAATGTTGTTGTTATTTCGCAGAGACAATTAAATTTCCATTTTGTTTTCCTTTACTCCAAGACAATGTAATCAAACTTAATGTAATAATACAAAACTTTAATTACCATGGTTGTTGAAACAATACTTCTGTTACGACACTCCCCGACATTTCCGTCGCGGTTTGTTGTTTTACGCAGTCGGAGTGTGACACCGGTGGCCAGTTAAATACCTGTATTTAGCTAATATGCATTATATATGTATCCATATGCATGTAGGTGTGAGTAAGGGGTGTAGGTGGCGGCCATATGTGCCCACCATGTTGCCTCATTTCTTGCATTATGCCAAGTGTCTCACCTAGGTTCTATAACCCATACACCTTTCATGCATACATGCATATTTCAAGAACACTCAAACTCACTTTCTCTCTCTCACCCAACCGCCCACACTCCTCTGTCTCTCTTCCATTCTCAAGTTTTGATGATTTATTGAAGATTCAAGTTCATTCCAAGGTGATTTCAAAGGTGTTTGAAGATCCAAAGGCGTTTTCAAGTGATTTCCAAGATAAGCAAGCTCCATAACATCAAAGAAATCATCAAAACCTACTAACATATTTGGAAGGTTTTAAATTACTTTAAAGTTCGTGTTCTTGCTTTTTGATGAGGATGATGATGGAAAGTTTCTCAAATACTTGTATTTCTTCACAAACTTGAAATTCTAAACAAGAAAATGGTTTTAATCAAATAAAAATTAGCAATATGTGTGGATATATATATAGATGGCCGAATACATATGTATGTATATGTTAGAGATTATGTTTTGATTGAAAGATGATACTTGATTGTGATAATTCATGAATGATGTGAGCTTTGAAAAGTGAAGGCATGTATGATCAAAAATGGTTTTTGATAAAAGTTCATATGATTGAAAAGAAATGTATGAAAAATTGATTCTTTGATGTATGCATGTTTCGTGTATGTATACATATGAATATGTACATATGGGTTATTGTTTACTAGTTCATAAATGATCATAAGTTAGTGAACTTGAAATGATATGATAAAATTTAGTTAAAACAGAATATGAACATTAAAAATAATGTTATATGATGTGTTTTTATGTTATAAGGTTTTGTCATAAGTGTGGTAGCTTTGCACGTTGTTCATGAAGCTTAGAAAGTAGTAAAATGGGTGAAATTATGTGATTTATGTGTCTTATGTGATGTCACACCTGACCGCGTAAAACAACAAACCGCGAGGGAAACGTCAGGGAGTCACGTAACAGAACTATTGTTTCACAACCATGGTTGTGACATCTGTGTATTTTAATCATCATGCATTTCCGAAACAATTTCATATTTAATAACATTGTGTTTTATTCCAATATTTGTGTATTTATTTATGGCATTTCGTATTTTCAATCCTTGTTCAAATTCGACCTTCCAAACATTTTCTAGAAGTAAAATCGCAAACCGTTATGCAAACGTATCCCGTTTAACGCGACGTACACTCCAGAACAATGACACAAGATAAAAATACCTTAAATATCCTTTACATAACTTAGAAATAAGTTTTGAAGGGTTTGGTATTGCGAAAACATTTTTATTCAGCTCTAGGGGCAATTTTGCAAAATCTGTGAAACTATGCCAATTCGCGTATTTCGCTATCCAGAACATGTACGAACATCCTTTTAATCATTAAAATATCATATTTTAGGGATTGGAATGCAAAAATACCATTCGTTACGCATTTACGGTTATTATCACATTCGTTACGATTTTCGTCGTAATTAACCGAAAACAGCAACCGTATGACCTAACAAGCCGACACCCGAACATTTATGAGCATTTTTCAAGTTCCCTATGCTTTCTCATCCTTATGAAGCCTTAAAATTTGGTTAACGGGGGTTAAACACGTCGAAAAACAAGTTTAAAGGCTGTAGGGACCAAAACTGCAACTTTTGCAAACTTCAGCCCCTGCACAAGGCTGAAGGACCGTAAGCCATGGACCATACGGTCCGTAAGGCATGCCCAGAACCAGAATTATTAGCAGCCCTTTGTTTTATTCTTGGAGGCCAAGTTGTGTGATCACCAAGGCTTTAATTCCTAGCCTAACAAGTGTATGGTGTAGATTATTCCTTGCTCACCACACAAAACACTTGGCATGATCCAATGGTTCAAGAATTCCTATAAATACCCATGATCATCTTCACTCCAACTTGCTCATTTTCTTTCATCTTCATCTTTGCTCTAAATTGGAGGCTACCATCATTGTGGAGGCTTCCTATTGAGCATTCTTGGATCCTAGAACACAAGTATGTGTTCTATCTTGATCTTGTTTAGTTGTTTTAGCTATTTCAAGCTAAAAGTCAAATAATGTTTGACTTTCGGCATTGACCATGAATTGGTCAAGACAAAGTTCATTTGAACTTTGCAACGTGATCGTAATCACGATGGTTATAGTCCTTGTGACTATACCTATTGATTACCACGCTGACTAGTTGTAGTGACGAGTCAAAGTTTCGGTCAAAATGCACGATTATGTGCATTTTGTGAGGAACTATTTTTGGGTATCGAAACACTTTGTTTTGATATCAAATCAGTTTTCTAACATAGTTAAACATGGTTTAACATATTTAACTCGTTACTTCTAGTTTAGTGCTTATTTAGGGACGTAAGTCAAGCGGTCTCAACAACCGCTTAGACTTTCGAACCCGACCCGTTTGGTCGATCATTAGAATCCGACCAAACATATATTATGACCATAGTTGTATAGGGAATAACCTCCAGGGGTATACCTTATGGTTACTTCGTTTAGTTAGTTGTATGATAGGTAGTTTATATGCCTTAGGAAAATGACCAAAATGCCCCTTTTGCACATAAATTCAATCTAAGCATATGTGACCTAAATTTTCACACTTAAATTGATTATGCAACATTATTAAATATGTTTAGGCATATAAGACTTATCATAGGACTAGTTAGACTATCCGATCACGCTTTTGCGCAACCGACACCTTAAAGTGGCGTAAACTACCTTAACGAGTCGTAACGGGTCATATGCACTTGGGATTATTTCAAATCAGAATGTAGGCTTTGTTAAACCATATCACATGAGTTCCAACACTCATTTGGTTTATAAGACCTCATTTTATCCGATCTCCCGATTTAGGTTCCGATTTATTAACATAGTGATTCCATACTTGGTGCCACTTGATTCCTTGACTTTTCGAGCTTTGTTAGTTCATTAGATCAAGGATACTTGCAATCTCAAGTGAGTACATACCCCCCTCTTTTACTTTTGCAAATATTTTAGGGTGAAACACATGTGCCTACTTGTTACTTTATTGGTTTATGTTTTTGTGACATATACTTGCTATGTTCATCTAGTACAGTTATAGTACATGATTTCAATTATGTTTTGCTATGTATGTTGACTTGAACATGCTAGCACATTGATTTATGAATTACTTTTGCACCATATGTTGACTTAGCATATGAGCACATTGATTTACATTACATTTCTTGCTATGTATGTTGACTGAGCATACTAGTACATTGTTTTTCAAAGACATTTACTTGCTATGTATGTTGACTGAGCATACTAGTACATTGGTTTTCAAAGACGTTTTTTTTCTTACATTGTTCATGACATTTTAGGGCGTTGGAGATTGACTTAATACATTCATTAACATTGATCACGCCGACCGGTAGTATGTAATAGTACCATAGGATTGACAATCTCGTTCCTACTTCCCGGGTTTGTTTGGAAGCGACTTTAGGGAATGACAGAATCCGATAAAAGGATAGACTCTTATCTTTATAAGGGTCTATCTGACTGTCAACAAAGGCTTGAATGTGTTTGCCAACGATCTGAATACATGTCTAACAATAAAAGCAATGGTTTATAAAATATATCCTTTGATTATTCAAAGACGCGTTTTATACAAGACATTTTGACTATTCAAGATATTTGGTTTACATTTGACTTTTGGTTTACACAAGACTTTTTTTATACATGACATTTATTTACTTGACATTGGTTTACATCACTTTGATTTAAACAAGACTTTTTGATGATTGGTTTATGGTAAGTGATTTAAATGACGTGACATGTGTAATATGATAAAAGCATGATGGATACGACGATGGTACAATAAGTGCTTTTATCATCTTACATATCGTGGCATTATCTAAATCATTTTCAAACAAGATACAAGACACGACTTATTTTATACAAAATTTGACACTTTTTCATAGGACAAGACATATTTTTGGTTATTGATTTAACCATGAATTTTTTTTCTTTTATATCATATTGATTTTCATATGGTTTTTTTTATAAAAGATACTTTTTATGGTTCATGGCTACTTTTGTACCATTTAAATATTTCTTTTGATAATAAAAACCATGAAACATCATTACAAAACCTATGCTACTCACATGCTTTTTTATGCTGACGTATCTATTTTCACATGTGTTTCAGGAGCTAATGCTTAAGGTTGATCTTGCGTCACTTAGGTCGGACTTTGGGCTTTAGTGACTTAAAACTTGAAGACAATTTAACTTATCTTATGTTTTATGTTTAAATTCCAGACAATGTAGATATTTTGAATCAATACTACAAAACTTTAATTACCATGGTTGTTGAAACAATAGTTCTGTTACTCCACCCCCTGACCATTCCGTCACGGTTTGTTGTTTTACGCGGTCGGGGTGTGATAGAAAGATTGGTATCAGAGCCAATGGTTATAGGGAATTAGGTTATTAGTAATGCTTTGACCTAGACTCAACATTTCTAGGACCTTAACACAAGTTATCTTGTGTTTAGAATTTAAAACACTACCATCACTTATCCTTAGGTGATTACCAAAAACAAATCCACAAATTTCAAACCCGTTTTGAAAATCAATCATCTATCCTTAGATGGTTTGTCTTTGGCGTTATGCCTTCAAAGTTTTCAAAATCTCGTCAAAGTTTGGGTCTTATTAATGTGAACACATGCAATCTGGAAGGGTGGGTGCCTGTACCTTGAGTTTTCTGTCTAAGGCTAGAGTGTTCGTACAAATCCACATTATCGGACCAGTCACTCTTACCTGGGAACTCTTGGGGTGAGTGTCCATTTATAGGATAAAGCATGTCTTCGCGATACATTATAAAGACCCATTTACTTTGATTAGTCACTGTGTGTCTATTGTTTGTTTTGAGAAACGAACGAATGACCACAATCCTTACATTCGACGATATTTTAACATGTCATTTTGATTATTCAACCTTCATCTCACTCGTTTTTCCTCATGTTTTCTCTCTTATAAGAATGCCTCCTCGATGAAACGTAAATACGGACGCCGACATGGCAGCTTTAATCGCTCAGCAGTTTGCTGCTATGCTTCCAAATCTCATAACTCAGATAAAACAAGCTAACAATAAAAACAATGCACCTGCTGCGTGCAACTTTAAACAATTTTATTAGGCTAAACCGCTCAAGTTTAGTAGTTCTGAGGGAGCAACTGGGCTCCTACAGTGGTTTGAGAGTCTTGAGAATACATTTCGCCATGTTCAGTGTCCAAATGAGCGGAAAGTTGAGTTTGCTTCTAGTGTGTTTGAAAAGAGAGCACTCACGTGGTGGAACGGAGTGATGAGAGCTAGGGGTGCTAATGTTGCTATGGGTCAAACTTGGGAGGAACTCAGAGCCCTTATGATGAAAGAGTTCTACCCTCGTCATGAAAAGAGGGCGCTTGAGAATGAGTTCCATGACCTGAAGCAAGATAGTGGTGAACACCGTGCGTATACTGACAGGTATGAGGAGTTGAGTTTGTTGTGCCCTGAGATGGTGACGCCTTTGGAAAAGGCGATTGAAAAGTACATAGATGGTCTTCCTGACCCTATTCAGGATATTGTCACCGGCAGCAACCTTACTACTGTTCGACAAGCCATTGAGCTCGCTGCTACCTTGACTGAATCGCAGATTAAAAAGGGTAAGTTCCATAGAAAGGGTGACAAGAAACCGTCTAACTGAGAAACAAAAAGGGAAAAAGGCTTAGACTTCAAGAAGATCTAGGAAGCGTAAGGCTTCTAAGAACTTTGCTGTCACTACACCACCCAATCAAGCCACTCCTAACCAGCCTGCTCAACCTCCTGCCAAGAAACAGTATACCGGCACTTCACCTCTGTGCAACAGGTGGAACGGTCATCACCAGCCTCATTCACCGTGTCGTATCTGTACTAACTGTGGACGATCTGGCCATCTGGCCAACACTTATTGCTGTCCTCCTGCTCCGAACCAAGCTGCACAAAACCCTGTTCAGCAGCCCGCACAACCTCACTACCCACCTGGTTCTTGCTATAAGTGTGGTGATCTTACCTACTATAGAAACAATTGCCCGAAGTTGGCAAACACGAATCAGGCTCGTGGGCGAGCTTTCAACATAAACGTAAATGAGGTGCGTGCAGACAACGTAGTGGTGAACAATACTTTTCTCGTTAACAACCATCCTGCTTCTATTCTTTTTGATTCGGGTGCTGATAGAAGTTTCATGTCTCTTGCTTTTGAACCTTTGTTTTCAATGCCTAGAACAAAACTACGAAAGCCCTTGGTAGTCGAAATAGCTAGTGGTGAACCCCTTAAACTTGATTCTGTCATTCCTAGTTGTCAATTGAACCTCAATAACCATCTTTTTCCTATTGACCACACACCTATGCAACTCAGGAGCTTTCACATTATAGTGGGAATGGATTGGTTAACTAAACATCATGCTGAGGTGGTCTGTTTTGATAAGATCATTCGTATACCTCTCCCGTCAGGTAAAATCTTGGATGTCATGGAGAAAAACCCGTTAGTAGCCTTAAACTCATGACTTCCACCCAAGCCCAAAAATACCTACGAAAGAATTATGTTGCTTGCTTAGCACGTATCGTAGAGGACAAAGGCAAGGGCAAAACTATTAAGGACATCCCCCTTGTTCGGGATTATCCTGAGGTGTTTCCTGACGAGCTACCTGGTTTACCCCCAGTATGTCAAGTTGAGTTCCGTATTGATCTAGTACCTGGTTCCAACCTTATAGCCAAATCCCCATACCATCTTGCACCGTCTGAGATGCAAGAATTATCTAAACAGCTTCAGGAGTTATTTGACAAAGGATTTATTCGACCGAGCTTTTCACCTAGGGGCGCTCCAGTCCTATTCGTGAAAAAGAAGGATGGATCCTTCTGTATGTGTATTGATTACTGTGAACTCAATAAACTCACGATCAAGAATCGATATCCCCTACCTCGCATTGATGATCTCTTTGATCAGCTACAAGGTGCTACCTGCTTCTCAAAGATTGAACTGCGTTCCGGGTATCATCAACTTCGTGTTCACGAGGAAGATATTCCCAAGACTGCTTTTCGCACAAGATATAGTCATTATGAGTCTACTGTTATGCCCGTGGTTTAACTAATGCTCCTATTGTTTTCATGGACTTGATGAATAGGGTTTGTAAACCTTATTTGGACACGTTCATAATTGTTTTCATTGATGATATTTTGATTTATTCAAAGTCTCGAGCCGATCACGAGCAACACCTCCGTTTAACAATGGAACTCCTAAAGAAAGAACAACTCTTCGCCAAGTTATCCAAGTGTGAATTTTGGCTTAAGGAAGTTCAATTCCTGGGACATATTGTCAACGAACAAGGTATTCATGTAGATCCCGCTAAAATCAGTGCGATCAGGGATTGGATTACACCTACTACCCCTACCGAGATTCATTCTTTTCTTGGTCTCACAGGTTATTATCGTCGCTTTATCGCAAACTTCTCCAAGATTGCGGTTCCTCTCACTGCTTTAACTAAAAAAAATAGAGCTTTTGAATGGGGACCCAAACAAGAAGAAGCTTTTCAGACCTTGAAACAGAAGCTTTGTAATGCACCTATCTATTCTTTACCTGAAGGTAACAACGACTTTGTCGTATATTGTGATGCATCGAACTTAGGCCTTGGTTGTGTTCTCATGCACAGAAACAAGGTTCTAGCTTATGCATCAAGGTAATTAAACATTCATGAAAAGAACTACACCACTCATGATCTTGAGTTGGGTGCTGTAGTTTTTGCTCTGAAAATTTGGAGACATTATCTATACGGTACAAAATGCGTGGTTTTCACGGACCACAAAAGTCTCCAACATATTTTCAATCAGAAAGAGCTAAACATGAGACAACGACGTTGGGTTGAACTTCTAAATGACTACGACTGCGAAATTCGTTACCATACCGGTAAGGCAAATGTAGCAGCTGATGCTCTTAGTCGTAAAGAACGTGTCAAACTACATTGTATTCAAGCTCGATCTGATATTCAAACCCGTATCTTTCAAGCTCAACGTGCTTGTGTTACACAAGGCACAATGGGTAATGAATTACCTGAACAACTTGAGCTTCAACTCAAAACAAAGGACAATGGATTATTTTATTTCATGGACTGTTTGTGGGTTCCAAGACAAGACAATCTCCACACCTTGATAATGGATGAAGCTCACAAGTCTCGTTATTCAATTCATCCTGGTGCTGATAAAATGTATAAGGATCTTTGTACCCAGTGTTGGTGGCCCGGTATGAAGAAATACATTGCCATGTACGTATCAAAATGCCTTACTTGTCTCAAAGTTAGTGGAGAACATCAATGCCCTTCTGGTTTGCTTGAAAAACCAGAAATTCCGGTTTGGAAATGGGAAAGCATTGGAAAGGATCTCATTACTAAATTACCGCGTACATCTAGAGGTCATGATGTCATTTGGGTAATCATTGATCGTCTAACAAAGTCAGCACACTTTATAGCAATTCGTGAGGATTTCTCTGCTGATAAACTTGCTAAATCTATGTTGATGAGATTGTATCTCATCATGGTGTTCCTTTGGACATCATATCGGATCATGATGCTCGGTTTTCATCTCACATTTGGAGAACCATGCAATCTGCTATGGGAACCTAACTTAACTTGAGCACTGCTTATCATCCTCAAACGGATGGTCAATCTAAAAGAACAATCCAGACACTGGAGGATATGCTTAGAGCTTGTGTGATGACTTTGGTGGTAGTTGGGATTCGCCTCTACCGTTGATCGAATTCTCCTACAACAACAGTTATCACTCTAGCATTAACATGGCGCCTTTCGAAGCTCTTTATGGTCGAAAATGTCGTTGACCTGTCTGTTGGAATGAAGTTGGTGAATCTCAATTCACTAGACCTGAACTCATTCAAGACACTACCGACAAAATCAAGATAATTAGTAATAATCTCTTGACAGCCAGAAGCCGTCAAAAGAGTTATGCGGACAAACGACGCAAGCCCTTGGAATTTCAAGTCGGTGATCATGTCCTACTCAAGGTATCCCCTTGGAAAGGCGTGGTTAGATTTGGAAAGAAAGGAAAACTTGTACCATGGTATGTTGGATTATTCAAGATTGTCGAGAGAATCGGAAAGGTGGCCTACAAACTTGAGCTACCTCCTGAACTTGGAAATGTTCATCCAACTTTCCACGTGTCCAATCTTAAAAAGTGTTTGGCTAATGAAAACCTCCACATCCCATCTTGATGATATTCGTGTTGATAACACGATGCATTTTGTTGAGAAACCAGTGGAAATATTAGACCGTGAAGTCAAAAAGCTGAAGCGTAGACGTATACCAATTGTCAAAGTTCGCTGGGAGTCCAAACGTGGCCCAGAGTTTACTTGGGAACGAGAGGACCAGATGAAGGCGAAATATCTACGTCTATTCTCACAAGTTTCCTCTAAATAAATTTCGGGACGAAGTTTCCTAATGTAGGGGAGGCTATGACATCTGTGTATTTTAATCATCATGCATTTCCGAAACAATTATTTATGGAATTTCGTATTTTCAATCCTTGTTCAAATTCGACCTTCCAAACATTTTCTAGAAGTAAAATCGCGAACCGTTACGCAAACGTAACCCATTTAATGTGACTTACACTCCGGAACAATGACACAAGCTAAAATACCTTAAATATCCTTTATATAATTTAGAAATATGTTTTGAAGGGTTCCGTAGGGCGAAAATATTTTTATTCAGCTATAGGGGCTATTTTGCAAAATCAGTGAAACTATGCCAATTCGCGTATTTCGCTATCCGGAACATGTACGGACATCCAAAAATTTTTGTAATCATTAAAATATTATATTTTAGTGATTGGAATGCAAAAATGCCAGTCGTTACGCATTTACGGTTATTAGCACATTCGTTACGATTTTCATCGTAATTAACCGAAAACCACAACAGTACGACCTAACGAGCCAACATCCGAACATTTCTGAGCATTTTTCAAGTTCCCTATGCTTTCTCATCCTTATGAAGCCTTAAAATTTGGTTAACGGGCGTTAAACACATCGAAAAACAAGTTTAAAGGCTGCAGGGACCAAAACTGCAACTTTTGCAAACTTCAGCCTCTGCACAAGGCTTACGAACCGTAATCCATGGACCATACGGTCCGTAAGGCATGCCCAGAACCAGAATTATTGCAGCCCCTTGTTTTTATTCTTGGAGGCCAAGTTGTGTGATCACCAAGGCTTTAATTCCTAGCCTAACAAGTGTATGGTGTAGATTATTCCTTGCTCACCACACAAAACACTTGGCATGATCCAATGGTTCAAGAATTCCTATAAATACCCATGATCATCTTCACTCCAACTTGCTCATTTTCTTTCCATCTTCATCTTTTCTCTAAATTGGAGGCTACCATCGTTGTGGAGACTTCCTACTGAGCATTCTTGGATCCTAGAACACAAGTAAGTGTTCTATCTTGATCTTGTTTAGTTGTTTTAGCTATTTCAAGCGAAAAGTCATATAAGTTCATTTGAGCTTTACAACGAGATCGTAATCACGATGGTTATAGTCCTTGCGACTATACCTACTGATTACCACGTCGACTAGTTGTAGTGACGAGTCAAAGTTTCGGCCAAAATGCACGATTATGTGCATTTGCGACGGAACTATTTTTGGTATCGAAACACATTGTTTTGATATCAAATCAGTTTTCTAACTTAGTTAAAGATGTTTTAACATGTTTAACTCATCACTTCTAGTTTATGCTTATTTAGGGACGTAAGTCGAGCGGTCTTGACAACCGCATAGACTTTCGAACCCGCCCGTTTGGTCGATCATTAGGATCCGACCAAACATATATTTTGACCATAGTTGTATAGGGAATAATCTCTAGGGGTTATACCTTATGGTTACTTTGTTTAGTTAGTTGCATGATAAGTAGTTTATATGCCTTAGGAAAATGACCAAAATGCCCTTTTTGCGCATAAATTCAATCTAAGCATATGTGACCTAAATTTTGACACTTAAACTGATTATGCAACATTATTAAACATGTTTAGGCATATAAGACTTATCATAGGACTAGTTAGACTATCCAATCGCGCTTTTGGACAAACGACACATTAAAGTGGCGTAAACTACCTTAACGAGTCGTAACGGGTCATAAGCACTTAGGATTGATTTCAAATCAGAATGTAGGCTTTGTTAAACAATATCATATGAGTTCCAACACTCATTTGGTTTACAAGACCTCATTTTATCCGATCTCCTGATTTAGGTTCCGAATTATTAACATAGTGATTCCATACTAGATGCCAGTTGATTCCTTGACTTTCCGAGCTTTGTTAGTTCACTAGATCAAGGATACTTGCAATCTCAAGTGAGTACATAGTCCCCTCTTTTACTTTTGCAAATATTTGGGGTGAAACACATGTGCCTACTTGTTACTTTATTGGTTAATGTTTTTATGACATATACTTGCTATGTTCATCTAGTACACTTATCTTACATGATTTCAATTATGTTTTGCTATGTATGTTGACTTGAACATGCTAGCACATTGATTTATGAATTACTTTTGCAGCATATGTTGACTTAGCATATGAGTACATTGGTTTTCAAAGATATTTACTTGCTATGTATGTTGACTGAGCATACTTGTACATTGGTTTTCAAAGACATTTTTTTGCTTACATTGTTCATGACATTTTGGGGCGTTGGAGATTGACTTAATACATTCATTAACATTTGTTGGTGCACATATGTCTATTGCCTACGTCTAGGACAAGTCTATTGTACATATAGGGTTTCGTAGCGTCAGAAGTTTAGTTTTGAAGTTTTTGTATGATTATTAATATTTTCGTAGGAAAATCTGTAAGGATTTTCGCACAAAAATTTCGTGCGAAAATCCAGCATCCTAGTCCCTAGTTGCTGTCAAGTCTTGCCTATAAATAGGAGACTTAGGATGTTTGTCTAGTATGCTGTTTTTGGTGATTAGTGGCGAAGCCCTGCTCGAGTCTGTAATCGTTTCAACGTTTATCAATACAAAAGACGGTTAAACAGTAATCATCGCTTGTTCTTTGTTTGTTCAATCAGCTAACAATGAATTCCGCCTCTGTTAGCTGAGCAAGTCTGACCGAAGCTCACTAAGTTGGGTCCGATCATAAGCATTCACAAGTGGTATCAGAGCCTTAAGGTCTGATTTGTGAACAAAGAACCAAACTTCAGCTGGATTCAACCTTCAAAGTTCAAGATTCATCCATTGGACACTCTTCTTCTACTCTTTCTTGGAACTTATTCTAGATCTAAAGGATTTCATGGACAATTTGGACTAGGTTATTAGTACAACGTGTTAAAATCAACTCTAAACAGCTGATTGAAACAAATGAACCTAAAATCCATCAAAATCATGCTTGAAACTGCCAAAAATGTGAAATTGTGAACAAGTGTTCGAGGAAGATAAGTATTTTCGCACGAAATACTATGTTTCGTACGAAAATCAGGGGTCTAAAACCTGATAAGTCTGATCTAACAAAACAACAAGAATTTTGCATCAAAATTTGACTTTTGGCACGAAAACTTGATTTTCGCACGAAAATCAAGGATTCATTTCGTACAAAAATTTTGTGTCTCAACCCAATTTTTAGTCAACTTAAAGTTAACTAGTTTTAATCTATTTTCTGTTTTAAGTTTTTGACAAGATGTCAGGAGAAGAAAAATTCCATAACGCGTTCGCTACACAAGCCGTCACAGCCTCCGTAGCAGCCCAGAACATGAATCTGGAAAATGAAATGGGAACCACTACGACGCCTACAAAGCTCATGAACATCAAAGACTATGAAAGTTGGAGTGAACGATTCAAGAACTGGGTTCAAGCAACGAATTTGGTAGTTTGGTTTGCACTCGAGAACAAGTATCAACCACCACTTAATGAACTCGGTATTGAGAAAATAGTAGCTCGTCTGTCCGATGACGAACGAAAAAAATACATCATTGAGAAGAAGATGATGAATCTCCTGCAGCAGGCCATTAAAGAAGAAATCTTAGTTCTCCTACAACATGATGACGACGCTCATTCATTATGGCTCGCCTTACATTAAGGGCACAAGGGAGCACTAATGTCAGGAAAGGAAAGAAGGCGTTACTGAACAAAGAATTTGAAGTGTTCAATATTCTTCCAGGCGAAAACATGAAGCAACTCATCGAAAGGTATTGCCACCTGGTAGTACATATGAAACACATGGGAATTGTCAAGACCAATGAAGAGCTAGTCGACAAACTAGCAGATTCTTTGCCGGAAGGAGATTGGGCAACATATCTAACAATTATGAAGAATGGAGCTGAGTATGACAATCTCAGTTTGCCGAGATTCATAGAAAAATTGGAAGGGTACGAGCTAGAAATGCAAAAAATGGCAAAAGGCAAGAAATCAAACTCGCAACAGGACGTCAACCTATACTACAAAGGAAATCCAAGCACTCCTGTTCAAAGTCCAAAGATCCAAACAGCCTTCAATGCCAATACAAATGCTAGTCCAGCCTCCTACAAATCTAGTGGATTTCAAACGTTTGCTTCCTTCAATCCAAACAATCACCAAGGATAACAATCGTCTCAGAGCTCAAATCAACCACAGATCAATCAGCAAAGTCAATCGAATTCTAACCAAGAATCTTGCAATGCAACATCGCAGTGAATCTCCAGAATGCTCAAGATTTTAATGAACAGACAGCTAAGCAACACATGGTACTCCTTGCAGCTGTTCTGGAATCCTATGAAAGTCTTGTAGCCCGTCGAATCGGAAATCCAGGAATGACCAAAGAAGACTACTACCAAATTGATCCAAAGGAGATGGAATTAATTATGTGGTGCATGGCATCTGTGGTTCGAAGAGCTTAGCGTTTTATGGAAATTACTGGAAGAGATGATTTAAGGGGCCTTGACGGTAAATTAGGCTTTGATAAGTCCAAAGTTACATGTTTCAAGTGCAGGGAGAAAGGGCACTTCAAGAGCGAATGCCCAAACCGAGAAGTAAAAGGCAATCATAATCCGTTTGGGGATGACCATTACAAAAAGGCAATCTATCATCGACCACAACTAGAGAAGAGATTGGTACAGATTGAAGATGGAGGTTCAAACTCCAAAGATAAAGCTCTGGTGGTAACACAGGAAGATGAAGGATTCAGTTGGAACAATTTCATTTCCAAAAAGGAAAGTCTTGCACTCATTGCTGAAATCATGGAAGAACCAGAAGCATCTGAAGAAGTTTCAGAAGAAGAGATGGAAGAAGTATTGGTAGATTACTTCAGAACTTCAGCAGAAGAAGAGAAACACCTGGCATGTACTCCTAAATCCTGTTTAATTGACACAATTCTGAAAACTTTTGCAGGAAGCTTTGAAACTGGACATACAGAAGAAAGTTCTGAAGAGACAAAGACAAAATGTGTGGAGGTGATAGATGTAACCAAACTTGTGACACTGGAGAGCTTAACCGATATTGCCAACAAAGCACTCATGGCCAATACAAACGAGGTAGTTAGTGTGAAAGAACAGGTAGAAAAGGTTGAAACAGCTAAAGAAACAATTAAAGCTCAAGCTGACGAATTGGTCAGCTCATGCTTAAAATGTGCAGAAGCATTTGAGCAATGTGCTGAGAAAGAAAAAGCTTTTAAAGAACTTAAAACATACAATGATAAGCTGTCATACAATTACAACACCGTAAAAGAATCATATGATAAGCTCAACAGGACCATTCGACTGTATGAGAAAACTGTCAAAGAAGATGACAAAACAATTTCAATGCTCAAAGCGACTGTGATGGACAAACAAATGGCCATCAATCTTCATATTAACACAATTGTTGAGCTAAAAAGTGAGCTGGAGAAAACTAAAATTGAAACAGAAAGGGTTAACAAATTGTTAATCAGTTACTCTACCAGCATGTATGTCCTTGATCATATTCTGCCAAAACCAGAAAGCAGCAAAGATGGTAAGAAAAGTGAGAAAAATCTTGGAAAATGTTACGATCATGTTCCACCTCCTATGTGGAATAGCTATGCTAAGAAATATCCTGACGGAGTGGATAAGGCGCTGAATTTAAATCTTCTCACAGAATAGAATAACGAGCTGCCTGAAAATCTTGATGTAACATATTCAAAAACAGAAAAAGAATGTGAATCCGAGGTAGTAACCAAAGTGTTTGAAAATATATTTGAAAATGTGTTTGAAAATGAGTCTGACAGCACAGTTTATGAAAGTGCTGAGTCAAACAATGAGAAATCAGAGTCAAGTTCACATTCTGGAAGTGCGAAAAGTTTTCATGAAAATTTTATCACAACATCAAAAAATGGTTTAGGATAATGATCCTAACTATCTACAAACTGAAAGGATCAGATAAACTATACACTAATGAAAAATTCCCAGCACAGAATGTTAACTTTGACCGTGTCGATAAATTCTTTAAACTCATTGAAGTTGAAACATCTGAAATTGAGAAGAATGTTGCTAGTTTCTACTCAAAACCAAAGAAAACTCACAAAAACATTCATCCCAGAGGTAGAGGTTATCCTGAAAACAAAAGGGATGGGTTGGGATTTGAGAAGAAACAAAACAACAAATCACGAAAACAAGATTTTACAAAGAAAGTTGAATTTGTTTTTGGAACTAACACTGTTGAGGAAAAAGAGGTCACTAACAAACAAACCAACGAAGAGTTTAAGAAAGAAAAGGACCTTCGTGAACAGGCTTTGGAACATACTGTTGGAAATGATAGTAGAACCTGTTACAGGTGTAACAAAGTTGGGCATATTGCATGACAATGTTCTCTAAATCGTCCAAAACATGTTCATGAACAACAGAGGTTTATAGTAGATGAAAAGAAAAAGGGTCCAGTTGTGCCAACAAAATTTTTTAAGAGAAATGACAATGCCAATTCTATTAAGGAATCGCCAACTGTGATCATTTCAAAATTTGAAGTTGGAGAAACTTCAAAGAAAAATGAAAGAAAGGAATCTAATCTCTGCATCAAAAAGGCATTTTCTAAGTCACAAACCTGGGTAGCCGAAGCAAAAACATCTCCTGTGACTCCAAAATCAACCAATGTTCCAGTCAAATCAAAAGATAAGACTGAATTCAAGACTGGACAGTGGGTTGAGGTTAAGAAAAATGACAAAGTTGCCAAAGTTCCAAAAGTCGACATTGTGATCCCACCTAAGACCGAAAGGGCTTGGGTCTCTCTGTTTAAGTAATATGCTTTTCATAAGTGCAGGGGCTTCCAAGGTCAATTATGTTAAAGTGGATCAGGGACAGTGGAGCTTCTAGGCACATGACAGGGATGTTGGCGTTGTTGTACAATGTTAAAGCCATCAGGGGAGGATATGTTGGGTTTGCCGGAACGCAGGGCGGCAGGATCATGGGAGAAGGAATTCTGACAAACGGAGTCGTGTCTTTTGACAAAGTGAACTACATCGCTGGCTTGAGAACAATCTTTTGAGCATCTCGCAGATCTGTGATAAGAAGTTTACAAGTCACTTCAACAACAAAGAATGTGTAATTCTCAAACCTGGTTTCATTATTCCTGAGGAGTGGATCCTAAAGCGCGCTCCGCGAGAAAACGATTTTTGTGTCTTAGACATGAGCGTTGCATCCACTACTTCAAAAGAAGGACAATGTTTTGTATCAAAGGCTACTGAGAAAAAATCAATCCTATGGCATAGGAAGATGGGTCACATACACTTAAGGAAGATGAATTTTATGGTGTACAACAATCTAGTGGAAAGGGTGAATCTAAAAAATTTTCATTTATCAGACGACTGTATCAGCTACAAAAAGGGGAAGCAGCATAAGAAATCACACCCGAGAAAGCTTCTCAACTCAACCAAACTTCCACTAGAAAGGTTACACATGGATCTCTTCGGGCCTATTAATGTGAAAAGCATTACAGAAGTTCTATACTGTCTGGTCGTAACCGATGACTTCTCAAGATTCTCATGGATTTTCTTTCAAGAAAGCAAGAATGAAACATTCGACAATTTGATGATATTGTTTCGAAAGATTGAAAACATTTACCATTTGCCTATCAAGAAAATCAGAAGTGACAACGGTACTGAGTTTAAAAACAACAAGATGCTCGAATTCTGCAATGCTTAGGGTATTCATCATGAGTTCAGTGCCCCCTATACTCCTCAACAAAATGGAGTAGCTGAACGAAAGAACAGAACGCTTATTGAGACTGCATGCACGATGCTTGCTAATTCAAAGTTACCTATCAGTTTTTGGAACAAAGCTGTTGCATCTGCATGTAACACCCTCAACCACGTAATGACGGTGTAGAAGCACAAAAATACATGCTTCGAGCTTCTTAACCAGCGAAAACCTAATCTAGAGTTTTTGGAACCCTTTGGATCATCGTGTACTGTTTTGGACCCGGAAGGAAAATTTGGAGCCAGATCTTTGGAAGGATTTTTCATAGGATATGCAAGTCTGCAAAAGCGAGTCTTTCTCCCAAGCTTGAATCAGGGTATTGTTGCTCAACACGTTGATTGCCAGAGATATACAACGCCCATACAAAAATCGGAGATCCATGGCTGTTCAATTACGACGGGTTGTAGAATTCATTTGATCTGCCTGAAGAACGGTTTGAGGAAGAACTTATCTTGCTATTTCAACAACATCAGATATCGAATCAAGAGCAAGTAATAGGGCCGTTGGAAATCTCTCCAACAACAACTCCTTCCTCAGAAGCAGGTCCAAGCAACACTCAGACAGAACCAGTTGTTACACCAGCTGCAGAACCATCTTCCCCGCCGCCAGCAAACACAGAACCAGAACAAGATCCTACCTTTGATAATGGGGATTCCAGTTCAGATAAAGGATCAGAAGAGATTACAAGTTATCTCAACAATCAAGCTGCCGAAACTAGTGCGAGAAATGAAGCCACTTCCTCAGAACAAGATGCTGATCAGAATATCACAAATTTAAAAAGCTCAGTGAATGTTCCAGGTGAAGTAATACCGAGATCAGTCTCCTACCATCCAACAGATAACATCATTGGAGAACTGCAAACGGGCGTGAAAACGCGAAATCAGATCAATAAGGATCTAAGTTGTTTTTATTCCAAAGTTGCTCCACTCCAAAATAAATTTTCTCATAGTTGTTTTGTTTCTCAGGTCGAACCAGGAAACATCAGAGATGTTATTAAAGATGACATTTGGGTGGAAGCAATGCAAGAAGAATTATTGCAATTCCAGAAACTTGGAGTTTAGGAACTTGTTGATCTACCACCAAAGCAGAAAAAGATAAGCACTCGTTGGGTTTACAAGTGCAAAAGAGATGACAGAGGAGTAGTTGTTCGAAACAAAGCTCGGCTTGTAGTTCAAGGTTTTCGTTAGCAAGAAGGGATAGACTACAACGAGGTGTACTCCCCAGTCGCACATCTAGAAGCTATCCGCATTTTCCTGGCATTCGCCTCATGGAAAGGTTTCAAAGTGTACCAATTGGATGTGAAATCTGCTTTCATTTACGCTAAGGTAAAAGAGGAGGTATATGTCGGCCAACCACCAGGGTTTGTCGATCCGATTCACAAAGACAAGGTCTACTTGCTGAACAAAGCTCTTTACGGTTTACACCAGGCCCCGAGAGCCTAGTACAAGACGCTTTCCAAGCACCTACTGGCTAATTAATTCACTAGAGGAACAGTAGACAGCACCCTCTTTACAAAGGAAGTAGATGGACATCTGATTATTGTGCAAATCTATGTGGATGATATCATCTTTAGGTCGACAAATGAACAGCTGTGCAAGGACTTCGAGAAAGTCATGAAATAAATATTCGAAATGAGCGCAATGGGAGAGATGAAATTCTTTCTGGGCCTTCAGGTTGAACAACTGCCAGATGGTATTTTCATTCACCAGACGAAGTATATTCATGACGTGTTGGAGAAATTCGACATGACAGGAACTAAACCCGCATCTACCCCTTTAGCCACAAACCACGGCATTTGTCCAGACGACTATGGAGAAAAAGTTGATGAAACATTGTATCGCAACATGATCGGATCCTTGATGTTTCTGACAGCTTCAAGACCTGATATCATGTACCCCACATGCCTGTGCGCCAGATATCAGTCAAGTCCGAAGGAATCACATCTATTGATCGTCAAAAGGATCATGCGCTATTTGAAAGGATGCCCAAGCACGGGCTTATGGTATCCATGCCACGATGATTTCAACCTTGCAGGCTACTCTAACTCTGATTTTGGTTATTGCAAGCAGAACGCGAAATCTACAACTGCCGGCTGCCAGTTCTTTGGAACACGTTTGGTAACATGTCAATGCAAGAAACAGACCACGGTCGCTCTCTCTACTTGTGAAGCTGAATACGTTTCAGCATCCAGTTGTTGTTCCCAGATACTACGGATACAATAAATGTTGAGAGACTACGGTCTCCAATTTCTTGATACGCCCATATTCGTAGATAACAAGGCGCTATTGATATCATGGTCAATCCTTGTCAACACTCACGCACTAAACATATCGAGATTCGATATCACTTTATCCATGACTGTCACGAGAAAAAGTTGATACGAATTGAAAAAAACTACACTAATGACCAAAAAGAAGATTTTTACACCAAAGCTTTTGACAGAGCAAGATTTCGAAATCTTTCAAAATTAAATGGTTTAAAGAATCTGTCGTCAGGGGATATTTATGAGGTTGAATTTGAGGATGACGATGTTGGGACGTAATCCTCACTGGTTAGTCAAAATGTTTTTCTGTAAATAGCTTACATGCTTTCTTAAAAAAAAAATCCAAAAATATGTTTTTGATTTTTAGGGGGAGAAAAAGTTGTGAAAAATACAAAAACATTGAAAAAAATCATGAAAAATACAAAAAAATGAAAAATATACAAAAAGAGTTTTGTGTATAAGAGGAGATGATAGTACATTAGTGGACCATTACAGTACGCTAAAGAAATGTAGTGTTTAAAAGCATCTAAACAGGTCTTTCTAAGTATATGTCGGTAGGCTTCGCACGTTCAGTAAACTGCTTTCAGGATATAAACCTAAAAAGATAAACTGGTAAATCTGTGGCTTAACATCTCTCGGATATATGGGATTGGTACCCCGAAATTTCGTTTGAGAGAATGCCAGATTCTGAGATACTAGGTCTTTATATTTAGTTGATATCTGGGGTATTATACGATTCTTCTTATTTTGCGTCAGCAATGGCCTAGAACTTGTATAATACTTTCGCATTATTCACCCTCAAAGCTGCATAAAAAATGAAGAAAAATGTCATAAAAAGATACGACATGCTGCAGTACAAAAATCGAAAGATTCCCAAGAGGAACACCACGAAAGTCGAGCCTTCCTCTCTTTCTCTGTACGGAAGTACTAACCTGAGCTCTCAAGGTCTCGTAATTCACCCCCTATACAAATATCAATTAGATATATTCACCTGTGAGATGAAATCTAGGGAATCTTGATGCGGGAGTATATTCTGAGGTGGGAAACACAGATTAGGCCATGTTGCTAAAATTTACGTAACATATCTAAAAGCAGTTGAGAAATGTGTAGAGGTTTAAGTGGATCAGTATACCGACAATCTGAAGAAAATTTGTTTAAGAACTTAAAGTTTCATATAGAGCAATGGTACTGGTAATGTGTCTCAATAAACTAATATGATCCTCTAACATAAACTCGCAAAAATATGTCTGTAAATATGTTTGTACATATTGCTTCAAGTGTTTCTAAGATAGAAGTATTAAAATTCAAAAGGATTTTCTGTTTCTACATTAGTTTCTTACTACCAGTGATTGAGAACAGATCTTCAAAGTCTAAAGCAACAGAATGCAGAGGAAAATCATTTGATCGATGGGCTGGGAGCTAATCTGGAAACTAAGTCTGGTTTGAAACGTTGAAAAGTTCATTAATTTGAAACTTAAAATCTAAGAACAATATCAGTTTCGGTCAAAAGGTGGTCAACCAAGGTCATTAACTTGGACTTCGTAGCCAAAACAGTTAAACAAGGTCATTAACTTGGACTTGGACAACTGTGTGGATAATTAAAACTGAAAACAAACAGAAGAGTTGGAAAGTTGAGAAAATTTCAAAAGGACCTAGATTTTTCGCATGAAAATGCAATTTCCGCACGAAAATTTGGTTAAAGTTCACCAACCAAATTTTTGTACGAAAATCGGCTGGCCTATATATAAGAGAGGCTCAGATCCTTCCGCACGAAAACTGTTAAGGATATTGGTGCGGATTCTCTGAAGCTATTTGTGCACTTTTTCTCATTTCACTCACTTCTCAACGTTTTTGACACATTAGGGAGGTTGATTTGCACACCTCTTTTAATGGCGAAGGTATTCACCGAGATTGAACTGTTAAAATTGGACTCGTCGGACCTTAAACGGACCAAAACGTAGATCTAGGATAAACTAGCCGGTAAAAGTTAAAATTGAACCCTCCAATGTTAAAATCGGCAAGTTTAACTAAGGTTTACCATTTCAATTTCTTGAAAAAGTAAAAAATTGCAAGTGTTTAAGTCGGTTGAAAATGTGATAAACTGTTGAGGAAGATGAAGATTTTCGCACGGAAATATTGCATATCTGCAAGAAAATTCATAACAAAAAGTGTTATGTTTTGGTTTGATTATTTTCACACGAAAATTTAAGGAAGCTGTATTATACAAATTTTCGTACGAAAATCTGGAGAAATTTAAGTTTGTGAAAATATTTCTAACTTTTTCACATCTCTCTATCTCACAGAAAACCATGTATGAGTTCCATCCAATGCACAACTCATGCTGATTGATCGACAAGGACGTACCAGAATTTGCTCCGTTCTCGCAATACATAGACTTTCTAGAAAGGCTGCCGGTTTATTATGCTCTTACACAGCATCACGACGTTTATGCTTCTCACGTCGATAGACTTTGGGCTACAGCGGAGTTATCAGCTGATTCTAAGGCTATTATGTCAGCAGTCAAAATTGGGGATAAAGATGTGGAGATTGCTATCACGAAAGATCTTATACGCACGGTGCTGCACTTTAGAGATGAGAAAGATTTTCCGACAGGATTTACTGAGAAGTTTGTCAAGGGCTGCTTTTTCTGAATGGGCTACAATGGATATGTGAATTTTGCTCCGTACAAGATCTACAAGCTGGGTCTGCCATACAGATTTCTTGCCCACTGCATTACACGCTCCCTGAGTCATATGAAAAGGGGGCTGGGATGATTTGGTTGACTATCACATGTGTATGATGGTAGCAGTGGTATTGAACAAGCCCTACAACTTCAGTAGGATTATTTTTGACCAAATGGTGATGAACTTGGGGAAAGGTCAATTTTTGCAGTACCCCCGATTCATTCAGATGATTCTTGATCACCTTCACCCTAACCTCGAGAAGAAGAAAGATGATATTTTGGAGCAAGAACATAAGACTACATCCGACCTCCACAATATCAGCAACTATCACGAAGGAGGAAAGGCTCCAGCTTGCAAGCCTATCTTTGGTACATTTGTCAAGACTGATTATGTTGCTCCGCCTAAAGGGAAATGGAGGAATGTAGACAGCGTTGATGAAACTGATGAATTAGAAAAGTTAAAAGATTTTGTTGAGAAAAGAAGTAGTTGGTATGTTAAGGGCGAAAATGAGAAGGGTCATTACGGGAGAAAGAAAGCAGGATCTTCTTCAACGGCGACAAAGAGAAAGAAAACATCTGAAACATCCTATTCGGGCGCCCAAACATCAAAGGAAACAAGCAGGTGTTAATACAGGATTGATTGATGAGCCTGATAGTGAACAGGTGAATGTTGAAGAGACTGTGCAACCAACTTAGTCAGTTCAAGTTGAAGAAACTTTGGAACAAACCACTGCAGATATCGAGAGAATGGTAACCGAAGCAGGTGGTGGCGATAATGAAGCGCCATCATCAAGCACAGATTCAGAGGATAGGAGAGAAGATGCGAGGAAAGAGAAAGAAAGAAAAGAACTAGAGAAAAGAGAAAGGGACAGAAAATTGGTAGAGGATAAAAAGCGAAAGGCTACAGGTGACGATGACACTACTTATGAGCCGTGTGAGGCTGAAGAAGATATTTCTATCGTCAAACCTGCGAAGAAGAAAGCTGGTTGAAACATACAACAGCAAGAAAGCCTGAGTCTACTGCTAGAAAGCTTCGTATCAAGCTAAAGCCAAAGCCTACTAAGGCTCCAGTTGCCCCAATTGCAGAAACAACATCTGAACTACCTCCATCTCCTTCTCCTCAGCATATTGCTACGTAGACTCGTGTTCCATCTCCTCCACCGGTTGTTGATCCTCCAGTTACTTCTCCTACTCCACAGCACACTTCTACTGAGGTTCCTATTTCTTCTACTCCACCAGTTATATATCCTCCTGTTGTATCTCAAGCGCAAGCAACATCATCTGCTCATCCTACACAACAAGATCCTCCAGTTAACACAGCTTTTGATGACTATTTCTTTGATATGGGTAGTATTCCGGGGGAGATAGGCTCATAGCTGATGACGTTTATGTTGGAAGGCTCAATGAGTTGGAAGAAAAATTGAAGTCTGCTGATGAGAAGATAAAGATCCTTGAGTCTGATAGGGATAACATCAGAGAGATTTTGAGATTGGTGTCTGATAATAGTGAAAGATACTTCCAGGCTTCCCAGAAAGTTGCTGTTTATGAAGAAATTAAAGTTCTGGAGAATGAAAGGGAGGTTTTAAAGGCAACTCTGAGCAGTTACGAGACAGAGAATCAGAGGATCATAAAGAAAATGGAAGAGTATGAGGTTGAGCGTGAGTCGAACAATAGGCGGGTGGAGCTTATGAAGAAGATTCTGGTTCGTACTCTGGGTATATCTCTCGCTGATGAGATTGAGAAGATTGAGAGAGAGGAAGCTAGACAGAAAGTTACTGAAAGGGAACGAGCTTCTAAAGATTTATCTGATGCTGAAGGCCGAGGTAAAGAAAAGATTGATGATATAGCCGTGGATATAGCTGCTACTTCATCAGCTCCTTTGATCGAACAGTCTGCGCCGGAAGCTGAATCCGTGCCAGCATCTTCTGATTTAGTAGTCTATGATCCGTCTGCTGATATTAGCATGGGATTTGTGCTACAAGGGGAAGGTGTTCTAGAATCGATGACAAAAGAAAAGGCGAATGCTGATAGGGAGGTGAAGAAAGAAATTGATAATTTGGTAGACGGAACGTTTGATGAGTTAGAAAAGGAAGGGTTTGAATATGTAGAAAGTTTATTTGATAATGAAAATTTATATGTTGATGCTTACATGAAGGACTCTATTTTTGAACTAACCGGTGAACAGGTTCAGGGGGAGTCTGTCACACCCTCAATTTCCACTTGCGGAGTTTTACCGCGAGGCGTGTGAACAAACCAGAATCTGAAACACTAGTACGTCGAACGACTCTATATGATTTGATAATACGTTTTCCAAAAATCATTTGATTAACCAATTATCGTAGATTTTAGATTGTCTTAGTTAGTTACCAAAGTTTAGCGGAAGTATTAGTTTAAGTGGTTGAGCGGAAGCATAAAATAAGTAGAGAAACGGGCGCCAACACAAACGCCAAAACAAATGAAAAACCCAAAACAATGTTTGTAAATGAGACTCGATAAAAGATGTCTTGATCAATGCAAGTGAGTGCACCTAGAGCTCCTAGCGTCCTGAGAAACATGTAAAGAAACAAGTGTCAACATTAAAGATGAGTGAGTTCACAGGTTTTCATAAATTCGTTTGTTCGGTTATGAGTTTGTTTCCCCCGTTATCCCTAACTCGGGATAACAATTTAGTTCCATTATTCCCAACCCGGAATAATAATGATGTTGGTTCCATTATTCCAAACCCGGAATAATAAGTTGTTGTTTCCATTATCCTCAACCGGGATAATATAGTTGTTGTTTCCATTATTCCAAACCCGGAATAATAAGTTGTTGTTTCCATTATCCTCAACCCGGGATAATATAGTTGTTGTTTCCATTATTCCAAACCCGGAATAATATAGTTGATTCGTAATTAAGTTCAATGTTAACATATATAGGTAGCTAGCCTAAAGTTATGTCACGTAAGTGTTCGCGATCGAAGCTGACTGTTGTGCCTCCGTGTTGCCAGGCCTATCACTGACCATGGCGAAGTTAGGCCGAATTATTCACCCGTTGACCATACCCGGTCGGCTAGCGCGACTAGCTCGGATGGGGCTTGTCGGGCCCAGTAGTACTACTTATAACCCCCGCTATTAAAACCCAATACTAACGATCCGAGAGATTGACGAGGACTTAAGTGATATAGCTGCTTAGTGACCATAACATTACATTAATATCAACTTAGTTACCGAATAGTTAGGTGACGTTAATTTCGTATAACGTAAAGAGATTGAGTTTGAAGAACGTATACATGTTTCTCCCCCTGTTGTTTAAAAACCGGATAAAGTTAGGGGCCGTGAACTCACCTTTTGTTGCTCGGTTACTGTAGCAAAGAAGTCGTAAAGGATGGGACCGCTAATTGCGTCCTAACAAACCAATTGATTTCAAGTCAGTGTGTGAACACACCAATACAAATTCTACACTTAATTTACGCACAAAGTGATACACACAAACAAAATACCTAACACTCAAATATGCATGCAAGTATCCTCATGTGATCATAGTAATCAAAACAATTTATCATGAACATAATCCAATCCATGCAACACTTTGGTGCACACAATCACAAGTTATCAAATTTCAGCTTACATACTCATAATTCAGCTGTTTTCTAGGATTTTTATAAAATAGTTCCAACGTTCAAAAATTCCAATTATTTTACAGCAGGTGACATTTATACTGTAGAAATTTATATAAATTTTCCAAGTCCTAAATCTTTACCAATTAACCATAAATATTAATATACTAGGCTGCAGTCAGATTCGTCGCTTTCTGACTGCAGTCCACGGAAGAATTTATTTAAAAATCACTGATCGTCCGATTAACAAAATTCCAGTTGGAGTTGCCCGGAAATTTTCATACCTAGTTTCTGTACAAAATTCATGACTCGACTCCATACTGATTATAAAATCCAACTCAATAAACAACTAACAAAATTTCAGGATTTTCACAGCTTTAGTTACTGAACTTATTTGGCCACTTAAAAATATCAAACGACTTCAGAAAAATATGAATCTAGCGCCATTAGATTCGTTATTCAAATCTCTACGTTCTAGACATCATAAAATCCGTTTTTCGACAACTAATGACCGAGTTACAGCCAGATGAAGTCGGCTGTAACTATTACTCAGCAACCTGTTTCAGCATATTGTTACCATTAACTTGCCTAAACCGTCAATATAATTAACCTAGGCGATCAAAAACTGATTTTCTAATCATAGATCAATACCAATATCACATCCATGCAAAACCTAATCCACACCTCTAGTTTTTTATAAACAAAACATACTTGGCAAACTTATAAGTTCCGAAAACAATCATACATGTAACAATGATAAATCAGCCGATTCAAACACATATAATCCGAAAACAAACCAATCACTTCATTCAAGCACATATATCCGAACATGATCCTGTAATCAAAAGATAAATCCTAACCTTTACTATCAAGCTTAATGAACCGTGAGTAGGCGAGGAACCCGATGATCCAGGATAGTTGCGACCGAGAGGATGAAAGGAACAAGCTGTTAGCGACCGAGAAAGTGATGTATGGTTGATCAGATCAAGATGATGAAGGACGAGGTTGTTTGCGATCAAAGAGGTGATCAAGTGGAAGAGATGGACTGTTTTGCGATCGGAGAGATGACAGATTGGCTACCGACGGCTGTTTTGCTTTTAGGGTTTTGTGTTTGTGAAGGATGCATGCATGGTTAGTATATATAGGCAAAGAGATAAGGGTTACGGTTTGGGTTTGATCCTTGTTCTCGGCCAAGAGTGGTTTGGGTTTGTTCGGTTTGGGTTGCACGCGGCCGAGTCTTTGGAGTTTAAGGTTTGGGTTAGAACTCGGTTCACTCCTAGAGTCACAAGGAGTTTAAGGTTTGGTTCGTGTCGCGGTTCGGTTCGTGTACATATTTGCCATGATTATTTTATAACTAACACAATCACATAATCGCACATCACGTATTCACTAACTCGTACACGTTTAATACATAGCATATAATTCACTCGACAAGTATTACGTTTAAGTTATCCGAAAAACCCGGGATGTCACATTATCCCCATGTTGAAAGAATTTTCGTCCCGAAAATTGAGTAAACGCGGTTTAGCATGCAGCGTACATGTTTAGAGTGCCACGCACAAAGAGTTAGTTCGTTTATGATGGTACGCGAAGTTACAAGAATTTCCCAAGTGCCATGCACAAAGATTCCCAAGTGCCATGCACAAGGACTTAGTTAACAATAGTACACGAAAGTATGAGAAGTTTCCAGGTTGTCACATCATCCCCATGTTGAAAGAAATTTTCGTCCCGAAAATTTAGTTACTGGTATTGTTAGTTTGCTGCTCAGTTGCGAAGAGGTGTGGGTATTTGCTTTTCATTTGATCCTCTCTTTCCCACGTGAACTCCAGTCCACGCTTAGAGTCCCAACGAACCTTAACGATTGGAATATTGCTGTGCCTTCGAGTCTTGATCTCACGATCCATGATCTCGATAGGCTGTTCCACAAAGTGCAGTTGTTCATCCACTTGGATCTCATCCAATGGAATGACTAGAGTTTCATCTGATAGACACTTCTTCAGATTTGACACGTGAAATACGTTGTGAGCTCCACTGAGTTCGGCAGGAAGGTCTAATTGATAAGCTACGGGTCCAATACGTTTCAAGATTACAAACGGGCCTACGTATCGTGGGTTTAGTTTGCCCCGTTTTCCAAAGCGGATTACACCCTTCCAGGGTGACACCTTTAGTAGGACGCGGTCGCCTACTTGAAATTCGAGCGGTTTGCGTCGTTGATCAGCGTAGCTTTTCGGTCGATCTCGTGCCGCCGCCATGCGGTTTCTGATTTGTACAATCTTTTCAGTAGCCTCAAGTATTAACTCAGGGCCTGTGAGTTGACTGTCACCGACTTCTGCCCAACAGACCGGTGATCTACATTTACGACCGTATAGTTCCTCAAACGATGCTGTTGAAATACTCGTATGATAACTGTTGTTATATGAGAATTCCACTAAAGGCAGGTGGATTTCCCAACTAATTCTGAAGTCTATGACGCATGCCCTAAGCATGTCTTCCAAGGTTTGTATGGTCCTTTCACTTTGACCGTCAGTCTGAGGGTGATAGGCTGTGCTCATATCTAAGCGTGTTCCCAACGCTTTCTGGAGTGACTGCCAGAAGTTGGACGTGAAGCGAGCATCTCTATCTGAGATGATGGATGTTGGCACTCCGTGCCGAGAAACTACTTCCTTAATGTAGATGCGAGTCAACTTCTCCATCTTATCTGTTTCTTTAATAGCTAGGAAGTGTGCGGACTTAGTTAAACGATCCACAATCACCCAGATGGTATCGCAACCACCCAAAGTTCACGGGAGTTTAGTGATGAAGTCCATCGAGATCTGATCCCATTTCCACACTGGGATCTCAGGTTGTTGGAGTAGCCCCGATGGCTTTTGATACTCTACCTTGACTTTTGCACAAGTCAAACACTTACTCACGTAGGTGGCTATATCGGCTTTCATGTTGGGCCACCAATACGCAGCTTTAAGGTCTTGATACATCTTATCCGAACCAGGATGGACAGAGTATCGGGATTTGTGAGCTTCGTCCATGATTAGCTCTCTGAGGTTTCCGTAGAGAGGTACCCATATGCGATTCATGAAATACCGGGCTCCATTGGGTTTTACTTCCCAATCGCGTTCCATTTTTCCCACCGATTCGGCCTTGATGTTTTCCTCCTTAACTGCTTCTAACTGGGCGTCGCGTATTTGTTCGGGTAGCCCCGAATGAATAGTGAGTTGTAATGCTCGTACACGGCGAGGTTTCAAGTGTTCCTTCCTACTGAGGGCATCAGCTACCACGTTAGCTTTACCTGGGTGATACCGAATGGCACACTCATAATCGTTCAAGAGTTCGACCCAGCGACGCTGTCGCATGTTCAACTCCTTCTAATCGAAGATGTGTTGGAGGCTCTTGTGGTCTGTAAAGATTGTGCACTTCGTTCCATAGAGGTAGTGTCTCCAAATCTTAAGTGCAAACACTACTGCTCCCAATTCCAGGTCATGCGTCGTGTAGTTTTTCTCGTGAACCTTCAGTTGTCACAACGCATACGCGATGATCTTATCGCGTTGCATGAGTACGCATCCCAATCCCTGAATGGAAGCATCACAATATACTACAAAGTCATCTGTCCCTTCCGGCAGGGACAGAATGGGTGCACTGCAAAGTTTCTGTTTCAGCAATTGAAATGCTGCTTCTTGCTTGTCACCCCAAGCATACTTGATGCCTTTCTGGGTGAGGGTAGTAAGCGGTTGTGCGATCTTTGAAAATCCCTCGATGAAACGTCTGTAGTAACCAGCCAAACCCAAAAAATGGCGGATCTCCGTCAGTGTCCTAGGTGCTTCCCAGTTTTTGATAGCTTCAATCTTGGCAGGGTCTACGTGGATACCCTTTTCATTCACGATATGCCCGAGAAACTGAACTTCCCGAATCCAGAAATCACACTTTGAAAGCTTGGCATATAGCTTCTCCTGTTGAAGTAATCCTAACAGTAATCGTAGATGTTCAGCATGTTCTTCTTCACTTTTGGAGTAGATGAGTATGTCATCGATGAACACAATGACAAACTTGTCGAGGTATGGTTTACACACACGGTTCATGAGGTCCATGAACACCGCGGGTGCGTTGGTGAGACCGAAGGGCATGACCAAGAACTCATAATGGCCATACCGAGTACGAAATGCCGTCTTAGCGATATCCTCCTCCCTGACGCGTAGCTGGTGGTAACCGGACCGTAGATCAATCTTGGAGTAGTAACTTGACCCTTGAAGTTGGTCGAAGAGATCGTCGATGCGAGGTAACGGGTATCGGTTCTTGACTGTAACCTTGTTGAGTTCCCTGTAGTCGATGCACATGCGGATGGTCCCGTCCTTCTTCTTGACAAAAAGGACTGGAGCTCCCCATGGCGAAGCGCTTGGTCGGATAAATCCCTTTTCTAACAGTTCCTGAAGTTGGGTAGACAACTCCTGCAGCTCGGCTGGAGCTAGGCGGTATGGAGCCTTGGCGATAGGAGTTGCATGGTTCGCCAATTCAATTTCAAACTCCAATTGTCGATGAGGTGGAAGACCAGGTAATTCCTCTGGAAATACATCGGAAAAATCACGGACGACAGGGATATCTTCTATACGTTTCTCGTCCTTAGGCTGTTCGGTAACCAGTGCGAGTAAAGCGAAGGAGTTCTTTCTCCGAAGATACTTCTGCGCTTGCATGTAAGAGATGATGTTGGTGACGGCGCTTGCCTTCTCGCCTTGCACCGTCAAGATTTCGTCGTTAGAGAGCGGAATACGGATAGATTTTTCGAAGCAGAGAACTTCAGCCCGGACGTCGGATAGCCAGTCCATTCCGACTACCACGTCAAAACTACCCAGGGTTGTTGTCATTAGATCAATGGTAAAGGTGTGACCCGCGAATTTGAGTTAACAGCCGTATACTATATGGGTCACATCTACGGATTTACCATCTGCTAGTTCTATGACATAAGGGGGTCTCTAAGGGTTTAGGCGTGAGATATAGGTTCTTCCTAAAAGACTCAGATATAAAACTCCTATCCGCACCCGTATCAAAAAGCACAGTAGCAAAATGTTCATTAAGGGGAAACTTACCGGTGACCACGTTCGAGTCGTTTCTGGCCTCTCCGCGGCCCAATGTAAATGCGCGACCTTTGGCACCTCCTGTGCCACCGTTTCCATTGTTGTTGTTGTTATTGTTGTTGTGGTTATTGTGGTTGTGGTTGTTCCCACCATTGTTGTTGGTGTTACGCAGCTGTGGGCAGTCTCTTTTGAAGTGGGCAGTGCTACCACACTGATAGCATCCCCGGTTAACACCCTGTTGTGGGCCTTGGGGTTGATTTTGGTTCTGTCGGGACATGATTTCCCCACGACAATCCTTTACCGCATGTCCCATCTTGCCACATTGTTGGCAGCGATTTCCGGCACAAGGGCCGTTATGATGAAGATTACAGCGGTTGCACTGCGGCTTTCGACCTGCATAGCCGCTTGCGTTCTGGTTGTTGTTGTTGTTGTTGGCGGGCTGATTTTGGTGACCCCGGTGGCTGTTGTAATGATTGAACCGTTTCTGGTTCCCCTGTTGCGGCTGGGATGACGAAGACTGTCGAGCAGACGAGTCTTCAAACTTTCTTTTGTTATCAGGGGCAACTTCAGTTGTACCCCGTGCTGGCAACTTCTTTTGTTCCATCGCCTTATCGGTGAGTTTGTGCGCCAATCGGTTTGCTTGATGCTCAGTTACAGGGTTACTAGCCATTACCATACCCTGAATCTCCGGAACCAGACCCCCAAGATAGAACTCGAGTCTTTTCTCCACAGTGTTGGCCAAATCGGGACATAGAAATACCAAGTCATGATGTTTTGCTGTGTATGCCTCTATTTCAGATCCCACCATCTTGTGGTTCCATAAGGTTTGCTCCAACTGTTGCACTCTGTCTCGCGGACAGTACTCTTCTTTGATTAGGGCCTTAAACTCGGCCCAGGCCATAGCATTTGCAGCAATAAGTCCACGCGTTTGGACTTGTGCATTCCACCAAGTTAGTGCCCCATCTTCCAGTGTTGAGGCTGCATACTTGACCATGTTGGCCTCCAAACAGTTGCACATTTCAAATACTGATTCAGATTTTTCGATCCAGCGGACCAGTCCAATGGGTCCTTCTGCCCCCGAGAATTTGCTTGGTTTCGCGTCGAGGAACATCTTGTAGGGGTTAAGACCCCTCCTGCTGCTGGTGGGTTTTGAACACCTGCCAGAGCAGCATTCACGTGTTCTTGGATCATTGCGGCTAATTCTTAAGGCGTCATGTTGAGATTTCCGCGACGTCCAGTTGTCATTTTAGATCTAAGTAGAAAATAAATAGACCAAAGGAAAGTAAATAAAATAAGCGAGATGTGTCAGTCTTCTACGTCTCCATCCCCCAAATCGCTATCGTTGCCGTCATCCTCCGCGGCGTTTCCAGCTTCTACAGCTGGGTCTTCCTCCTCTGGATCCTCCTCTGGATCCTCTACCGACATTGGAGGGGCCGGTGCTGGGGCAGGTACTGGTGCAGGTGCCTGATTTTGTTCCAGTTCTTGAATTCTCCAGCTAGACTCAAGAACTCTGTCCTCTAGCCAGTCAGCCCTTAGCTGCTCGGCACGAAGATCTCTGGCTAAGGTGTTACGAGCTATCTTACTCGTATGCTGCTCTTCCTCGAGCGACTCAGTTTTACCTGTCAATTGTCGTATCATCCATCCCTGTGCTTGGATGGTTTCATGCATTCTTTCTAGTTGTTCTTGTTGCGTTCTTATCATATCTCTAAGTAGGTCGTTCCCTACTTCTAACGAGTGAACCGGTTCGACCGTCACAACGATGGTCGGGCGTGAGGACGACTCCTCCCCTATAGCGAGTCTTTTCCTAGCAGCTGAGCGTGTCTCCACGCCATAAGATGGTAAGGGTTCCACCATAGGTGCCTTTCCTGGCGCTCTTGGTTGCGTAAGTTTGTCGGATGATGATGAGGATGAGGATGACATTGCCTTTAGGCTGTGTAGTTAGTTACGAGTTGCATTCGTTTCAATTATGCATTCATATTTCACATAACATAGTTGTGGTACATCACATAACAAGATATAACAGTTCGGTGCCAAACTAAGTCTAGTGTCGTGAAATCAGCTATAGTTTAGGTCTACTTCTAATGCAAACCTGGTTCTCTATAGCTAGTGGCTCTGATACCAATCTGTCACACCCTCAATTTCCACTTGCGGAGTTTTACCGCGAGGGGTGTGAACAAACCAGAATCTGAAACACTAGTACGTCGAACGACTCTATATGATTTGATAATACGTTTTCCAAAAATCATTTGATTAACCAATTATCGTAGATTTTAGATTGTCTTAGTTAGTTACCAAAGTTTAGCGGAAGTATTAGTTTAAGTGGTTGAGCGGAAGCATAAAATAAGTAGAGAAACGGGCGCCAACACAAACGCCAAAACAAATGAAAAACCCAAAACAATGTTTGTAAATGAGACTCGATAAAAGATGTCTTGATCAATGCAGGTGAGTGCACCTAGAGCTCCTAGCGTCCTGAGAAACATGTAAAGAAACAAGTGTCAACATTAAAGATGAGTGAGTTCACAGGTTTTCATAAATTTGTTTGTTCGGTTATGAGTTTGTTTCCCCCGTTATCCCTAACCCGGGATAACAATTTAGTTCCATTATTCCCAACCCGGAATAATAATGATGTTGGTTCCATTATTCCAAACCCGGAATAATAAGTTGTTGTTTCCATTATCCTCAACCCGGGATAATATAGTTGTTGTTTCCATTATTCCAAACCCGGAATAATAAGTTGTTGTTTCCATTATCCTCAACCCGGGATAATATAGTTGTTGTTTCCATTATTCCAAACCCGGAATAATATAGTTGATTCGTAATTAAGTTCAATGTTAACATATATAGGTAGCTAGCCTAAAGTTATGTCACGTAAGTGTTCGCGATCGAAGCTGACTGTTGTGCCTCCGTGTTGCCAGGCCTATCACTGACCATGGCGAAGTTAGGCCGAATTATTCACCCGTTGACCATACCCGGTCGGCTAGCGCGACTAGCTCGGATGGGGCTTGTCGGGCCCAGTAGTACTATTTATAACCCCCGCTATTAAAACCCAATACTAACGATCCGAGAGATTGACGAGGACTTAAGTGATATAGCTGCTTAGTGACCATAACATTACATTAATATCAACTTAGTTACCGAATAGTTAGGTGACGTTAATTTCGTATAACGTAAAGAGATTGAGTTTGAAGAACGTATACATGTTTCTCCCCCTGTTGTTTAAAAACCGGATAAAGTTAGGGGCCGTGAACTCACCTTTTGTTGCTCGGTTACTGTAGCAAAGAAGTCGTAAAGGATGGGACCGCTAATTGCGTCCTAACAAACCAATTGATTTCAAGTCAGTGTGTGAACACACCAATACAAATTCTACACTTAATTTACGCACAAAGTGATACACACAAACAAAATACCTAACACTCAAATATGCATGCAAGTATCCTCATGTGATCATAGTAATCAAAACAATTTATCATGAACATAATCCAATCCATGCAACACTTTGGTGCACACAATCACAAGTTATCAAATTTCAGCTTACATACTCATAATTCAGCTGTTTTCTAGGATTTTTATAAAATAGTCCAGCATTTTTTACATTTATTTATTTCTTTATTTATTATTTTTTTTTGATCGGGAAACAACGTTCCAAAAATTCCAATTATTTTACAGCAGGTGACATTTATACTGTAGAAATTTATATAAATTTTCCAAGTTGTAAATCTTTACCAATTAACCATAAATATTAATATACTAGGCTGCAGTCAGATTCGTCGCTTTCTGACTGCAGTCCACGGAAGAATTTATTCAAAAATCACTGATCGTCCGATTAACAAAATTCCAGTTGGAGTTGCCCGGAAATTTTCATACCTAGTTGCTGTAAAAAATTCATGACTCGACTCCATACTGATTATAAAATCCAACTCGATAAACAACTAACAAAATTTCAGGATTTTCACAGCTTTAGTTACTGAACTTATTTGGCCACTTAAAAATATCAAACGACTTCAGAAAAATATGAATCCAGCGCCATTAGATTCGTTATTCAAATCTCTACGTTCTAGACATCAGAAAATCCGTTTTTCGACAACTAATGACCGAGTTACAGCCAGATGAAGTCGGCTGTAACTATTACTCAGCAACCTGTTTCAGCATATTGTTACCATTAACTTGCCTAAACCGTCAATATAATTAACCTAGGCGATCAAAAACTGATTTTCTAATCATAGATCAATACCAATATCACATCCATGCAAACCCTAATCCACACCTCTAGTTTTTTATAAACAAAACATACTTGGCAAACTTATAAGTTCCGAAAACAATCATACATGTAACAATGATAAATCAGCCGATTCAAACACATATAATCCGAAAACAAACCAATCACTTCATTCAAGCACATATATCCGAAAATGATCCTGTAATCAAAAGATAAATCCTAACCTTTACTATCAAGCTTAATGAACCGTGAGTAGGCGAGGAACCGATGATCCAGGATAGTTGCGACCGAGAGGATGAAAGGAACAAGCTGTTAGCGACCGAGAAAGTGATGTATGGTTGATCAGATCAAGATGATGAAGGACGAGGTTGTTTGTGATCGAAGAGGTGATCAAGTGGAAGAGATGGACTGTTTTGCGATCGGAGAGATGACAGATTGGCTACCGACGGCTGTTTTGCTTTTAGGGTTTTGTGTTTGTGAAGGATGCATGCATGGTTAGTATATATAGGCAAAGAGATAAGGGTTACGGTTTGGGTTTGATCCTTGTTCTCGGCCGAGAGTGGTTTGGGTTTGTTCGGTTTGGGTTGCACGCGGCCGAGTCGTTGGAGTTTAAGGTTTGGGTTAGAACTCGGTTCACTCCTAGAGTTACAAGTAGTTTAAGGTTTGGTTCGTGTCGCGGTTCGGTTCGTGTACATATTTGCCATGATTATTTTATAACTAACACAATCACATAATCGCACATCACGTATTCACTAACTCGTACACGTTTAATACATAGCATATAATTCACTCGACAAGTATTACGTTTAAGTTATCCGAAAAACCCGGGATGTCACAGAGTCATCAGTAGAAGAGACAATGCCAAAGCCGAAAGTTATTTATCTCGAGCACGATGTCGAAGAAGGGGAGTATGTTCATAACTATTCCAAGGCTAATCTTGCAGAACTATATGGCTTACAAGAAGATTCATTTGAGTTTGATTTCGAAGAAGAATTAAAGAACACAAGCTGAGTGCCAAATGATTATGTTTTCGAAGACATCCCTGAAGCAAACGATTATGACAGAGTCATTATTGAAGATTGGGATTCAGATGACAATGAAGAGGCAAGGTATACAGCTAAAGGAACTGATGTGTTTCCTACCCTTGATGAAATGACTGCTGAGATCGACGATGAATTGTTAAAGAAAAAGGTACTAGAGGTAGTGAAAGAGGGTCCTAAACCACCAACTAAGAAAGAGATCATAGAAATGAAAAGGAAATGGTTCAAGGAGATGCCGCCTGAAAGAAAGTTCTATCATCCATGAGCTTTCTTCACCAGAGACCCTGACGCATCTCTGGGTGACATTATTAGTTGGGGATGGATCGAGGAACTCGATGTGTATGCGTTGAAATGTGAGTATGGAGTTCAATACTTCAGAAGACTAGGTGATATAAAGACCTTGCCATAATGGGACGTGAAAGAGTTGGTTCAAACCAAGATGTTAAGTATGAAGCTGTGTCCAAATGATCAGCGTTTATGGAAGCTTATCAAGTTTGAGGCAATAACATGATTTCAACTTATGGAAGCCACACAAGCCGAAAACCGTGACAAAGATTGATCCAGTTACTCAAGAAAAAGATGTGACTTTGATTGTGAAAAGGCCACGCGTTATGAAGAATATGTCTTTGAAGAAAATGGAACAAGATTTTTACAAGATCTTCAAATGGTGGCATTATGATTCGAGTATTGGAGAGGTTGTTATTTGTGTAGAGCCTGACGAAGGATCATGGGATATGTCTGAGGATCTTTCCGAAACCTTGATCATGCACAAGAGAATTTATGGATTATGGCGTGCAATTAGAGTATTGGATCCTATGTGGCTGGTCAACTGCTCAGAGAAAGATATTGAACGCTTATTCTTCATCAAGGTCAGTTATGAAGATAAAGACAAGGAGCAGGCCATGCAGTTCCAGAAAATTGTAAAAGTTTGTTATGCTAACAACATTAATTCAGGAAAGGAACGGAACACTTCATGGAGAAAGCTTGAAGATAACGAAAATAAAAAGAAAGATCTAAATGAGGAAATAATCGAAGCTCGTCGAAAGCTGGCCACCAGTGAGATTCAAGTTCGGGAACACTTACAACCGACCTCCTCCTACAGATCAGACTCCTGTTGCTTTAGACGAGCATTGAAGGCCACACAATCGATTTTTCGGATGATAAAAGTCAAATATGTTTAAAGTTTTGTTGAAGAAAAAGTTTGAAGACCGTCCAAGACTGCGGCAACATCCAAGGGGGAGTCTGTTGGTGAACATATGTCTATTGCCTATGTCTAGGACAAGTCTATTGTACAGATAGGGTTTCGTAGCGTCAGAAGTTTAGTTTTGAAGTTTTTGTATGATTGTTAATATTTTCGTAAGAAAATCTGTAAGGATTTTCGCACAAAAATTTCGTGCGAAAATCCAGCATCCTAGTTCCTAGTTGCTGTCAAGTCTTGCATATAAATAGGAGACTTAGGATGTTTCTCTAGTATGCTGTTTTTGGTGATCAGTGGCGAAGCCTTGCTCAAGTCTGTAATCGTTTCAACGTTTATCAATACAACAGACGGTTAAACAGTAATCATTGCTTGTTCTTTGTTTGCTCAATCAGCTAACAATGAATTCCGCCTCTATTAGCTGAGCAAGTCTGATCGAAAGCTCACTAAGTTGGGTCCGATCCTAAGCACTCACAACATTGATCACACCGACTGGTAGTATGTAATGGTACCATAGGATTGACAATCCCGTTCCCACTTCCTGGGTTTGTTTGGAAGCGACTTTAGGGAATGACAGAATCCGATGAAATGGACAGACTCTTATCTTTATAAGGGTCTATCTAACTGTCAACAAAGGCTTGAATGTGTTTGCCAACGATCTGAATACATGTTTAACAATAAAAGCAATGGTTTATAAAATATATCCTTTGATTATTCAAAGACCCATTTTATACAAGACACTTTGACTATTTAAGACATTTGGTTTACATTTGACTTTTGGTTTACACAAGACTTTGTTTATACATGACATTTATTTACTTGACATTGGTTTACATCACTTAGATTTAAACAAGACTTTTTGATGATTAGTTTATGGTAAGTGATTTAAATAACGTTACATGTGTAATATGATAAAAGCATGGTGGATACGCCGATGATACTTCCTACATATAAGTGCTTTTATCATCTTACATATCGTGGCGTTATCTAAATCATTTTCAAACAAGATACAAGACACGATACTTATTTTATACAAAATTTGACACTTTTTCACAGGACAAGACATATTTTGGTTATTGATTTAACCATGCATTTTATTTTCTTTTATATCATATTGATTTTCATATGGTTTTTTTTATAAAAGAAACTTTTTATGGTTAGTGGGTACTTTTGTATCTGTTAAACATTTCTTTTGATAATCAAAGCCATGAAACATCATTACAAAACCTATGCTACTCATAGGCATTTTTATGTTGACGTGCCTATTTTCACATGTGTTTCAGGAGCTAATGCTTAAGGTTGATCTTGCGTCACTTAGGTCAGACTTTGGGCTTTAGTGACTTAAAACTTGAATACAATTTAACTTATGTTATGTTTTATGTTTAAATTCCAGACAATGTAGACAATTTGAACCAACACTACAAAACTTTAATTACCATGGTTGTTGAAACAATAGTTCTGTTACTCCACTCCCCGACGATTCCGCCGCGGTTTGTTGTTTTACGCAGTCGGGGTGTGACAATGGTAATTAAAGTTTTCTATTATTGAATAGAATTGTTTACATTGTCTCGGATTTAAACATAAAACATAGCATAAATTAAAATATCTCTCATGCTTTTAAGTCACTAAAGCCCAAGTTCGTACTATGTTTAGCATGATCAACCTCAAACATTCGCTCCTGAAACATATGTGAAATAATTACGTCAGCATAAAAATGTCTGTGAGTAACATTGGTTTTGTGTTGAAGTTTCATGGCTTTGAATGATAGAAGAATTGTTATACTAAAAAGTAATCCATGAATCCTTGTCAAGAAGTTTTCTTTTTTATAGAATCATATGAAAATCGACTTATATAATAGAAATGATGCAAGGTTAAGTAATTAACCAAATGAGAGTAACTTGTATACGATATAATATGTCTTGTGTAAAAGATGTCATGTCTTGTCTTTGTTCGAAGTGATTTAGATAGCGCTACGATATGTAGTATAATAAAAGCACTTATATATAGGAAGTACCATTGGCGTATCCACCATGCTTTTATCATATTACATACGTCTTGTTATTTAAATCACTCACCATAAACCAACCAATGAAATGTCTTGTTTAAAACAATGTCATGTGTAAACCAATGCCATGTACAAACCGAATGTCTTTGTGAAAACAAACTTGTCATGTATAAACCAATATCTTTGTATAACCAAAACGTTGTGCATAAAACAATGTCTTTGAATAAACAAAGGTTTTGTTTAAATCGAAAAGTTATGTCTTATAAACCATTGCTTTTATTGTAAAACATATATTAGGATTGTTGGCGAATATATTCAAGCCTTGTTGATTGTCGGATAGACCCTTATGAAGATAAAGGTCTATCATTGTTCATCAAATTCTGTCATTACCTAAAGTCGCTTCCAAACAAACCTAGGAAGTGGGAACGGGATTGTCAATCCTATGGTACCATTACATACTGCCGGTCGGCGTGATCAATGTTAATGAATGTATCATTGTCGAGTTCAACGCACCAATATGTCTTGAACAATGCAAGCATGTCATGAAAATGTTTTGAAACCATGTACTTGGCATACTATGTCAATATACCGAGCAAAATGTCTTTGAAATCGTGTACTAGGTATGCTAAGTCAACATACAAAGTAATATGTCTTCGAAACCATGTGTAGGTATACTAAGTCAATATACCATGTAAAATGTCTTTGAAACCATGTGTAGGTATACTAAGTCAATATACCATGTAAAATATATTTGAAACCATGTGTAGGCATACTAAGTCAATATACGATATAAAATGTCTTTGAAACCATGTGCTAGGTATGCTAAGTCAACATACGAAGCAAAAATGCGATGGAAATCATGTAGTATAAGTACTATGTAATCAAAGCATGTATAATGTCATGAAAACATGAAATTAGTCATAGGCACATATGTATCACTCAAAAACATTTAAAAAACGTAAAAGAGGGGACTATGTACTCACTTGAGATTACAAGAATGTCCTTGTTCAAGAAGATAAACAAAGCTAAAGAGTCCGAGGATTTAAATGTGTCCTAATATCAGATAACTTATGTTAATATCGGGACTTTAATCGGAGGATTCAGATAGAGTGAAGTGTTATAAACCAAATGAATGTTGGAACTCATATGATATGGTTTAATAAACTTAACATTCTGATATGGAAAGCATCCTAAGTGCTTTTGACCCGTTATGACTCGTTAAGGTAGTTTACGCTACTTTAACGGTTCATTTGCGTAAATATGTGTTCAGATGGTTAGATATGTCATATGATAAGTTTTATATGCCAAAACATGTTTAATAATGTTGTAACATCAGTTTATATCTCAAAACTTTGATTACATATGCTTAAAAAGTTATGCGCAAAAAGGGCATTTTGGTCAATTTTAAAGGCATAATTAGCGACTTATCATAATACTAACCAAACGACGTGACCATAAGGTATAACCTCAGTAGGGTATTCCCTACACAACTATGGTCACAAATATGTGTTTGGTCGGATCCTAAGATCGATCAAACGGGTCGGACTTGAAAGTCAAAGCGGTGGTCAAGACCGCTCGACTTACAAACCTAAATAAGCACTAAACTAGAAGTGACGAGTTAGACATGGCAAAACATGTCTAACTAAGTTATAAAAGAGATTTGGTACAAAAAAAACTTAGTGTTTTGATACCCGAAAATAGTTCCGTCGTAAAATGCACATAATGCGCATTTTTGACCGAAACTTTGACCCATCACTTCGAGTAGTAAACGTGGTAATCAGTAGGTATAATCGCAAGGGATTTTAACCTTCGTGATTACGATCACGTTGCAAAGTTCAATTGAACTTTGACTTGACCAAAAATGGTCAGAACCGAAAGTCAAACTGTTTGACTTTGTGCTCAAAATAGCAAAAATAATGAACAAGACCACGAAGAACACTTACTTGTATTCTAGGAAGAAGAAAGCTCAGATGGGAGGCCTCCACAAGTGGTAGCAACTCCAACTTAGAGCAGATTAGAGAAAGAAAAGAATTGAGCAAGGAAATATGACCAAACTTAGTGGCTATTTATAGTGTTCTTGAATCCACAAGATCATCACAAGTGTCCCATGTGTTGGCATGATCTTAGGAGGGTGTTAACAAGTGTCAAATGCAGGTTAGAAGGTGGCAATTTCGTGAACTTGGGCTCCAAGGCTTTGCATAAGAAGCTGCCAAGTTGCTGCACATTTTTTGCTGTCTGGCACCTGGACACGGACTTCATCCATATATGGATATGGTCCGCATCCACCTTCTGGGGCCAAAGTTTGCTTTTTGGCAGATTTGGTCCCTGGACTTGTATTGTCATGTTTTGTCGCTTTTAACACCCGTTAACCTAATTTTTAAGCTTTATAAGGATGTAAAAGCATAGGGTACTTGAAATATGCCTGGAAATGTTGTGGATGTCGGTTCGTTTGGTTGTACGGTTGCGTTTTTTGCTTAATTACGACGAACGCTTTAATAAATGCGAAAACGGGAATAATTGCGTAACGAATGATATATTTACGTTATCATCACTAAAATACAAGATTTAAATGATTACAAAAATTTTGAATGTGCATACGTGTTCCGTATTAAGAAATACGCGAATCGGCATACTTTCGCAGATTTTGCAAAATAGCCCGAGCTTGAATAAACATGTTTTTGCCATACCGAACCTTTCAAAACTTATTTCTAAGTTATGTATAGGATTTTAAGGTATGTTAAGCTTGTTTCATTGTTCCGGAGTGTACGTCGCGTTAAACTGATTACGTTTGCGTAACGGTTTGCGATTTCAGTTCTAGAAAAGGTTTGAAAGATCGAATTGACAAAAGGTTGAAAATACACAAATGTTATGAATTTAAAAAAATATCGGAAGTAAAACACAATATTTCATTGATTGATAAATTGTTCGGAAATCGTTACATGATTGAATTACCACAAATGTCACAGTCTCCCCTACTTTAGGAAATTTCGTCCCGAAATTTAATTAGAGGAAACTTGTGGAAATAGATGTGGGTATTTCACTTACATTTGATCCTCTCGTTCCCAAGTAAATTCTGGGCCATGTTTGAACTCCCAGCGAACTTTAACAATCGGTAATTGTTTGTGCTTTAGCTTTTTGACTTCACTGTCCATTATTTCCATAGGTTTCTCGACAAAGTGCATAGTGTTATCAACGCAAATTTCATCAAGAAGGATGTGGAGGTTTTCATCAGCCAACCACTTTTTCAAATTGGACATGTGGAAAATTGGATGAATATTACCAACTTCAGGAAGTAGCTCAAGTTTGTAGGCCACCTTTCCGATTCTCTCAATGATCATGAATGGTCCAACATACCATGGTGCAAGTTTTCCTTTCTTTCCAAATCTGATCACACTTTTCCAAGGGGACACCTTGAGTAGGACGTGATCACCGACTTGGAATTCCAAAGGGTAGCGTCGTTTGTCTGCATAACTCTTTTTGCGGCTTCTAATTGTCAAAAGGCTATCACGAATTTTCTTGACTTTGCCGGTTGTGTCATGAATGAGTTCAGGTCTAGTGAATTGAGATTCACCAACTTCATTCCAGCAGACAGGTGAACGACATTTTTGAACATATAGAGCTTCGAAAGGAGCCATGTTAATGCGGGAGTGATAACTATTATTGTAGGGGAATTCGATCAACGGTAGATGCAAATCCTAACTACCACCAAAGTCGATTACACAGGCTCTAAGCATATCCTCCAATTTTTGGATTGTCCTTTCAGATTGTCCATCCGTTTGAGGATGATAAGCAGTGCTCAAGTTAAGTTTGGTTCCCATGGCAGATTGCATGGTCCTCCAAAAGTGAGACGAGAATCAAGCATCACGATCTGATACGATGTCCAAAGGAACACCATGACGAGATACAATCTCATCAACATAGATTTTAGCAAGTTTGTCAGCAGAGAAATCCTCGTGAATTGGCAAAAAGTGTGCTGACTTTGTTAGACGAACAACGACTACCCAAATGGAATCGTGACCTCTAGGAGTGCGCGGTAATTTGGTAATGAGATCCATAGCAATGTTTTCCCATTTCCAAACTAGAATTTCTATTTGTTCAAGCAAACCAGAAGGGCATTGATGTTCTGCCTTAACTTTGAGACAAGTAAGGCATTTGGAGACGTACAAAGCTATGTCTTTCTTCATACCCGGCCACCAATACTGGCTACGAAGATCCTTGTACATTTTGTCTGCACCTAGATGATTTGAGTAACGATATTTATGGGCCGCATTCATAATCAAAGTGTGGAGATTGTCTTGGCTTGGAACCCACAAACGGTTTAGGTAATATAACAACCCATTGTCTTTTGTTTCAAGTTGAAGCTCAAGATGATGTGGTACTTCATTACTCATCATGCCTTGTGTGATGCAAGTACGTTGAGCTTCAAGAATGCATTTCTGGATGTCAGGTCGAACTTGAACACAATGCAACTTGACATGTTCCTTACGACTAAGAGCATCAGCTACAAAATTCGCCTTACAAAGATGGTAGCGAATTTCGCAGTCATAGTCGTTCAGAAGCTCGACCCATCGTCGTTGTCTCATGTTTAGTTCTTTCTGAATGAAAATGTGTTCGAGACTTGTGTGGTCTGTGAAAACCACGCACTTTGTACTGTATAGATAATGTCTCCAAATTTTGAGAGGGAAAACAATAGCACCCAACTCAAGACCATGAGTGGTGTAGTTCTTTTCGTGGATCTTTAGTTGTCTTGATTCATAGGCTATAACTTTGTCTCTTTGCATTAGAACACAGCCAAGGCCTAAGTTTGATGCATCACAGTATACGACAAAGTCGTCATTACCCTTAGGTAAGGATAAAATATGAGCATTGCAAAGCTTTTGTTTCAAGGTATGAAAAGCTTCTTCTTGTTTGGGTTCCCACTCAAAAGTTTATTCTTTTGAGTCAAAGTAGTGAGGGGAACCGCAATCTTGGAAAAGTTTGCAATAAAGCGGCGGTATAACCCGTGAGACCAAAAAAATGAATGAACTTCTATAGGAATAGTAGGTGTATTCCATTACTTAATCACACTGATTTTGGCGGGATCTACATGTATACCTTGTTCGTTGACAATGTGTCCTAAGAATTGAACTTCCTTGAGCTAAAATTCACACTTGGAGAACTTGGCATAGAGTTGTTCCTTCTCTAGGAGTTCCATCGTTAGACGGAGATGTTGTTCACGGTCAACTCGTGTCTTTGAATAAATCAAAATGTCATCAATGAAAACAATGATGAACTTGTCTAAATAAGGCTTACAAACCCTATTCATCAAGTCCATGAAGACGGCATGAGCATTTGTTAAACCGAAGGGCATGACAGTGAACTCATAGTGACTATATCGAGTGCAGAAAGCTGTCTTGGGAATATCTTCTTCGAAAACACGAAACTGATGATACCCAGAACTCAGATCAATCTTTGAGAATTTAGGTAGCACCTTGTAGCTGATCAATTAGATCGTCAATGCGAGGTAGGGGATATCGATTCTTGATTGTGAGTTTGTTGAGCTCACGGTAATCGATACACATACCGAAAGATCCATCCTTCTTTTTCACAAAATCGACAGGAGCGCCCCCAAGGTGAAAAGCTCAGACGAATGAATCCTTTGTCTGATAACTCCGGAAGCTGTTTTGACAACTCTTGCATCTCAGATGGTGCAAGACGGTATGGAGGTAAACCAGGTAGCTCTTCAGGAAACACCTCAGGATAATCCCGAACAATAGGGATATCTTGAATAGTTTTGCCCTTGTCATTCTCCTCTACGATATGTGCCAAGAAGGACACATAATTCTTTCGTAGAAATTTTTGGGCTTGGGTACATGTCATGAGTTTAGGCTACTAGCGGGTTTTTCTCCACGAACCTCTAAGGTTTCACCAGACGAGAGAGGTATACGAACGATCTTATCAAAACAGATAACCTCAGCATGGTGTTTAGTTAACCAGTCCATCCCTATTATGATATCAAAACTCCCGAGTTGCATTGGCGTGAGGTCAAGGGCAAAGATGGTTGTTGAGGTTCAATTGGCACTCACGAATGACATAATCAAGTTTAAGGGGTTCGCCACTAGCTATTTCGACTGTCGAAGACTTTCCTAGTTTGGTTCTAGGCATTAAAAGCATAGGTTCAAAGCTAGGGATACGAAACTTCTATCAGCACCCGAATAAAAAAGAATTGATGTAGGATGGTTGTTAACGAAGAACGTACCTTTCACCACCTCGTTGTCTACACACGACTCGTTTGCATTAATGTTGAATGCTCGTCCACGCGCCGGGTTTGCATTTGCCAACTTTGGGCAGTTGTTCCTGTAGTGGGTAAAATCCCCACAATTGTAGCAAGACCCAGGTGGATAGTGAGGTCGCACGGGATTGGCTGGCTGTTGAACAGGGTTTTGAACAACATGATTCGGGGCAGGAGCAGAACGACAAGTGTTGGCCAAATGGCCAGTTCGTCCACAAGTAGTGCATATATGGCATGGGAGATGGGGCTGGTGGTGATAGTTGCATTTGTTGCAAAAAGGTGCATACCGACATATTGTTTCTTGGCGGGTGGTTGAGCAGGCTGATCAGGAGCAGCTTGATTGGGCTGTGTAACAACAACGAAGTTCTTGGAAGCCTTACGTTTCCTAGATTTCTTGGAGGTTTCGGCTTTGTTATTCTTACCTTTCTCAGACTTGACAGTGGGTTTCTTGTCACCTATGCGGTGTAGTTCACCCTTTTTGACTTGAGATTCAGTCAGGGTTGCAGCTAGCTCAATGGCTTGTCTAATAGAAGTAGGGTTGTTGCCGGTGACAATATCCTGAACTGGGTCAGGAAGACCGTCTATGTACTTTTCAATCGCCTTATCAAAAGGCGTCACCATCACAGGACACAACAAACTCAATTCCCCATACCGATCGGTATAGGCACTGTGTTCTCCACTGTCTTGTTTTAGGTCATGGAACTCATTTTCAAGCGCCCTCTGTTCGTGACGAGCGCAGAACTCTTTCATCATAAGAGCCCTGACTTCCTCCCAAGTTTGACCCATAGTAATATCAGCTCCTCGATCTCTCACTACTCTGTTCCACCACGTGAGCGCCCTCTTTTGGAACACGCTATAAGCAAACTCGACTTTGCACTCATTCGGACATTGGACATGGCGAAATGTACTCTCAAGACTTTCAAACCACTGTAGGATCCTAGTTGCTCCCTCAGAACCCTAAACTTGAGTGGTTTAGCCGAATTAAACTGTTTAAAGTTGCACGGAGCAGGTGCATTATTGTTGTTATTGTTAGCTTTGTTTATTTGAGTTATGAGATTGGACAGCACAGCAGCAATATGCTGAGCTATTATAGCTGCCATAACAGCGTCCGGATTTACGTTTACGTTACGTCGATGAGGCATTCTTAAAGAGAGAAAAAAATGAGAGAAAATTAGTGAGATGAATGTTCTTATAATCAAAATGAGATGTTATAAATATCGACGAAATGTAAGGATGGTGGTCGTTTGTTCGTTACTCCAAACAAACTAACGACACACAGTGACTAATCAAAGTAAATGGGTCTTTATAATGTATTGCGAAGACATGCTTTAGCCTATAAGTGGACACTCACCCCAAGAGTTCCCAGGTAAGAGTGACTGGTCCGATTATGTGGATTTGTACGAACACTCTAGCCTTAGACAGAAAAGTCAGGGTACAGGCACCCACCCTTCCTGATTGCATGTGTTCACATTATTAAAACCCAAACTTTGACGAGATTTGGAAAACTTTCGAAGGCATTAAGCCAAAAACAATCATCCAAGAATAGACGATTGATTTCAAAATTGTTTTGAAAATTGTGTTTCTGTTTTGGTATTCACCTAAGGATAGGTGATGTTATTGTTTGAAGATCTAAACACAAGATAACTTGTGTTAGGGTCCTAGAAAGGTTATAGTCTAGATCAAAGCATTACTAATAATCTAATTCCCTATAACCGTTGGCTCTGATACCAATCTTTCTGTCACACCCCAACCGCGTAAAACAACAAATCACGGCGGAAATGTCAGGGAGTCACGTAACAGAACTATTGTTTCACAACCATGGTAATTAAAGTTTTGTATTATTGAATAGAATTGTTTACATTGTATCGGATTTAAACATAAAACATAGCATAAATTAAAATGTCTTTCATGCTTGTAAGTCACTAAAGCCCAAGTCCGTTCTATGTGTAGCATGATCAACCTCAAACATTCGCTCCTGAAACATATGTGAAATAATTACGTCAGTATAAAAATGCATGTGAGGTACATTGGTTTTGTGTTGAAGTTTCATGGCTTTGAATGATAGAAGAATTGTTAAACTAAAAAGTAATCCATGAATCCTTGCAAAGAAGTTTTCTTTTTTATAGAATCATATGAAAATTGATATAAAAGAAATGATGCAAGGTTAAGTAAATAACAAAATGAGAGTAACTTGTATACGATATAATATGTCTTGTGTAAAAGATGGCGTGTTTTGTGTAAAAGATGTCATGTCTTGTCTTTGTTCGAAGTGATTTAGATAGCGCTGGATATGTAGTATAATAAAAGCACTTACATATAGGAGACTGTAACATTTGCAATTTTCAAAGCATTGTACAATTTCGATCATTTCCGTACTTAATAAAGTTTTATGTTTTATTCGTGTATTTCGTTATCTTACATTCATGACATTATTCACGGTGATTGATGTTAATTTATGGTATTTGAAGTGTTGGCGAGTCCAAACTTTATTTAATCATATTCATGAGGAAAAATTTATCAAAACGCTTAAAATCCTTATTTTACGAATTTAAGCGCATACTACGCAGTGCAGCGTGTATACTACGAAATACAGACAACACAGTCGGTCTAGGCAAATAAAATATTATTCAGCAATATTATGGCGAGATAAAATACCCGGTGGCCAGTTAAATACCTGTATTTAGCTAATATGCATTATATATGTATCCATATGCATGTAGGTGTGAGTATGGGTGCATGTAGGTGTGAGTATGGGGTGTAGGTGGCGGCCATATGTGCCAACCATGTTGCCTCATTTCTTGCATTATGCCAAGTGTCTCACCTAGGTTCTATAACCCATACACCTTTCATGCATACATGCATATTTCAAGAACACTCAAACTCACTTTCTCTCTCACACCCAACCGTCCACACTCCTCCCTCTCTCTTCCATTTTCAAGTTTCGATGATTTCTTGAAGATTCAAGTTCATTCCAAGGTGATTTCAAAGGTGTTTGAAGATCCAAAGGCGTTTTTTCAAGTGATTTCCAAGATAAGCAAGCTCCATAACATTAAAGAAATCATCAAAACCCACTAACATACTTGGAAGGTTTTAAATTACTTTAAAGTTAGTGTTCTTGCTTTTGGATGAGGATGATGATGGAAAGTTTCTCAAATACTTGTATTTCTCACAAACTTGAAATTCTAAACAAGAAAATGGTTTTAATCAAATAAAAATTAGTGATATGTGTTGATATATATATATATATATACACATGGCCGAATACATATGTATGTATATGTTAGAGATTATGTTTTTATTGAAAGATGATACTTGATTGTGATAATTCTTGCATGATGTTACCTTTGAAAAGTGAATGCATGTATGATCAAAAATGGTTTTTGATAAAAGTTCATATGATTAAAAAGAAATGTATGAAAAATTGATTCTTTGATGTATGCATGTTTCGTGTATGTATACATATGAATATGTACATATGGGTTATTGTTTACTAGTTCATAAATGATCATAAGTTAGTGAACTTGGAATGATATGATAAAATTTAGTTAAAACAGAGTATGAACATTAAAATAATGTTATATGATGTGTTTTTATGTTATAAAGTTTTGTCATAAGTTTGGTAGCTTTGAATGTTGTACATAAAGCTTAGAAAGTAGTAAAATGGGTGAAATTATGTGATTTATGTGTCTTATCTGATGTCACACCCGACCACGTAAAACAACAAACCGCGGTGGAAACGTCAAGGAGTCACGTAACAGAACTATCGTTTCACAACCATGGTAATTAAAGTTTTGTATTATTGATAGAATTGTTTACATTGTCTCGAATTTAAACATAAAACATAGCATAAATTAAAATGTCTTTCATGCTTTTAAGTCACTAAAACCCAAGTTCGTACTATGTGTAGCATGATCAACCTCAAACATTCGCTCCTGAAACATATGTGAAATAATTACGTCAGCATAAAAATGTCTGTGAGTAACATTGGTTTTGTGTTGAAGTTTCATGGCTTTGAATGATAGAAGAATTGTTAAACTAAAAAGTAATCCATGAATCCTTCAAAAGAAGTTTTGTTTTTTATAGAATCATATGAAAATCGATTGATATAAAAGAAATGATGCAGGGTTAAGTAAATAACCAAACGAGAGTAACTTGTATATGATATAATATGTCTTGTTTAAAAGATGTCGTGTTTTGTGTAAAAGGTGTCATGTCTTGTCTTTGTTCGAAGTGGTTTAGATAGCGCTACGATATATAGTATAATAAAAGCACTTATATATAGGTAGAACCATCGGCGTATCCACCATGCTTTTATCATATTACATACGTCTCCTTATGTAAATAACTCACCATAAACCAACCAATGAAATGTCCTGTTTAAAACAATGTCATGTGTAAACCAATGCCATGTACAAACCGAATGTCTTTGTGTAAACCAACTTGTCATGTATAAACCAATATCTTTGTATAACCAAAATGTCGTTTATAAAACAATGTCTTTGAATAAACAAAGGTTTTGTTTAAATCCAAAACTTATGTCTTAGAAACCATTGCTTTTATTGTAAAACATATCTTAGGATTTGTAACACCCCAATGGCGTAATACAACAAGACGCGGCGGAAATATCGGGGAGTCACGTTACAAATTGCTCACAACTACTGGTACTAAACTGTTTCATTATTGTTAACATTGTTTTACAATACCAAGAATACGTGAAGTTGTCTTTTGATTAAAGAAGTTTAAAGCCCGGATGCATTCCTATGTGCAGCATTCTTGAATAATCGAAACCTGAAACATATGTGAAAAAGAAACATCAACAAACAATGTTGGCGAGTACATAGTTTCGTTGGCCAAATTATTGGCAAAAAGATTAGTTTTGCAACACTTTAACAACTACGAGAGTCGTCTATTTAAAATGGACTCTTTGAAGCCAAGGAATGGCAAAAAGATTTAGTATTGCAATACATTAACTTGAGTATGAAACTTCTGACGAAAATAGTTTTGTATATGGCAACATGATTAATACTAAGTAATTTTTATGCCATTGAAAATTGGACTTTGTTCATTGTAATCGCCTAGAATTCGGTCATAAAACTTGCGAGTATGTTATTAGAAATCCAATCAAGGATTAAAAACAACATTACTGAAATTTTTCGTAACTCGTGTGAGTATTATCAGAAAACAAATCAATGATTTAAAATAATACTTTGGTTATCCTTCTAAAAATCTAACATATAAATATATGAAAGAGTTTTACAAGGATTTGGATATTGTACTTTGAAACAATCGAACACAAAATCCTAATGTGATTCGGATAACGCTACAAGAGTAATACAATAAGAACACTTACATATAGGAAGTACCAGAGGCATATCCACAATGTTCTTATGGTATTACACTCGTTTCGTTATCTAAGTCACAACTAATCACAATAACCACATAATCATCATCTCGTCACATCGTCTTGTCACATACGCATTAAAGTACACTAAGAATCCAATAAAGGACTACCAATTAGTACCTTAAACATCCCACGTGTATCTAACTATGAAGATAGATAAATGCATTAGTGATTTTGTTTAGTCACTTTCCTCTTCAAATATGCATTAAAGTACAAAGAATCCAATTAAGGACTACCAATTAGTACTTTAAACATCCCACGAGTATCTAACTATAAAGATAGGTAGATGCATTAGTGATTTTTGTTTAGTCACTTGTCTTGTCACATTGTCTTGTCAAATACGCATCAAAGTACACATTAGAATCCAATTAAGGACTACCAATTAGTACTTTAAACATCCTACAAGGATCTAACTATGAAGATAGATAGATACTATAAGGATTTTGGTTTAGTCACTTGTCTTGTCTCATTGAATCACAAAATCCTAAATCCTAATGCTGATTCGGATAAGGCTACGAAGGGTAATACAATAAGCACACTTATATATAGGAAGTACCAGCGGCGTATCCACCATGTCCTTATTATATTACTCTAGTTTCGTTATCTAAATCACCAACAAATCTCTACACATAAACAATAACCATCATCTTGTAAAGTACTTCTTACAAATCTAACTACAAAGATAGAAAGATTCTACAAGGATCTCATCAATTTTCGTGTTTGCATAATAGGAATAATACACAAAAAGAACTTAGTAAGCACATACATGCCATACATTTGAGAAAATTCGGTTACACATATGAATCACCCTAAAACATTTGAAAACATAAAAGAGGGGAGCTATGTACTCACATGGGATTGCGTATAGGTCTTGTACAAATGATATAACAAGGCTCAATGGATCAAGAGTTCAAAGTTGAAATGGTTCCTAGCGTATCGGATACTATGTGTTAGTGTTGAAACTTGAAAACAAGAGATCGGATAGAATGAAGTCTTATAAACCAAACGAGTGTTGGAACTCATATGAAATGGTTTTATAGACTTAACATTCTAATTTGGAATGAATCCTAAATGCTTTTGACCCGTTATGACCTGTTAAGGTAGTTTCCGCTACTTTAACGTGTCATTTGCATAAAAACACATTTGGTTTGTCAAACTAGTCTTATGATAAGTCTTATATGCCAAAATAAGTTTAATAAAGTTGCAACATCAGTATATAGGTCAAAAAGTTGGTTATATAGGTCAAAAATGGCATTTTGGTCATTCATAAAGGCATAATAGACGACTTAACATAACACAATCCAAACGACGTGACCATAAGGTATAACCTCAGAGGGTTATTCTCTATATAACTATGGTCACTAATATGTGTATGGTCGGATCCTAAGATCGACCAAACGGGTCGGATTCGAAAGTCAAAGCGGTGGTCAAGACCGCTTGACTTACGACCCTAAATAGGCACTAAACTAAAAGTGACGAGTTTGACATGCCTAAACATGTCTAACTAAGTTATAAATTTTTTTTGATATAAAACAAAGTGTTTTGATCCCCGAAAATAGTTCCATCATATAATGCGCATTATTGACCGAAACTTTGACTCGTCACCTCGACTAGTAAACGTGGTAATCAGTAGGCATGATCGCCATGGACCATAACCATTGTGATTACAATCACGTTGCAAAGTTCAATTTAACTTTGCTTTGACCAATTATGGTCAGAACCGAAAGTCAAACAGAAAGTCAAACTGTTTGACTTTTAGCTCAAATAGCTAAAAGAAATGAACAAGACTAGAAGAAGGCACTTACTTGTGTTGTAGCACCCTCAAAGCTAGGTAGGAGGCCTCCAAAGGGAAGCAAACTCCACTTAGAGCAGATTATAGAGAAAGGAAAGAATTGAGCAAGTTGAAAGTATGAATAATGGTGGCTATTTATACTTGAAACAAGATCACAAGATCATGCCAAGGGTTAGGGGGTGTTGTAGGATCAAAACAAGTGTATAATGAGGTGTTGCAACCAGAGGAAGTGTGGCAAGATCAAGTGATTAGTGTCCAAGGAAGTAAACATGAAGCTGCCACCTTTCTGCTGATCTCGGGACCTCTTACGGACCGTAAGAGGTTTGCCTTACGGTCCGTAAGGCATTGGTCTGGGGCAAGCTTTTGAAAATTGGCAGAAACGGCCCCTGGACTTGTTTTGTCGCGTTTTGGCACTTCTAATATCCGTTAACCTCATTTCTAGGCTCCATAAGGATGAATAAGCATAGGGAACTTTAAATATGTCCAAAAATGTTTCGGATGTCGGTTCGTTTGGTTGTACGGTTGTGGTTTTCGGTTAATTACGACGAATGCCTTAATTAACGCGTAAACGACCGCAATTGTGTAACGAAAGATATTTTTGCATTCCAATCATTAAAATGCAAGATTTTAATGATGGATAAAATATTTGGATGTACGTACATGTTCCGTATTACGAAATACGTGAATCGATGTACTTTCACAGATTTTGCAAAATAGTCCCTGTGATCGAATAGGCTTGTTTTTGACATACCAAACCCTTCAAAACTTATTTCTAAGTTATGTAAAGGATATTTTAGGGTATGTTTAATGGGTTATGTTCAAGTATCAGTTATCTGAAAGCCTTCAGAGAAAAAATTTTTAAAAGCCCGAAATTTTGGCATAAGGGTTACAGTCTCCCCTACTTTAGGAAATTTTGTCCCGAATTTTATTCGAAGGAGACCGTAGAGCGTCTTTGGAATAATTGAAAGCTAACAAAGCTCGAGATTCCAAAGATGTAGAGTATCATTTGGTGTTGGGAATGTTTGGGGGATTCAAAGGGTAAACAAAGATATTCAAAGTATCTTCAAGGTATACAAACCTTTAGAACTTTTGAATCTATAAAGCGTCGTCGAGTGTATAAATTTTTTTGTATGGCACTATGTTATACTTTAGGCACTTAGTGTAATTCCATAGCAAACAAAGGGGTGTACATTCAAGCCTAGCCATACGTACACGGTTTCTAACGTCCCACGAGGTACACCCCATGTACCATGAGCATCTCATGCATAGGAGACGGGCTAACATACCTTTGGCATCAAGATCGTCACCTTTAACACCATAATATACTCTCGGTCTGCTCGAATAGAGTTAATGAATGTACTCGTCTTGTCCATTGCATTCAATAAACAACTAACAAATAATCACATAATCACATAATGGTCCAAGATAACATAAAACCTTCAAGCGATCCTGGTAACATTCTGAAGAATAACACAATATGAACACTTATATATAGGAAGTACCAGCGGCGTATCCACCGTGGTCTGATTGCGTCATACCCTTCCCGTTACCTAATCACTCTAGATTTTATGCCATCATCTTAACAAGGCTTACTATGATTCTCATGTGTCGATCCCCGTAATTAAGTGTGCACGTACCCATAGTTACGCGTTTCGTTACATGGTCCACATAGCTCCTCTTTTTAAGTAAAGGAAAACAGATAATTAGGTCGAAGTAACATCTAAGATCAAATAAGCATCATCATATCACAACATCTATTGAATCGACATTGTTTCATACTGGAAATGTTAACACTACTTGTTTTGCATTCAACAAAATCAGTAGCAGGTATTTCATTCTAGTACAAATATATGTTTCATAATAGCCATATAGATAGCATGTATCATATGCTAAGTATGGATTGCCACAAACAATGTAAGTATGTAAAACAAATGCTTTGAAATCTTGTGCTAGGTATGCTAAGTCAACATACTAAACAATAGTGTATTTGTAATCATGTACTATACATAATAGATTAACAAACCATGTATGTAAATAACATGAAAACAAAAGAAGTAGTAATAGGCACATAATATCTATAGTGTTTGTTTTGCAGCGATTGTGTGAATGCACTAGTGTGCAAATCATAATATGTTATTCTTGCGAGATTTAGCTCCTAACGATTAAGAATAGAATCCTCGAAATTGGTACATAGTTGTAATTACACACAGTTTAATCATATTGGAATTTGTAACTGAAATACGAATGACAAGAATGAAGAAAAACTTCTTGAAATTTATATTGTCATTACAAATATTATTGAAATATTGTTCATAGTTCTTGGATAACAAAAAGAAAACGTAAAGGTTCAAATGATCATGAGTGCTTGATCATCAGCTTGAACCTTATTGACATTGTACATTCGTCCATTAGCATTAGCAAGCTTAGGGTAGTTTCGCTTGAAATGATTTAAATCACCACAATTGAAACATACTCCAGCTGGATAGCGAGAGCGTGCTTGAGTAGGGGCAGCTTTGTTTTGGATGCGACATGTTGTAGCTAAATGTCCATGAAAACCACAAATTGTACACTGGCGGCATGGAGAATTTGTTGGGTGGTGATTGTTGCAACTGTTGCACCGAGGATGTTTCCCATGATAAGTCCCCCTAACGGGTACTGAATTGAGTGGGATTGGTGCAGCAATCGTAAAATTCTTTGAAGTCTTACGCTTCTTAGAATATCAGAAGGTTCACCCTTTGTTTCTTGTGTAGTTCGTTTCTTGTCTCCCTTTCGAAATAGTTTCCCTTTTCTAACTTGGGAGTCAGTTAGGGTAGCGGCTAATTCCTTAGCCTCCCTAAGCATTGCAGGTTTGCTACCAGTGACATGTCTTGGATCGGATCAGGTAGGTCGTCAATGTATTTCTTAATGGCCCGATCCAAAGGTGTTACCATAGTGGGGTAGAGCAGGCTCAAATCCTCAAACCGATCTGTATAAGCATGGTTTTCACTGCTATCTTGTTTAAGGTGATAGAATTCGGTTTCAAGTAGCCTTATTTCGTGTCGTGGACATAATTCTTTCATCATAAGATTCCTGAATTCTTCCAACGTTTGTACCATAGCTACTTCTGCACCTCTGTCCCATAATACCGTTCCACCAAGTGAGTGCTCTATTTTCGAAAACACTCGAGGCGAACTCTACCTTATGCTCGCTAGAACACTGAACATGGCAGAATGTGCTTTCTTACTCTCAAACCATTGTAGGAGTCTAGTTGCTCCTTCAGACCCATTAAACTTTAGTGGTTTAGCCGAGTTGAATTGTTAGTAGTTACATGGCGTAGGAACATTTTTGTTGTTGTTATTGTTTTAGTTTTGATTAATCTGGGTCACAATGTCTGGGAGTACAGCAGCTAAATGTTGAGCTATCAATGCTGCCATTTCAGTGTTCCAACTGGCGTCACGGTGAGGAGGCATCTTGAAGAGTAGCTATAATGAAAACAAAATAAGTTAGATCTCGTAGAATTGTTATAAATTTAAACACCATAATGTAACCCTTGTGCCAAAATTTCGGGCTTTCAAAACTTTTTCTTTGAAGGCTTTTCGATAACTAATAAACGTAATCCGTTTAACGTAACGTACACACCGGGACAAGGACATAAGCTAAAAATACCCTAAATATCCTTTACATAACTTAGAAATAAGTTTTAAAGGGTTTGGTATGTCAAAAACAAGCCAATTCGATCATATGGACGATTTTGCAAAATCTGTGAAAGTACGCCAATTCGTGTATTTCTTAATACGGAACACGTACGTACATCCAAATATTTTTTCCATCATTAAAATCTTGCATTGTAATGATTGAATGCAAAAACATCTTTCGTTACGCAATTACGGTCGTTTACGCGTTAATTAAGGCGTTCGTCGTAATTAACCAAAAACCACAACCGTACAACCAAACGAACCGACATCCGATATTTTTTTGGACATATTTCAAGTTTCTTATGCTTATTCATCCTTATGGAGCCTAGAAATGAGGTTAACGGATGCTAGAAGTGCTAAAACGCGACAAAACAAGTCCAGGGGCCATTTCCACCAATTTTCAAAAGCTTGCCCAAGACCAAGGCCTTACGGACCATAAGGCAAACCTCTTACGGTCTGTAAGAGGTCCCAGATCAGCAGAAAGGTGGTAGCTTCATGTTTACTTCCTTGGACACTAATCACTTGATCTTGCCACACTTCCTATGGTTTCAACACCTCATTATACACTTGGCATGATCTTGTGATCTTGTTTCAAGTTTAAACAGCTAGCCATTTTCACCTCATTTCCTTGATCAATTCTTTCCTTTCTCTAAATCTACTCTAAGTGGAGTTTGCTTCCCTTTAGAGGCCTCCTACCTAAGCTCTTGAGGGTGCTACAACACAAGTAAGTACCTTCTTCTAGTCTTGTTCATTTCTTTTAGCTGTTTGAGCTAAAAGAGTGACATCAATGTATTTTAATCATCGTATTATCCCGAACGATTTTGTAATTTTATAATATTGAGTTTTATTCCAAGATTTATTTTAAGACTTACGACATTTCATATTTTCAATCCTTGTTCAAATTCGACCTTTCAAATCACTTCTGGAAGTTAAATCGCAAACCGTTACGCAAACGTAATAAGTTTAACGCGACATACACTCTGGATCAATGGCATAAGCTAAAAATACCCTAAATACCATTTATATAACTTAGAAATAAGTTTTGAGGGCTTCGGTATGGCAAAAACATAGTAGTATAAGGAATAACCCTCTGAGGATTATACCTTATGGTCACGTCTTTTGGTTAGTATTATGATAGGTCGTTATTATGCCCTTTATAATGACCAAAATGCCCTTTTTGCACATAAATTCATTTTAAGCATATGAGACTAAACTTTTAACATATAAACTGATATTACAACATTATTAAACATGTTTGGGCATTTAAGACTTATCATAGGATATGTTTAACCAACTGATCACGCATTTACGCAAATGGCACGTTAAAGTAGCGTAAACTACCTTAAAGGGTCATTACGGGTCAAAAGCACTTAGGATCACTTCCAAATCAGAATGTTGAGTTTATTAAATCATATGAGTTCCAACACTCATTTGATTTATAAGACATCATTCTAGTCAATCTGCCAATTAAAGTCCCGACTTATAACATAGTTATCCGATCTTAGGAACCATTTGATTCCTCGTACTTTTGCGCTTTATTATTTTTCTTGAACAAGGATACTTTTGCAATCCCAAGTGAGTACATAGACCCCTCTTTTATATTTTTTTCAAATAATTTGGGGTGAAACACATGTGCCGACTCGATACTTTCATGTTTTCACGCTTTCATGACATATACTTGTTATGTTCATCTAGTACATATATAGTACATGATTTCAATTATGTTTTGCTATGTATGTTGACTGAGCATGCTAGCACATTGATTTCAAAGACATCTTTTGCGGCATACGTTGACTTAGCATATGAGCACATTGATTTACATTCATTTTGCTATGTATGTTGACTGGGCATGCTAGCACAATCGATTTTATGGACATTTCTACTTCGTATGTTGACTTACCATACTTATTACATGGTTTAAAGACAATTTTCACGACATTGCTTATATTGACTATGACATTCGGTTTGTTTAACGGGACATAATACATTCATTAACATTAATCATGCCGCCCGGTAATATGTAATGGTAACATAGGACTTGACAAATCCCGTACTCCGCTTCCTAGGTTTGTTTGGAAGTAGGGAATGGCAGAATCCAAATACATTTTTGATAAACCTTTGACTTGATAAGGGTTTATCCGACAGTCCCAAGGCTTGAATGTATGCGATAAACATAACTACATAAATGTTCATATCAAATAAACCATTGGTTTTGCAACACATGACCTTTGATTTAAACTTTGGTTTATTCAAGGCATTGTTTTCGTACACGACATTTGGTTATACATGACATTTGACATTTGTTAGACAAGACATTTTTGGTGGTTATTTGATAAGTGATTTAAATAATGAGATGTGTGTAATATGATAAAAACATCTGGATACGCCGCTGGTACTTCCTATATATAAGTGCTTTTATGATATTACATATCGTAGCGTTATTTAAACCACTTCGACAAAGACAAAGACATGACACATTTGGTACAAATAACATATTTTTTTTACAAGACATTGTTTTACAAATGACATATTTTATACAATTCATTTTCATACGGTTAATTATTTAACCATACATTCTTCTTTTATATCATTTGATTTTCATATGGTTTTATAAAAGAAAATATTTCACAAGGTTCATGACTACTTTTCGTTAAAACTATTTATTTAAAGTTCAAGTCATGAATCCTCATCATCAAAACCTATGTATCGCATAGGCATTTTTATGCTGACGTACCTATTTTCACATGTGTTTCAGGAGCTAATGCTTAAGGATGATTCATGCGACACTTAGGACAGACTTGGGCTTTAGTGACTTAAAATCTAGCAAGACAAATAAAACTTATGTTATGTTTCTGTTAATTCCAGACAATGTAAACAATTTGAATCAATAATACAAAACTTTATTTACCATGGTTGTTGAAACAATACCTCTGTTACGACACTCCCGACGATTCCGCCGCGGTTTTTTGTTTTACGCGGTCGGGGTATGACAGAAAGATTGGTATCAGAGCCAATGGTTATAGGGAATTAGGTTATTAGTAATGCTTTGACCTAGACTATAACCATTCTAGGACCCTAACACAAGTTATCATGTGTTTAGATCTTAAAACAATACCATCACCTATCCTTAGGTGATTACCAAAAACAAAGTATAATTCATTTTAAAACCCAAAACAAATCATCGGTGCTTTTTGCGTTCAAAGTTTTCAAAATCTCATCAAAGTTTGGGTTTTAATAATGTGAACACATGCAATCGGGAAGGGTGGGTGCCTGTACCCTGAGTTTTTTGTCTAAGGCTAGAGTGTTCGTACAAATCCACTTAATCGGACCAGTCACTCTTACCTGGGAACTCTTGGGGTGAGTATCCACCTATAGGCTAAAGCATGTCTTTGTGATACATTATAAAAACCTATTTACTTTGATTAGTCACTGTGTGTCGTTTGGTTGTTGCAAGTAAACGAACGAATGACCACCATCCTTTCATTTCGTTGATTTTTATGACATCTCATTTCCCGAACATTCATCTCACTCCTTTTCTCTCATGTTTTCCTCTTTTAGAATGCTTCCTCGACGAAACGTACCACCAGGCAACTATCATAGCACAACAGATGGCTGCTATGCTATCGAATCTCATTACTCAAATCAACCAAGCCAACAACAATAACAATGCATTTGCTGTGTGCAACTTTAAACAGTTTAACTCGGCTAAACCACTCAAGTTTAGTGGTTCTAAAGGAGCAACTGGGCTCCTATAGTGGTTTGAGAGTCTTGAGAGTACTTTTCGCCATGTCCAGTGTCCTGATAATCGTAAAGTCGAGCTTGCTTCAAGTGTATTTCATAAGAGGGCACTCACGTGGTGGAACGGAGTGGTGAGAGATAGGGGTATTGATGTTGCGATGGTTCATGCATGGGAGGAACTTAGAGCTCTAATGATGAAATAGTTCTGCCCCCGTCATGAAAAGAGGGCGCTTGAGAATGAGTTCCATAACCTAAAGCAAGACAGCGGTGAGCACCGTGCGTATACCAATGGGTATGAGGAGTTGAGCCTATTATGCCCTGAGATGGTGACGCCTTTGGATAAGGCGATTGAAAAGTACATAGATGGTCTGCCAGATCCTGTCCAGGACATCGTCACTGGCAGTAACCCTACATCTGTCCTTCAAGCCATTGAGCTGGCTGCAAACCTTACTGAATCGCAAGTCAAAAAGGGTAAGCTTCATCGAAAGGGTGACAAGAAACCGTCTGTTAAGTGTGAGAAGCAAAAGGGTAACAAAGCTGAAACCTCCAAGAAGTCGAGGAAGCGCAAGGCTTCTAAGAACTTCACTCTCACTACACAACCTAACCAAACTGCTCCCGATCAGCCTGCTCAGCCACCGGTCAAGAAACAATATGCTGGCAATGCACCTATGTGCAACAAGTGTAACAGTCACCATCAACCACATTTACAGTGCCGCGTTTGCACCAACTATGGGAAATCTGGTCATCTTGCCAACACTTTCCGTACTGCTCCTACACAGAATCAAATAGCCCAAAACCCTGCTCAGCAGTTGTAACATCCGTCGAAAAACGGGTTTCCAAACCCGCTTTGTTTGTTAATCGAATATCAAGTTATAAAATTTTGTTGCGTATTTATGGTTAATTTTAATTTTAAACAATACATAATTAATAAACATTTTAGAATTTAAAAACTATAATTATTAAAAACTAAAAATAAATTAAATAAAAAGGAAAAGGGGCTGTCGGGTTTCGAACCCGGGTCAGCCGGAAGACTCAAACATCACACACTTAACCACTCCGCCACTTGCTGTTTTGTGTAATCAAGGAAACAAATAAAACCTTAAGTTCACCCGTAAATCATCTGTTTGCGCCAAAACTGAAACCGCTCATCAGCTTTCAACTGTCCAGACTGTTGAGTATTCGCTATTACTGCTTATAACCAATAAACCCACGTTTTTAATCAATTCAGCCTTCAATTCCTTCATATGATTTTTGGAGTTGAAAACCGAAATCAATTACTTCCTGATTTTCACTAACAATATCATGATCTCACAACTCAAAAACACTCACAGAACCTCCAATTTCACTTTCGCTCTATTTTCTGTTCGTCGGAAACGCTTTCTGAAATCGCCGGACTTTCTCCGGAAAACCGTGACATTCATCGAATCGGTAAATTTCTCAATTCTTTCATCTTCTATCCATTGTTAGACTTTTACTAACTCAAATCCTTCAATCAGAATCGGTCCCAGACGACGTTGTCGGATATTCAGCTCTCGCCGGAAAATTTCTGAAAATTCCGAAATCACGCTGTGAATCGGTATGAACATCTAAACTCTCTGATAACTCTTGTTTAGTCATTTAATTTCACAATTAGTTAATCAAAGCTGTTAATTGGACCACTCAGACGGAATTCATAAAACAGAGCCGACGACATTGCCGGAGTTCTGAGAAAAATCATCTTTCCGGTACATTCATTTCCAAATCCTTCTCTATCCGTTACATTTCATCATTTATATGTCCGTCAATCGAATTAAACAAGAACAGTAGAATAATCGTTGTCTGTGTTGTTTTAACGAAGAAGATGAAGTTTAGGTTGTGTATATATTTAATATAAATCGGGTTATATCTCGAGTTAGACACACAGTCCAGCGGTGGACTGTGTGCATTTGAAACATAGAGATACCGAGTTCGAGTCTGTCCTTGTTCCGATTCGTCACAATATTCAAACCTTTTTATAAAACCCAAATACGGAACCTTTCAGTTAGTATATAAGAGAAATAAAAACAAGTATTTTAACCAGGTTAGACACACAGTCCAGCGGTGGACTGTGTGCAAAGTTAAACCACAGGTCACGGGTTCGAAACTCATCATGCACACCAGTTTGACATAATTAAAATCTTTTTTAAAATAAATGAATTCTGAATAAATTAAATATTATATAAATATAATTAAAAACAGAAATATTTCGGGTTAGACACGTAGCTCAGTTGGTAGAGCTGCGTGCACGCGTACGGGAGGTCATGAGTTCGAGCCTCACCCAGCGCATACATATACAAGGTCTGAACCGGTCAACAGTCAAAGTCAATGGTCAACGGTCAACGGTCAACCAAAAATTCAATAATTTTTTTATATTTTTATTTATTTATTTAATTTAAAAATCAATTAAAAATACTTAAAAATAATATTTTTAAAGTTAGAAAATGACCTTAAACTCACAAAACTATATCTAAAAATCCTATTAAAATTGTTAATAAAATCCACTTATTTACTGTACCTTTTCGTTATTATTTAGGTTAGTTATTCCTCGTCGATCAACCCTCTAAACTCGTGCGCATTCAACATTATCAAACGAACGCACCCAATGTGAGTGAATCTCTACAAATTCCCCGTTTTAATCACATTTTTAGGGTGTATCATGTGTCATTTATTATTTATTATATTTAAACACTTGTGCAACCATCATATCCATGATCAAATGTGTATCCAATATGTATCAATTGTTTGTGTGGTTAATGTTTAGATTAAATTCATCATTTTCAGTACATACATCATCATAGGCCGTCTGTTCCCCATTACCTATGAGCGGAACCGTTCCCCATTACCTATGAGCGTGAACGTTGGATTGAGCCTTGATCGCACATACATCATCATAGGCCGTCCGTTCCCCATTACCTATGAGCGGAACGTGACGTTGCCAACATATACATTATCATTCATGCATTTGCTCATGCAAGGTGGTTTGTTATTTGTTATTGTATGTTTATTTACGTTTGCTCACATATGATTATTGCACAATTTTCCCTTGTTAAATATAACAAGAAATCAATAATAAATATTTTCTAACAAGGTTCACTCGCCAACTTTTGTTGACCCAAAAACCCCCATTTTTACACATGATACAGGTGATCCAGTTGAAGCAAGAAACATATAGGACGGCCTAGAAGAATAAAACAGTTTAGATTTTGGATTGTTTATTTAATTTTCCTTTCCTTGTATTGTATGAATTTGACTTGAACATTTGAGATGTAATTTGAATTTAGTAAATATGAAACATATTAGTAAACATCATGAGCTTTGGTGATAACCCAATTATGCCCCGACTCTTCTTCCGCTGCGGGTCGGGGTGTGACAGATTGGTATCAGAGCCATGACTATAGGGATATAGGATAGGTTATTAGACCCTTAGAGCCTATACTATAGTTGATTAGAATTTTTAAATTGTTTGTGTGTTACATGCAAAATTCATGATGTTTATATGCTTTATGTTTATTGTTACATTCAATGTTATGCAAGCATGTTCATAAGTACATATTACTATACAATGCTCATCATGAATCATATCCTCATAACATATCATATCCATGAGAGCACACACCACACAATTTCCATGATTTTTGCAACGATTTTTGTATTTTTTTTTCTTTTTCAAATCACATCAAAGTGAGTTCTCATGACGGGCATGTAGTAACTGGAAGGGTACAAGTACCGGTAGTCGGAACGTCCTGTCTAGGCTTGGCATTCGTATAAATGCAAAATAAAGGACCAGTTTGCCTACCTGGGGACTAACGATGAGAGTACGAAGGACCTATTAGGCCAAAGCATGCTATACCAAACGTCGTGTGAGCTAACCCCACTTTGAGTTGTCATTGTGTCTACACCTGGACACCCTCCGACCATACATCTCGCAAACATATTTCATGGTTTTCATTCGGGTGATGCGAGTGTTAAACCGCCAATTCCAATGTGAATCCTACTAAGCCAATAGTCATGGGGGCCCACATGACTATACAGGTAATGGTATGGGGGACATTGGAGGCCCAAACATGAGCAAACCCAAGACATCCTATGGATGTAGTGCATTATTGATGTTTATGTTATTTTTTTAAAAACGACACATGACACCTAAAAAGACTCCTTATACTCACAGTATTCTTATGTATGTTCCTGTAGATGTCGGCTAGGCAACAACGTGGGGGTAGAAGGTCAGGAAGATCAAACGAACGCTTGGCCATCCAAATCGCAAAACAAATGGCCGCAGTGCTTCTTGACATTGTAATTCAAGTCCAACAAGCTCTCGCTACAAATCCCATCAATCCTCCCCAACAAGAAGACCAGAATGTCGACAACCCTCCCTCCAAAAAGTGCTCATACAAACACTTCAAGTCTTGCGATCCCCTGAAATTTGAAGGGACCGAAGGTGTCACTGCTCTCCTCCACTGGTTTGAGGAAATGGAAAACACCTTCCTCAATTGCGATTGTCCCGAGGATCGCAAGGTACGTTACGCAACCGGGAGACTATTTGGAGTAGCTCTTACCTGGTGGAATACAGAAAAAGGTAAGAGAGGAATCGAAGATGCAATGGCCTTAACGTGGGAGGAGTTTAGGGAAATCATGACGAGATGCTTCTGTCCAAGAAGCGAGATCAAAAAGTTAGAGGATGAATTTCACTCGTTAAAGCAAAAGTAGGGAGATCATACTTCCTACAACAAATGGTTTTTAGAGTTGAACCAAATGGTCCCCAACTTGTTCACCCCAGTATACCGCTTAGTTGAACACTATATTCGAGGCCTTCCCTCGAAAATTCAAGACTCAGTTCTAAGCACTTCGCCTGCAACACTTGAAGCTGCTTTGGAACTAGCTACCGAGCTTACCGAGAATCGTATTCGTAACGGCAAATTTAAGGACGAGAAAAAGAAAGCCCCCATTGAGGGCCAAACTTCAAACCATTCCACCTCCTCCTCAAAGTTTGCTAATAAGAGGAAACGAAACACCAGAAACTTTTGCTGTCACACAAACAAATTTCCCTATCCCTGCTGCACCCATCACTCAAGTTGCCCTTCACCTGCACCTTATAAAAAGCCATACTCCGGCCCATACCCAAAATGCAACCGTTGCCAATACCATCACTTTCCTGATCATCCCTGCCAACATTGCACCGGCTGTGGCCGTGCAGGTGACACCATTCAAACCTGTCACGCACTTCAGCGAACGAACCGCCATCAACCCTCAACCCAAACCCACCATCAGATAGTGGGTCAAGCCCAACAATCTTTACTCCTACCACCTGCCCAACATGTAGCCCAATCCTACTACCAACCCAACTATCCCATGGTGCAACCTATGCGGGCTTGTTACAACTGTGGAGACCCGAACCACTTCAGGAACACCTGTCCACGCCTGGTGAATATCATCCATGCCCAAGCTCAAGCTAATCCAGTAAACCAGGCTAATCAAGCTCCTCCACCTGCAAGAGGAAGAGCTTTCAACATCAACGCTAATCAAGCTAGGGCTGACAACAATGTGGTTAACGGTACGTTTCTCATCAATGGTAGTTATGCATCCATGTTATTTGATACTGGCGCGGATAAGAGTTTTGTGTCCTTAGAATTTGAACCCATCCTCAACCAAACTCGTGATATACTCATGGAATCCTAAACGGTAGAAGTTGCTGACGGAAAACCGGTCTCATTAAACTCTATTATACGCAATTGTACTCTCACCCTAAACGATCACGATTTTCCAGTTGACCACATACCTATGAAGTTGGGAAGTTTCGACATTATAATTGGTATGGACTGGCTCAGCCAACATCATGCTGAAGTTGTATGCCACGAAAAGTTCATTCGCATCCCTCTTACAAACGGTCAGACTCTACGAATCTTTGGAGAAACCCCTTCGAAAGGACTCAAATTAATGTCCTGTCTCCAAGCCCGAAAATATCTCCGCAAGAATTATGTCGCATTCCTAACTCATGTCGTCAAAAAGGTAATCAAGGAGAAGAAACTCGAAGACATCCCGGTAGAAAAAGATTTTCCGCAAGTTTTTCCTGACGACATTTAAGGACTTCCTCCCGTGAGAGAAGTCGAATTCCGCATTGATCTTATACCTGGAGCTACACCAGTTGCAAAATCTCCTTATAGGTTAGCCCCATCCGAAATGCAAGAGCTAGCCAGTCAACTGCAAGAGCTGACTGACAAAGGATTCATACGTCCTAGCTCATCGCCTTGGGGTGCACCTGTCCTTTTTGTGAAGAAGAAAGATGGAACGTTTCGCATGTGTATCAACTACAGAGAACTCAACAAGTTAACAGTCAAGAACCGCTACCCATTACCTCGCATCGATGATCTTCTGGACCAACTTCAAGGCGCCACCTGTTTTTCAAAAATCGACCTTCGTTCTGGTTATCATCAACTCATAGTACATGAAGAAGACGTCCCAAAGACCGCCTTCCGAACTCGTTATGGTCATTATGAGTTCATGGTCATGCCATTTGGTTTAACCAACGCCCCAGCTGTCTTCACGGATCTAATGAACAGAGTCTGCAAACCTTATCTTGACCGTTTTGTTATAGTCTTCATCGACGACATCCTCATCTACTCAAAGTCTAAGTCTGATCATGAACGACATCTTCGAGTCATCCTTACACTCTTAAGGACAGAAAGTTGTACGCTAAGTTTTCGAAATGTGAATTCTGGTTAAGGGAAATTCCTTGGACACGTCGTCAATGACAAGGGAATTCATGTTGATCCCTCAAAAATCAAGGCAGTACAGGAATGGCAAGCGCCATGTACACCTACCGAAGTAAGATCATTTCTTGGTTTGGCTGGTTATTATCGCCGTTTCATTGCAAATTTCTCCCGTATTGCTGTACCACTCACGGCTTTAACTCATAAAGGAAAACCCTTTATATGGGGACCCAAACAAGAAGAAGCCTTCCAAACTCTAAAGCAAAAACTCTGTGACGCACCTATCCTCATACTTCCTGAGGGTAGTGATGACTTCGTGGTTTATTGCGACGCGTCAGGGCAGGGACTAGGCTGCGTACTGATGCAAAGAGGAAAAGAGCTATCTTATGCTTCTAGACAACTCAAAATTCATGAGAAGAACTACACCACCCACGACCTGGAACTTGGAGCCGTTGTGTTCGCTCTTAAGATATGGAGACATTACCTCTATGGTACTAAGTGTGAAATATACACTGACCACAAGAGTCTTCAACATATCTTCAACCAAAAGGAGTTGAACATGAGGCAACGAAGATGGGTTGAACTTCTTAATGACTACGACTGTGAAATTCGGTATCATCCGGGCAAGGCAAACGTGGTGGCCGATGCGCTCAGTCGAAAGGGTTATGCGAACTCCATTCGTCTTCTATGTTCGCAAATCATAACCGACATCAAAGATCAAATCCGAGAAGCCCAACATGTTTCTATAACAGAAAACGACGTACGCAATGAGCTGTCTTGTGGAGCTGAACTTAAAATCGAAACTAAATCCGACGGTATTCTGTACTATCTAGATCGCATATGGATTCCCGATCACAATAACCTTTGTAATTTCCTTATGAATGAGGCACACAAAACACGATACTCTATACACCCAGGAGCCGACAAGATGTGTCAAGACCTTCGATACACCTACTGGTGACCTGGAATGAAAAAGGATATTGCTGTTTTTGTTTCCAAGTGCCTTACATGTTCCAAAGTAAAAGCTGAACATCAAAGACCCTCAGGACTTCTAGTCCAACCTGAAATACCTGTTTGGAAATGGGAAAATATAACCATGGACTTCATTACCGGGTTACCTCGCACCTCCGGTGGGTATGACACTATATGGGTAATCATTGATCGTCTTACAAAATCAGCTCACTTCATTCCGATTCGCAAGGACTTCAAGAACGAGAAGTTAGCTCGTATCTACATCAGCGAGATCGTAAGCCGTCATGGTGTACCGTTAAGCATTATTTCAGACCGTGATGGTCGTTTCACTTCACGAACATGGCAAGCCGTACAAGCCGCTTTGGGTACACGATTAGACGTCAGTACCGCTTATCATCCTCAAACTGATGGACAATCTGAACTTACCATTAAAACTCTTGAAGATATGCTTAGAGCATGTGTCATAGACTTCAAGGAAATTGGGACGCTCATCTACCATTAGTTGAATTTTCGTACAACAACAGCTATCATTCAAGTATCAGCATGGCACCTTTCGAAGCTTTATATGGTCGAAAGTGCCGATCTCCAGTATGTTGGCACGAAATTGGGGAAGCTCAAATCACCGGTCCAGAATTGATTCAAGAAACCACAGACAAGATCCATCAAATTCGAAACTATCTTCTAGCGGCACAAAGTCGTCAAAAGAGTTATGCAGACAAACGACGAAAGCCTTTGGAGTTTAACATAGGTGATCATGTACTTTTAAAAGTATCACCGTGGAAGGGAGTAGTTCGTTTTGGACAGAAGGGCAAGTTAGCACCACGCTACGTAGGACCTTTCAAGATACTCGAAAGAGTAGGACCTGTAGCATACAAGCTTGACCTACCAGAAGAACTCAACAGAATTCACCCCACATTCCACGTATCAAACTTGAAGAAGTGCCTCGCCGATGAAAACCTCCATATTCCCCTAGAAGATATTCAGATCGATGAATCTATGCACTTCATTGAAAGACCAGTTGAGATCATGGACTTCGGAGAAAAACGTTTAAGACGGAGTCGTATTCCAATTGTTAGGGTACGCTGGGAGTCGAAACGAGGACCTGAGTTTACTTGGGAACGTGAAGACTCAATGCGCGAAAAATACCCGCATCTTTTTCCTGTTACCACTACTACTTAAATTTCGGGACGAAATTTCTAAAAGTAGGGGATACTGTAACATCCGTCGAAAAACGGGTTTCCAAACCCGCTTCATTTGTTAATCGAATATCAAGTTATAAAATTTTGTTGCGTATTTATGGTTAATTTTAATTTTAAACAATAGATAATTAATAAACATTTTAGAATTTAAAAACTATAATTATTAAAGAGTAAAAATAAATTAAATAAAAAGGAAAAGGGGCTGCCGGGTTTCGAACCCGGGTCAGCCGGAAGACTCAAACATCACACACTTAACCACTCCGCCACTTGCTGTTTTGTGTAATCAAGGAAACAAATAAAACTTTAAGTTCACCCGTGAATCATCTGTTTGCGCCAAAACTGAAACCGCTCATCGGCTTTCAACTGTCCAGACTGTTGAGTATTCGCTATTACTGCTTATAACCGATATACCCACGTTTTTAATCAATTCAGCCTTCAATTCCTTCGATTCATATGATTTATGGAGTTGAAAACCGAAATGAATTACTTCCTGATTTTCACTAACAATATCATCATCTCACAACTCAAAAACACTCACAGAACCTCCAATTTCACTTTCGCTCTTTTTTCTGTTCGTCGGAAACGCTTTCTGAAATCGCCGGACTTTCGCCGGAAAACCGTGACATTCATCGAATCGGTAAATTTCTCAATTCTTTCATCTTCTATCCATTGTTAGACTTTTACTAACTCAAATCCTTCAATCAGAATCGGTCCCAGACGACGTTGTCGAATATTCAGCTCTCGCCGGAAAATTTCTGAAAATTCCGAAATCACGCTGTGAATCGGTATGAACATCTAAACTCTCTGATAACTCTTGATTAGTCATTTAATTTCACAATTAGTTAATCAAAACTGTTAATTGGACCGCTCAGACGGAATTCATAAAACGGAGTCGACTACTTTGCCGGAGTTCTGAGAAAAATCATCTTTCCGGTACATTCATTTCCAAATCCTTCTCTATCCGTTACATTTCAATGATTTATATGTCCGTCAATCGAATTAAACAAGAACAGTAGAATAATCGTTGTCTGTGTTGTTTTAACGACGAAGATGAAGTTTAGGTTGTCTATATAATTAATATAAATCGGGTTATATCTCGGGTTAGACACACAGTCCAGCGGTGGACTGTGTGCATTTAAAACATAGAGATACCGAGTTCGAGTCTGTCCTTGTTCCGATTCGTCACAATATTCAAACCTTTTTATAAAACCCAAATACGGAACCTTTCAGTTAGTATATAAGAGAAATAAAAACAAGTATTTTAACCAGGTTAGACACACAGTCCAGCGGTGGACTGTGTGCAAAGTTAAACCACAGGTCACGGGTTCGAAACTCATCATGCACACCGGTTCGACATAATTAAAATCTTTTTTAAAATAAATGAATTCTGAATAAATTAAATAGTATATAAATATAATTAAAAACAGAAATATTTCGGGTTAGACACGTAGCTCAGTTGGTAGAGCTGCGTGCACGCGTACGGGAGGTCATGAGTTCGAGCCTCACCCAGCGTATACATATACAAGGTCTGAACTGGTCAACAGTCAAAGTCAATGGTCAACGGTCAACCCAAAAAGTCAACAATTTTTTTATATTTTTTTTTATTTATTTAATTTAAAAATCAATTAAAAATACTTAAAAATAATATTTTTAAAGTTAGAAAATGACCTTAAACTCAAAAAAATATATCTAAAAATCCTATTAAAATTGTTAATAAAATCCACTTATTTACTGTACCTTTTTGTTATTATTTACGTTAGTTATTCCTCGTCGATCAACCCTCTAAACTCGTGCGCATTCAACATTATCAAACGAACGCACCCAATGTGAGTGAATCTCTACAAATTCCCCGTTTTAATCACATTTTTGGGGTGTATCATGTGTCATTTATTATTTATTATATTTAAACACTTGTGCAACCATCATATCCATGATCAAATGTGTATCCAATATGTATCAATTGTTTGTGTGGTTAATGTTTAGATTAAATTCATCATTTTCAGTACATACATCATCATAGGCCGTCTGTTCCCCATTACCTATGAGCGGAACCGTTCCCCATTACCTATGAGAGTGAACGAGGCGTTGCCAACATACGATCGGCTCCGTTGGATTGAGCCTTGATCGCACATACATCATCATAGGCCGTCCGTTCCCCATTACCTATGAGCGGAACGTGACGTTGCCAACATATACATTATCATTCATGTCATTTGCTCATGCAAGGTGGTTTGTTATTTGTTATTTTATGTTTATTTACATTTGCTCACATATGATTATTGCACAATTTTTCCATGTTAAATATAACAAGAAATCAATAATAAATGTTTTCTAACAAGGTTCACTCGCCAACTTTTGTTGACCAAAAACCCCCATTTGTACACATGATACAGGTGATCCAGTTGAAGCAAGAAACATATAGGACGGCCTAGAAGAATAAAACAGTTTAGATTTTGGATTGTTTATTTAATTTTCCTTTCCTGTATTTGTATGAATTTGACTTGAACATTTGAGATGTAATTTGAATTTAATAAATATGAAACATATTAGTAAACATCATGAGCTTTGGTGATAACCCAATTATGCCCCGACTCTTATTCGCTGCGGGTCGGGGTGTGACAGCAGCTTGCACGACCTCACTATCCACCTAGGTCTTGCTACAATTGTGGGGATCTTACCCATTACAGAAATAACTTCCCGAAGTTGGCAAATGCAAACCCGGCTCGTGGACGAGCATTTAACATCAATGCTAATGAGGCTCGGGCTGACACTAAAGTAGTCAACGGTATATTCTTTGTTAACAACCATCCTGCTTCAATTCTTTTCAATTCGGGTGCCGACACGAGTTTTGTATCCCTAGCTTTTGAACCTTTGCTTTCCATGCCTAGAACCAAACTAGGAAAGCCCTTGACAGTCGAAATAACTAGTGGTGAACCCCTTGTTCTTGATTCTGTCATCCGTGATTGCCAATTGAACCTTAACAACCAGCTTTTTGCCATTGACCTCACGCCAATGCAACTTGGGAGCTTTGATGTCATAGTAGGGATGGACTGATTATCTAAACATCATGCTAAGGTGCTTTGATAAGATTGTTCGTATACCTCTCCCGTCTGGCGAAATCCTAGAGGTTCGAGGAGAAAAGCACGTTAGTAGCCTTAAACTCATGACATGCACCCAAGCCCATAAATACCTACGAAAGAACTATGTTGCTTTCTAGGCACATACCGTAGAGGAAAAAGGCAAAGGCAACACTATTCAAGATGTTCCCGTTGTTCAGGATTATCCTGAGGTGTTTCCGGACGAGCTACCTGGTTTACCCCCAGCACGACAAGTCGAGTTTAGTATAGATCTTGTACCTGGTGCCAACCCTATAGCCAAATCCCCATACCGTCTTGCACCGTCTGAGATGCAAGAGTTATCTAAACAGCTTCAGGAGTTGTCTGACAAAGGATTCATTCGTCCAAGCTTTTCACCTTGGGGCGCTCCAGACCTATTTGTGAAAAAGAAAGATGGATCATTCCGTGTGTGTATCGATTACAGTGAACTCAACAAACTCACAATCAAAAATCGATATCCCCTACCTCGTATTGATCATCTCTTTGACCAGCTACAAGGTGCTACTTGCTTCTCAAAGATTGATCTACGTTCTGGGTTTCATCAGCTTCGTGTTCTCGAAGAAGATATTCCTAAAACTGCTTTTCGCACACGATACGGTCATTATGAGTTCACTGTTATGCCTTTTGGTCTGACGAATGCTCCTGCTGTTTTTATGGACTTAATGAATAGGGTTTGTAAGCCTTATTTGGACAAGTTCATCATTGTTTTCATTGATGACATTTTGATTAACTCAAAGTCTCGAGCCGATCACGAGCAACATCTCCGTTTAACAATGGAACTCCTAACGAAAGAACAACTCTATGCAAAGTTCTCCAAGTATGAATTTTAGATTAAGGAAGTTCAATTCTTGGGATATATTGTCAACGAACAAGGTATTCATGTAGATCCCGCCAAAATCAGTGCGATTAAGGAATGGGATACACCTACTACTCCTACCGAAGTTCGTTCATTTCTTGGTCTCGCGGGTTACTACCGTCGCTTTATCGCAAACTTCTCAAAGATTGCGGTTCCCCTCACTGTTTTAACTCAAAAGAATAAACCTGTTGAGTGGGGACCTAAATAAGAAGAAGCTTTTCAGACCATGAAACAGAAGCTTTGTAATGCTCCTATTTTATCCTTACCTGAAGGTAACGATGACTTTGTCGTATACTGTGATGCATCGAACTTAGGCCTTGGCTGCGTTCTCGTGCTAAGGAACAAAGTTATAGCCTATGCATCAAGACAGTTAAAGATTCACGAAAAGAACTACACCACTCATGATCTTGAGTTGGGCGCTGTTGTTTTCGCCCTGAAAATTTGGAGACATTATCTATACGGTACAAAATGTGTGGTTTTCACCGACCATAAAAGTCTCCAGCATATTTTCAATCAGAAAGAACTAAACATGAGACAACGACGATGGGTCGAACTCCTGAACGACTACAACTTTGAGATTCGCTGCCATCCTGGTAAGGCGAATGTCGTAGCCGATGCTCTTAGTCGTAAAGAACGAGTCAAGCTACATTATGTTCAAGTTCGACCTGATATTCAAAACCGTACCTTCCAAGCTCAACGAACTTGTGTTACACAAGGCATGATGGGTGATGAATTACCACATCATCTTGAGCTTCAACTTGAAACGAAAGACAATGGGTTGTTATATTATCTGAGCCGTTTGTGGGTTCCGAGTCAAGATAATCTCCGCACCTTGATAATGGATGAAGCTCATAAGTGTCGTTATTCAATTCATCCAGGTGCAGACAAAATGTATAAGGATCTTCGTACTCAGTATTGGTGGCCGGGTATGAAGAAAGCCATTGCCTTGTACGTATCTAAATGTTTTACTTGTCACAAAGTTGAGGCAGAGCATCAATGTCCCTCTGGTTTGCTTGAACAACCAGAAATTTCGATTTTGAAATGGGAAAGCATTGCAATGGATCTCATTACCAAATTACCACGTACCTCTAGAGGTCATGATGCCATCTGGGTAATCGTTGATCGTCTAACCAAGTCAGCACACTTTATTGCAACCCGAGAAGATTTCCCTGCTGACAAACTTGCTAAGATCTACGTGGATGAAATTATATCTCGTCATGGTGTTCCTTTGGACATCATATCTGATCGTGATGCTCGATTCTCATCTTATTTTTGGAGGGCCATGCAAACTGCCATGGGAACGAAACTTAACTTGAGCACTGCTTATCATCCTCAAATGGATGGACAGTCCGAAAGGACAATCCAGATACCGGAGGATATGCTTAGAGCTTCTATGATCGACTTTGGTGGTAGTTGGGATTCGCATCTACCTTTGATCGAATTCTCCTAAAACAACAGTTATCACACCAACATTAACACTGATCCTTTCGAAGCTCTTTATGGTCGAAAATGTCGTTCACCTATCTGTTGGAATGAAATCGGTGAATCTCAATTCACTGGACCTGAACTCATTCAAGACACAACAGACAAAGTCAAAACAATTCACGATAATCTCTTGACAGCTAGAAGCCGTCAAAGAGTTACGCGGACAAACGACGCAAGCCCTTGGAATTCCAAGTTGGTGATCATGTCCTACTCAAGGTATCCCCTTGGAAAGGCGTGGTTAGATTTGGGAAGAAAGGAAAACTTGCACCTAGATATGTTGGACCATTCAAGATCATTGAGAAAATCGGAAAGGTGGCCTACAAACTTGAGCTACTTCCTGAACTTGGAAATGTTCATCCAACATTCCACTTGTCCAATTTGAAAAAGTTTTTAGCTGATGAAAGCCTCCACATTCCTCTTGATGAAATTCGTGTTGATGACACGTTGCATTTTGTTGAGAAACCTGTGGAAATATTGGACCGTGAAGTCAAAAAGCTCAAGCGCAGACGTATACCGATTGTTAAAGTTCGCTGGGAGTCCAAACGTGGCCCAGAGTTTACTTGGGAACGAGAGGACCAAATGAAGGCGAAATATCCTCATCTATTCTCACAAGTTTCCTCTAATTAAATTTCGGGACGAAATTTCCAAAAGTAGGGGAGACTGTGACATCTGTGTATTTTGATCATCGTACTATCCTGAACGATTTTGTAATTTTATAATATTGAGTTTTATTCCAATATTTATTTTAATACTTATGACATTTCGTATTTTCAATCCTTGTTCAAATTCGACCTTTCAAATCACTTCTGGAAGTTAAATCGCAAACCGTTAGGCAAACGTAATAAGTTTAACGCGACATACACTCTGGATCAATGGCATAAGCTAAAAATACCCTAAATACCCTTTACATAACTTAGAAATAAGTTTTGAGGGCTTCGGTATGGCAAAAACATGCTTATGCAACTTCAGGGGCTATTTTGCATATTTTGCGAAACTCTGCCAGTTCGCGTATTTCGTTATCCGGAACAAGTACGCACATCCAAAATTTTTTGTAATCATTAAAATCTAGCATTTTAATGATGGGAATGCAAAAATATCATTCGTTACGCGTTTACGGTCATTTGCGCGTTTGCTATGATTTTCGTCGTAATTAACCGAAAACCGCAACCGTACACCGAACGAACCGACACCCGGGACATTTTTGGACACACTTCGAGTTTCCTGAGCTTTATCATCTTTATAGAGCTTAAAAATAAGGTTAACGGGAGTTAGAAGTGCGAAATCGTGACAAAACGAGTTCAGGGGCCTTTTCTGCCAACTTTTGAAAGTTGCTGTCAGCTAAGGGGCTTACGGACCGTAAGCCCATACCCCATACGGTCCGTAAGGACCCCCCAGCTCAGCAGAAACATGGCAGATTCTTGTTTACTTCCTTGGAAACTAATCCTTCAAAATTGCCACACTTCTCCTAGTCTTGACACATCCATAGACACTTGTAATGATCCTAAATCAGTGCCTAACACTTGAGATGATCTTGTGCATCATACACAAATATAAATTGGGCATCAAACTCACCTCTCAACTTGCTCATTTCCTTCTCATTCTCTCTATAACTCTAAGAGGAGACTCCCATATTGTTGGAGGTCTCCCATCTAAGTTTTCTAAGTCTTTTTCTTCATCCTTGGCTAACTTGAGCACAAGTAAGTGTTCTAACTTCGCCTTGTTCATTCATTTTAGCTATTTCTAGATAAAAGTCAAACACTGTTTGACTTTCAGTTTTGACCATTAATTGGTCAAGTCAAAGTCCAATCAGACTTTGCAACTTGATCGTAATCACGATGGTTATGATCCTTAGCAATCATACCTACTGATTTACCACGTTACTAGTTGAAGTGACGAGTCAAAGTTTTGGTCAATAATGCGCAAATTGCGCATTATATGACGGAACTATTTTCGGGTATCAAAACCCTTTGTTTTGATACCAAATCAGTTTTATAAACCTTGTTAGACGTGTTTAACATGTCCAACTCGTCACTTTTAGTTTAGTGCTTGTTTAGGATCGTAAGTTGGGCGGCCTTGACCACCGCTTTAACTTTCAAATCCAACCCGTTTAGTCGGTCTTAGGATCCGACCAAACTCATATTTGTGACCATAGTAGTATAGGGAATAACCCTCTGAGGATTATACCTTATGGTCACGTCTTTTGGTTAGTATTATGATAGGTCGTTATTATGCCCTTTATAATGACCAAAATGCCCTTTTTGCACATAAATTCATTTTAAGCATATGAGACTAAATTTTTAACATATAAACTGATATTAAAACATTATTAAACATGTTTGGGCATTTAAGACTTATCATAGGATATGTTTAACCAACTGATCACGTGTTTACGCAAATGGTACGTTAAAGTAACGTAAACTACCTTAACGGGTAATTACGGGTCAAAAGCACTTAGGATCACTTCCAAATCAGAATGTTGAGTTTATTAAATCATACCATATGAGTTCCAACACTCATTTGATTTATAAGACATCATTCTATCCAATCCACCGATTAGAGTCCCAACTTATTAACATAGTTATCCGATCTTAGGAACCATTTGATTCCTCGGACTCTTGTGCTTTATTATTTTTCTTGAACAAGGATACTTTTGCAACCCCAAGTGAGTACATAGACCCCTCTTTTATATTTTTTTCAAATATTTTGGGGTGAAACACATGTGCCTACTCAATACTTTCATGTTTTCACGCTTTCATGACATATACTTGCTATGTTCATCTAGTACATATATAGTACATGATTTCAATTATGTTTTGCTATGTATGTTGACTGAGCGTGCTAGCACATTGATTTCAAAGACATCTTTTGCGGCATATGTTGACTTAGCATATGAGCACATTGATTTACATTCATTTTGCTATGTATGTTGACTGAGCATGCTAGCACAATAGATTTTATGGCCATTTCTACTTCGTATGTTGACTTAGCATACTTATTACATGGTTTAAAGACAATTTTCACGACATTGCTTATATTGACTATGACATTCGGTTTGTTTAACGGGACATAATACATTCATTAACATTGATCATGCCGCCCGGTAATATGTAATGGTGACATAGGACTTGACAAATCCCGTTTCCGCTTCCTAGGTTTGTTTGGAAGTAGGGAATGACAGAATCCGAATACATTTTTGATAAACCTTTGACTTGATAAGGGTTTATCTGACAGTCTCAAGGCTTGAATGTATGCGATAAACATAACTACATAAATGTTCATATCAGTTTTGCAAAACATGATCTTTGATTTAAACTTTGGTTTATTCAAGACATTGTTTTGGTACACGATATTTGGTTATACAAGACATTTGGTTATACATGACATTTGACATTTGTTAGACAAGACATTTTGGTGGTTATTTGATAAGTGATTTAAATAACCAGAAGTGTGTAATATGATAAAAGCATGTGGATACGCCGCTGGTACTTCCTATATATAAGTGCTTTTATGATATTACATATCGTAGCGTTATTTAAACCACTTCGACAAAGACAGACATGTCACATTTGGTACAAATAACATATATTTTTTTACAAGACATTGTTTTACAAATGACATATTTTATACAATTCATTTTCATACGGTTAATTATTTAACCATACATTCTTCTTTTATACCATTTGATTTTTATACTCATTTTCATATGGTTTTATAAAAGAAAATATTTCACAAGGTTCATGACTACTTTTCGTTAAAACTATTTATTTAAACTTCAATGAATCCTAATCATCAAAACCTATGTATCTCAAAGACATTTTTATGCTGACGTACCTATTTTCACATGTGTTTCAGGAGCTAATGCTTAAGGATGATTCATGCGACACTTAGGACGGACTTGGGCTTTAGTGACTTAAAATCTAGTAAGACAAATAAAAATATGTTATGTTTCTGTTAATTCCAGATAATGTAAACAATTTGAATAAATAATACAAAACTTTATTTACCATGGTTGTTGAAACAATACTTCTGTTACGACAATTCCCAACGATTCTGCCTCGGTTTGTTGTTTTACGCGGTCGGGGTGTGACAAAAAGTCAAACAGTTTGACTTCTATTTGACTTTCAGTTCTGACCATAATTGGTTAAAGCAATGATTAATTGAACTTTTCAACGTGATCGTAATCACGATGGTTATGATCCATAGCGATCATGCCTACTGATTACCACGTTTACTAGTTGTAGTGACAAGTCAATGTTTCGGTCAATAATGCGCAAAATGCGCATTATACGATGGAACTAGTTTCGGGTATCAAAACACTTTGTTTTGATACCAAATCAGTTTTACAAACTTAGTTAGACATGTTTAACTCGTCACTTTTAGTTTAGCGCTTGTTTAGGGACGTAAGTCGAGCGTTCTTGACCACCGTTTTGACTTTCAAATCCGACCCGTTTGGTCGATCTTAGGATCCGACCAAACATATTTTAGTGACCATAGTTGTATAGGGAATAACCCTCTGAGGTTATGCCTTATGGTCACTTCGTTTGGCTAGCGTTATGATTAGTTGCTTATTATGCCTTCATAAATGACTAAAATGCCCTTTTTGCGCATAAAATCCATCTTAAACATATGAAACCAACTTTTTGACATACAAACTGATGTTGAAACTTTATTAAGCTTGTTTTGGCATATAAGACTTATCATAAGGCTAGTTTGACCATCCGAATGCGTTTTTACGGAAATGACGCGCTAAAGTAGCGGAAACTACCTTAACGGGTCATAACGGGTCAAAAGCATTTAGGATTCACTCCAAATCAGAATGTTAAGTCTATTAAACCATTTCATATGAGTTCCAACACTCGTTTGGTTTATAAGACTTCATTCTATCCGATCTCTTGTTTTCAAGTTTCGACACTACCACATAGTATCCGATACGCTAGGAACCATTTCAACTTTTGAACTCTTGATCCATTAAGCCTTGTTATATCATTTGTACAAGACCTATACGCAATCCCAAGTGAGTACATAGCTCCCCTCTTTTACGTTTTTCAAGTGTTTTGGGGTGATTCATATGTGTAACCGAAGTTTCTCAAATGTATGGCATGTATGTGTTTACTAAGTACTTTTTGTGTATAATTCCTATTATGCAAACACGACAATTGACGAGACGAATCCTTGTAGAATCTTTCTATCTTTATAGTTAGATTCTTGTAGGATATTTGAAGTACAGTCTTAAATCTTCCTATCTTCATAGTGATATTTGTAAGAAGTTCTTCACAAGACGATGGTTATTGTTTATGTGTAGAGATTTGTTGGTGATTTAGATAATGAAACTAGAGTAATATAATAAGCACATGGTGGATACGGCTGGTACTTCCTATATATAAGTGTGCTTATTGTATTACCCTTCGTAGCCCTATCCGAATCCCCATTAGGATTTAGGATTTTGTGATTCAATGAGACAAGACAAGTGACTAAACCAAAATCCTTAAAGTATCTATCTATCTATCTTCATAGTTAGATCCTTGTAGGATGTTTAAAGTACTAATTGGTAAACCTTAATTGGATTCTGTGTACTTTAATGCGTATTTGAGAAGACAATGTGACAAGACAAGTGACTAAACAAAATCCCTAATGCATCTACCTATCTTTATAGTTAGATACTCGTGGGATGTTTAAAGTACTAATTGGTAGTCCTTAATTGGATTCTTTGTACTTTAATGCGTATTTGACAAGACGATGTGACAAGACAAGTGACTAAACAAAATCCCTAATGCATTTATTTATCTTTATAGTTAGATACACGTGGGATGTTTAAAGTACTAATTGGTAGTCCTTAATTGGATTCTTAGTGTACTTTAATGCGTATGTGACAAGACGATGTGACGAGATGATGATTATGTGGTTATTGTGATCAGTTGTGATTTAGATAACGGAACGAGTGGATACGGCCTTGGTACATCTTATATGTAAGTGTGCTTATTGTATTACTCTTGTAGCATTATCCGAATCACATTAGGATTTTGTGTTCGATTGTTTCCAAGTACAATATCCAAATCCTTGTAGAACTCTTTCATATTTTTATATGTTAGATTCTTAGAAGGATAAACAAAGCATTATATTAAATCATTGATTTGATTTCTAATAATACTCACCGGAGTTATGACAAATTTCAATATTGTTGTTATTAATCCTTGATTAGATTTCTAATAACATACTCACAAGATTTATGACCAAATTCAAGGCGATTACATTGAACAAAGTAAAACTATTTGGTCACAAGTTTCATAATCAATTTAATGTATTGCAATACTAAATCTTTTTGCAATTTCTTGGCTTCAAAGAGTCCCTTTTTAATAGACGACTCTTGTAGTTGTCGAAGTATTGCAACACTAAACTTTTTGCCATTAACTTGGCCAACAAAACTATGTACTCACCAACATTATTTGTTGATGTCTCATTTTCACATATGTTTCAGGTTTCGATTATTCAAGCATGCTGCATATAGGAATGCATCCGGGCTTTAGACTTCTTTAATCAAAAGACAACTTTATGTATTCTTTGTATTGTAAAACAATCTTAACAATAATGAAACAATTTAGTACCAGTAGTTGTGAGCAATTTGTAACGTTATCCCCTATATTTCCGCCGCGTGTTGTTATATTACGCGATTGGGGTGTTTCAGATTGGTATCAGAGCACTGGTTATAGGGAATTAGGTTATTAGAATGCCTTTAACCTAGTCTATAACCTTCCTAGGGACCCGAACATGAGTAGACTTAGGATTTCTATCCTAATCCTCATCCTTACTCGTGCTGCAACTACTATATGATTTACAAATCATCTAACCTTAGATGATTTATCCTAAATCCTTAGGCTTCATGCCTTAAAGTATTCCTCAAAATATTTTTTTTCTCAAAAAACATTTTCATTGGAATACTTCTCAAAAAAATTTTCTCAAACGCTCCCAACAAAATGTTTCTCAACTTATTATCTCAAAAAAATTTATCAAAAGGTTTCTCGAAATGTTTTCTCAAAAGTTTTCATCAAAATGTTTCACGACTTATTTATCTCAAACATTTTATCAAACGACTTCTCAAAATGTTTTACTCTCAAACATTTTCGTCGAAATCTTGGGTTTTAATAATGTGAACTCATGCAATCTGGCAGGGTGAATGCCTGTACCTCGAGTTTTTTGTCTAAGGCTAGAGTGTTCGTACAAATCCGCATTATCGGACCAGTCACTCTTACCTGGGAACTCTTAGGGTGAGTGTTCACTTACAGGCTAAAGCATGTCTTCTCGAAACATTATGAAAACCCATCTACCTTGATCAGTCGAATGATTCCTAAACACTACTACCTTTGTGACACTACTCCGACATGTTATCTTTGGTAATATGTTACGATTATAATCAACACATTCGAGACAAATTCCGTTTTGTTTCACGACACTTTATGATCCTATTTCATTTTCAAATGTTATCTTTTGTCTTTCATAATTTCAAATTTTTTTACCAACTGGATGAGAATTTTAAAATTTTAATATATACATAATTTCTTTATTTTTCAACTAAAAATATCTTTTATCTTAAAAATAAAATTTTAAAAAGGTAAAGAATTTATAACACAAACCATTAACTTGGTTTGTATTTTCTCATCCAAAAATATAACAATGGTATATTTTTAAACAAGTTTGAAACAAAATTCATAACACTATTCCTAAGTACAAGAACACGATTTTTGAACGAATACCAAGTTAAAATTTCCTATTCAATATGATATTTTAAACTTATAACAAGTCTATAGGATCTAACTTGTTTTGTTTTCATTATAGCTACTTCTTCAGGATGCCTCCTCACTATGACGTCACTTGGAACGCTGAAATGGCAGCAATGATCGTTCAGCATCTAGTTGTTGTACCCCCAGACATTGTGACCAGATTAATCAAAACTACAACAACAACAATGTTCCTACGCCATGTAACTACAAACAATTCAACTCGGCTAAACCACTAAAGTTTAATGGGTCTGATGGAACAATGGGCTCCTACAATGGTTTAAAAGTATAGAAAACACATTCCGTCATGTTCAGTGTTCTAGCGAGCGTAAGGTAGAGTTCGCCTCGAGTGTTTTCAAAAATATAGCACTCACTTGGTGGAACGGTATTACGAGGGACAGAGATGCAGAAGTAGCTATGGCACAAACGTGGGAAGAATTCAGGAATCTTATGATGAAAGAATTCTGTCCACGACATGAAATAAGGCTACTTAACACCAAATTCTATCACCTTAAACAAGATAGTGGTGAAAACCGCGCTTATACAGATCGGTTTGAAGAGTTGAGCCTGCTCTACCCCATTTGGATCGGGCAATTGAGAAATACATTGATGGCATATTTGATCGGATCCAAGACATTGTCCTTGGTAGCAAACCTGCAATGCTTAGGGAGGCTAAGGAATTAGCCGCTACCCTAACTGAATCCCAAGTTAGAAAAGGGAAACTTTTTCGAAAGGGAAACAAGAAACGAACTGTTGAAACTACACTAGAAAAACTAGATAAAATAAAGGGGAAACTTCCAAAAATTCTAAGAAGCATAAAACTTCAAAGAAATTTTACGATTGCTGCACCAATCCTACTTAACTCAGTACCCATTAGGGGGATTTATCGTGGGAAACATCCTCGGTGCAATCGTTGCAACTATCACCACCTAGCAAATTCTCCATGCCGCCAGTGTACAATTTGTGGTTTTCATGGACATCTAGCTGCGACCTGTCGCCTCCAAGACCAAACAGCCCCTCCTCAAACACGCCCTCTCTATCCAACTGGAGCATGTTTCAATTGCAGTTATTTAAATCATTTTAAACGAAACTGCCCCAAGCTTGCTAACGCAAATGGACAAGTATACAATGTCAATGAGGCTCAAGCTGATGGTCAAGCACTTATGATCATTTGAGTCTTTACATTCCTGTTTTATTTCCAAAGACAATGTACATATTTCAACTATGTTTGCAATAACAATATAAATTTTCAAGAAGTATCCCTTCATTCTTGTTATTCGTATTTCAGTTACAAAGTCCAATGTGATTACACTGTGTGTAATTTACAACAACATACCAAATTCGAGGCTTCTGTTCTTTATTATTAGGAACTAAATCTCGCAAGAATAGCATATTATGATTTGCACACTAGTGCATTTACATAATCGCTGCAAAACAAACACTACAAATACTATGTGCCTATTACTACTTCTTTTGTTTTCATGTCATTTACATACATGTTTTGTTAATCTATTATGTATAGTACATGATTACAAATGCACTATTGCTTAGTATGTTGACTTAGCATACCTAGCACATGATTTCAAAACATTTTTCACGACATACTTACATTGTTTGTGACAATCCAAGCTTAGTATATGATGCACGCTATCTGAATGGCTAGTGTGAAACATATATTAATATTTGTACTAGAATGAAATACCTGCTACTGATTTTGTTGGATGCAAAACAAGTAGTGTTACATTTCTAGTATGAGACATGGTCGATTCAATAGATGTTGTGTTGTGATGATGCTTATTTGATTTTAGATGTTACTTCGACCTTATTATCTGTTTCCCTTTACTTAACAAGAGATGCAATGTGGACCATGTGCGAAACGCGTAATTATGGGTGCACACTTAATTACGGGGATCGACACATGAGAATCATAGTAAGCTTTGTTAAGATGGTGGCATATAATCTAGAGTGATTAGGTAACGGGAAGGGTATAACGCAATAAGTCCACAGTGGATACGCTGCTGGTACTTCCTATATATAAGTGTTCTTATTGTGTTATTCTTTGTAACGTTACCAGGATCGCTTAAAGGTTTTATGTTATCTTGGACCATTATGTAATTATGTGTTTATTTGTTATCTGTTTATTGAATGCAATGGACGAGATGAGTACATTAATTAACTCTATTCGAGCCGACCGAGAGTATATTATGGTGTTAAAGGTGACGACCTTGATGCCATAGGTATGTTGGCCCGTCATGCATGATATGCTCATGGTACATGGGATGTACCTCGTGGGACGTTAGAAACCGTGTACGTATGGGTAGGCTTGAATGTACACCCCTTTGTTTGCTATGGATTTACACTAAGTGCCTAAGTATAACATAGTGCCATACAAACAATTTTTTTATATATACACTTGACGACACTTTATGGAGTCAGAAATTCTAAAGGTTGAATACCTTAAGATGCTTTGAATATCCTTATTTACGCTTTGGATCCCCCAAACATTCCCAACACCATATGATGCTCCGCATCTTTGAAATCTCGAGCTTTGTTATCTTTCAGTTATTCCAAACACACTTAACAGTCTCCTTCGAATAAATTTCGGGACCAAATTTCCTAAAGTAGGGGAGAGTGTAACCCTTGTGTCAAAATTTCGGGGTTCCAAAAACTTTTTCTTTGAAGGCTTTCCGATAACTTATACTTAAACGTAATCCGTTTAACGTAACAGACACACCGGGACGAGGACATAAGCTAAACATACCCTAATATATCCTTTACATAACTTAGAAATAAGTTTTGAAGGGTTTGGTATGTCGAAAAAAAGTCTATTCGATCACAGGGACTATTTTGCAAAATCTGTGAAAGTACGTCAATTCGCGTATTTCTTAATACGGAACACGTACGTACATCAAAATATTTTTTCCAGCATTAAAATCTTGCATTTTAATGATTGAAATGCAAACATATCATTCGTTACGCAAATACGGTCGTTTACGCGTTAATTAAGGCGTTCGTCGTAATTAACTGAAACCGCAACTGTACAACCAAAGGAACCGACATCCGAAACATTTTTGGACATATTTCAAGTTCCCTATGCTTATTCATCCTTATGGAGCCTAGAAATGAGGTTAACGGATGTTCGAAGTGCCAAAACGCGACAAAACAAGTCCAGGGGCCATTTCTGCCAATTTTTTAAAGCTTGGCACAGACCAAGGCCTTACGGACCGTAAGGTCTTACGGTCTGAAAGAGGTCCCCAGATCAGCAGAAAGGTGGCAGCTTCATGTTTACTTCCTTGGACACTAATCACTTGATCTTGCCACACTTCCTCTGGTTGCCACACCTCATTATACACTTGTTTTGATCCTACAACACCCCCTAACACTTGGCATGATTTTGTGAGCTTGTTTCAAGTATAAATAGCTATCCATTTTCACCTAATTTCCTTGCTCAATTATTTCCTTAAACTAAATCTGCTCTAACTGGAGTTTGCTTCCCTTTGGAGGCCTCCTACATGAGCTCTTGAGGGTGCTACAACACAAGTAAGTACCTTCTTCTAGTCTTGTTCATTTCTTTTAGCTGTTTGAGCTAAAAGTCAAACAATTTGACATCTGTTTGACTTTCAGTTCTGACACTAACACATAGTATTTGATACGCTAGGAACCATTACAACTTTTGAACTCTTGATCCATTGAGCGTTGTTATATCATTTGTACAAGACCTATACGCAATCCCAAGTGAGTACATAGCTCCCCTCTTTTATGTTTTTCAAGTGTTTTGGGGTGATTCATATGTGTAAAGAATTTTCTCAAATGTATGTGTTTACTAAGTACTTTTTGTGTATAATTCCTATTATGCAAACACGACAATTGATGAGACGAATCCTTGTAGAATCTTTCTATCTTTATAGTTTGATTCTTGTAGGATATTTGAGGTACAATCTTAAATCTTCCTATCTTCATAGTGAGATTTGTAAGAAGTACTTTACAAGATGATGGTTATTGTTTATGTGTAGAGATTTGTTGGTGATTTAGATAACGAAACTAGAGTAATATAATAAGGACATGGTGGATACACCGCTGGTACTTCCTATATATAAGTGTGCTTATTGTATTACACTTCATAGCCTTATCCGAATCAGCATTAGGATTTAGGATTTTGTGATTCAATGAGACAAGACAAGTGACTAAACCAAAATCCTTAAAGTATCTATCTATCTTGATAGTTAGATCCTTGTAGGATGCTTAAAGTACTAATTGGTAGTCTCTAATTGGATTCTGTGTACTTTAATGCGTATTTGACAAGACAATGTGCAAGACAAGTGACTAAACAAAATCTCTAATGCATCTACCGATCCTTATAGTTAGATACTCGTGGGATGTTTAAAGTACTAATTGGTAGTCCTTAATTTTGTTTATGTGTACTTTAATGCGTGTTTGACAAGACGATGTGACAAGACAAGTGACTAAACAAAATCCCTAATGCATTTATCTATCTTTATAGTTAGATACACGAGGGATGTTTAAAGTACTAATTGTTTGTCCTTTATTGGATTCTTAGTGTACTTTAATGCGTATGTGACAAGGTGATGTGATGATACAATGATTATGTGGTTATTGTGATTAGTTGTAATTTAGATAACGAAACGAGTGTAATACCAAAAGAACATGGTGGATACGCCACTGGTACTTCCTATATATAGATGTTCTTATTGTATTACTCTTGTAGCGTTATCTGAATCACATTAGGATTTTGTGTTTGATTGTTTCAAAGTACAATATCCAAATCCTTGTAGAACTCTTTCATATTTTAATATGTTAGACTCTTAGAAGGATAACCAAAGTATTATATTAAATCATTGATTTAATTTCCAATAATACTCACACGAGTTATGGCAAATTTCAATATTGTTGTTATTAATCCTTGTTTGGATTTCTAATATATGACCAAATTCGAGGCGATTACATTGAACAAAGTACAATTTTCAATGGCATAAAAATTACTTAGTATTAATCATGTTGCCATATAAAAAACTATTTTGTCACAAGTTTCATAATCAAGTTAATGTATTGCAATACTAAATCTTTTTGTCGTTCCTTGGCTTCAAAGAGTCCATTTTCAATAGACGACTCTTGTAGTTGTCGAAGTATTGCAACACTAAACTTTTTGCCATTAACTTGGCCAACAAAACGATGTACTCGCCAACATTTTTTGTTGATGTTTCTTTTTCACATATGATTCAAGTTTCGATTATTCAAGCATCTACACATAGGAATGCATCCGTGCTTTAGACTTCTTTAATCAAAAGACAACTTCATGTATTCTTTGTATTGTAAAACAATGTTAATAATAATGAAACAATTTAGTACCAGTAGTTGTGAGCAATCTGTAACGTGACTCCCCGATATTTCCATCGCGTGTTGTTGTATTAAGCGATTGGAGTGTTACATAAAATGAATTGAAAATCTCAACTTGATATTCTTTCAAAAATCATGTTTCTTGTATTTTGGAATAAAATAGTATTGTGGATTTTGTTTTGAAATAAGAATTGCTTGAAAATAAACTTTTGTTATATTTTTGGACAAGAAAATACAAACCAACTTAATGGTTTGTATTGAATTTTTTTTACCTTTTTAAAATTAGTTTTTAAGATAAAAATATTTTTAATCGAATTTCTAAAATACAGAAACATTGTGTATAAAAATTGAAAACTCTCATCCAAATGAATAAAAATTTTGAAAATTTGAAAGGCGGAAAATAGTATTGGAAAATAAAGTTGGAATATAAATTGTTGTGAAATGAAATGGAATTTATTTTAAATGCACTGGACATAGTCGTAACATAGTATCAAAGGTAACATGTCGGAGTAGTCTCACAAAGGTAGTAGTGTTTAGGAATTCGTTCAACTGATCAAGGTAGATGGGTTTTCATAATGTTTTCGAGAAGACATGATTTTTCCTATAAGTGAACACTCATCCTAAGAGTTCCCAAGTAAGAGTGACTTGTCCGATAATGCGGATTTGTATGAACACTCTAGCCTTAGACAGAAAACTCGGGGTACAGGCATTCACCCTTCCAGATTGCATGTGTTCACATTATTAAAAACCAGGATTTCGATGAAAATGTTTGAGAGTAAAACATTTTGAGAAATCTTTTGATAAAATGCTTAGGATAAATAAGTCGAGAAACATTTTGACGAAAACTTTTGAGAAAGCATTTTGAGAAACCATTTGATAAAATTTTTGAGATAAATAGATTGAGAAACATTTTGCTGAGAGCGTTTGAGAAAAAAATTTGAGAAATATTGTAGGACCGATCCTCGATGCTTAGGAACCTAAATTTGATATCTAACGTCCATAATAGCGGAAATATTATGTCGTGTTACCAATAGAGAAGAATTAATCAGTTAATCGTCAGTTTCACTGATTAAACGTTTAGATTACAGACTGACAGAGCTTCGCCTCTACAATCCCAAAGTTACAAATGAGACACACAAGCTAGGTATTTATAGCACAACAAGTTCGGCCATGGAGGGTGCAAGTTCGCCCGAACTTGCCTATGCAAGTTCGGCCGAACATGCATACATTTCATGACATATGGCCGAACTTGGCTAAAACACTTTATAAATACTTCAAAACCTAGCCTATTCAGCTCTATACAATACAGACTCGATATAAGACTAAGACATAGACATTATGCACCAACAGACTCCCCTTTGGATATTGTCTTCGTCTTTTATCAGTCTTCAAAACTCTGTCTTCATATAAACATTAACGTACCCGACCAAAAAGTTCTTGTACGGTTTCTTTCGTCTCTCTTGTTTCGGGTCCGGCGTTTGATCAGTTGGCGGTGGCCTTTTAAAGTTAGCCATTCTGAGCGAACTTTGTCTTACCGCTTTTTCCATCTTTTCTTTAATCGCCTCACTTCTGGTTTCTTCTTTAAGAAATTCAACTCTTTCCAGATCCCTCCACTTTGTTTGCCACATTTTACCAGAATTTACATTACGTGCATAGCAAACGTTGACAACTTTCTGGTACTGCATCGCCTATACCTTTTCTCTTTCTTCAAAAACAATCTTTCTATAGAAAAGGCATTTTATATCTTCTCTCGAGCAGTTAACCAACCACATAGGATCTAGAATCCTTATCGTTCTCCACACACCTCTCATACCCTGATAACCCATCACTTCAACTCGTTCCTTAGCAATATCCAGATGATCTTCAAACTTTAAAACAATCAATGCTTCACATGTAGCTAGATCAATCTACCACCACTTGAATAAAGGATAAAAGTTCTGTTCGATCGGCATAAGTGGCATATTTCTCATGGCTCTAGGACGTTTCATAATCAACGTTATGTCCTTTTCTCTTGTAACCTTGTTAATCTTTATTCTTCGTCTCGGAATAAACGACTTCCAGTGATTCCAACCTTTATCAGCTTCGTATTTAATCATCTTCCACAAAAATTGATCAACTGTCTTCATCTGATAAGTAACGTTCACTGTTTGCACTAGCTCTTCCATATCCCAGTACGGCAATGTCTTTAAATCAGCAAGATATTTGAAGTACTACACTCCAAACTCTCTTTTGATTGCATATACGTTGAGCTCTTTAAACCATCCCCAACTCAATATATCTCCCAAAGAAACAACTTTATCTCTGGTGAAGAATGCTAGTGGACGTTGAAACTTACGTTCACGAGGCATCTCCTTGAACCAGGTCTTTGTCGCTTCAGCTATCTCTTCTTTGGTCATTGGTTTAGGAATCTTTCCTTCACGTAGCTCTCCAGCAATTCTATCTTTCAACATATCTTCATTCAGCTGTTTATACATCTCTTCAAATGTAGGAAAACTTTCTGAGTCCTGACCAACATACTTAGCTTTCTGTTCTGTTTCATCATCTGAGGACCAATCTTCCACAATGACACGATTATACTCATCGGCCTCAAACCTTCTTTCATACTGATACTCTTTAGGTTCAAATGTGTTAACATTCATAACCTCTTCAAAATCAAACTCCAAGTTCTCAGCTTCAACTAGTTTTCCTAGATCTTCTTTCGAGTAATTATGTACAAACTCACCTTCTTCAACATTGCGTTCCACATCAGTATTAAAGGCTTCGTAGGTACTGCAGTCATAGGCTTCGCAAAATGATCAACATCTAGTAAATCAATATCATCTAAAGGCCCTTTTTGCCCTGACTCCCCCTGGCTTTTACCTTCCATTCGATTAAATTAATCGTCCATCAGATCAGAAAAATCAAATTCATCAGAAACTTTAGCTTCATTGATCTTTAAGCCAGTACCACCCTGATCAAAATCATCATCTCCTTGATCAAAATCATCATCATCATCATCTCCAACATTCCAATCTTCATAACCTTCCTCCTCTTCATCCTCATTCTTATCCTCTTTCTCGACTTCATCATCGTCTTTTTCTTTAGTAACAACAATAGGATCAGAAGGCTTGACAGATTCGTCAACCTTTTGTATATCAGACTCAGAAGCTTTTGAAACATCTTCATTAGGCTTCTCGGGGACATCAGAAGATTTCTCAGTAATAGATTTAGGGGCTTCACCCTCAACCTACTTCCCTTTACCACCCTCAGCCAATTCTCTCTCAGCACGTTCATTGGCTTCTTGACGATCCAGACGATCGTATTCGGCGATAAAATCAATATTCAGATTATTGTAAAAGCAAAGTTGATAGAAGGTGAATCAAAGCAAAGTTGAAAAAGAAATACTTGACGATAAAGTGAAGGTGCTCGAGAATGAACGTGAGTATTACAAGGCGTTGATAGAAAGTCTGCAGGACGCCAATGAAAAATTACAAACAAAGGTTGCAGAATTGAAGAAAATTCAAGCTCAATCAGTGCACCTTCACTTTATCGTCAAGTATTTCTATCAACTTTGCTTTTACAAGCTCAGCCTTTTCAACCTCAATCAGTGCAACTTTATCTTCTAATACCTTCACACGTTTTTTCCAACATTGCAGCATTTGTCTCTGGGAAAAATTCATCCAAATCTTCAAGACTGATTGGACCGTATGGCATATCACCAAACATACTACCCCTTGGTGTCTTAGGTGTTGAATCTTTTGGTGTTGCAGCTTTAAGTGTAGACTTCTTTGGTGTAGAACTTTAGGAGCAGAAGTCTTTTTAGCACTCAACGATTCAGCGATCAGAACTTCAACAAATATAGACACAGGAGGTTCTTATGTAACTCCTGGCCTTTCAGCTTTGACATGAACGATAACAGGAGGTTCTTGTGTGGCTCCTTTCTCCTGAGCACAAGAAGGTTCTTGTGTGGCTTCTGTGCTTTTCACTTTGCTCTTGTATCTTTTGCTCACAGCTTTCTGAGATTTCTTAGCCTTTCGTTTCCCTTTAGTATGAGGTGACCCTGTAGTCTTCTTTGATATCTCAATTGCTGGAGACTTTGTTCGTTTAGTTTTTTTCTTTGGCCTCTCCTCATCAGATTCTTTTTCAGCACTTGGATCAAAATCTGCATCCAATCTCCTTTCTTTTTCTGCTCTAATTTCAGCCTCTCTCTTTTCAGGCTCTTTATCAGATTCTTCATTTCAGACGTAGCAGAAATTACCTCTTCTTGAGTCGACTTCACAGTTTCTTGACTCTCATTAACAACTGCAGCGCTCGATCCAGCCACTGCCTCAACATTCTCAGTCTCCTCCTCATCAACAAGCAAAGTTTCAACTTTCTTTGATGCTCGCTTCTTTTTAGATTTATCAACTTCAGCTTTCAAAAACCATTCACTCCTTGCCTTCGGTTTGAATTCTTTAAACCATTCTCGCTCGGCTTTAAGTTCCTTTTCATCGTCACTACCATCCTTTCTTCATTTGTTTCCAGGTGGCGAGACATAATCTGAGTCTTTAATCGCTTCGAATACGGCTTGGCAATAGGAGCTGAAGCTTGCTTTTGAAACTTAATAAGCTTCTTCACTGTGGTTTCATCAAGATGAACTAAGTAAAGAACGTCATTCGGATCTCGAGCTATGTTGGCATACTTTTCATCAATCAACATCTGAATAAATCTTGGATAAAGGCACAATCTCAAATCCTCCATGTTCTTCGACATGTGAGTAAATACTAACTTTGAAACATTGAACGGCTTCTTCAGAATAAGCGTCGTTGTCATGCTAGCCAATAATCATGAACATCATCCAAACCGGATTTGCGATGGCTAAAAGTATGAATCAACGCATGAATCAGAAGCTTGTAGGGGTTAGGCACTTCCCCTTTCTTTAGCGTTGGCTTGTTTACGCTTCCTTTGTATCCCATGCGGAAATAGCATCCAAGAACCATCTTCTCATCTAGATGAATTAGATCATCTTCTTTATCTTTGAGATTCAAAATCCTTCGAATATCACCTTCGGTTACTGTGATCGGCTTTAGCTCATCACCAACTTGTACCGTAGAAGAGATTGTCTTCTCGTCAGCGCTTAGACTCGCGTTCATCCAGAAGTGAACAATATGAGATCGATAAGATACTGTGCGCTCAGTAATTGCACGGCGAATTGACTATCTTCGAGAAACTTCATATTGTCATATTCTTTCAGCGACGGACAAATAGACTTGTCAAGCGTAATACATGTATTGTGAGTTTTGGAAAACTCAACTGAGAAAACACGTGCTAGAATCTGTGAGTGAAAAACGATATAAAACAATTAGCACGCTTTTCGAGAAAGAAAAAGAAATTTCTAACACTTTAATCAAGTTCGGGCGAACTTGATTAGTGTTAAACACTCTGATTTTAACAAGTTCGCCCAAACATGTAACAAACATGTTCAACTTTTTTCTAATGCAAGTTCGGGCGAACTTACAGTTTTTATTATTCAGTTTTTCCTAAGTTCGCCGAACATGTATGAGACACATGTTTCACATTAAAGAACAAGTTCAGGCGAACTTACAATTCAAACAAGTCACTTTTTGTTAACATAAGTTTGGTCGAACATGATTGGATAAAAAACACTTCAACAATCAAGTTCGGTCGAACATGTTTCTGGTTCATTTAGTTGTGTTTTGGACAAGTCCGGTCGAACTTGACAACAAGTTCGGCCGAACTTGTCGTCTTCTTCAACAGATGAACCAAGTTCAAACATGCAAACAAGTATTTCAGTTCAATCAAAATAAATTTCACGGTCGATTTTAGGTGTAGATCAAGATCTATGTTCAATTTTGTCCAACAACACCTAAATCTATCAGATTTTAAGTTTTAGATCTAGTTTTGTTTGTTTAACGGTTCGATTCATAGTTTATCGCAATTTTATACCTCTGCCATTGTCATTGGTGTGCAAATCACCAAAAACAATCTTGATTCGACAGTATAACGGTATACAAATGCCAATTTCTCACAAATTCTCTCAAAAAGCTCAAGTTCGCTCAAGTGTTCTGATAACAAGTAAATGAGTTCGGCCGAACTTGAATGGTATTTATACCATGTCAAGTTCGGGCGAACTTCCTAAGCCCATCATAAAAGCCCAGACTAAGTTCGAACGAATTTATTATAAAAAAACAAACAATCAGCCATCTGCAAGTTCAGTCAAACTTGCTGATTGTTAAACTTGAATTGTTTAGCAAGTTCGGCCGAACTTTCCAAACCTTAAAATTTCAATTTTTTCAAAATTTTCATTTTTAACCTTGAACTTTCCAACTTTTTACCAGTTATGAAAAACCACTCAATTGACCAAGTCCAAGCTAATGACCTTGGTTAACCGATTTGTCTGCCGAGTCCAAGTTAATGACCCCGGTTTGACCCGTTACGAACAAACTGTTGATATTTTCAAAATCAAAGTTTCAAATTAATGAACTTTTTAACGTTTTATCTTTTCAGATTAACAGATTAGCTCCCAGCCCATTGTCAAAGAGATTCCCACCAGTTCTAGCACCTTACCAGACTTCAAAGATCCGTTCTCCAACATTGGTTTGCTGAAAAACAATGTAGAAATAAAATCTTTTTGTATTTTTGTAAGTTTATGCTAAAACACACCGAAAATCTTTTTGATTTTAATCTGTAAAGCTGAAATACAATGAAATAAGCAATGTAGACTATGTACAAACATATTTACAGAAATATTTTTATGAATTCGTGCCTAAGAATCATATCAATTGATTGAGACATATCACCAGTACCGTTGACCTTTAAATGACTTTAAGTTTTAAACTCGTTTACCTAGATTGTCGATATATTTGTCCACTTAAACTTTACCACATTTCTCAACTGTTTCAAGATATGTTAAGATAGAATTCATGAAACTTGACTTATCTATGGTTCCCACTTCTTGAATATAATCTTGTATCCAGATTCCCTAGATTTCATCTTACAGGTGAATATAGCGTAATTGATATCTGTATCTGGGTTGTGCGAGACCTTGAGAGCTGAGGATAGTACTACCGTACAGACAAAGAGATGAAGACTCGACTTTAAGGTGTTTTCCACTTAAGGAATCTTTTCAGCATTGCATATGATTATATCTTTCGATACTTTTCAATATCGCATGCACTTTGGAAGTTTAAAGGTTAAAGTATTATAGAAGTTCTAGGCCATTGCTTCCGCAAAATAAGAAGAACTTGTATAATACCCCAGATATCAACTATCTATAAAGACCTCGTATCTCAGAATCAGGCAATCTTTCAAATGAAATTTCGGAGTACTAAGTCCATAATTCCAAGATGTGTTAATCCACAAGATTAAGCAGTTGTAAAATTTAGTTTATATCTCGAAAACAGTTTACTGAACGTGTTAAGCCTATCGACACATCCATAGTAAGACTCGTTTATTACTTTTAAAACTTTACATTTCTTTAGCATATTGTGATAGTCCACTGATGTACTATCATTTCCTTTTATGACAATGAATTCTTTTTGTCTTTTTCAATGTTTTTGAACATTTTGAATTTTAAAATTTTTCGAATGTTTTTGTATTTTCTCTAACATTTCTCCCACTAAAATCAAAAACATCTTTTTGGATTTTAGTTTTTAATAAAATTCTAAACTAGAAAAGTATTTACAAACCAATGTGGATCACGCGAACTCGTCCTCTGATCCGTATTCAACCTCAGCATCCGCACCTGTCAGCAAATTTTTCATACCGTTAATTCTCAACAAGTATTTAAACTGTGATAATGAAAATCGTTTGGTATAAAAATCAGCCTTTTGTTCGTCGGTGTGGATTTTTCTATTCGTACCAATTTCTTTTCGTAGCAATCACGAATGAAATGATAACGAATTTCAATGTGTTTTGTGCGTGAGTGATGAACCGGATTTTTAGTTATAATCGATGGCTGCCTTGTTATCAACATACAACAGAGTGTCTAGAAATTGCAGACCATAGTCTCTCATCTGTTGTTGAATCCACAGAATCTGTGAACAAAAGCTGGAGGCCAAGATATACTCAGCTTCACAGGTAGAGAGAGCGACCGTAGTCTGTTTCTTACACTGCCAGATTACCATTCTTGTTCCGAAGAACTAGCATCCCGCTGTAGTTGATTTTGAGTTCAACTTATCTACACCAAAATCGGAATCAGCATAGCCTGTGAGGTAAAAATTGTCGTTCTTCGGGTACCACAAGCCGATGCTTGGGCATCCTTTTAGATATCTGAAGATACGCTTCACGATCTGCATGTGTAAGATCCTCGGGCTTGACTGATATCTGGCGCATAGGCAGGTTGGATACATAATATCTGGGCGCGATGCCATCAGATACATCAGCGATCCAATCATCAATCTGTATAACGTCTCGTCAACTTTGGCTCCAGTCTCGTCAACACAAAGCCATGATTTAGAGCAGGAGGCGTAGATAGAGGCTCCAAGCTTTCCATTCCAAAATTCCTCAAGATGTCGTGAACATACTTAGTCTGGTGAATGAAAATACCATCCGGAAGCTGATCTACTTGCAAACCAAGAAAGAACTTCATTTCGCCCATCGAGGACATTTCGAATTTCTTTTTCATGATCTTTGCAGAGACTATCGTTTGTAGATCCAAAGATGATGTCGTCAACGTAGATTTGAACTATAATCAGATGGCCATCAACTTCTTTGGTGAAAAGAGTACTATCCACAGTTCCTCTGATAAAACCGTTTCCGACGAGATGTTATGATAAAGTCTCGTACCAAGCTCTCGGGGCTTGGTGTAGACCATAAAGAGCTTTATCCATTAGGTACACTTCTTCTTGTTAAGTGGATCGACAAACCCCGGTGGTTGTCAAACGTACACCTTCTCGCGTAGTTTGCCATACAGAAAAGCTGATTTGACATCCAATTGATAGACCTTAAATCCTTTCCATGATGCGAAAGCTAGAAATATTCGAATAGATTCCAATCGAGCTACTGGTGCATAGACTTCCGTGTAGTCTATCCCTTCCTGCTGGTGAAATCCCTTGACAACAAGCCTAGCTTTGTTACGAACAATAACCCCTCTATCATCATGTTTACACTTAAAGACCCATTTAGTATCAATTGCTTTCTGATTTTCTGGTAGGTCTTCAAGTTTCCATGCACCCAAGTTGTCAAACTGGAATAATTCTTCTTGCATTGCTTGTACCCATTTTTCATCTGCTAAAGCTTCATTAATTGTCTTAGGCTCAATCTGAGAGATGAAACATGAATGGAAACAATAGTTCTGGGTTGTAGCAACACGTGTGTAGTAACCACTGAGTGCTTTATTAATTTGCCCTCGAGTTCTAACACTAGTTTGAAGTTCTCCAATATTTGTTGACGGATGATAGGAATATGATCGCAGAAATTCTTCACTTGGAACATCTACTGAGTTTTGCTGATTAGTGATGTTGAGATCAACAACCAATTCAATGTTTCGAGAGCTTGATGAAACTTCATTTCTGTTGTTCGGGACTGCAGATTGATTAAGAAGACTTGTTATCTGCTCCACTTCTTCATCTGAAGAAGATGATTCCCTATCAGCTTCATCTGAATTAGAATCTTGATTCTGAGGCATACTGGGCTCCGTTGTTGTATTCATTGGTTCAGTAGAGGCAGTCGTTGGAAGAGTAGTGGGTGATGATAATGTTTCAGAAACATTTTCAGCCGGAACACCACTATTGTTTGAACTTGCGCCAGAAGAAGATGGATCCAACGTCAGTTGATTAACCATAATTGGTCGAACAATTTATTCTTGATTCGCTGACTGGTGAAGATAATATAACGCTGCAACTTCTTCATCAGTTGGTTCTTTGGGCAAGTCAAATGACTTCCAAAGGTCTTGATAGTTAAACAGCCACGCGTCACCTTTCCTTTGAACAGGATCCGTGTAATTGAAACAATCTACGTGCTGTGCTTCAATAACCTTTCGCAATGAAGTAACATATACTCTTCTCAATGGACTCGCATATCCGACAAAGAAACCTTCGATAGATTTAGCTTCGAATTTGCCATCTTGGTCTATTACGGTACATGGAGCACCGAATGGTTCTAAGAACTTTAAATTTGGCTTCTGTCGGTTTATCATCTCAAAACATGTTTTCTTTGTTGGTTTGACAGTGAGAACCCTGTTTAGCGTGTAGCAAGCCGCAACAACTGCTTCACTCCAGAAGCTGATAGGAAGTTTAGAATCTGCAAGCATGGTTCTCGCAGTTTCAATCAAAGTTTGGTTCTTCCGTTCAGCTACTCTGTTTTGTTGTGGAGTATAGGGAGCACTAAACTCGTGTAGAATCCCTATTGCGTTGCAGAATTCCTTCATTTTGTTATTCTTAAACTTTGTGCCATTGTCACTTCTAATGCGTCTGACCGGCAGATGATAAATGTTCTCGAGTTTCTTGAATAGAATAACCAAGTTCTCGAATGTTTCGTCTTTTGATTCTTGAAAGAGTACCCACGAATATCTCGAAGAGTCATCTGTCACGACCAAGCAATATAAGTCTCCTGATATGCTTCGAACATTTACAGGACCAAATAAATCCATGTGGAGACGTTCTAAACGCAACTTGATTGAGTTTATAATTTTCTTCAGATGAGATTTCTTGATATGCTTTCCCTTCTTGCATTCCACGCAATGATCAGACATCTGAAAACTTCGAAGATTTACGCCTTCTACAAGATCATTATGAACCAAGAAATTCATTTTTCACAAATGATTATGCCCCATCTTGCGATGCCAAAGAATATAATCCTTTTCAGTAGCCTTTGATACAAAACATTGTGCTGATTGTGATGAAGTGGTAGCAACACCCATATCAAGAACATATAAATCATTCTCTCGTGGTGCTCGCATCAGAATCCACTCATCTGGAATTTTGATTCCCGGCTACAAGATAATACACTCCATATCATTGAAATGGATTGTGAATTTCTTGTCACAAATCTGCGATATACTCAGAAGATTGTTCTCAAGCTCTGCAATATCCTTCCACCTTGATTTCCTGCAAATCCAACATATCCACCATTGATAGCTTTAATGTCGAATAGCAAGCTTTAATTCCCGTCATGTGCCTGGACGCTCCACTATCCAAAATCTACTTTGAAAGTACAGATCTTTGGAGCCCCTGCAAAATTCAGAAATTAGGTCAAAAGCTCTACCCAAGCCTTCTTGGTCTTGGGTTTTACAAGATAACCATTAACAAAAGCCTATTCAAACTCATCAACATCTGTTTCAACAATGTTAATGTTTGAAAATTTCACTTCTTTATTATCTTTTACAGATTTGACATTATCGATCTTGATTTATGTTTTAATTTCTTTCACATTTTCACTAGTCTTTACCTTCTCAGACTCTGTGATTTCAGACTTTGATTCTTTTGTGTTGTCAGTCTTTACTAGCTCAGACTTAACAACACTAGATGTTGTTGACCTTTTCTTGGCAATCCAGGTTTGAGATTTGATATTAGCCTTTTTGATGTAAAACTTGTTTTCATTAAACCTAGAGGTTTCACCTTTTTCGAAAATGGAATTTTCAAAAGTCTTTTCAGACTTTGGTTTAACTTCTGGTTTTGATTCATTTCGTTTCAAAATCTTTACAGGTTTTACAAACACTGGTTGCTTTTGTTTAACAACATATGTTTCTCTTCTTCGAGGATAGGCCGGTTTTGATTTCAGACATTGTCGTGCCAAATTTCATTGCACTTGAAACATGTCCGATTATCAAGTGGATGTCCTTTAACCGGTGGTTTTACCCTACTAGAGGTTTTGGCACCACTTATAACCTTGGCTTTATCACGAATTTCTTTCTCCTTCTTGAACTCATCATTTGATTATTTACCAATCAAACTCTCTTCATGAACTGTATTCATCGCATATACAAACTTCATGTTTTTGTTTTTATATTCATGAAATGGTGACGGTTTCTTTACAGATTCATCAGTTTCTTCTTCTAAACCCAACCCCGCTCTCCGATTTTCCGGATGATCACCACCGTTTCTTCGGTAATTGTTTCTTTTAGGTTTGGAATAGAATTTTCGTTCATTGATTACCAATTCCTCTGATGTGACTTCCACGAGTTTAAAGAATTTATCAAGCAATTCTTCTTTCATATTCTGAATCGGGAAGCTATCATCAAAGTATAGTCTATCCGAATCCTTAATTTTGTACATTACAATATTAGGATCGTCACTTAGACCATCTTCTGACGACTTATCATCATTTTCAGATTGTGAATCATAATTCTTTGAATTCGAGTTGGCGCTATTGAAGTTGCCATCATCAAAATCACTTAAAATATTTTCAACCACTTTGTTAACCACGCGTTGTTATCATCATCAGATTTAGCATAGACTATATCAATGTTCTCTGGCAACTCATTTTTCTTTTCAGAAAGTAATACAACATTGAGTGCCTTGTCCATCCCGTCTGCCGATTTAACACAGTATTTTTCGCAATGGGGTGGAGGAACATTTCTATATTCTCTGCCCGCTTTCTTTTTAGGTTTTTCTTCTGATGAGATTGTTGGAAGAATGTGATCGATAACATACGCGTTAGTGGTATAACTTCTTAACAATTGTCGAACTCTTTCAGTTTCAATTGTCATATCTTGAAGTTGTTGTTTGCTTTCAGCAATGGTGTTGATATAAATGTTAATTGCTCTTTGGTTATCCATTACTGTACCACTCAACATTCTTATATTATCATGTTGTTCGGTGTTATTTCTGTCGAGTCTGCCATAATCATTTTTCATTTTGTCATACGCTTCTTTCATTGTGCGATAATCATATTTTAACAAATCGTTATGCACATTGTTTTCAGCGATGATCTTTGATTTTTCGGCACATTCGACACAAGGTTTAGTACATTTTGTACAAGGTTTCTCAACCTCTACAATTTGTACTTTGACAACTTCTTTCTCGACACCTCTGGACCTACCTTGGTTAGATTCGCCATTAAATCTTTATCTGCCATGTCCTTGAGGTCTTCGAATTTCATTTCTTGAGTGATATCAATAATCACTTTATCAATCTTTTTCTCCTCAACCACTTGTTCTTTCGTGCTTCTGTCAAAGTGACCTGCAAAACTGTCACAAGAATTAGAAGATAAAATTCCTTGTCTCTGCATATGGATATATTCCTCTTCTTCCTGCTGTTGATGCAAGTATTGTTCCAGAATAGCTTGTTCGAAAGCTGCTGCTTCTGCTGCTGCTTCCTCTGCAGAATTATCTTCAACTATCTCTGCCATCAAAGCAACTCCGGTCTTTTTCCCAATATAAGAGTTCCAGTCAAAACTGTCATCTTCTGTGGATGCAACCATGGCTTTCTCCATGGTACTACTGTTTGGCTTTTCTTGGATCTCAATCTGAGTTTTCTTTGGGAAAGGTTTATATTGAAGTGCATTCTTGTAATATTCATCCCTCCTCCGAAAGGACTTTGATTTCCGGCTCAGTGTTCTTACACTCTCTTTTAAAATGTCCCTTCTATCGACATCTAAAGCACGTGACTTTGGATTTGTCAAAACCCAACTTGTTGCTGGAGCTTCCTATATCACGGCCTGTGAGTGCAACAAACTTTGTCACTCTCCTGATGATCGAAGCTAAGGACCATTTGATGTCCATTAGTTCGAGTTCTTCCTCGTCTACCTGGTCATAATCTTCTACGGTCATCTCGGGGTTTCCGATCTTACCGGCAACAAGACATTCATAAGACTCTAAGACGGTAGCAAGTAGTGACATATGTTGTTTTGCAACTTCTTCTGAAACAGCATTGTTCAAATTCACTGTGATGTTGCATTTGTAAGCATTAGGATCAGAACTCTGATGTTGGTTCTGATTTGCTTGATTTTGAAATATTGAATTTGAACAAGTGCTCGAGTAAGAACTTTGTGGACTTTGGTCATACTGAGGCTGTGAATGATTCTGGTTCTGTGGAGAAGCATTCATGTTTGCACTAAAAGCAGTTCCAATTTTTGGACTTGAAATGTTATCTTGCATTCCGGTTTTGTAGTACAAACCGATGTCTTGAACAACATTAGTGGTCTTTGACTTCGCTATCTTCAGAAGCTCCATTTCGTGGCCTTCGAGTTTATCGATAAACGTTGACAACCTGAAGAAATCCCACTTATCACTATTCTTCAGAACCATCAAATAAGTAGTCCATTCACCCTCTGGTAGTGCGTCAGCAAGTTTGTCGATCAATTCTTGTTCCGTCTTCTCAAGACCGTGTCTTCGCATTTGCACTTTGAGATGACAAAAACGCTCAATCATTTGCTTAATGGTCTCATTCTTTAGCATGCTGAAAATATCAAACTCTTTCAGAATGAGAGCCTTCTTGCTTTTGATCATTTCAGCACTGCCTTGGTATTTCTTCTGTAACGACAACCAAAGCTCTCTTGCAGTAGTATACTATGGTAACAGAATCAGAATATCTTCTTTGACAGATTGTTGGATGAGACTGATCATCTTTTTCTCTGCAATGTATTCGTCTCTCTGAGCTGTTGAGTAATTGTACTTCTCAAGAACTTGTTGATGTTCATCTACCGGAATAGTATAGCCTCTTTCGATTGACACCTAGCCTGCAAAGTGCATGGCTTGAACCCAGTAGGTAAATTTCTCTTTCCATGCTTCGTATTCGTCCATGCTCATCAGCTTGGGCGGTTTGACGGTCGTTCCCATTTCGTTATCAAGATTGACTTGATTAATCACGTTGGCGTTTGATGAACTAGCTCCGGACGTATAAGCTCTTAGTTGATCTTCCATTGTGAATCACGAAACTTGAAAAGTTTTCAAAAACTTTGAAAACAAGTAGTCCTACTACAAGTTCGGTCGAACTTGTAGTAACTAATGAAGAATTCTTGGATTTTTAACAAGTTCGGTCGAACTTGTTAAAATAGCTTTGAAAGAATTGTGTGACTTCGGTCGAACTTGACAATCGTTGAGAAAACACTCATAACAGAACTTCGAGCGAACTTATTTACACAATTTTGATGAAATACAAGCAAGTTCGGGCGAACTTACTTAAAATCTTCCTGATTTTACACAAGTTCGGTCGAACTTGTTGTAAAATTGATGAAAATTCAGTATCTTCGAGCGAACTTGACTCAAATTTACTCAAAAATCACCTAAGTTCGGGCGAACTTACTAAAAAATCACTTGAAAAGTGATGTTTTAGTGCAAGTTCGGCCGAACATGGCCAACAAGTTCGTTCCTGAGGGTTTTCAAAAACATGGTTTTTTGAAAATTTCGGCATGAATTCGGTTGAATTTGGTCTCCAACCTTTCAAGGGTTTATCTTTGTTGTATTTTGCATGATATATTCAAAATTCAAAAGATTTTGACCATGAATTCTTCATTTTGTGATCAAAAGTTAAGGAAAAGAAGAATGGAGTAGAAATAGAAGTGTTCTTGTCTTGATACTATCAAATCAGACTGTTCTAGCTCTGATACCACTTGTAGGACCGATCCTCGATGCTTAGGAACCTAAATTTGATAACTAACGTCCATAATAGCGGAAATATTACATCGTGTTACCAATAGACAAGAATTAATCAGTTAATCGTCAGTTTCATTAATTAAACGTTCAGATTACAGACTGACAGAGCTTCGCCTCTACAATGCCAAAGTTACAAATGAGACACACAAGCTAGGTATTTATAGCACAACAAGTTCGGCCATGGAGGGTGCAAGTTCGCCTGAACTTGCCTATGCAAGTTCCGCCGAGCATGCATACATTTCATGACATATGGCCGAACTTGGCTAAAACACTTTATAAATACTTCAAAACCTAGTCTACTCAGCTCTAGACAATACAGACTCGATATAAGACTAAGACATAGACATTATGCACCAACAAGTATTCCAATGAAAATGTTTTTGAGAAAAATATTTTGAAGAATACTTTGAAGCAATAAGCCTAAGGATTTAAGATAAATCATCTAAGGGTAGATGATTTGTAAATCATAGAGTAGTTGTAGCACGAGTAAGGATAAGGATTAGGATAGATATCCTAAGTCTACTCATATTCGGGTCCCTAGGAAGGCTATAGACTAGGTTAAAGGCAATCTAATAACCTAATTCCCTATAACCAGTGCTTTGATAACAATTTGTAACACCCCAATCGCGTAATACAACTAGACGCGGCGGAAATACCGGGAAGTCACGTTATAAATTGCTCACAACTACTGGTACTAAATTGTTTCATTATTGTTTATATTGTTTTAAAATACAAAGAATACATGAAGTTGTCTTTTGGTTAAAGAAGTCTAAAGCCCGGATGCATTCCTATGTGCAGCATGCTTGAATATTCGAAACCTGAAACATATGTGAAAAAGAAACATCAACAAACAATGTTGGCGAGTACATAGTTTTGTTGGCCAAATTATTGGCAAAAAGATTATTGTTGCAATACTTTGACAACTACGAGAGTCGTCTATTTAAAATGGACTCTTTGAAGCCAAGGAATGGCAAAAAGATTTAGATTTAACTTGATTATGAAACTTGTGATGAAATAGTTTTATATATGGCAACATGATTAATACTAAGTAATTTTTATGGCATTGAAAATTGTACTTTGTTCATTGTAATTGCCTTGAATTCCGTCATAAAACTTGTGAGTATGTTATTAGAAATCCAATCAAGGATTAAAAACAACATTATTGAAATTTGTCATAACTCGCGTGAGTATTATTAGAAATCAAATCAACGATTTAAAATAATACTTTGGTTATCCATCTAAGAATCTAACATATAAAAATATGAAAGAGTTTTACAAGGATTTGGATATTGTACTTTGAAACAATCGAACACAAAATCCTAATGTGATTCGGATAACGCTACAAGAGTATTACAATAAGTGTTGGATCACTTCTTGATTAGCACAGGAACCTAATTTGGTATCTAACGTTCATATAGGTGGAAACTATGTGACGTGTTACTCAAATATGCAAAGATTACTTGTTTAAATGTTGTTTATTGATCATAAAGTCCAAATACATGAAAGATCCTGATCGGGCAGAGCTTCGCCTCTATTGTGACAAAGTTGCAAAAGTTACAAATGACAAACACAAGTCACCTATTTATAGGATGACAAGTTCGCTGGGGAATACACAAGTTCGGGCGAACTTGTATAGAACAAGTTCGATCGAACTTGTTCACACATGATATTCCAGGCGAACTTGTCATACTATTTACATAAATATGACATTTCTAGCATAATCTAGCCCAATTCTAAACAGACTCGATCCAAGACTAAGACATAGACATTATGTACTAACAGACCGCCCCTTTGATATCGACTTTATCTTGATCAGTCTTCAAAGCTCTATCTTTGTCTAACACGTCCAAAGAAGTTCTTGATTGGTTTCCTTCTACGTTCTTGGGACGGAATCGGCATTTGATCTGTAGGTGGCACTTTAGTCATGAACTGAAAACGTCTGAGTCTCGCCTCTCTACTCATATCATGTATAAGTTCAATACGCTTCTCCTCTTTCAAAAACTCTTTGCGCTCTAGTTCCCTCCAACTTCATTCCCACATTCTTCCAGAAATAACACCGTGCGCGTAACAAACATTCACAATGTGACATTTGTGGTGATTCGATCGTGTAACGATTCTGAATGAATTATCACTCAATGAAATTTTTGTGTTTTATTTACGAGATTTGTATTTTTATCATGACACTTGCACGTATTCAATTCTTGCATGATTCCGAACTCTTAAACAACTTCAAGAAGTGAAATCGCAAACTATTACGCAAACGTAATCAGTTTAACGCGACGTACACTCTGGAACAATGACATAAGCAAAACGTACCCTAAATACCGTTTACATAACTTAGAAATAAGTTTTGAGGGCTTCGGTATGGCAAAATATTGCTTTTGCAACTTCAGTGGCTATTTTGCAAATTCTGCGAAACTATGCCAATTCGTGTATATCACTATCCGGAACATGTACGCACATCCAAAAAAATTTTGTAATCATTAAAATCTAGTATTTTAATGATTGGAATGCAAAAATATCATTCGTTACGGTTGACGGACATTTGCGCGATCGTTACGATTCCTGTCGTAAATAACCGAAAACTGCAACCGTACGACCGAACAAACCAACACCCGGGACATTATTGAACATATTTCAAGTTTCCTATGTTTATTCATCCTTATGGAGCTTAAAAATGGGGTTAACAGGTGTTAAAAGTGCCAAAACGCGATGAAAACAGGTTTAGGGGCCATTTCTGCCAATTTTTTAAACTTCTGCCCCTGCAAGGGCCTTACGGAGCGTAAGGCAAAACCCCATATGGTCCGTAAGGGGTCCCCAGCTCAGAACCTTCTTAAAATCAAGGTGGTAGCTTCTTGTTAACTTCCTTGGCCAGCGAGTCACGATCTATGCCACCTTTAACCTGCATTAGACACCTGGAGGGACACTAATCCATGCCTTAACACCTGGATCAACACTTGGCATGATTCAGGAGCTCCAAGAGTAGTATAAATAGGCTTGATCTTCACCATTTCTCTTTGCTCATTTACATCTTCTTCCAGCCATACTCTTGGAGCTTGCTTCCATCCTTTTGGAGGCCTCCTACTGAGTTCTTTGAGATCTTGGGTGTTCCTAAACACAAGTAAGATCTCATCCTTAGTCTTTTTCATTGCTTTTAGCTATTTCAAGCTAAAAGTCAACCAGTGTTTGACTTTCGGCTTTGACCATTAATTGGTCAAAACAAAGTTCAATTGAACTTTGCACATGATCATAATCACGATGGTTATGGTCCTTAGCTCATGCCTACTGATTACCACGTTTACTAGTTGTAGTGACGAGTCAAAGTTTCGGTCAATAATGCGCAAAATGCGCATTATACGATGGAACTATTTTCAAGTATCAAAACACCTTGTTTTGATACCAAATCAGTTTTATAAACTTAATTAGACATGTTCGACATGTCTAACTCGTCACTTTTAGTTTAGTGCTTGTTTAGGGTCGTAAGTCGAGCGGTCCAACCCGTTTGGTCAATCTTAGGATCCGACCAAACACATATATGTGACCATAGTTGTATAGGGAATAACCCTCTGAGGTTATACCTTATGGTCGCGTCGTTTGGTTAGTATGATGGTAAGTCGCTAGTTATGCCTTTATAAATGACCAAAACGTCCTTTTTGCACATAAAACAATTTTAAGCCTATGTAACCAATGTTTTTCCATATACACTGATGTTATAGCGTTAGTAAACTTATTTTGGCATATAATACTTATCATAACAAATATCTAACCATCCGAACACGTATTTTACGTAAATGATCCGTTAAAGCAGCGTAAACTACCTTAACGAATCATAATGGGTCAAAAGCACTTAGGAATCTTTCCAAATCAGAATGTTAACTTTGTTAAACCATTTCATATGAGTTCCAACACTCATTTGGTTTACAAGACCTCATTCTATCCGATCCGCCGATTAAAGTCCCGACATTTACATAGTTATCCGATTTTAGGACACGCTTGATTTCTCAGACGTTTGAGCATTTTTATTCTTTGATTCAAGGTTATTTTGCAACCCCAAGTGAGTACATAGTCCCCACTTTTATGTTTTTCAAATATTTTGGGGTGATTCATATGTGCTAAATTGTTTTCAAGTTTTCAAATTATAAAAGCTATGGTTTATATAAACAAGACGATTTCAATAATGTGAACGAACTTGTTGGTGCGTTATACAAATGACACGAATAACATTCATTAGCTTTGGCCAAGACGACCAATAGTAAGTTATGGTACCATAGGACTGACAATCCCGTTACCAAGGTTCCCAGTGTTTGTGGGAAATTTGTGGAACGACCGAAACTGTTTACTTTAACAAACCCTTGGTGGTTTGTTATTGCAATTTAAAGATACTGTTTGGTGGTATAGACGAGTCAACAAAGGTTTGAATGTATTCGCCAAAACGACCAAAAGTTTTCACAATTAAAACAAGGACGATTTGTTTACACGGACGATGAACGAATGGTTTATGACAAAAACAATGGACGATCGGGTTATGGTAAGTGATTTAGATAACGTTATGTGTGTAATGTGATAAAAGCATGGTGGATACGCCGCTGGTACTTCATATATATAAGTGCTTTTATCATATTACATTCGTGTCGTTATTTGAATCACTTGGAAGAAAGGTTTTCAAACAATGACACGTAACGATTTTTAATTAAAGATATAAACAATACAAAGTTTCTTCAAGAGGATTTACTACTCGAACTTACAAAACAAATGTTTTGGTCAAGATTCATGGCTACAAGTCTGTTATAAACTATAACTAACTTGTTTTAGTTGGTTAGTTATTATTGCAATACCAAATACCTTTTGATAACACAGTTTTCAACTAACGACTCTAGTAGTCTGACAAGGTATTGCAAATACATATTCAAGGCCATGAATTTGACACACTCACAAAACCTATGTACTCGCCGGCATATTTTTGCTGACTCGTTTTCACATATGTTTCAGGGAACAATGCTTGATGTTGATGCATGCTCACTTAGGATCGGACGTGGACTTAGTGCCTTCAAATATTAAAGACAATAGTTTATTTAGTTTGTTTTAATTTCCAAAACAATGTAACTGTGGAATTTCAATATTCAATAAAACATAACTTTAATTACCACGTGTTGTTGAAACAATCTGTTAACGTGACTCCCCAACGTTTCCGCCGTGGTTTATTGTTTTTACGTGGTCGGGGTGTTACAGATTGGTATCAGAGCACTGGTTATAGGGAATTAGGTTATTAGTAATGCTTTGACCTAGACTATAACCTTCCTAGGACCCTAACGCGAGTTTACTTGCGTTTAGATTCATAAAATACAATAATATCACCTATCCTTAGGTGATTACCAAAAACAAAACAAAATTGAAGGCATAAAGTCAAAAATGAATCATCGGTCTCTTTTATGCGTTTAGAGTTTTCAAATCTCGTCAAAGTTTGGGTTTTATTAATGTGAACACATGCAATCTGGAAGGGTGGGTGCCTGTACCCTGAGTTTTCTGTCCAAGGTTAGAGTGTTCATACAAATCCACTTAATCAGACCAGTCACTCTTACCTGGGAACTCTTGGGGTGAGTGTCCACTTATAGGGTAAAGCATGTCTTCGCGATACATTATAAAGACCCATTTACTTTGATTAGTCACCATGTGTCATTTGTTTGTTTCGAGAAACGAACAAATGACCACCATCCTTATTTCGTCGATATTTTCAACACCTCTCTTGATTTTCTCAAATATCATCCTCCATGTTTTCTTTTAGAATGCCTTCTAGACGTGATACAACTCAAAGTGCCGAAATGGCAGCCATTATCGCTCAGCAAATAGTTGTTGTACTCCCAAATCTTGTGAGCTAACTTAATCAAGCGAACAACAACAACAATAACAATAACAATGCACTAGCTCCGTGCAACTATAAACAATTTTGTTCGGCTAAACCACTATCGTTTTCTGGGTCTGAGGGAGCCACTGGGCTTTTACAATGGTTCGAGAGCCTCGAAAGTACTTTTCATCATGTGCAATGCCCGAATGAGCGAAAAGTTGAGTTTGCGTCGAGCATATTCAAAAAGAGAGCTCTTACATGGTGGAATGGTATTATGAGAGACAGAGGTGCTAATGTAGCCTTAGCTCAAACGTGGGAAGATATTAGGGCTCTAATGATGAAGGAATTTTGTCCTCGTCATGAGCAGAGGGCGTTAGAAAACGAATTCCATGATCTCAAACATGATAGTGGTGAACATCGTGCATATACTGACCGATACGAGGAGTTGAGTTTACTTTGTCCTTCGATGGTGACGCTTTTGGATAAGGTGATCGAGAAGTATATCGATGTTTTGCCTGATCCTGTTTAGGACATTGTTACCGAAAATAACCCAACCACTGTCCAACAGGCCATTAAGCTAGCTGCAACTTTGACCGAGTCTCAGGTCAAAAAGGGTAACCTTCATCGCAAAGGCGATAAGAAATCATCCACCAAAACCACTCAAGAGAAACAAAAGGGAAACAAAGCTGAGCCTTCTAAACGATCAAAGAAGCGTAAGGCTTCTCAGAACTTTACTGTTACTACACAACCTGCGCCAGTCGCTCAACCCAATCAAGCTCCTCAAAACCAAGCAGCTCAACCGCCCTTGAGGAAGCCATATGCTAGTATTGTACCATTGTGCAATCGGTGCAACGGTCACCACCAAGTTCATCAACCATGTCATCAATGTACCACTTGGGGAAGATTTGATCACTTGGCCAACGTTTGTCGATCTGTTACAAACCAAGCTGCACAGAACCTTGTCCAACCCCAAGAAAATCTCGTTCGACCTCACTTTCCACCTGGGTCATGTTTTAACTGCGGCGAGATGGGCCACTACAAGAACAATTGCCCGAAATTAGCCAATGCCAATCAAGCTCGTGGACGAGCATTCAACATTAACGCCAACAAGGCCCGTGCTGATAACGAAGTCGTTAATGGTACGTTCCTTGTGAACAATCATCCTGCTTCTGTTCTTTTCGATTCAGGTGCCGATAGGAGTTTCGTGTCCTTAGCCTTTGAACCATTACTTTCAATGCCAAGAACTAAACTAGGAAAGCCCTTGACAGTCGAAATAGCAAGTGGCGAACCTCTTAAACTAGATTCTGTTATTCATGATTGCTAATTGAACCTCAATAACCACCTTTTCTCCATTAACCTCACACCAATGCAACTCGGGAGCTTCGACGTCATCATAGGAATGGATTGGCTAACCAAGCATCATGCCGAAGTTATTTGTTTTGACAAGATATTTCGAATACCTCTTCCCTCTGGTGAAATCTTAGAAGTTCAGGGAGAGAAACCCGCTAGTAATCTTAAACGCATGACCTGTAACCAGGCCCGAAAATACCTATGAAAGAACTATGTTGCCTTCCTGGCACATATCGTAGAGGAGAAAGGCAAAAGCAAAACTGTTCAGGATATCCCCATTGTTCGTGATTATCCTGAGGTGTTCCCTGAAGAATTACCTGGTTTACCTCCTGTACGTCAAGTCGAGTTCCGCATTGATCTAGTACCTGGTGCCAACCTATTGTTAAATCTCCTTACCGTCTTGCACCATCTGAGATGCAAGAGTTATCAAAACAGCTTCAAGAACTATCTGATAAAGGATTCATTCGTCCAAGCTATTCACCTTGGGGCGCTCCTGTCCTATTTGTGAAAAAGAAGGACGTATCTTTCAAAATGTGTATCGACTATCGTGAGCTCAACAAACTCATGATCAAAAATCAATATCCCCTACCTCTCATTGATAATCTCTTTGATCAGCTACAAGGTTCTATTTGCTTTTCAAAGATTGATCTGCGTTTTGGGTATCATTAACTTCGTGTCCTCGAAGAAGATATTCCCAAGACTGCTTTTCACACTCGATATGGTCATTACGAGTTTACTGTCATGCCTTTCGGTTTGAGAAATGATCCAGCTGTTTTCATGGACTTGATGAATCGGGTTTGTAAACCTTATTTGGACAAGTTCATCATTGTTTTCATCGACGACATTCTTATTTATTCCAAGTCTCGAGCCGAACACGAACAACACCTTCGATTAACTATGGAACTACTAAAGAAAGAACAACTTTATGCCAAATTCTCCAAGTGTGAGTTTTGGCTAAAAGAAGTTCAATTCTTGGGACACATAGTCAACGAGCAAGGTATACATGTGGATCCTTCCAAAATCATTGCGTTAAGGATTGGAACACACCCACTACTCCCACAGAAGTTCGCTCATTTCTTGGTCTTGCTGGATATTACCGTCGATTCATTGAACTTCTCAAAAATCGCAGTTCCCCTCACTACTTTTACTCAAAAGAATAAGCCTTTTGAGTGGAGACCCAAACAAGAGGAAGCCTTCCAAACTCTGAAACAAAATCACTGCGATGCTCCTATTCTATCCTTACCCGATGGCAACGATGATTTTGTTGTTTATTGTGACGCATCTAACCTAGGCCTTGGTTGTGTTCTTATGCAACGAGATAAAGTCATAGCCTATGCGTCAAGACAATTGAAAGTCCACGAGAAGAACTACACGACTCATATCTTGAGTTAGGTGCTGTAGTTTTTGCTCTCAAAATTTGGAGACACTACCTTTATGGTACGAAATGACTGGTTTTCACGGACCATAAAAGTCTCCAGCATATATTCAATCAAAAGGAGCTGAACATAAGACAACGACGCTGGGTCGAACTTTTAAACGACTACGATTGCGAGATTCGCTACCATCCTGGTAAGGCGAATGACGTGGCTGATGCGCTTAGTCGTAAGGGATGTGTCAAGCTTCATTGTGTTCGAATTCAATCTGATATCCAGGCACGTCTCCTTCAAGCTCCACGTACTTGTGCTACACAAGGCGTGATGGGTAGTGAATTACCACATCAACTTGAGCTTCAACTCGAAACGAGAGACAATGGATTACTCTATTATTTGAACCATTTTTGGGTTCCAAATCAATACAACCTCCGCACCTTATTGATGGAGGAAGCTCATAAGTCTCGTTATTCAATCCATCCTGGTGCAGACAAAATGTACAAGGATCTTCGTACCCAGTATTGGTGGCCGGGTATGAAGAAAGATATTGCCTTGTATGTATCAAAATAACTTGCCTTAAAGTCAAGGCTGAACACCAACACCCATCTGGATTGCTAGAACAACCAGAAATTCCAGTATGGAAGTGGGAGAACATTGCGATGGATCTCATCACAAAACTACCGCGTACATCTAGAGGTCATGATGCACTTTGGGTAATGATTGATCGTCTAACAAAGTCTGCACACTTTTTGGCAACTCGTGAGGATTACTCTACTGACAAACTCGCTAAGATCTATGTCGATGAGATTGTATCTCGTCATGGTGTTCCTTTGGACATTATATCTGACAGAGATGCTCGGTTCTCATCTCACTTTTGGAAGACCATGCAAACTGCTATGGGAACCAAACTAAATCTAAGCACTGCTTATCATCCTCAAACGGATGGACAAACCAAGAGAACAATTCAAACGTTGGAGGATATGTAGAGCGTGTGTAATCGACTTTGGTGGTAGTTGGGATTCACATCTGCTGTTGATCGAATTCTCCTACAACAATAGTTATCACGCCAGCATTAACATGGCGCCTTTTGAAGCTTTATACGGTCAAAAATGTTCACCTGTCTGTTGGAATGAAGTTGGAGAGTCTCGGTTTACTGGGCCTGAACTTATTCATGACACAACAGACAAAGTCAAGAAAATACATGATAACCTTCTGACAGCTCGGAGCCGTCAAAAGAGTTATGCGGACAAACGACGCAAGCCCTTGGAATTCCAAGTCAGTGATCATGTCCTACTCAAGGTATCCCCTTGGAAAGGAGTGTTCAGATTTGGAAAGAAAGGAAAACTTGCACCATGATACGTTGGACCATTCAAGATAGTTGAAAGAATCGGAAAGGTGGCCTACCGACTTGAGCTACCTCCTAAACTTGGGAACGTTCACCCAACATTCCACGTGTCCAATCTAAAGAAGTGTTTAGCCGACACAAATCTTCACATTCCCCTCGATGAAATTCGCGTAGATGTCACAATGCACTTTGTCGAGAAACCTGTGGAGATATTGGACCGTGAAGTCAAGAAACTCAAGAGCAGACGAATTCCAATAGTCAAAGTTCGTTGGGAATCCAAACGTGGCCCAGAGTTTACGTGGGAACCAGAGGATCAAATGAAATCGAAATATCCGCATTTGTTTCCACAAGTTTCCTCTAATTAAATTTCGGGACGAATTTCCAAAAGTAGCGGAGACTGTGACATTTGTGGTAATTTAATCGTATAACGATTCCGAACAAATTATCACTCAATGAAATTTTTGTGTTTTATTTATGAGATTTGTATTTTTATCATGACACTTGCACGTATTCAATTCTTGCACGATTCCGAACTCTTAAACAACTTCTAGAAGTGAAATAGAAAACTATTACGCAAACGTAATAAGTTTAACGTAACGTACACTCCGGAACAATGACATATGCTAAACATACCTTAATACCCTTTACATAACTTAGAAATAAGTTTTGAGGGCTTCGGTATGGCAAAATCATGCTTTTGCAACTTCAGGGGCTATTTTGCAAATTTTGCGAAACTATGCCGATTCGCGTATATCGTTATCCGGAACATGTACGCACATCCAAAAAAAAATTTTAATCATTAAAATCTAGAATTTTAATGATTGGAATGAAAAAATATCATTGGTTACGCGTTTACGGTCATTTGAGCAATCGTTACGATTCCCGTCGTAATTAACCAAAAACCGCAACCGTACGACCGAAGGAACCAACACCCGGGACATTTTTGAACATATTTCAAGTTCCCTATGTTTATTCATCCTTATGGAGCTTAAAAATGGGGTTAACGGGTGTTAAAAGTGCAAAAACGCGATGAAAACAAGTTCAGGGGTCATTTCTACCAATTTTTTAAACTTCTGCCCCTGCAAGGGCCTTACGAGCCGTAAGGCAAAACCCCATACGGGCCGTAAGGGGTCCCCAGCTTAGAACCTTTTTAAAATCAAGGTGGCAGCTTCTTGTTAACTTCCTTGGCCACCAAGTTGCAATCTATGCCACCTTTAACCTGCATTAGACACCTAGAGGGACACTAATCCATGCCTTAACACCTGGATCAACACTTGGCATGATTCGAGAGCTCCAAGATTAGTATAAATAGGCTTGATCTTCACCATTTCTTTTTGCTCATTTACATCTTCTTCCTCCCATACTCTTGGAGCTTGCTTCCATCCTTTTGGAGGCCTCCTACTAAGTTCTTTAAGATCTTGGGTGTTCCTAAACACAAGTAAGATCTCATCCTTAGTCTTTTTCATTGCTTTTGGCTATTTCAAGCTAAAAGTCAAACAGTGTTTGACTTTCGGCTGTGACCATTAATTGGTCAGAACAAAGTTCAATTGAACTTTGCAACGTGATCGTAATCACGATGGTTATGGTCCTTAGCGATCATGCCTACTGATTACCACGTTTACTAGTTGTAGTGACGAGTGAAAGTTTCGGTCAATAATGCGCAAAATGCGGCATTATACGAGGGAACTATTTTCTAGTATCAAAACACCTTGTTTTGATACCAAATCAGTTTTATAAACTTAATTAGACATGTTCGACATGTCTAACTCGTCACTTTTAGTTTAGCGCTTGTTTAGGGTCGTAAGTCGAGCGGTCTTGACCACCGCTTTGACTTTCAAATCCGACCCGTTTGGTCGATCTTAGGATCCGACCAAACACATATATGTGACCATAGTTGTATAGGGAATAACCCTCTGAGGTTATACCTTATGGTCGCGTCGTTTGGTTAGTATGATGTTAAGTCGCTAGTTATGCCTTTATAAATGAACAATATGTCCTTTTTGCGCATAAAACAATTTTAAGCCTATGTAACCAATGTTTTGCCATAGACACTGATGTTATAACGTTACTAAACTTATTTTGGCATATAAGACTTATCATAACACATATCTAACCATCCGAACACGTATTTTACGTAAATGATCCGTTAAAGCGCGTAAACTACCTTAACGAATCATAATGGGTCAAAAGCACTTAGGAATCTTTCCAAATCAGAATGTTAACTTTGTTAAACCATTTCATATGTGTTCCAATACTCATTTGGTTTACAAGACCTCATTCTATCCGATCCGCCGATTAAAGTCCCGACATTTACATAGTTATCCGATTTTAGGACACACTTGATTTCTCAGACGTTTGAGCTTGTTTAATCTTTGATTCAAAGTTATTTTGCAACCCCAAGTGAGTACATAGTCCCCTCTTTTATGTTTTTTCAAATATTTTGGGGTGATTCATATGTGCTAAATTGTTTTCAAGTTTTCAAATTACAAAAGCTATGGTTTATACAAGCAAGATGATTTCAATAATGTGAACGAACTTGTTGGTGCGTTATACAAATGACATGAATAACATTCATTAGCTTTGGCCAAGCCGACCAGTAGTAAGTTATGGTACCACAGGACTGACAATCCCATTACCAAGGTCACCGGTGTTTGTGGGGAAATTTGGGGAACGACTGAAACTGTTTACTTTAACAAACCCTTTGGTGGTTTTTTATTGCAATATAAAGATACCCTTTGGTGGTATAGACGAGTCAACAAAGGTTTGAATGTATTCACCAAAATGACCAAAATTTTCACAATTAAAACAAGGACGATTTGTTTACATGGACGATGAACGAATGGTTTATGACACAAACAATGGACGATCGGGTTATGGTAGGTGAGTTAGATAACGGTATGTGTGTAATGTGATAAAAGCACGGTGGATACGTCGCTGGTACTTCCTATATATAAGTGCTTTTATCATATTACATTCGTCGCGTTATTTGCATCACTTGGAATAAAGGTTTTCAAACAATGACACGCAACGATTTTCAATTATAGATATAAACCATACAAACTTTCTTCAAGACGATATGTACTCGAATTTACAAAACAAATGTTTTGGTCAAGATGCATGGCTACAAGTCTTTTATAAACTATAACTAACTTGTTTTAGTTGGTTAGTTATTATTGCAATACCAAATACCTTTTGATAACAAAGTTTTCAACTAACGACTCTAGTAGTCTGACGAGGTATTGCAAATACATATTCAAGGCCATGAATTTGACACACTCACAAAACCTATGTACTCGCCGACATATTTTTGCTGACTCATTTTCACATATGTTTCAGGGAACAATGCTTGATGTTGATGCATGCTCACTTAGGATCAGACGTGGACTTAGTGCCTTAAAACATGAAAGACAACAGCTTATTTAGTTTGTTTTAATTTCCAAGACAATGTAACTATGGAATTTCAATATTCAATAAAACATAACTTTAATTACCACATGTTGTTGAAACAATCTGTTAACGTGACTCCCCGATGTTTCCACCGCGGTTTGTTGTTTTTACGCGATTGGGGTGTTACACACAAACCTTTGATACCGCATCGCTTGTTCTTTCTCATGCTCTTCATAGCATATCTTACTGAAGAATAAACATTTAATATCCTCCTTTGAGCATTCACTAGCCACATCGGGTCAAGAATTCGAATCGTCCTCCATAACCCTCTCAATCCTTCTGTCCCAAACATTTCAACCTTTTCTTTAGTGATATCCAAATGATCTTCAAACCTCAGCACTATCACTGCTTCGCTTGTAGTAGGATCAACTTGCCACCGCTTAAACAAAGAATAGAAATCTTGTTCAATCGGCATCAGGGGCATGTTTCTCATTGCTATTGGATGCTTCAAAATCAACGTTATATCCTTTACACCAGTCTTCTTATCTGTTTTGATTCGACGCTTTGGAATGAATGGCTTCCAATACTTAAAACCTTGCGTCGCTTCAAATTTAATCATCTTCCAAAGTAGTTGATCAATAAACTTCATGTGATAAGTAACATTTCTTGTCTGCACCAAACCCTCTACATCCCAGTATGGAAGTTTTTTGAAATCTGCCAAATATTTGAAGTATTGAACCCCTAATTCCCTTTGATGGCATAAACATTCAATTCTTTAAACCAACCCCAGCTAAGTATATCTCCCAATGATACGTCGGCATCTCTGGTAAAGAATGCTAATGTTCTTCGAAACTTTCTTTCTCTCGGCATCTCTTTGAACCAGGACTTCTTTGCTTGAGTAATCTCTTCCTTTGTCATTGGTTTTGGAAGCTTTCCTTCTCGTGCAGACTCAGCAATCTTATCGTTCAGTAGATCTTCATTCAGCTGCTCATACATTTCTTCAAATGTCGGAAAACTATCTGTATTTGCACCAACATACTTTTCAGCTTCGTCCTTTTCTTCATCTGACGACCAATCTTCAATGATAACCTTGTTATAATCATCAGAATCAGATCTACGTTTGTAACAATATTCATTCGGTTCAAACATATCTATGTTTACCACATCTTCTTCGAAATCAAAGTCAAATGATTCTGCATCAACATTAAGTAACTTTGCTAGATCTTCCTTTAAGTAGTTGTGAACAAACCCGCGTTCCTCAACATTGTGTTCTGACATCAGAATCATTGGTTTAGTTGGTATAGCAGCAACAAGATTTGCAGTAATCACATCTGTCATATCAACGTCTGTTTGCCCTATCTGCTCTTTCTACTCCCCTTGAGTTTGATCTTCCATTCTGTTCGCATCATCATTTAGTAATGAAGAGAAATCAAAATCATCAGCAACTTTAGCATCCACAACCTTCAGACCAACTCCTTCCTGATCATCATTATTACCATCATCGTTTTCAGAGTCGTCTTTGGTATCATCAACAAGTTCATCATCATCTTTATCTTCAGCTTCTTCATCGTCTTTCTGTTCAGTCTCTGTCTCTGGTACAATAACAAACTTAGAAGCTTTCATAGACTCGACTATAGGCTCTGTAATCTCGGGCATACTTTCAACAACATGTTTACCCATCCCCTGTTCTGATAACTCCTTTTCTGCTTTTTCTTTTGCTTCTTGAAGATCTAATCTGGCATACTTAGCAGTAAAAATAATACCCAAGCTATTCGACAATACTTTCTGCAATCTGTTGAATCTTCTATCATTCAAGTCACGTTCAGATCGTAATTCGGCTATCTCTTTTTGCAATCGTTCGTTAGCATCTTGTAAACTTTCAATCAAGGCCTTCAGATAACCTCTATCACCTTCATGCCATTCTGGTTCAAATTAAAGCCATGTTTATGGTCGATTAGGTTTGATTAATTGATTTTATGGTCCAGTTCGATCTATAACAACCTAAATCATGTCCAAAAGTTCAATTCAGATCTACACTTGTTCAAAAACATTCAAATCTCGGTACAATCTCGAATCTCTTACCATAGCCATGATAAGTAGTGTGTAAATCACCACAAATCAGTATCAATTTCGGCAGCAATTCGATGTAAATTTGTCAATTTTAAAATCTCTTCAAATCGCCTCAAGTTAGCTCAGTGATACAAGGAATTAGTTATGAAGTCCGGCGAACTTGTCTTTTATCTATAGCTAACAAGTTCGGGCGAACTTGTAACACCAACCATTTAAGATCAGTATAAGTTCGGTCGAACTTGTGAACTGATAATACCTTCTAAGCACTTACAAGTCCGGTCGAACTTGATAACAAGTCCAAGCGAAGTTGATTAAATCAAAACCAAATTTTTTTCAAAATTTTCAATTTAGACCCTGAACTTTTCAATTTTGCCAGTTTTAAACAATCCACTCAGTTCACCAAGTCCAAGCTAATGACCTTGGTTAACCGATTTGTTTGTGGAGTTCAAGTTTGTGACACCCCAACTGATGGCGGAAACATTGGGTTGGTGGCACTAGGCGAATCAGATTGATCAAGAGATTCCATAACGATCATTTTAAAGACAATAATCAACATTTAATACCCCATACTATCAAACTCATCCAATCTTCAATTAATCATTACAAACCAAGATAATCTCTTAAACATAAAAATCCGATCCGATCTTCCCTAGATTTATTACATGATTTTTTAAACAAAACCTAAAACTAAGTATCCATAGCAAAAGTCCTCAACCTGCCACATATGTTAAAATAAAACGTCAATACAATTAAGTAAAGGTGAGCATACAGGTTTGCGTACATAATAGATATAAAAGCATTTAGCATAAACCGCATGATATACGTAATAGATGTGAATGATGTAACTACTTAGATTCATGCAAACCAACAAACCGCGATTGATCGAGGCATGTGAACAAGCGTTCACATCCTAAAGAGAAAATAAATGCGAAATAAAAATGCGAGCCTTAACAACCCCGGGCCTCCGGGTGGCCGGTCATCCTCTAGTATACTATCAGTTAAGGGTGGCGTACAAGCAATCATGCAATACATACAGTTTAGCAGATTTCACGTATAATCATGTAACAGCTGGTTGTGAATAAGCATTTGAGATTTGTGTGATGTGATTTGATATAAGAACATATGTGACACCCAAAAGTGCGTTTAACCGTAAAAGGGTTCAAGTATACTCACTGTGGGTGCGTTTCGGTAGAGAGGAGGGATCCGAGTTGAGTTGAGGAGAGCGCCGGATTAGCCTGTAAGCGAACAGAAGTGCATCAGTCTTCCGAATTGCTGAAACGGTAAGTTTGGATTGGGCAGAGGTCAAGTTCGGGCGAACTTGTATGTTTCCATACAAGTTCGGGCGAACTTGTGTAAACCTGTTGAGATGTGAACTTGTCTAATTTCCAAGGAAATTATACAAGTTCGGGCAAACTTGTAAGGTTTGCTAACTGGGAAGACAAGTTCGGGCGAACTTGTCTAATTCTCTTGAGAATTGGATAGAGTTCGGGAGAACTTGTGCCATTTTTGCAGATTTGATGTGGGAGACTAAGTTCGGGCGAACTTAGTCACCAACCTGGTTCGAGCGAACTTGGTATATTCCGAGCGAACTTGATGGTTTTGGCATCCAAATCATTCATTTTTGCGTCGTTTGCTGAGGAAATCGAGTGTTCATTCCTCCAACCTTAAGCCACTAAGTAAAACTTAGGCTGGAGAGGTCTTTTGGAGCGAGTTTAGCCATTTTACATAAACTCGGGCTAATCCGGGCGAACTTGATGGTTCGTACGGGTTAGTCCAGCTTGTGTAAAGTGACGATTTCGTCCTTGTGCTTCCGGATCTAAGATCTTGCTTGACAACGCCTCTTTCCACTCAAAAGTGAACGAAACAGACGTCATTAGTCTGAATATTGTGTAAAAATCAATGCTTTAAAAGGTTTTTGCTCAGGTCTAGTATAGAGCTGAGTAAAAACAAAAGTTTTTATGGAAAAAGATGAAGATTTTCATAAACAGAAGAAATTTGATGAAAACGAAGGCAAGGCCTTGTGGAAAATCGTTGTAAATCGTTGTTGAATGTTGTTGTAGTTGAAAACGGGTTGAATCTTACTTAGAAAACAAAGGGTTTCGGGTATGGAGAGCTCTTGGCGAACTTGCAGCAAGTTCAAATGAGAGAATGGAGCTGAATATTTATAGGTGGAGTGAAGATTGAGAGGTCACACAGCAAGTTCGGGCGAACTTGCTTGTTCTTCTGCTTTTCCAAGCAAGTCCGGGTGGACTTATGTTAAATTGTGGATTTTGGTGGCTTGGCAAGTTCGGGCGAACTTGTGTTATACAATTTCGGCCAAACTTAACATATTGGCCAAGTTTTTTTTATTATTTCACGTTACAAGTTCGTTTGGCGATTCGGTTCGTATTAGATTGTCACACCCTCATTTTCCACTTGAATCTCATCCAATGGAATGACTAGGGTCTCTTCTGATAGACACTTCTTCAGATTGGACACGTGAAAAATGTTGTGTACTCCACTGAGTTCGACAGGAAGGTCTAACTGATAAGCTACGGGCCCAATACGCTTCGAAATCACAAATGGGCCTACGTACCGTGGATTTAGTTTGCCTCGTTTCCCAGAACGAATTACACCCTTCCAGGGTGACACTTTCAGTAGGACACGGTCGCCTACTTGAAATTCGAGCGGTTTGCGTCATTGATCAGCGTAACTTTTCTGTCGATCCCGTGCCGCTGCCATGCGGTTTCTGATTTGCACAATCTTTTGAGTAGCCTCAAGTATCAACTCAAAACCTGTGAGTTGACTGTCACCGACTTCTGCCCAACAGACCAGGGATCTACATTGCGACCGTACAATGCTTCAAACGGTGCTGCCTGAATACTTATATGGTAACTGTTGTTATCGAGAATTCCACTAAAGGCAGATGGATTTCCCAACTGTTCCCGAAGTCTACCACGCATGCCCTAAGCATGTCCTCCAAGGTCTGAATGGTCCTTTCACTTTGACCATCCGTCTGAGGGTGGTAAGCTGTGCTCATATCTAAGCGTGTACCCAACACTTTCTGAAGTGACCGCCAAAAGTTGGACGTGAAACGAGCATCTCTGTCTGAAACGATGGACGTTGGCACCCCGTGCCGAGAAACTACTTCCTTAATGTAGATGCGAGTCAACTTATCCATCTTATCTGTTTCTTTGGTCGCTAGGAAGTGTGCAGACTTAGTTAGACGATCAACGATCACCCAAAGGGTATCGCAACCACCAGGAGTCCGTGGGAGTTTAGTAATAAAGTCCATCGAGATCTGATCCTATTTCCACACTGGGATCTCAGGTTGTTGAAGTAGCCCTGATGGCTTCTGGTATTCCACCTTGACTTTCGCACAAGTCAAACACTTGCTCACGTAGGTGGCTATATCCGCTTTCATGTTGGGCCACCAGTATGCGGCTTTAAGGTCTTGATACATCTTATCCGAACCAGGATGTACAGAGTATCGGGATTTGTGAGCTTCGTCCATAACTAGCTTTCTGAGGTTTCCATAGAGAGGTACCCATATACGGTTCATGAAATACCGGGTACCATTGGGTTTCACTTCCCAATCGCGTTCCATCTTTCCCACAGATTCGGCCTTGATGTTCTCTTCCTCAACTGCTTCTAGCTGCGCGTCGCGTATCTGTTCGAGTAACCCAGAATGAATTGTGAACTATAGTGCTCGTACCTGACGAGGTTTCAAGTGCTCCTTCCGACTGAGGGCATCAGCTACCACGTTAGCTTTACCCGGGTGATACCGAATGACACATTCATAATCGTTCAGGAGTTCGACCCAGCGACGCTGTCGCATGTTCAACTTCTTCTGGTCAAAAATATGCTGGAGGCTCTTGTGATCCGTGTAGATTATGCACTTTGTTCCATATAGGTAGTGTCACCAAATCTTAAGTTCAAACACAACTGCTCCCAATTTCAAGTCATGTGTCGTGTAGTTCTTCTCGTGGACCTTCAACTGTCGGGATGAATACACGATGACCTTATCACGTTGCATGGGCACACATCCCAATCCCTGAATGGAAGCATCACAATATACCACAAAATCATCCGTCCCCTCTTGCAAGGACAAAATGGGTGCACCGCAAAGCTTCTGCTTCAGTAATTGAAATGCTGCTTCATGTTTGTCACCCCAAGCATACTTGGTGCCCTTCTGAGTAAGAGTGGTAAGCGGTTGTGCGATCTTGGAAAATCCCTCGATGAAACATCTATAGTAACCAGCCAAACCAAAAAATTGGCGGATCTCTATCGTGTCCTGGGTGCTTTCCAGTTCTTGATAGCATCGATCTTGGCGGGATCAACGTGTATACCCTTTTCATTCATGATATGCCTGAGGAACTGAACTTCCTGAATCTAGAAATCACACTTCAAAACTTTGGCATATAGTTTCTCCTGTAGAAGGAGTTCCAGCAATAACCAAAGATGCTCAGCATGTTCTTCCTCACCCTTAGAGTAGATGAGTACTGGTGAAACCAAAGGGCATGACCAAGAACTCGTAATGGCCATACCGAGTGCGAAATGCCGTCTTGGAGATATCCTTCTCCCTGACGCGTAGCTGGTGATAACCGGACCGTAGATCAATTTTGGAGTAGTAGCTTGACCCTTGAAGCTGGTCGAAAAGATCGTCGATGCGAGGTAATGGGTACCGGTTCTTGATGGTAACCTTATTGAGTTCCCTGTAATCGATGCACATGCGGAAGGTCCCGTCCTTCTTCTTGACAAAAAGGACCTAAGCTCCCCATGGCGAAGTACTGGGTCGGATGAATCCTTTTTCCAACAATTCCTGACGTTGGGTAGACAGCTCTTGCAGCTCTGCTGGAGCTAAGCGGCACGGGGCCTTGGCAATAGGAGTCGCATGGCTCGTCAATTCGATTTCAAACTCTACTTGTCGATGTGGTGGAAGACCGGGTAACTCCTATGGAAACATATTGGGAAATTCACAGACGATGGGGATATCTTCAATCCGCTTCTCGTCCTTAGACTGCTCGGTGACCAGTGTGAGCAAAGCAAAAGAGTTCTTCTTCCAAAGATACTTCTGATCTTGCATGTAAGAGATGATGTTCGTGATGACGCCTGCCTTCTCGCCTTGCACCATCAAGACATCGTCGTTAGAGAGCGGAATACGGATAGCTTTCTCGAAACAGAGAACTTCAGCTCAGACTCGGATAGCCAGTCCATTCCGGCTACCACATCAAAACTACCCAGAGTAGTTGTCATCAGATCAATGGTAAAGGTGTGACCAACGAGTTTGAGTTGACAGCCGGTCACTAGATGAGTCACATCTACAGATTTACCATTGGCTAGTTCTATGACGTAAGGGGCCTTTAGGGGTTTAGGTATGAGATTTAGGTTCTTCCTAAAAGACTCAAATATAAAACTCTTATCCGCACCCGTATCAAAAAGTACAGTAGCAAAATGATTGTTAAGTGGAAACTTACTGGTGACCACATTCGAGTCATTTTTGGCCTCTCCACGGCCTAGCGTGAATGCACGTCCTTTGGCACCTCCTGTGCCACCATTTCCATTTTTGCCATTGTTGTTGTTGTTGTTATTATTCCCACCATTGTTGTTGTTGCGAAGTTGCGGGCAGTCTCGCTTGAAATGGGCAGTGCTACCGCACTGGTAGCATCCCCGGTTATTACCCTACTGCTGACCCTGGGGCTGGTTCTGATTCTGTCGTGACATAATCTCCCCATGACAATCCTTTCCCGCGTGTGCAGCTTTGCCACATCGTTGGCAGCGATTTCTGGCGCAAGGGCCGTGATGATGGAGGTTACAACGATTACATTGCGGCTTCCGTCCTGCATAGCCGCTCGAGTTCTGGGTGTTGTTGGCAGACTGATTGTTGTGACCCCGATTGTTGTTGAAATTGTTGGACCGCTTCTGGTTTCCTTGTTGTGGCTGCGCTGATGAAGACTGCCGAGCAGGTGAGTCTTCAAATTTCCTTTTGTTGTCAGGGACAATTTCAGTTGCACCCCTAGGTGGTAACTTCCTTTGCTCCACCGCCTTATCGGTGAGTTTATGTGCCTGCCTAATCGCTTGTTGCTCCATCGTAGGGTTGCTAGACATTGCCATGCCCTGGATCTTAGGGACCAGACCCCCAAGATAAAACTCAAGTCGTTTAGCGATGGTGTTAGCCAAATCGGGACAGAGGAACACCAGATCATGATGTCTTGCCGTGTACGCTTCAATTTCTGACCCGACCATCTTGTGGTTCCATAATGCTTGTTCCAATTGCTGAACTCTGTCCCGTGGACAGTATTCCTCCTTGATTAGAGCTTTGAACTTGGTCCAGGTCATTGCGTTCACCGCAGCAAGCCCACGCGTTTGGACTTGTGCGTTCCACCAGGTTAATGCCCCATCTTCCAACGTTGAGGCAACATACTTGACCTTATTAGCTTCGAGGCAATTGCACATTGTGAAAACCGATTCAGACTTTTCGACCCAACGGACCAGTCCTATGGGTCCTTCAACTCCCGTGAACTTGCTCGGTTTCGCATCCAAGAACATCTTGTAGGGGTTGAGACCCCCTCCTGAGGATAGAGGATAGGTAGTCAACGAGAAAGTCTACTAGCCAAACTATTAGATTTTCCCATGAAAATTTAATAATGGTTACCTGCTGGTGGGTTAGGAACACCTGCCAGAGCAACATTCACGTGTTGTTGGATTAAAGCGACCAATTCTTCAGCTGACATGTTGAGATTTCCGCGACGACCGGTTGCCATTTCAGATCTTCGCAAGACAACACAAACACACACCGATAAGTATATACCCAATATAGTTATCATATTCCACACTTCAATGATCACACAATTTATGTCAACCCAACAAATTAAACAATCAAAAGGAACATTCGATGAAATAAATTATAATGTCTCACAAAATACCAACCAAACATATCAGTTTAATTATAAAATTTCCAAGTTCAAACATAAGTGGAAACAAACAAACTAAAGGAAACAAAACGGAGATTGGTGAGATGAGTTAGTCATCTATGTCTCCATCCCCCAAGTCGCTATCACTAGCGTCTTCCTCTTCAGCGTTTTCAGCTTCAACACCTGGGTCCTGTTCCGGCTCTTCTTCCTCCGGATCCTCCTCCGGGTCTTCCTCTGGATCCTCTTCTTCGTCTTCTACCGGTGCTGGAGGGGCCGGTGCTGGTGCGGGTACTAGGATAGGTGGTGCTTGGTTCTGCTCCAGTTAGTTAATCCACCAACTGGACTCAAGAACTCTGTCTTCGAGCCAGTCAGCCCTCAGCTGCTCAGCACGAAGGTCCTTAGCTAAAATGCTTCGAACTCTCTTATTCTCATCTTGCTCTTCCTCGAGCTCATCAGTTTTACCAGTCAGCTGACGTATCAGCTGTCCCTGTGCTTCGATAGTCTCTTGCATTCTCTCTAGTTGTTCCTGTTGTTTCCTTAGCACAGCTCTAAGTAGATCGTCCCCCACTCCTGAAGAGTTGACCGGTACAGCGGTGGTTGGACGGGAGGACGACTCCCCTCCTAGAGCGAGTCTTTTCCTGGCAGCTGAGCGTGTCTCCACGCCACGAGGTGGTGAGGGTTCGACCATGGGTGCCTTCCCCAGCGCCCTTGATTGTCAAGATCTGTCGGATGATGATGATGACATAGCCTGCTGGGTTGTTGTAGTTAGTTACGAGCTGCGTATATCACAATATATATATATATATATATATATATATATATATATATATATATATATATATATATATATATATATATATATAACAAGATATCACAGTTCGGTGCCAACTAAGTCTAGTGTCGTGTAACGGCTATAGTTTAGGTCTACTTTAAATGCAAACCTAGTTCTCTATAGCTAGAGGCTCTGATACCAATCTGTTACACCCTCAATTTCCACTTGCGGAGTATTACCGCGAGGCGTGTGATCAAACCAGAATCTCAGACACTAGCAATGTCGAACGACTCTATATGATTTATTTAGACATTCTCCAAAAGCATTTATTGTAAACATGCATAGTCATTTTCAAAGTTCCAAGGTTTCAAAGTTTAGCGGAAGCATTAGAATAAAGTAACGGGCGTCAACATAAACGCCAAAACCAAAATCCCAAAAATAATCGTTAATAAAGACTCGATAAAAATGCCTTGATCAAATGCAAAGTGAGTGCACCTAGCGCTCCTAGCGTCCTGAGAAACATGCAAAGAAAAAAGTGTCAACATTAAAGAAGAGTGAGTTCACAGGTTTTATAAGTTCACATGTTCAGTTTAAAAGATTGGTTTTCCCCGTTATCCCTAACCCGGAATAACGACATAGTTCCATTAATCCTAACATGGAATAATAATGTTGGTTTGTAAATAAGTTCAATGTTAACAAGTAGGTAGCGAGCCTAAAGTTACGTCATGTAAGAGTTCGCGATCGAAGCTGACTGTTGTTGCCTCTGTGTTGCCAGGTCTATCACTGACCATGGTGAAAGTTAGGCCAAATTAATCACCCGTTGACCATTCCCGGTCGGCTAGTGTGACTAACTCGGGTGGGGCTTGTCGGGCCCAGTAGTATTACTTTAATTTCCCCGCTATCTACCCAATACTAATCGTTATGAAACAAACTGTTGGTTTTTTCTCAAAATTGGAGTTGTTACAGAGTTAATGACCTCGGTTCGACCCGTTATGAAACAAACTGTTGGTTTTTTCTCAAAATCAAGTTTCAAATTAATGAACTTTTAAACGTTTTGGCTTATCAGATTTTACAGATTAGCTCCCAGCCTGTTGTCAATTAGATTTCCACCAGTTTAGCTCCTTACCAGATTTCGAAGATCCGTTCTCCAACATTGGCTTGTTGAAACTAATGCAGAAACAAAATCTTTTTGTATTTTATAAAGTTTATGCAAAAACATACTGAAAATCTTTTTGGTTTTAATCTGTAAAGCAGATAAACTATGTATAGACATCTTTACAAAAATTTAACAAGTAAACTATGTACAAACATATTTACAGACATATTTTTGTGAATTCGTGTCTAAGGATCATATCAGTTGATTGAGACATATCACTAGTACCATTGACCTTTTGATGAGTTTAAGTTTTAAACTCGTTTAAGAAAAGGATAACAACGAAAACTTGAGTTGTTACAGTCTCCCCTACTTTAGGAAATTTCTTCCCGAAATTTAAGTAGTCGCCATAACAAAGAGATGTGGATACTTAGCCTTCATGTCACTTTCCAATTCCCAAGTGAACTCCGCGCCGCGTTTACCTTCCCATCGGACTTTCACGATAGGGATGCGAGAGCGCCGTAGTTTCTTGGTCTCTCGGTCCATGATTTCGACAGGCTTTTCCACAAAATGGAGAGTCTCATTGATTTGCAAATCTTCAAGAGGTACATGGAGATTATCTTCAGCTAGGCATTTCTTGAGGTTTGACACGTGGAAAGTCGGATGGACGTTGTTCAGTTCCTCTGGTGAGGCGGTAGGCCACTCTGCCGATTCTTTCTAGAATCTTAAAGCGACCAACATATCGTGGCGCTAGCTTTCCTTTGTTTCCAAAGCGGACCCCTCCCTTCCAAGGTGCAACCTTTAGGAGAACGTGGTCTCCCACTTCGAACTGTAGGGCTTGCGGCGTTTATGGGCATAACTCTTTTGACGACTCCAAGCTTTCAAGAGATTGTCTCTGATCTGGAGGATCTTGTCTGTCGTTTCTTGAATTAGCTCGGGACCGTTGATTTGTGCTTCTCCGATCTCGTGCCATGCAAAAGGCGATCAACATTTTCTTCCATACAGTGCCTCAAAAGAAGCCATTTGTATACTGGTATGATAACTATTATTGTACGACAATTCAATTAAAGGTAAATGTGTATCCCAATTACCACCGAAATCTATGATGCACGCACGAAGCATGTCTTCGAGGGTGCGGATCGTGCGCTCAGTCTGACCGTCGGTTTGGGGGTGAAAAGTAGTACTGAGATTGAGAGTAGTACCGAGAGCGGATTGAAAGTCTCCCAGAGATGTGAGGTAAAGCGGCCGTCGTGGTCAGAGATGATGTCACAAGGCGTCCCATGTCGACAAATGACTTCATCGGTATAGATTCGGGCTAATCGTTCGACCTTAAAGTCTTCTCGTATGGCAATAAAGTGCGTGGATTTGGTAAGACGATCAACGATAACCCAAATGCTATCGTGACCAGAGGAAGTGCGGGTAAGTTTCGTAATGAAGTCCATAGCTATGCTCTCCCACTTCCACATCGGGATTTCGGGCTGTTCAAGCAAGCCAGAGGGCCTTTGATGTCCGGCTTTAACTTACGAACAAGTTAAGCACTTTGAGACGTAAACGGCGATATCCTTTTTCATGCCCGGCCACCTGTACTTAGGACGGAGGTCCTGGTACATCTTGCTAGCTCCGGGTGAATGGAATATCGAGATTTATGAGCTTCGGTCATTAGCAATTCACGAAGATTGTCACGAGTAGGAATCCAAATACGATCGATATAGTACTAAATACCATTTGGTTTAACAACAAGCTGAGTTTCGGCACCACATTTCATTTCATATTGAAGGGTATTCTCGTTAAAACAAGCAAACTGGGCGGAGCGAATGAGAATTTCGAGATCATTCAAATCTTGAGAGTCACGAACACTATACACATAGCTTCATCGACTTAGAGCATCGGCTACGACGTTTGCTTTGCCGGGATCGTAGCGCATCTCACGATCATAATCGTTGAGAAGTTCAACCCCTCTGTGTTGGCGCATATTTAGTTCCTTTTGATTAAAGATATGTTGTAAGCTCTTATGGTCGGTGAAGACCGTACACTTGGTACCGTAAAGTTAGTGTCACCATATCTTCAATGCAAAAACGACTGCACCGAGTTCGAGATCGTGGGTTGTGTAGTTTTTCTCGTGGATCTTGAGTCGAGATGCATACGTGATAACCTTGTCTCGTCGCATGAGAACACAACCAAGACCAAGATTAGAGGCATCGCAATAAACAACGAAATCGTCGTTTCCGTCTGGAAGAGCGAGTACAGGAGCATTACATAGCATACGCTTGAGAGTTTGAAAGGCTTCCTCTTGTTTGGAATCCCAAACGAAAGGTTTGTCCTTATGAGTTAAAGCAGTAAGCGTAACGGCGATTTTCAAAAAGTCGGCGATGAATCGACGGTAGTAACCCGCCAATCCAAGAAAAGAACGGATTTCGGATGCATTCTTCGGCGTAATCCAACTCTCGACTTTGAATCGATAAGGATATCATCGATGAAAGCAATGACGAAACGATCTAAGAAAGCTTTACACACATGGTTCATCAAATCCATGAAGACCACGGGTGCGTTGGTAAGACCAAAAGGCATGACCACAAATTCGAAATGGCCATAACGAGTACGAAAGGCGGTTTTCGGAATATCTTCCTCCAATACACACAACTGATGATAACCGGAACGTAGATCGATCTTAGAAAAACAAGTAGCACCTTGAAGCTGATCAAATAAGTCGTCGATACGAGGCAAAGGGTAGCGCTTCTTTATCGTAAGCTTGTTAAGTACACGATAATCGATGCACATTCGAAACGTCCCATCTTTCTTTTTAACAAAAAGAACGGGTGCGCCCCACGGCGAAGTGCTCGAGCGTATGAAACCTTTATCAAGAAGCTCCAGAAGTTGGCTATCACACCCCGACTGCCTAGAGCAACCAACCGCGGCGGAAACGTTGCAGAGTCGTGTGGCAGAATTATTGTTTCACAAAACATGATACATAGAGTTTAGTTTTACAAATAAAAATTTATTACATTGTCTTGAATCAAACAAAAACATAACATAAGGATAATAAGTTTCTTGATTTTAGATTTTCTAAGGCCCAAGTCGCCCTAAGTGAAGCACGCTCAGATCAGACATTCACTCCTGTAACATATGTGGAAGTAAATACGTCAGCATAAAAATGCCTGTGAGTAGCATAGGTTTAGTGTTGAAGATTCATGACTTTGAAAGTTAAAAGAAATGTTTTTGAAAAGTAGTCATGAACCTTATAAAATGTTTCCTTTTATGAAATCAAATGTAAATCAGATGATATAAAAGAATGATGTATGGTTAAGTAAATAACCAAATGAAAATAATATGTGTAAAATATGTCATGTCTTGTCCTTGATAAAGTGGTTTAGATAACGCCATGATATATAATATAACAAAAGCACTTATATATAGGAAGTACCAGCGGCGTATCCACCATGCCTTTATCATATTACACACGTCTCATTATTCAAATCACTTATCAAAAACCATCAAATAATGTCTTGTTTAAATCAATGTCAAATGTCATGTGTAAACAATGTCTAATGTCAAGTATAAACCATGTCTTGTATGGCAAGTAAATAGTATTTACACAAACCAAATGCATAATGCTCTGTATATGTAATTGTCTTGTACAAAACAAGGTCTTTGAATAAACAAATGTTTAAATCAAAAGTTATGTTTTGAATGCCATTGCTTTCATCAATATGAACATTTATCAGATTTGTTTATTGCATACATTCAAGCCTTGAGACTGTCTCATAAACCTTTATCAGGATCAGGGTTTTTCGAAAAAAATGTTATCGGATTCTGTCATTCCCTAACATTGCCCAACAAGCCTGGGGAGAGGGAACGGGATTTGTCAAGTCCTATGGTACCTTTACATGCTATTGGTCGGTGCAATCACTGTTAATGAATGTACTATTCTCCCGTTAAACATATCAAATGTCATTTTCAATGTAAGCATGTCATGAATATGTTTGAAAACCATGTACTAGATATACTAAGTCAATATGTCAAGTAAAAATGTTTTTGTTTGAAATAGTGTATTATATGTACTATGTAACAAAACATGTATAATGTCATGAAAACGAAAAGTAAAGTTACGCACATATGTTTCACCCCAAAACATTTATAAAACATAAAAGAGGGGGCTATGTACTCACCTTTGAGTGCGTTTTTATGTGTTAACACAATCCCTCAAATTATTTGTTCGTCCAAAATTAATTAAGAATGATTTGATAATCAAAACTCACAAAATACCTAAGTTTCTCTAATACTTAGAATTTTCACATAACTTTGAGATTTTCTCGAAAAGTCTTTGTCTTGATTATGTTGGTGTATTTATATATATGTGTTCATATATATTATGATTTTCACGACTTGAACGATTTTAGTGGTGACCCTTAATATGTTATATTCGTTATCACACCCATTTATAGGCAATATATATACATAAATGTGAACATATAAACAAATATCGTCATACACGTATTTTGTTAACTTATATATATAAATTATCATTTTTAAAGCATTCATACATGAAATAACTTTTCTAGTTAACCTATGTATCATTTCATGCTCGACAAACAAGTTACACATATAACGCAATATTCACCGTTTTAACCGCACAAGTGTACATGAATAGTTTAAACTTCTACTATCATGTTATCATCTAGCATATCACATAAAATATTCTCATAATCACATATCACATCAAAGTATACCAAGTTCACTTTTGAACAACCCATGTTCGTGTACATTGAAATATGCGTATTTAGCGTTTTCGATATTGTTTTCGAGCGTCGGAAGTCACGTATGACTAGCCAAACATCAAAGATACTGTATATAAGTTAAAATACTTATTTTTATATAAAAATATCAGTTTATTTACTGATCTAAAACAGTTTTATAAAAATCACTTGAAAATGTGATTTTTACCGTTTTTAACGCATAGTTTTGCACCGAACTTTACCATAAGCATCCCAAATCTTAACGACTTGATATTTTAAAACAATACATGTTATATACTAACCAAAACAATAATTTTAATCATATATTTGCAGGTCTCATAAATAGCACAAAAATCATGCAAATATCACCCGATTTACAACTTTTTAAGCACAACGTACTACATGTAAAGCTAGTAAACTTTATTACAAAACTTCATGCTATTTTAATACTTCAAATAATAATAATTTTAGTGTTCATAATCAGATCCAAACCATATTTGTCATATCATAGAATTTTCATCATTTCTTGATTACAAATTCCTCATGCAAGCTCATGTACAACTTCCAACGCATGTCCTCATATTATCATCATTTCATATAAACTAAAATACATCTACACATATATTTAATTCATGTTAATATATTCAAAACATTATTTTCATCTAATCATCATCATACTAACAAAAATACAAGATTCACTTTATTCATGGACATATGACAAAATTTCCCATATGCATGTATCTTTCAAGAATCCAATCTAACAAAATTTAGTTTAAAAATCAAAACTCACTCTAATATATGTATCATACGACCATATATATACATCCACACACATCCGTTTTTATTTTATTCAAAAACTCATTCGTTTTAGTTTTCAAGTTTGTGAAATATTCCAAGAATCAAGAGAAATCTTCCAACATCATGGACATCACTATGAATCAAGAGTATATTTTAAGAAATAACTTTATACCTTCAAGAATCAAGTGGGTTTCGAAATATATGATGATATGGAGGTTGATTCTTGCTTGGAACACCTTGGAATCACCTTTTGATCTTTAAAAACACTTGACAACACCTTCAAATGAGATTGGATCTTCAAGAACAAGTTCAAAATGAAAGAATGGAGGAGAGAGAAAGAGTAAACGGATAGAGGAGAGAGAGAAGTGAGATTATTTCTTGGTTAGTGGAAGATTGTGTTGGAAAAGGCAAGATATGGAGGATATTGGAAGATTTGATGAACATAAATCATCACACAAAATATGCATGACCAACAAGTGTATGAGAGAGGAGAGAGAAGGTGATAAAAGGCTGGCACATACTCTCCACATACACAACATACACGCATACATACATATATATATGTATTGTTGGCCAAACTGGTATTTTACTGGTTACGGGGTGTTTTATCTAGCGTTTTAATCACGTTTTAAGGCGTTTAAAATTATTTTTAACGCTCTATACAAATAAAGTCACCAAAATATTGTTGAAAAATATTTTATTTGTCTGGACCTGCTACGTTGTCGGTATTTGGTAGTACGCGTTTAAATTCGCGAAAATAGAGTTTTTAAGCGTTTTAAATAATTTTTCTTCACGAACATGACTAAATATAATATTTTAGTCATAACAGACTATTTTTTGGATTTTAACATTATTCGTGCTGTCATCAACGTTCGTTTCGCATTTTAACCGTTACGCGATAAGCGTTTATCTTAAAATTGCCAACATAATTTTCAATAAATTTTAAATGTATCAACATATCAAATAACATCAAAATACATCACATTTAATATAATTTACCTTTTTATTTAATCATAACGCGTGTCACATTAGTACAGGTTCAAAATATCCGGGTGTCACAGTCTCCCCTACTTTGGGAAATTTCGTCCTGAAATTTAATTAGAGGAAATTTGTGAGAAAAGGTGTGGATACTTCGCCTTCATTTGATCCTCTCATTCCCAAGTAAACTCTGGGCCACGTTTGTATTCCCAGCGAACTTTGACTATCAGTATGCGCCTGCGCTTGAGTTTCTTGACTTCATGGTCCATTATTTCCAGCGGCTTCTCAAGAAGGTGCATCGTGGTATCAACATGAATTTCATCAAAATGGATGTGGAGGTTTTCGTCAGCCAAACACTTTTTAAGATTGGACACGTGGAAGGTCAGATGAACATTTCCAAGTTGTGGAGGTAGCTCAAGTCTGTAGGCTACTTTTCCGATTCTTTCAACGATCTTGAGTGGTCCAACATATCGTGGTGCGAGTTTTCCTTTCTTTCCAAATCTGACCACACCTTTCCAAGGGGATACCTTGAGAAGGACATGACCATCGACTTGAAATTCCAAAGGCTTGCATCGTCAATCCGCATAACTCTTTTGACTGCTTCTAGCTTTTAAAAGGTTATCGCGAATTTTCTGAACTTTGTCTGTAGTCTCTAGAATGAGTTCAGGTCCGGTGAGCTGAGCGTCACCAATCTCATTCCAGCAGACTGGTTAACGACTTTTTCGACCGTATAAAACTTCGAAAGGAGACATGTTGATGCTGGAGTGATAACTATTGTTGTAGGAGAATTCGATCAACGGTAGATGTGAATCCCAACTACCACCAAAATCGATCACACAAGCTCTAAGCATATCCTCCAGTGTCTGGATTGTTCTTTCAGATTGTCCATCCGTTTGAGGATGATAAGCTGTGCTCAAATTGAGTTGCGTTCCCATAGCAGATTGCATGGTTCTCCAAAAGTGAGATGAGAATCGAGCATCTGGGTCAGATATGATGTTCAAAGGAACACCATGTCGGGATACAATCTCATCTACATAGATCTTGGCAAGCTTGTCAGCAGATAAATCCTCGCGGATTGGCAAGAAGTGTGCAGATTTTGTGAGATGATCAACAACTACCCAAATGGCATCATGACCTCCAGGAGTATGCGGTAATTTGGTAATGAGATCCATGGCAATGTTTTCCCATTCCAAACCGATATCTCTGATTGTTCCAATAATCCAGAAGGATGTTAATGTTCCGCCTTGACTTTGAGGCAAGTAAGGCATTTGGATACGTATAAGGCAATGTCTTTCTTCATAACCGGCCACCACTGTGTACGAAGATCTTTATACATCTTGTCTGCACCAGGATGAATGGAATATCGAGACTTGTGAGCTTCATTCATCAATAAGGTGCGGAGATTGTCTTGACTTGGAACCCACAAACGGTTCATGAAATAGAGTACCCCTTTGTCTTTCGTTTCGAGTTGAAGCTCGAGTTTAAGTGGTAGTTCATTTTTCAACAAGTCTTGGGTTACACATGTACGCTGAGCTTGAGAGATGCGGGCTTGAATATCAGATCGAACTTTGACAAAGTGAAGCTTAATGCGTTCTTTTCGACTAAGCGCATCGGCTATGACATTCACCTTGCCAAGATGGTAGCGAATCTCACAGTCATAATCGTTTAAAAGTTCAACCCAACGTCGTTGCCTCATGTTTAGTTCTTTCTGGTTGAAGATATGTTGGAGACTTTTGTGGTCAGTGAAAACCACACATTCTGTTCCGTAAAGGTAGTGTCTCCAAATCTTGAGAGCAAAAACCACAGCGCCTAACTCAAGACCATGAGTTGTGTAGTTCTTCTCGTGGATCTTCAACTGTCTTTACGCGTAGGCTATGACTTTGTTTCTTTGCATGAGAACACAACCAAGGCCTAAGTTTGATGCGTCACAATATACGTCAAAGTCGTCGTTTCCCTCAGGTAAAGATAACACAGGAGCATCACAGAGCTTCTATTTCAAGGTCTGAAAAGCTTCTTCTTGTTTGGGTCCCCACTCAAAAGGTTTGTTCTTTTGAGTTAAGGCTGTGAGAGGAACCGCAATCTTGGAGAAGTTTGCAATAAAAAGGCAGTAATAACCCGCAAGACCTAGAAATGAATGAACCTCAGTAGGAGTAGTAGGTGTATCCCATTCCTTAATCGCACTGATTTTGGCGGGATCTACATGTGTCCCAAAAATTGAACTTCCTTAAGCCAAAATTCACACTTGGAGAATTTAGCGAAGAGTTGTTCCTTCTTTAGGAGTTCCATTGTTAGATGGAGATGTTGTTCGTGGTCAGCTCGTGTCTTTGAATAAATCAAAATGTCATCAATGAAAACGATGATGAACTTGTCCAAATAAGGCTTACAAACCCTATTCATCAAGTCCATGAAGACAGCATGAGCATTCGTTAAACCAAAAGGCAAAACAATGAACTCATAGTGACCGTATTGTGTGCGGAAGGCAGTCTTGGGAATATCTTCTTGTTGGTGCATAATGTCTATGTCTTAGTTTTATATCGAGTCTGTATAGAATAGAGCTGAATAGGCTAGCTGAAAGTAGTATTTATGTTTTAATGAGTCAAGTTCGCTCATGAGATGCATGTTGAGTCAAGTTCGGGCGAACTTACACCTCTCCTCAAGCGAACTTGAGACTCTATAAATAGCTAGCTACTGTTCCTCATTTGTAACTTTGGCATTTTGGAGCGAAGCTCTGTTAGTTTGTACTCTTGACGTTTGATCAATAAAATTGATGTTAAGCTGATTAATTCTTGTCTATTGGTAAACACGACGTAATATTTCCGCTATTATGGACGTTAGATATCAAATTTAGGTTCCTTAGCATCGAGGATCGGTCCTACAAGTGGTATCAGAGCTAGAAGAGCCTGATTTGATAGTATCAAGACAAGAACACTTCTATTTCATCTCCATTCTTCTATTTTTCTTAACTTTTTTCATCAAAAATGAAGAATTCACGGTCAAAATCTTTTCAATTTTGAATATAACATGTACAATACAACAAAGATAAACCCTTGAAAGATTGGGGACCAAAATCAATCAAATTGATGTCAAAATTTTGAAAAAATCATGTTTTGCAAAAACCTGTTCATCGAACTTGTTAACCAAGTTCAGCCAAACTTGTGATAAAAACTCACTTTTTCAGTGATTTTTTACCAAGTTCGCTCGAACTTGAGGTGTTTTTGAAGAAATCATTGTCAAGTTCGCTCGAAGTTACCAGTTGTTCATTGATTTTATATCATGTTCGACCGAACTTGGGTAATATCAGGGAAATTCTAGATAAGTTCGCCCGAACTTACAAGACTGTTATCAAATCTTATTCTGCAAGTTCGACCGAAGTTCAAGGGAGGATTTTTCAAATCAGAAGTCACAAGTTCGACCGAACTTGTGACAAAATCAAAGAATTCTTCATTTTAGCTACAAGTTCGACCGAACTTGTAGTAGAACTAACATTTTCAAAAGTTTTTGAGTGTTTTCAGTGTACACGTTTCGTCATTCCATTGGATGATATTCAAAGAGCTTATATGTTCGGAGCTAGTTCGTCAAATGCCAACGTGATTCAACAAGTCAAACTTGACAACGAGATGGGCACGACTGTTAAACCACCAAAGCTAATGAGCATGGACAAGTATGAAGGATGGAAGGAGAAGTTTACATATTGGGTTCAAGCCATTCACTTCCTAGGCTGGGTGTCGATCGAGAGAGGTTATACAGTTCCGTTGGACGAACTAAAGCAAGTTCTGGAGAAATACAAGTACTCCACGACACAGAAAGAAGAATACATTGCTGAGAAAAAGATGATCAGTCTTATCCAACAATCCGTCAAAGAAGATATTCTCGTCTTGCTACCGAAATACACAACTGCAAGAGATCTCTGGCTCTCACTTCAAAAGAAGTATCAAGGAAGCACGAAGATGATCAAGAGCAAGAAAGCTCTCATCATGAAAGAGTTCGATATCTTCAACATGCTGATGGGTGAGACCATGAAGTAGATGATTGAACGCTTCTGTCATCTTAAAGTCCAAATGCGAAGACACGGTCTCCAGAAGACGGAACAAGAGGACATCGACAAGCTTGAAGACGCTCTACAAGATGGATAATCGACTACTTACCTAATGGTTCTGAAAGAAAGTTAAAAATGCGAATTCTTCAAGCTGTCAACATTTATCGATAAACTCGAATGCCAGGAAATGGAACTCTTGAAGATTGCAAAGTCAAAAAATGCTAATGTTGTTCAAGACGTTGGTTTGTACTACAAGAGTGGAATGCAAGTTAACATTTCAAATCCAAAGATTCAGACAGCATTCAACGCAAGTGTGAATTCTTCAAACAATTCGCAGCAAAATCAGAATCGATCATATCCTCAATATGATCAAAGTCCACAGTCTTCATTCTCAAGCACTGGTTCAAATTCGTCTTATCAGAGTCAAGCAAATCAGAACCAACAAACAAATTCTGATTCGAATGTATTCAAATGTAACATCGCTGTTAATTTGAACAATGTTGTTTCTGAGCAAACTGCTAAGCAACATATGACACTTCTAACCACTGTTCTAGAATCATATGAAAGTCTTGTAGCAGGGAAAATCGGCAATCCCGAAATGACCGCCGAAGACTACGACCAGGTGGACGAAGAAGAACTGGAGCTCATGGATATAAAGTGGTGTTTAGCATCTATCATCCAAAGGGTTACCAAATTCGTTGCTCTCACAGGCCGAGATATCGGAAATTCGAGCAACAAACTATGTTTTAACAAGACAAAAGTCACGTGCTTCAGATGTCGCCAAAAGGGACATTTCAAGAGAGAATGCAAAAATCCTAAAGCAACAGGAAATCAAAGTCCATTCGGAGGAGGCAGGGAGTACTACAAGAAGTCACTTCAATACAAGCCTTTCCCGAAGAAGACTCAGGTTGAAATCCAAGAGAAGCCAAACAGTAGCAACACTAAGAAAGCTATGGTTGCATCAAACGAAGATGATGGTTTCGACTGGAATTCCTACATCGGTAAAAAGACCGGAGTTGCATTGATGGCACAAATTGTTGAAGATACATCTGCCGAAGACGCAGCAGCTTTAGAGAATATTCTGCTGGAGCAGTATCTGCATCAACAACAAGAAGAAGAGGAGTATATCCACATGCAGAAGCAAGGAAATTTAACTCCTAATTCGTGTGATAATTTTGCAGGTCATTTTGATGGAAGTTCCCAGGAGCAAGTTCCCGAGAAGAAAACAACTAATGAAGTAGTCATTGATGTTACTCAAGAAGTGAATGCCGAAAACCTCAAGGACATTGCCGATAAAGCTTTAATGGCAAATCTGACCAATGTAGGTCCAGAGGTAAATGAAGTTGTCAAAGTACAAGTTGTAGAGGTTGAGAAACCTTGTACAAAATGTACTGAACCATGTATCGAATGTGCCGAAAAATCAAAGATCATCGCTGAAATCAATGTGCATAATGAACTTTTAAATTATAATTATCACACAATGAAAGAAGCGTATGACAAAATGAAAGATGATTATGGCAGGCTCGATCGAAACAATGTTGAACAACACGACACTGTGAGGATGCTAAAAGGGATAGTAATGGATAAGTAAAAAAAATTAATATCTATATTAACACCATTGCTGAAACTAACCAACAACTGCAAGACATGAAATTTAAAACAAAGCGTGTTCAACAACTTTTGAGAAGTTACACTTGTAACGCATATGTCATTGATCACATCCTTCCGACAATTCCATCGGAAGAGAAAACTAAAAAGAAAATTGGTAAAGAATACAACAATGTTCCTCCACCCCTATGCGAGAAGTATTGTCGCAAATCCGCTGATGGGATGGATAAGGCACTCAACATTGAGTTGTTATCTGAAAAGAAAACTGAGTTGCCAGAGAAATTTGATGTAATCTATACTAAAACAGATGATGACAATGTTGTTTAAGAAAGTGGTTGAAAATGTTCTGAATGATTCTGATGAAGGCAGCTTTAAAAGCGCCGACTTGAGTTCAAAGAATTCTGATTCACAGTCCGAAGATGACGATACATCATCGGATAATCATCTATGTGATGATCCTAATGTTGTAATGCACAAGATTAAGGAATCTGATAGATTATACTTTGATGACAGTTTTCCGATTCAGAACATGAAGGAATAACTGTTAGACAAATTCTTTAAACTCGTGGAAGTTACATCAGATGATCTTGAGATTAATGAAAAGAAATTCTATTCCAAATCTAAAAGAAATAACTACCGAAGGAAAGGTGGTGCTCATCCGGAAAACCGGAGAGCTGGGTTGGGATTAGAAGAATCAGATGAACCTAAAAATGTCACCATTTCATGAATACAAGAATAAAAACATGAATTTTGTATATGGGACGAAACGGTTCATGAGGAAAGTTTGATCAGGAAATAATCAAATGATGAGTTCAAGAAACAAAAAGAACTTCGAGATAAAGCCAAAATTGCAAGTGGTGTCACAACAAGTGGTGTAAATCCCACTAAAGGACATCCACATGATTCTCGGACTTGTTTCAAGTGCAACGAAATTTGTAACATTGCACGCCAATGTCCAAAATCAAAGCCGGCTTCTCTACGAAGGAAAGAAAGTTCAATGTTGTGAAACCGAAGCAACCAGAGTTTGGGCAAATCAGAATACTAAAAAGGAATGTTAACAAAGATGAAATGAAACAAGTTTTTGAAAAGAAATTTGAAAATTCAATTTTCAAAAAAGGTGAATCTTCAAAAGCTAATGAAAACAAGTTTTACATCAAAAAGGCTAACATAAAATCTCAAGCCTGGATTGCAAAGAAACGGTCAACAACATCTGAGATCACTAAGTCTGAGCCTGTTAAGACTAGTGATAGCATGAAAGAATCAAAATCTAAAATCAAATCTGAAATTTCAAAACTACAAGTGGTAACAGTTTGAAAGATAAAAAAGAAGTGAAGTTTCAAACATAAACATCGTAGAAAATTCAGATGATGAATTTGAATTTGATTATGCTGATGAATGTGAGTTTGATTATGATGATGGTTATCTAATTCAACCCAAGACCAAAAAAGCTTGGGTCGCGCTTTTTAACTAATTGCTGAAATGTGCAGAGGCTCCAAAGATCCGTACTCTCCGAGTGGATTTTGGATAGTGGAGCATCCAGGCATATGACGGGAATGAGAGCGTTGCTATTCGACATAAAAGCTATCAATGGTGGATATGTTGGATATGCGGGTAACCAGGGTGGAAGGATAGTCACCGAGGGAAAATCTCCAATGGCGTTGTTTCATTTGATCGCATGAATTATATTGTAGAGTTGGAGAATAATCTTCTGAGCATATCGCAGATTTGCGACAAGAAGTTCACGGTGCATTTTAACGACAAAGAATGTATTATCTTGAAGTCGGGATTCAAAATACCTGACGAGTGGATTCTGATGCGAGCACCACGTGAGAATGATTTATATGTTCTTGATATGGGCATCGCTACCACTTCATCAAAATCGGGACAATGTTTTGTGACAAAGGCTACTGAAAAGGATTCTATTCTTTGGCATTGTAAGATGGGGCATATTCATTTGCGAAAAATGAATTTCTTGGTTCATAATGATCTTGTATAAGGTATAAATCTTCGGAGCTTTCATATGTCTGATCACTGCTTAGAATGTAAAAAGGGAAAGCAGATCAAGAAATCTCATCCGAGGAAAATTCTGAACTCAATCAAGTTCCCATTAAAACGTATCCACATGGACTTATTTGGTCCTGTAAATGTTCGAAGCATCTCAGGAGACTTACATTGCTTGGTCGTGACAGATGACTATTCGAGATATTCGTGGGTATTCTTTTAGGAATCAAAAGACGAAACGTTCGAGAATTTGCTGATTCTGTTTAAGAAACTCGAGAATCTTTATCATCTGCCGGTCAGACGCATTAGAAGTGCAACGGCATAGAGTTTAAGAATAAAAAAATGAAGGAATTCTGCAATGCAAAAGGGATTCTGCACGAGTATAGTGCTCCCTATACTCCACAGCAAAACGGTGTTGTTGAACGGAAGAACAGAACTTTGATTGAAACTGCGAGAACCATGCTTGCAGATTCTAAACTTCCAGTCAGCTTCTGGAGTGAAGCGGTTGCTGCGGCTTGCTACACGCTAAACAGATTTCTCAATGTCAAACCAACAAAGAAAACATGTTTTGAGATGATAAACCGACGGAAGCCAAATTTGAAATTCTTAGTACCATTTGGTGCGCCATGTATTGTAATCGATCAAGATGGCAAATTCGGAGCTAAATCTCTTGAAGGTTTCTTTGTCGGATATGCGAGTCCGTTAAGAAGAGTATATGTTCCTTCGTTGAGAAAGGTTATTGAAGCATAACACGTAGATTGTTTCAACTATACGGATCCTATTCAAAGGAGAGGTGACACGTGGCTGTTTAACTATCAAGATCTTTGGAAGTCCTTCAACTTGCTGGAAGAACCGTCTGAAGAAGAAATTATAGCATTATACTATCTTCAACAGTCGGCGAATCAAGAATAAACCATTAGACCAATTGTGGTTAATCAACCCACGTTGGATTCTTCATCTTCTGGAGCAGGTCCAAGCAATAGCAGTGGTGTTCAAGTTGAAAATACTTTTGAAGCAGAAGTATCACCTACTACACTTCCAGTGAATACTTCTAACGAACCAGGACCTACAACATCAGGTCCCCACATGCCTCGGAATCAGAATTTTGATTCAGATGAAGCATCGACATTTGATGTTGATGATGAAACTTCATCGGATGAAGAAGTTGAGCAGATTTCTAACATGTTGAATCAATCTGCTAGTCCGAGAAATCTGAACAAAGCTTCATCAAGTACTCCTAATGTTGATGTTAACAGTGATCTGATTGTTTCAAATCAGCAAAGCTCAGTTGATGTTTCAACAGAAGAAGTGCCGGGATCATATTCTTACCATCCATCAACAAATATCATTGGTGAATTACAAACTGGAGTGCGTACTCGAAACCAAATCAACAAAGCACTTAGTTGTTTCTACACCCGAGTTGCACAAACTCAGAACTACTGCTACTATTCATGTTTCATTTCTCAAATAGAGCCAAAGACAGTTAATGAGGCTCTGGATGATGAGAATTGGGTGATAGCAATGCAAGAAGAACTTTTACAGTTCGAGAAGTTGGGTGTTTGGAAGCTTGTAGACTTGCCACCGAAGCAGAAAGCTATTGATACAAGTGGGAAAGTGTAAAAGAGACGATCGAGGTGTAATAGTCAGAAACAAAGCTCGGCTGGTTGTCAAGGGATTCCACCAGCAGGAAGGTATAGATTACACGGAGGTATACGCACCGGTTGCGTGATTAGAATCTATCCGCATTTTCCTAGCGTTCGCAGCATTGAAGGATTTAAGGTGTACCAGTTGGATGTAAAATATACATTTCTCTACGGTAAACTTCGTGAACAAGTGTATGTCGGCCAACCACCGGGTTTCATCGATCCACTGAACAAGAACAAAGCATATCTCCTGGATAAAGCCTTGTACGGTTTACATCAAGCCCCGAGAGCTTGGTACGAGACGTTATCACAACATCTCATAGGAAATGGCTTTACTCGAGGCACAGTGGACATCACTTTGTTTACCAGAGAAGTCGGATCTCATCTAATAATAGTGCAAATCTATGTGGATGATATCATTTTCGGTTCTATGGATGACAGTCTGTGCAAAGAGTTTGAAAAGATCATGAAGAAGAAATTTGGGATGTCCTCGATGGGCGAAATGAAGTTTTTCTTAGGTCTTCAAGTGGATCAGCTTCCAGACGGGATATTCATTCATCAGACTAAATGTGTTCACGACATTCTCAAAAAGTTTGAAATGGATAGCTCGAAGCCGCTTTTGACACCGCTAGCACTGAACCATGGGATTTGCGTAGACGAGACAGGAACAAAAGTTGATGAAACACTTTATCGATCGATGATGGGTTCACTGATGTATCTGACGGCATCGCGCCCAGACATCATGTATCCTACTTGCTTATGTGTGAGATATCAGTCAAGTCCTTGAATGTCACACATGCAGATAGTCAAGCGAATCTTTCGTTACTTGAAAGGATGCCCAAGCACCGGCCTGTGGTACCCCAAGAACGACAATTTTGATCTCATTGGATACACTGACTTGGACTTTGGAGTGGACAAACTGAACTCGAAATCTACAACTGCAGGATGCCGGTTCTTTGGCACACGTTTGGTAACGTGGCAGTGTAAGAAATAGACCACGGTCTCTCTCTCAACCTGTGAAGCGGAATACATTTCTGCTTTTAGCTGTGCTCACAAATCCTCTGGATTCAGCAACAAATGAGGGATTATGGTCTGTAGTTTATTGACACGCCTTTATTTGTAGATAACAAAGCAGCCATCAATATAACTAAAAATCCAGTTCATCACTCACGTACAAAACACATTGAAATTTGTTACCATTTCATTCGTGATTGTTACGAAAAGAAATTGGTTCGAATAGAAAAAATCTACACCGACGAACAAAGGGCTGATTTTTATACCAAAGCATTTCCATTAACAAGATTTAAATATCTAATGCGGCTTAACGGTATTAAAAATTTGCTTACAGGTGCGGAAGCTGAGGTTGAATACGGATCGGATGACGAATTCACGTAATCCACATTGGTTTGCATGGTTTGTAAATATCTTTCTAGTTTAGTATTCTTAAAATCTAAGATCCAAAAATATGTTTTTGATTTTAGGGGGAGAAATATTTGGGAAAATACAAAAACATATGAAAGTTTTCAAAAATGTACAAAAACATTGAAAAAGACAAAAAGAATTCGGTGTCACAAAAAGGAAATGATAGTACATCAGTAGACTATCACAGTATGCTAAAGAAATGTAAAGTTTAAAAGTGATAAACGAGTCTTACTGTGGATGTGTCGATAGGCTTAACACGTTCAGTAAACTGTTTTCGAGATATAAACTAAATTTAGCAACTGCTTAATCGTGTGGATTAACACATCTTGGATATATGGACTTAGTACTCCGAAATTTCGTCTGAAAGATTTCCTGATTCTGAGATACGAGGTCTTTATAGATAGTTGATATCTGGGGTATTATACAAGTTCTTCTGATTTTGCGGAAGCAATAGCCTAGAACTTCTATAATATTTTCACTATAAACCCCAAACTGCTTGCAAAACTTGAAAAGTATCAAAAGATCTAATCATTTGCAGTGCTAAAAAGATTCCTTAAGTGGAACACACCTTAAAGACGAGCCTTCATCTCTTTGTCTGTACGGTAGTACTAACCTGAGCTCTCAAGGTCTCGTATTACCCAGATACAGATATCAATTACGCTATATTCACCTGTAAGATGAAATCTAGGGAATCTTGATACGGGAGTACATTCAAGAATTGGGAACCGCAGATAAGTCAAGTTTCATAAATCTTACCTTAACATATCTTGAAACAGTTGAGAAACGTGGTAAAGTTTAAGAGGACAAACATATCGACAATCTAGGTAAACGAGTTTAAAGCTTAAAAGTCATCTAAAGGTCAACGGTACTGGTGATATGTCTCAATCAACTTATATGATCCTTTAGACACGAATTCACAAAAATATGTCTGTAAATATGTTTGTACCTAATTTACATTGTCCTGTACATAGTTTATTAGCTTTACAGATTAAAACCAAAAAGATTTTCAGTGTGTTTTAGCATAAACTTACAAAGATACAAAAAGATTTTAGTTCTACATTGTTTTCAGCAAACCAATGTTGGAGAACGGGTCTTTGAAGTCTGGTAAGATGCTAGAACTGGTGGGAATCTCTTTGACAACGGGCTGGGAGCTAATATGTAAAATCTGAAAAGTCAAAACGATAAAAAGTTCATTAATTTGAAACATTAATTTTGAAAATATCAACAATTTGTTTGTAATGGGTCAAACCGGGGTCATTAACTTGGACTCGGCAGACAAATCGGTTAACCAAGGTCATTAGCTTGGACTTGGTCAACTGAGTGGATTTCTTAACTGGTAAAGGTTGGAAAGTTCAAGGGTTAAATTGTAAAAGTTGAAAAAAGTTTGAATTTGTTGTTTGGCAAGTTCGGCCGAACTTGCTAAACAGAATCATATTTAACATTCCAGCAAGTTCGACCGAACATGCAACTGATGGATGACCTGGTTATAACATCAAGTTCGCCCGGACTTCTAGTGGGCTCTCATCTTGGGCTTTGCAAGTTCGCCTGAACTTACCTAGGTAAAAATACCTAAGCAACTTCAGCCAAATTCATTTACCTGCAATCAGTTTCTAAGCAAACTTGTTAGCGAATAGAGCGATCTTGTGATTTTGGCTAATTCCATACCGTTACTCTGCCAAATTTCAGTTGTTTTTTGGTGATTAACACACCAACTACAATGACCGAGGTATAGATTTGAACATTGGCCCGTATTTTGAACTCGAATTTGAAATTTTAGATCTAAGATGATAAAATCGGTTAGATCTAGGGACTAAATGACCAAATCAAACTTAAAATCATGATTAGCACTTAAAACCGACTTTGGAACTGTCTTGAATTTGATTAAAATGGTTGTAGTCATGTTGAACATGTTTGATATGAAGGAGATGACAAGTTCGGCCAAACTTGTTATCAAGTTCGACCGGACTTGCATCAAAACTCTTTTTAAAATTGATTAAATAGCATGTTCAACCGAACTTAGGCATGATGAATGATGTGATAAGATATAAGTTCACCCGAACTTAGAAAAGTTATATTGAACATGTGATTGATACATGTTCGGGCGAACTTGGCAACAATAGAATTGTTATAACACTCATCATGTTCGTTCGAACTTGATGAAAAGTGTTAGAAAATTTTTGAAATCTTTTCTCGTAAAGCATGCTAATTGTTTTGCGTCGTTTTTCAGGTTCAAGAACCAGCGAGAGTGATTGCAAGCTGGTTTTCACTCATATGTAAAAGACACTTATTCTGAAAAAAGCATGGCAACGACACTTATTCTGAAAAAGCCGTTCAACTATTCCAAGCTGGTTTTCACTCATATGTAAAAGAATATGGAGGATTTGAGGTTGTTTGTATCCGAGGTTTGTACAGATGCTGATAGATGAGAAGTACACGAATATTGCACGAGATCCGAATGATGTGTTATACCTAAGTCATCTTGATGAACTATGAAGAAGCTATTAAAATTTCAGAAGAAAGCTTCAGCTCCTGTTGCAAAGCCAGTTTTCGGAGCTATCAAAGATTCTAATTATGTGGCACCAGCAAAAAATAAATGGAGAAAAGATGGCAGTGGAGATGAGAAAGAACTAAATGCAGAGAAAGAATGGTTTAAAGATTTTAAACCAAAGTCTCGAAGTAAATGGTTCTTAAAAGCAGAAGCTGATAAGCCAAAGAAGAAATGAGCAGCAAAGAAAGTTGATACAATGCTCATAGACGAAGATGAACCTGAGAATGTTCAAGGCGAAGCAGGTTCTAGTGCAGTAGTAGGTGTTAAGAGTCAAGAGACTGAGAAAGCTACACAAGATGATGTCATATCTGCTACATCTGAACATGATAATGATTCTGATGAAGAACCAGTGAAAGAACCTGAAAAGACAGCAGCAGAAATACAAGCTGAAAAAGAAAGAGAGTTTGATGCTGATTTCGATCCGAATCAAGAAAAGGAGTCTGATGAGGAGAGGAACAAGAAAAAAGCAAAACGTGTAAAGTCTGCAACTATTTCTTCGACAAAGACTAGAGGGCCTCCTCAAACAAAAGGCAAGAGAAAATCGAAGAAAGTTCAAAAAGCTGTCAGTAAACGTTATAAAGGAAAGTTGAAAAGCGCAGAAGTTACACAAGAACCTTCTAGTGCACAGGAGAAAGAAGTCACACAAGAACCTTCTACACAAGAACCTCCTGTTATTGTTTCAAGTGAAGCTGAAAGGCCAGGAGTTACACAAGAACCTCCTGTGTCTGGTTTATTGGAAGTTCCTATTATTCAATCACCGGTTGCTCCAACGACTTCAAATCTTCAAAGTTATACTCCAAGGAAGTCAACACCAAAGGCTGCTACTCCAAAGTCAACGCCAAAATCTTCAGGGCCTAATCTATTTGGTGATATGCATAATGATCCGATTAGTTTGCAAGATCTAAACGATTTCTTTCCAGAGATGAATGTTGAACTTCTGGAAAAACGTGTGAAGGTGTTAGAAGAAAAAGTGGCTAAGAATGAAGCTGAGAAAGCAGAGCTTATTCAAAAGATGAATCAAAGTGCAATTGAAAAGAATTGCTGGATGACAAAATGAAAGTTTTTGAAAATGAGCGAAAGTTCTTTAAAGCTTTGATCGAGAGTTTGTAAGATGCAAATGAGAAGCTGCAGACAGAAATTGCTGATCTAAAGTCAATTCAAGCTCTAAACAATCGAAGATTCATTAGGATGCAGAAAGTATTGTCAAATGCTCTGAATATTGATTTCATCGCTGAATACGATCGTCTGGATCGTCAAGAAGCTAAACAACGATCATAAAAAGAATTAGTTGCAAGTGGCAAAGGAAAAGGGGTTGAAGGTGAAGCTCCTACTTCTTCTGAAGTTGCAGAGAAGTCTGATGATGTGATTAAAGCTTCTGAGTCTGATATTCCAAAGGTTGACGAATCTGTCAAGCCTTCTGATCCTATAGTTGTTTCTGAAAAGGACGATGAAGAGGATGAAAATGAGGATAAAGATGATGATGAAGAGAAAGATGATTCAGAATATGAAGATTGGAATGTTGCAAATGATGACGATGATGATGATGATAAGGGTGGTGTTGGTATAAAAATTACTGAAGCAAAAGTGTCAGATGAGTTTGATTTCTCTTCGCAAATGGATGACGAATCAAATAGATTGGGTGATAAAAGTGAGGGGGAGTCAGGGCAGAAAAGGCCAACTAATGAAATTGATCTGTTGAATGTTGAAAGATTTGTAAAGCCGATTGCGGACTATCTAAGCCCTTATTGTTGATGTTAGAGCATAACGTGGAGGAAGGCGAGTATGTGCACAACTATACAAAGGAAGATCTAGCAAAGTTAGTTGAAGTAGATGCTGAAGATCTAGAGTTTGATTTCGACGAAGATGTGTTGAATGTTAACACATTTCAGCCGAATGATTACCAGTATGTTAGAAGATTTGAAGCTGGTGAGTATAATAGAGTAATTGTGGAAGATTGGTCTTCTGCTGATGAGACAGATCATACTGCGAAGTACGTCGGTCCTAATTCTAAAAGTTTTCCTACTTTTGAGGAGATGTATAAGCAACTCGATGAAGACATGCTGAAAGAAAAGATGAAGAATCTTTAAGAGAAGGAAAAGTTCCAAAGCCTATGACAAAAGAAGAAATTTCTCAAGCGAAAAAGTCTTGGTTTAAAGAGATGCCATGCGAACGTAAGTTTCGACGTCCTCTAGCATTCTTTACCAGAGACAAAGACGTTTCTTTTTGAGATATTTTGAGTTGGGGTTGGTTTAAAGAGCTAAATGTTTATGCAATCAAAAGAGAATTTGGAGTGCAATACTTCAAGTATCTTTCTGATTTCAAGACCTTACAATATTGGGATGTGGAAGAGCTGGTTCAGACAGTTAATGTTACATACCACATGAAAGTGATTGATCACTTATTGTGGAAATTGATAAAGTATGAAGCAGTGAAAGGATTCAGATAATGAAAGCCATTCATTCCAGGTCGTCGAATCAAGACTAACAAAAAGACGGGTGAAAAAGTCATTACGTTGATAATGAAGCGACCAAGGGCAATGAGAAACATGCCACTGATGCCGATTGAGCAGAACTTCTATCCATTGTTCAAGTGGTGGCAGATAGATCCATCTACTTGTGAAGTTGTTATTGTTTTAAAGTTTGAAGAACACTTGGATATTGTGAAGGAAAGGGTTGAAATATTGGGATTTCACGGCATGAGAGGATTATTGAGAACGATCAGGATTCTTGATCCTATGTGGTTGGTTAACTGCTCGAGAGAAGATATTAAAACCTTGTTCTATGGCAAGATCGTATTAAAGAACGTGAAAAGGTACAAGCTATGCAGTTTCAGAAAGTTGTTAATGTTTGTTATGCGCATGAAGTAAACTCAAGAAAGATGTGGCAGACAAAGTGGAGAGATTTAGAAAGGGTTAAATTTCTAAAAGAGGAGAAGCGTCTCGAGGCAATTCATGAGAAGACTAGGAAGGCGAGTATTAGAAGATTTCAGTACATGAACAAAGTGCCTCCTAAAGATCAGACGTCGGGTCCTAAGCAAGATCGACAAAAGAAGCCGTTTAAGAACTTCTTTGGTCGTGTGCGTTAAAGTATATTATGAAGACAGAGTTTTGGAGACTAATACAAGACGAAGACGATATCCAAGGGGGAGTTTGTTGGTGCATAATATCTATGTCTTAGTCTTATATCGAGTCTGTATAGAATAGAGCTGAATAGGCTAGCTGAAAGTAGTATTTATGTTTTAGTGAGTCAAGTTCCCTCATGAGATGCATGTTGAGTCAAGTTCGGGCGAACTTACACCTCTCCTCAAGCGAACTTGAAACTCTATAAATAGCTAGCTAGTGTTCCTCATTTGTAACTTTGGCATTTTGGAGCAAAGCTCTGTCAGTTTGTACTCTTGACGTTTGATCAATAAAATTGATGTTAAACTGATTAATTCTTGTCTATTGGTAAACACGATGTAATATTTCCGCTATTATGGACATTAGATATCAAATTTAGGTTCCTTAGCATCAAGGATCGGTCCAACAAGTGGTATCAGAGCTAGAAGAGCCTGATTTGATAGTATCAAGACAAGAACACTTCTATTTCATCTCCATTCTTCTATTTTTCTTAACTTTTTTCATCAAAAATGAAGAATTCACGGTCAAAATCTTTTCAATTTTGAATATAACATGTACAATACAACAAAGATAAACCCTTGAAAGATTGGGGACCAAAATCAATCGAATTGATGTCAAAATTTTGAAAAAACCATGTTTTGCAAAAACCTGTTCATCGAACTTGTTAACCAAGTTCAGCCGAACTTGTGATAAAAACTCACTTTTTCAGTGATTTTTTACCAAGTTCGCTCGAACTTGAGGTGTTTTTTAAGAAATCTTTGTCAAGTTCGCTCGAAGTTACCAGTTGTTCATTGATTTTATATCAAGTTCGACCGAACTTGGGTAATATCAGGGAAATTCTAGATAAGTTCGTCCGAACTTACAAGACTGTTATCAAATCTTATTCTGCAAGTTCGACCGAAGTTCAAGGGAGGATTTTTCAAATCAGAAGTCACAAGTTCGACCGAACTTGTGACAAAATCAAAGAATTCTTCATTTTAGCTACTATAACGTCAAAACTCCCAAGTTGCATTGGATGATATTCAAAGAGCTTATATGTTTGGAGCTAGTTCGTCAAATGCCAACGTGATTCAACAAGTCAAACTTAACAACGAGATGGGCACGACTGTTAAACCGCCAAAGCTAATGAGCATGGACGAGTATGAAGGATGGAAGGAGAAGGTTACATATTGGGTTCAAGCCATGCACTTCCTAGGCTGGGTGTCGATCGAGAGCGGTTATACAGTTCCGTTGGACGAACTAAAGCAAGTTCTGGAGAAATACAAGTACTCCACGATACAGAAAGAAGAATACATTGCTGAGAAAAAGATGATCAGTCTTATCCAACAATCCGTCAAAGAAGATATTCTCGTCTTGCTATCGGAATACACAACTACAAGAGATCTCTGGCTCTCACTTCAAAAGAAGTATCAAGGAAGCACGAAGATGATTAAGAGCAAGAAAGCTCTCATCATGAAAGAGTTTGATATCTTCAATATGCTGAAGGGTGAGACCATGAAGCAGATAATTGAACGCTTCTGTCATCTTAAAGTCCAAATGCGAAGACACGGTCTCGAGAAGACGGAACAAGAGTACATCGACAAGCTTGAAGACGCTCTACCAGATGGATAATGGACTATTTACCTAATGGTTCTGAAAGAAAGCGAAAAATGGGAATTCTTCAAGCTGTCAACATTTATCGATAAACTCGAATGCCATGAAATGGAACTCTTGAAGATTGCAAAGTCAAAAAACGCTAATGTTTTTCAAGACGTTGGTTTGTACTACAAGAGTGGAATGCAAGTTAACATTTCAAGTCCAAAGATTCAGACAACATTCAACGCAAATGTGAATTCTTCGAACAATTCGCAGCAAAATCAGAATCAATCATATCCTCAATATGATCAAAGTCCACAGTCTTCATTCTCAAGCACTGGTTCAAATTCGTCTTATCAGAGTCAAGCAAATCAGAACCAACAAACAAATTCTGATTCGAATGTATTCAAATGTAACATCGCTGTTAATTTGAACAATGTTGTTTCTGAGCAAACTGCAAAGCAACATATGGCACCTGTAACCACTGTTCTAGAATCATATGAAAGTCTTGTAGCAGGGAAAATCGGCAATCCCGAAATGACCGCCGAAGACTATGACCAGGTGGACGAAGAAGAACTGGAGCTCATGGATATAAAGTGGTGTTTAGCATCTATCATCCGAAGGGTTACAAAGTTTGTTGCTCTCACAGGCCGAGATATCAGAAATTCGAGCAACAAACTATGTTTTGACAAGACAGTCGCCAAAAGGGACATTTCAAGAGAGAATGCAAAAATCCGGAACAACGGGGATGTCTTGAATAGTCTTACCCTTGTCTTTCTCCTCTATGACACGTGCCAAGAAAGCCACGTAATTCTTTCGTAGGTATCTTTGTGCTTGGGTGCTTGTCATAAATTTAAGGCTACTAGTGGGCCTTTCTCCACGAACCTCTAAGGTTTCAGCAGTCGAAAGCGGCACACGAACAATCTTCTCAAAACAAACTACCTCTACATGGTTTTTGGTCAACCAATCCATTCCTACTATAACGTCAAAACTCCCAAGTTGCATTGGCATGAGATCAATGGGAAAAAGGTGATTATTGAGGTTCAACTAGCTATTTCAAATGATAGAATCGAGTACAAGGGGTTCACCCTTAGCTATCTTTATTGTCAAAGGCTTTCCTAGTTTTGTTCTAGGCTTTCCAACTAAAGGTTCAAAAGCTAGTGATACAAAACTCTTGTCGGCACCCGAATCAAAAAGAATAGAAGCAAGTTGGTTGTTAACATAGAACGTACCGTTAACCACTTCGTTGCCGGTGCACGCTTCATTGTCATTGATATTGTATGCTCGTCCACGAGCAGGGTTCGCGTTAGCCAACTTCGGGCAATTATTCCTGTAGTGACTCAGATCCCCACAATTGTAGCAAGACCCAGGCGGAAATGGAGGTCGTGCAGGATTTACTGGCTACTGGGCAGGATTTTGAACCGCTTGATTCGGAGCAGGAGGAGAGCGACATGAGTTAGCCAAATGGCCAAATCTTCCACATTTGGTGCAAAGATGACACTGAAGATGTGGTTGATGATGACAGTTGCACTTGTTACAAAGAGGTGCAGTACCAACATACTGTTTCTTGGCGGGTGGTTGTGCTGGCTAAGTAGGAGCAGCTTGATTGGTCTGTGCAACAGCAGCAAAGTTCTTGGAAGCATTACGTTTCCTAGACTTCTTTGAGGTTTTAGCCTTCTTTCCCTTCTGTTTCTCAGTCTTGGCAGATGATTTCTTGTCACCCTTGCGGTGGAGTTTACCCTTTTTAATTTGAGACTCAGTCAAGGTCGTAGCTAGCTCAATGGCTTGTCTCACAGTGGTAGGGTTGCTGCCGGTAACAATATCCTGAACAGGATCAGGAAGACTATCTATGTACTTCTCAATCGCCTTGTCCAGAGGCGTGACCATAGTGGGACACAGAAGGCTCAGTTCTTCGTATCGGTCCGTGTAAGCACGATGCTCTCCACTATCTTGCTTAAGATCATGGAATTCGTTTTCCATTGCCCGTAGTTTGTGAAGAGGACAAAACTCATTCATCATAAGAGCACGAAGCTCTTCCCATGTTTGAGCCATTGCCACATCGGCACCCCTGTCTCTTATCACACCATTCCACCATGTAAGAGCCCTTTTCTGAAATACACTGGACGCAAACTCAACCTTTCACTCATTCGGGCATTGAACGTGACAAAACGTGCTTTCGAGACTCTCGAACCACTGTAGGAGTCCAGAAGCTCCTTCAGACCCAGAAAATTGAATTTCTTAAAGTTGCACGGAACAGGTGTGTTGTTATTGTTGTTGTTGGCTTGGTTTAACTGGGTTACTAGGTTCGGAAGTACAGCAGCGACTTGCTAAGCGATCATGGCTGCCATAGTGGCATCTTGAGTTTGATCATGTTGAGGAGGCATTCTATAAGAAAAGGGAACACAGAAATGTGTGAGATTGGCGTTGGATAAATCAAAAGGAGTATTGAAAATATCGACAAAGCATAAGGATGGTGGTCATTCGTTTGTTTCTCAAAACAATCAAACTACACACGGTGACTAATCAAAGTACATGGGTCTTTATAATGTATAGCGAAGACATGCTTTAGCCTATAAGAGGACATTCACCCCAAGAGTTCCCAGGTAAGAGTGACTAGTCCGATAATGTGGATTTGTACGAACACTCTAGCCTTAGACAGAAAACTCAGGGTACAGGCACCCACCCTTCCAGATTGCACGTGTTCACATTATTAAGTCCCAAACTTTGACGAGATTTGAAAACTTTAAAGGCATAAAGCTTGATGATTCGTTTTAGACATTACGCCTTCAATTATGTTTTGGTTTTGGTAATCACCTAAGGATAGGTGATGGTATTGCTTTAAGAATCTAAACACAAGATAACTTGTGTTAGGGTCCTAGAAAGGTTATAGTCTAGGTCAAAGAAATTACTAATAACCTAATTCCCTATAACCATGAGCTCTGATACCAATCTTTCTGTCACACCCCGACCGCGTAAAGCAACCAACCGCGGCGGAAACATCGAGGAGTCGTGTGGCAGAATTATTGTGTTCACAACACATGATACATAGAGTTTAGTTTTACAAAAAAAAATTTACATTGTCTTGAATCAAACAGAAACATAACATAAGGATAATAAGTTTCTTGATTTTAGATTTTCTAAGGCCCAAGTCGCCCTAAGTGAAGCACGCTCAGATCAGACATTCGCTCTTGAAACATATGTGGAAGTAAATACGTCAGCATAAAAATGCCTGTGAGTAGCATAGGTTTAGTGTTGAAGATTCATGACTTTGAAAGTTAAAAGAAATGTTTTTGAAAAGTAGTCATGAACCTTATAAAATGTTTCCTTTTATGAAATCAATATGAAAATCAGATGATATAAAAGAATGATGTATAGTTAAGTAAATAACCAAATGAAAATAATATGTGTAAAATATGTCACGTCTTGTCCTTGATAAAGTGGTTTAGATAACGCCAAGATATATAATATAATAAAAGCACTTATATATAGGAAGTACCAGCGGCGTATCCACCATGCCTTTATCATATTACACACGTCTCGTTATTCAAATCACTTATAAAAAACCATCAAATAATGTCTTGTTTAAATCAATGTCAAATGTCATGTGTAAACAATGTCTAGTGTCAAGTATAAACCATGTCTTGTATGGCAAGTAAATAGTATTTACTCAAACCAAATGCATAATGCTCTGTATATGTAATTGTGTTGTACAAAACAAGGTCTTTGAATACACAAATGTTTAAATCAAAAGTTATGTTTTGAGTGCCATTGCTTTTATCGATATGAACATTTATCAGATTTGTTTATCGCATACATTCAAGCCTTGAGACTGTCTCATAAATCCTTATCAGGATCAAGGTTTATCGAAAAAAAATGTTATCGGATTCTGTCATTCCCTAACACCCAACAAGCCTGGGGAGCAGGAACGGGTTTTGTCAAGTCCTATGGTACCATTACATACAACCGGTCGGCGCGATCACTGTTAATGAATGTATTATTGTCCCGTTAAACATATCAAATGTCATTTTCAATGTAAGCATGTCATGCATATGTTTGAAAACCATGTACTAGACATACTAAGTCAATATTTCAAGTAAAAAAGTTTTTGTTTTTGAAATAGTGCATTATATGTACTATGTAACAAAACATGTATAATGTCATGAAAACGAAAAGTAAAGTTATGCACATATGTTTCACCCAAAAACATTTATAAAACGTAAAAGAGGGGGCAATGTACTCACCTTTGGGTGCGTTTTTATGTGTTAACACAATCCCTCAAATTGTTTGTTCGTCCTAAATTAAGTAAGAATGATTTAATAATCAAAACTCACAAAATACCTAAGTTTCTCCGATACTTAGAATTTTCACATAACTTTGAGATTTTCTTGAAAAGTCTTTGTTTTGATTATGTTGGTGTTTTATATATATGTGTTCATATATATTATGATTTTCGTGACTTGAACGATTTTAGTGGTGACCCTTAATATGTTATATCCGTTATCACACCCGTTTATAGGCAATATATATACATAAATGTGAACATATAAACAAATATCGTCATACACGTATTTTGTTAACTTATATATATATTATCATTTTTAAAGCATTCATGCATGAAATATCTTTTCTAGTTAACCTATGTATCATTTCATGCTCGATAAACAAGTTACACATATAACGCAATATTCACCGTTTTAACCGCACAAGTGTACATGCATAGTTTAAACTTCTACTATCATGTTATCATCTAGAATATCATATAACATATTCTCATAATCACATATCACATCAAAATATACCAAGTTCACTTTTTAACAACCCATGTTCGTTTACATTGAAATATGCATATTTAGCGTTTTCGGTATCGTTTTCAGGCGTCGGAAGTCATGTATGACTAGCCAAACACCAAAGATACTTAATATAAGTTAAAATACTTATTTTTATATCAAAAATATCAGTTTATTTACTGATCTAAAACAGTTTTATAACAATACCTTGAAAATGCGATTTTTATCTTTTTTAACGCTTAGTTTTGCACCGAACTTTACAATAAGCATCGCAAATCGAAACGACTTGATATTTTAACACAATACATGTTATATCCTGACCAAAACAATAATTTTAATCATATATATGCAGATCTCATAAATAGCACAAAAATCATGCAAATATCATCGATTTACTACTTTTTAAGCACAACGTACTACTTGCAAAGCTAGTAAACTTTATGACAAAGCTTCATGCTATTTTAATACTTCAAATAATAATAATTTTAGTGTTAATAATCAAATTCAAACCATATTTGTCATATCATAGTATTTTCATCATTTCTTGATTACAAATTCCTCATGCAAGCTCATGTACAACTTCCAACGCATGTCCTCATATTATCATCATTTCACATAAACTAAAATACATCTACACATGTATTTAATTCATGTTCATATATTCAAAAAATTATTTTCGTCTAATCATCATCATACTAACAAAAATACAAGATTCACTTTATTCATGGACATATGACAAAATTTCCCACATGCATGTATCTTTCAAGAATCTAATCTAACAAGATTTTGTTTAAAAATCAAAACTCACTCTAATATATGTATACATTCATACATACGGCCACATATATACATCCACACACATCCGTTTTTATTTTATTCAAAAACTCATTCGTTTTAGTTTTCAAGTTTGTGAAATATTCCAAGAATCAAGAGAAATCTTCCAACATCATGAACATCACTATGAATCAAGAGTATATTTTTAAGAAATAACTTTATAACTTCAATATTCAAGTGGGTTTCAAAATATATGATGATATGGAGGTTGATTCTTGTTTGGAACACCTTGGAATAAACTTTTGATCTTCAAAAACACTTGACAACACCTTCAAATGAGATTGGATCTTCAAGAACAGGTTCAAAATGAAAGAATGGAGGAGAGAGAGGGAGTGAACGGCTAGAGGAGAGAGAGAAGTGAGATTGTTTCTTGGTTAGTGGAAGATTGTGTGGGAAAAGGCAAGATATAGAGGATATTGGAAGATTTGATGAACATAAATCATCACACAAATCATGCATGACCAACAAGTGTATGAGAGAGGAGAGAGAAGGTGATAAAATGCTGCCACATACTCTCCACACACAACATGCACGCATACATACATATCTATATGTATTGTTGACCAAAAACTAGTATTTTACTGGTTACCGGGTGTTTTATCTAGCAATTTAAACACGTTTTAAGGCGTTTAAAATTATTTTTAACGTTCTATAAAAATAAACTCACCAAAATATTGTTGAACAATATTTTATTTGTCTAGACCTGCTACGTTGTCGGTACTTGACAGTACGCGCGCTGTGTTGCGTAGTACGCGCTTAAATTCGCGAAAATAAAGTTTTTAAGCGTTTTAAATAATTTTTCTTCACGAACATGACTAAATATAATATTTTAATCATAATGGAATATTTTTAGGATTTTAACATTATTCGGGCGGTCACCGACGTTCGTTTCGCATTTTAACCGTTACGCGATAAGCGTTTATCTTAAAATTGCCAACATAATTTTTCAATAAATTTTAAATGTATCAACACATCAAATAACATCTAAATACAAAAACTTTAACGTAAGGTTCAAAATATCCGGGTGTCACATTGGCTCGATAGCTCGCGCATTTTGGATGGTGCGAGACGATAAGGAGCTTTAGCAATGGGTGTAGCACCGGGAACTAAATCGATACGGAATTCAACATCGCAAGTAGGGGGTAAACCGTGTAAATCGTCGGGAAAGACCTTAAGAAATTCACGATGAATAGGAACGTCTTTAAAAGTCTTCTTTTCTTTCTCCGGGTTCATGATATGGGCTAGAAAAGCAACACATTGCTTTTGAAAACATTTGTGCGCTCGAGTACATGACAAAAGCGTCAACTTCTTGAGGGAGTTTCACTGTAAACATGGAGTTGATCACCGTTTGAGAGAGGGAAGCGAATCATTTTATCGAACAAACAACTTCGGCATGATTTTAACGAAAAAAATCCATACCTACTATGATATCGAAGCTATCTAACTGCATAGGTATGAGATTGATCGAGAAGATGTGGTTGTGGAGATCGAGATAACAACCACGTAGGACGAAGTTGACGGTAACGGTTCATCCGGTGGCGACTTCCACATCGAAAGTCTTTGGGAGTTTAGCGCATTTACATTTTAAAACCTTTTCGAATTCTAACGATATAAAACAATTATCGGCACCAGTATCAAATAAACATGAAGCATAAATACCATTGACAAGGAACGTACCGTTGGCAACATTGTTGTCGTTTTGAGCCTGGCGATGGTTGAGGTTAAAGGCTCGTCCACGTGTAGCCTGTTGTTGGTGCTGCTGAGGCTATGGTGGCTGTGGCTGATGTTGCTGCTGCTCGTGCTTCACAGGTTTGTTTGGGCAGACATTGCTGAAATGATTCGGATCACCGCACGTGTAACAGGCACGTGCCCTTGGAGTTGGCTGCTGATTGGCCTGGGGAGGAGCTGGTAAAGCTGGTGTTGCTGGAGCTCGAGGAGCTAACTGACGAGGGCCTGAACCTCAACTGACAGTGAAGTGGCCGTAGATGTTGCAGTTGGAACAGAAACAGCAATTGCCTCCAATCGGATGATGATAAGTGCATTTTGAGCATAAAGGGTGCGGGCCAGTATACGCACGCTTTCTTGGCGGTGCATTTGGTGCTGCAGACTGGAGCGGCTGAGGGTTTTGCAGAGCGTTAAAAGCGAAGTTGTTGCTCGGGTTCTCTCGCTTGCGACCACGGTGACTGTTCTTCATCTCTCGAGACTGATCGGTAGGAGCTACTGATTCGGTAATGGCCTAGTTTGCGACCTTGCTGTTCTTAAAGTAACCAGACAGAACCTGTTTGTCATTGATTTCTGCAGCCAGCTGGTAGGTCTCTTCAATAGTAGCAGGGCGTGCGGCTTGGACAAAGTTAGTGACGCAATCGGGTAGAGCATTGAGGTACTTCTTGATTGCTTTCTCGGTTGTATCCACTTGACTGAGACAGATGATGATCAGCTATTTGAATCGAGCTGTCAGACCACCATTGTTGGGTCTGTCTTGCTTAATTCCCCAAAATTCGTTTTCCAACTTCTGGATCTCATGAGGTGGGCAGAACTCTTTAATCATTAGTTCCTTAAGTTCTTCCCATGCGAGTCCGTAGGCTTCGTCGTTTCCCCTCCAGTTATGCTCTGCAGTCCACCAGTCGAGAGCCCTAGACTGGAAGACGCCGGTGGCGTTGATAGTGCGAAGGAGTTCGGGACACCCACTCTGACGGAATGTGACCTCAATAGCATCAAACCAGTGTAACATGGCACTTGGTCCTTCGATGCCGGAGAAAGTGAGGGGTCCACAAGCTTTGAACTGCTTAAAACTGAAGGATGTGTTGGGCCTGTCGGCTTTGGAATCGACCAATGAATTGCTGCTAGCGGCATGGATCTCGCTGACGATCTCCGGGATCACGTTGGCCATTTCCTTGGCCATTAGTGATGCGATGCGCTTGTCAGCTTGGTTGCGCTGATGGTTCCTTCTGGTGTGCGATCCCATTGAAGACATGTACATTGAAGGATTCGATTGGTTGATATTCAATTACAATAGGTTTATGTTCATACAAGGCACATAAACACATAGGCAAGTAAATACGTAGGCAGGCAAACACGTAGGCACATAAGCACATAGCACATAAGCACGTAAGCACGTAAGCATACAATTCACGTAAGCATATACTTTGCACGTATTCACCTTCTTATAAGTAACGTGTAGCGCGTTCGAGATGCGAGATATAAGCGAGGTATAAGCGATATATAAGCGAGATATAAGCGATAGCATGTATTAGCGCGTATGTTCTCATGAGCGTACGCGGGTTGAGCGATTAGTTTGGTTGGTGTATTAATTAGCGTTTTAGATTACGAGAGCTGTGCGATTAGTGCACATATCGATGGAGCGTAAAACCGATAAATCGAGAAATCGATTAAGCGAGAAATCGAACAAAGCGAAAATTCTCAGAATTTAAACACATAAATAATAATAAACTCGATGATGCGTAAAATCGATGATTATAGGCTTAAATCAATGTTGGAGCATCCTGGGTTTTGAGACGTTGACTACCCAAAGTGATTTGAAAATTCTCTGAGTTCGGACACACGATTTGGCCTAATAGACAAATGATCTCGCCGTACAACGGTTAACGGCGTTTATCCTTCCAGTTACGTCGTGTTCTGAGTCATCAAAATAATCGAGACTTTGGTGAGATTGAAAATCAAGGAGCGGAACTAGTTGTTAAGATGCGGGCTTCACCCCTAACTTAACAACTTCATTCCTAGTTGTGGTTACACTCACCGATCAAATCGGGAGTTCCACTAGATGGAAATGGAGATTTTCATTGAGGTTTGGATATCACTCCTAACTCAATGAAGGTAACTCGTGCGATAGAGAATGCGCAGAGTGAATGATCTCATCGAGAGTTCTCGGTTTTCACACCTATTCTCGGCTTGATCTCTCATTTTGTGTGATACGAGCGTTCTTCATGTGTATTGTGGTTGCTTTAGGAAAAGCAATATTTAAAAGTTCGTGTCGAAGGATTCTGGTCAAGTTCGGGCGAACTTGGCATGTGTCTGTTGTTAAGTTTGGGCGGACTTGATCATTTCAAGCGAACTTGTTTAATGTTGAGGGGACAGGCAAGTTCGAGCGAACTTGGTTAAGTCCGGGCGAACATGATCAAGTTCGGGCGAACTTGATCAATTTCAGGCGAATTTGCCACCCCAAGTTCGGGCGGACTTGTTTGTTCGTATGAGTTTTCGGCATTAATCGATTCGTATCGGTCTAATTTGGTATCCTAACTATATTCTAAGGAAAACATGGCAATTCTACCTAATTTCCCTATAGTTAGGGCTCTGATACCAATCTGTCACACTCCAACCAATGGCGGAAACATCGGGGTAGTGGCACTAGGCGAATCAGATTGATCAAGAGATTCCATAACGATCATTTTAATAATCAACATTTAATACCCTATACTATCAAACTCATACAATCTTCAATTAATCATTACAAACCAAGATAATCTCTTAAACATAAAATCCGATCCGATCTTCCCTAGATTTATTACATGATTTTCTAAACAAAACCTAAAACTAAGCATCCATAGCTAAAGTCCTCAACCTGCCACATATGTTAAAATAAAACGTCAATACAATTAAGTAAAGGTGAGCATACAAGTTTGCGTACATAATAGATATAAAAGCGTTTAGCATACACCGCATGATATACGTAATAGATGTGAATGATGTAGCTACTTAGATTCATGCAAACCAACAAACCGCGATTGATCGAGGCATGCGAACAAGCGTTCACATCCTAAAAGAGAAAATAAATGCAAAATAAAAATGAGATCCTTAACAACCCGGGCCTCCGGGTGGCGGGTCATCCTCTAGTATACTATCATGTTAAGGGTGGCGTACAAGCAATCAAGCAATACATACAATTCAGCAGATTTCACGTATAATCACGTAACAGCGGGTTGTGAATAAGCATTTGAGATTTGTGTGATGTGATTTGATATAGGAACATATGTGACACCCAAAAGTGTGTTTAAGCGTAAAAGGGTTCAAGTATACTCACTGTGGGTGCATTTCGGGAGAGAGGAGGGATCTGATTTGAGTCAAGGAGAGCGCCGAATCAGCCTGTAAGCGAAAAGAAGTGCATCAGTCTTTCGAATTGCTGAAAAGGTTAAGTTCGAATTGGGTAGAGGATAAGTTCCGCGAACTTGTATGTTTCCATGCAAGTTCGGGCAAACTTGTGTAAACCTGTTGAGATGTGAGACAAGTTCGGGCGAACTTGTAAGGTTTGCTAACTGGGAAGACAAGTTCGGGCGAACTTGTCTAATTCTCTTGAGAATTGGACAGAGTTCGGGCGAACTTGTGCCATTTTTGTAGATTTGATGTGGGATACCAAGTTCGGGCGAACTTAGTCACCAACCTGGTGACAAGTTCGAGCGAACTTGGTGTATTCCGAGCGAACTTGATGGTTTTTACATCCAAATCGTGCGTTTTTTCGTCGTTTGCTGAGGAAATCGAGTGTTCATCCCTCCAACCTTAAGCCACTGAGTAAAACTTAGGCTGGAGAGGTCTTTTGGAGCGAGTTTAGCCATTTTACAGAAACTCGGGCTAATCCGGGCGAACTTGATGGTTCGTACGGGTTAGTCCAGCTTGTGTAAAGTGACGATTTCGTCCTTGTGCTTTCGGATCTGAGATCTTTCTTGAAAACGCCTCGTTCCACTCAAAAGTGAACGTCACTAGTCCGAATATTGTGTAAAAATCGATGCTTTAAAAGGTTTTTGCTCAGGTCTAGTATAGATCTGAATGAAAACAAAAGTTTTTAAGGAAAAAGATGAAGATTTTCATAAACAGAAGAGATTTAATGAAAACGAAGGCAAGGCCTTGTGCAAAATCGTTGTAAATCATTGTTGAACGTTGTTGTAGTTGAAAACGGGTTGAATCTTACTTAGAAAACAAAGGCTTTTGGGTATGCAGAGCTCTGGGTGAACTTGCAGCAAGTTCAAATGAGAGAATGGAGCTGAGTATTTATAGGTGGAGTGAAGATTAAGAGGTCAGACAGCAAGTTCGGGCGAACTTGTAGCAAGTTCGGGCAAACTTGTAGCAAGTTCAGGCGAACTTGTTACAAGTTCGAGCGAACTTTCTTGTTCTTCTGCTTTTCCAAGCAAGTCCGGGCGGACTTGTGTTAGATTGGGATTTTGACAAGTTCGGCCGAACTTGACCTATTGGCCAAGTTTTGTTTGATTATTTCGCGTTACGAGTTCGTTTGGCGATTCGGTTCGTATTAGATAGTTGTATTAAGCGTTCTAATTAATATAATAGTGTGATTTAGCGATTCGAGCGTGTGAAAGCGTTGCGATAGCAATTATAACCATAACACAAACAAATATAACACACATAAAACATAATTCTACATAATTAATTGTGATTTGCGATGTGATGAGATAAGCGATGCGATGGCACAAGGGTTTATTAAACAATAACACACTCGGCTCGTATAGTAGCTAACTACCTGTGATTGCGATTAGGTTAGCGATGCGTTTTAATAATCGATTAGATGTGATATAATTGTAAATCAACATAATTTAATTAACATAACTTTCTTATAAACGAATCTCGGGATTACAATTGATGGATACAACAGAAATAAAAAGAAAAAGATAACAACAAAAATTGGAGTTGTTACAAAGTTAATGACTTCGGTTCGACCCGTTATGAAACAAACTGTTGGTTTTTCTCTCAAAATCAAGTTTCAAATTAATGAACTTTTAAACATTTTGGCTTATCAGATTTTACAGATTAGCTCCCAGCCCGTTGTCAATTAGATTTCCACTAGTTTAGCACCTTACTAGACTTCGAAGATCCATTCTCCAGCATTGGCTTGTTGAAACTAATGCAGAAACAAAATCTTTTTGGATTTTATAATGTTTATGCTAAAACACACTGAAAATCTTTTTGATTTTAATTTGTAAAGCAGATAAACTATGTACAGACATATTTACAGAAATTTAACAAGTAAACTATGTACAAACATATTTACAGACATATTTTTGTGAATTCGTGTCTAAGAATTATATCAGTTGATTGAGACATATCACTAGTACCATTGACATTTTGATGACTTTAAGTTTTAAACTCGTTTACTTAGATTGTCGATATGTTTGTCCACTTAAACTTCGACACATTTCTCAATTGTTCCAAGATATCTTAGGTATGAATTAAGAAACTTGACTTAACTATGGTTCCCATCTCAGAAAATACTCCCGTATCAAGATTCCCTGGATTTCATCTTACAGGTGAATATAGCGTAATTGATATCTGTATCTGGGTTATGCGAAGCCTTGAGAGATCAGGTTAATACCACCGTATCGACAAAGAGACGAAGGCTCGACTTAAGGGTGTGTTCCATTTACGGAATCTTTTAAGCACTGCAAATGATTAGATCATTCGATTCTTTTCATCTTTGCATGCAGTTTAGGGGTTTATAGCAAAAGCATTATAGAAGTTCTAGGCTATTGCTTCCGCAAAATAAGAAGAACTTGTATAATACCCCAGATATCAATTATCTATAAAGACCTCGTATCTCAGAATTAGGCAATCTCTCAAACGAACTTTCGGAGCACTAAGTCCATATATCCGAGAGATGTTAATCCACAAGATTAAGCAGTTGTAAAATTTAGTTTATATCTAAGAAACAATTTACTGAACGTGTAAAGCCTATCGACACATCCACAGTAAGACTTGTTTATCACTTTTAAAATTTACAATTCTTTAGCATACTGTGATAGTCCACTGATGTACTATCATTAACTTTATGACACTTAATTCTATTTGTCTTTTTCAATGTTTTTGTACTTTTTGAATTTTTCATATGTTTTTGTATTTTCTCAAATATTTCTCCCCCTAAAATTAAAAACATATTTTTGTATTTTAGTTTTTAAGAAATACTAATCTAAAAGATATACAAACCAATGTGGATCACGTGAACCCATCATCTGATCCAAATTCAACCTCTGCCTCCGCACCTGTCAAAAAAATTTTAATACCATTAAGCCTCATTAGATATTTAAATCTTGTTAAAGGAAAAGCTTTGGTATAAAAATCAGCTTTTTGTTCATCGGTGTGGATTTTTTCAATTCGCACCAACTTCTTTTCGTAGAAGTCACGAATGAAGTGATAACGAATTTCTATGTGTTTAGTTCGAGAGTGATGAACAGGATTTTTAGTGATGTCGATTGCTGCCTTATTATCTACATATAAAGGTGTATCAAGAAATTGCAATCTAAAGTCCCTCATCTGTTGTTGAATCCATAGGATTTGAGAACAACAGTTGGAAGCAGAAATGTATTCTGCCTCACAGGTAGAAAGAGAGATCGTGGTTTGTTTCTTGCATTTCCACGTTACTAATCGAGTTCGAAGAACTGGCAACCAGCCGTTGTAGACTTTGAATTCAGCTTGTCCACCCTAAAGTCAGAATCAGCGTATCCCGTCAGATCAAAATTATCGTTCTTTGGATACCATAAGCCGGTGCTTGGATATCCCTTCAGGTAGCAGAATATTCTTTTGACTATCTGCATGTGAGACACTCGGGGACTAGACTGATATCTCGTGCAAGGCAGATAGGATACATGATATCTGGGCGAGATGCTGTCAGATACATAAGAGATCCTATCATTGACCGATAGAGCGTATCATCCACTTTGGTTCATGTTTCGTCGATGCAAATTCCATGATTCAGCGTCAGAGGAGTAGAAAGCGGCTTCGAGCTATCAGTTTCAAACTTCTTCAGAATATCATGAACGTATTTGGTTTGATGAATGAATATGCCGTCTGGTAACTGATCAACTTGTAATCAAGGGAAGAATTTCATTTCGCCTATAGAATACATCTCGAATTTCTTCTTCATGATCTTTTCGAATTCTTTGTAAAGACTATCATCCGTTGAACCAAAGATGATATCATCCACATAGATTTGTACGATGATTAGATGATTTCCGACTTCTTTGGTAAACAATGTACTATCCACTGTGCCTCTAGTAAAGCCATTTCCAACAAGATGTTGAGATGAAATCTCGTACCAAGCTCTCGGGGCTTGATGTAATCCGTATAAGGCTTTGTCTAGGAGATAAGCTTTGTTCTTGTTCAGCGGATCGACGAACCCCGGTGGTTGGCCGACGTACACTTTTTTGCATAGCTTACCATAGAGAAATACGGATTTCACATCTAACTGCTACACCTTAAAACCTTTCCAAGCTGCGAATGCAAGGAAAATGCGGATTGACTATAAGCATGCAACTGGTGCATAGACTTCCGTATAGTCAATTCCTTTTTGCTGGTGGAAACCTTTGACAACCAACCGAGCTTTGTTTCTAACGATCACACCTCGATCATCCCTCTTACACTTGAAGACCCACTTTGTGTCTATCTCTTTCTGCTTTGGTGGTAAGTCTACAAGCCTCCAAACTCTTCCTGCATTGCTATCATCCACTTCTCATCACCAAGAGCTTCATTCACAGTCTTTAGCTCTATTTGAGATATGAAACATGAATAATAACAATAATCTTTAGTCGGAGCCACTTGGGTATAGAAACAACTTAATGCTTTGTTGATTTAACTTCTTGTTCGCACACCAGTCTGTAACTCTCCAATAATATTTGTTGAAGGATGATAAGAATAAGATCGTGGCATTTCTTCACTAGGAACATCAACCGTACTGTTCTGATTTGAAATATTCAGATCAACGATCAAATCAACTTCAGGAGCACTAGATGTAGCTTCATTTTGATTGCTCTGGCTAGCAGATTGATTCAACATGCTTGTTATCTGCTCGGATTCTTCATCGGAAGAGGATTCTCCATCATCATCGAAAGTCGGAGCTTCATCAGAGTCGGAATTCGGATTCTGAGAAGTATTGGGCACTAAGATTGTATTTCCGGTTCAGTGGAAACATTTCCTGGAGTTGTAGTTGGTGTTATTTCTTTTTTCAGAAACTTGTTCTACCGGAACACCACTATTACTCGGACCTGCACCAGAAGATGATGTACCAACAGTGGGTTGATTAACCACAATTGGCCTTATAATCTGTTCTTAGTTTGTCGACTGTTGAAGATAATAAAGAGCTGCAAGTTCTTCATCAGACAGTTCTTCTGGCAAGTCGAATGACTTCCACAAATCTTGGTAATTGAACAACCATGCATCGCCTTTTTTCTGAATAGGAGTTGTGTACCAAAAGCAATCAACGCGTTGTGCTTCGATCACCTTTCTCAAAGCAGGAACATAAACTCTCCTTAGCGGACTAGCGTAACCAACGAAGAAACCTTCAAGCGTTTTAGCACCGAACTTTCCATCTTGATTAATCACTGTACATGATGCACCAAACGGTTCTAGATATTTCAGATTTGGTTTCCATTGGTTATCATTTTGAAACATGTCTTTTTAGTCGGTTTGACAGTTAAAACTCTGTTTAAAGTGTAACATGCCGCTGCAACCGCCTCACTCCAGAAGCTAACAGGAAGTTTCGAGTCTGCAAGCATTGTTCTTGTTGTTTCGATTAGAGTTCTATTCTTCCTCTCAGCTACGCCATTTTGCTGTGGAGTGTAAGGTGCACTGAATTCATGCAGAATCCATTTTGCGTTGCAAAACTCTTTCATCTTGATATTCTTGAACTCCGTGCTGTTATCACTGCGAATTCGTCTAACAGGCAGATGATATAGATTTTCGAGCTTCTTGAAGATAATCACCAGATTATCGAACGTTTCATCTTTAGACTCTTGAAATAAAACCCATGAATATCGAGAATAATCATCTATGACGACTAAACAGTATAGATATCCTGAAATACTTCGGACGTTTACCGGACCGAAAAGATCCATATGTAGACGTTCAAGCGGAAACATTATGGAATTCAGAATTTTCTTAGGATGTAATTTCTTTTTCTGCTTCCCTTTCTTACATTCAAGACAATGATTCATCATGTGGAAGCTTCGAAGATTTACCCCCTTGACTAAATCATTATGAACCAGAAAATTCATTTTCCTCAAATGTATATGCCCCATTTTTCTGTGCCATAAAATCAAATGCTTTTCTGTGGGTTTTGTGACAAAACATTGAGCCAATTTCGATGATATTGTAGCAATACCCATGTCTAACACGTAGAGATCGTTTTCGCGTGGAGCAAGCATGAGAATCCAATCATCCGGAATTTTGAAACCCGGCTTAAGTATCATGGACTCCTTATCATTTAAATGAACAGTGAACTGCTTATCACAAATCTATGCGATACTTAGAAGATTGTTCTCTAGCTCGGAGTTATAATTCACCCGATCAAAAGATACCATGCCATTTGAAAGTTTTCCTTCAGCTACAATCCTTCCTCCTTGATTACCAGCAAAGCCAACATTACCTCCATTTATCACTTTGATATCAAAGAGAAGAGCTTTCATCCCGGTCATGTGCCTTGATTGTCCACTATCCAGAATCCACTTTGATAATATGGATCTCTGGAGCCCCTGCACACATTAGTAATTCAGTTAAGTGCGACCCAAGCCTTCTTGGTCTTGGGTTTGGGATAATAAGCTTCATAATCATCCTCAAAATCACCATCTAAGACTTCATCGACATTATCGTTTTCAAACTTGACCTTTTTCTTATCAGTTTTATCTTTTGAAACAGACACTTTGTCGACTTTTGTTACAACTGTCTCAGACTTAACAACTTCAGATGTTGTTGATTTCTTTTTGGCAACCCAGGATTGTGATTTAATCCTTGCTTTCTTTATGTAAAACCTTGAATCTTTGTTTTCGTTTGTCTTGGAAGTTTCACCTTTCTAAAAAATTGAGTTTTCAAACTTCGATTCAGTTTTAGGTTTAACTTCAATTTTAGAATTATTTCTTTTCAGAATTGTGACAGGTTTTACAATCTCTGGCTGTTTAAGCTTTTCAACATCTGAACTTGTCTATCTTCGAGGATAAACAGACTTTGATTTCGGACACTTGCGTGCAATGTGACCAATTTCATTGCATTTAAAGCAAGTTCAATTATCATGAGAATGTTCACTAGTGGGTTTTGCTCCACTTGCGGATTTAGCCTTATCTCGAAGTATTTTTTTCCTTTTTGAACTCATCATTTGAATATTTTCCAATCAAACATTCTTCCTGAACTGTGCTCGTCCCATACACAAATTTCATGTTTTTATCTTTATATTCGTGAAATGGTGACTTTTTCTTATTCAATTCCTCTTCTACATCCAAACCCAAACCCGCTCTCCTATGTTCCAGAAAGTCACCACCATTTCTTCTGTAGTTGTTTCTTTTAGGTTTAGAGTAAAACTTCTTTTCATTAATTTCCAAATCTTCTGATGACACTTCAACGAGTTTGAAGAATTTATCAAGCTGATCCTCTTTCACATTCCGAATCGGAAAGCTATCGTCGAAATATAGTCTATCAGAATCCTTAACTTTGTATATGACAACGTTAGGATCATCACTTAGGCTATCTTCCGATGATGTATCGTCATCTTCAGATTGTTAATCTAAATTATTCGAACTCGAGTTGGCGCTTTTGTAGCTGCCATCATCAGATTCATTCAAAACATTTTCAACAACATTTTTAACCACAGCTTCGCCATCATCACTTGTGTAGGTTATATCAATGTTCTCAGACATCTCATTTTTCTTTTCGGTTAAAAGTTCAATGTTGAGCGCCTTTTCCATCCCCTCAGCCTTCTTGCGACAATACTTTTTGCACAAGGGTGGTGGAACATTGCTACAATCTCCACATTTTTTAGCTTTGGCTTTCTGAACAATTTCTTCCGACTGAATCGTTGGAAGAATGTGATCAATGACGTAAGCATTCATGGTATAGCTTTTCAAAAGCTATCTCACTCTTTCAGTTTCGATTTTCATGTCTTGAAGCTCTTGTTTTACTTCAGCAATGTTGTTTATATAAATGTTAATAGCTTTTTGTTTTTCCATTCATGTAGCTTTTAACATTTTCACTGTGTCATGTTGTTCAATATTATTATTATCAAGCCTGCTGTAATCATCTTTCATTTTGTCATAAGCCTCTTTCATGTGCGATAATCGTATTTGAAATTGTTATTATGCACATTGAGTTCGCTTATGATCTGAGACTTTTCAGCACATTGAACACACGGTTCAGCACATTTTGTACATGGTTTTTCAACCTCAACAATTTGTACCTTTACCTCTGGACCTACCTTAGTCAGATTTGCCATCTAGCTTTAATGGCGATCTTTGTGAGGTTTTCTTCATTCATTTCTTTGGTTTCGTTGATAACTTCCTCAACCACAGGTTTTTCCTCAGCAACATGCTCCGAAGATGTTGTATCACCAAAACAACCTGCAAAACTAGTAGTCATATTAGGAGAAAGGATACTTTGCACCTTTGTGTGGTGATAGATTTCCTCTTCCTCTGCTTGTTGCATATATTCTTCTAGCATTGCATTCTCCTGGGCTGCATCCTTAGCAGATGTATCCATGATCTCTGCCATTAAAGCAACTCTGGTCTTTTGCCAATATAAGAGTTCCATTCAAAACGTCATCTTCATTTGAAGCCACCATTGCCTTTTCTACGGTATTGGATGGTTTGTCCTGGATTTCGACTTGAGTCTTCTTAGGAATGGCTTGTATTGTAGTGAGTTCTTGTAGTTTTCACTGCACCTCCAAATGGACTTTGATTCCCAGTTGCCTCAGGATTCTTGCATTCTCTTTTGAAGTGCCATTTTTGTCGGCATCTGAAGCAAGTGACTTTGGTTTTGTCGAATCCCAGTTTGTTTCTTGAATTCCCGATGTCTCTGCCGGTTAGTGCAACAAATTTAGTAACTCTCCGAATAATCGATGCTAAGGACCATTTTATGTCCATCAGCTCAAGCTCTTCTTCGTCCACCTGATCATAATCCTCTGCAGTCATTTCTGGATTACCAATCTTTCCAGCTACCAAACTTTCATATGATTCCAACACTGTGGCAAGAAGTGCCATGTGTTGTTTGGCAACTTGTTCAGAAACTACATTGCTTAAATTGACTGCAATGGTTCACTTAAACACATTTGGATCAGAATTCGATTGATTATTCTGATTTGACTGATTCTGATACGAAGAATTTGAACCGTGCTTGAAAATGATGAACTCTGAGAATTCCAATCATATTTTGGATATGATTGAGTTTGACTATGTGGCGAATGATTAAAGGAATTCAGATTCGCGCTAAAAGCAGTTTGAATCTTTGGGCTAGTGATATTCTCTTGAGCTCATGTTTTATAGTAAAGCCATACATCTTGAGCAACATTTGAATTCTTTCATTTGGCTAAATTTAACAACTCCATCTCGTGCCCCTCCAGCTTATCAATGAAAGTGGATAGTTTGAAGAACTCCTAGCTCGGACTTTCTTTGAGCACCATAAGATAAGTCGTCCACTCACCCTCCGGTAAAGCGTCAGCCAGTTTATCAATGTATTCTTCTTCCGTTTTCTCAAGCCCGTGTCTCCTCATAATCACTTTCAGATGACAAAACCTTTCGATCATTTGTTTCATCTTTCACCCTTGATCATAGTGAATATGTCAAATTCCTTCATGATCAGTGCTTTCTTGCTTTTGACCATTTCTGCACTTCCCTGGTATTTTTTCTTCAAGAATTTCCATAGTTCTTGTGCAGTCTTATATTCCGGTAGCAGCACTAATATATCTTCATTCACCGACTGTAGGATCAAACTTATCATTTTCTTCCCGCGACGTAGCCTCCTTTGAATAGTAGAAAACTTGTTGATGTCGATAACGTTATCATTTTCATCTCTGGGCCAAGTATAACCAGTCTCTACTGCAACCCAGCTGTGAAAATACGTAGATTGCACCTAATTAGTGAACTTCTCTTTCCACCCCTCATATTCTTCCACACACATGAGTTTTGGCGGTTTCACAGATGTGCCCATCTCGTTATCAATGTTCACTTGATTCACCATTTGAGCATATAATCCTGTAGCCGTCATAAATGCACTATGAAGATCTTCCATCGTTGAAAAACTGACGAGAATAGCTAAAAAATACGTTCACAAACATCGAAAATTGATCAGCACACTGACAAGTTCGGGCGAACTTGCAGTTTGAGAAAATCAGGTTTTGTTTTAACACAAGTTCGGGCGAACTTGTGTTTGAAAATTGAAAATTTTCACTTTCAGATAAGTTCGGTCGGACTTGATAAGAAATTCAAGAGAACAAGCAAGTTCGGGCGAACTTGTATAGATTTTCAACAGAATTTTATCAAGTTCGGGCGAACTTCATAAAGATTGAGTAAAAATCAGCAAGTTCGAGCGGACTTATGCTATAATCCTTGAAAAAAAATCAAGTTCGGGCGGACTTGATTAAAAATGATGAATTTTTAATCAAGTTCGAGCGAATTTGATGTCAAGTTCGACCAAATCAAGTTTGTAAAACATGGTTTTTTCAACTTTTTGACATTAATTCGTTTGAATTTGAGGTTGAAACTCTCAAGGGTTTATCATCATTTTATTTTACATGACATATTCAAATTTTAGCAACTTTAATCCGTGAATTCATTGTTTTCCTTGAAAAATTAAGAAAAAATGACAGAAATGAGAAGAATAAGAGTAGATCTTGCAATGATTCACCAATGAGGTATCCGTGGCTCTGATACCACTTGTTAGATCGCTCCTTGATTAGCACAGGAACCTAATTTGGTATCTAACGTTCATATAGGAAGAAACTATGTGACGTGTTAATCAAATATGCAAAGATTACTCGTTTAAATGTTGTTTAGTGATCATAAAGTCCAAATACATGAAAGATCCTGATCGGGCAGAGCTTCGCCTCTGTTGTGACAAAGTTACAAAAGTTACAAATGACAAACACAAGTCACCTATTTATAGGATGACAAGTTCGCTGGGGAGTACACAAGTTCGGGGGAACTTGTATAAAACAAGTTTGGCCGAACTTGTTCTCACATGATGTTTCGGGCGAACTTGTCATACTATTTACATAAATACAACATTTCTAGCATAATCTAGCCCAATTCTAAATAGACTCGATCAAAGACTAAGACATAGACATTATGTACTAACAATAAGAACACTTATATATAGGAAGTACCAGCGGCGTATCCACCATGTTCTTATGGTATTACACTCATTTCGTTATCTAAATCACAACTAATCACAATAACCACATAATCATCGTCTTGTCACATACGCATTATAGAACACTAAGAATCCAATAAAGGACTGCCAATTAGTACCTTAAACATCCCACGTGTATCTAACTATATAGATAGATAAATGCATTGGGGATTTTGTTTAGTCACTTGTCTTTTCACATTGTCTTGTCAAATACACATTAAAGTACACAGAATCCAATTAAGGACTACCAATTAGTACTTTAAACATCCCACGAGTATCTAACTATAAAGAGAGGTAGCTGCATTAGGGATTTTTGTTTAGTCACTTGTCTTGTCACATTGTCTTGTCAAATACGCATTAAAGTACACAGAATCCAATTAAGGACTACCAGTTAGTACTTTAAACATCCTACAAGAATATAACTATAAAGATAGATACATACTTTATGGATTTTGGTTTAGTCACTTGTCTTGTCTCATTGAATCACAAAATCCTAATGGTGATTCGGATAAGGCTACGAAGGGTAATAAAATAAGCACACTTATATAGGAAGTACCAGCGGTGTATCCACCATGTCCTTATTATATTACTCTAGTTTCGTTATCTAAATCACCAACAAATCTCTACACATAAACAATAACCATCGTCTTGTAAAGTACTTCTTACAAATTTCACTATGAAGATAGGAAGATTAAGACTGTACTTCAAATATCCTAAAAGAAGCTAACTATAAAGATAGAAAGATTCTACAAGGATTCGTCTCGTCAATTTCCGTGTTTACATAATAGGAATAATACACAAAAAGTACTTAGTAAACACATACATGGCATATATTTGAGAAAATTCGGTTACACATATGAATCACCCCAAAACATTTGAAAACATAAAAGAGGGGAGCGATGTACTCACATGGGATTGCTTATAGGTCTTGTACAAATGATATAACAAGGGTCAATGGATCTAGAGTTCAAAAGTTGAAATGGTTCCTAGCGTATCGGATACTATGTGTTAGTGTCGAAACTTGAAAACAAGAGATCGGATAGAATGAACTCTTATAAACCAAACGAGTGTTGGAACTCATATAAAATGGTTTTATAGACTTAACATTCTGATTTGGAATGAATCCTAAATGCTTTTGACCCGTTATGACCTGTTAAGGTAGTTTCCGCTACTTTAACGTGTCATTTGCGTAAAAACGCATTTGGATGATCAAACTAGTCTTATGATAAGTCTTATATGCCAAAATAGGTTCAATAAAGTTGCAACATCAGTATATAGGCCAAAAAGTTGGTTACATATGCTTAAAGTGAGTTTATGCGCAAAAAGGGCATTTTGGTCATTCATAAACGCATAATAGACGACTTAACATAACATTATCCAAACGACGTGACCATAAGGAATAACCTCAGAGAGTTATTCTCTATATAACTATGGTCACTAATATGTGTTTGGTCGGATGCTAAGATCGACCAAACGTGTCGGATTCAAAAGTCAAAGCGGTGGTCAAGACCGCTCGACTTACGACCCTAAATAAGCACTAAACTAAAAGTGACGAGTTAGACATGCCAAAACATGTCTAACTAAGTAATAAAAATGTTTTGATATCAAAACAAAGTGTTTTGATACCCAAAAATAGTTCCGTCGTATAATGCGCATTTGCGCATTATTGACCGAAACTTGACTCGTCACCTCGACTAGTAAACGTGGTAATCAGTAGGCATGATCGCTATGGACCATAACCATCATGATTACGATCACGTTGCAAAGTTCAATTGAACTTTGCTTTGATGAATTATGGTCAGAACCGAAAGTCAAACAGAAAGTCAAACTGTTTGACTTTTAGCTCAAATAGCTAAAAGAAATGAACAAGACTAGAAGAAGGCACTTACTTGTGTTGTAACACCCTCAAGAGCTCAGGTAGGAGGCCTCCAAAGGGAAGCAAACTCCACTTAGAGTAGATTATAAAGAAAGGAAAGAATTGGGCAAGTTGAAAGTAATAATAATGGTGGCTATTTATCCTTGAAACAAGATCACAAGATCATGCCAAGTGTTAGGGGTGTTGTAGGATCAAAACAAGTGTATAATGAGGTGTTGCAACCAGAGGAAGTGTGTAAAGATCAAGTGATTAGTGTCCAGGAAGTATACATGAAGCTGCCACCTTTCTGTTGATCTAGGGACCTCTTATGGACCGTAAGAGGTTTGCCTTATGATTCGTATGGCCTTGGTCTGGGGCAAGCTTTTGAAAATTGGCAAAAATGCCCCTGGACTTGTTTTGTCGCGTTTGGCACTTCTAAGATCCGTTAACCTCATTTCTAGGATCCATAAGGATGAATAAGCATAGGGAACTTGAAATATGTCGAAAAATGTTTCGGATTCAGTTCGTTTGGTTGTACGGTTGTGGTTCTCTGTAAATTACGATGAACGCCTTAATTTACACGTAAACGACCGTAATTATGTAACGAAAGATATTTTTGCATTCCAATCATTAGAATGCAAGATTTTAATGATGGAAAAATATTTGGATGTACGTAGGTGTTCCGTATTAAGAAATACGCGAATCGACGTACTTTCGTAGATTTTGCAAAATAGTCCCTGTGATCGAATAGGCTTGTTTTCGACATACCAAACCCTTCAAAACTTTTTTCTAAGTTATGTAAGGATATTTTAGGGTATGTTTAGCTTATGTCCTTGTCTTGGTGCACACTTTACATTAAACGGGTTACGTTTAAGTATCAGTTATTGGAAAGCCTTCAAAGAAAAAGTTTTTGAAAGCCTGAAATTTTGGCACAAGGGTTACAGGATTTTTGGCGAATACATTCAAGCCTTGTTGACTGTCGGATAGACCCTTATAAAGACAAAGGTCTATCGATGTTCATCGGATTCTGTCATTCCCTAAAGTCGCTTCCAAACAAACCTAGGAAGTGGGAACGGGATTGTCAGTCCTATGGTACCATTACATACTACCGGTCGGCTTGATCAATGTTAATGAATGTATCATTGTCGAGTTCGACGCACCAATATGTCTTGAACAATGCAAGAATGTCATTAAAATGTTTTAAAACCATGTACTTGGCACACTAATTCAATATACCAAGCAAATTGTCTTTGAAATCGTGTACTAGGTATGCTAAGTCAACATACGAAGTAATATGTCTTCTAAACCATGTGTAGGTATACTAAGTCAATATACCATGTAAAATGTCTTTGAAACCATGTGTAGGTATCATGTAAAATGTCTTTGAAACCATGTCTAGGTATACTAAGTCAATATACCACATAAAATGTCTTTGAAACCATGTGCTAGGTATGCTAAGTCAACACACGAAGCAAAAATGCAATGGAAATCATGTACTATAAGTACTATGTAATCAAAGTATGTATAATGTCATGAAAACACGAAATTAGTCATAGGCACATATGTATCACCCCAAAACATTTGAAAAACATAAAAGATTGGACTATGTACTCACTTGAGATTGCAAGAATGTCTTTGTTCAAGAAGATAAACAAATCTCAAGAGTCCGAGGATTTAAGTGTGTCATAATATCAGATAACTTATGTTAATATATGGTGCAAGTTTTCCTTTCTTTCTAAATCTGACCACACCTTTCCAAAGGGATACCTTGAGTAGGACGTGCACCGACTTGTAATTCCAAAGGCTTGCGTCATTCATCTACATAACTCTTTTGACGGCTTCTAGCTGCAATATACCATGTAAAATGTCTTAGTATACCTGTGTAGGTATACTAAGTCAATAAACCAAGTAAAATGTCTTTGAGACCATGTGTAGGTATACTAAGTCAAATATCATGTAAAATGTCTTTGAAACCATGTGTAGGTATACTAAGTCAATATACCACATAAAATGTCTTTGAAACCATGTGCTAGGTATGCTAAGTCAACACACGAAGAAAAAATGCAATGGAAATCATGTACTATAAGTACTATGTAATCAAAGCATGTATAATGTCACGAAGTTAGTCATAGGCTCATATGTATCACCACAAAATATTTGAAAAACGTAAAAGAGGGGACTATGTACTCACTTGAGATTGCAAGAATGTCCTTGTTCAAGAAGATAAACAAAGCTCAAGAGTCTGAGGATTTAAGTGTGTCATAATATCAGATAACTTATGTTAATATCGGGACTTTAATCGGAGGATTCGGATAGAATGAAGTCTTATAAACCAAATAAATGTTGGAACTCATATGATATGGTTTAATTAATTTAACATTCTGATTTGGAAAGGATCCTAAGTGCTTTTGACCCGTTATGACTCGTTAAGGTAGTTTACGCTACTTTAATGGTTCATTTGCGTAAATATGTGTTCGGATGGTTAGATATGTCCTATGATAAGTCTTATATGCCAAAACATGTTTAATAATGTTGTAACATCAATTTATATGTCAAAACTTTGATTACGTATGCTTAAAATGAATTGATCGCAAAAAGGGCATTTTGATCATTTTTAAAGGCATAATTAGTGACTTATCATAATACTAACCAAACACCGTGACCATAAGTTATAACCTCAGTAGGTTATTATCTATACAACTATGGTCACAAATATTTGTTTGGTCGGATCCTACGATCGACCAAACGGGTCAGATTCGAAAGTCAAAGCGATGGTCAAGACCGCTCGACTTACGAACCTAAATAAGCACTAAACTAGAAGTGACGAGTTAAACATGTCAAAACATGTCTAACTAAGTTATAAAAATGATTTGATATCAAAACTTAGTGTTTTGATACCTGAAAATAGTTCCATCGTAAAATGCACATAATGCATATTTTTTACCAAAACTTTGACTCGTCACTTCGAGTAGTAAACGTGGTAATCAGTAGGTATAATCGCAAGGGATTATAACCTTCGTGATTACGATCAAGTTGCAAAGTTCGATTGAACTTTGACTTGATAAAAAATGGTCAGAACAGAAAGTCAAACAGAAAGTCAAAATGTTTGACTTTTTGCTCAAAATAGCCAAAAATAATGAACAAGACCAGGAAGAAAACTTACTTGTATTCTAGGAAGAAGAAAGCTCAGATGGGAGGCCTCCACAAGTGGTAGGAACTCCAACTTAGAGCAGATTAGAGAAAGAAAAGAATTGAGCAAGGAAATATGACCAAACTTAGTGGCTATTTATAGTGTTCTTGAATCCACAAGATCATCACAAGTGTCCCATGTGTTGGCATGATCTTAGCAGGGTGTTAACAAGTGTCAAATGCAGGTTAGAAGGTGGTAATTTCGTGAACTTGGGCTCCAAGGCTTTGCATAAGGAGCTGCCAAGTTGCTGCACAATTTTTGCTGTCTGGCACCTGGACACGGACTTCATCCATATATGGATACGGTCCGCATCCACCTTCTGGGGGCCAAAGTTTGCTTTTTGGCAGATTTGGTCCCTTGACTTGTATTGTCACGTTTTGTCGCTTTTAACACCCGTTAACCTAATTTTTAAGCTTTATAAGGATGTTAAAGCATAGGGGACTTGAAATATGCCTGTATATGTTGTGGATGTCGGTTTGTTCAGTTGTACGGTTGCATTTTTGGCTTAATTACGACGAACTCTTTAATAAATGAGAAAACGACCGTAATTGATGATATTTTTGCGTTCTCATCACTAAAATACAATATTTTAATGATTACAAAATTTTTTGAATTTGCGTGCGTGTTCCGTATTAAGAAATACGCGAATCGACATACTTTCGCAGATTTTGAAAAATAGCCCCTGAGCTTGAATAAACATGTTTTTGCCATACCGAACCCTTCAAAACTTATTTCTAAGTTATGTAAAGGATTTTTAAGGTATGTTAAGCTTGTGTCATTGTTCCGGAGTGTGTGTACGTCGCGTTAAATGATTACGTTTGTGTAATAGTTTTCGATTTCACTTCTAGAAAAGGTTCGAAAGATCGAAATTGAACAAAGGTTGAAAATACACAAATGATATGAATTTAAAAAAATCTCGGAAATAAAACACAATATTTCATTGATTGATAAATTGTTCGGAAATCGTTACATGATTGAATTACCACAAATGTCACATGTGAGACCTGCACTATCATGAGTATTACCACCATTTTAATCAGTAAATAACATGTGTTGTGTTAAAATATCAAGTCGTGATGATTTGGGATGGTTACAATAAAGTTCGGTACAAGACTATGCTTTAAAAACAGTAAAAATCGGCTTTTAAAGTGATTTTTGCAAAGTTGTTTTAAATCAGAATGCAACCTGATTTTTTTATAATAAAACGAAGTAATTTAACTTATATTAAGTAACCGTGGTGTTTGGTTAGTCATACGTGACTTTCGACGCCTAAAAACGTCACTGAAACATTAAAAATACGCATATTTAATGTACACGAACACGGGTAGTGTAGGACAGATCCTCGATGCTAAGGAACCTAAATTTGATATCTAACGTTCATAATGGCGGAAATATTACGATGTGTTTACCAAAGACAAGAACTAATCAGTTAATAGTCAATTTTATTGATGTAACAATCAAGAATCCAGATTGACAGAGCTTCGCCTCCAAAATGCCAAAGTTACAAATGAGTGAAGCAAGCTAGGTATTTATAGTAGTGCAAGTTCGCCAGAGGGAGACATCACTTCGCCCGAACTTTCCGTAGCAAGTTCAGCCGAACTTGTCAATACATGACACTTATGGGCGAACTTGACTCTATATTACATAAATACTTCGTACTGCTAGCCTATTAAGCTCTATTCTATACAGACTCGATATCAGACTAGACATAGATATTATGCACCAACTGGCTCCCCTTGGATATCATCCCCGTCTTGTATCAGTCTTCAAAAACTCTTTCTTCATAATAAACATTAACGCACATGGTCGAAGAAGTTCTTGAATGGCTTCTTTCGTCGTTCTTGCTTAGGATCCGGCGTCTGATCTGTAGGAGGCACTTTGTTCATAAATTGAAATCTTCTAACACTTGCCTTTCTACCTTTCTCTTGAATAGCTTCATGACGCTTCTCCTCCTTTAAAAACTCAACCCGTTCCAGATCTCTCCAGCTTGTCTGCCACATCTTTCCTGAATTAACTTCATGCGCACAGCAAACATTCACAACTCTTTGGTACTGCATAGCTTGTTCTTTCTCACGTTCCTCAAATACAATTTTGCTGTAGAACAAGGTTTTGATATCTTCTCTAGAACAATTAACAAGCCACATTGGATCTAGAATCCTGATCGTTCTCCATAATCCTCTCATGCCTTGAAATCCCAATACCTCAACTCTTTCCTTTGAAATATCCAAGTGTTCTTCAAATCGTATCACAATAACAGCTTCACAAGTAGTTGGATCTATCTGCCACCACTTGAACACTAGATAGAAGTTTTGCTCAATCGGCATCAACGGCATGTTTCTCATGGCTCTAGGTCGCTTCATTATCAACGTTATGTCTTTTTCCCCTGTTTTCTTGTTTGTTTTGATTCAGCGACCTGGAATAAATGGCTTCCAATAGTTAAATCCTTTTACCGCTTCATACTTTATCATCTTCCATAAAAACTTATCAGTGCATTTCATCTGATATGTAACATTCACAGTCTGAACCAGCTCCTCAATATCCTAATATGGTAAAGTCTAGAAATCAGCAAGATATTTGAAGTATTGCACTCCAAATTCCCTTTTGATTGCATATACATTCAGCTCCTTGAACCAACCCCAACTCAGAATATCCCCCAATGACACATCTTTGTCTCTGGTTAAGAATGCTAGAGGACGTCGAAACTTACGTTCGCGTGGCATTTCTTTGAACCAAGACTTCTTTGCTTGAGCTATCTCTTCTTTTGTCATCAGCTTTGGTACTTTACCTTCTCGAACTGATTCTTCAATCTTTTCTTTTAACATATCTTTGTCTAGTTGCTTGTACATCTCCTCAAATGTAGGAAAACTATCAGAATTAGGACCGACATACTTCGCAGTTTGATCTGTTTCATCATCAGAAGACCAATCTTCAACAATCACTCTATTATATTCATCAGCTTCAAATCTTCTAACGTACTGATAATCATTCGGCTCAACGTGTTAACATTCAACACATTTTCTTCAAAATCAAACTCTAGATCTTCAGCATCAACTTCAATTAACTTAGCCAGATCTTCCTTTGTATAGTTATGTACATACTCGCCTTCCTCTACATTATGTTCAAGTATCAAGAGCATAGGATTTGTCGCAGCAACAGGCTTTGCAAATCTATCAACATTCGCCGTATCAACATCATCTGATGGCCCTGTCTACCCTGACTCCCCCTGAATCTGATCATCCATCTTATTTGATTCATCGTCCATTAAAGAAGAAAAATCAACGTCATCAGAAACTTTTCCTTCACTGATTCAAATCCCAGCTCCTCCCTGATCATCATCATCGTCATCATCAGAAACATTCCAATCTTCATACTCAGAATCATCTTTTTGTTCATCATCATCTTTATCCTCTTTCTCTGCTTCTTCATCATCCTTATCTTCAAAAGCAATGATAGGATCAGAAGGCTTGACAAATTCATCAATCTTTGGAATATCGGACTCAGAAGCTATCACAACCTCATCAATAGACTTCTCTGTAATTTCAGATGCTTTAGGGGCTTCACCCTCAACACCTTTACCTTTGCCACTTGCAGCTAACTCTTTTTCAGATTTTTCTTTAGCTTCCTGACGATCCAGACGATCGTATTCAGAGATGAAATCAATACCAAGGGTGTTAGATAAAACTTTCTGCATCCTGGTGAATCTTCGATCATTAAAGCTTGAATTGACTTCAAATCAGCAATCTCTGTTTGCAATTTCTCATTTGCGTCTTGCAAACTTTCAATTAGGGCTTCGAAATATTCACGCTCATTTTCCAATACCTTTACTTTATCGTCCAACATCTCTTTTTCTACAGAGCTTTGATTCACTTACTTTATCAACTCTTCTTTTCTGCTTCATTTTGTTGAACTTTTTCTTCTAACACCTTCACACATTTTTCAAGAAGTTCAACATTTGTTTTTGGAAAGAAATCACTCAGATCTTGAAGACTTATTGGATCATTCTGCATATCACCAAACATATTAGGCCCTGGAGTAGACTTTGGAGTAGCAGTCTGTGGTGTAGTCTTTTTTGGAGTAGAACTTTCAAAATGTGAAGTCGTTGGAGCAACAAGAGACTGAATAATAGGTACTTCTAATAAACCAGACACCGGAGGTTCTTGTGTGGCTCCTTGCCTTTCAGCTTCAGATGAGACAATCACAGGAGGTTCTTGTGTGACTCTTGGACGTTCAGCTTCACTTGTAACAACTACAGGAGGTTCTTGTGTAGGAGGTTCATGTGTAACTCCTCTCTCCTATGCGCCAGAAGGTTTTTGTGTAACTTCTGCGCTTTTCAGCTTACTCTTATATCGTTTACTAACTAGTTTATGGGCTTTCTTTTTCTTCTTGCCCTTTGTCTGTGGAGATCCTGTTGTCTTTGTCGATGACATAGTAGCAGACTCACTCGTTTAGCTTTTTTCTTGGGCCTTTCTTCATCAGATTCTTTTTCAAGATTCGGATCAAAACCAGCATCCATTTCTTTCTCCTTTTCAGCTCTAATTTCAGCTCTGATTTTTCTGGTTCTTTCACAGGAGATAACATCATCCTCTTGAGTCGTTTTAACTGTTTCATGACTCTCAACAACCACTGCTGCACTAGAACCAACTTCAGTCTGAACATTCTCTGGTTCATCTTCATCAACAAACATTGTATCGACTTTCTTTGCTGCTCGTTTCTTCTTAGGCTTATCAACTTCGGGTTTTCGGCTTGAAATCTCTAAACCACTCTATTTTCTGCGTTCAACTCTTTCTCGTCATCACTTCCGTCTTTTCTCCATTTGTCGTCAGACGGCACAATATAGTTTGAATCTTTGATAGCCCCAAATACTGGTTTCGCAACCGGTGCTGATGCTTGCTTTTTAAACTTTAACAACTTCTTCACCGTTGTATCATCAAGATGACTTAGATATAACACATCATTTGGATTCCGTGCAATATTTGTGTACTTCTCATTGATTAGCATCTGAACAAACCTCGGATATAAGAACAATCTCGAATCATCCATGTTTTTCAACATAAGAGTAAACACAAGCTTTGAGTAGTTAAACGGCTTCTTCAGAATCAGTGTCGTTGCATACAGGCCATATAATCTTGCACGTCGTCAAGGCTTGCCTTTCGGTGACTGAAAGTGTGGATAATTGCATGCATCAGGAGCTTGTAGGGGTTTGGTACTTCCCCTTTCTTCAGTGTTGGTTTATTCACGCTCCCCTTGTAACCCATTCGATAAAAACAACCTCGAACCATCTTCTCATCAAGAAATATCGGATCATCTTTATCATCGTTAAAGTGTAAGATCCGTCGTATATCATCTTCTGTAATTGTGATACTTTTGTTCTCGTTTCCAACTTGCCAAATGATGTAATGGTCTTTTTATCATCGCTGAGCTCTACGTTCATCTAGAAATGGTATACATGAGATCTGTACGACACTGTGCGCTCCATGATCGCTCTATGAGTAGGACACTCCTTAAGAAACTTTAAAATGATGTCGTATTCCTTCAAAGATGGACATATTGCTTTATTGAGCGTAATACACATGTTATGGAATTTAGAAAAATCCATAGAAATCACCCTTGCTGGTTCTTGAGCCTGAAAAACGACGCAAAACAATTAGCACGCAATACGAGAAAAAGTTACAAATTTTTCAAACACTTTCATCAAGTTTGGGCGAACTTGATGTGTTAAAACATTCTAATTTTTCTAAGTTCGCCCGAACATGCCTTACACAACATGTTCATTATACAAGTATGGGTTCGGGCGAACTTACTTATACTACAATGTTAAGTCCTAAGTTCGGTCGAACTTCCATCATAATCAAAAGTTCTAAGAGGAATTAGTAAGTTCTGTCGAACATATGATAATGTCTGAATTTAATAAGCCTTTTATGCAAATTCGGTCAAACTTGACAACAAGTTCGGCCGAACTTGTCATCTTCTTCAAACCAAAATCCTGCTCAATCTTAAAACAACCATTATAATCAAATCTATGATGAATCCATGGTCGATTTAGCTTGTTTATTTTTATTTTAAGTTCCATTTGTTCTTTAGAACCCTAATTCTAACAAATTTTAACATTTTTAGATCTGAAAGTATCCAAACATGTTCAAATCACGGTTCAATGTCCAAAATCTCACCTCTTCCATTGATAGTGGTGTGCAAATCACCAATATCAATTCAAATTTGGGCACTGGTAAGTTCGCTTCAGAGGATTTGAAAACAAGTAAATGAGTTCGGCCGAACTTACTAGGTACTTATACCCTGGTAAGTTCGGGCGAACTTGCAAGCCCAGAACTAAGGCCCACTCAAGTCTGGGCGAACTTGCTTTAAACAACTCAGCCATCAGATGCAAGTTCGGCCGAACTTGATTTAAATGTTAAACTTGATTCAGTTTAGCAAGTTCAGCCGAACTTGCCAAACACAAATTCATATTCTTCAATTTTTTGCAATTTAACCCCTGAACTTTCCAACTTTTACCAATTATTAAAATCCACTCAGTTGACCAAGTCCAAGCTAATGACCTTGGTTAACCGATTTGTCTGCCAAGTCCAAGTTAATGACCCCGGTCTGACCCGTTACGAACAAACTGTTGATATTTTCAAAACTTAAGTTTCAAATTAATGAACTTTATATCGTTTTGGCTTTTCAGAATTTACAGATTAGCTCCCAGCCGGTTGTCAAAGAGATTCCCACCAGTTCTAGCGCCTTACCAGACTTCGAAGACCCGTTCTCCAACATTGGTTTGCTGAAAACAATGTAGAAACAAAATCTTTTTTGTATTTTTGTAAGTTTATGCTAAAACACACTGAAAATCTTTTTAGTTTTAATCTATAAAGCTGATAAACTATGTACAGAACAAAGTAAACTATGTACAAACATATTTACAGACATATTTTTGTGAATTCGTGTTCAAAGGATCATATCAGTTGTTTGAGACATATCACCAGTGACGTTGACCTTTATAAGACTTTAAGTTTTAAACTCGTTTACCTAGATTGTCGATATGTTTGTCCACTTAAACTTTACCATGTTTCTCAGCTGTTTCAATATATGTTAAGGTTAGATTTATGAAACTTGACTTATCTGTGGTTCCCACTTCTTGAATATACTCCCGCATCAAGATTCCCTAGATTTCATCTTACAGGTGAATATAGCGTAATTGATATCTCTATCTGACTTTTGCGAGACCTTGAGAGCTCAGGTTAGTACTACCGTACAGACAAAGAGATGAAGGCTCGACTTTAAGGTATGTTCCATTTAAGGAATCTTTTCAGCACTGCAAATGATTAGATCTTTCAATACTTTTCAAGATTGCATGCAGCTTAAGGATTTATTGCGAAAGTATTATAGAAGTTCTAGGCTATTGCTTTCGAAAAGTCAGAAGAACTTGTATAATACCCCAGATATCAACTATCTATAAAGACCTCGTATCTCAGAATCAGACAATCTCTCAAACGAAATTTCGGAGTACTAAGTCCATATATCCAAGATATGTTAATCCACAAGATTAAGCACTTGTAAAATTTAGTTTATATCTCGAAAACAGTTTACTGAATGTGTTAAGCCTATCGACACATCCACAGTAAGACTTGTTTATCACTTTTAAACTTTCCATTTCTTTAGCATACTGTGATAGTCCACTGATGTACTATCATTTCCTTTTTATGACACTGAATTCTTTTTGTCTTTTTCAATGTTTTTGTACTTTTCTTTTTTTTCAAATGTTTTTGGATTTTAAAATTTTCAAATGTTTTTGTATTTTCTGTAACATTTCTCCCCCTAAAATCAAAAGCGTCTTTTTGTATTTCAGTTTTTAATAAAATTCTAAACTAGAAAGATACAGATAAACAAATGTGGATCACGCGAACTCATTGTCCGATCCGTATTCAACCTCAGCGTCCGCACTTGTCAGCAAATTTTTCATACCATTAATTCTTAACAAGTATTTAAACCGTGATAAAGAAAATGGTTTGGTATAATAATCAGCCTTTTATTCGTCGGTATGGATTTTTTCTATTCGCACCAACTTCTTTTCGTAGCAGTCACGAATGAAGTGATAACAAATTTTAATGTGTTTTGTGCGTGAGTGATGAACCAGATTTTTAGTTATATCAATGGCTGCCTTATTATCAACATACAGCGGAGTGTTGAGAAATCGCAGACCATAGTCTCTCATCTGTTGTTGCATCCACAGAATCTGTGAACCACAGCTGGAGGCCGAGATATACTCAGCTTCACATGTAGAGAGGGCGACAGTAGTCTGTTTCTTACACTGCCAGGTTACCATTCTTGTTCCAAAGAACTGGCATCCCGTTGTAGTCGATTTTGAATTCAACTTATCTACACCAAAATCAGAATCAGCGTATCCTTCAAGATAGAAATTATCATTCTTCAGGTACCACAAGCCGGTGCTTGGGAATCCCTTCAAGTATCTGAAGATTCGTTTCACGATCTGCATGTGTGAAATTCTCGGCTTGACTGATATCTGGCGCATAGGCAGGTAGGATACATGATATCTGGGCGCGATGCCGTCAGATACATCAATGATCCTATCATTGATCTGTAGAGCGTCTCATCAACTTTGGTTCCAGTTTCGTCAATGCAAATCCCGTGATTAAGAGCAAGATGAGTAGATGACGGCTTCGAGCTTTCCATATGAAACTTCTTCAAGATGGCGTGCACATACTTGGTCTGATGAATGAAAATACGTCTAGAAGTTGATCTACTTGCAATCCGAGGAAGAATTTCATTTCTCCCATCGAAGACATTTCGAATTTCTTCTTCATGATGCCCTCAAACTCCTTGCAAAGACTATCATTCGTTGATCCAAAGATGATGTCGTCCACATAGATTTGAACGATAATTAGATGATTACCAACTTCTCTGGTGAAGAGAGTACTATCCACAGTTCCTCTGACAAAGCCGTTTCCCACGAGATGTTGTGATAACGTCTCGTACCAAGCTCTCGGGGCTTGGTGTAAACCGTAAAGTACTTTATCAAGAAGATACGCTTTTCTTTTGTTGAGTGGATCGACAAACCCCGGTGGTTGTCCGATGTACACCTTCTCGCGTAATTTTCCGTACAGAAAAGCTGATTTGACATCCAACTGGTAGACTTTAAATCCCTTCCATGATGCGAAAGCAAGAAATATCCGAATAGATTCTAAGCGAGCTACTGGTGCGTAGACTTCTGTGTAGTCTACCCCTTCCTGCTGGTGAAATCCCTTGACAACAAGCCGAGCTTTGTTTCAAACTATAACCCCTCGATCGTCTCGCTTGCATTTAAAGAATCATTTCGTATCAATCGCTTTCTGATTTTCAGGTAGGTCTACAAGCTTCCACACTCCTAACTTCTCAAATTGTAACAGTTCCTCTTGCATTGCTTGTACCTAGTTTTCATCGCCTAAAGCTTCAGAAACACTTTTTGGCTCCATCTGAGATATGAAACATGAATAGTAGCAAACTCTTGAATTGGAGCAACACGAGTATAGAAACAACTCAAAGCTTTGTTTATTTGACTCCGTGTTCTCACACCATCTTGTAATTCGCCTATAATAGAATTTGACGGATGCTAAGAATATGATCTTGGCATCACTTCGCCTAGAACAACCACAGTATTCTCTTGATTTGTGATATGTTTATCTACCACTACTTCAACTTCAGGAGCACTACTCAGGCTTGTAGATTCATTCAATAAACTTGTAATCTGCTCTGCTTCTTCATCTGAAGAAGATTCTCCATCAGCATGACTGTTGGAGCCTCGTCCGAGTCTGAACTCTGTGCTTCAGAAAGATTAGGATTTACTGTAGTATTGACCGGTTCTCTAATCAAAGTCACTTGATTTGTTTGAATTTCTTAACCACCGCTATTACTTGAACTAGCATCAGAAGAAGATGGTCCCAGCGTGGGTTGATTAACCACAATCGGTCTGACGATTTGCTCTTGATTTGCTGATTGATGAAGATAATAGAACGCTGCGATTTCTTCATCGGATGGTTCTTCAGTCAAATCAAATGATTTCCACAAGTCTTGATAGTTGAATAACCATGCATCACCTTTTCTCTGAATAGGATCTGAATAGTTAAAACAATCAACATGTTATGCTTCAGTGACTCTTCTTAATGAAGGAACGTAAACTCTTCGTAATGGACTTGCATATCCGACAAAGAAACCTTCGAGTGATTTAGCTCCAAATTTGCCATATTGATCGATTACAGTACATGGCGCTCCAAATGGTTCTAAGAACTTCAAATTCGGTTTCCATCGGTTGATCATTTTAAAACAGGTCTTCTTCGTTGATTTTACTGTTAAGACTCAGTTAAGTGTGTAACAAGTCGTTGCAACTGCTTCACTCTAGAAGCTGACTGGAAGTTTTGAGTCTGCAAGCATGGTTCTTGCAGTTTCAATAAGCGTTCTATTCTTTCGTTCAACGACATCGTTTTGCTACGGAGTGTAGGGTGCACTAAACTCGTGCAAATTCCCTTTAGCATTGCAGAATTCCTTCATTTTGGTGTTTTTGAACTCAGCACCATTGTCGCTTCTAATGCGTCTCACCGGAAGATGGTACAGGTTCTCAAGTTTCTTGAAAAGAATCACCAAATTTTCAAAAGTCTCATCTTTTGATTCTTGGAAGAATACCCATGAGTATCGGGAATAATCGTTTGTAACAACTAAGCAGTAAAGATCTCCAGAGATGCTTTGGACATTCACTGGACCAAAAAGATCCATATGAAATCTTTCGAGAGGCAACTTTATCGAATTGAGAATCTTTTTTGGATGAGATTTCTTGATCTGCTTTCCCTTTTTACACTTGAGGCAATTATCTGACATATGAAAACTTTTTAGATTCACACCTTCTACCAAATCTTTATGCACCAAATGATTCATCTTTCTCAGGTGAATGTGGCCCATCTTTCTATGCCATAAGATTGACTCCTTCTCAGTAGCTTTCGAGACAAAACATTGTTCCATTTTTTAAAAAGTAGTAGCATTTCCCATGTCAAGAACATACAAATCATTCTCTCTTGGCGCACGCATGAGTATCCACTCGTCTGGTATTTTGAAACCCGGTTTGATGATCATGCATTCTTTATCGTTGAAGTGGACGGTAAACTTCTTATCACAAATTTGAGAAATACTCAGAAGGTTTTTCTCAAGCTCCGCAATGTAGTTCACTTGATCAAATGAAACAATTCCATTTGAGAGCTTTCCCTCGGCGACAATCCTTCCACCTTGATTTCCAGCAAATCCAACATATCCGCCATTGATAGCTTTTATGTCGAACAAGAGCGCTTTCATTCCCGAAATATGTCTGGAAGCTCCACTATCCAGAATCCACTTGGAAAGTACGGATCTCTGGAGCCCCTGCACATTTCAACAATTAGTTAAACAGTGTGACCCAAGCCTTCTTGGTCTTGGGTTGAATTGGATAACCATCATCGTAATCAAATTCACATTCGTCAGCATAATCAAATTCATCTTCATCTTCTGGATTTTCTATGATTTTTATGTATGAAAATTTCACTTTCTTGTTGTCTTTCAAACTGTTACCACTTGTAGTTTTGACAGTTTCAGACTTGATTTCAGATTTTGATTCTTTCATGCTATCACTAGTCTTAACAGGCTCAGACTTAGTGATTTCAGATGTTGTTGACCTTTTCTTAGCAACCAAGGCTTGTGATTTGATATTAGCCTTTTTGATATAAAACTTTGTTTCGTTTGCTTTTGAAGATTCACCTTTTTCGAATGTTGAATTTTCGAATTTCTTTTCAAAAATTTGTTTCATTTCTTCTTTATCAACATTTCTTTTTAAGATTCTTATTTGTCCAATCTCTGGTTGCTTTGGTTTTTCAACATTTGAACTTTCTTTCCTTCAAAGATAAGCCGGTTTAGATTTTGGACACTTCCGTGCAATATGACCAACTTCGTTGCACTTGAAGCAAATCCAATTATCATGTGAATGTTCACTGGTGGATTTTACACCACTTGTGGCTTTCGCCTTATCTCGAAGTTCTTTCTGTTTCTTAAACTTGTCATTTGATTGCTTCCCAATCAAATTCTCCTCGTGAACCGTGCGTGTCCCATAAACAAATTTCATGTTTTTATCTTTGTACTCATGAAATTGTGACTTTTTCTTAACCGGTTCTTCTTCCTCATCTAGACCCAACCCAGCTCTCCGGTTTTCCGGATGATCACCACCGTTTCTCCGGTAGTTGTTATAATTTCTTTTGGGTTTAGAATAGAATTTCTTTTCATTTTTCTCCAGGTCATCAGATGTGACTTCAACCAGTTTAAACAGTTTATCTAATTGATCTTCTTTGATGTTCTGAATTGGAAAACTGTCATCAAAGTTAATCTATCAGATTCCTTAACCTTGTACATGACAACGTTAGGATCATCACATAGATCATCGTCCGATGATATCTCGTCATTTTCAGAATTTGTGTCAGAACTGTTCAAACTCGAGGTGGCGCTATCAAAGCTGCCATCATCAGAATTGTTCAGAACATTTTCAACCACCTTTTTCACTACCGCATTATCATCTTCTGATTTAGTATAGACTACATCAATGTTCTCTGGCAACTCATTTTTCTTTTCAGATAACAACTCAATGTTGAGTGCCTTATCCATCCCATCAACTGTTTTGGGACAATACTTCTCGCAAAGAGGTGGAGGAACATTGCTGTATTCTTTACCAATTTTCCTTTTAGGTTTTTCTTCTAATGGAATTGTGGGAAGAATGTGATCAGTGACATATGCGTTAGTTAAATAACTTCTTAAAAGTTGTTGAACATGTTCTGTTTCAATTTTTATGTCCTGGAGTTGTTGTTTGGTTTCAGCAATAGTGTTAATATAGATATTTATTGCTTTTTGTTTATCCATTACTGTACCTTTCAACATCCTTATGGTATCATGTTGTTCAATATTATTTCTATCGAGCCTGCCATAATCATCTTTCATTTTGTCATAGGCTTCCTTTGTTGTACGATTATCGTATTTGAAATATTCGTTATGTACATTGAGTTCAGCGATGATTTGTGATTTTCCGGCGCATTTAGCACATGGCTCGTTACATTTTGTGTAAGGTTTTACAACTCCACAACTTGCACTTTTACAACTTCCTTTACCTCTGAACCTACCTTTGTTAGGTTTGCCATCAAAGCTTTATCAGCAATGTCCTTGAGGTTTTCAGCATTCATTTCTTGAGTAACATCAATGACTTCTTCAGCAATAGATTTCTCCTCGGTAACTTGCTCCTGAGAACTGTTGATGCACTATTGTGTTCGTCACTTGTCGAATAGGCTAGATAGAGCGTGTGTTGAATATTATATAGGTTAGAATCAAACACACGACCGAAATACGGAGATTTTAGTGTAAAAGGGAACAAGTCCGCCCGAACTTGACCTGTACTGGTCAAGTTCGCCCGAACTTGATGTGCTTTTAGTCAAGTTCGCTCGAACTTGACTAATGCAGGCCAAGTTCGCTCAAGAATGATCTTAGGAAGTCAAGTTCGGCCGAACTTGACTAGGTCAGGTTCGCCCGAACTTCCATACACTCCTGGGAACTTGTCTCCCTATATAGGTGTGTTGTTCATTTGTCATTTAAGTTTTTGGCATCCCTACGGGGAGGTGCTGCCGGATTCTCTCTAGGAACTCCGGCAGCTAGACTTATAAAGATGTATACTCTTTTGGTATGAATGAAGACTTCTGCTGCATTCTGTTTCTACTCCTTTCTGTAATAACATTCTACCGAATCAGTTTACGTTTATCCACTAACTTCCGTCTAGAACCGCCTGATCAGGGACATTCAAGAACTTCCGTCTAGAACCGCCTGATCAGGGACATTCAAGAACTTCCGTCAAAGTGAACTGCAAAACTATGACATGAGTTAGGAGATAAAATGCCTTGATTCTGCATGTGAATATACTCCTCTTCTTCCTTTTGTTGTTGCAGATACTGTTCCAGTAAGATATTCTCTAGAGCTGCTGCTTCTTCGGCAGATGTATCTTCAACAATTTCAGCCATCAATGCAACTCCGGTCTTCTTACCGATATAAGAATTCCAATTGAAGCCATCATCTTAGTTTGAAGCAACCATTGCTTTATCATTGTTACTATTGTTTGGCTTTTCCTGGATCTCAACCTTTGTCTTCTTTGGGAAAGGCTTATACTGAATTGATTTCTTGTAATATTCGTTGCCCCCTCCAAATGAACTCTGATTTCCTGTGGCTTCAGGATTCTTGCATTCTCTCTTAAAATGCCCTTTTTGTCGGCATCTGAAACAAGTGACATTCGATTTGTCAAACCCTAGCTTGTTGCTTGAATTTCCGATATCTCGGCCAGTGAGTGCAACAAACTTTGTCACTCTTCGAATGATAGAAGATAGTGACCACTTGATATCCATCAGTTCAGCTCTTCTTCATCCACTTGATCATAGTCTTCGGCGGTCATTTCGGGGTTGCCGATCTTTCCAGCTACAAGACTTTCATACGATTCTAAAACGGTGACGAGAAGTGACATGTGTTTTTTTTTGCAACTTGCTCAGAAACAACATTGTTTAGATTCAGCAATGTTACACTTGTACACATTCGGATCATAATTCGTTTGTTGATTCTGATTTGCTTGACTCTGATAAGAAGCATTTGACCCTGTTCTAGAGAACGAAAAACTTGTGGACTGAATGCTCAGTTGAAATTGTGGATATGATTGGTTCTGATTCTGTGGAGAAGAATTCATGTTTGCACTGAATGCTCCCTGAATCTTTGGACTTGAAATGTTGTCTTGCATTCCGGTTTTGTAATACAGACCAACATCTTGAACAACATTCACATTTTTAGATTTTGCGATCTTTAGAAGTTCCATTTCATGGCCTTCGAGTTTGTCGATGAATGTAGACAACTTGAAGAATTCCCAATTAGCACTTTCTTTCAGAACCATCAAGTAAGTAGTCCACTCTCCGTCAGGTAATGCGTCTGCAAGTTTATCGATGTATTCTTGTTCCGTCTTCTCGAGACCGTGTCTTCTCATTTGGACTTTTAGATGATAGAAACGCTCAATCATCTGCTTCATTGTCTCGCCCTTCAACATGTTGAAAATATCGTACTCCTTCATGATGAGAGCTTTCTTACTCTTGATCATCTCTGCGCTTCCTTAGTATTTCTTTTGCAGCAATATCCAGAGTTCTCTCGCAGTCGTGTATTCTGGCAACAAGACCATAATATCTTCTTTAACAGATTTTTGAATGAGGCTTATCATATTTTTCTCAGCAATATACTCATCTTTCTGTATTGTGGTGTACTTGTACTTCTCTAGTAATTGCTGATGTTCATCCAACGGAACAGTGTAACCTCTCTCAATCAACACCCAGCCTTGGAAATGCATGGATTGAACCCAATACGTAAATTTATCCTTCCATCCTTCATACTCGTCCATGCTCATTAGCTTGGGCGGTTTAACGGTCGTGCCCATCTCGTTATCAAGATTGACTTGTTGAATCACGTTGGCATTTGACGAATCTGCTGCTGTCATATATGCTCTTTGAATATCATCCATCACGAATAACGAGACGTGTACACTGGAAACACTTCAACACTTTTGAAAACAATTAGCTTTACTACAAGTTTAGTCGAACTTCTAGTGTAATGAAGAATTCAGATTTTAAACCTTAAGTTCGGTCGAACTTATGGTTTATGATTGAAGAATTTTCAAGTTTTATCTCAAGTTCGGTCGAACTTGAAATTCTGTTTTGAAAATAACCTTGATTCAACCTCGAGCGAACTTGCTAAAAGAATTTGATAATAATTTCACAAGTTCAGGCGAACTTAGCTAAATGTTCTTGAATTTTATCAAGTTCGGTCTAACTTGACAAAAAATCAATGAAATTTTAGCAACTTCGAGCGAACTTCACTAAAAATCAATTAAAAACTCCTCAAGTTCGGTCGAACTTGGCAAAAATTCACTCATAACGTGACTTTTTACCTCAAGTTCGGTCGAACTTGGCTAACAAGTTTGAAAATGAGGGTTTTGAAAAACATGGTTTTTGCAACATTTCGTCACCAATTCGATTGATTTTGGTCTCCAATCTTTCAAGGGTTTATCTTTGTTGTATTTTACATGATATATTCAAAATTGAAAAGATTTTGACCGTGAATTCTTCATTTTTGAGAAAAAGTTAAGAAAAATAGAAGAATGGAGATGAAATAGAAGTGTTCTTGTCTTGATTACTATCAAACCAGGCTGTTCTTGCTCTGATACCACTTGTAGAAACGATCCTCGATGTTAAGGAACCAAAATTTGATATCTAACGTTCATAATAGCGGAAATATTACGATGTGTTAACAAAAGATAAGAATTAATCAGTTAATAATCAATTTTATTGATATAACAGTCAAGAATCTAGTTTGACAGAGCTTCGCCTCCAAAATGCCAAAGTTACAAATGAGTGAAGCAAGCTAGGTATTTATAGCAGTGCAAGTTCGCTAGAGGGAGACATAAGTTCGCCCGAACTTGCCGTAGCAAGTTCGGCCGAACTTGTCAATACATGACACTTATGGGCGAACTTGACTCTATATTACATAAATACTTCGTACTGCTAGCCTATTCAGCTCTATTCTATACAGACTCGATATAAGACTAAGATGTTGATGCATATGTCTGTTGCCTACGTCATCGTATAATATCGACTCAGTATTTGGAGCGAAATGTCGAAGTTATGTATATTTAGGGACAAGTTCGCTTAAATGGTAGTGTTGTAGTCAAGTTCGGCCGAACTTGACTAAGCAAGTTCGCCCGAACTTGCACTCCCACCAGCGAACTTGTGTTAGTATAAATAGAAGCTTTGATGTTTCATTTGTAACTTCAGAGAATGTGTTTCCAGGATCTGTAACGTTGAATATTAATGAAACGGTGATTAAATAGAAACAAATGAGTATATCCAATGTCGCCTAAGCAAACAGATTCCGCACGTTTACCTTAGGTTTGTCAAACTAGTTCCCGAACGATCCGTATAACGGTCCTTCAAATGGTATTAGAGCAGAATTGGCCTAATTTGAAGACATTGGACTGAAATCATCTCATCTTCTACTCATTTCTTTAATTTTAAATTTCATGGACGATTCACGGATAAAATGGACTGATTTTCAAGTATAATACGTAAAATCCATAATAGATAAACCCTTGAAAAGATCAGAGCTTAAAACAAACGAATTCATGCCAAAAAATTGAAAAAACCGTGTTTGAAAACATATGTTCGCTCGAACTTGACTGAAAAATTCACAGTTTTCATCAAGTTCGCCCGAACTTGATTGAGTTTTCAAGGTTTTAGGTTAAGTTCGCTCGAACTTGCTTACTTTTCAATCAGATTTTATCAAGTTCGCCCGAACTTGATTAAAATTTTGCCGAAAAGAAAATGATTAATCTGAACAGCAGTCGGTGAAAGGAAATATCTTGAATCTGCTACCAGAATTTAATACGGCACAAAAGCTATGGAATGCTCTACGTGCTAAATATCTGGGGCGTGCTGAGATGATTAAAAGCAAGAAGGTAAAGTCAGAGGTAAAAATTGTTGATAAAGAAGTGGTAAAGGTACAAATTGTGGAGGTCGAAAAACCTTGCACAAAGTGTACTTAATCTGTGTGCTTAAATTGTCAAAAATTCAAATCTATTAATGTCAAACTTTTGAAAGATTTGGAATGTTTGTTATTAGAAAATAATAAGTTAAAAGAAAATAAAAAGAATTTTGAAAATCAAATAAAAATTTTAGAAAATAGAAAATTACAAAATGTGAAATACTTTCAAAATAATATAAAAATTTTAGAAAATGATAAATCTGTTTTGAAAAAAATGTTATTGAAAAAACAAAATATAATAAACTCGCATCTTGAAAAATTAGAAAACTTGAACAAGATGTTGAGATTGCAAAAAATAAAATTGATGATTTAGAAAAACAACTGAAAGGTTTTGTAACTTCATCTGTAATGTTAGATCAGATATGTCCTAAACCGTTCAATAAGAATAAAAAGGAAATTCCAATAAGTGACAATGTCACAAATTATGACCATGTCATAATTAAGTATTCTGATGATAATACCGATGATAAAAATGATAAAAAGGAAATATTTTTGAAACTAAAAGAAAATTTTCAAGAAACTGTTCTACAATCTGCTGAAAAAGGTGAATGCTCAACGCAAAAACCTTCTAAGTAGAATGGAGAACACAAACAACATGAAAAACAAAATTCTAAAAATTTTCAAAACAAAAATAAAAGCTCATGGGTACGGTCATCCAATCATTATAAAAACTCACAAAAATTTGAGAATAAGTGGTGCAGGTCGGATCATAGTGCTTCAAAGTCAAATCAATTTTATAGAATAAGCAGGAAAGATGACTACTACATGTCAAATCAATGTGCTGATTTGGGTGTTTGGTCTGAATGGAGAGATTGGTACGATAATAGTATGTGTTACAATTGTGGATTTGGTGGACACGTTGCTGTTAACTGCCTGGAAAAGAGATTTGATACGAGAAGATGCTATAAATGTCAAATCAAAGGTCATATTCCCAGGGATTGTCCGACTAATCTGAAAAGGAGATCGGTTAAATCTCAGGGGGAGAAAAAGACCAGAGGAGAAGAAAACAGAGAAGAAAATTGAGAAAACTGTAGAGAAGCCCAAAGAAGAAAAAGTCAAGTTATCACAAGGGCAAAAAGACAGATTGAGAAAAAAGAGAACAAAAGTTAGAAAGTATTTGGAAAAGATTTTGTCCTCAGATACGTCTAAAAAATCAGATAAAAGTTCTAATGAATCATTTTACTCACAGTCAAGTAAAACGAATTCATCAGATACAAATCTAAGGACAAAAGAGAGAGCAGTGGAGAAAAATTTGATAATTCAAACAGTTAAAATATCAAAGAAAGTAAAATTTTCAAATAAAGTTTCTATCAAAATGTTTGAATATCAAAAAGAGTGTGAATGTTTGTTTACTTCAGATGTTAATGATTTTGGAAAACCTAAATCCAGAATGGATTGGGTTCCAATTCAAAACTTATTAAAGTTTGTTTGAATGTGCAGGATAACCAAGCTTCAAGCCAAATGTCATTTGAGAAGCAGTGGTTGTTCATGCAGAGAGACAGGAGTGATATTCCACACAAACAAAATGGTAGTCTCGCATTCACATTCATAAAAAGTCGTTAAATGGTTAAAATGGAAGATTCTTATTTTTTATTTTAATAAGATGTTTTCAATTTTAGGGGGAGCAAAAAATTTTAAAAATTGTAAAAAAATCTTGTAAAATTGAAAAACCTCGTTTCAGAATCATTTAAGATAGATAAAATGATTGAAAAAGCAAAAACAATAGAAAATCTTAAAATATAAAAAAACAATGAAAAATGAAAATTGAGATTACTTGTGCGCAAAAAAGAAATGATAGTACATCAGTTGACTATCACAGTACGCTAAATATTTGTAAAGTTTAAAAAGTTATAAACAAGTCTTACTGTGGATGTGTCGATAGGCTTGACACGTTTAGTAAATTGTTTCAGGGATATAAACTAAATTTTACAACTGCTTAAACTTGTGGATTAACATATCTTGGATATATGGACTTAGTACTCCGAAATTTCGTTTAAAAGATTGCCTGATTCTGAGATACGAGGTCTTTATAGATAGTTGATATCTGGGTATTATACAAGTTCTTCTGATTTTGCAGAAGCAATGGCTTAGAACTTCTATAATACTTTCGCTATAAACCTCCAAACTGCATGCAATATTGAAAAGAATCGAAAGATTTAATCATTTGCAGTGCTAAAAAGATTCCTTAAGTGGAACACAACTTAAAGAGAAGCCTTCATCTCTTTGTCTGTACGGTAGTACTAACCTGAGCTCTCAAGGTCTCGCAACAACCCAGATACAGATATTAATTACGCTATATTCACCTATAAGATGAAATCTAGGGAATTTTGATACGGGAGTATATTCAAGAAGTGGGAACCACAGATAAGGCAAGTTTCATAATTCTTATCCTAACATATCTTGGAACAATTGAGAAATGTGTTAAAGTTTAGGTGGATAAACATATCGACAATCTAGGTAAACAAGTTTAAAACTTAAAGTCATTAAAAGGTCAACGGTACTGGTGGTTTGTCTCAAAAACTGATATGATCCTCTAGCAAGTTTTCTCACAAAAATATAAAGTGTAAATATTACATTTTAGTTTGTTTACATTTCTGCATTCAATATTAAAAATCCAAAAAGATTTCCTTTAAAATCTTCCATGGTAACTTGATAATGTTGAATGTGAGCCGGACCGACGAGACTGTTAAGATATTGTTTGTGTGTGGATAGGTGTGATTGTTCTTAATTGTCAAATCTTATAGATTCGAAGCATCATTTGAGGGGAGCTAGATAAACACGTTGATTAAAGATACCAGAAAGCTCAAAGCAAGGGGGAGCATGGATGTTAAAGTTATTCAAGATATAAAGATCAAGAGAACATTAAAGACTCAGGAACTTAATTGAAGAATGATGACTACGGCAACATCCAAAGGGGAGTCTATTGATGCATATGTATGTTGCCTACGTCATCGTATAATATCGAGTCAGTATTTAGGAGCGAAATGTCGAAGTTTATGTATATTCAGGGATAAGTTCGCTTGAAATGGTAGTGTTGTAGTCAAGTTCGGCTGAACTTGACTAAGCAAGTTCGCACGAACTTGCACTCCCACCAGCGAACTTGTGTTAGAATAAATAGGAGCTTTGATGTTTCATTTGTAACTTCAGAGATTTTGTTACGACAGAGGCGAAGCTCTGTCAAAGTGTTTCCAGGATCTGTAACGTTGAATATTAATGAAACGGATTAAATAGAAACAAATGAGTATATCCAATGTCGCCTAAGCAAACGGATTACGCACGTTTACCTTAGGTTTGTCAGATTAGTGCCCGAACGATCCGTATAACGGTCCTACATAAGACATAGACATTATGCACCAACAGGTAGTTTCATGCATGGATTCTATGTTGATGTGTGATATGTGAATATGTACATGTATTATGTGAAATGATAAGTAGTAGCATGATAGTTGGATGTAGATCTATGCATGCATACTTGTGCGGTTTATATGATAGTTTCGTTAAAAGACATGTTAAAATGCAACTTATATATTGGATCATGAAAATGATACATAGGCAAACTTGTGAAATTTGTATGTCTAAAATAATTTAAGAGTGATAAATTATGTACGTTGGTGGAATACGTGAACTATGACATTTGATGATATGTTGAAATTTTGTGTAATTAGGTTACTACATGCAAACTTTGAATATTGTATATAAACGAGTGCGTAAGCGGATATAACATAATAACGGTCAACAATAAATTGTTAAGTTCGCAAACTATTAATATATATATATATATATATATATATATATATATATATATATATATTATATAGGGAGAGGATCATGAGAAAACTAGATATAAATGAGTAAATTAGAAAACTAACTAAAAAAAGCCAAAAAGAAAAGCATAAAAAAACATACAATTTTTTTGTAACAATTTTTTTTATAAAAATCGCTGTTTTTTATGTATAAAAAAAACTGATTTTTCAAAAACAAAAAAAGAAAAACTTGTACTGCACATGTGCACTATATGTGTACTACACGTGTGCTTTATATGTATATGTTGCACATGTGCATTATACGTTTTTTTATTTTTTTTAAATTTCTTTTTTATATAATATATATAGCGATTTTTTATAAAAAAATTGATATGTTTTTTAGCTTTTTAGTTAGTTTTTTGGTTTTCTCATTTAAACTAGTTTCTCATGATCCATCCATTATATATATATATATATATATATATATATATATATATATATATATACACAAATTGTCAACATAATCAAAATAATAACTTTTTGAGAAAACTTGAAGTTATGTGAAAAATCATAAGTTTTGGAGAAACTTAGAGATTTTTAAATAATTGATCTTAAATCGTTCCTATTTGAAATTAGGACGTGTAGATCAACATTGAGGAAATTGTGCTTGTTAACATACGCACCTGAAGGTGAATACATAGTTCCCCTATTTTACATTTTCAAATTCTTTGGGACAATTCATATGTGCTAAACTATATTACAAAACATATTTACTACATATAGTTCATGTGAGTACATAGTTCCCCACTTTTACGCTTTTCTAACTATTTTGGGGTGATTCATATGTGCCTATAAAACATATCTTCAAAAAGATTTGCAAAACATTCTTATATAATGATATAAGTATTCAAAACACCTTTTTTTAATCTTCCACTACTTTGATTCATTTACATTATCAAAGTTTACAAAACCACTATTATGCATTTTTACTCGTATCCTCAACAACTACAAAAGCATGTTCACATTTCATATAACATATTTTCACATTGTGCGAGACTTGATATCATCAATCATACATTCATTATCTTTGGCCAAGCCGACCAGTAGTATGTTATGGTACCATTGGATTGACAACCCCGTTCCCGCTTCCTAGGTATGTTTGGAGGTATTTTGGGAATGACAGAAACTGAGCAGCTCATTGATATTCCCTTTTCTGAGGGATTATCCATCAGTCTATCAAAGAATTGAATCTATTCATCATCAAATCATGATATCTCACAATACGTCAATTGTTTTATCGAGATTAAAAAATTTTAATCATTTATTCAAAACAAGTTGTTTGATCACTTATTCAATACACAAAACTTACGTTACTCGCCGATATTTAATTGTTGTCCCGTTATTTTCACATATGTTTCAGGTGCAGATGTGTGATGATTTACAAGTTTGGAATGCGTAGGAATGGACCAAGACCTTAGTTTGCTTAAAATAAATAGTAGTTAATTGTAATAGTTTGAATTTTCTAGACAATGTCATGTAATCTAAATCAATAAAACGAAACTTAGATACCAAGCATTGTGAAACAATTTGTAACGTGACTCCCCAGTGTTTCCAATGGATGTTGTTACTACACAATTGGGGTGTTACACTTGGCTGCTCCCCCTGCTTAGCGGCTTCAGGATCCTTGTCTTTATCTAAATCATCACGAATATTCTTAAGTTCATCGATTTTGCATTGAGCTTGCACTTGCAGAGCTGTATTCTCCCCCCGAGCAGGGAGGAGCTCCACAAGATCCGTAATAATCTGGTGTATCTAATTGGTAGCCTTGACTAGAGTCTCGTGTCTCGCAGTAGTAGTGACATCCCGTTTAATGAGGATCCCCAACGGTATACATTGGTTCTTTGACTGTTAAAACAAGTGAGTGATCTATTGATCCTTCATGGCATCTTTCTTTTTGAGATAATCAATTTGTAACTGCTGTTTTTTGATATGTGCCTGATGTTCTTTCATTACCTTGGCAACATCCATAAACTGAGTTCGAACAAACTCAGGAAATTTTTGCGTATCACTACTACTTGCTGTGGCTTGAGATCTCAGAATAGAAGTAGGTGCAGTAGGTCTTGAACCAGAAGGTCTTGGGGTAGACAGTCGTGGAGCAGATGTTCTAGGAACACTTTGCTTTTGTTGTAGAGGTGGACGAGGTCCAAAGGCAACCTTCGGGCGAGCACGTCAAGACTTAGTTGCCCCTAGTCTTTGTAGATGATGGCCTAATCATTCTAGGTTCAGAAGAACCTTGAATAGCTGGAGAACTCGGTCATACAAAACTTTGAAAAGCACCCCACAGCATACCTAAAAGACAGAAGGCATAGGAGGCACAACAAAAATTGTCGACGTGGCAAACAAATTACCTGAACTCGTCGAAGTAGAAAGCGAGCCAAACAATGGTGTAGAAGGAATAGAAGAAGATGACATTGGAGTAAATGTAGCCACAGATGTGGCAACACTGATTGATACCACAGAGGAAACAACTGGAAACGGAGCGGTCATTGGAAGTGAAACTGACCTTCCCAAGATAGTAAGACCACTGGAAACCGAAGTAATAAAAGCACCTGAAGAAATTTCAACCGAAATAACTTCAGTACTTGAAGCTTGAACACCCAAACTCACCACAACTCTTCTCCGTTTGTAAGTCCTGATTGGTTGCAAGATACGAATCGCTCCAGTATCAGGAGGACGACGGTCATCATTGTTATTATCTTTGGAGGAAGAGTCAAATGTGACAGAATCAACATCATCCAACTTCTCTTTATCATCTGGCGAGATCCTGTTTTGTAAATCTTTGTGCACCAACTTAAGATATTCCTTTTCTAACAACATTCCATCGTCTGTATCTTCAATTGTTCTTTTTCCCTTATCCAACACTCTAGACGTTGGTCCAGCTTCGAGAGATGCATCAAGCTCTAAAATAACAAGATTAGTCTCTACAACAACACTTGGTGCAGAGTAGCAACACTGGCAACAGGTTGCTCAACTCTTAAAATATCAACCGGTTCACTATCAACTGGAGCATAAATCAAAGGTTCATTAATACCAACATTTTCAACAGCTGCCATCTCTACTATCAGTTCTTCCACAACAGGCTCTTCAACTGCAATTGTTCAGCAACGGGTTCATTCAGCGATGGTTGTTGAAGATCAATCTGCGGTTGAACAACCACTGAATTCTGTACTTGCGGAGGAGCACCATCATCATCCCCAGCTCCAAAACCTCTTCAATGCCATTTTGGATTCCAATCCAAGTTTAATCATTATTGGGATTGTAGTTATTTTCTTGTTATAGCACCAAGCAAAGGAAGAGGAACATGAAGAACATTTGCATGTTTTGTCTCTTTTGCATCTTTACAATCTTTAAAAATATGTAGATGCATCGGGTCTGAGCATAGGCTGGCAAATGAGTACCAAGTGGAAGATTCAGAATTAAGTGGCGAAAAATCAGCGTAAGAAACCGTGGGTATAGAATCATCAACCGTTTGTCACCAGGTCGCAATGCGAGATGAGTTTGAAACGCCTGAAAAATCAAAAGGGAGAAACTGTATGGTTGATTGAAGGTTAAACCGATCATAGCTGATAGGAGATTGTGTCCCATTCCATCCATACCAGACTTTCGAGGAGCCATACACTGCATCAACACATGATAGAAGTACCTCCATTGCTTGATAATCATTCCCTTGTATAACTGTCTAGACGGAAAAAGACCTACATACCCAAAAGCTTGAGCACCCCTTTCACGAATGTGCTTAGCTTAACACGTTTTCCCATGATCTAATGCACCAAACTGTAAGGCCGCACGAATAACATCTTCGGTAAATAAAATTTGAGTACCATTTATAGTAGCTTCAATTGTGTTGTTCGCCGAACGACTTGAACGCCAAAAGTCTTGAATATAAGATCCCACTTGATGCACATTTTCTGAAATTGCAAAAACAATTCTTGAACGTCGTAAAAACTGCATTAATTTGTGCATAATCCTCAGCACCACAAACATTTTCGTTAAGTAAGGCGACTTGATTGCGTTTAGGCATAAATTCCCTTACTAGAACATGCGGAGCAGCTGCAGCAGCTAGTTGCGCTCCATGTTTTTCACCTTGTTGTTCAGCGATATCTTAGATGCGGATTAATATCTACCACAATGATAATAGCAAGCACATAGATTTATAGGGACGAAGGTTGAGAGATAAAAGGGGTAGTTTGGTTGTCTGAGATAATGGGTTTTGCTAAATGACTTAAGCATCCGAATTCCTTACCCTATAAGCTCGATAAAACCGGTTGAGATATAACCCGGTGACAGTTTGACTCCATAACTCTGAGAGACAAAAGAAAAAGGAAATCCAGAGAAACAGGTATAAATTTGGACACTCTGACCCAAGGAATACTCCTGAGCGAATTAAGTCCAAACTCGGAATCCAAACATTTAAAACCCGGAGCGCAACTTAGAGCCCAAACTCGGAACCAAAAAAAAACTCGGAGTATAAGAGACTTAACCTGAATGAAACGTGTTCAATTTATAACCCGGACCCTAAACCCAGATTTTAAAGGATAAATTTTTAAAAATAGAACCAAATCAAAATTGAACTTTGAAATACATTAGAATTTACTAACTGTTAATCATTTAGAAAATGTTTCTCTAGCAACTCATACTTGGAAAAGTTTCACAACTTGGAATCATATTTACCAAACACCTTAAAATGATGAAATTACCCACACACTAGATTTTTGCACGACCGATTTTTATTGAAAAAGACTTATTTTACAATTACCTATCCTGATGTTTAACACCTTATTAAAGAATGTTCACAACTCCTTAGAGTATTTTTAGAATGATAAACTCCCACATAGACACAAGAGAGTAAAATCTTGTTGATGTTTTCTTTTTTGACTAAAATAAAGGAACTAACGCTAAGAGCGTATTTACACTATCTATATTTTTGTCAAGTCGGAGCAAAGAGATCATATCAGTTTTCTCTGTCAATAGCCAACATAAGAACATTGATTTCAGATTAAGCACTTAGAATAGTATTAGCAATTCAAGACGTTCAACGGTATTGTGGTCCACTTAAGCTTAAGCACACTTTCGAACACGGTTTTCGAGATATGCGATTAAGTGTGTTAATAACTGATAGTAACTATGTTTACCTACCTCTAAATACTCCCGTATCAAGACTACCAAACATTGCATCTTACAGGTGAGTATATATAAAAAATCTCTTTAAGCGGCTAAACGCGATGCCTTGAGAGCTGAGGTTAGTGCCACCGCACAGACAGAGAGATGAAGGCTCGACTTTAAAAGGTGGCGTACCAACATTAGGTATCTTTTTCTGCAGAATTTTGGCAGTTTATACTATGTACCAGTTGGTAACATAGAAATACGATTTGTCCATCTGGTGATGACAATTTCAAACAGATCATACGGTGATGATTGTTGTGGTAGAAAAGAAATACACCAAAGGGGTTTGCGGATAAACAAAGTGCTTAGCAAAGCATTATACGAGGTCTAGGCCATTGCTTATGCAAAATCAAAAGACCAAGTATAATACCCCAGATATTTAACAAACATAAAGACCTAGTATCTCAGAAGTTTGGCAATCTATCAAACGAAATTACGGTACCAAGACCATATATTCGAGAGACGTACCACACAAGTTACACAGGTCATTATGCTTATATACCAAAAAAAAGGTACTTATTTACGCGTAAAACCTATTGAAGCAACGTAAAATGAAGTTCTTATAGTTAACGGTTAAAATTTATATATTACTACTATCCTACATCAGATACGACTAACCGATGTACTATCATTTCCCTTTTTCTCACCATGACTTCATTTTTGCATTTTTTCAGATGTTTTTGTATTTTCTAAAAATATAATCCTACAACTAGGAAAAATATTATTTGAGTTTTTAATATTTGTAAAGCAGTAAAAACTTTACATTAAAACATACAATAAACTTTCTATGCAAGTTTCTAAAAGCATTTTACTTGGGGTTAATCATGCCGATCATTCGGACCAGATTCTCAAATCTAGCCTGATCGAATGTTTTAGTAAACAGGTCGGCAAGATTATCCAAAGTATCTACCCTAACCACCTTGATTAAACCCTTTTCAGCATAGTTGCGAATGAAATGATGCCTAACGTCTATGTGCTTAGTGTGTGTATGGTTAACCAGATTATTAGTAATGTAAATGGCAGAGTTATTATGGACAACAATTGGAGTTCGAGTAAAATTCAAACCGTAGTCTCTCATTTGTTGTTGAATCCACAAAATTTGAGCACAACAGCTCGAAGCTGCAATGTACTCGGCCTCGCACGTGGATAAAGACTCGACAATTTGCTTTTTGCATTGCCAAGACACGAGACGGTTTCCAAGCAGTTATGCGCCACCAGAGGTTGACTTTCTATTAACTGGGCACCCTCCGAAATCTGCATCAGCATACGCTATCAAATCTAGACCTCCTTTAGCTGGATACCATAATCCCAGCTTAGGTTTCCCTTTCAGGTACTTGAAGATGTGTGTGTCAACATAATCAAAATAATAACTTTTTGAGAAAATCTTGAAGTTATGTGAAAAATCATAAGTTTTGGAGAAACTTAAGGATTTTTGAATAATTGATCATTAAATCGTTCCTATTTGAAATTAGGATGTGTAGATCAACATTGAGGAAATTGTGCTTGTTAACATATGCACCTGAAGGTGAATACATAGTTCCCCTGTTTTACATTTTCAAATTCTTTGGGACAATTCATATGTGCTAAACTATATTACAAAACATATTTACTACATATGGTTCATGTGAGTACATAGTTCCCCACTTTTACGCTTTTCTAACTATTTTGAGGTGATTCATATGTGCCTATAAAACATATCTTCAAAAAGATTTGCAAAACGTTATTATATATAATGATATAAATATTCAAAAAAAACTTTTTTTAATCTTCAACTACTTTGATTCATTTACATTAATAAAGTTTACAAAACCACTATTATGCATTTTTACTCGTATCCTCAACAACTACAAAAGCATGTTCACATTTCATAAAACATATTTTCACATTGTGCGAGACTTGATATCATCAATCACACATTCATTAGCTTTGGCCAAGCCGACCAGTAGTATGTTATGGTACCATTGGATTGACAACCCCGTTCCCGCTTCCTAGGTATGTTTGGAGGTATTTTGTGAATGACAGAAACTGAGCAGCTCATTGATATTCCCCTTTTGAGGGATTATCCATCAGTCTATCAAAGAATTCAATCTATTCATCATCAAATCATGATATCTCACAATAAGTCAATTGTTTTATCAAGATTAAAACATTTTAATCATTTATTCGAAACAAGTTGTTTGATCACTTATTCCATACACAAAACCTATGTTACTCGCCGACATTTAATTGTTGACCCGTTATTTTCACATATGTGTTAGGTGCAGATGTTTGATGATTTACAAGTTTGGAATGCGTAGGAATGGACCAGGACATTAGTTTGCTTAAAATAAATAGTAGTTATTTGTAATAGTTTGAATTTCCTAGACAATGTCATGTAATCTAAATCTATAAAATGAAACTTAGATACCAAGCGTTATGAAACAATTTGTAACGTGACTCCCCAGTGTTTCCAATGGATGTTGTTACTACGCAATTGGGGTGTTACACTTGGCTGCTCCCCCTGCTTAGCGGCTTCAGGATCCTTGTCTTTATCCAAATCATCACGAATATTCTTAAGTTCATCGATTTTGCATTGAGTTTGCACTCGCAGAGCTGTGTTATCCCCCTGAGAAGGGAGGAGCTCCACAAGATCCGTAATACTCTGGTGTATCTAATTGGTAGCCTTGACTAGAGTCTCGTGTCTCGCAGTAGTAGTGACATCCCGTTTAATGAGGATCCCCAACAGTATACCTTGGTTCTTTGACTGTTAAAACAAGTGAGTGATCTATTGATCCTTCATGGCATCTTTCTTTAGAACAAACTCAGGAAAGTTTTGCGTATCACTACTACTTGATGTGGCTTGAGATCTCAGAATAGAAGTAGGTGCAGTAGGTCTTGAACCAGAAGGTCTTGGTGTCACACCCTCAATTTCCACTTCCGGAGTATTACCGCGAGGTGTGTGATCAAACCAGAATCACAGACACTAGCAATATCGAACGACTCTATATGATTTATTTATACGTTTTCCAAAAACATTTGTTGTAAACATGCATAGTCCTTTTCAAAATATCAAGGTTTCAAAGTTTAGCGGAAGCATTAAAATTATGTAACGGGCGCCAACATAAATGCCAAAACCAAAATCCCAAACATTATTCATAAATAAGACTCGATAAAAATGTCTTGATCAAATGCAAGTGAGTTCACCTAGCGCTCCTAGCGTCCTGAGAAACATGCAAAGAAACAAGTGTCAACATTTAAGAAGAGTGAGTTCACAGGTTTTTATAAGTTCACAAGTTCGGTTTAAAAGATTGTTTTTCCCCGTTATCCCTAACCCAGGATAACGACATAGTTCCATTATTCCTAACCCGGAATAATAATGGTTCGTAAATAAGTTCATTGTTAACATGTAGGTAGCGAGCCTAAAGTTACGTCACATAAGAGTTCGCGATCGAAGCTGACTTTTGTTGCCTCAGTGTTGCCAGGTCTATCACTGACCATGGCGAAATTTAGGCCAAATTAATCACCCGTTGACCATTCCCGGCCGGCTAGCACGACTAGCTCGGGTGGGGCTTGTCGGGCCCAGTAGTACTACTATAATTTCCCCGCTATTTAACCCAATACTAACGATCCTAGAGTTGGTTGAGGACTTTCGTGATAAAGCTACTTAGTGACCATAACGTATATTAACATTAACTTAGTTACCGAATAGTTAACGAAGTTAATTTCGCATAACGTAAAAGATAGAGTTTTAGAGCGTATACATGTTTCTCCCCCTGTTGTTTAAAACCGGATAAAATAGGGGCAGTGAACTCACCTTAAATTGCTCGGTTAGAATAAACGCAAAAGAAGCAAATGATGGAACCGCTAATCGCGTCCTAACATGTCAACCGATTTAAAGTTAGTGTGTGAACACAATGACACAAAACCCTACGCATAACTAACACACAGTACGACACACGTAATAACCAATTCGAAACCATAATCATGCATTCAAAGTATCACCATACAAAATAACGATCAAACCAACTTGTCATAAACAAAAGTTAACTCATACAACACTTAGGTACACACAAACGCAAGTTATCATGTTTCAGCTTGTACGCTTATAACTGGGCTGTTTTCGAGGATTTTTATAAAATAGTTCCAACGTTCTAAAAATTCTAAATTTTTTATAGGGGTGTCAATTAGTCTGTAAAATGTTGTGTAAAATTTTCAAATTCTAAATCTTTACCAATTATTTAGAAAAATTTATATACTAGGCTGCAGTCAGATTCGTCGCTTTCTGACAGCAGTCCACGAGAAAAATTATTTTAAAATCATCGTTCATTTAATTAACAAAATTCCAGTGGGAGATTTTCGACAATTCCCGTCTCCAGGTACTGTACAAATTTCGTGACCTAACCCCATACAGATTATGAGTTCCCACTCCATAAACAACCTGCAAATTCTGCAGAATTTACGCAGCTTCAGCTGCTGCACTAAATGACCATTTAAAAATAGCAAACGACCTCAGAAAAATATGAATCTAGCGCCATTTAAAGCGCTTTTCAAAAATACACGTTTTAGGATTCAGAAAATCGACTTTTCGATAAATAATGATCAGGTTACAGCCAACTGAAGTTGGCTGTAAATGTCAATCAGCTTACTGTTTTCGACTTTATCGCACTAGAACATGTTTAAACGGTCATGACGCTTAGTTGTATTGATTAACAGCAGGTTAACTTGTCAAATATCATCATATATATCAATATTCATGCAAACCCTAAATATATATCATGATCTTTATCGATAAAACGCAGCCTACGATTTTAGTATTCAACATATCATCACAACCGCGAAGATTCGTATATTCATCCGAACTAATCATACAACACAACACTTTTTCATACTAATAATCATACAAGCACATAATCATGATCAAGATTACACAAAACCTAGTGTGAATCGCAAAACAATTAAACCCTAACCTTGAAACGATGATAATTAGCGAACCGGGACAAGCTTGGAATCAATCCGGGAGTAGACTTGCGCGACCGTGAGAGGGGGGGGCTGCCGTCGACCTCACTAGGGTATTAGGGTTTTGATTATTTTTTTTAAACATCCCATGCATACCTACATATATACATAAAGGGGGGGGCGGTTTGGGTTAGTTCCTTGGGCCTCAAGTTTGGGTTAATTCCTTGGGCCGCAAGGAGGTGTGGGTCGCAAGGGGGTGTGGGTGGCGGGTTGGGTTTGCTTGGTCGTGAAGTCGAAACGTTTCACAGGCTTGGATCGGTTTATAAATAGAAGTTATTAAAATATTATTCGCGACACGGAGTTTATAAAATATTAAATCACGTATTTGGAGTGAGACGCAATAGATTCACAAACGTCTAATAACACATAGCACGTAATTCGGATACAACCCGTCTAATAACATATAGCACGTAATTCACCCTAAAGATTCACAAAGTTAGCGTAGTTATTGCGAGCGTGTAATTTAATTCTCCGAATTAAATCAGCGTAGGAGTGAATAACCATAAAGTAGCGCGTTTAAGATACCTGAAAAGCCGGGATGTCACATTATCCCCATGCTGAAAGATTTTTCATCCCGAAAATTGAGTAAACGCGGTTTAGAATGCAACGCACAAAGATTCAGTTTGTTAGAATGGTACAAGTAAATCCAAGGCTGTCATATCATCCCCATGTTGAAAGAATTTCGTCCCGAAATTTAGTTGGTGGTAACGTCAGATTGCTGCTCAGCTGCAAAAAGGTGTGGATATTTGCTTTTCATTTGGTCCTCCCTTTCCCACGTGAACTTCGGTCCACGCTTAGAGTTCCAACGAACCTTGACGATTGGTATCTTGTTGTGCCTTCGAGTCTTAATCTCACGGTCCATGATCTCGATAGGTTGTTCCACGAAATGCAGTTGCTCATCCACTTGACTCTCATCCAATGGAATGACTAGGGTCTCATCTGATAGGCACTTCTTCAGATTGGACACGTAAAAAACGTTGTGAACTCCACTGAGTTCGGCAGGAAGGTCTAACTGATAAGCTACAGGCCCGATACGCTTCGGAATCACAAATGGGCCTACGTACCGTGGATTTAGTTTGCCTCGTTTCCCAAAACGAATTACACCCTTCCAGGGTGACACTTTCAGTAGGACGCGGTCGCCTACTTGAAATTCGAGCGGTTTGCGTCGTTGATCAGCGTAACTTTTCTATCGATCCCATGCCGCTGCCATGCGGTTTCTGATTTGCACAATCTTTTCAGTAGCCTCAAGTATCAACTCAGGACCTGTGAGTTGACTGTCACCAACTTCTGCCCAACAGATCGGTGATCTACATTTGCGACCGTATAATGCTTCAAACGGTGTTGCCTGAATACTCGTATGGTAACTGTTGTTATACGAGAATTCCACCAAAGGCAGATGGATTTCCCAACTGTTCGCGAAGTCTACCACGCATGCCCTAAGCATGTCCTCCAAGTTCTGAATGGTCCTTTCACTTTGACCATCCGTCTAAGGGTGATAAGTTGTGCTCATACCTAAGCGTGTACCCAACGCTTTCTGAAGTGACTGCCAAAAGTTAGACGTGAAACGAGCATCTCTGTCTGAAATGATGGAAGTTGGCACTCCGTGCCGAGAAACTACTTCCTTTATGTAGATTCGAGTCAACTTATCCATCTTATCTGTTTCTTTGGTCGCTAGGAAGTGTGCAGACTTAGTTAGACGATCCACGATTACCCATATGGTATCGCAACCACCCGGAGTTCGCGGAAGTTTAGTGATAAAGTCCATCGAGATCTGATCCCATTTCCACACTGGGATCTCAGGTTGTTGAAGTAGCCCTGATGGCTTCTGGTATTCCACCTTGACTTTCGCACATGTCAAACTCCTGCTCACTTAGGTGGCTATATCCGCTTTCATGTTGGGCCACCAGTACGCGGCTTTAAGGTCTTGATATATCTTATCCGAACCAGGATGGACAGAGTATCGGGATTTATGAGCTTCGTCCATAACTAGCTTCCTGAGGTTTCCGTAGAGAGGTACCCATATACGATTCATGAAATACCGGGCACCATTGGGTTTCACTTCCCAATCGCGTTCCATCTTTCCCACAGATTCGGCCTTGATGTTCTCTTCCTTAACTGCTTCTAGCTGCGCGTCGCGTATCTGTTCGGGTAACCCATAATGAATTGTGAACTTTAGTGCTCCTTCTGACTGAGGGCATCAGCTACCACGTTAGCTTTACCCGGGTGATACCGAATGGCACATTCATAATCGTTCAGGAGTTCGACCCAGCGACGCTGTCGCATGTTCAACTCCTTCTGGTCAAAAATATGTTGGAGGCTCTTGTGATCCGTGTAGATTGTGCACCTTGTTCCATATAGATAGTGTCTCCAAATCTTAAGTGCAAACACAACTGTTCCCAATTACAAGTCATGTGTCGTGTAGTTCTTCTCATGAACCTTCAACTGTCGGGATGCATACGCGATGACTTTATCACGTCGCATGAGTACACATCCCAATCCCTGAATAGAAGCGTCACAATATACCACAAAATCATTTGTCCCCTCTGGCAAGGACAAAATGGGCGCACTGCAAAGCTTCTGCTTCAGTAATTGAAATGCTGCTTCCTGTTTGTCACCCCAAGCATACTTGGTGCCCTTCTGAGTGAGAGTGGTAAGCGGTTGTGCGATCTTGAAAAATCCCCCGATGAAACGTCAGTAGTAACCAGCCAAACCCAAAAATTGGCGGATCTCTGTCGGTGTCCTGGGTGCTTCCCAGTTCTTGATAGCATCGATCTTGGCGGGATCAACGTGAATACCCTTTTTGTTCACGATATGCCTGAGGAACTGAACTTCCCGAATCCAGAAATCACACTTTGAAAACTTGGCATATAGTTTCTCCTGTTGAAGTAGTTCTAGCAATAATCACAGATGCTCAGCATGTTCTTCTTCACCCTTAGAGTAGATGAGTATATCATCGATGAACACAATGACAAACTTGTCGAGATACGACTTACACACGCGGTTCATGAGGTCCATGAACATCCCGGGTGCATTGGTGAGACGGAAGGGCATGACCAAGAACTCATAATGGCCATACCGAGTGCGAAATGCCGTCTTGGAGATATCCTCCTCCCTGACACGTAGCAGGTGATAACCGGACCGTAGATCAATCTTGGAGTAGTAGCTTGACCCTTGAAGCTGGTCGAAAAGATCGCCGATGCGAGGTAATGGATATCGGTTCTTGACGGTAACCTTATTGAGTTCCCTGTAGTCGATGCACATGCGGAAGGTCCCGTCCTTCTTCTTGACAAAAAGGACCGGAGCTCCCCATGGCAAAGTACTGGGTCGGATAAATCCTTTTTCCAACAATTCCTGAAGTTGGGTAGACAGCTCTTGCAGCTCTGCTGGAGCTAAGCGGTACGGGCCTTGGTGATAGGAGTCGCATGGTTCGCCAATTTGATTTCAAACTCCACTTGTCGATGTGGTGGAAGACCGGGTAACTCCTCTGGAAACACATCAGGAAAGTCATGGACGACGGGGATATCTTCAATCCGCTTCTCGTCCTTAGACTGCCCAGTGCGAGCAAAGCAAAAGAGTTCTTTCTCCGAAGATACTTCTGAGCTTGCATGTAAGAGATGATGTTCGTGACGACGCCTGCTTTCTCGCCTTGCACCATCAAGACTTCGTCGTTAGAGAGCGGAATACGGATAGCTTTCTCGAAACAGAGAACTTCAGCTCGGACGTCGGATAGCCAGTCCATTCTGGCTACCACATCAAAACTACCTAGAGTAGTTGTCATCAGATCAATGGTAAAGGTGTGACCCGCGAGTTTAAGTTGACAGCCGGTCAATAGATGGGTCACATCTACAGATTTACCATCAGCAAGTTCTATGACGTAAGGGGTCTCTAGGGGTTTAGGTGTGAGATTTAGGTTCTTCCTAAAAGTCTCAGATATAAAACTCTTATCCGCACCCGTATCAAAAGTACAGTAGCAAAATGATCATTAAGTGGAAACTTACCGGTGACCACATTCGAGTCGTTTCTTGCCTATCCACGGCCTAGCGTAAATGCACGTCCTTTGGCACCCCCTGTGCCACCATTTCCATTGTTGCCATGGTTGTTTTTGTTGTTGTTGTTGTTGTTGTGGTTGTTGTTGTTATTCCCACCATTGTTGTTGTTGTGAAGTTGCGGGCAGTCTCGCTTGAAATGGGTAGTGCTGCCGCACTGATAGCATCCCTGGTTATTACCCTGCTGTTGACCCTGGTGCTGGTTCTGATTTTGTAGTGACATGATCTCCCCACGACAATCCTTTGCCGCGTGTCCTGCTTTGCCACATCGTTGGCAGCGATTTCCGGCGCAATGGCCGTGATGATGGAGGTTACAACGATTACATTGCGGCTTTCGACCCGCATAGCCGCTCGAGTTCTGGGTGTTGTTGGCAGACTGATTGTTGTGACCCTGATTGTTGTTGAAGTTGTTGGACCGCTTCTGCTTTCCTTGTTGTGGCTGGGCTGATGAAGACTGCCGAGCAGGTGAGTCTTCGAATTTTCTTTTGTTGTCAGGGACAATTTCAGTTACACCCCTGGGTGGCAACTTCCTTTGCTCCACCGCCTTATCGATGAGTTTATGCGCCCGCCTAATCGCTTGATGCTCCGTCGTAGGGTTGATAGACATTACCATGCCCTGGATCTCAGGGACCAGACCCCAAGATAAAACTCAAGTCGTTTATCGACGGTGTTAGCCAAATCAGGACAAAGGAACACCAGATCATGATGTCTTGCCGTGTACGCTTCAATTTCTGACCCGACCATCTTGTGGTTCCATAACGCTTATTCCAATTGCTGAACTCTGTCCCGCGGACAGTATTCCTCCTTGATTAGAGCTTTGAATTCGGTCCAGGCCATTGCGTTCGCCGCAACAAGTCCACGCGTTTGGACTTGTGCATTCCACCAGGTTAATGCCCCATCTTCCAACGTCGAGGCGGCATACTTGACCTTATTAGCTTCAAGGCAATTGCACATTTTGAAAACCGATTCAGACTTTTCAATCCAACGGACCAGTCCTATGGGTCCTTCAACACCAGTGAACTTGCTCGGTTTTGCATCCAGGAACATCTTGTAGTGGTTAAGACCCCCTCCTGAAGATAGAGGATGGTAGTCAGCGAGAAAGTATACTAGCCCAACTATTAGATTTTCCCATGAAAATTTAATAATGGTTACCTGCTGGTGGGTTCGGAACACCCGCCAGAGCAGCATTCACGTGTTCTTGGATTAAAGCGGCCAATTCTTCAGTTGACATGTTGAGGTTTCCGCGACGACCGGTTGCCATTTCAGATCTTCGCAAGACAACACAAACACACACCGATAAGTATATATCCAATATAGTCATCATATTCCACACTCAAATGATCACACAATTTATGTCAACCCAACAAATTAAACAATCAAAAGGAACATTCGATTAAATAAATTGCAATGTCTCACAAAATACCAACCAAACATCTCAGTTTAATTATAAAATTTTCAAGTTCAAACATAAGTTGAAAAAAACAAACTAAAGGAAACAAAACGGAGATTGGCGAGACGAGTTAGTCATCTATGTCTCCATCTCCCAAGTTGCTATCACTGCCGTCATCCTCTTCAGCGTTTTCAGCTTCAACAGCCGGGTCCTGTTCCAGCTCTTCTTCCTCCGGATCCTCCTCCGGGTCTTCCTCTGGATCCTCCTCTTCGTCCTCTACCGGCGCTGGATGGGCCGGTGCTGGTGCGGGTACTGGGATAGGTGGTGCGGGTACTGGGATAGGTGCCCTTGATTGTCGAGATCTGTCGGATGATGATGATGACATAGCCTGCTGGGTTGGTGTAGTTAGTTACGAGTTGCGTATATCACAATATACATATATATATCACATAGAAAAATTGTAGTATAACACATAACAAGATATCACAGTTCGGTGCCAACTAAGTCTAGTTTCGTGTAACAGCTATAGTTTAGGTCTACTTTTAATGCAAACCTGGTTCTCTATAGCTAGAGGCTCTGATGCCAATCTGTCACACCCTCAATTTCCACTTGTGGAATATTACCGCGAGGCGTGTGATCAAACCAGAATCTCAGACACTAGCAATATCGAACGACTCTATATGATTTATTTAAAAGTTTTCCAAAAACATTTGTTGTAAACATGCATAGCCCTTTTCAAAATATCAAGGTTTCAAAGTTTAGCGGAAGCATTAAAATTATGTAACGGGCGCCAACATAAATGCCAAAACCAAAATCCCAAACATTATTCTTAAATAAGACTCGATAAAAATGTCTTGATCAAATGCAAGTGAGTGCACCTAGGGCTCCTAGCGTCCTGAGAAACATGCAAAGAAACAAGTGTCAACATTTAAGAAGAGTGAGTTCACAGGTTTTTATAAGTTCACAAGTTCGGTTTAAAAGATTGTTTTTCCCTGTTATCCCTAACCCGGGATAACGACATAGTTCCATTATTCCTAACCTGGAATAATAATGTTGGTTCGTAAATAAGTTCAATGTTAACATGTAGGTAGCGAACCTAAAGTTACGTCACATAAGAGTTCGCGATCAAAGCTGATTGTTGTTTCCTCAGTGTTGCCAGGTCTATCACTGACCATGGCGAAAGTTAGGCCAAATTAATCACCCGTTGACCATTCCCGGTCGGCTAACACGACTAGCTTGGTTGGGGCTTGTCGGGCCCAGTAGTACTACTATAATTTCCCCGCTATTTAACCCAATAATAACGATCCGAGAGTTAGTTGAGGACTTCCGTGATAAAGCTACTTAGTGACCATAACGTATATTAACATTAACTTAGTTACCGAATAGTTAACGGCGTTAATTTCGCATAACGTAAAAGATAGAGTTGTAGAGCGTATACATGTTTCTCCCCATGTTGTTTAAAACCGGATAAAATAGGGGCCGTGAACTCACCTTAAATTGCTCGGTTAGAATAAACGCAAAAGAAGCAAATGATAGAACCGCTAATCGCGTCCTAACATGTCAACCGATTTAAAGTTAGTGTGTGAACACACTGACACAAAACCCTACGCATAACTAACACATAGTACAGCACACGTAATAACCAATTCGAAACCATAATCATGCATTCAAAGTATCACGATACAAAATAACGATCAAACCAACTTGTCATAAACACAGGTTAACTCATACAACACTTAGGTACACACAAACGCAAGTTATCATGTTTCAGCTTGTACGCTCGTAACTGGGCTGTTTTCGAGGATTTTTATAAAATAGTTTGAACGTTCCAAAAATTCTAGTTTTCTTACAAGGGGTGTCAATTAGTCTGTAGAATTTTGTGTAAAATTTTCAAATTCTAAATCTTTACCAATTATTTATAAAAACTTATATACTAGGCTGCAGTCAGATTCGTCGCTTTCTGACTGCAGTCCACGAGAAAAATTATTTAAAAATCATCGTTCATCCAATTAACAAAATTTCAAAGGGAGATTTTCGACAATTTCCTTCTCCAGTTACTGTACAAATTTCATGACCTAACCCCATAGAGACTATGATTTCCCACTCCATAAACAACCTAAAAATTCTGCAGAATTTACGCAGCTTCAGCTGCTGCACTAAATAACCACTTAAAAATAGCAATCAACCTTAGAAAAATATGAATATGGCGCCATTTGAATCGTTTTTCAAAAATACACGTTTTTGGATTCAGAAAATCCACTTTTCGATATATAATGATCAGGTTACAGCCAACTGAAGTTGGCTGTAAATGTCAATCAGCTTACTGTTTTCGACTTTATCACACTAGAACATGTTTAAACGGTCATGACGCTTAGTTGTATTGATTAACAGCAGGTTAACTTGTCAAATATCATTATATATATCAATATTCATGCAAACCCTAAATATATATAATGATCTTTATCGATAAAACGCAGCCTACGATTTAGTATTCAACATATCATCACAACCGCAAAGATTCGCATATTCATCCGAACTAATCGTACACCACAATAGTTTATCATACTAATAATCATACAAGCACATAATCATGATCAAGATTACACAAAACCTAGTGTGAATCGCAAAACAATTAAACCCTAACCTTGAAACGATGATGATTAGCGAACCGGGACAAGCTTGGAATCAATCCGGGAGTAGACTTGCGCGACCGTGAGAGGGGGGCTGCCGTCAACCTCACTAGGGTATTAGGGTTTTGATTATTTTTTTAAAACATCCCATGAATACCTACATATATACATAAAGGGGGGGCGGTCGCAATAGGGGGGCAGTTTGGGTTAGTGCCTTGGGCCTCAAGTTTGAGTTAATTCCTTGGGCCGCAAGGAGGTGTGGGTCGCAAGGGGGTGTGGGTGGCGGGTTGGGTTTGCTTGGATGCGAAGTCGAAACGTTTCACAGGCTTGGTTCGTTTTATAAATAAAAGTTACTAAAATATTATTCGCGACACGGAGTTTTATAAATATTAAATCACGTATTTGGAGTGAGACGCAATAGATTCACAAACGTCTAATAACACATAGCACGTAATTCGGATACAACCCGTCTAATAACACATAGCACGTAATTCACCCTAAAGATTCACAAAGTTAGCGTAGTTATTCTGAGCGTGTAATTTAATTCTCCTAATTAAATCAGCGTAGGAGTGAATAACCATAAAGTACCACGTTTAAGATACCTGAAAAGCCGGGATGTCACATTATCCCCATGTTGAAAGAATTTTCGTCCCGAAAATTGAGTAAACGCAGTTTAGAATGCAACGCACAAAGATACAGTTTGTTAACGCGGTTTAGAATGCAATGCACAAAGATTCAGTTTGTTAGAATGGTACAAGTAAATCCCAGGCTGTCATACTTGGGGTAGACGGTCATGGAGCAGACGCTCTAGGAACACTTTGCTTCTGTTGTAGAGGTGGACGAGGTCCAAAGGCAACCTTCGGGCGAGCACGTCAAGACTTAGTTACCCCTAGTCTTTGTAGATGTTGGCCTAATCATTCTAGGTTCAGAAGAACCTTCAATAGCTGGAGAACTCGGTCATACAAAACTTTAAGAAGCACCCCGCGGCATACCTAAAAAGACAGAAGGCATAGGAGGCACAACAAAAAATTTCGATGTGGCAAACAAATTACCTGAACTCGTCGAAGTAGAAAGCAAGCCAAACAATGGTGTAGTAGGAATAGAAGAAGATGACATTGGAGTAGATGTAGCCACAGATGTGGCAACACTGATTGATACCACAGAGGAAACAACTGGAAAAGGAGCGGTCATTGTAAGTGAAACTGATCTTCCCAAGACAGTAAGACCACTGGAAACCAAAGTAATAAAAGCACCTGAAGAAATTTCAACCGAAATAACTTCAGTACTTGAAGCTTGAACACCCAAACTCACCACAACTCTTCTCCGTTTGTAAGTCCTGATTGGTTGCAAGATACGAATCGCTCCAGTATCAGGAGGACGACGGTCATCATTGTTATTATCTTTGGAGGAAGAGTCAAATGTGATAGAATCAACATCATCCAACTTCTCTTTATCATCTGGCGAGATCCTGTGATAGAATTAAGATCATCCAACTTCTCTTTATCATCTGGTGAGATCCTGTTTTGTAAATATTTGTGCACCAACTTAAGATATTCCTTTTCTGACAACATTCCATCATCTGTATCTTAAATAGTTCTTTTTCCCTTATCCAACACTCTAGACGTTGGTCCAGCTTCGAGAGATGCATCAAGCTCTAAAATAACAAGATCAGTCTCTACAACAACACTTGGTGCAGAGTAGCAACAGTGGCAACAGGTTGCTCAACTCTTACAATATCAACCGGTTCACTATCAACTGGAGCATCAACCAAAGGTTCATTAATACCAACATTTTCAACAGCTGCCATCTCTACTATCAGTTCTTCCACAACAGGCTCTTCAACTGCAATTGGTTCAGTAACGGGTTCATTCAGCGATGGTTGTTGATGATCAATCTGCGGTTGAAGAACCACCAAATTCTGTACTTGCGGAGGAGCACCATCATCATCCCCAGCTCCAAAAACCTCTTCAATGCCGTTTTGGATTCCAATCCAAGTTTAATCATTAATGGGATTGTAGTTATTTTCTTGAACTATAGCACCAAGCAAAGGATGAGGAACATGAAGAACATTTGCATGTTTTGTCTCTTTTGCATCTTTACAATCTTTAAAAATATGTAGATGCATCAGGGTCTGAGCATACGCTGGCAAATGAGTACCAAGTGGAAGATTGAGAATTAAGTGGCGAAAAATCAGTGTAAGAAACTGTGGGTATAGAATCATCAACCGTTTGTCACCAGGTCGCAATGCGAGATGAGTTTGAAACGCCTGAAAAATCAAAAGGGAGAAACTGTATGGTTGATTGAAGGACCGATCATAGGTGATAGGAGGTTGTGTCCCATTCCATCCATACTAGACTTTCGAGGAGCCATACACTGCATCAACACATGATAGAAGTACCTCCATTGCTTGATAATCATTCCCTTGTATAACTGTCTAGACGGAAAAAGACCTACATACCCAAAAGCTCGAGCACCCCTTTCACGAATGTGCTTAGCATAACACGTTTTCCCATGATCTAATGCACCAAACTGTAAGGCCGTACGAATAACATCTTCGGTAATTACAATTTAAGAACCATTTATAGTACCTTGATTTGTGTTGTTCGTCGAACGACTCAAACGCCAAAAGTCTTGAATGTAAGATCTCACTTTATACACCATTTCTGAAATAGCAAAAAATATTCTTGAACGTCGTAAAAACTGCATTAATCTGAGCATAATCCTCAGCACCACAAACATTTTCGTTAAGTAAAGCGACTTGATTGCATTTAGGCACAAATTCCGTTACTGGAACAGGCGGAGCAGCTGCAGCAGCAGGTTGCACTCCTTGTTTTTCACCTTGTTGTTCAATCATATCTTAGATGCGGATTAATGTCTACCACAATGATAATAGCAAGCACATAGATTTACAGGGACAAAGGTTGAGAGATAAAAGGGGTAGTTTGGTTGTCTGAGATAATGGGTTTTGCTAAATGACTTAAGCATCCGAATTCCTTACCTATAAGCTCGATTAAACCGGATGAGATATAACCCGGAGACAGTTTGACTCCATAACTCTGAGAGACAAAAGAAAAAGGAAATCCAGAGAAACATGTAGAAATTTGGACACTCTGACCCAAGGAATACTATGGAGTGAATTAAGTCTAAACTCGGAATCCAAACATTTAAAACCCGGAGCGCAACTCAGATCCCAAACTCGGAACCAAAAAAAACTCGGAGTCTAAGAGACTTAACCTGAATGAAACGTGTTCAATTTATAACCCGGACCCTAAACCCAGATTTTAAAGGATAAATTTTTAAAAATAGAACCAAATCAAAATTGAACTTTGAAATACATTAGAATTTACTAACTGTTAATTATTCAGAAAATGTTTCTCTAGGAACTCATACTTGGAAAAGTTTCACAACTTGGAATCATATTTACCAAACACCTTAAAATGATGAAATTACCCACACACTAGATTTTTGCACGACCGATTTTTATTGAAAAAGACTTATTTTACAATTACCTATCCTGATGTTTAACACCTTATTAAAGAATGTTCACAACTCCTTAGAGTATCTTTAGAACGATAAACTCCCACATAGACACAAGAGCGTAAAATCTTGTTGATGTTTTCATTTTTGACTAAAATAAAGGAACTAACGCTAAGAGCGTATTTACACTATCTATATTTTTGTGAAGTCAGAGCAAAGAGATCATATCAGTTTTCTCTGTCAATATCCAACATAAGAACATAGATTTCAGATTAAGCACTTAGAATGATATTAGCAATTCAAGACGTTCAACGGTATTGTGGTCCACTTAAGCTTAACCACACTTTCGAACACGGTTTTCAAGATATGCGATTAAATGTGTTAATAACTGATAGTAACTATGTTTACCTACCTCTAAATATACTCCCGTATCAAGACTACCAAACATTGCATCTTACAGGTGAGTATATATAAAAAATCTCTGTATGCGGCTAAACGCGATGCCTTGAGATATGAGGTTAGTGCCACCGCACAGACAGAGAGATGAAGGCTCAACTTTAAAAGGTGGCGTGCCAACATTAGGTATCTTTTTCTGCAGAATTTTGGCAGTTTATACTATGTACCTGGTGGTAAAATAGAAATACAATTTGTCTATCCGGTGATGACAATTTCAAACAGATCATCCGGTGATGATTGTTGTGGTAGAAAAGAAATCCACCTAAGGGGTTTGCGCATAAACGAAGCCCTTAGCAAAGCATTATACGAGGTCCAGGCCATTGCTTACGCAAAATCAGAAGACCAAGTATAACACCCCAGATATTTACAAACATAAAGACCTAGTATCTTAGAAGTTTGGCAATCTATCAAATGAAATTACGGTACCAAGACCATATATTCGAGAGATATACCACACAAGTTACGTAGTTCATTATGTTTATATACCAAAAAAGGTTCTTATTTACGCGTAAAACCTATTGAAGCAACGTATAATGAAGTTCTTACAGTTAACGGTTAAAATTTATATTACTACTATCCTGCATCAGATACGGCTAACCGATGTACTAGCATTGCCCTTTTTTCTCATCACGACTTCATTGTTACATTTTTTCAGATGTTTTTGTATTTTCTAAAAATATAATCCGACACCTAGGAAAAATATTATTTGAGTTTTTAATATTTGTAAAGCAGTAAAAACTTTACATTAAAACATAAAATAAAGTTTCTATGCAAGTTTCTAAAAGCATTTTACTTGGGTTGATCATGCCGATCATTCGGACCAGATTCTCAAATCTAGCCTGATCGAATGTCTTAGTAAACAGGTCGGCAAGATTATACAAAGTATCTACCCTAACCACCTCGATGAAATCCTTTTCAGCATAGTTGCGAATGAAATGATGCCTAACGTCTATGTGCTTAGTGTGTGAATGGTGAACCAGATTATTAGTAATGGAAATGGCAGAGTTATTATGGACAAGAATCGGAGTTCGAGTAAAATTCAAACCGTAGTCTCTCATTTGTTATTGAATCCACAAAACTTGAGCACAACAGCTCGAAGCTGCAATGTACTCGGCCTCGCACGTGGATAAAGACTCGACAATTTGCTTTTTGCATTGCCAAGTCACGAGACGGTTTCCAAGCAGTTATGCGCCACCAAAGGTTGACTTTCTATTAACTGGGCACCCTCCGAAATCTGCATCAGCATACGCTATCAAATCCAGACCTCCTTCAGCTGGATACCACAATCCAAGCTTAGGTTTCCTTTTCAGGTATTTGAAGATGTGTTTGACAGCCTTCATATGAGACTCCTTCGGAGTTGAATGGTACCTGGCACAAAAATGTCACACCCCGACCGCGTAAAACAACAAAACACGGTGGAAACATCGGGGAGTCATGTAACAGAATTATTGTTTCACAACACATGGTACATAAGGTTTTGTATTACTGAATTGTTAAATTACAGTGTCTTGGAATAAAATCAAACTAAACAGAACATTTGTCTTTCAAATTTTAATTTAGTTTAAGGCCCAAGTCCTCCCTATGGGAAGCATGCTCAAATCAAATATTCGCTCCTAAAACATATGTGAAAATAACACGTCAGCATAAAAATGCATGTAACTTTTATGCTCCGCAGAACTCTACAACAGAATGGTGTTGTTGAAAAAAGAAACAAAACTTTGGTTGAAGCATCCAGAACCATGCTGGCCCATGCTAAATTGCCTACTTACTTTTGGGCAAAAGCCATTGCAAATGCATGTTTTACACAAAACAGATCCATTATAAACAAAATACTTTAGAAAGCACCTTACAACATTATAAATGGAAGAATCCCAAATGTAAGATTTTTGCACACATTTGGTTGTAGATGTTTTGTTTTTAATGATTTTGAAAGTCATGATAACTTTGAAAAAAAAGAAGAAAAAGGAATTTTCCTTAGTTATTCTTTGTCCTCAAAAGCTTATAGGGTTTTTATCTTAAACACTAGGACTATCAGATAAAGTTTGTATGTATCATTTGATGATTCATCAGAAACAGAAATTTTTGATGAGTTTAAAAAGGAAATAAACTTTTCTGGTAAACTGGAAAATCCTAATCATCTTCTCAATATTCTAACTGAAGAGCTTCTAGAACATAATCATCTGAACACAGGTAAATCAAAACTCCAATCATGTACTAACCCTGTAGGACCAGTGGAGAATCTGTTAGATATTCTGACACCAAATCAGAATTCTGAACATCTACCAGAAATGTCCCAGAACATCAGAATTCAGATTCTTGCACTACTACCGAAACAGCTGCTCAGGGGAAGCTTCTGATCCATCAGAACTAAGCAACTTCACACAACAATCTATGATGGATCAAGGCACATACTCAGTCTAACATTATTGGAAATCTAGAAGAGGTGTCAAAACAAGATCTGCAACAGCACATGAATGTCTATATGCTAGTTTTCTAAGCATGATAGAACCAAAATCTGTCAAAGAAGAACTCAATGACTCTAATTGGATACAAGCAATGATGAAGAGCTTGACCAGTTTGATAAAAGTCAAGTATTGAATCTGGTACCTAGACCAAATGATAAGTCAATCGTTGGTTCAAAATGGGTATTTAGAAACAAATCTGATGAACATGGAACAATAATAAGGAATAAAGCTAGACTAGTGGTAAAAGGCTAATGTCAACAAGAAGGAATAGACTATGATGAAACCTTTGCACCAGTAGACAGATTAGAAGCTGTCAGAATATTCCTTGCTTATGTTGCATCAAAAGATTTTAAAGTCTATCAGATGGATGTAAAATCAGCATTACTGATTGGTAAGATTGAAGAAGAAGTATATGTGCATCAACCAGAAGACTTTGTTGATCCCAAATTTCAAAACATGTTTACAAATTAAACAAAACCTTGTATGGTTTGAAGCAAGCTCCTTGAGCATGGTATGAAACTCTCTCAAACTTCTTACTTAATTATGGGTTCACAAAAGGTACAACTGACACAACACTCTTCCTCAAAACACATAAAGGTCACACTTTGTTGGTCCAAATTTATGTTGATGCCATTATATTTGGATCAACAAATGAGAAATATTGCAAAAAGTTTGAAAAATTAATGACTAATCACTTTGAAATGAGCATGATGGGTGAGTTAACAATTTTTCTAGGTTTACAAGTTAAACAAAGAAATGATGGCAAATTTTTGAGTCAATCCAAGTATGTCAAAACAGTTTTAAACGAATACTCACTTGAAAATTGCTCAACCTCAAAAACTCTCATGGCAAAAGTAATAAACTTGATTCTGATACAGATGGAAAAAGTGTAGATATAAAAACCTATAGAGGTATGATAGGATCACTACTGTACTTAAGAGCAAGCAGACCAGATATTATATTTGCAACATGTTATCTTGCAAGATATCAGTGTAATCCTAAAGAATCTCATCTAAAAGTAGCAAAAGGGTTTCTAAAATATGATGAAGAAAATTCAGAAAACATTTTGTTACAAAACAAAAGTAAAAAATGTGAATCATCAGAAGATTATCATAATTCCAACAGAAATTCTGATAATCCATCAGAAAATGCATAAACTCACCAGAAATCTGGTAACTAATCAGATTTGTTGGTGCATAATGTCTATGTCTTAGTCTTATATCGAGTCTGTATTGTATAGAGCTGAATAGGCTAGGCGTATGATGTATTTATAGTTGAAATGGCCATGTTCGCTCATAGTGACCATGTAAGGTCAAGTTCGGCCGAACTTGCCTTGGCAAGTTCGCCCGAACTTCACTACTTCATTAGCGGACTTGATAGCCTATAAATACCTAGCTTGTGATCCTCATTTGTAACTTTGGCATTTTGAAGGCGAAGCTCTGTCAGTTTGTAATCTCAATGTTTAATCAATGAAACTGATGGTTAACTGATTAATTCTTGTCTATTGGTAAACACGACGTAATATTTCCGCTATTATGGACGTTAGATATCAAATTTAGGTTCCTCAGCATCGAGGATCGGTCTTACAAGTGGTATCAGAGCTAGAACAGCCTGATTTGATAGTATCAAGACAAGAACACTTCTATTTCATCTCCATTCTTCTATTTTTCTTAACTTTTTCATCAAAAATGAAGAATTCACGGTCAAATCTTTTCAATTTTGAATATATCATGTAAAATACAACAAAGATAAACCCTTGAAAGATTGGAGACCAAATTCAACCGAAATCATGTCAAAATTTTGAAAAAACCATGTTTTCCAAAACTTGTTCATCGAACTTGTTTAACCAAGTTCGACCGAACTTGTGTTAAAAACTCATTTTTTCAGTGATTTTTTACCAAGTTCGCCCGAACTTGAGTTATTTTTGAGAAAATTTTGCCAAGTTCGCTAGAACTTGAGTGAATTTTTGAAGAAAATTTGTTAAGTTCGCTCGAAGTTGCTAGAATTTTATTGAACTTTTGTCAAGTTCGACCGAACTTGATAAATTTCAAAACATTTTAGCTAAGTTCGCCCGAACTTGCTAGTTCTTCATCAAAGTCTGTTGCTAAGTTCGCTCGAACTTACAAAATCTTTACAAGATCCATCAACAAGTTCGTCCGAGGTTGATTAAAAGGAATTTTTCAAAACAAAATCACAAGTTCGACCGAACTTGTGATAACTCAAAGAATTCTTCATTTCAACTACAAGTTCGACCGAACTGGTAGTAAATCTAACATTTTCAAAAGTTTTTGAGTATTTTCAGGGTACACGTCTCGTTATTCACAATGGATGATATTCAAAGAGCTTTCATGTCCGAATCTAGTCGTCAAATGCCAACGTGATTCATCAAGTCAATCTTGATAATGAAATGAGAACGACTGTTAAACCGCCCAAGATAATGAGCATGGACGAGTAGGAAGCATGGAGAGAGAAATTTACGTATTGAGTTCAAGCCATGCATTTCGCAGGCTGAGTGTCGATTGAAAGAGGTTACACTGTTCCGGTGGATGAACATCAGCAAGTTCTTGAGAAGTACAATTACTCGACGGTACAGAAAGAAGAATACATTACTGAGAAAAAGATGATCAGTCTAATCCAACAATCTGTCAAAGAAGATATTCTCATTTTGCTACCGGAATACACAACTGCAAAAGATCTCAGGCTCTCACTTCAAAAGAAGTATCAAGGAAGCGCGGAGATGATCAAAAGCAAGAAAGCTCTTATTATGAAAGAGTTTGATATCTTCAACATGCTGAGGGGTGAGACCATGAAGCAGATGATTGAACGCTTCTGTCATCTTAAAGTTCAAATGCGAAGACACGGTCTTGAGAAGACGGAACAAGAGTACATCGACAAGCTTGCAGACGCTCTACCAGATGGAGAGTGGACTACTTATCTATTGGTTCTGAAGGAAAGCGATAAATGGGAATTCTTCAAGCTGTCAACATTTATCGATAAACTCGAAGGCCATGAAATGGAACTATTGAAGATTGCAAAGTCAAAGAACGCTGAGGTAGTTCAAGACGTTGGGTTGTACTACAAAAGTGGAATGCAAGACAACATTTCAAGTCCAAAAATTGGGACAGCATTTAGTGCGAACATGAATGCTTCTCCACAAAACCAGAGTCAATCACAACCTCATTATGATCAGAGTCCAAAGAGTTCGTTCTCAAGCACTGGTTCAAATTCATCTTATCAAAGTCAAGCAAATCAGAATCAACAATCAAATTCTGATTCGAATGTATACAAGTGCAACATCGCAGTAAATTTGAACAATGTTGTTTCGGAACAAGTTGCTAAACAGCATATGTCTCTTCTTGCCACTGTTCTGGAGTCATACAAAAGTCTTGTAGCCGATAAAATTGGAAATCCTGAAATGACGGCAGAAGATTATGACCAAGTGGATAACTTGAGTTAATGGATATTAAGTGGTGTTTAGCATCTATTATCCGAAGGGTCACAAAGTTCGATGCTCTCAGTGGCCGAGATATCAGAAATTCTAGCAAGAAGTTGGGCTTCGACAAGTCAAAGGTTACATGTTTCGATGTCGCCAAAAGGGTCACTTCAAGAGAGATTGCAAAAATCCTGAAGCAACAGGAAATCAAAGTCTGTTCGGAGGAGGCAACGAGTATTACAAGAAGTCACTTCAATACAAGCCATTTCCAAAGAAGACTCAGGTTGAAATCCAAGAGAAACCAAATAGTAGCAGCAATGAGAAAGCTATGGTTGCATCAAACGAAGATGATGATTTCGACTGGAACTCATACATCGGTAAAAAGACCGGAGTTGCATTAATGGCTGAAATTGTTGAAGATACTTCTGCAGAAGAAGCAACGGCTTTGGAGAATATTCTGCTGGAACAATATTTCCAACAACAACGAGAAGAGGAGGAGTATATCCACATGTAGAAGCAAGGAATTTTATCTCCTAATTCTTGTGAAAATTTTGCAGGTCATTTTGATGGAAGTCCTCGGGAGCCAGTTCCCGAAAAGAAATCAACTGATGAAGTGGTCATTGATGTTACTAAAGAAGTGAATGCTGAAAACCTCAAGGACATTATCGATAAAGCCTTGATGGCAAATCTAACCAAGGTAGGTCCAGAGGTAAATGAAGTTGTCAAAGTACAATTTGAGGTTGAGAAACCTTGTAAAAAATGTACCGAACCATGTTCTGAGTGTGCCGAAAAATCAAAGATCATCGCTAAAAACAATGTGCATAATAAACTTTTGAAATACGATTATCGCACAATGAAGGAAGCTTATGACAAAATGAAAAATGATTATGGTAGGCTTGATAGAAATAACATCGAACAACATGATACCATAAGGATGTTAAAAGGAATAGTAATGGATAGCAAAAAGCGATTAATATCTATATTAACACCATTGCTGAAACTAAGCAACAACCCCAGGACATGACAATTGAAACAGAGCGTGTTCAACAACTTTTGAGAAGTTACACATGTAATGCATATGTCATTGATCACATTCTTCCAACAATTCCATCGGAAGAGAAACCTAAAAAGAAAATTGGTAAAGAATACAGTAATGTTCCTCCACCCCTATGTGAGAAGTATTGTCGCAAATCCGCTGATGGGATGGATAAGGCACTCAACATTGAGTTGTTATCTGAAAAGAAAACTAAGCTGCCAGAGAACATTGATGTACTCTATACTAAAACAGATGATGAAAATGCTGTGGTTAAAAAGGTTGTTGAAAATGTTTTGAATGATTCTGATGAAGGCAGCTTTAAAAGCGCCGACTCGAGCTTAAGGAATTCAGATTCACTGTCTGAAGATGACGATACATCATCGGAGAATGATCTATGTGATGATCCTAATGTTGTCATGTACAAAATTAAGGAATCTGATAGATTATATTTTGATGATAGTTTTCCAATTCAGAATGTGAAGGAAGAATTGTTAGACAAATTCTTTAAACCTCGTGGAAGTCACATCAGATGATCTGGAGATTAATGAAAAGAAATTCTATTCCAAACCTAAAAGAAACAACTAACGAAGGAATGGTGGTGATCATCCGGAAAACCGGAGAGCTGGGTTGGGATTAGAAGAATCAGATGAACCTAAAAAGAAAGTGTCACCATTTCATGAATACAAGAATAAAAACATGAATTTTGTAAATGGGACGGACACGGTTCATGAGGAAAGTTTGATCGGGAAACAATCAAACGATGAGTTTAAGAAACAAAAAGAACTTCGAGATAAAGCCAAAACTACAAGTGGTGTCAAAACAAGTGGTGTAAAACCCACAAAAGGACATCCACATGATTCTCGGATCTGTTTCGAGTGCAACGAAATTGGTCATATTGCACGTTACTGTCCGAAATCAAAGCTGGCTTATCTTTGAAGGAAAGAAAGTTCAAATGTTGTGAAACCGAAGCAACCAGTGTTTGTAAAACCTGTAAAGATTTTGAAAAGAAATGAATCAAAAGCTGAAGTCAAACCTAAGTTTGAAAATTCAATTTTTGAAAAAGGTGAAACTTCAAAGGCTAATGAAAACAATTTTTACATCAAGAAGGCTAACATAAAATCTCAAGCCTGGATTGCAAAGAAACGGTCAACAACATCTGAGATCACTAAGTCTGAGCTTGTTAAGACTAGTGATAGTATGAAAGAATCAAAATCTGAAATCATGATTGAAACCACATCTGAAAATGTTAAAACTACAAGTGGTAAAAATTCAAAAGATAAAAAGACAGTAAAGTTTTCAAACATAAACATCATAGAAAATCCAGATGATGATTATGAATTTGATTATGCTGATGCGTGTGGATTCGATTATGCTGATGAATGTGAGTTTGATTTTGATGATGGTTATCTAATTCAACCCAAGACCAAAAAGGCTTGGGTCTCGCTTTTTAAATAGATTGTTGAAATGTGCAGGGGCTCCAGAGATCCGTACTTTCTAAGTGGATTTTGGATAGTGGAGCGTCCAGGCATATGACGGGAATGAATGCGTTGCTATTCGACATAAAAGCTATCAATGGTAGATATGTTAGATTTGCGGGTAACCAGGGTAGAAGGATAGTCGCCGAGGGAAAACTCTCCAATGGCGTCGTTTCATCCGATCATGTGAATTATATTGCAGAGTTGGAAAACAATCTTCTGAGCATATCGCAAATTTGTGACAAGAAGTTCACGGTGCATTTTAACGACAAAGAGTGTATTATCTTGAAGCCGGGATTCAAAATACCAGATGCGTGGATTCTGATGCGAGCACTTCAAGAGAAAGATCTATATGTTCTTGATATGGGTGTTGCTACCACTTCATCAAATCAGCACAGTGTTTGTGACAAAGGCTACTGAAAAGGATTCTATTCTTTGGCATCGTAAAATGGGGCATATTCATTTGCGAAAAATGAATTTCTTGGTTCATAATGATCTTGTAGATGGTGTAAATCGTCGGAGCTTTAATATGACTAATCACTGCTTAGAGTGTAAAAAGGGAAAGCAGATCAAGAAATCTCAACCGAAGAAAATTCTAAACTCAATCAAGTTGCCATTAAAACGTATCCACATGGATTTATTTGGTCCTGTACATGTTCGAAGCATCTCAGGAGACTTATATTGCTTGGTCATTACAGATGACTATTCGAGATATTCGTGGGTATTTTTTCAAGAATCAAAAGACAAAACGTTCGAGAACTTGGTTATTCTATTCAAGAAACACGAGAACCTTTATCATCTGCGGTCAGACGCATTTGAAGTGACAACGGCACAGAGTTTAAGAATAACAAAATGAAGGAATTCTGCAACGCAAAAGGGATTTTGCACGAGTTTAGTGCTCCCTATGCTCCACAACAAAATGGAGTAGCTGAACGGAAAAACAGAACTTTGATTGAAACTGCGAGAACCATGCTTGCAGATTCTAAACTTCCAATCAGCTTCTGGAGTGAAGCGGTTGTTGTGGCTTGCTACACACTTAAAAGAGTTCTCACTGTCAAACCAACAAAGAAAACATGTTTCGAGATGATAAACCGACGGAAGCCAAATTGAAATTCTTAGAACCATTTGGTGCGCCATGCACTGTAATCGATCAAGATGGAAAATTTGGGGCTAAATCTCTTGAGGGTTTCTTTGTCGGATATGCGAGTCCATTAAGAAGACTATATGTTCCTTCGTTGAGAAAGGTTATTGAAGCACAGCACGTGGATTGTTTCAACTATACAGATCCTATTCAAAGGAAAGGTGACACGTGGCTGTTTAACTATCAAGACCTTTGGAAATCATTCGACTTGCCGAAAGAACCGTCTGACGAAGAAGTTGTAGCGTTATACTATCTTCACCAGTCAGCGAATCAAGAACAAATCATTAGACCAATTGTGGTTAATCAACCCACATTGGATTCTTCATCTTCCGAGCAGGTCCAAGCAATAGCAGTAGTGTTCAAGTTGAAAATACTTCTGAAACAGAAGTAACACCTGCTACACCTCTGGTGAATGCTTCTAATGAATCAAAAAACACAACAGTGCCCAGTACACCTCAGAATCAGAATTTTGATTCAGATGAAGCACCAACATTTGATGCTTATGATGAAACTTTATCGATTGAAGAAGTTGAGCAGATTTCTAACCTGTTGAACCAATCTGCTAGTCCGAGAAATCAGAATGAAGCTTCGACAAGTACTCCTAATGTTGATGTGAACAGTGATCTGATTGTTTCAAATCAGAAAAGGTTAGTTGATGTTCCAACAGAAGAAATGCCACGATCATATTCGTACCATCCTTCAACGAATATTATAGGATAACTACAAACCGGTGTGCGTACACGAAACCAAATCAACAAAGCACTTAGTTGTTTCTACACCCGAGTTCCACCAACTCAGAATTACTGCTACTACTCATGTTTTATTTCTCAAATTGAGCCAAAGACAATTATGAGGCTCTAGCAGAAAAGAATTAGGTGATAGCAATGCAAGAGGAACTTTTACAGTTCGAGAAGTTGGATGTTTGGAAGCTTGTAGACTTGCCACCGAAGCAGAAAGCTATTGATACAAAGTGAGTCTTCAAGTGTAAAAGAGACGATCGGGGGGTTATAGTCAGAAACAAAGCTCGGCTGGTTGTCAAGGGATTCCACCAGCAGGAAGGTATAGACTATATGGAGGTATACGCACCGGTTGCGCGATTAGAATCTATCCGCATGTTCCTAGCGTTCGAAGCTTGGAAAGGATTTAAGGTGTACCTGTTGGATGTAAAATCTGCATTTCTCTACGGTAAACTTTGTGAACAAGTGTATGTTGGCCAACCACCGAGGTTTGTCGATCCATTGAACAAGAACAAAGCATATCTCCTGGATAAAGCCTTGTACGGTTTACACCAAGCCCCGAGAGCTTGGTACGAGACGTTATCCCAACATCTTGTTGGAAATGGTTTTACACGAGGCACAGTGGATAGCACTTTGTTTACCAGAGAAGTTGGATCGCATCTGGTAATAGTACAAATCTATGTGGACGATATCATTTTTGGTTCTACGGATGACAGTCTGTGCAAAGAGTTCGACAAGATCATGAATAAGAACTTTGAGATGTCCTCGGTGGGCAAAATGAAGTTCTTCTTAGGTCTTAAGGTGGATCAGCTTCCAGACGGGATATTCATTCATCAGACTAAGTATGTGAACGGCATTCTCAAAAAGTTTGAAATGGATTCTTCGAAACCGCTTTCGACAACGCTGGCACTGAACCATGGGATTTGCGTAGACAAGACAGGAACGAAAGTTGATGAAACACTGTATCGATCGATGATAGGTTCATAAATGTATCTAACGGCATCGCGCCCAGACATCATGTATCCTACTTGCTTATGTGCGAGATATCAGTCAAGTCCTCGAATGTCACTCTTGCAGATAGTCAAGCGAATCTTCCGTTACTTGAAAGGTTGCCCAAGCACCGGCCTGTGGTACCCCAAGAACGACAATTTTGATCTCACTGGATACGCTGACTTGGACTTCGGAGTGGACAAACTGAATTCGAAATCTACAACTGCAGGATGCCAGTTCTTTGGCACACGTTTGGTAACATGGCAGTGTAAGAAACAGACCACGGTCTCTCCCTCAACCTGTGAAGCGGAATACATTTCTACTTCCAGCTATTGCTCTCAAATCCTCTGGATTCAGCAACAGATGAGGGATTATGGTCTGCAGTTTCTTGACACACCTTTATTTGTAGATAACAAAGCAGCCATCGATATAACTAAAAATCCGGTTCATCACTCACGTACAAAACCCATTGAAATTCGATACCATTTCATTCGTGATTATTACGAAAAGAAATTGGTTCGAATAGAAAAAATCCACACCGACGAACAAAGGGCTGATTTTTATACCAAAGCATTTCCATTAACAAGATTTAAATATCTACTGCGACTTAACGGTATTAAAAATTTGCGTACGGGTGCGGAAGCTAAGGTTGAATACGGATCAGATGACAATTCACGTAATCCTCATTAGTTTGTATGGTTTGTAAATATCTTTCTACTTTAGTATTTCTTAAAAATCTAAAATCCAAAAATATGTTTTTGATTTTAGGGGGAGAAGAAATATTTGGGAAAATACAAAAACATATGAAAAATTCAAAAATGTACAAAAACATTGAAAAAGACAAAAAGAATTCAATGTCACAAAAAGGAAATGATAGTACATCAGTGGACTATCACAGTAATAAAGGAGTCTTACTATGGATGTGTTGATACGCTTAACACGTTCAGTAAACTGTTTTCGAGATATAAACTAAATTTAGCAACTGCTTAATCTTGTGGATTAACATATCTTGGATATATGGACTTAGTACCCCGAAATTTCGTTTGAGAGATTGCCTGATTCTGAGATACGAGGTCTTTATAGATAGTTGATATCTGGGGTATTATTCAAGTTCTTCTGATTTTGCGGAAGCAATAGCCTAGAACTTCTATAATACTTTCACTATAAACCCAAAAACTGCATGCAAATTTGTAAAGTATCGAAAGATCTAATCATTTGCAGTGCTAAAAATATTCCTGAAGTGGAATACACCTGAAAGACGAGCCTTCATCTCTTTGTCTGTACGGTAGTACTAACATCAGCTCTCAAGGCATCGCATTACCCTGATACATATATCAATTACGCTATATTCACCTGTAAGATGAAATCTAGGGAATCTGGATACGGGAGTATATTCAAGAAGTGGGATACACAGATAAGTCAAGTTTCATAATTCATACCTTAACATATCTTGAAACAGTTGAGAAACGTGGTGAAGTTTAAGTGGACAAATATATCGACAATCTAGGTAAACGAGTTTAAAACTTAAAGTCATCAAAAGGTCAATGGTACTGGTGATATGTCTGTAAATATGTTTGTACATAGTTTACTTTGTCCTGTATGTAGTTTATCAGCTTTACAGATTAAATCCAAAAAGATTTTCAGTAGTTTTAGCATAAACTTACAAAAAATTCAAAAAGATTTTATTTCTACATTGTTTTCAGCAAACCAATGATGGAGAACGAGTCTACGAAGTCTGGTAAGATGCTAGAACTGGTGGGAATCTCTTTGACAACGGGCTGGGAGCTAATCTGTTAAAATCTGAAAAGTAAAAATAATAAAAAAGTTCATTAATTTGAAACTTTGTTTTTGAAAATATCAATTGTTTGTTCGTAACGGGTCAAACCGGGGTCATTAACTTGGAATCGGCAGACAAATCGGTTAACAAAGGTCATTAGCTTGGACTTGGTCAACTTAGTGGATTTTCATAACTGGTAATAAGTTGGAAAGTTCAGGGGTAAAAATAAAAATTTTGAAAAATTGGTTTTAGGGTTTGGCAAGTTCGGCCGAACTTGCTAAACAAAATCAATTTTAACAAATAAGCAAGTTCGACCAAACTTGCAGATGGATTGCTGAGTTATTTTGAGATAATTTCGCCCGGACTTGCTGGGCCTTGTCAACTGGGCTTGCAAGTTCGCCCGAACTTACCAGGATATAAGTATCCGGCAAGTTCGGCCAGACTCATTTACCTGATTCCATATTGTCTCTGAGCGAACTTCTGAGAGTTTGAGCGATCTTGAGTTTTTGGCAAAATCATATAGTTACGCTGCCTAAATTTGATTGTTCTTGGTGATTTGCACACCATCTACAATGGCTGAGGTATAAAATCGATGTTTGGACCGTGAATTGAACCATCATTAAAAAGTCAGATCTAAAAACTTAAAAACTGATAGTTCTAAATGTAGTTGGACAAAATTGAACTTAAGATAAGAATCTACATGTTAAATCGACCTTGTAAATGTTTTGGATTGGTTTGTAATGGTGAATTGTATGTGAACAGATGTTAAAGTTGGAGAAGACGACAAGTTCGACCAAATTTGTTGTCAAGTTCGACCAAACTTGAATAAAAAGTCTTGTTAAGACATGTTCGACCGGACTTATTATCAGAACATAAATAAAAACAAAGAACCATGAATAAGTTCGACTGAACTTCAAATTTTAACTATTGAAAGAATATGTGGAAGTTCGCCCGAACTTGGTTTAGGGAAATCTGAATTTTTGTTTAGAGTAAAAGTTCGCCTGAACTTATATAAAGAACATGTTGTTAAGGCATGTTCGGGCGAACTTGAACAAAATACAATGTATTAACACTTAATCAAGTTCGCCCGAACTTGATAAAAGTGTTAGTAAAATTTTGTAATTTTTCTCGTAAAGCGTGCTAAGTATTTTGCGTCGTTTTTCAGGCACAAGTTCCAGAGCGTGTAATCTCAGTGGAATTTTCTAAGACGCACAACACCTGTATTACGCTCGACAAATGAATCTGTCCATCGCTTAAGGAATACGACAGTATATTGAAGTTTTTGGAGGAAAGTCCTATTCACCGGGCTATCACAGAGCGCACAGTATCATATAGATCTCATACTTTTCATTTCTGGATGAATGGGAGCCTAGTGAAGATCAGAAGTTAATTGTTTCATCTGTGCAAGTCGGCAATGTAGTCAAACCGATCACCGTAATTGAAGATGATATACGCAGAGTGTTACAATTCAATGATAACAAAGACGATCCGATTTATCTTGATGAGAGGATGATCAGGGGGTGTTTCTTTAGGATGGGTTACAAAGGAAGTGTGAATAAGCCGACGTTGAAGAAAGGGGAAGTGCCTAACCTCTACAAGCTCTTAATGGACGCTATTATCCATATTTTTAGTCACCGAAAGGCGGGTCTTGACGATGTTCAAGATTATCTGGCCTGCATGGCAACGGCATTAATTCTGAAAAAGCCGTTCAACTTCTCAAAGCTTGTCTTTATACATATGTCGAAGAACATGGAGGATTCAAGGCTATGTCTTTATCCAAGATTCGTGCAGATGTTGATTGATGAGAAAAAAAAGAATATAGCACGGGATCTGAATGATGTGTTTTATCTAGTTCATCTTGATGAGACGACAGTGAAGAAGCTCATAAAGTTTCAAAAGCAAGCTTCAGCTCCTGTTGCAAAACCAGTTTTCAGAGCTATTAAAGATGCTAACTATATTGTGCCGCCAGACAATAAATGGAGGAAAGATGATAGCGACGATGAGAAAGAGCTTAACGCTGAGAAAGAATGGTTTAAGGAATTCAAGCCGAAAGCTAGAAGTGAATGGTTCTTAAAGGCAGAAGTTGATAAGCCTAAAAAGAAACGATCTGCAAGGAAAATTGAAACAATGCTCGTAGATGAAGATGAACCTGAGAATGTTCAAGTCGAAGCAGGTTCAAGTGCAGCAGTTAATATTGAAAGTCAAGAAACTGTGAAAGCAACATAAGATGATGTTATTTCTGCTACTTCAGAAATGATGATTCTCTTGAAAGAATTACAAAGAAGAATATAGCAGAGACTGAGGTAGAAAAGACAAAACAGACTGATGCTGATTCCGAATCAGGAAAAAGAGTCAGATGAGGAAAGACCAAAGAAGAAATCTGAACGTGTTAAGTCTGCAACTGTTTCGTCGACAAAGACTACAGGGTCTCCTCAAACTAAAGGAAAGAGAAAATCAAAGAAAGAGCAAAAGGCCGTAAGCAAAAGATACAAAAGATCGTTGAAAAGCACAGAAGTGACACACGAACCTTCTGGCGCACAGGAGAAAGGAGTTACACAAGAACCTCCTACCCAAGAACCTCTTGTTGTTGATATAAGTGAAGCTGAACGTCCAGGAGTCACACACGAACCTCCTTTGATTATTGCATCAGAAGCTGAAAGGCCAGGAGCTACACAAGAACCTCCCATGTCTAGTTTTGTGGAAGATGCTATTATTCAATCACCGGTTGCTGCAACGACTTTGAATCTTGAAAGTTCTACACCAAAGAAGTCTACACCAAAGGCTGCAACTCCAAAGTCAACACCAAAAACTCCAAGAGGGCCTAATATTTTTCCTGATATGCATAGCGATCCGATAAGTCTGCAGGATTTAAAAGATTTCTTTCCAGAGACTAACGTTGAACTTCTGGAAAAACGTGTCATGGCATTAGAAGACAATGTGGCACAAAATGAAGTTGAAAAAGCAGAGCTTATTCAGAAAATGAATCAAAATGCGGTTGAGAAAGAGATTTTGGATGACAAAATTAAAGTGTTGGAAAATGAGCGTGAGTATTTTAAAGCGTTGATCGAAAGTCAGCAAGATGCGAATGAGAAGATGCAGACAGAAATTTCAGAGTTAAAGTCAATTCAAGCCCTAAATGATCAAAGATTCTCCAGGATGCAGAAAGTGTTATCTAATGCACTGGGTATCGACTTCATCAAAGAATATGATCGTCTAGATGAACAGGAAGCTAAAGAACGCTCTGAGAAAGAATTAGCTGCGAGCGGTAAAGGAAAGAATGTTGAAGGTGAAGCACCTACTTCTTCTGTAGCTACAGAGAAGTCTATTAATGATGTGATTCTAGCTTCTGAGTCTGATATTCTAAAGGTTGACGAATCTGTCAAGCCTTCTGATCCTATTACTGCTTCTGAAGAAAAAGACGATGAAGAAGCTGAGAAAGATGATAAAGAGGATGAAGAGGAAGGAGGATATGTGGATTGGAATGTTGGTGATGATGACGATGATTATGATCAAGGTAGTACTAGCATTAAAGTTACTGAAGCCAAAGTCGCTGATGACTTTGATTTTACTGATCTTATGAATGATGAGTCGAATAAGATGGAAGATAAAGTTGAGGGGGAGTCAGGGAAGACAGGGCCTTCAGATGATATAGATTTGTCAGATGTTGATCGATTTGCAAAGCCAGTTGCTGCAGTACCCACGAAGCCGTTAATGTTGATGTTGGAACATAATGTGGAAGAAGGTGAGTATGTGCACAATTATTCAAAAGAAGATTTGGCGAGATTGGTTGAACTTGAAAGTTTAGAGTTGATTTCGAGGAAGTTTTGAACGTTAACACTTTTGAGCCAAATGATTATCAGTATACTAGAAGATTGGAAGCTGATGAGTATAACAGGGTGATCGTGGAGGATTCGTCTTCTGATGATGAAACGGATCATACTACAAAGTACGTCGGTCTTAATACTGAAAGTTTTCCTACTTTCGAGGAGATGTACAAGCAACCCGATGAAGACATGCTTAAGGAAAAGATTGAAGAGTCTCTACGAGAGGGTAAAGTTCCTAAACCCATGACGAAGGAGGAAATCGCTCAAGCGAAGAAGTCCTGGTTTAAAGAGATGCCTCGCGAACGTAAGTTTCGACGTCCTCTAGCATTCTTTACCAGAGACAAAGATGTTTCATTGGGAGATATTTTGAGTTAGGGTTGGTTCAAAGAGCTTAATGTTTATGCAATTAAGAGGGAATTTGGAGTGAAATACTTCAAGTATCTTTCTAATTTCAAGACTTTACCTTATTGGGATGTGGAAGAGTTAGTGCAGACTGTGAATGTTACATATCACATGAAGTATATTGATCAATTATTGTGGAAAATGATCAAGTATGAAGTAGTAAAAGGATTCAACCACTGGAAGCCTTTTATTGCTAGCCGCAGAATCAAGACAAACAAGCACACGGGAGAAAAAGACATAACGTTGATCATGAAACGTCCAAGAGCCATGAGGAATATGCCGCTAATGCCAATTAAACAAGACTTCTATCCTTTGTTCAAGTGGTGGCAAATAGATTCAGCTACTTGTGAAGCAGTTATTGTTCTGAAGTTTGAAGAACATTTTGATATAACAAAGGAAAGGGTTGAGGTGATGGGTCATCAGGGAATGAAGGGTTTATGGAGGACAATTAGGATTCTGGATCCTATGTGGCTTGTGAACTGCTCGAGAGAAGATATCAAAACCCTTTTCTATAGCAAGATTGTTTTTGAAGAACGAGAAAAGGTACAAGTGATGCAGTTTCAGAGAGTTGTAAACGTTTGTTATGCACGCGAAGTCAATTCTGGAAAGATGTGGCAAACGAAGTGGAGAGATTTAGAAAGGGTTGAGTTTCTAAAGGAGGAGAAGCGTCTTGAAGCAATTAATGAAAGAACTAGGAAGGCAAGTGTTAAAAGATTTCAGCATTTGAACAAAGTGCCTCCTACAGACTAGACGCCGGATCCGAAACAAGAGCGACCAAAGAAGCCGTACAAGAACTTCTTCGGTCATGTGCGTTAACGTTTATATGAAGACAGAGTTTTGAAGACTGATACAAGACAAAGACTATATCCAAGGGGGAGTCTGTTGGTGCATAATGTCTATGTCTTAGTCTTATATCGAGTCTGTATAGTATAGAGCTGAATAGGCTAGGCGTATGATGTATTTATAGTTGAAATGGCCAAGTTCACTCATAGTGACCATGTAAGGTCAAGTTCGGCCGAACTTGCCTTGGCAAGTTCGCCCGAACTTCCCTTGGCAAGTTCGCCCGAACTTCCCTACTTCACTAGCGAACTTGATAGCCTATAAATACCTAGCTTGTGATCCTCATTTGTAACTTTGGCATTTTGGAGGCGAAGCTCTGTCAGTTTGTAATATCAACGTTTAATCAATGAAACTGATGATTAACTGATTAATTCTTGTCTATTGGTAAAGACGACGTAATACTTCCGCTATTATGGACGTTAGATATCAAATTTAGGTTCTTTAGCATCGAGGATCGGTCCTACAAGATTTAATCAAAATAATCAGAAAATCTGATATGATTCGTAGTTTGAACTTTTATTTTTAAAATTTCACTCCATATTAATATATTCATAACTTACTATTCGTATATATTTTTTTATTTAATAACAAAGAAAAAAACCCACTTGCATTACCAATCTCTGAGCTTTAGGGTAGATTACGTCACAAAGAAAAAATTCTGAACAAAATTCGTTGCTCTCTTACTCTTTCAACCGGCCCTTAAATGCTTAGTCGCCCATACTTAGAGAGAAATGAGAGGATACCTTGGCAGAAAGATGATTATGATCTAAGAGAAGTAACCGCCTAGAACATTAAATACACAAGACCTTCAACTCACATACATTCTCTTTGCCACTAACAAAGGATCTTGAGCATTTAAGAAGAGAAAGAATAAAAGAAAGAAAATCCTAAGTTGGTAAATGCCATTTATGGTAAAGCTATCACTCTCACTTATTTATACCAACCCAACTTAAGATCAGATTCGTCACTTGCATCATCTTTAACCTCTTTCTTCTTATCTCAAATTTTTCCTTACCTTCTCAAAAACCCTAAGTGTAACAACCCGACCTTTCTGGTTGTTCCGTACTATCGGAATTTCTTCCTTGTAACCGTTTTGTAATCCGGGATTTGATAAATAATGTAAATATGTTTTATTAAATACATTTCATCACAGCATAACGTTACACTTAAACCGCTTTCATACCCACAACGCTAACGCTACGCAAATCACAGTATCTTATGCTACTTTATAAGCCGAGTGTGTTTGTTTGTTTGGTAACCACTCGTGCCTACGACCTCGCTTCTCACACAAATCGGAATCGCAGTTATTTAAGTTACTTTATGTTGCTTATGTGTATGGATTGTACTCGCTCTCCAAGACGCTCTTACTCACACAACTCGCTATATCAAACTATAATGATTAATATAACGCTTAGCGCCTCGCTAAAACACTAAACCGAACTAACTAATACAAAGGAATCACACGTATGATTTGGAAACAATTCGCATGAATTTGGTCAATCCGTACGAACTGCCAATTCGTACAAATTGGAATCCTCTTCACCCCTCACCTATAAATACCTAGCTCACCCACACGCATTCTTCTTGCTGCCACTTCGCACCAAGACTCCCTCTGCTCGTTTTCTCTTATTTTCAAGTAAGAAACAACTATTTTCCGCACAACCACAACGATTTCCACTACGATTTTACACGAGTATATCTTTGATTTCATCCAAACTTCTCTGTTTATGAAATCTTCATCTTTTTTCACAAAAACTTTTTATTTTACTTTGGACGTACACTTAAATGAGTGTATTTTGAGTTATCTTTGGCTTCTCAATATAGAAACCGTGTTGTTTCTAGCTCAAAAAGTGTTTTATCCAACTAAAATTGTTTTAAACTCAATTTTCACAATAAACGGATCAAAACCGACATATGTTTCGCTCACTTAACAATGGAACGAAGTGGTGTATAAACTGTCATGAAAAGGACTCGAAATCACATCCGATTTAGCGAAAACTCAGTTCCGGGCGCACGAAGACGCAAATAGCCAACTTGTGCGAACGGGACCGGCTCGTACGAATTGGCTCAGTTCGTACGAACCAGCCCAAGTTCCTATAAGTGACAAAACTGCTCTAAAAGACCTCCCAAGCTTTTGGTTTCCTAAGTAACTTGAGGTTGGAAGGATGGACACCCAATTTCCCGAAGAAACGACGTGAAAACAATCGATTTTGAACACGAAACATCCTAGTTCGCACCAAACTCAATTCGTATGAATTGGTAACAGTTCGTGCGAACTGACCAGTTTCTTCCACACCGACACTCCGTTTCGACCGATTCAGCACTATGGAAGACTGATGCACTTCTGTCCTGCTTACAGGCTGACTCGGCACTCTCCTAGCTATCCTTTACTCTTACAACTCTCTTTATGCACTCACTGTGAGTATACTTGAACCTTTTTTTCGCTTAAACGCACTTTTGGGTGTTACATATGTTCTCTACATCAAAAAACGCTACACACAACGCTAAACTCTTTAAACGCTATCCGCTCCCACAAGTTATATGTGAATCACTAAATGTTTGTTTGCTCTGTGTAAATAATGAGGACTCGCCGACCACCCTTAGTAATGCTAGTACTATAGTCTGGACTCAGCACCTGATTGGTTCAGGGTTGTTAAGGCTCGCAAACTCATTTTATGTGCGTGTTCACTGTTGTGGATATGTATCGCGCATACTCCACCGCGCAGTCGTGTTGGTTAGCTTGTGATTGTTGTTAGCATACTTGGATTCGCCCCTCTACGTGTCACATGCTGGTTATGCGTAAACGCTTTATCGTTATTATTATGCTATTAAACCTGTGTACCTCACCTTTACTTTTTGTATTATGCTATTAACGTATGTGACAGGTTGAGGATTATCTTGAGCTGCAAACAGATAGGACTTCTAGAAACTCACTGAATAAATCTAGGTTGTCGGCCTATGTTTTGTTTGAGAGACTTTTAATTCGTTTGACTGTTTTATGAATATTCGTTTGATTGTATGTGAAATTGAACGTTAAGAATATTGTCATTGAAATAGTTGTTACGGATTCTCTTGAGCAATCTGGTTCGCCTAGTGTCGCAACCCGATGATTCCGCCATTGGTTGGGGTGTGACAGATTGGTATCAGAACCATAAATATAGGGAATTAGGTAGGGTTGCATTATTCGGCCTAGTCTATAGTCTAGGAACCCAAAATAGACCCGACGCGCAAATTTACCTCAATCCGTACGAACTGACCAGTTCATGCGAACTGGCCACTTCGTACAAAGTGTGTCTCCTTAAATCAGAGAAGGTGCACTTTGTACGAATTAGACAATTCGCATGAAGTGGACACTTTGTACGAAAACAAACAACCCGATCGAAAACGAACAACTTTACCCCTGTTCTGCTTTTGATCTAGACATGTTAACTAAACTACATATATTTTTTCCTAAAGCTACGACATTACAACTCACTTCGTACGAACTACCCAGTTCGCACGAATTGGACCTCTTACATGACGTGGACGATTCATATGAGTTGCACGACTTTACGAATAATAAGTACTCGTACTTTGTCTAAAATGTTTCTGGTCTAATCCCGTCGTAGGAGCCACGTACACTTTTCCTAAAGCTACCGCAATACACGCTCGAAGAGGCTCGTATAACACAAACGAGTGATTGTGTCGAGATTAGGTGTGAAAACCAGGAACTCTCGATAAGATCACTCATCCTGCGTATTTCTCTCGCACGAGATTCTTTAGTCATGTTAGGAGTTATATCCACATCTCGACGAAAATCTCCATCTCTATCTCGTCGTAATTTCCTTGCCACAATTTATGGTATGACGTTGTTAAGTTAGGGGTGAAACCCGCATCTTAATAACTAGTTCCACACCTCGATTTTCAATCTCACCAAAGTCTTGATTGTTTCACTAGTTTGGAATGCGTAGTAACCGGAAGGGTGATGTCGTTAGCCGTAAGGCGGTGAGAGCATTTACCTATTAGGCCAAAGCGTGTGTCCAAACTTAGAGGTATAGTCGAATCACTTTGGGTAGTCAACGTCTCAAAACCTAGGACACTCCAAATTGTTTTTAAGCCTACATTCGCCGATTTTCCCATAAACACATTTTATAATGTTTATATGTTTTACTTTGTAAAATTTTAAACTTTTACGCCATACCGATTTCTCGATTTACTGCTTTTCGCTCTATAAACGTATGCACAACTCCCACAGCTCTTGCAATCTACAACGATAAATATAATCACAACCAAACTAATCGTACAACTAAATCACCCGCCTAACCTTACACGCTATATACTCGCTATACTACTCGCTCATATACGCAACACTACTCCCATCTCATACGCGTTATGCAAGATTTAATAAAGGTGAATACGTGCAAATATGTGCTTACATGACTTATGTGATTATGTGCTTACGTGTTTACATGCTTATGTGCTTATGTGGATACGTGTTCCGTGGTTCTTTGCCTTATGTGAATAATAATAATAATAATAATAATAATAATAATAAATATTATGGTGAAACGCAAAACTTTTAAACAACACCCATTATAATTGAATCTCATCCAAATCTTTGTCTTTAGATGCTTCCATGGAATCTCACACTTGCCGCAACGCCCAGAGGAACAATGCCGACAAGCAATTGCCTCGCTCGCGGCCAAGCAGATGGCCAAGGTAATTCCCCAGATTGTTAGCGAGATCCAAGCTGTTAGCAGCAATTCATCTGTGGACTCTAAGGGCGACGCCCCGAAATCTCAGTTCAGTTTCAACCAGTTTAAAGCCTGCGGTCCTGTGGCATTCACAGGTGAGGATGGGCCAATCAAGATGTTTCACTGGTTCGACTCGATCGAGGTCACTTTTAAGCATAGCGGATGTCCTGAAAACCTCCGCACCGTCAACGCCACTAGAGTCTTTCAGTCAAGGGCACTTGACTGGTGGACTACCGAGCGCAACAGGCGCGGTGATGAAGATGCTTACGCTCTCGCGTGGGAAGAACTTAAGGAGCTCATGATCAAGGAGTTCTGTCCAGCGCATGAAATCCAAAAGCTGGAAATTTGGGACATCAAGCAAGTCGGTGGAGATACGTAGGTCTCACCGCCCGGATTAAGCAACTCATCATCATTTGTCTAGGCCAAGTGAATACCACCGAGAAGGCCATCAAGAAGTACATTCGCGCTCTCCCCGACTGCGTCGCCGATTTTGTTCAAGCGGCACAATCGCAGAATCATAAGCGAAGGAACACCAGCAAGAACAAAGCGGCAGTCACACAACCAAGCCACCAGTCTCAACAGCTTACTGCTCCCAACGCACCTCCTACAAAGCGTGCGTATACTGGTCATCACCCTCTGTGCTCTAAGTGCACGTATCATCACGCGGTTGGAGGAAACTGCCGCTTTTGTACCAACTGCAACATCTATGGGCATTTCACAATGCATTGCCGATCAGGCCCCCGTCAGCAAGCTCATCCCGCTCTCACAGCACCGCCAGTTCCTCTCAATGTTGCTCCCCTCAACCAGGCACCGCAAGCACCAACAGTTCAGGCATGTGCTTGCTACACTTGTGGCGACCCAACTCATTTCAATAATATCTGCCCGCATCGTGTCGTGAAACAAGAACCACAGCAGCAGCCTCAGCAACAGCCACAACAATAACAGCAACCACAGGCTGTGCGTCCTTGTTAATGGTATTTATGCTTCTTGCCTATTTGATACTGGAGCCGATAACTGTTTTGTATCGCTTGAATTTGAAAAACTTCTAAAATGTAAACGCGCTAACCTCTCAAAGACTTTAGATGTCGAAATCGCCACCAAAAGAACTGTGACATGTCTGTGAAAAATCCTGGTAAACTTTGCTTGGTACAAGTCCGTGGCAATCGGACGTGATATGTGTATCCTGAGATTGTTGTGATTATGTGTTATGATACGAATTCTAGAGCATGTTACACCGACCATAATAGGAGTATATGCCAAGTAATTACCAAAAACATTACATTGACACTATGCGTCACCTACATGGCAAGACAAAGTCGTGAATGGATTGACCACTTTGCGAACATGTCAGGGTTGACATGACGCTATTAAGGGCCAACGATGTGAGGTTGGTGTCCTTAGTCTTTGACAACGTGTTAAACGGGAACTTGATGTTTAACAGCGCATAAACAGTCAACCATGATTATTAGGCCAATGTTAGCGCCTTTTAAGATTCCGAATTCACGAAACATCTTAGTTATGTTCCGTAGACTCTGACATAAGATTTGAAACAAATCGGTGCTTGGGCACGCAAAACCAGGCAGTCTCAGTTAGGGAAACGCCTTTGCGTTAGGGCAATGACAGACAAACCAAACATGCAAGGAATGGTCTATCAAGCCTAAAAACACTTAAACTAACCCAATACGAGGCTTTTATGATTAAAACGTAACTGGGCTCGGGTTTCGAGACGGTTATGCTCGATTTTTAAAAGTGAATCTTTTGACACTAAGAACACGAAAAACGGAATCCGTTTTGCAAATCGGGTTCGCGTCTGAGACCCGAAAACGAACCTAAACGCGCCACCGAAGATAAACATCATCTTTTAACATGAAAAGACGAAGCACGACAAAGCACGGGTAGGGTAGGGGCACCCCACCTATGCCCCCCCCCCCTTTATTTAAATATTTTTTTTTCCTTTTTAATCCATTTTTCTTATAAGTTTACACCAAAAATCTAGTCATCTTCACCAATTCTCAGCTGCTCCAGCCATTAACAACTTCAAATCAAAGGTATCAACCTTGGTTCTTATGGTTTTAATCATGTTTTCTTTACTATACATGATCCAGATCATGAAAACCCTTTCTAATCCATGATTTTTGAAGGTTTAAACAAGTTTATGGGCTGAATAAGAACACCTTGTGAATTCCCTGGTGTTCTATGGTAGCCATGATCACAAATCTTTGGGTTTCGATACCCTAATCAACACCTATTAGACCAAAATCGCATAACTATTCGATTAACCGAAAAACAATGAAACAGGGCTTAATTGACATGGGTTATAGCATGGTTGGATTGTTCTTGGTATATAGGTACTGAATATGGCTCACAACCACTTCTGGACACAAGAAAAACACTTGGAATCGAGGGAATCGCTAGGTATATTACCCGAAACTTGAATCTAGAATAGGCATAATATTGTTTGGACCATAACTTGGTCTGTGGTATTGGATTGAGATAAAATTCGGCATGGTGATGTAGGGTATTGACAGAAAAGTCCACGTAAAATTTTAGAATTTTTGGAATTTTCTACGATTTTTGGTTAATTTTTTATTGTTTTACAGAACGAAATTCGGATAAACAAATATCAAACGAAGTCAATAAATCACCAAAATTTACATGAACACTAAGCAACATATGGGAAGGTTCTGGTAAATTTTGGAGTCTATTGGTTGGATTTTGATACGGATTACAAATCCGCGTTTTTATGAGTTTTCGGGAGCCGGAAACGCACTGAAACGAAATCGGAAAAATCCCAAATTTTTGCAGGGAGTTTTTGCACATGTAAGGAAGTTCCTGGAATATTTTGGGAATTTTTGGACATCGGATGATAAAAAAAGTGAATTATTCGGGTAAATACTGTTTTACAAATGATTTATTTGAGAAGTTAAAATAGCTTTATAAATTCCCAAAATAATTTTATTGGAATCTATATATTTTTACTGAGTTCTACAAAAATTTCCAGGATTTTATGAACTATGTAGATTAAATGGGATTTTTCGACTTTTAGAATGCTTAATTTAACTAAATTCGGAAGTTTACCGGACAACGAACCTGCCGAAACTGGGAACGGACCAAAACCTATTTTGACTATAATTGGAACACCGGGAGTATTTTGTGAGGTTCCAGGGTAAGCGTAACACTCTGGGTGTGTTCCACCACCGTTCGGGAGAATCCCCGACGACGAGAATGAAAACTCAAATTTGGGCAACCTAAACTCCCCAAACACCCAAACTCCCTTAATGAAAAGTTAATCTTTCTTAAATCACAACACGTTGGCACTATTGGTATTCCCGTACCATTATCCAAACGTGTCATACAACCGACTTTGGCTGGCACGCGAACTGGTGCCAGGGAGCCAAACGTGAAACTAATCCTACCATAACATCCATTACCACACCAGGATACTATATGTAATATATGAACTAAAATTACCAACTTGGACCCAAGTTATAGGCGTTATCAACCTACCGACTGATATTAGTAATTACTTGCATGATTGTTGTTAAAGCCGAACAAGCTTACATATACTCCTATTGTTACCTGTGATGCTACTATCCGGTGAGTTTTCACTTCCCCACTTTTGAATTGTTTTCCTGTTTTTTTGGGACTTGAATGTTACAAACTGTGTTAATTACACCAACTTATTTGTGAGTTCCCTTCCCCTACTTTTAAACCGTTTTACTGTTTTCAGGGGTGATTTGCATGTTACAAACTGTGATAATTGAACCAACTTGTGATGATGTGAATTATCTAACACACGAACAACCTCCCCACTACAAGTGATTAACGTAAGCCTTATGGGGTAGTGGATAGTACTATTGGTCTAACACCTAGTTGCTCCGGACCAGTGCGGCCGGTAACAAGGCAACGGCACGCGTCCTAACCTTGGTTATGTTGTTAGGCATAACTACTTTGGAGACATTCAACTGCATGTGACGCAGTTGGTGTGCTAAAGTGTCCGTTATGACACGGCCCGGTGCGATGATATGTCTGCGTGACACGGTTCGGTTAAAATAGTCCAAATCTTGTGCTCTTCATATAATTCCATCTGTGACTATGACCAGTGCAATTAAACTTGTTTACACATATTGTTCCACAACAACCAAACCAGTGGAACTCACCAGCAGCGTTTAGCTTACCCTTTTTAAAACTAACATGCATTTCAGTTAACTTGAGACTGGTGTGATCGGTGTATGTTGTTCAAGACATGATTATAAGCGAACCTTGATATAGACGCATGTGGCTTAGAAGACTTATGCGGTTCATGGGAACACGCAGTTGTAACATACATGTAGTATGTAATCAACATTTTGTAAGTAAAAAAATGTAGTGTCTTTATAAACAATGTGCTTGTACCAGAGGTGTCTGTTGCATCCCGTATTTTTTTCTTTCACTGCAAGTCGGAGTGTGACAGAAGATGGTATCAGAGCCATTGGTTATAGAAAATTAGGTGCCTTTAAGGAAACCTAGACTATAACTACAGGCTCGGACTTGAGTGGACATCATCGGAAAAATTAACCTCTACTAAAAGTAGTTAATGAACACTGTAAAGTGTCCTGTTTGCAAGTACCAGGATGGTCGTGTGGGGCAAGTGGGTTATTATGGTCCGGAAAGTAATAATAGACTTGCTCATAGGAGGCAGTGTTGGGAAAGCCGCTGTAACATCCGTCAAAAACCGGGTTAACCAAACCCGCTTCGTTTATTAACCGAACAACCAGTTAAAAATTTCGTTGCATATTTAATGCTCAGATTAATTTTAAACGATACATAATTAATAAGTATATTAGAATATAAAATTTATATTTGAAAATGTATTAAAAATAGTGAATTATAAATAAAATGCTGAAGCCGGGTTTCGAACCCGGGTCAGCCGAGAATCATTCAAAGACAACTCTTACATTCGCTCAACCACTCCGCCACTTGTGTTGTTTGTTAACATATTGAAACAATTAATACATAAAATAAATCGGGAAAACAAACCCAGTTACACAGCGCGCCCAAATCCGCTCTCGCCGGAAATCCCGACAAATTCGTCAATTATTGACGTTTTTCTTTTGTCATAATCGTTACTTAGTAGTTCAATTTCACATCTAATTCATCCAAACTGTTTATTGAATCCGAACAGAAGGAGTTCACTAACAGAGCCGATGGACTTTTGCCGGAGTTCTGTGAAAGACACTGATCGGTACCTCCTATCCCCAAACTCTCTCCATTCATTACCTTTCAACTACTTATAATGTTTGTTAATCGAATTAGACATGAATCAGTCGAATTATCATTGTCTGTGTTCTTGAGCGTAGAAGACGAAGTCCGGTTATATTATAAGATTATTTAAAATCAGTTTTATGAACGGGTTAGACACACAGTCCAGTGGTGGACTGTGTACAAACAAATACATACACGTCGCGAGTTCGATTCCTGTCCCAACCTTAACCTCCGTAATAAAAATGTTTTTTTGAAACCGAACCGGGGTTAACTCAGTAAGATGTTAAGTATAATAAAAACCAGAATATTTACCAAGTTAGACACACAGTCCAGCGATGGACTGTGTGCCAAACTAAACCACAGGTCCCGGGTTCGAGACCTGTGGAGAGCACCGAGTCGATACATTAAATCCTTTTTAAAATAAATGATTTTCGGATTAATTTAATTAGTATATAAATATAATTAAAAACAGAAATATTTCGGGTTAGACACGTAGCTCAGATGGTAGAGCTGCGTGCACGCGTACGGGAGGTCACAGGTTCGAGTCTCACCCAGCGCACACATATAACCAACCGAACCGGTCAACAAGTCAACGGTCAATGGTCAAAAATCAACATTTTTTTTTATTATTTTTATTTATTTATTTAAATTAAAAATCAATTAAAAATACTTAAAAATAACATTTTTAAAGTTAGAAAATAGCCTTAAACTCACAAAAATATATCCAAAAATCCTATTAAAATTGTTAATAAAATCCATTTATTTACTTTACTTTTTCGTTATTAATTAGGTTAGTTTTTCCTCGTCGATCAATCCTCTAAACTCGTGCGCATTCAACATCATCAACCGAACGCACCCAATGTGAGTGAATCTCTACAAATTCCCCGTTTTAATCACGTTTTTGGGGTGTATCATGTGTCTTACCATTATTATATTTAAATCATTGTGCATACATCATATCATGAACAAATGTGTACTCAGTTTGTATCAACTGTTTGTGTGGTTATTGTTTAGATTTAATTTATTATTTTCAGTACATGCAATATCATAGGCCGCTGCTCCCCATTACATTATGAGCGTTGAGCAGTTCCCTATTACATTATGAGCGTGAACCTGGCGTTGCCAACATACGATCGGCTCCGTTTGATTGAGCCTTGATTGCACAGACATTTATCATTTTCAGTACATACATTTATCATAGGTCGTCCGTTCCCCATTACATTATGAGCGTGAACGTGACGTTGCCAACATATACAGTTTCATTCATGTTATATATTTCCTGCAAAGTTGATATGTTATTGTTTGCTATTGGTTTGTTAATGTATGTTATTGTTTGTTGTTGTTTGATATCGTATGCTATTGGTTTGTTATTGTATGCTATTTGTTGTTATTGTATGTTTAATTACGTTTGTTCATATAGAATATTGCACAATTTTTCCATATTAAATACAACAAGAAATAAATAATAAATGTTTTCTAACAAGGTTCACTCGCCAACTTTTTGTTGATCCAAAAACCATTTTTACATATGATACAGGTGAACAGGATGAAGCATGGAAAACATAGGAAAGTGCCTTAGAAGAAAAATAATGAAGCCTAGAAAAATGTATAGGACATGTTGAACTTGTATGATATGATTGTGTGATCTTCTTTAAAATTGTGATAATAAATATGAAACGTTATAATAAATGTCATGAGCTTTGATGAAAACCCAATCATGCCCCGATCACCTTTTCCGCTGCGGGTCGGGGTGTGACATATTGGTATCAGAGCTTTTGACTATAGAGATATAGGATAGGGTATTAGACCCTTAGAGCCTATACTATAGTTGACTAGATTTTAATTGTTTATGTGGTTACCTGCAAACTTATGATATTTATTTGTTTCATATTTATTACATACACAAATGCATGCAAATACTTTCGATACTACATTTTGTGATACATAGTGAATTATACTTACAGTCAGACATACATAATTACATACACATTCATCATACATATTTCAATGTTCACATATTCAATTCATCTTCATACTTCCGTTATTCAAGATTTTGTCGCATTTTTCATTTTTTAAATCTCATCAAAGTGAGTTCTGCGACGGGCATGTAGTAACTGTAAGGGTACAAGTACCGGTAGTCAGAACGTCCTGTCTAGGTTGGCATTCGTATAAATCCAATATAACGGACCAGTTTGCCTACCTGGGGACTAACGATGAGAGTACGAAGGACCTATTAGGCCAAAGCATGCCACACCAAACGTCGTTCGAACTAACCACACTTTGAGGTGTCACCGTGTCCACACCTCGATGCATTCCGAATATCATACGTTACATACATATTTCTCGATTTTCTCCGGGTTTTAGTGTACGTAACCAGGCAAACACATGCGAACCATATGAAAAACCCGGTAATCATGGGGGCCCACGTGATTACGAAGGTGAAATATGGCGGCATGCAAGGCCCAACTACGAGCAAAGCCCAAGACATCCTATGGATGTAGTAGATTTATTATGCTATGTTTATTTTATGAATGTTCATTCCTAAATACGACACATGATCCCAAAAACATCCAACTCATACTCTTCATATGTATTCCTTGTAGATGTCTTCTAATTCTGCTCGTAGGAAGATGAGAGCAGGAAAAGCTCGCGAGCGTATGGCTGCCTAAATCGCTCAACAAATGGCTGCTGTAATACCCAACATTGTAGTTCAAGTCCAACAAGCCCTTACCGCTAATCCCGTCAATCAAGAAGTTCAAAATGTTGTCAACCCTCCCCCAAATACCACTAAATGCACCTACAAGCATTTCAAATCCTGCGACCCTACAAAATACAAAGGGACTGAAGGTATCACCGCTCTTCTCTATTGGTTTGAAGAAATGGAAAACATTTTTCTAAATTGCGATTGCCCCGATGATCGCAAAGTGCGATATGCTACTGGTCGTTTATTTGGAATAGCATTTACTTGGTGGAATACAGAGAAGGCCAAACGAGGTGTTGAAGATACTATGACTTTGACTTGGGAAGAGTTGAAAGAAATCATGACAAGACGGTTTTGCCCAATGAGCAAAATCAAGAAATTAGAGGATGAGTTCTATTCGTTGAAACAAAAGGAAGGCGACCACACCACATACAACAAGAGATTCCTCGTGTTAAATCAAATGGTTCCCAACTTGTTCACTCCCCTCTACCGTTTGATCGAGCACTACATTCGAGGTCTTCCTTCAAAAATTCAAGACTCTGTAATAAGTACCACACCTGCAACTTTGGAAGCGGCAATGGAGTTAGCTACAGAGCTCACCGAGAACCGTATACGGAATAAAGACTTCAAGGGGGAGAAGAAGAAGGATAAAGCATTAACTGAAACTTCAAACTCCACCCAAACCGAATCCCCTTCTCAACCCAATTCCAAGAGAAAACGAGATGGGCAACTTTTTGCTGTCACCCAACGCAATCAACCAGCCTCACAAGCAGTACCCCTCCAAGCTATCCCAATCACTCAAGTAGCACCCAACTCAACTTACCCAAATAAGAAACCTTACCTTGGACCTCACCCTCAATGTAACACCTGTTTTTATCACCATCCATCTACCTTACTTTGTCGACTATGTGCGAATTGTGGACGCTATGGTCATTTGAGCAAGGTTTGCCGCACCCCTCAAAATCAAACCTCACCCCCTACTCAAAACATGATCCAAACATATAAACAACCCCAATACCCCATGTTACCTTATGTTCGAGCTTGTTTTAATTGTGACGACCCTACCCATTATAGAAACACGTGCCCTCGATTAGTTAACATCATACACGCCCAAGCTCAAGCAAACCCAGTTAACCAAGCAAACCAAGAAAACCCAACCACTAGGCCACCAGCAAGAGGAAGAGTTTACAACATCAACACCAATCCTGATGAAGATAATGACGGCCCAAACGAATCACCCAACTAGTTTCTTCACCAAAAATCAAGAATTCAACTCCAACCGCTTAGTGTTTATGTTTTATTTATGTTTATCTCAATCTTCACGTATCTCATTTGTAAAATGAAAATTGAATCCAAGAATCTTAATGTGAATTACTATCTCAAGTTTGTTTTATACTCATTGTTTTAACATTCATATCATCAGACATCTCGACGTACCTCAATCTCATCATTTAAAGAAGTTGGGTTGTGCCTCACTTATATATAGACCAACCCCTTCATCATAACAAACGAGAGAGGTACCGTCATCATTCAGTCATGTATCCTTTCAGAATTGAGACTCAAGCTTTGGTTGTTGTGTTTACTTATGTATTAGAGTCACATAGAGCTAATCATAATTTACTGACAAAACCAATGAAAATTTGACAAGAATATGGTGGATACGCCGCTGGTACTTCCTATATATAAGTATTCTTGCCAAAGGATCAGAGGCATTGTCAGGCGGTTATGAAAAGTTCCATATACGATTTAGTAATGTCTTGGTTGAAGTTTGTTTTATACTCACTGATTTAGCATTCATATCATTTCAATCTCATCATTTAAAGAAGTTGGGCTGTGTCTCACTTCTACATAGACTAACCTCTCCATCATAACAAACGAGAGAGGTACTGTCTTTATTCAAGCATGTATACTATCAGAATCAAGACTCAAGCTTTGGTTGTCGTGTTTGTTTATGTTCTAGAGTCACATCATAGAACTAATCATAACTTATTGATAAAACCAATGAAAATTTGACAAGAATATGGTGGATACGCCGCTGGTACTTCCTATATATAAGTATTCTTGCCAAAGGATCAGAGGTATTGTCAGGCGGTTATGAGAGGTTCCATGTAGGTTTTAGTAGTAAAAGTTTGTTTTAGGATATAACCTTATCTTTCCAAACATACCCAAACTCTTATGCATAAAATCATACTTAGTCAATCAACTCTGTGTATCTATGTTCCGTATTCATACACTTTAGGCAACAAAAAGCGATTCCTGTAGCAGGGTATTCAACCCTTACAAGAAACGTTACCGCCTCAAACAAAATTTAAACTCTTACTCTCTTCTAAGTATATAATTGTCAAATTAAAACACCATCCTTGTGAGTCAAAACATGCCACTACTTAAATTTCGGGACGAGATTTCTAAAAGTAGGGGATACTGTAACATCCGTCAAAAACCGGGTTAACCAAACCTGCTTCGTTTATTAACCGAACAACTAGTTAAAAATTTCGTTGCATATTTAATGCTCAAATTAATTTTAAACGATACATAATTAATAAGTATATTAGAATATAAAATTTATATTTGAAAATTTATTAAAAATAGTGAATTAAAAAAAATGTTGAAGCCGGGTTTCGAACCCGGGTCAGCCGAGAATCATTCAAAGACTTAACTTACACTCGCTCAACCACTCCGCCACTTGTGTTGTTTGTTAACATATTGAAACAATTAATACATAAAATAAATCGGGAAAACAAACCCAGTTACACAGCGCGCCAAATCCGCTCTCGCCGGAAATCCCGACGAATTCGTCAATTATTGACGTTTTTCTTTTGTCATAACGGACGCATTTACAGCCATATCGGTTATAACCGAAAAACTTAATCAATTTCATTCATTACCTTAATTTCCGTCAAAACCGAAAGTCTAATTCAAATCCGGGATTATACTTTGTTCATCAGTTGAGCTCACGAATCTATTCAACTTACACTCTTCATTTCGCTCAGAAAAACCTCGCCGCGATCGCCGGAATTCTCTGCAAATTTACCGGAAATTATCGCCGGAAAACCGAAATTATTCCATCCTTTCTTCTTACTCTAAAATAATATCTTAGAGCTCATACCGACATTACCCCCACTCACCTTAAACCTCTGAAGAATCTTTGTCGCAAGAAATTTCACTCGCCGGAATTCTCTGCAAGTCGCCGGAAAACCAGGAATTTCATCTACACGGTAAATACCTCGACTTTTCTGTTTCATTCCATTATTAGACAAATTCTAACATCACTCCATCACCCAGAATCAACCCCAGACGACATTGCCGGATTTTCTGTTTTCGCCGGAAAACTTCTGAAAGTTTCAGAATCTCGCTGTTAACCGGTATGATCATGTAACCTACTCATAATCGTTACTTAGTAGTTCAATTTCACATCTAATTCATCCAAACTGTTTATTGAATCCGAACAGAAGGAGTTCACTAACAGAGCCGGCGGACTTTTGCCGGAGTTCTGTGAAAGACACTGATCGATACCTCCTATCCCCAAACTCTCTCCGTTCATTACCTTTCAACTACTTATAATGTTTGTTAATCGAATTAGACATGAATCAGTCGAATTATCATTGTCTGTGTTCTTGAGCGTAGAAGACGAAGTCCGGTTATGTTATAAGATTATTTAAAATCAGTTTTATGAACGGGTTAGACACACAGTCCAGTGGTGGACTGTGTGCAAACAAATACATACACGTCGCGAGTTCGATTCCTGTCCCAACCTTAACCTCCGTAATAAAAATGTTTTTTTTAAACCGAACCGGGTTAACTCAGTAAGATGTTAAGTATAATAAAAAACCAGAATATTTACCAAGTTAGATACACAATCCAGCGATGGACTGTGTGCCAAACTAAACCACAGGTCCCGGGTTCGAGACCTGTGGAGAGCACCGAGTCGATACATTAAATCCTTTTTAAAATAAATGATTTTCGGATTAATTTAATTAGTATATAAATATAATTAAAAACAGAAATATTTCGGGTTAGACACGTAGCTCAGTTGGTAGAGCTGCGTGCACGCGTACGGGAGGTCACAGGTTCGAGTCTCACCCAGCGCACACATATAACCGACCGAACCGGTCAACAAGTCAACGGTCAATGGTCAACAAGTCAACGGTCAATGGTCAAAAATCAACATTTTTTATTATTTTTATTTATTTATTTAAATTAAAAATCAATTAAAAATACTTAAAAATAACATTTTTAAAGTTAGAAAATAGCCTTAAACTCACAAAAATATATCCAAAATCCTATTAAAATTGTTAATAAAATCCATTTATTTACCATACTTTTTCGTTATTAATTAGGTTAGTTTTTCCTCGTCGATCAATCCTCTAAACTCGTGCGCATTCAACATCATCAACCGAACGCACCCAATGTGAGTGAATCTCTACAAATTCCCCTTTTTAATCACGTTTTTGGGGTGTATCATGTGTCTTACCATTTATTATATTTAAATCATTGTGCATACATCATATCATGAACAAATGTGTACTCAGCTTGTATCAACTGTTTATGTGGTTATTGTTTAGATTTAATTTATTATTTTCAGTACATGCAATATCATAGGCCGCCGCTCCCCATTACATTATGAGCGTTGAGCAGTTCCCCATTACATTATGAGCGTGAACCTGGCGTTGCCAACATACGATCGGCTCCGTTTGATTGAGCCTTGATCGCACAGACATTTATCATTTTCAGTACATACATTTATCATAGGTCGTCCGTTCCCCATTACATTATGAGCGTGAACGTGCCGTTGCCAACATATACAGTTTCATTCATGTTATATATTTCCTGCAAGTTGATATGTTATTGTTTGCTATTGGTTTGTTAATGTATGTTATTGTTTGTTGTTGTTTGATATCGTATGCTATTGGTTTGTTATTGTATGCTATTTGTTGTTATTGTATGTTTAATTTCGTTTGTTCATATATGAATATTGCACAATTTTTCCATATTAAATACAACAAGAAATAAATAATAAATGTTTTCTAACAAGGTTCACTCGCTAACTTTTTGTTGATCCAAAAACCATTTTTACATATGATACAGGTGAACAGGATGAAGCATGGAAAACATAGGAAAGTGCCTTAGAAGAAAAATAATGAAGCCTAGAAAAATGTATAGGACATGTTGAACTTGTATGAGATTGTGTGATCTTCTTTAAAATTGTGATAATAAATATGAAACATTATAATAAATGTCATGAGCTTTGATGAAAACCCAATCATGCCCCAATCACCTTTTCGCTGCGGGTCGGGGTGTGACAGCCGCGGTAATAAACACACTTAAATACGGGGAATGATACATACGTGTACCAAGGTGATAGTGTGTGAATGTTTGTGCGTGAATTGATACATGAGTTGGGATTGGTGGATAATACGTTACTACATATGCCTTCGGGATAGGCAGAAAACTGACATTACAGTCCATTCCACATTCCTACAGACCACATGTTTAATATACACTAGAGTTGGATTCATATCACTCCCACAGTTGTTACTTATACTTTATGATGTGAGAACCCAATCCTTTAGTGCAATACGATGTCACCAACTCTATTCTTATAGCTACTATAACGACGTTTATATACCAGACCGAGACTTCAATAAGAACATAGATACCCAAAATGTGACAACTGGCAACTTTTGGGTAATTTCCGTACAATTAAACTATTAATTTAATCATGCAATTATATGTTAAAACGCCATATTCTGCTAGATTACATCTTGTATATCTGAAAATGTCATGAATTACATTTAAATAGTGCACATTATTCATTTTGATCATCGCGCCTGAAAACAGTTAGACAATGCACTAAAACAAACTAGTAGACTTGCCGGTTAGACTAGCTGTGTCAGCATTAGTCCGATACTCAGCTTAACGATAGTTCTAGGACTTAGATAGAAGTCCAATAGCAATTACATATTAAATCCTAGGATGGAAAACAAGGATTTGTAATAAAACCTTCCGGAAATACTATAAGCACTAATGTAACACCCTAAATCGCGTAAAACAACAAATCGCAGCGGAAACACTTGGGGGAGTCACGTTAACAGATTGTTTCAACAACACTTGGTATTTTATGTTTCATTTTATTGGATATTAAACATAGATTATATTGTCATATTGTCTTAAAATTTTTAAACAAACTTAAACAAACAAGCATTGAAATTGTCTTTCTTATTTTAAAGGCACTAAGTCCACGTCCATTCCTACATGTGCACACATCAGTATCATCTAGCATCGATATCAAACTTGATTTCCTGAAACATATGTGAAAACAAGTCAGCAAAAATATGCCGGCGAGTACATAGGTTTTTGTGAGTATGTCAAGTTCATGGCTTCGTATACATTGCAACTTATAACCTGACTACTTGAGTCCTGATTGGAAACCTTGTTTTTAAAATATTTTGATATTGCAATAGGTTTATAAACACGTGAGATAGAGTTTATAGAAATCTAGTAGCCATGAACCTTGACTCGAAATCTTGTGTATTGTAAATCCAAGTTGTAAATCGTCTTGAAATAACTCGTATGGTTTATATCATTAATCGAAAAATCGTTCTGTGTCATCGTTTGAAAACATTTTTCCAAGTAATATAAATAGCGCCATGCATGTAATATGATAAAAGCACTTATATATAGGAAGTACCAGCGGCGTATCCACCATGCTTTTATTACATTATACTCATTCTATTATCTAAATCACTTGTCGTAAACCAATTGTTCATCGTTCCTTGTTATAAACCAATTGTTCATTGTTCATCGTTCGTCGTTCATTGTTATAAACAATGTTCATCGTTCACTGTTCATTGTCAAAAAACAAATCGTTCATCGTTCATTGTTTAATTGTGAAAAAATTTTGGTCGTTTCGTGAATACATTCAAACCTTTGTTGACTTGTTCGAGACCACCCATTGTGTCCCTTAATCGTATAACAAACCACCAAAAGGTTTGTTACAATTACAGTTTCAGTCGCTTCCCAAATTTCCCCACAAACCCCCGGAATTTTGGTAACGGGATTGTCAGTCCTAGGCGCCATAACTTACTACTGGTCGGCTTGATCATTGTTAATGAATGTCATTCTTGTTATAAATACATCGCACCACCAAGTTCGTTCACAATATTGAAATCGTTTTGTTTATATAAACCATAGTATTTGCATTTGAAACTTGTAAACCATAGCAACTGTAACTTGAAAACTTGTAAACATTTTGGCACATATGAATCACCCCAAAACAATTAAAAACGTAAAATAGGGGAACTATGTACTCACTTGTGATAGCAAGGTAAATCTTTGATCAATAAGAAAACCGAAGCTCAAAGATCTGAGAAATCACGCGTGTCTTAAAAATGAATAATAGTGTAAACATCAAGACTTGAAATCAGAGGATTCGGATAGAATGCTACCTTATAAACCAAATGAGTTTCGGAACTGATATAATATGGCTTAGTAAGTTTACATTCTGAGTTGGAAAATATTTTAAGTGCTTTTGACCAGTTATGACCCGTTAAGGTAGTTTAAGCCACTTTAACGCGTCATTTGCGTAACTACGCATTCGGATGGTTAGATATGTGTCATAATAAGTTTTAAATGCTTAAGCACGTTTAAAAAATGTTTTTGATCAGATTATATGTCAAATCTTGTGTTACATATGTTTTTAATTGATTTTCTTGCGAAAAGGGCATTTTGGTCATTTTTAAGTAATATTACAATCAATTACCATAACACAATCCAAACCTCGTGACCATAAGGTATAACCTCAGAGGGTTATTCCCTATATATTTATGGTCACAATTATAAATTTGGTCAGGTCTGAAGATTCGCCACACGGATCAGATTTCGCAAGTCAAAGCGGTGGTCAAACCGTTCAACTTTTGACTCTAAATAAGCACTATAATGAGAGTGGTGATTTAGACATGTCTAAATAAGTTTATAAAAGAGTTTTGGCATTAAAACAAACTGTTTTGACACCCGAATTTAGATCCATTGCAAAATACGCAAAAAATCGCATTTTGACCGAAGCTTTGACTTGTCAAAATAGCTAGAAACGATGAGAATCAGTAGGCATGATTTTTACGGATCGTAACCACCTTGATTACCATCATAAAGCAAGTTTCAATTGGATTTTAAACTGATCAATTCATGATCAATTCTGGAAGTCAAATAAAAGTCAAATTTTATGACTTTTAATCCAATTAACCACAAGAATAGAATCAAACATGAAGGAGATCACTTACAAACACTATAAGGATGCTTAAGAAGTCAGAGATAGATCACAAAAGTGTTGCAAATTCCATTGATAGCAGATTTGAAGTGATCAAAACTTTCAAAAATGAAGAACACATGGTATTTATAGATTTCTTGGATTAACAAGATCATGCCATGTGTTTGTGACTCATCATAGGAGTAGATTAGTGTCCAATTTCGTGTCAAATGCAGAGATTAAGGTGGCACCAACGTTGGATGAGTCAAAGAGTGAATAAACAAGCTGCTGCCAAGTTTTTGGTGTGTTGGAGCACCCTTACGGACCGTATGGTCCATATGCTTACGGTCCGTAAGCATGGGAGCTGGGCACAAGTTTTAGAAAATGGCAGAACAGGCCCCTGCACTCGTTTCGTCGCGTTTCGGGCACTTCTAACACTCGTTAATCTCATTTCAAAGCTCCAAAGCCCTAAGTTCATGACGAGGAAAGAACTCCTTCATCATTAGAGCTCGAAGCTCTCCCCAAGTTTGGGCTAAGGCCACATTAGCACCCCTATCTCTCATAACACCATTCCAATGTCAAAGCTCGTTTCTTGAACACACTCGATGCAAACTCAACTTTTCGCTCATCTGGACATTGAACGAAACGAAATGTGCTCTCGAGACTCTCAAACCATTGAAGAAGTCCGGTGGCTCCCTCAGACCCAGAAAAAGCAAGTGGTTTAGCCGAACAGAACTGTTTGTAGCTACACGGAGCGTTGTTATTATTATTGTTTTTGTTGTTCGCTTGATTTAGTTGAGTTACTAGGTTCGGCAGGATCGCAGCCATTTACTGTGTGATAAGTGTTGCCATTGCAGCATCTTGAGTTTGATCGCGTCTAGGAGGCATTCTAGAAAAGAAATACGATGAAAGATGTGTGAGATTGACATTCAGAAAATCGAAATAAGCATCAAAAATTATCGACGAAGCATAAGAATGTGGTCACTTGTATGTTTCTCAAAACATACAAATGACGCACGTTGGCTAATCAAAGTAAATGGGTCTAATAATGTATCACGAAGACATGCTTTAGCCTATAAATGGACACTCACCCCAAGAGTTCCCAGGTAAGGTTACTGGTCCGATTAAGTGGATTGTACAAACACTCTAGCCTTAGATAGAAAACTCAGGGTACAGGCACCCACCCTTCCAGATTGCACGTGTTCACATTATTAAAACCCAAACTTTGACGAGATTTTGAAAACTTAAAGGCTTACGCCAAAAACAAATCATCTAAGGATAGATGATTGATTTTCGAAAACAGATTTGAAATTTTTGTGGAATTGTTTTGGTAATCACCTAAGGATAGGTGATCGTATTGTATTTTTAAATCTAAACGCAAGTTTACTTGCGTTAGGGTCCTAGGAAGGTTATAGTCTAGGCCAAAGCATTACTAATAATCTAATACCCTATAACCAGTGCTCTGATACCAACCTGTAACACCCCAAATCGCGTAAAACAACAAACCGCGGCGGAAACACTTGGGGAGTCACGTTAACAGATTGTTTCAACAACACTTAGTATTTGATGTTTCGTTTTATTGGATATTAAACATAGATTATATTGTCATATTGTCTTAAAACTTTTAAACAAACTTAAACAAACAAACAAACAAGCATTGAAAATTGTCTTGCTTATTTTAAAGGCACTAAGTCCACGTCCATTCCTACATGTGCACACATCAGTATCATCTAGCATCGACATCAAACTTGATTTCCTGAAACATATCTGAAAACGAGTCAGCAAAATATGCCGGCGAGTACATAGGTTTTTGTGAGTATGTCAAGTTCATGGCTTCGTATACATTGCAACTTATAACCTGACTACTAGAGTCGTGATTGGAAACCTTGTTTTGAAAATATTTTGATATTGCAATAGGTTTATAAACACGTGAGATAGAGTTTATAGAAATCTAGTAGCCATGAACCTTGACTTGAAATCTTGTGTATTGTAAATCCAAGTTGTAAATCGTCTTGAAATAACTCGTATGGTTTATATCATTAATCGAAAAATCATTGTGTGCCATTGTTTAAAAACATTTTTCTAAGTAATATAAATAACGCCGCGAATGTAATATGATAAAATCACTTATATATAGGAAGTACCAGCGGCGTATCCACCATGCTTTTATTACATTATGCTCGTTCCGTTATCTAAATTACTTTTCGTAAACCATTCGTTCATCGTTCCTTGTTATAAACCAATTGTTCATTGTTCATCGTTCATCGTTTGTCGTTCATTTTTATAAACAAATCGTTCATCGTTCATTGTTCATTGTCATAAAACAAATCGTTCGTCGTTCATCGTTCATTGTTTTAATTGTGAAAAACTTTTGGTCGTTTCGTGAATACATTCAAACCTTTGTTGACTTGTTTGAGACCGCCCATGGTGTCCATTAATCGTATAACAAACGACCAAAGGGTTTGTTACAATTACAGTTTCAGTCGATTCCCAAATTTCCCCACAAACCCTGGGAATTTTGGTAACGGGATTGTCAGTCCTAGGCGTCGTAACTTACTACTATCGGCTTGATCATTGTTAATGAATGTCATTCTTGTTATAAATACATCGCACCAACAAGTTCGTTCACAATATTGAAATCGTTTTGTTTTTATACACCATAGTATTTGCATTTGAAACTTGTAAACCATAGCAACTGTAACTTGAAAACTTGTAAACTTTTTGGCACATATACATCACCCCAAAACAATTGAAAACGTAAAATAGGGGAACTATGTACTCACTTGTGATAGCAAGGTAAATCTTGGATCAATAAGAAAACCGAAGCTCAAAGATCTGGGAAATTACGCGTGTCCTAAAAATGAATAATAGTGTAAACATCGAGACTTGAAATCGGAGGATTCGGATAGAATGCTACCTTATAAACCAAATGAGTTTCGAAACTCATATAATATGGTTACTAAGTTTACATTCTGAGTTGGAAAATATTTTAAGTGCTTTTGACCAGTTATGACCCGTTAAGGTAGTTTAAGCCACTTTTACGCGTCATTTACGTAACTACGCATTCGGATGGTTAGATATGTGTCATAATAAGTTCTAAATGCTTAAGCATGTTTAAAAAAATGTTTTTGATCAGATTATATGTGAAATCTTGTGCTAAGTATGTTTTTAATTGTTTTTCTTGCGAAAAGGGCATTTCGGCCATTTTTAAGTAATATTACAATCAATTACCATAACACAATCCAAACATCGTGACCATAAGGTATAACCTCAGAGGGTTTCCCTACATATTTATGGTCACAATTATGTATTTGGTCGGGTCCGAAGATTCGCCAAACGGGTCAGATTTCTGAAGTCAAAGCGGTGGTCAAACCGTTCAACTTTTAACTCTAAATAAGCACTATAATGAGAGTGGTGATTTAGAGATGTTTTGACAGGTCTAAATAAGTTTATAAAAGAGTTTTGGCATCAAAACAAACTGTTTTGACACCCGAATTTAGTTTCGTTGCAAAATGCGCAAAAACGCATTTTGACCGAAGCTTTGACTTGTCAAAATAGTTAGAAACGATGAGAATCAGTAGGCATGATTTTTACGGATTATAACCACCTTGATTACCATCATAAAGCAAGTTTCAATTGGATTTTAAACTGATCAATTCATGATCAATTCTGGAAGTCAAATAAAAGTCAAATTTTGTGACTTTTAATCCAATTAACCACAAGAATAGAATCAAACATGAAGGAGATCACTTACAAACACTATAAGGATGCTTAAGAAGTCAGAGATAGATCACAAAAGTGTTGCAACTTCCATTGATAGCAGATTTGAAGTGATCAAAACTTTCAAAAATGAAGAACACATGGTATTTATCGATTTCCTGGATTAACAAGATCATGCCATGTGTTTGTGACTCATCATAGGAGTAGATTAGTGTCCAATTTCGTGTCAAATGCAGAGATTAAGGAGGCACCAACGTTGGATGAGTCAAAGAGTGAATAAACACGTTGCTGCCAAGTTTTTGGTGTGTTGGAGCACCCTTATGGACCGTATGGTCCATATGCTTACGGTCCGTAAGCATGGGAGCTGGGCACAAGTTTTAGAAAATGGCAGAACAGGCCCCCGCACTCGTTTTGTCGCGTTTCGGGCACTTCTAACACTCGTTAATCTCATTTCAAAGCTTCATAAGGACGTTAAAGTATAGGGAACTTGAAATATGCTCCAAAAATGTTCCAGAACGGTCACGGTTTTCGGTTAATTACGACGAAAATCGAAACGAACACGTGTGTGACCGTAAATGTGTAACGAACGGATTTTTCGCATTCCAATCACTAAAATACAATATTTTGATGATTAGAAAAAATTTTGAATGTCCGTACATGTTTCGGATAGCGAAATACGCAAAAATGCATAGTTTCACGAAATTTGACAAATAGCCCCTGAAGTTACAAAAGTGTGAATTTGCCATACGAAGCCCTCAAAGCTTATTTCTAAGCTATGTAAAGGATATTTATGGTATTTTAGGCTTTTTTCTTGTTCCGGAGAGTACGTCGCTGCGAGAATCGGCAGACTTTCGCAGTTTGTCGTAATTAGTCCCTATGATTGAATAAACTCGTTTTTGACATACCAAACCCTTTAAAACTTATTTCTAAGTTATGTAAACGTTATTTAAGGTATGTTTAGCTTGTGTCATTATTCCGGAACATACGTTGCGTTAAATTGGTTTCGTTTGCGTATCGGTTCACCGATTTTGCTCATAGAAGCGATTCAAGAGTTCGAAATTATGCAAGAATCAAATGTGTGTAATAACATAATAAATATACAAATTCACAAATAAAACATAAATTTCATTCATTGATAATCTTGTACGTCATTGTTACATGCTCGGATTGCCACAGATATCACAACTAAAAAGTGTCCGAACCGGACAAAAAAATAGCCAATTCAGCAAAAATTCAGCATTTTAACTTTTTACTGGCCAATTTAATGTCCAGAAATAAGTCCAACCAACTTAAAACACTTACAAAAGAATTGGGAATGCAATGGTGATTCAAAAACACATAATAACATACAAAGTGCACAATTTAGCATTTTAACGGTCCGGTAACGAAACGACCACCCGAACAGTATTAGAAGCATCTAATGAACTAGTTGACATTGATTTGGTGTTATAAGACTAGTAAAGGTCATTAAACACATCAATTTGACTAAAAACACTTAAAAACACCAAATCATACTTAAACCTTACTAGTTTCACTTCAAACCCTCAACTTCCAAACTTTGACAATTTACCCCCCCCTGGGAATCACGGTCAAAGTGGGGCCCACTAGCCCCCCATTTGTCCCCTCATCATTTGATGTTGGAAGTAAGTTGTGAATGCACAAAGGGTAATATGTTTCTAGGAGACATGAGTGTTTGATAAGAAGATGATCATGTAACATAACACTTACCATTTTCACAACACAAAAACCTTCTCCTCCTTCCCTCTAGTTCACGGCACAAACACCCCAAGAACACCCTCCATTTTCTTTCATCTCCTAGCTAAACCAAGGATCATCTAAGGTGTATCAAGAATATGTAAGAAGGTTGCAAGTGGAAGAAGCTAAAGGACCTCTTTGGAGTGCTATTATCCACCTTGTTTCTTCATCTTCATCTTCTAGTGTTCATTTGCCACTTCCTAGCTACTAGGGCTAGTTCTAAGCCTCTTGAACCTTGTTTTGATTCATGTTATTAGTATATTGTTAGTGTATAAGTTAAACCATCAAGAATCATAAACTTTAAAAAGATGAACACATGAAGAACACTAAAAATCTAAAGGAAACCAACATAATCTTGAAGTGTAATAATATTGTGTATGATTATTTTGTGCTTAGCTTGATGTTCATCATAAGTAGACTTGTTAGATTTAGAGATCTAACAAGTGTATACATGGATCTTGAAAGATCCATGAAGAACAAAGTTGATGAACTTGATATATTCCACCAATAAACTAGTTAAAATGGTTTACTAGTCATGAACATGAATTTAAAGCTTTTCTTGAAAATATATGAACAAGTTGTTAAAGATGAATTTCTACAAAAGTCATGTAATTAGTGGATAATTAGCTTTTTGAAGTTAAATAAACATGTTAAACATAGATTAAAAGACTACATGTTTTTTGTAAAAATATGAGTTCATCATCATGTGAAAAGTGTATGTATGAAGTTGTTTAAATTATAGAAATTGTTGAGTTTGATCAAGCGAGTTTTGTAAAGCTTAAACACATGTTTTAAACATCAGAAAACTCCTAAATCTAGGGGAAACTCTGGCCTATTTTTATAAAAATTCAACACTTAGAAAATATAAGGTTTACTACTAAACTTTTGATTTTAGATGTTTAAATAAATTAAACATGGCCATGCCTATTTTTATATAAAAATACAAGTTAAGAAAATAAATATTTCTTAAAGTATAAAAACAAGTATATATATATTTAAGAAAATATATATTTAGGAGTCACCAAGTGTTTGTGTGCTATGTGTGTACTAAGTGTATTATATGGTAGTAGACAAATTAGGGCATTCAAAACAATAAATACTCCCAATGGAGTATAAACACAATTATCTTCAAATACCAAGAAAAATACCAAGGAAGACTATACATAAAAATGCCCATACTTGGGTACTTGGACAAATACAACAAAATATATATATATAAACTTATATATATATATATATATATATATATATATATATATATTTCTTAATTTATATGGACTTGGAAAATTAGATGGACTTATACATCAAATATATATATGTTTAACAAGATTGGTAGAAATATAAATATTTCATACAAGCCTTAAAAATATATTATTTTTAAGAAAACTAATTTCTGGAAAAATATAAAAATTACTGGAAAGGATTTTTGTCACTTAATGGAAATACATGAACATGAATACATAAATACATGTATACTTGCCTAAGTATACATTTTATTAATAACAAATATACTTATACTAAAAATAATATTGGAAATATTATTTACAAAGTATACATATTTATTTTGGAAAAATAAATATAACTAATCATATACTTTGACTTGATCAAAGAAGTACAACACAAGAATACTTAGAAAAGTATAAGTATACGAATACATGTATAAGTTAAAAATCATATTATTTTTAACAACCCATCTTGATGCTCATCATTAGTAGACTTGTTACATTTAGAGATCTAACAAGTGTATACATGGATCTTGAAAGATCCATGAAGAACAAAGTTGATGAACTTGATATATTCCACCAATAAACTAGTTAAAATGGTTTACTAGTCATGAACATGAATTTAAAGCTTTTCTTGAAAATATATGAACAAGTTGTTAAAGATGTATTCCTACAAAAGTTGTGTAATTAGTGGATAATTAGCATTTTTGAAGTTAAATAAACATGTTAAACATAGATTTAAAAGACTACATGTTTTTGTAAAAATATGAGTTCATCATCATGTGAAAAGTGTATGTATGAAGTTGTTTAAATTATAGAAAATGTTGAGTTTGATCACGTGAGTTTTGTTAAGCTTAAACACATGTTTTAAACATGGGAAAACTCCTAAATCTAGGGGAAACTATGGCCAAATTTTTATAAAAATTCAACACTTAGAAAATATAAGGTTTACTACTAAACTTTTGATTTTAGTTAAATAAATTAAACATGGTCATACCCTATTTTTATATAAAAATACAAGTTAAGAAAATAAAGATTATACAAGTTAGGGCATTCAAAACAATAAATACTCCCAATGGAGTATAAACACAATTATCTTCAAATACTAAGAAAAATACCAAGGAAGATTATACACAAAAATGCCCATACTTGGGTATTTAGACAAATACAACAAATATATATAAACTTATATATATATTTCTTGATTTATATGGACTTGGACAACTGGATGGACTTATACACAAAATATATATATATATAACAAGATTGGTAGAAATATATATATTTCATACAAGCCTTAAAAATATATTATTTTAAGAAAACTACTTTCCAGAAAAATATAAAAATTACTGGAAATGATTTTTGTCAGTTAATGGGAAATACATGAAGATGAATACATAAATACATGTATACTTGCCTAAGTATACATTTTATTAATAACATACTTATACTAAAAATAATATTAGAAATATTATTTACAAAGCATACATATTTATTTTGGAAAAATAAATATAACTAATCATATACTTTGACTTGATCAAAGAAGTACAACACAAGAATACTTAGAAAAGTAAAAGTATACGAATACATGTATAAGTTAAAAATCATATTATTTTTAACAACCCATCTTGATGCTCATCATAAGTAGACTTGTTAGATTTAGAGATCTAACAAGTGTATATATGGATCTTGAAAGATCCATGAAGAACAAAGTTGATGAACTTGATATATTCCACCAATAAACTAGTTAAAATGGTTTACTAGTCATGAACATGAATTTAAAGCTTTTCTTGAAAATATATGAACAAGTTGTTAAAGATGAATTCCTACAAAAGTTGTGTAATTAGTGGATAATTAGCATTTTTTAAGTTAAATAAACATGTTAAACATAGATTTAAAAGACTACATGTTATTGTAAAAATATGAGTTCATCATCTTGTGAAAAGTGTATGTATGAAGTTGTTTAAATTATAGAAAATGTTGAGTTTGATCACGTGAGTTTTGTTAAGCTTAAACACATGTTTTAAACACATGAGAAAACTCCTAAATCTAGGGAAACTATGGCCAAATTTTTATAAAAATTCAACATTAGAAAATATAAGGTTTACTACTAAACTTTTGATTTTAGATATTTAAATAAATTAAACATGGTCATACCCTATTTTTATATAAAAATACAAGTTAAGAAAATAAAGATTATACAAGTTAGGGCATTCAAAACAATAAATACTCCCAATGGAGTATAAACACAATTATCTTCAAATACTAAGAAAAATACCAAGGAAAATTATACACAAAAATGCCCATACTTGGGTATATGGACAAATACAACAAAATATATATAAACTTATATATATTTCTTGATTTATATGGACTTGGACAACTGGATGGACTTATACACAAAATATATATATATATTTAACAAGATTGGTAGAAATATATATTTCATACAAGCCTTAAAAATATATTATTTTAAGAAAAGTAATTTCCGAAAAAATATAAAAATTACTGGAAAGGATTTTTGTCACTTAATGGGAAATACATGAACATGAATACATAAATACATGTATACTTGCCTAAGTATACATTTTATTAATAACAAATATACTTATAATAAAAATAATATTGGAAATATTATTTACAAAGTATACATATTTATTTTGGAAAAATAGATATAACTAATCATATACTTTGACTTGATCAAAGAAGTACAACACAAGAATACTTAGAAAGTATAAGTATACGAATACATGTATAAGTTAAAAATCATATTATTTTTAACAACCCATCTTGATGCTCATCATAAGTAGACTTGTTAGATTTAGAGATCTAACAAATGTATATATGGATCTTGAAAGATCCATGAAGAACAAAGTTGATGAACTTGATATATTCCACCAATAAACTAGTTAATATGGTTTACTATTCATGAACATGAATTTAAAGCTTTTCTTGAAAATATATGAACAAGTTGTTAAAGATGAATTCCTACGAAAGTTGTGTAATTAGTAGATAATTAGCATTTTTGAAGTTAAATAAACATGTTAAACATAGATTTAAAAGACTACATGTTTTTGTAAAAATATGAGTTCATCATCATGTGAAAAGTGTATGTATGAAGTTGTTTAAATTATAGAAAATGTTGAGTTTGATCACTGTGAGTTTTGTTAAGCTTAAACACATGTTTTAAACATGGGAAAACTCCTAAATCTAGGGGAAACTATGGCCAAATTTTTATAAAAATTCAACACTTAAAAAATATAAGGTTTACTACTAAACTTTTGATTTTAGATATTTAAATAAATTAAACATGGTCATACCCTATTTTTATATAAAAATACAAGTTAAGAAAATAAAGATTATACAAGTTAGGGCATTCAAAACAATAAATACTCCCAATGGAGTATAAACACAATTATCTTCAAATACTAAGAAAAATACCAAGGAAATTATACACAAAAATGCCCATACTTGGGTATTTGGACAAATACAACAAAATATATATAAACTTATATATATATTTCTTGATTTATATGGACTTGGACAACTGGATGGACTTATACCCAAAATATATATATATTTAACAAGATTGGTAGAAATATATATATTTCATACAAGCTTTAAAAATATATTATTTTAAGAAAAGTAATTTCTGGAAAAATATAAAAATTACTGGAAAGGATTTTTGTCACTTAATGGGAAATACATGAACATGAATACATAAATACATGTATACTTGCCTAAGTATACATTTTATTAATAACAAATATACTTATACTAAAAATAATATTGGAAATATTATTTACAAAGTATACATATTTATTTTGGAAAAATAAATATAACTAATCATATACTTTGACTTGATCAAAGAAGTACAACACAAGAATACTTAGAAAAGTATAAGTATACGAATACATGTATAAGTTAAAAATCATATTATTTTTAACAACCCATCTTGATGCTCATCATATGTAGACTTGTTACATTTAGAGATCTAACAAGTGTATACGTGGATCTTGAAAGATCCATGAAGAACAAAGTTGATGAACTTGATATATTCCACCAATAAACTAGTTAAAATGGTTTACTAGTCATGAACATGAATTTAAAGCTTTTCTTGAAAATATATGAACAAGTTGTTAAAGATGTATTCCTACAAAAGTTGTGTAATTAGTGGATAATTAGCATTTTTGAAGTTAAATAAACATAGATTTAAAAGACTACATGTTTTTGTAAAAATATGAGTTCATCATCATGTGAAAAGTGAATGTATGAAGTTGTTTAAATTATAGAAAATGTTGAGTTTGATCACGTGAGTTTTGTTAAGCTTAAACACATGTTTTAAACATGGGAAAACTCCTAAATCTAGGGGAAACTATGGCCAAATTTTTATAAAAATTCAACACTTAGAAAATATAAGGTTTACTACTAAACTTTTGATTTTAGATATTTAAATAAATTAAACATGGTCATACCCTATTTTTATATAAAAATACAAGTTAAGAAAATAAAGATTATACAAGTTAGGGCATTCAAAACAATAAATACTCCCAATGGAGTATAAACACAATTATCTTCAAATACTAAGAAAAATACCAAGGAAGATTATACACAAAAATGCCCATACTTGGGTATTTGGACAAATACAAACAAAATATATATAAACTTATATATGTATTTCTTGATTTATATGGACTTGGACAACTGGATGGACTTATACACAAAATATATATATATTTAACAAGATTGGTAGAAATATATATAATTTCATACAAGCCTTAAAAAATATATTATTTTAAGAAAACTAATTTCCGGAAAAATATAAAAATTACTGGAAAGGATTTTTGTCACTTAATGGGAAATACATGAACATGAATACATAAATACATGTATGCTTGCCTAAGTATACATTTTATTAATAACAAATATACTTATACTAAAAATAATATTGGAAATATTATTTACAAAGTATACATATTTATTTTGGAAAAATAAATATAACTAATCATATACTTTGACTTGATCAAAGAAGTACAACACAAGAATACTTAGAAAAGTATAAGTATACGAATACATGTATAAGTTAAAAATCATATTATTTTTAACAACCCATCTTGATGCTCATCATAAGTAGACTTGTTACATTTAGAGATCTAACAATGTAAAAGTGGATCTTGAAAGATCCATGAAGAACAAAGTTGATGAACTTGATATATTCCACCAATAAACTAGTTAAAATGGTTTACTAGTCATGAACATGAATTTAAAGCTTTTCTTGAAAATATATGAACAAGTGTTAAAGATGTATTCCTACAAAAGTTGTGTAATTAGTGGATAATTAGCATTTTTGAAGTTAAATAAACATAGATTTAAAAGACTACATGTTTTTGTAAAAATATGAGTTCATCATCATGTGAAAAGTGAATGTATGAAGTTGTTTAAATTATAGAAAATGTTGAGTTTGATCACGTGAGTTTTGTTAAGCTTAAACACATGTTTTAAACATGGGAAAACTCCTAAATCTAGGGGAAACTATGGCCAAATTTTTATAAAAATTCAACACTTAGAAAATATAAGGTTTACTACTAAACTTTTGATTTTAGATATTTAAATAAATTAAACATGGTCATACCCTATTTTTATATAAAAATACAAGTTAAGAAAATAAAGATTATACAAGTTAGGGCATTCAAAACAATAAATACTCCCAATGGAGTATAAACACAATTATCTTCAAATACTAAGAAAAATACCAAGGAAGATTATACACAAAAATGCCCATACTTGGGTATTTGGACAAATACAACAAAATATATATAAACTTATATATGTATTTCTTGATTTATATGGACTTGGACAACTGGATGGACTTATACACAAAATATATATATATTTAACAAGATTGGTAGAAATATATATATTTCATACAAGCCTTAAAAATATATTATTTTAAGAAAACTAATTTCCGGAAAAATATAAAAATTACTGGAAAGGATTTTTGTCACTTAATGGGAAATACATGAACATGAATACATAAATACATGTATGCTTGCCTAAGTATACATTTTATTAATAACAAATATACTTATACTAAAAATAATATTGGAAATATTATTTACAAAGTATACATATTTATTTTGGAAAAATAAATATAACTAATCATATACTTTGACTTGATCAAAGAAGTACAACACAAGAATACTTAGAAAAGTATAAGTATACGAATACATGTATAAGTTAAAAATCATATTATTTTTAACAACCCATCTTGATGCTCATCATATGTAGACTTGTTACATTTAGAGATCTAACAAGTTATACTGGATCTTGAAAGATCCATGAAGAACAAAGTTGATGAACTTGATATATTCCACCAATAAACTAGTTAAAATGGTTTACTAGTCATGAACATGAATTTAAAGCTTTTCTTGAAAATATATAACAAGTTGTTAAAGATGTATTCCTACAAAAGTTGTGTAATTAGTGGATAATTAGCATTTTTGAAGTTAAATAAAACATAGATTTAAAAGACTACATGTTTTTGTAAAAATATGAGTTCATCATCATGTGAAAAGTGAATGTATGAAGTTGTTTAAATTATAGAAAATGTTGAGTTTGATCACGTGAGTTTTGTTAAGCTTAAACACATGTTTTAAACATGGGAAAACTCCTAAATCTAGGGGAAACTATGGCCAAATTTTTATAAAAATTCAACACTTAGAAAATATAAGGTTTTACTACTAAACTTTTGATTTTAGATATTTAAATAAATTAAACATGGTCATACCCTATTTTTATATAAAAATACAAGTTAAGAAAATAAAGATTATACAAGTTAGGGCATTCAAAACAATAAATACTCCCAATGGAGTATAACACACAATTATCTTCAAATACTAAGAAAAATACCAAGGAAGATTATACACAAAAATGCCCATACTTGGGTATTTGGACAAATACAACAAAATATATATAAACTTATATATTATTTCTTGATTTATATGGACTTGGACAACTGGATGGACTTATACACAAAATATATATATATTTAACAAGATTGGTAGAAATATATATATTTCATACAAGCCTTAAAAATATATTATTTTAAGAAAAGTAATTTCCGGAAAAATATAAAAATTACTGGAAAGGATTTTTGTCACTTAATGGGAAATACATGAACATGAATACATAAATACATGTATACTTGCCTAAGTATACATTTTATTAATAACAAATATACTTATACTAAAAATAATATTGGAAATATTAGTTACAAAGTATACATATTTATTTTGGAAAATAAATATAACTAATCATACACTTTGACTTGATCAAAGAAGTACAACACAAGAATACTTAGAAAAGTATAAGTATACGAATACATGTATAAGTTAAAAATCATATTATTTTTAACAAACCATCTTATGGAATCATAATAATTGGTACATTTAACATCTACCATAACAAAGTAAATGGCTTGAGACCCATGAAGACAAAGGATGACTGGTTATCCCAATAAATAATAGAAATGGGACTAGCAAAAGGAACAAAGCATTCTTGACAAATAATAAACATGGGTTGCAAAATCACAAAGATGGTGTAATTAATGTGATTAGGCAATTGGAAAGAAAATAAACATGTTAACACAATTTAAAAGACTCGATTAAAAATATATTCATACAATCAAGGAAAATTATGATAAGTAACACAATAAGAACAATTTACAAGATCGGGAATTTGTACAGTAGAACAATGCATGAAACTTAAGTGTCTAATGGAAACTTAGAACACTTTTTTAAAATTCGAACATAGAAAAAATTGTATTTACAAACTTTTGATTTTAGATATTTAAATAAATTAAACATGGTTATACCCTATTTTTATATAAAAATACAAGTTAAGAAAATAAAGATTATACAAGTTAGGGCATTCAAAACATAAAATACTCCCAATGGAGTATCACACAATTATCTTCAAATACTAAGAAAAATACCAAGGAAAATTATACACAAAAATGCCATACTTGGGTATTGGACAAATACAACAAAATATAATATAAACTTATATATATATTTCTTGATTTATATGGACTTGGACAACTGGATGGACTTATACACAAAATATATATATATTTAACAAGATTGGTAGAAATATATATATTTCATACAAGCCTTAAAAATATATTATTTTAAAGAAAACTAATTTCCGGAAAAATATAAAAATTACTGGAAAGGATTTTTGTCACTTAATGGGAAATACAGAACATGAATACATAAATACATGTATACTTGCCTAAGTATACATTTTATTAATAACAAATATACTTATACTAAAAATAATATTGGAAATATTAGTTACAAAGTATACATATTTATTTTGGAAAATAAATATAACTAATCATATACTTTGACTTGATCAAAGAAGTACAACACAAGAATACTTAGAAAAGTATAAGTATACGAATACATGTATAAGTTAAAAATCATATTATTTTTAACAAACCATCTTAACTTGGAAAATACATATTTATTCAAGAGTAAATATAACATGGGCTAGGCCCAATAACATAAAGACATGGGCTAGGCCCATTGACACAAGGATATGGGCTAGGCCCAATAAATAAAGAAATGGGCTAGGCACAAAGGCACAAAGACATGGGCTAGCCCCAATGACACAAAGACATGGGCTAGGCCCAAATACACAAAGACATGGGCTAGGCCCAATGACATGCGTGTTAGGCACGAGGACAAGAAAAGGCGATGCCGTTCCCACACAATTCAAGACTCGATAACAAAATATATATTAACAAGTCAAGAAATAATTAATCAAGAACACAACTAAGAACAATTAACAAGATGGGAACTTGTACATAGAACAAGCATAGACTTAAGTGTCTAATGGAACTTAGAACACTTGTAGGTTTCGGTTCGAGACGAAGGAAAAACATTTGTGAGTTTACACAAGGAATGCAAATCCGTGAGTTCATGTCCCCCTTTCCTTTTAAACATTTTTGGTTTTTGATAACATTCGGGGAAATACCTGTTAAGACATATGGTATGTTAATTATGGAGTTAGATGACAACAAGATCGATGTGCGTAAGTAGGAGTGAGAAAAATATAACATTAGTAACCATTAATCACTTAGTGACCAAGGTGTAGATCTTATTGAGCTTGAGGCACGCTCCACTCCTAGTTGTATACCATGTTGTGCTTTTGTCGTCCCAACTTGAGAACAAAAGTGTCTTGGTTTGGTTATTTACTTACGGCGCATAGTATCGGAGGGCTCGTTACCACTGATAGATCCTTAAATTCTATAATTATTTTACATACCTGGATTTCAATAATGGATTACAAATATGACAATTTATTCGAAAGCAAAACTACATGAACTTGCTCAACTTTTGTTGATTTTTCAAACTACATGTATTTCAGGAAACAGGGCGTAACCGGTGATGGATTCTCGGAAGATACAACGATGGCCGCTTTTGGAGGATTTGCCTCTTATATCCATTCCTTGTTTGGGCATGTAGGAATCAAAACCTCGATTTACACTACGATCATAACAAACATATTTTGGTGATGTAACTTAACTAAATGTTGTTTTGGATAACTTATGAAACTTGTTGGAAACTTGTAAACTTTGAATTTGAATTTATGTAACTCATGGCATCGTTGTTGGTTATGGTTATGTTTACACGATTGATTGCAATGATTACCGTTAAGTCACACGTTTGCGCTTCCGCTACGACCAGGGGGTGACAGATTGGTATCACAGCTTCGATTGTAGTGAACCAGGGACAAACTTTTACTATGTTTGGTCTACAATCACCAAGGGCCTCACATGAAAACAAAGTCTATAACATTACAAAACTATTTTCGAGAATATGACAAAGAGTATTACAAAATGTCACGGTAACATGGATCTATCACACGAGTTCAATCGTTGGTAATGAGCAAAGACTTATTCATGCTTAATCTATAATGGATAAACACAAAACACTAGGATTACACGTCAAACCAAAGAACAAACTTGCATGAGATATAGTGATTATATATATAATTTATTTATATATGTGTTGTACGGAATATTTTGCCAAGAGAGAAATACCTTTGATTTCCAGTACTATTATCATCCTTAACACGCACGATGAGAATATCGACCTCGCGTCTATTGCGGAGCTAACGGCGGACGTGATTCCTAGGGTGAGACCTTATGCACGATTCCATATAAGATGGTTGCTCTTTCCCGTAGATGCGGAGGTGCCTAGCTTCGGGGGTGACGACAGGGTGGGGGTGGTAGCCTTGGACAATAACCCTACTCGTGGGACGAGGCCCCTATGACTCATACTAATCATGAACGATGACACTTTTGTCCAGACGACGAAGGTGAAGTACTCATCTTGAAGGTGCCCCTCCAGTTGTTATTGTTACGAATTCTCTCCATTCTCTTACAATGTGCCCTTTCGCGATTAATGTCAATGGACGATAGAACTTGGAGCATCACGAAGGTCCCTCCTACATTGAAGGTATGTAGACAGTAGTGTCCCCTCTCTGGCTGATCGTCTGCTTTGAATGAGAGAACTCTAGGGGACCATGCAAGGCAATTTATTATTACGGGGGCCCACGTAATAACAACTTGTAATGCATGGGAATCCTAGTGGGCTCTGCGGGTCAAGCTAATTATCACTATCCATTCGAAATTCTTACGTTGTTTAAGTTTCAATCTAATAGAACACTAGTTGGGGTGGTTACTATAACACTCTACGATAAAGAAAGACCACACGTAATTGTTCACACCTAGCATTCGATCTATAACACGAGTTGTTCGAGACTAATCATCTAAACAAACCAAACTTATTAGCCACCCAGGTAGGATTTTCCTCAACATTCTAGGATTCTTTACATGAGTTGGTTTCTTGGTGTCTATGGAACCTCATCATATCTATTGGAAAAAGAGTACTTTAAATCCCGTCATTTGACATTTGTCTTACCCGAAGGGATAGTATGGCATGAGCCATGCTGCAACTCCCTAATTGCATTCTTTTCGACATCTATGGATATTATAACAATCTTGTTGAAGCTCGTGGAGCCCAATGGATATCAACGTATTCGTCACACGGGTAAGTGCGGCAAAGGATTTCCGACTTTGGACTATTAAGGTCCAGGAAGTATGGAATACATGCTGTAAGGTTGGAGACGACTGTTTGGTTTTCCTCCTCGATGAATTATTTCTTTTTCCACTTAAACGTATGGTCAATACACGCAAGAAGTACTATGCATTTTGGATTGCGGTTATTCACGTATCATTGTTTCAAACGCGTATGAACAATGCGATCTTGAGGTTCCCATGACCGATTGCATTCTAAATTCTTAGGTGCTTGGTGGATTATATATGCTTAGATATAAGTCTAGACCATTTGATATTATGTGTCACAACAAACATGGCGCCTAAAACAGAATCCACGCCTACTATTAGAGTCGAACTAGAGTTTTTAAGGAACAACACGAGGTTGTGGAAATTACATAACATGAAGTTATTAAGTCGACACTAGTGATGGTACCAATGGTATTGGTCGTTCAAGTGATTCAAATCCCAATGGATTGAGAACGAGTGGCAATGGCACACTTGAAGATGTAATCACACAAGGTTATAATTCTAAGGCCTTCATGGACGGTAAGCCGCGAGACCTCATAGATACGAGAGGTGCGGTAGGTACTGCCTTCTTAATAAAGACAATGAAGTCGGCTAGCTGTACTAGTAAATGTATTCCATAATAACGATTAGGTTAACTTGGTGGAATCTCCAAGTACGAACTTTAGGGAGTGATGCAACAAAGAGGTTATCGTGGGAAGAATTTAAAGATCTTAAGTGAGATGAGAATTGCTCGCTGACCGGAATCCAAAGGAAGGAAACGGAATTCCAGAACTGGACCATGATTAGAGCATACGATATTGGTTACGCTTGACTTTTTTCATGATCCCTCAAGGATTGCTCCATATAAGGTAACACACGAATTCAAATGCATTAAGCTTTACATCTGGGGTTTAGCCCCTGGGAACTGAAGCAAGATCATACCATTCCACCTTCCCGCGATGAAGAAACCATAGATCAAGTAGACCGGAATCTAAGTAGATCTATGGAATGGGCTCTGCATAAAAGGGAACCCTCCGTTTGGTTTCAAGATGATGAAGAATAAAACAGTAATCCGGCTGATCCTGCAAAACAGAACACCGTTAGCTCGCCACGGGGAGAAGGGGGTTCTCTCCGTGACCACCCTCCGGTGTGAGAATAAGTACAGGTAGTCGGAATAAAGTATTGTAAGAGAGAGAGAGTGGTTGAGAGTGAATACCTTTCCTTGAACTCCAAGTCACTTATTTATAGCCGGTGTTTGGCGCCAAAAAAGAGAGATGTTAACTTTAACGGAATCTTCTGCTATTCCGTTAATGTTTGTGGCAATCCGTTAATGCACACGGATCGTGAGCTTATCAGCGGTTAGGGAGGTGCCACGTGTCAACATGAGATCACTGTATTTTGTAAATGTGAGCATGCCATCACCGTGATCTTCCTCAGCCATCCAGATGCTGCCATGTAGCAATTGGTTATAACCGAAAAGATGCTTGCACGATTGGGTGTTAGTGGCTTCTAGAAGATTTCACAGTTGTTACCCATCTGTTGTTTGCCACGTATACATTTTGTTATAATAGAAAAGATTCTCTTTGCTTCTGCACCAAGTCAAGGATTTTGCTAAGGAAAGTTTCTCAGGATTATCTGTTTCCTTGCGCGAGAAGCGCAAGTCAGTTAACTGATCTTCTTTCTTCTCCCTGCTGCTTAGCGCAAGTTTGGTGGATACTTGCTCTGATATAAATAACCGCGCAAGGTTTGTGCATAAAGAATTATCCAATGAGATTGTTCAAGGTTAACTTTGAACCTTGCGCGAGCCCGCGCAAGGTAGTTAAATGAAGCATTTATCCAGAGAGATTGTTCAGGCTTTAACTTTGAACCTTGCGTGAGCCCGCGCAAGGTATTTATATGATCCTTTCCTCCCTTAAGATATTCGGCGCAAAGTTCTAATAAATCCTATTTTGGCAGAGAAGTCTGCGTGAAGTTTCCTTAGAAGTTAATAATGGGTATGGTTTCCTTGATTGGCGCAAGGTTTTTGGGACCATACCCCTTCAAGTTCCCCCAGTCCAGTGTTGCTCCTATGTAAGAATAAAAAGTAGGTGGAGCACTAGACTTAAGATAAATGTGCTACGCTAGGTAAGTATTGGTTTTTTTGTTTTTTGTGCATCTTGGTGACGTGTCGTAAGTGAATTTTGAAAAAGTATTTGAATTTCAAATATACTTGGACACGTGTCACTTATCCGGATGATGTAGTTGGTGAGGATGCACGTTCTTGAGACGTGGTGGTACTGTTGACAGGCTGTCAACAGTACAAATCTTATAGCATTTAATGTTATTTCAGTGACACTCGCGCGCGTGAGGCGGTTACCGTTCTCCACTCACCCCTGCAGTTACCTGGGGATACGTGACTCTCGCAAAAGTCGCTGCAGTCAAATCTCGCATTAATTGCGATTAGTATATAAAGGGATCAACGATCCATTTGCCTCTTCACCAGATCATATCTAGATAAAGAAAATCTGGTGTTCATATATTCCGGCGACCTTCAAAGTTTTCTGATTGTTATTTTGTGCTATGGCCACCGGTGCAAGCTCTGCTGATATGCCAATGACGTCAAGTTTACCACCATTGAAGTGGTCGAAGGAGGATTTTGACAATCTTGCTACCAACTTCTTGTTCGCTCCGTCTTGGAAGGCGTTTTTTCCGGCAGCGAATGCCATGGCGGCTGATGCTCCGACTGGTTATATTACTCTCTTCTATGACTACTTTGACTAGGGCAATTTCTGGCTTCCTGTGACCCACTTCATGTTGGAGATCCTTAACTACTATAAGTTCCATATTTCCCAACTGAATCCGATGGGGATGGTGAGGATCCGGCACTTTGAATTTGTTTGCCGGTCGATGCAGATCATACCAACGGTCGAGAAGTTTTGGGTCTTCTATCAGTTGCATTGCTCACTGGGATTCTACTCGTTCCAACAACGTGTGCAAGCAAAACGGTTGTGTTAGTGCCACCCAAATCTTACCACAACTGGAAACAGAAGTTTTTCTTCATAAAGGCGGCAGTAATCCCGATGAAGATGACTTTCCGGGTCGGTGAGGATATAGAGCTGGAAACCCTCCCCATACCTGCCAACGAGGTGTGGTACCAGGACATTAAAGATGTGCCCAACGTTGTTTTGCCGGAGAGGGCCTTCATCGCTGCTGGGATGAGTATTTTCTGGAAGAAAGAACGCCAGGAAAAACCGGTGTACACTGAAGATGGAACTGGTACGTGACTATTTAACTTCCTGGTAACATCTTTTACTAGATATATACTGATGCAAAAAATATTTGTTATATAGTTACGCCGCTCTACTTGATATCCTTCAAGAGAGAAAAAGGGAAAATGGTCGTCATGCCCTTTGCTGAGGGTGAGGATACCTGGTTCTCACAAATCTTGGGGAACTTTGAGCTGCCCAAGAAGGAGGATTTGGAGGCACAACCGTCTTCTGCGACTGGTAATTAAATTCTTACAAGGCCTAAGTTGATATTGCAATATTACTCTTGAACATATTTTCTAAGTAATATTGCAATATAACTAATGGCGCAACCCTTGTTCAATATTATTGATTATGTAGGTGATTTGCTAAACTTGGGCGTAGGCCCTGACTCAAAGAAGAAGAAGAAGCCAACTGCTACTGCAGCTGTTGCACCTCCTCTTTCCAAACCAGATCAAAAAACCAAGCCATCAGCTGCTGCGAAAGCAGAGGGTAAGAAAGGTACGCGTCTCATATCTGACTCTTGGTGTGATTATGTGGTGGTGTCAGACTCACTAGAGGGTCTTGCACCTGTAGGTTTGAGGAAACCAAAGCCAGAACCCATTGCACCTCCTCTCTTCCTGCCTCGAACCCAGTCGAGCCTTTGGAAATTCCCTCAAGCCCGGAAGAGGCGTTGAAGCGCACTTCCAAGAAGAGGAAAGAGTCTGAAACTAAACCTCCTGTTCCAACAAAGGTTACGCGCCCGCGCATTGGCAGGAAGGGCAATCTGGATGCCTTTGCAAAGAAGTTCTCACCTGGTATGTTCAGTTTGTTGCGCATTTCTGTCAGAAAAGTTGTGCAGAATCTTATACTTGGTATTTGTTATTATGCTTTGCAGAGAAAATGGTGAAGGCTATGCCGACCACCTCATCTGCTATACCATCGTCGTGCAGGCCGGAAAATGTTAAGGAGGGAGGTGCGGAGCGAGAGGCACCCGTTTTTTACTCTGACCCCATCATCCCAGAAAATATTGAGAAGGTGGCTCCAGAAGAAGAGCCTAAAAAATTCGATCCTGAGAATCCTGCTGGCGAGCAGGTTAAAGATACTGCCACAGATGCTACAAGGAATCCTGCTGAAGAGCAGGTTAAAGATACTGTTTTAGATGTTGGGGTGAAAGATACCGCTACCGCGGAGCAAGAGAAAATATCTTCCCCTATGTCGGAGCCTTCAAAGTTGATATCTAAGGGAGCTGGCCCTTCAACACAAAGCGAAGGCTTTATGTATTTTGATGATTCTGATGAGGAGTCGCCCATTCGCCCAGAGGAGACGCCTGGGGATTACTATTATCATTCTTATTCTGAGAAGCGGGCCTCTGCGATCCATCAGCCTGTGTGGAAGGTTAAACGGAGTGATGTTTTTACAGATTGGCACTCCTACAGGGAGTGGTATAAGGGCATCTTCCCTCCGGCGGAGGTGAAGCGACAAGAAGAGAAAGACCACGAGGCTACATATGAGTCATATTTGCAAGAGTCTGCCCTTGCCTCTTCCACAATAAATAGGATCATGCGCGAATGGCGCAGAATGAACTAGGAGTGGGATGAGGTTGAGATTGACAAGGCGAAAGCCAAACTTGAAAAAGAGAAGACGTTAAAGATGATCGTGGATTTTGAGGCTGAAAAAGCCAAGTTTGAGGAGGAAAAGAAACCCGAGGAGTGGTCTGCGCTGTCTTGGAAGCGCAAACGTGAGGCCTCTGCTGCGCAACATGCTGACGAGCGCAAGCACTTTGTGGAGGCTTGCGATCGAGATAACAAAGAAAAGATATCTCTGCGCAACGAAATTAAGGAGCTCAAGAAAGAGAAAGCTGATGTAGTTACGGCAGCAGAAGAGGCGCGCTCTCATAGAGAAAGGAGCGAGCAGGATGAGGTATCAACCAAAATGACTCTCCTTCTTAAGAATAAAGAGATTGATGATCTAACTTCTATGCTATTTGACAAGGCGCGGCTGTAAGATGAGGTTGACGTTTTGAAAAAAGATATCAACCTTCACCGAACAGAGAAATCCGAGTTGACCCACCATTTAACTGAAGGTGAACAAAAACTTAACGACACGGAGGTCGCTCACGCTACAGCAAAAAGCCTGACCGAATCCCTCATGAACCAGCTTACCTGGTTGCGGGAGTATGGGATTGTGTTGGTAATATTGCCTTTTGTTTATATATGTCTGGTTCGATCATCATAACATATATTGATTGAATTTGTATACAGATAACAAATGCCATCCATAACTCCACGGAGTTGGATGAAAGAGTGGCAGAATTGATGATGGTTGCGTGCAGCGACGGGCATGTCGAGGGCTATAAAGAGTGTACATTGCATGTGGCACATGCGCTGAAGACCAAATGGGATACAAGCCGGGCTGCCACGCATGGGTTAAATACTGCTGCCATTTATTCTGCTGCGAAGGAAAATTATGGTCAGTTGCAGATTCCTATTATGGACCTTGTGGATGCCGCGCTGCAGCAAGATGACTTTGTCGACAGACTAAAGGAAATCTTCACAACAACAGAGAAGCAGGCGGGCAAGAAATCCATAGAGTAGGAAATTTGTAACTCTTTATTTTGTAATTACTTGTAACGTTGCGCTGCTGCGCAAGTACTTTTGATGTGAATATGATATATTTTAGCTTTACAATGTTTGCAGGTGACTAATTACTTGTGTAGGATAGACAAATTAACAATTTCTTTTCTCATGTGTGAGCGTAAGTATTAAGTTATCTTGTGGCTCATGAGTTTGTGTTTTTGTTTATCCAAAGAAATTGCATGCATTTGTAAGTAAACATATACAAGACTGTAAGTAGTGACAAAGTATTTTATTCATACTGATAAAGCATAAAGCTATGGCTGCCACTAAGATTACATAAGAAATAAAGTAAGCAGTCTCGTTACGCAACGCCCAGAAGTTGCTTAGAGGACTGAGATTACATATAACATCTGCGTAGTTGTTGGGCGTTCCAGGTTCGAGGAACACTGGATCCGTCCATACGCTTCAGAGTGTACGCGCCTTTTCCCAATACTTCATTTATCACGTAAGTACCTTCCCAATGCGGGGCTAATTTCCCCGGTTTTTCACATTAGATGCTTCATTATCGCGAAGAACAAAGTCACCAGGAAAAAAGGAGCAGATGCATACCCTTTTGTTGTAATATTTTTCAAGCTAAGACTTGTATTTAGCTTCGCGAATCGCTGCATTCTCTCATCGTTCTTCCAATAAGTCTAGATCGATGCGCCTTTGTTCTTCGTTATCTTGTTTTTCCAAAGCTAGCATCCTTGGAGATGGTAACCCAATTTCGGCAGGAATCACAACCTCCGTGCCGTACACAAGGCTAAAAGGAGTCTCGCCAGTACTAGTCTTGGGCATGGTGCGGTGTGCCCACAAGATGCTAGGCAATTCATCAACCCACCCTCGCCGGGCCGTGCCAAGACGGGCTTTGATACCGTCGACCAACTGTTTGTTTATGCATTCAACTTGACCATTTGCTTGTGGATGCGCAACAGAAGAAAAGACATGCTGGATCCCATTTCTGTCATCCACGTTTGCAACTATTCAGCCGTTAAATTTGGACCGTTATCTGTAATAATGCACATGGGCAGACCAAACCGGCAAATAATGTATTCCCAGATGAATTTTCGAATTACCATCGCTGTAGTAGAAGCTAAAGGTTTAGCTTCAACCCATTTAGTGAAGTAATCGACCGCAACGATGATGAACTTGACTGCACCGAGCGCATCTGGATAAGGTTCAACTAAATCAATGGCCTATTGTTGAAAAGGCCAAACTGTAGCGACGAGTACTAAAGGATTCTTTGGGCGCAACGTTTTAGGGGCATGCCTTTGGCAGGACATGCATTTGTGCAAGATCTCCACAGCGTCAACGTACATTCCGGGCCAATAATACCCTGCGCTTTTCACTTTGGCTACTACCATGCCCGGCCCAGAATGTATACCACATAACCCCTCATGAACCTCCCTGATCAGGTATTGTGCATCATGTTTGTTAACCAGCGGAGCGAAAGACCCATGTAAGAGCGTCGGTACAGAATACCGTCAACGATCTCGTAATTGAGGGCTTTGCACCGTAACTTACGTGCTTGTGCTTTATCTTCTGGTTATGAACCATGTAACAAGTACATCATTATTGGAGACATCCATGATGGATCTCCTACTTCGACCAGTGTTACTTGTCTAAGAGGGACTGATGGGTTACTTAAAACTTCGATGCGAACTTCCTTTGCCAAATGTTTAAAACTAGTTGCTGCTAGTTTACTTAGAGCGTTAGCATGTTTGTTTTCGTTTCGCTTGACGTGTGTGACTTTAAATTGTTGGAACTGTGCTATAAGAACCTTAGCTTGCGCTAAGTACAAAGCCATGATATCTCCCTTTGCATCGTAGTCCCAATTACTTGCTCAGCAACTAGTAATGAATCAACATGGGCTTCTAAATTTGTTGCACCCATTTTGATAGCAAGGCGTAAGCCAGCTAGGAAAGCTTCATTTCGGCCTCGTTGTTGGTGCTTTTAAAATCCAACCGAATTGCATGTGTGAATTCTGCTCCCTCTGGATTTATTAATCGAAGACCTACTCCAGCCCCATCACTGTTTGATGCGCCATCTGTAAACAGTGTCCAGGCTCTATTGTCTATGACTGGGACTGGGTTTTGAATTACTTGACACCCTTTAATTTTATCAGCAGGAATTTCAGCGATGAAATCTACCAAAACTTGGACTTTGATAGCTGGTCTAGGTTTATAACAGATGTTATAAACCCCCCAATTCTATTGCCCATTTCGCAAGACGTCCAAAACATCTGGCTTGGTCAAGACTTGGCCAATGTGAAAATTTGTTAAAACTGTAATAACATGTCCTGAAAAGTATTCGCAACCTGCGCGAGGCGTGGACCAATGCTAAAACTAATTTATCCATAATTGAATACCTTGTCTCTAGATCATTCAACATCTTGTTGATACAATAAATTGGAGACTGGACACCTTCGCGTTCTACCAACAAGACAGCACCTACTGCTACCTCAGATACAGCAAGGTATAAGACCATGGGTTCTTTTTCACGAGGAGCAGTAAGTGTGGGAAGTTGAGCTAAACAATCTTTCATTTGCTGGAAAGCTTGATCAGCTTCAGGAGTCCATGCGAACTCTTTGCTCTTCGTACAATTACGTAAGGTTCGAATAAATGGATAAGACTGCAGCATGATTGGGGAGGAAGCGGTTCAGCGCAGCTAACCTTCCAGCCAAACGTTGCATCTCTTTGATGGTATTAGGAGAAGACATTTTTTGTATTGCTTCGACCTTCTCAGGATTAACCTTGAAACCGTCCTTGGTGACGATGAAACCCAAAAATTTGCCCTCCTCCATGCCGAAGGAGCCTTTGCTTGGATTTAACTTTAAATTTACCTTTCGTAGGGAATCAAAAGTTCGTTGGATGTTCTCCAACATAGTTTCTTCTGAATTGCTCATAATGACCAAATCATCTATGTAGACTTCCACAGTTTTCCCGATATCATCTCCAAAAACTGCATCCATCAATCTTTGATAAGTAGCTCCCGCATTGCGGAGACCAAAAGGCATCTTGGTATAACAAAATATGCCCTTCTCCGTGCGAAAAGCTGTTTTATCTTCGTCCTCTTTTTTCATAAGACCCGATGATAACCTTTTTAACAATCTAGAAAACATTTCCAGCGGAAGGAAGCTAATGAGTCAACCTTTTTGTCAATCTCGGGAAGAGAATAACAATCTTTCGGACACGCCTTGTTTAAATCTTTAAAATCTACGCACATCCGCCAGCCGCCATTATGTTTCTTTACCATGACTGGGTTTGCCACCCAGGTCTTGTATTTGACTTCGCCTAGAATACCAGCATTTAATAACTCGGTGACTTGTTCGTTCATCGCCTCTGTCTTTTCTGACCCGAGGCTGCGCTTTTTCTGTACAACGGGTTCTGCTGATGGAAATACATTCAGACAATGCTCCGCAACGTCGTGTGGGACACCGACTATATCGGCAGGTGTCCAGGTGAAAATATCCTTGTTGCGGAACAACAGTAGTTTAAGTTTTGCGCGAATTTCAATACTGACTGCAGGTTCTAACAAGATTGTTTGCTCAAGATACTTATTGTTGAGTACCCATTTTTCTGGTTCGTTACTTGGAAATGCCTTGACAGCCTTCATAACTAGTTCTTCAATTGACATGATTTCTTTCCGCGCGTAAAGTATAGCTATACCATTTGGTGTTGGAAAACCACAAGCAGCATGTGGAGCGGAGATAATCATACTAAAATCACGCTGCGCCCGGCGTCCCAAGAGTACATCGTGACGGGAATTTGCCGGCATCACCATGAAGTTGACGTTACTCGTTCGAGAACACCTCCCATCAGATAAAGTAACAGGAAAAAGAATTTGTCCTAGAGGAAAGACAGCCTCATTATAGAATCCAGTTAACGTGAAATCAACTGGTTCTAGGCGTGCCTTATCCTCAGGATCTAGTTGTTTGAAGCACTGCTCATACATAATATCCATGGAACTACCAGGATCTATAAACATATAATCTGTTTGGTAGTGTCCAAACATACCGGTGATAACTACTGGCCAGTCTTCTTAAGGGCCTCCTGGAACGATAGGAAAAATGACTTGCTGCTCGTGCCATTTGTTGTTTTGAAAGTGTTGAAGGCTATGCTTGCGCGACGAGCCTCCTTGAATCATGGAAACGTGCTGTTTCATTTTCTTGCTGCTAGGACCTTCGTCCCCACGCGTAATCTGTTTAATCTCTTTGCGCACATTCTGGAGTAGATGTGTAAGCTTCCCACTCTTTAATGCTTTCTCAATCTCCGTGCAGACTGATGCAGTTATCTTTTGTGTGACTTGTGTCTCTATGATAGTCACAGAACAAATTTGGGTCTTGCCCTTTTTTATTTTTCATTGGTTATGGCTGCTTGAACTGATAATTCTCAGTGCTGAGAACTTCAGCAGGAGATTTCGTCAAGGGATTCCACTGGCGTTCCCTATTATCTTGTTTAATCGCTTTTTGAGTTGTTATCTTGTTGATTGTTGCACGCGCATCAATTGGTGAATAAGGAGAATACGAATTCTGACTTGACTCTTTCCAATTTCTCTTATACTTGCGACTACCTCTACTCAGGTCTTGCGGACGATTCTGAGGTAGAGGTGACCTGTTAGAATTCAAGTTGCGCTCAGTCTGGGCGTAGACCTTGGCTGCCTCCATGAGTTTATCCCAGCTCTTTGGAAGGCCAGTTGTACTGGAAAGCACTTTAATCATTTCATCACACCTTACCGCGTATTTGAACTGCGCGCGTATCAGGTCTTCGTGAACATCTCCAATCTCCAAAACCTCTTTATTGTAACGTGTAATAAAGTCTTCAAGGTTCTCATCATCCCTTCGCCAGATGTTCATTACATCTGAGGAGTCGCGCACGTATCGCCGTTGCTGACTGAAGTGTGTAAGAAATTTTTCCTTTAGGTAATTCCAAGAGGAAAGTTTACCTATCGGCAAATTATCAAACCAAAGACGCGCAGCGCTGGTAAGGGTTTGTACAAACAGGTGACACCACATTGGCAATGTCCAGCATCCAAGTAACCCTGCACCGGTGAAGAGGCGCATGTGATCATCAGGATCGGTTAAACCATTAAACTTTCCAACGTTGGATGGTAATTTCGCTCGCTCCAATGGAGCCAGTGCTATCTCTCTGGTAAACTTTGATTGTTCAGCTGCTTCGGTTGGGAGATACACCAAATTGTAATCATGCTCAGCTTCTGGATTGTATACTGCACGTACTTTTGGCTTGTAACTAGCATAATCTGCAGATATTCGATTGAAAATACTTGCACTATCCCCTTCCTCATAGGTCTTATCGAGCTCATCGTGTTGGGTGTCCCGCTTTTGTGAAAACCGTGGGCCTAAACGAGAGTGGACAGATGTACGACGCTGAACGTTTTCTTCTTGCCTTCTGTTACCAGAATGAACAGGATCATTCCTGGTTTTAGAATACATTCCTGTTCCATCTTCAGACATGTGCAAAGGGGAACGAGCATGATTTTGAGTATTATAACTCAAAACTCGAGGTGCCGGCGAAGCACGATCCGGAGGAGCGTTAACCGGAGCTTGAAAAGCTGGAGTCCCGGTTTGGGCACATAGCTGAGCATACATAGTGTTTAGAGCCGCTTGAGATTTGATCAACCACAATAATGGAGTCTCTCCAGGTGGTAAAATCGATGTAACATCAACCTGAGGAGCCGCCGGCGTTACTAGAATACTCGCATGATTGGGATCCTACTGACCATTAGCTTCACCGGAGGAATCCTCAACTATTTTTCCGTCGATCTGAGGTCCGAAAACAACGTGACGGATCTCTGATCGAGGACCTTGAAAAGATGATCCATCAGCCATGATGCTGCAGATCTAGGTGAAACGAAACGAAAGATGAGAAAAAGAATTGAAATCGGTGGGCGCCAATGAAGAAACCCTAGATCAACTAGACCGGAATCTAAGTAGATCTATGGAATGGGCTCTGCATAAAAGGGTTAACCCTCCGTTTGGTTTCACGATGATGAAGAATAAAACAGTACTCCGGCTGGTCCTACAAAACAGAACACCGTTAGCTCACCACGGGGAGAAGGGGGTTATCTCCGTGACCACCCTTTGGAGTGAGAATAAGTACAGGTAGTCGGAAGTAAAGTATTATAAGAGAGAGAGTGGTTGAGAGTGACTACCTTTCCTTGAACTCCAAGTCACTTATTTATAGCCGGTGTTTAGCGCCAAAAAAGTGAGATGTTAACTTTAACGGAATCTTCTGCTAATCCGTAATGTTTGTGGCAATCCGTTAATGCACACGGATCGTGAGCTTATCAGCGGTTAGGGAGGTGCCACGTGTCAACATGAGATCACTGTATTTTGTAAATGTGAGCATGCCATCACCGTGATCTTCCTCAGCCGTCCAGATGCTGCCATATGGCAATTGGTAATAACCGAAAAGATGCTTGCACAATTGGGTGTTAGTGGCTTCTAGAAGATTTCACAGCTGTTACCCATCTGTTGTTTGCCACGTGTACATTCTGTTATAACAGAAAAGATTCCCTTTGCTTTTACACCAAGTCAAGGATTTTGCTAAGGGAAAGTTTCTCAGGATTAACTGTTTCCTTGCGCGAGAAGCGCAAGTCAGTTAACTGATCTTCTTTCTTCTCCCTGCTGCTTAGCACAACGTTTGGTGGATACTTGCTCTGATATAAATAACCATGCAAGGTTTGTGCATAAAGAATTATCCAACGAGATTGTTCAAGGTTAACTTTGAACCTTGCGCGAGCCCGCGCAAGGTAGTTAAATGAAGCATTTATCCACAGAGATTGTTCATGCTTTAACTTTGAACCTTGCGCGAGCCCGCGCAAGGTAGTTATATGATCCTTTCCTCCCTTAGATATTTGGCGCAGAGTTCTAATAAATCCTATTTTGGAAGAGAAGTCTGCGCGAAGTTTCCTTAGTAGTTAATAATGGGTATGGTTTCCTCGATTGGCGACCATACCCCTTCACGCGATCACTCAGGTAGTAACTCTCGCAGTTAGTTCTCACACCTTAAGAGATGTTCGAGAGTGAGTAAGAAACGGAAGGAAACTTCCACGAATAAAGGTCCCCCACCAAGAAGTATGCTTGGAACTTGCCAAAAAAAAACCTAGATGTGACAAGTGAAACATCCATCATAAGAGCACCTGAAAAAGCGCCAAGAATAGCAGTATGGTGAAAGCGGGCACAACATAGAAACTAATAAGTTAATAATAATCAAGAAAGAATACTGATGTTTATGTGAGACATAGAGGCGACTTCTAGCATGAATATCTTAAGAATGAGTCAAGCTTGTGAACCAGTGTGTGAGTGATTAGAACTATGGATACTCCACAAGATCCCAATTTAGTCATGAGTACATTCTAATCTACAGTCATTAGGCGTCAATTCTTTGGATACCAACGTCAAACTTAACTTAGTGTTTTTAGGTGTAAAGCATATACGCGAAATTGGGCCATGTACATTGGATATACCTTACCCCATTAAGTTAGCTAATTGGAAATTAGCCGAGTCATATGAAGTCCTTAAGTGTCACCGAACGTTCCTATCAATGACACGTTGCATGCACTTTGCTTGATACGGCGTTGATTTCAGCTTCATCAACATAGAATTCAAAGTATACTTGGCTAGGGTCAAGTAAGCTAGACGTCCCCTCGTCCTATAGAATCGACCGGCAATAAGTTAGTTAAGTCGGGATAAGTCATTAGAGGCTATACACTTGAACTTGGAGCGCGGAAATTCATTGTCGATCTTTTGCCTGTTGTTGGGATGGTTTTGACATAGTTTTTGGCATGATTGGTTGTCTGAAAACCGGCAGAAGTGGTTTGTAATGAAGAAACCATCTGCATTCCTCCGCCTAACGGAGAACATCTTTTGGTGCATGGAGAAAAACAGAACACGCCACTACAGATTATTAATTGCATGAAAGCCCAAAAGTGCTTAAGGAAAGGTTGCATAGCTTTCCTAGCACACATGGTCAACAAGAAGGCCGAAGAGCCTAAGCTCGAAGACATTCCAATCATGAAGGAAATTCCTGAAGTCTTTCCTGAAGACTTACCAGGATTACTACCGCAATGACAAGTCGAGTTTCACATCGACTTAGTGCCGAGAGCCGCACCTGTAGCCAAGTCTCCTTATCGACTAGCACCTTCTGAGATGCAGAGTTATCTACACAACTCCAAGAGTTGCTGGATAAGGGATTCATTAGACCGAGCTTTTCTCCTTGGGGAGCTTTGGTCTTATTTGTGAAGAAGAAAGACGGAAAGTTCAGAATGTGAATTGATTATTGAGAGTTGAACAAGCTTACTCTCAAGAATCGGTATCCGCTACCGAGAATTGATGACTTGTTCGACCAACTACAAGGTTCGAGCTTCTGTTCCAAGATAGACTTAAGGTCTGGATATTACCAGTTGCGATTTCAAGAAGAAAGCACACCAAAAATGGCTTTTAGGACTCGTTATGGTCATCACGAGTTTCTCGTTATGCCATTCGGCCTAACAAATGCACCGGCGGTCTTTATGGATTTAATGAATCGCGTGTGCAAGCCGTATCTCGATAAATTCATGATAGTATTTATTGATGACATCTTAATATATTCACGGTCGAAGAAAGAGCACGAGCAACATTTGAGAACCATTCTAGAACTTCTAAAGAAGGAGAAACTCTACGAGAAATTTTCAAAGTGCGAATTTTGGATTCGCGAAGTACAATTTCTCGGACACGTGGTAAACGAGAAAGGTATTCACGTAGACCCATCAAAGATTGAAGCCATTAAGAATTGGGAAGCGCCCAAGACTCCAACTGAAGTTCGGCAATTTCTAGGATTAGCGGGCTATTACCAGAGATTTATTGAGAACTTTTCTAAAGTTGCTCAACCACTAATGACTCTCACGCAAAAAGACAAGAAGTTTGTTTGGGATGAAAAACAAGAAGAGGCATTTCAAATCTTAAAGGATAAGTTATGTGATGCGCCAATCTTATCACTTCCTGACGGTACCGATGACTTTGTGGTGTACTGTGATGCTTCGCATCAAGGCTTAGGTTGCGTGCTTATGCAACGAGAAAAAGTCATCGCGTATGCGTCCCGCCAATTGAAGATCCATGAGAAGAACTATACCACGGATGACCTCGAGTTAGGCGCCGTGGTATTTGCTTTGAAGATTTGGCGACATTATCTATACGGTACTCAATGTACTATATTCACGGACCACAAAAGTCTTCAACATATATTTAATCAGAAAGAATTAAATATGCGTCAACGAGGTTGGGTTGAATTGTTGAATGATTACGATTGTACGATCAAGTATCATCCAGGCAAGGCGAACATTGTAGCAGACGCCTTGAGCCGCAAGGAACAAGTCAAGACATTAAGAGTACGAGCCTTGGAGATGACAATACAGACAAACTTTACGACTCGAGTGCATGAGGCACGGCAAGAAGCATTAAAACCAGAAAACATCCCAGCGGAATCATTACGAGGAATGGAAAAGCAAATCGAACCAAATAAAGATGGAACTTTATATTTCATGGGAAGAATCTGGGTTCCCTATTTCGGAGATTTACGACACTGGGTTTGAGACGAAGCACACAAGTCAAAGTACTCAATTCATCCTGGATCGAACTTTATATTTCATGGGAAGAATCTGGGTTCCCTATTTCGGAGATTTACGACACTGGGTTTGAGACGAAGCACACAAGTCAAAGTACTCAATTCATCCTGGATTGGATAAGATGTATCAAGACGTGAAAGAGTATTACTGGTGGCCTAATCTCAAGGCAGACATTGCAACCTATGTTGGGAAATGGGAATGCCTGACTTATTCAAAGGTTAAGGCCGAATACCAAAAACCGTCTGGATTATTACAACAACCCGAGATTCCTGTTTGGAAGTGGGAACAGATATCAGTGGATTTCATAACCAAGCTTCCACGAACCTCTCGAGGACATGACATGATTTGGGTTATTATAGATCGGTTAACCAAGTCAGCTCACTTCTTACCGATTCGTGAGAAAGACAGCACTGAGAAACTAGCTGAGCTTTACCTTAAGGAAATTGTGGCACGTCACGGAGTGCCAGTCTCCATAATCTCAGACCGAGATGGTCGCTTTGTGTCGCGGATATGGCAGTCATTTCAAGCTTCTTTTGGATCTCGTCTAGATCTAAGCACAGCGTTTCATCCGCAGACTGATGGTCAAAGCGAGCGAACCATCCAAACTTTAGAGGACATGCTTCGCGCTTGTGTGATAGACTTAGGCGGAAACTGGGATACTCAATTACCGTTGGTAGAGTTTTCCTACAGTAATAGCTATCACACTAGCATTAAAGCAGCACCATTTGAAGCACTCTACGGACGTAAGTGCCGATCTCCGTTATGCTGGGCGGAGGTTGGTGACAAACAACTCATTGGTCCTAAACTAGTCCAAGAAACCACTGACAAGATATTCAAAATCCGCGAGCGTATTAAGGCAGCTCGTGATCGACAAAAGAGCTACGCGAACAAAAGACTTAAACCATTATCCTTCGAGGTCGGAGACAAGGTTTTGTTGAAAGTCTCGCCTTGGAAGGGCGTAGCTAGATTTGGTAAGCGTGGGAAGCTTAACCCACGATACATTGGACCCTTCGAAATTCTGGCAAAAGTCGGTACTGTTGCATACAAGCTAAAATTACCCGAGGAACTCAATAATGTGCACGACACATTCCATGTGTCTAATCTCAAAAAGAGTCCAACTAAAGAGACAGTTACCATCCCTGTGGATGAAATCCATATAGACGACAAACTCCAATTTACTAATGAACCTGTCGAGGTTACGGACTGGAAGGTCCAGAAAACACGGAGGAGTCGTATCAAGCTAGTCAAAGTCTGTTGGAACTCTCGACACGGACCTGAGTATACTTGGGAACTTGAAGATCAACTCAAAGTAAAATACCCTCACCTGTTTGAGAAGACTCTTGCAACGGGTAACTCAGCTTGAATTTCGGGACGAAATTCCTTTTAACAGGGGGAGTATGTGACAACTGGCAACTTTCGGGTAATTTCCGTACAATTTAACTATTAATTTAATTATGCAATTATATGTTAAAACGCCATATTCAGCTAGATTACATCTTGTATATCTGAAAATGTTATGAATTACATTTAAATAGTGCACATTATTCATTTTGATCATCGCGCCTGAAAACAGTTAGACAATGCACTAAAACAAACTAGTAGACTTGCCAGTTAGACTAGCAGTGTCAGCACTAGTCCGGTATTCAGCTTAACCACAGTTCTAGGACTTAGATAGAAGTCTAATAACAATTACACATTAAATCCTAGGATGGAAAACAAGGATTTGTGATAACACCTTCTGGAAATACTATAAGCACTAAAAAGTGTCCGAACCGGACAATAAATAGCCAATTCAGCAAAAATACAACATTTTAACTTTTTACTAGCCAATGTAATGTCCAGAAATAAGTCCAAGCAACTTAAAACACTTACAAAAGAATTGGGAATGCAATGGTGATTCAAAAACCCATAATAACATACAAAGTGCACAATTTAGCATTTTAACGGTCCGGTAACGAAACGACCACCCGAACACTACTAGAAGCATCTAATGAACTAGTTAACATTGATTTGGTGTTATAAGACTAGTAAAGGTCATTAAACACATCAGGTTGACTAAAAACACTTAAAAACACCTAATTATACTTAAACCTCACTAGTTTCACTTCAAACCCTCAACTTCCAAACTCTGACAATTTACCCCCCCCCCCCCCCCGGGAATCCACGGTCAAAGTGGGACCCCACTAGCCCCCCATTTGTCCCCTCATCATTTGATGTTGGAAGTAAGTTGTGAATGCACAAAGGGTAATATGTTTCTAGGAGACATGAGTGTTTGATAAGAAGATGATCATGTAACATAACACTTACCATTTTCACAACACAAAAACCTTCTCCTCCTTCCCTCTAGTTCACGGAACAAACACCCCAAGAACACCCTCCATTTTCTTTCATCTCCTAGCTAAACCAAGGATCATCTAAAGTGTATCAAGCATATGTAAGAAGGTTGCAAGTGGAAGAAGCTAAAGGACCTCTTTGGAGTGCTATTATCCACCTTGTTTCTTTATCTTCATCTTCTAGTGTTCATTTGCCACTTCCCTAGCCCTAGAGCTAGTTCTAAGCCTCTTGAACCTTGTTTTGATTCATGTTATTAGTATATTGTTAGTGTATAAGTTAAACAATCAAGAATCATAAACTTTAAAAAGATGAACACATGAAGAACACTAAAAATCTAAAGGAAACCAACATAATCTTGAAGTGTAATAATATTGTGTATGATTATTTTGTGCTTAGCTTGATGCTCATCATAAGTAGACTTGTTAGATTTAGAGATCTAACAAGTGTATACATGGATCTTGAAAGATCCATGAAGAACAAAGTTGATGAACTTGATATATTCCACCAATAAACTAGTTAAAATGGTTTACTAGTCATGAACATGAATTTAAAGCTTTTCTTGAAAATATATGAACAAGTTGTTAAAGATGAATTCCTACAAAAGTTGTGTAATTAGTGGATAATTAGCATTTTTGAAGTTAAATAAACATGTTAAACATAGATTTAAAAGACTACATGTTTTTGTAAAAATATGAGTTCATCATCATGTGAAAAGTGTATGTATGAAGTTGTTTAAATTATAGAAAATGTTGAGTTTGATCAAGTGAGTTTTGTTAAGCTTAAACACATGTTTTAAACATGGGAAAACTCCTAAATCTAGGGGAAACTATGGCCAAATTTTTATAAATATTCAACACTTAGAAAATATAAGGTTTACTACTAAAACTTTTGATTTTAGATATTTAAATAAATTAAACATGGCCATACCCTATTTTTATATAAAAATACAAGTTAAGAAAATGAAGATTATACAAGTTAGGGCATTCAAAACAATAAATACTCCCAATGGAGTATAAACACAATTATCTTCAAATACTAAGAAAAATACCAAGGAAGATTATACACAAAAATGCCCATACTTGGGTATTTGGACAAATACAACAAAATATATATAAACTTATATATATATATATTTCTTGATTTATATGGACTTGGACAATTGGATGGACTTATACACAAAATATATATATTTAACAAGATTAGTAGAAATATATATATTTCATACAAGCCTTAAAAATATATTATTTTAAGAAAACTAATTTCCGGAAAATAAAAACTTACTGGAAAGGATTTTTGTCACTTAATGGGAAATACATGAACATGAATACATAAATACATGTATACTTGCCTAAGTATACATTTATGAATAACAAATATACTTATACTAAAAATAATATTGGAAATATTATTTACAAAGTATACATATTTATTTTAGAAAAATAAATATAACTAATCATATACCTTGACTTGATCAAAGAAGTACAACACAAGAATACTTAGAAAAGTATAAGTATATGAATACATGTATAAGTTAAAAATCATATCATTTTTAACAACCCATCTTAACATGGAAAATAAATATTTATTCAAGAGTAAATATAACATGGGCTAGGCCCAATAACATAAAGACATGGGCTAGGCCTAATGACACAAGGATATGGGCTAGCCCAATAAATAAAGACATGGGCTAGGCCCAAAGGCACAAAGACATGGGCTAGGCCCAATGACACAAAGACATGGGCTAGGCCCAATGACACAAAGACATGGGCTAGGCCCAAATACACAAAGACATGGGCTAGGCCCAATGACATGCATGTTAGGCACGAGGATGAGAAAGGGCGATGCCGTTCCCACACAATTCAAGACTCGATAACAAAATATATATTAACAAGTCAAGAAATAATTAATCAAGAACACAACTAAGAACAATTAACAAGATGGGAATTTGTACATAGAACAAGCATAGACTTAAGTGTCTAATGGAACTTAGAACACTTGTAGATTTCGGTTAGAGACCAAGGAAAAACATTTGTGAGTTTACACAAGGAACGCAAATCCGTGAGTTCATATCCCCCTTTCCTTTTAAACATTTTCGGTTTTATAACATTCGGGGGAAATACATGTTAAGACATATGGTATGTTAATTATGGAGTTAGATGACAACAAGATCGATGTGCGTAAGTAGGAGTGAGAACAATATAACATTAGTAACCATTAATCACTTAGTGACCAAGGTGCAAAAGGTGTAGATCTATTGAGCTTGAGGCACGCTCCACTCCTAGTTGTATACCATGGAGTGCTTTTGTCGTCCCAACTTGAGACAAAAGTGTCTCGGTTTGGTTATTTACTTACGGCGCATAGTATCGGAGGGCTACCCACTGATAGATCCTTAAATTCCATAATTATTTTACATACCTGGATTTCAATAATTGATAACAAATATGACAACTTATTCGAAAGCAAAACTACATGAACTTGCTCAACTTTTGTTGATTTTTCAAACTACATGTATTTCAGAAAACAGAGCGTAACCGGTGATGGATTCTTGGAAGGTACAACGATGGCCGCTTTTGGAGGATTTGCCTCTTATATCCCTTCCTTGTTTAGGCATGTAGGAGTTAAAACCTCGATGTAAACTACGATCATAACAAACATATTTTGGTGATGTAACTTAACAAAATGTTGTTTTGGATAACTTATGAAACTTGTTGCAAACTTGTAAACTTTGAATTTGAATTTATGTAACTCATGGCATCGTTGTTGGTTATGGTTATGTTTACACAATTGAATGCAATGATTGCCGTTAATTCACACGTTTGCGCTTCCTCTACAACCAGGGTGTGACACAAAGAACGTGCAGGTCATTCTGATAGACTGGGAGGATGTGTATGCATCCTTATTCCACTTCTCGTTGCTTCATATTCGATTGTTATACAATCGCAGAGTTCAAACATTTTGCGAAACTTTTCATCCTTGAATCCACGATTCATTTGATTGTCTGCTGGATTCCTCTTTTACTTACAATATTGGCTTTAGCTTTCACGTCATGTGATACTATGATACTCAGTGGTATTCCTTAGCACATGTTTCGATATATGTTATATCTGAATATGACGATCTCTGGGCTATGGAGATGGCATGGAATGCATGAATAAGTTACCATTCCCGTTGTCATTCTATTCCATGGGATATAAAGTTTGTGATGATACAGATTCCTTTGAAATGCTTTGCGTTGTGGAACATCATTTCGTGTGACCATCGGTTACATTGTGTTCTTTTACGATTATTGATTGTTTTGAATTTCAGTTGGTTATTTGTGGAAAGTAGTATGAGGCCCGAATATCGTGGAGAACGGAATATTGATCATGTATATGGGTGTGGTGGATATGCTGCGGTACTTCCTATATATAAACACCCAGCTACATTATCAAGGTACCGTTACTCAGGACAGAGGGGCTTCATGTTGCGATCCGTTCGGTTATGTTTTGGGCAATGCGGTGTTGGGACTTTGACCCTGTTTGATGCGATAGATGATGACATAGTTGTCATAACCACAATATCTATATATGTTCGCGGTGATTTTAAATGAAAGGTAGTTTGGGTCAACATATAACAACCCTTGGGGTTAATCCTGGGAAGGTCCTTCTTAGAATATGAAGTACGACTTTCTAGGGGTACTACACCTCGGTAGTACTCTTGAACAATCTACGTTCGTATACATTGAAATATGCATATTTAGCGTTTTTGGTATCGTTTTTAGGCGTCGGAAGTCACGTATGACTTACCAAACACCAAGTGAAGAAACACGGATTCACCCGAAGGTTGATTCGAACTGCTTTCTCAAGTAGGATGAAGAATCACACCTTTTTCTTCCTCTTGAACCTAGATCTGCAATGGAGAATAGAGAAAAGTGGGAATGTAAAGATGGCCGGTAGGAGAAGAATCTCCTATTTCCAGCAACAAAAGTGTGGCGGCTCCATATCTTGTACCTTAATAATGAGGTGAACACCTCTTTATATAGGAGACATGGGCCTCCCCTAACCTCAATGGGCCAGGCCTAGTTAAGGGTTATCTCTACAAGCCCCCGACCTAATGTAGCGTTGGGCATCGCGGTTGAGTTAGTAAGCAACAATAATATAAAATCAATAAGTAACGGGAATGTCCGACCGCTCGGGTCGGGTCCAGTACCATACCTCTACAAGTCCCCAGTCTAGTGTTGCTCACGAGTGCAAGCACTGGGAGGAGCATTAGACTTATTAGGAGTGCTCGGAAGTAACTAAAATGAAGTTTAGGCTTACCTGTCACCCGGGTGCGAGAAAGTTGTTGGTCACGCTTGTTGCATCTATCTTTAGCTGCGAGTAGAGATAATGGAGCAATGAATATCCACGACCATGGAAACTGGTTGGGCAAACATGGCGCACGCTGATGGGTTGCAGGCAATTGTCATTTGTACTGGCGCATTACCATGAGCTTGTTAAGGTTGCGCGTACGCGATTAGGCTCGTGCAAGAGTCTTGGAATAGGCTGAGTTTTGGCGGTTGAGTGTGGATATGGTCGTACACGCATATGACTTACGCAGCATTTGGGACCATACCCCTTCAGGTCCCCCCATTCTAGTGTTTCTCCCATGCGCGGATGGCAAGTGGGTGGAATTCTAGACTAGATGAGTGGCTTGCTTTCGGATGATTTTTCGAGTGTGGCCTTGCTTTAGCGGTGTGCCCACAGTCGTGTGAGTTACTGTAAAATATTCACCCTTTGGTGTGAGTTCTGCTGGTTAGCGCATGGTGCGTGTGTCTTTAGCCTTGAGTAATACGTATACCTAGTGCTTGGATCTTTGTAAATTGTTGTCTACAATATTTGCACGTGTTAATCCACTTTGTCTAGGTTATCGCGAACGAGAATTGTTGTAGCCAATGTGTTTTTGCATATACCCAAGGTGGTGTGTGCATTTGTAGTACAGTTTACATTTTGTAAGCGTGTTTGTATGTAACTAAGCATGCACGCATGGCGACTTTTGTGCGCGTAAGTAGAGCAACAATCTCACCCAGAGACTGGTAGTCTCGTATGTCAAGGGAAATGCACGTGGCGACTTACTTGCCCGCCCGTATATAGCGGAGCATGCGCGTATAACGACTTACTTACTTGGATGTAGAAAAGCATGCGACTGCTAGCGCATGTGCGCTCGCTCGTATGTAAAGGAGCATGCACATATGGCGACTTACGTGCTCGTATGTAACGGAGCATGCGCGTAAAGCGACTTACGTGCTCATAAATAGAGGAGCATGCGACTGCTAGCGCATGTGTGCTCGCTCGTATGTAAAGGATCATGCGCGTATTGCGAGTTACGTGCTCATAAGTAACGGAGCATGCGCGTAAAGCGACTTACGTGCTCATAAGTAGAGGAGCATGCGACTGCTAGAGCATGTGTGCTCACTCGTATGTAAAGGAGCATGCGCGTATGGCGACTTACGTGCTCATAAGTAGAGGAGCATGCGACTGCTAGCGCATGTGTGCTCGCTCGTATGTAAAGGAGCTTGCGCGTATGGCGACTTACGTGCTCGTATGTAAGGGAGCATGCGCATAAAGTGACTTATGTGCTCATAAGTAGAGGAGCATGCGCGTAAAGCGACTTACGTGCTCAAAAGGAGAGGAGCATGCGCGCAAAAGCGACTTACGTGCTCGTAAGTAGAGGAGCATTGCGCAAAGCGCATGTGTGCTCGCTCGTATGTAAAGGAGCATGCGTGTATGGCGACTTACGTGCTCGTAAGCAGAGGAGCATGCGCGCAAAACGCATGTGTGCCCGCTCGTATGTAAAGGAGCATGCGCGTATGGCGACTTACGTGCTCATAAGCAGAGGAGCATGCGCGCAAAGCGCATGTGTGCTCGCTCGTATGTAAAGGAGCATGCGCGTATGGCGACTTACGTGCCCGTAAGTAGAGGAGCATGTGCGCAAAGCGCATGTGTGCTCGCTCGTATGTAAAGGAGCAGCGTGTGGCGTGCTCGTATGTAGGGCAGCTTTTTAGGCTTTCATCGGTGTGCGTGAGGATCACTCCTCGCGTTTTCCCGATTGAATGTATCGCCAAACCGAAACGTTGTCCTTAGGAAGAGCTTATTCTATGCATCCCTACTCCGTAATAGGTGGAAGCAATTTTAACTTCGAAATGGTAGTGCACCATGTTGGTCCCTCAGTTTATAGCTGCTGAATAATGTGTTAGTAGCGTTGTCCTTAGGAGGAGCTTGTTCTATGCATCTCTACTCCGTAATAGGTGGAAGCAATTTTAAACTTCGAAATGGTAGTGCACCATGTTGGTCCCTCAGTTTATAGCTGTTGAATAATGTGTTAGTAGCGTTGTACTACAATATTGATTTTAGATAAGCAACAAATGTATACTCCTATATAAATATATAACGTGTAAGTGAAGTCATGATGCCATCATGTCACCAAAGTCAAAAACTAAAGTGGATTATAGCATGTATATATGACTTGCTCATTTGTTCATTATATTGAATGATTTCCATTAGAAAGATCCATCTGTCTAGATACGAAGTGTTAAAGAAAACACCGGTTCAAATTCAATGGAATATAAACTCAAGTTTTTGGATTGTTAAGTAATAGATTTGGTATATGGCATGAGTTAACTCATTTTGTAGGTTGCCAATATGTCCAAATCTAACTAATTGAGCAAGTATACAATTTAATATATCAACTCCTTGAATAGACAATTGATTGGAGCGTAAGGAAAAATGTTTACTTTACCGGTGTCATTCACATTAGTTGTATAATTGAAAAAGTCCATTTTTCAAATTTATTAGAAGTCAACTATTAGGTAGCAAAAATGCATGCCTATTTTAACAGTTTTGCTATAGCACGTGGTTACTGACACAAGAAATTAGGTCGCTAGTTTTCAACATCCCTTTTAGCTTTTTATAAAAGAATATTTGCACGATAAGTTATATTAGCACACTGAGAAAAACAATGAAGCATGCACCAAACCCTATAGACTATCCCCATCGTCCGCCTAAATACGGGATCCCACCGACAACGGAATGTGCCGCGTAGTTTTACCCGCGCGGCGAAGTATGCTCGCGCACCGGAGTTTACCTGCGCGGCAGAGAGTGCTCGTGCAACGGGTTTAACCGCGCGACGGAGTATGCTCGTGCAACGGAGGTTACCCGTGCAGCGGAGTACTGACGCTACAGAGTTTTCCCACTCAACGGAGTCGTGCAACAAAGTTTGTTCGCGCGGCGGAGTACTCGCACTACAGAGTTTACCCGCGCGACGGAGTATGCTCGTATATAAATCTGTCACATATAGCATGTGTGGCTACAATAAAATCCTGTTTACGCTTTTTACTTGTGACAAATATCAAGATTTTGTTTGAAAACGTTAGCGTGATCGCGAGGATAGTTATGAACCTTGCTTGATATAATTTCTAGTAGTCTATTAATTGTAACGAGATTGAATAATATTCTCGGAACTCTGTTTTGCCCATATGTGTCAATTATTAATTTGATTTATGACAAGATAGTGGGTTCTCTAACTTGGTTCATAATAAAATATACAAGTTAATGATGAGGGGATTAAAAGTTACATATAATGTATGTATGAGGGGTGCCAATTTGAAAAACACAAATGTGAACATAAGGAAAAGTTCAAACACATGTATCTTGTCCTTTAAAAATACCAACACCACAAAACACTCTTCGTTTTTTCAAAGGTATTAAATTTGAAGCAGAGAGGCATATGGTGCCAGCTTATATAAAACTCTTTTTTTTCTTTCAAAAGCATCACTGCGGAAAGGGTGCATCTCTGGCGCCTTACAAAACATTTTCACATTAGCGTGCCCAGCATGCGCGGAGTACCGTCGCGCGCGCGAGTTTCAGGTGAGTGCGGTCTCAGGCGCGCAGTACTATGGCAAGTTGGTGATTGTACTTGCGCGACGGCTGAGTGTGTGCGGCAGTCAATGTATACTCGCACGGAGACCAAGTGTGCCCAGCAGCGGATTTTTACTCACGCGCACGGCGGAATGTGTGACAAGCGGTGTGTACTCGCGCGCACGGCAGAGTGTCCAGCAAGCGGTGTGTACTCGCGCAGTGGCGGAGCATGCTTGCGCAGCGTCACTAAACTACCTAACTACGCGCATGTGAGCTACGGTTCTCCACCAATTGAGAATGGCCTATTTGTTTTTAATGAAAACAATAGGGGTGAAAACCTTTATTTGTCCGAGCAGCAAGCACGTGCTTGGCAGCTTTATTCACTATTTACAGGCTGTACAAGTTTTTGGAAAACAAAGATGTATCACAGCTTTTCGAAATATCACATTGGTTGTGTTTTATTGTTTAATAATCTGATTAAGAACAAAATTGAGAGAACTTTGTTAAATGAGTACCAAATTCAAAGCCATTAATTAATTGCCATCCCATGAGCACTAGAATGTGAACAAATAATTAATTTGTAGTCACTATGAGCATTTAGGAATTATGATGTGACGTAAGAAAGGATTTGCAAATTGTTTTCATTTGTAAAAAACCCTTACTAACCAACCAAACCATTTCAAGGTTTTGGTCAAACCCCGTTTTGCACAAACTTGAATACCAAGAAAGGGAGGTAAAAGTTACCTTTATTTATGTATAAAAGAAGGTTGACCTTTTTAATGGAGCCGAAAGATTCAACAAAACATGATGAATCTTAGAAATATACCTTGAGAAAGTCTTGTACAACAACAGATTTGTACACCTCATGCAGCTGAGCTTTATGTCCCCTTCGAACAAATGCAGTTCTGAAGGGTGTTAAAGCCGAAAATCTGTAGATATGGTGAAACCACACAAATCTGAAAATTTGGGCAGAGGAGAAAAAGTTGTGTTTCTTGGATCTGGATTTTGAACCGGTGGGCGCCAATGAAGAAACACGGATTCACCCGAAGGTTGATTCGAACCGCTTTCTCTAGTAGGATGAAGAATCACACCTTTTTAACTTGAATACCAAGAAAGGGAGGTAAAAGTTACCTTTATTTTCTGTATAAATGAAGGTTGACCTTTTTAATGGAGCCGAAAGATTCAACAAAACATGAATCTTAGAAATATACCTTGAGAAAGTCTTGTACAACAACAGATCTGTACACCTCGTGCAGCTGAGCTTTATGTCCCCTTCGAACAAATGCAGTTCTGAAGGGTTTTAAAGCCGAAAATCTGTAGATATGGTGAAACCACACAAATCTGAAAATTTGGGTAGAGCAGAAAAAGTTGTGTTTTCTTAGATCAGGATTTTGAACCGGTGGGCGCCAATGAAGAAACAAGGATTCACCCGAAGGTTGATTCGAACCGCTTTCTCTAGTAGGATGAAGAATCACACTTTTTTCTTCCTCTTGAACCTAGATCTGTAATGGAGAAGAGAGAAAAGTGGGATGTAAAGATGGCCGGTAGGAGAAGAATCTCCTATTTCCAGCAACAAAAGTGTGGCGGCTCCATATCTTGTGCCCTCATAATGAGGTGAACGCCTCTTTATATAGGAGATATGTGTCTCCCCTAACCTCAATGGGCCAGCCCAGTTAGGGGTTATCTCTATAAGCCCCCGATCCAATGTAGCGTTGGGCCTCGCGTTGGGTTAGTAAGCAACAATAATAAATAATTAATATAAAAGCAATAAGTAACGGGAAAGTCCGACCGCTCGGGTCGGGTCCAGTACCATACCTCTACACCAAGGATACTTAATATAAGTTAATATACTTATATTTATATAAAAAATATCAGTTTATTTACTGATCTAAAACAGTTTTACAAAAATCTCTTAAAAAGACGATTTTTACCGTTTTTAACGCATAGTTTTGTATCAAACGTTACCAATACCATCCCAAATCGAAATGACTTGATATTTTAACATAATCCATGTTATTTACCGATTAAAATGCTGGTTATAATCATATTAGTGCAGTTTTTGTGTAAGTCACTTAAATCATGTGATTTCGCACATTTTACAACTCTTTAAGCACTAGGTACAACATGCAAAGCTAGTAAACTTTATGACAAAGCCTCATGCTATTTTAACACTTCAAATATTATTATTTTTAGGTTTAGGACCTGATTAAAAATCATCTTTAACATACTATATCTTATTCATCATTTCATGACCATATATCCACATGCATACTTAAGTACAAGCATCTAATGCATCCAATTTACATCATCATCATCTTGTATGAGCTAATATGCATCTTCATGTATTAAATTCATATAATTCATGTCATGATCATCAATCATCTTCTAATCATCTAGATTTAAATGCATGCAACATTCTCATATTTATGAACATATGACAAAACTCATGTGCATGCATGCGTATATACAGATACACGACACACATATATATAGTTATATACTTCCAAAAGTCCACTTTTTCATGTATTCATCTCGAATAACCAAATCCCTTTAGAACATTCCTTAAATCATACATGCATTTCACTTTCAAGAATTAAATCAAACAAGTATTAACTAACAAACCAAACTCAACTCTCATGTATGTATATACATACACACGGCCACACCTATATACACATACATATCCATTTTTATTTTTATTGAAAAAACATGTATGTATATCCATTTGTTTTTAGTTTCAAGTTTATGTTTAAATCTAAGAACAAGAGAAACCTTTCACTATCATCAATATCATCAAGAATCAAGAGCATGGATTATTAAAGTAAAGTTATACCTTCAAGATTCTTGATGGGTTTTTATATAAATGATGGTATGGAGCTTGCACCCTCTTGAAAACACCTTTAAAACCCCTTTTGGATCTTCAAATTAACATGAAATGAGCTTTTATGAACATGGAAAGATTTGAATTTTGTAGTGTGTGTTTGTGTGTGTTTCAGTGTGAGTTTAGAGAGAGAGATGAGAGATTTTGTTTTGATTGTGTTTCTTGGATTTGTAAGATTTTAGAAGATTTGATGAGATATAATCATCACTTTGAATCTTCCAATGTTTAACAAGTATAAGAGAGAGGAGAGAGAGAAGCTCCATGGCTGCCACATCTCCCATACACGCATACATACATATACATATGAATTGTAGGTCATAAACTGGTATTTAACTGGTTACCGGGTATTTTATCTAGCGTTTTAATCCCGTTTTATGACGTTTTAAATTATTTTAAACGCTCTATAAAAATAAACTCACCAAAATATTATTAAATAATATTTTATTTGCCCAGACTGGTTGTGTTGCCCGTATCTGGCAGGATGCGCGCTGTGTTGCGCAGTACGCGCTTAAACTCGAAAATAGAGTTTCTAAGCGTTTTAATTTATTTTTCCTCACGAACTTGATTAAATATATTATTTTAATCATAACAGACTTTTTTTAGGATTTTAACATTAATCGGATTGTCACCGATGTTCGTTTCGCATTTTAACATTAATCGGGTTGTCACCGATGTTCGTTTCGCATTTTAACTGTTACGCGTTAAGCGTTTATCTTAAAATTGCCTACATAATTCCTAATAAATTTTAAATTTCACATCAAATAACATCATATTCAATAAAATTTTGCCTTTTATTTATTCATAACACGCGTCACGTTAGTACAGGCTCAAAATAACCGGGTGTCACAGTCTCCCCCTGTTTAAGGAATTTCGTCCCCGAAATTCCTACACTACAGGTTTCGTTTTAGCACTAGATTTAAAGAGATGATGATTTTCCTTTGCATCTGATCCTGTCGTTCCCATGTGAACTCAGGTCCACGCTTGGAATTCCGACGAACTTTGACCAACTTAATCCGACTCCTTCTAAGCGCTACCTGATCTTGGCTTTCTCGGGTTGAGACCCCGATCAAAGCCTGCCGATAGTGACGATCTGCGATGGAAAGTGGCTTCTGAATCTTCTCATCCAGAACTTCTACCGGTTCTTTGATAAATCTCAGTTTATCGTCTACTTGAACCTCGTCAGGGGGTATGATTAGTGTCTCATCTGACAGACACTTTCTCAGGTTGGAAACATGAAACACGTCATGAACTCCACATAATTCCTGTGGTAGCTTAAGCCTATACGCGACTGATCCAACTCGAGAGAGGACTTCGAAAGGACCTATATATCGTGGGCTAAGCTTTCCCCCTTTCCCAAACCTAACAACACCTTTCCAAGGTGACACCTTCATCAGAACACGATCTCTGACTTGAAACTGCAACGGTTTCCTTCGGTTGTCTGCATAACTCTTCTGTCGATCAACGGCAGCTTTCAACCTTTCCTTGATCTGGACAACCTTGTCGGTGGTTTACTGGATAAGCTCAGGTCCGGTTAGTTGCCTTTTGCCAACCTCATCCCAACACAGGGGTGATCGACATTTCCTTCCGTACAAAACTTCAAACGGGGCGGTTTTGGTACTAGCGTGGTAACTACTGTTGTAGGAAAACTCTGCTAATGGTAGGTGAGTATCCCAACTTCCACCAAAATCAATCACACACGCTCTCAACATATCCTTTAACGTCTGAATGGTTCTCTCACTCTGACCATCCGTTTGAGGATGATGCGCAGTACTCATGTCCAAACGAGAACCTAGGGACTCTTGAAGAGATCGCCAAAATATGGAGTTAAATCATCCATCTCTATCAGAGATAATTGACACAGGCACTACATGTCGGGCTACAATCTCGTTGAGGTACAACTGCGATATCTTCTCAGTCTTGTCTTTTTCCTTAATGGGCAAGAAATGAGCAGACTTCGTCAATCGATCCACAATTACCCATATGGTGTCATGTCCACGTGACGTACGGGGTAATTTGGTGATAAAGTCCATAGCAAGATGCTCCCACTTCCATTTAGGAATCAATGGTTGCTGCAGAAGCCCAGACGGCTTCTGATGCTCAGTTTTAACCTTCGAGCACGTCAGACATTTACTCACATACACCGCAATATCTCTCTTCATATTCGGCCACCAATACAATTCCTTAATATCCTGATACATCTTGGTAGAACCTGGGTGAATCGATTATCTGGACTTATGAGCTTCGTTCATAACCAGTTCACGAAGGTTACCCCAAAGCAGAACCCAAACTTGGTTCATGAAGTACATCACCTTATCCGCTTTTAGTATCAGTTCACATTCCAAACCTCTCAAGCCTTCTCTACTCAAATTCTCATCTCTCAAAGCTTCTCGCTGTGCATTGCGAATTCGATCGGTCAAATTCGTCTGTATGGTTAAACCCAAAGCACGTACACGTAGAGGCTTTTCCCGCTCTTTCCTACTGAGCGCATCCGCAACAACGTTTGCTTTACCTGGGGGATAGCGAATATCACATTCATAATCATTGAGTAATTTTACCCAATGTCGTTGTCTCATGTTGAGTTCCTTTTGATTGAAGATATGCTTGAGGCTCTTATGGTCTGTGTAAATCGTACACTTCGTGCCATACAGATAATGTCTCCAAATCTTCAAGGCAAACACAACGGCTCCTAACTCCAAATTATGAGTTGTGTAGTTCTTCTCGTGTACTTTTAGTTGTTTGGATGCATAGGCTATCACTTTGTCCTTCTGCATAAGCATGCATCAAGGCCCAAACGTGACACATCGCAGTACACAACAAAACCGTCATTTCACTCACGCAGGGAAAGAATAGGTGCACTACACAACTTTTCCTTCAACATCCAAAAAGCTTTCTCCTGCTTCTCTGTCCAATCAAATTTCTTGTCCTTCTGGGTTAATAGCGTCAATGGTTGCGCTAGTCTGGAAAAATTCTCGATGAATCTTCTGTAATACCCAGCAAGTCCTAAGAAGTGTCGCACCTCTGACGGAGTCCTTGGCGCTTCCCAATTCTTAATTGCCTCTATCTTCGACGGATCCACCTGTATACCTTTATCGTTTATGACACGTCCGAGAAAGTGAACTTCTCGAATCCAGAATTCACACTTAGAGAACTTAGCATACAACTTCCCATTCTTCAGCAGCTCCAAAATCGTCTTCAAATATTGCTCATGATCTTCTTTGGTTCGTGAATAGATAAGTATGTCATCAATGAATACTATCACGAATCCAAATAAGGTTTGCATACCATGTTCATGAGGTCCATTAACACTGCAGGCACATTAGTTAAGCCAAAAGGCATGACCAAGAACTCATAATGGCCATAACGTGTTCTAAATGCAGTCTTCGGAACATCTTCCACATCAATCTTCAAATGGTGATAACCAGAACGCAAATCAATCTTCGAATAGTAGCTGGATCCTTGCAATTGATCAAACGGATCATCATTCCTCGGTAGTGGGTACCGATTCTTGATAGTTAGTTTGTTCAACTCCCAATAATCTATACCCATCCTGAAGGAACCATCCTTCTTCTTCACGAACAAAATAAGTGCACCCCATGGTGAAAAACTTGGGCGAATGAAACCTTTGTCTAATAGCTCTTGAAGCTGGTTCGACAATTCTTTCATTTCCGAAGGCGCTAATCTATAGGGAGATTTTGCAATCGGTGCAGCACCAGGAAAAAGATCAATTCTAAACTCGATCTGTCTCTCAGGGGGCAATCCAGGTAAGTCTTCAGGAAAAACTTCTGGATATTCGCGAACTATAGGAATCTCTTCGCTCTTCCTACGTTCAATCTTCGTATCAACCACGTTAACTAAGAACGCGTGATAACCCTTACGCAACATCTTGTGCATATTTATAACACAAACGACTCTCGATTTCCGAACGATCTCCATGAATCACTAACGCTTCACCACCAGGGCGGGGTATACGAACTAATTTCTCTGAACAAGCGATCTCAGCTCCGTTCTTGGATAGCCAATCCATTCCAATGACTACATCAAAACTACCAAGCTCTACTGGTAACAAATAGATACTAAAACTATGATCATATAACCGAATACTACAACCACGAATGACTTCGCTAGTTTCTATAAGTTTACCATTTGCTAATTCGATTGAATACTTTTTGTCTAGCTTACTTGAGAACACAAAAATGGTTCAAAGTTTTTCGAAACAAAACTCAAGTCAGCTCCAGTATCAACTAGCACAAATGCAGAATGGTTATTGATTAAGAACGTACCGGTAACAACTACAGGACCATCACGCATTTTCCCAGCATTCAGCTCGAATGCTCTGCCTCTAGCACCATGATTCTTCAAGGATGGACAATTTCACTTGTAATGTCCCTGCTCTGCACACTCAAAGCAACCTTCAAGCTTGACTCCATCCGATGTTCTTTTAGCATAGCACTCACAAGTCACGTGCCCAGATTGACCGCATCTGGCACATTTCTCTTGTTCTTCACCAAGATTTCTCCTCCCTGAACCACTCTTGCTATCCTTGATCACGTCCTTTCCTGGTCCACTGGTGTTTGCCACGTATGCCTTGCGAGAACTGCATTTCTTCTCACGCTTATCATCAGAATCCTTCCCCGAATTCTCATACTTTCGCTTCCTTGAGTTCCTAGACCTATCCTCGGAGCACTGCTCTACCCGAATGATTGAACCACTATGATGGCCCAACACCACGTATAGCGTTATCCCTTCATCACGAAGGGTGCTAGTAAATGATCTTGGGTTACAACCCTAGAATGTTTTGTGCGTACATCCGTGCACTGTTCACAAGTTAATGAAAAATCAAGATTACTCTTTGGATTATATCATAACACAGGAACTACCAAAACGTTTCCGATCATCATTCTACCTGGAGGGCTTCCAATTTGCGCTCCACTCATCGCGTTCGCGTTAATACTGCGTCCATGTCCTCTCCCTGTAGTCTGGTTAGCGTCGCGCTGTTCCATGGCGGTATTGACGTGTTAAGCAATAAGTTACGCCAACTCCTCAGGTGTGGTAGGTAATCCAGTACCGTCAGTAGAGTGACCTTGTCTCGATTTTGATGGCATACTGTCGTTTCTATTATTGCAATAATAATAAAAACGTAAGACAATAATTAAATAATCAACCATTAAATAATAGTGGACTAAACAATGCACATGCATCCACATATTAATGAGAATAATTTAACCAAAAACCCATTTCATTGATATCTTAGAAATCACATAGCTTGTTTGTAGTACAAAAACTAACAAAATTTGGTGTTAATAAATTCAAACACCATAAACAAGTCTTACTGAATTTCATCCTAAAATATCTAAATTGGCATGCAAGCTGAATAGGGTTACCAAAAGAGACAAACCACGAATAAAACAAACAACAATCAATTAAGGCCAAAAAAGTCCAAAAGCTTCCTAACTAGCTCCTCGAGCTCCACAATCCTTTGGTACATCTGATCCCTAACAATGTAGACTAATTCCCCGATATCCTCATACGCTTCCATCTGACCTGCAAGATCTTGCATCTTGTCCTTAGTCCTTTCCAAATCTCCATGTAAGGTAGCCATCTTACGGTCGCATTGGGAACATTGGCCAACCCAGACTCCTCTCGTCTCTCCAAAGCAAACTCTAGAGCGGCTTTGGAAATCGAGGCGATATCTCCAGTGGGTCGGGTTCTCTTCCTACGTCGTGTGTAACCAGCAACGGTGTCGTAGACGCTTGCGACTCGCGCTGCAGGACAGACGACTCTGATGTGACTGGCGGAGGGATCTCAGGTGTAGGCTCAACAATGGGAATGGGCGGAACTACCAAAGGCTCTAATGGTCGAACCGTGACGGTAGTGGCGTCTACCACTGGTGCAATCCCAAGGGATCCTCCAATCAAGGGAATACCTCTACTCAGCTTGTCAACAATAGACACGGTACCAAATGACTCTCCTATCTCGAAGATCGAGGGTGGAACAGAGTCATCATCGTCAATCCAGCTGTAACTAGTATGTGCGTAACGGGGGTCGACCTGGCTGGTGAATGCAGCAGGGCCAACATAAAATGACGAGGCAAATTCGGCCTTGTCAACAATCTGAGGGGTCGTGTGTGGTATCTCTGGCAGGACTGAGGTCGGTGAGATCTCGTATTCATGCTCGCTATCTGAGTCGTGAATCTCTATGATCTCATGGGAGTGCGACATCTGTGACACAAGGTAAGTGTACTAAGTAAGTGTGTGTTCAAATGAAAACTAACACATAAGGCCCAAATAAACAGATTAACACGTATGCATATAAACTCAAAACTAGTTTCCATACATGATCAAAATCCATGTTTATTTTTAAATTATTGGCTTATCGAATTTTTGGGATTTAATCTCAAAATTCATCGGTTGAAGTCTAGTGTTTTCCCCGAAAACATCTAGTTCGCTACAACCATTGGCTCTGATACCAACTTCTGTAACACCCCAAAAATGTCGCAGCGGAAATACAAACGTAATGGTGACGGAAGTTGGTGCCCATAAATACCTAAGTGGACGATGCATCATTGATTTTGGACATTTAACTTGATTAAAACACAATTTTTAACGTTTAACATTTAAACACAACCATAAAATAATTAAGTTGTCTTTATCCTTATGGATCTTAATACACACATGGTCCCATACTAGTTTTAAAAGTTGTCCAAAAGATTATTATTTAAAACATGCATCACAACCATCATTACCACAAGATTCGCCAAAGATTCCCGAAGCCGAGCTCATGTACCTGAAGAACACGTTAAAATCAAGTGTCAACACAAAGGAGGGTGAGTTCACGTATATTTCAAATTATAATTAATTTGATCCAAGGAAAAACTTTCATATTATGTGTTTATTAATAAAACATCCATATAATCTTAAGAAAGTCAATTTATATTTTCCTTAATAAAAATGCCTAGGGTTAGTCATCGTAAGCAATTTTCCTTTATGAAAGCCTTACGTAATTCCCGACGTCTTCCCAAGGTTTATGCGTATTAAATTGCTCAGATTCGTAAGTTTGCAAGACTTTATGAGCGATATATTTACAATTAAGGTATAATCAAAGCTTGACAATACAAAATACAAATTCGTCGCTTGACTTGACTCGGAGCTACCGGTCACGACGGGGTGGTCAACCCGATAGATCTATCAACAATTCCACGCATACAATATTAATGATTAAACGGCAAAACCTGCGCAAGAGCCCGCAATGGGTCCCTTATATAATGCCTGCCTCACGTACAATACATATATCTTACTAAAATGATAAATTTAATACTATGTGTTGTACGAATTTCCCACGTCCCCACCGAAACGTAAGCCAATTCTGTTACTTACTCTCTTGAGACCGAGCATATTCGTCTCAACTTAGATTTAAGCATTTTTAAATCTACACCGTCGTTTTATCCCCAAAACACTGTAATAATTCCCGTTTCATCCCCGAAACGCATATATCAATAATCAAGTCCCGTTTCTCCCCGAAACATATATGTATATCAAAACCGTTTCTCCCCGAAACATATTTATATCAAAACCTTTTCTCCCCGAAACATATTTATAACAAACCATATATTTTCCACGAAAATATATTCATAGTTTAATCAAATGTATATTTTATACAAAAGCGTATACTTATCCTTTTAAGGCGTGTTCTTCCCCCAAAACAGTTTATAAAACAGTAAAAATAGGGGTCTAGTAACACTCACCTTTGGGTGCGTAATTAAATTAGCGCAATTCACACAAATTGATTCTACACGTCCTAATATTTATAAGAACGATTTATCAATCAATATTCTACAAAATCTCTAAGTTTCTCCATTACTTAGAATTCTCACATAACTTTAAGATTTTCTCGAAAAGTCTTTGTTTTGATTATGTTAGCGTAGTTATATATATATGTGTTCATATATATATATATATATATATATATATATATATATATATATAGATTTTGCGACTTGAACGATTTTAGTGGTGACCCTCATTGCGTTATATCCGTTATCACACCCGTTTATAAGCAATATATATACAATTTGCACGTCGTAATATATATACATAAACGTGAACACATAAATTCATATCGTAACCCACGTATTTCGTTAACTTATATGTATCATTTTCATGCTCGACAACAAGTTACACATTTAACGTGATATTTACCGATATTACCGTTTTAAACCGCACAAGTGTACATGCATAGTCTAAACTCCTACTATCATGTTATCACTTAGCATATCATGTCACATATTCTCATATTTTCATATCACATCATAATACACACAAAGTTCACTCTTGAACAATCTACGTTCGTGTTCATTGAAATATGCGTATTTAGCGTTTTCGGTAGCGTTTTCGGGCGTCGGAAGTCACGTATGACTTACCAAACACCAAGGATACTTAATATAAGTTAATATACTTATATTTATATAAAAAATATTAGATTATTTACTGATCTAAAACAGTTTTACAAAAATCTCTTAAAAATGTGATTTTTACCGTTTTTAACGCATAGTTTTGTATCAGACGTTACCAATACCATCCCAAATCGAAACGACTTGATATTTTAACATAATCCATGTTATTTACTGATTAAAATGATGGTTATAATCAGATTAGTGCAGTTTTTGTGTAAGTCACTTAAATCATGCAATTTCGCACATTTTACAACTCTTTAAGCACTAGGTACAACATGCAAAGCTAGTAAACTTTATGACAAAGCTTCATGCTATTTTAACACTTCAAATATTATTATTTTTAGTGTTTAGGACCTGATTAAAAATCATCCTTAACATACCATATCTTATTCATCATTTCATGACCATATATCCACATGCATGCTTAAGTACAAGCATCTAAAGCATCCAATTTACATCATCATCATCTTGTATGAGCTAATATGCATCTTCATGTATTAAATTCATATAATTCATGTCATGATCATCAATCATCTTCTAATCATCTAGATTTAAATGCATGCAACATTCTCATATTTATGAACATATGACAAAACTCATGTGCATGCATGTGTATATACAGATACACGACACACATGTATATAATTATATACTTCCAAAAGTCCACTTTTTCATGTATTCATCTCGAATAACCAAACCCCTTTTAGAACATTCCTTAAATCATACATGCATTTCACTTTCAAGAATTAAATCAAACAAGTATTAACTAACCAACCAAACTCAACTCTCATGTATGTATATACATACACACGGCCACACCTATATACACATACATATCCATTTTTATTTTTATTGAAAACACATGTATGTATATCCATTTGTTTTTAGTTTCAAGTTTATGTTTAAATCCAAGAACAAGAGAAACCTTCCACTATCATCAATATCATCAAGAATCAAGAGCATGGATTTTTAAAGTAAAGTTATACCTTCAAGATTCTTGATGGATTTTTATATAAATGATGGTATGGAGCTTGCACCCTCTTGAAAACACCTTTAAACCCCCTTTTGGATTTTCAAATTAACTTGAAATGAGCTTTTATGAACATGGATCTTTAAGAACTTCAAGATTTGAATTTTGTAGTGTGTGTTTGTATGTGTTTCAGTGTGAGTTTAGAGAGAGAGATGAGAGATTTTCTTTTGATTGTGTTTATTGGATTTGTAAGATTTTAGAAGATTTGATGAGATATAATCATCACTTTGAATCTTCCAATGTTTAACAAGTATAAGAGAGAGGAGAGAGAGAGAAGCTCCATGGCTGCCACATCTCCCATACACACACACCATACACCCATACATACATATACATATGAATTGTAGGTCATAAACTGGTATTTAACTGGTTACCGGGTATTTTATCTAGCATTTTAATCCCGTTTTATGACGTTTTAAATTATTTTTAACGCTCTATAAAAATAAACTCACCAAAATATTACTAAATAATATTTTATTTGCCCAGACTGGTTGTGTTGCCCGTATCTGGCAGTATGCGCGCTGTTTTGCGCAGTACGCGCTTAAACTCGAAAAATAGAGTTTCTAAACGTTTAATTTATTTTTCCTCATGAACATGATTAAATATATTATTTTAATCAGAACGGACTATTTTTTTAGGATTTTAACATTAATCGGGTGAACACCGAAGTTCGCTTCGCATTTTAACCGTTACGCATTAAGCGTTTATCTTAAAATTACCAACATAATTCCTAATAAATTTTAAATTTATTGTCACATCAAATAGCATCATATTCAATAAAATTTTGCCTTTTATTTATTCATAACACGTGTCACGTTAGTACAGGCTCAAAATAACCTGGTGTCACATGCTAGTCGTTTACCTTTCTTCCCAAATCTAACCATGCCTTCCCATGGAGATACTTTCAAAGTACTCGATCACCAACGTTGAATTCAAGTGACTTGCATCGTTTATCAGCATAACTTATCTGTCGACTACCAGCAACCAAGAGATTATGTAGATCTGATGTTTTATCAATTGTTTCTTGAATCAATTCGGCCCTGTTACTTGAGCTTCACCACCTCGTGCCAATACACAAGGGATCGACACTTTTAACGGTGTAGAGCTTCGAATGTGTCCATGTTGATACAGGAGTGGTAACTGTTGTGGTAGGAGAACTCAATGGTAGGGTGAGTATCCCAGTTCTATTTGAAACTAATAACGCATGAATGTAGCATGTCTTCAAGCGTTTGAATAGTACGCTTAGATTGACCATCAGTCTGTGGGTGGTAAGCAGTACTGAGATAAAGTCGAGTGCCCAACGTCGATTGCACAGCTAGCAACATTCGGGAGGTAGAACGTCCATCTCGATCACAAATAATACTCAAAGGTACACCATGTTGACTCACGATTTCGTCGATATAGATACGAGCTAACCTCACATTCTTATGATCTTCACGAACAGGAACGAAGTGAGCATACTTGGTAAGATGATCAACAATAACCCAAATGGTGTCGTATCTACTAGAGGTACGAGGTAACCCGGTAATAAAATCCATGGTTATGTTTTCTCAGTTCCAAACTGGAATTTCTTGTTGTACAAGCAATCCCAAGGGTTGTTGATGCTTCGCCTTCACTTTAGGGCATGTAAGGAATTTCAAAACAAACATAACTATGTCTTTCTTCATTCATGGCCACCAATAAGTAGCTCGGAGATCCTAATACATCTTATCAGCACCGGGATGAATTAAATATCGATATTTATGGGCTTCATTAATCAAGAAAACACGAAGAACATCGCGGTCAGGTACCCAAATTCGATCTAAGTAATGGAGAATCCCATTGGACTTAGATTCCAACTTTGATTCGGCTCCACAAGCGAGTTCGTGGTGTAAATCATTCTCCGTGACAAAAGTATGTTCGGTTTCACGAATATGATTCTGGATGTCGGTCAAAATCCGAGAACACACAAGACGAACAAAATTTGTGTATTCTTTATGACTAAGGGCATCGACCACGACATTCGCTTTGTCATGATGGTATCGAATTTCACAACCTTAGTCATTTAAAAGTTCAACCCATCGTCGTTGACGCATGTTTAACTCTTTTTGATTAAAGATATGTTGAAGACTTTGTGGTCAGTGTAGACTTCACACTTGGTTCCATAAAGATGGTGCCTCTAAATCTTCAGAGCGAATACTACAGCACCCAGCTCAAGATCATGAGTGGTGTAATACTTTTCGTGAACCTTTCACTTTGCCTCGTTGCATCAACACACAACCGAGTCCTTAACCCGATGCATCGCAATAGACAACAAAATCGCCACAACCATCTGGTCACATAACTTCTGCTTTAATGTTTGAAAAAAGCATCTTCCTGTTTGGGACCCCAATCAAATGGTTTGCTTTAATGAGTCAAGGCTGTGAGAGGTAAGGCAATTCTCGAAAAGTTAGCGATAAAACGCCGATAATAACCAGCTAGGCTAAGAAAAGATCGAATTTCGGATGGAGTACGCGGAGTATGCCAATTCTTGGGCGCTTCAACCTTTGCAGGGTCAACATGAATACCCTTATCGTTTACAACGTGACCAAGAAATTGAACTCCATTCAACCAGTATTCACACTAAGAGAATTTGGCGTATAACTTTTCAGTATGCATAATTCAAGTATGAGTCGAAGATGTCGCTCGTGGTCAGTCTTAGTTTTTTAATAGATCAAAATATCATTAATGAAAACAATAACAAAGCGATCCAAGTAAGGTTTACAAACTCGGTTCATCAAGTCCATAAAAACTGCTGGTGCATTGGTCAACCCAAAAGGTATGACCATTAAATCGTAATCCCACACGTAAGTCTTATCTCCCCCTCTATTGAGTGAGATGACTTATAAGTGATAGTTGCTAATCACAATTTAATCTCTATTGTGTACTTGAACACTTAAAAGGGGAGTTTGGTTAGTAAAATATTTTCAAAAATATAATTGAAATTTGTAGGAATTAAAATTGGTAAGGTGTTTAATGCTGAAATGAAGAAAAGGCAAACCGACACACGTACCACTCACGAAGCTACTCCAAACCTTCTCTTTCATTAGAGTTATTGTTGATATTTTGATTCCTTAGAACTTCTTCACCTAATACATCTTCATGAAAATAAGATTATCGCATATCGAATGTGTACTTACATTTTAGGGTGAATTGCATATTTCCTCCTATAAAATTTTTTATTTGCATATTACCCAAGCCTAAACTAAAATTACATATTTCTTCTTCATTAACTAATGAAATTACAAATTTATTCATTTTAGTTTATTTTATTAATATCTACTTCTATAATGACTATTTTACCCTTAACTTTACTAAACATTAAAAATTAAATTGCATATTTCCTTTCATTTACAAATTGTTTTTGTTTGACTTTTGTTACATTCATCGCTTAATGAGCATATCATATTAATAACAGAGCTAGCCATGATAATGTATCAAATTTGAATTTGGCAATAAACAAATAATGGAATTTAACAATATATGACATCTACCACAACAATGAGTCAGTGATAGAAGTTAAAATATACACAAATCAATCTAAACAAACGGAGATATTAAGCATACCATTTGTGATGATTGGCATTTTTCTATTTTGATTAAACAAATCATTTGTAGAGCAAGTCATGAACATCTACACCACGTAGATAAAAAAAAATGTCCAAACAAACAGAGTAAAACAATATATGGTCATATTGAGTGGTCTTTGACTTTATCATGGTATGCTCTGAAACAATATATTTAACAAAGGCCTTTAATCTTTAATAATATAAAACAACCGTTGGAATCGTTTGAGAGAAACAATCGTCGGAATCGCCGAGAGACACAGAACTGTCGGTTGTTGATTAGCCGGCCCCAAGAACGAATCACCGAGAGAGACGGAATCGCCAGTCAGTTGATTCGCCAACCTTGGAATAGCCTGGAAGAGATGATAGAGAAGACACCTAAGAGTCGTGAGTTCTTGAGAGTGTTTTACAGCTTGATTTCCCTCTAAATGTCAGTATCTTTTAGTTTCAAAGGCTAATTTAGTTATTTTAATTAATAAGGAGAAATATGCAATTTTAATTTAAGCTTGAATAAGTATGCAATTGAGAGTGTTTTTTAAGAGAAAATATACAATTCTCCCTACATTTTATGAAGATCTCTCTTCTGGTTTTGATGTTTTTTTTATTCTGGTCCCTCAAATTTTGTTCATTGCCACTTACGACGTCTTGATTTCTTTTATACTTATATATTTGCAAATTTTGAAAGATGTGTTATCTTTTTAAATTAACTACTTTTGTTATTATAAAGATCAACGTCACTATGGTTAAACTTAAGCTTAAGTTATATTTCTTTATTTTCATATTATCTATCGAAAATATAAACATATCAAAGATATCAAGATATTTACAAATCATTGAAAGGTATTTACAAACCACTGAAAGGTTATGACATACGAATCACATGTGATTCATCCCATGGTATAGTTCATAAGTTTTTTTTTAGTAAACCAATAAAATATGTGAAAACAATACTTTAGTTTATTTATTTTGTTAAAATGTTTCTTTTAAATTGTTTTATTTTTTGGCTGATCTTTTTATTTTTTGTTTCCTTTATGCTTTCATTTTGTTTGAATATCTTTTTATTTTTTAAACATTATTATTTTTAGAGCACTTTTAATAATTAACTTGTTTACAAAATAGATCGTGTATTCGTGTTCATTTGTTTTTATTTTAACCTCATAGTTTGTTCTTATGAACACTAATTTTCACAATAACAAAAAAATTTAACTTAATTTACCCTAAGATTCTAAATGTACCCTTGTGACATGCATTTTTTATATAAAATTCACCCTCCGCAGAATGCGGATAATAAACGCTAGTTAAAATTAAAATATAAAACTCTTAAAACTACTCGATTCTTACAAAAAAAATTTCTTTTAAACTACCATAAAAATATTCAAATTTGAATTTATAATCCACTGGAATTAAGAAAATTTGTATACAAAATTCAAATACGATAAGATACGTTGTACACCCTATATAATAAATTAATAATTTTATCGAAGAGAGGACGTGACCCTCACGACTCACGGTAATGTATTGTGATATACAAAAATCTATTGTTGGTTTTATCATCAAAAACACTTCTAATGGCGTTTTGTTTTTGTCACATTAATTTTTCATTAACAATTATATTATACCCTTATACCATTAGCAATTTTGGTTTTATCTTGTTTGTTTAAAGTTATACCTTTTGGTTCATTTTACTCACACCCTTTCATTTTATTTTATTATATTATAAATACTAACTTGAGACACAACCATAAAATTAAGAGTCACACCTTTTGAAAATTAACCACAAATATAAAAACTAAGAGACACACCTTTTGAAAATTAACCACAAATATTAGATATAAAATAGTAACTTGGGTTGCATGGCATCGCTTCATTTGAAAGGCATCATTCAAAATAGGCACCGATTCATTAATTCTATACGATGCCAGGGTAATAGTAATTCAACTAGGAAATAAAAATAATAATAGGAAACGAAGCAGATTGAATCGAGAAAACAAAATGTGAATTGTTACCAACTTATCATTGACGCGCATGGTGTGTTGTTCATGGTCTACCGAAGGGGATTTGGGGGTTTGAAAGAATTTGCGGAGAAGGAGGAGGCGGTTGTATTATTTTATTTGATGTGCTAACAATTAATTTGATGTGGCATGCATTTCATAATAATGGAGATTGTGATGAGGATGTGGGAGATATTGCAGATTTTTAATTATTAGTTTGATTTGAAGTTGTAAATCCATGTGGTTATTTAATTTTAGTTAACGTGGAATGTGTTAATTTAGAATGTCTGCGGCTTTATTAGGACATGGTAAGTTTTTGAGCGATATCTCGAGTGATATCGGTTTGGTTTGGTTTGGTTTGGTATTGGTACAATATCAACACTCATTAGTTTTATTAGACAAGATTTTTATATTTGTAATTTTTTCAATATTTTATTGTGCATATTACGTCTTTGTTTTTGGAGTTTTTCTTTCGTTTTTACGAGTGCCGGTAGTGTATCGATAACATAATAAACCGAACCGTTACTAACTGATTTATAATTGTTTAATAATTTATCTATTAAATAAGCCTACATTAATGTTAAATTATATTTATTAGAGTAAATTGCCATAATCGTCCCTGTGGTTCAGGCATGTTTGTCATTTTCATCAAAAACAACATTTTTGTACTATATACTCGTTCAATTTTGGGATTTTTTGCCATTTTCTTCCAAATATAAGAAATAAAAGTAATGCTCGAACATGCCCGAACCTTAGGAACGATTTTGGCAAACAATGACATTTGAGTGAAAATGACAAAAAATCTTAAAAGTGAAGGACTATATGGTACAAAAAAACTGTTTTCTATGAAAATAGCAAACATGTCCGAACCTTAGGGACGATTTTAGCAATTTACTTTATTTATTGAATAGAATATTTGGTATATATATATAAATAATCTTTAAGATCCCACATATTAACCCATTATTGATTATTAACTTACCAAAGATTTTCATTATTAACATCCCGCCGCAACGCGCGGGGTAACGTCAACTTGCTCTTATACAATTAGTAACTTGGGTTATATCTCATTTATTTAAAAGTCACATCCTTTAGTTCATTTTACTCACACCCTTTCATTTTATTCATTTTACCTACAAAATTTTAAACTTGAGTCATACCTTTTCGTTTAAAAGTCGCATTGGTTGTTTTAAACTTGAGTCATACCTTTTCGTTTGAAAGTCGCATTGGTTGGAAGATTATCTTATATGGGCCAGGATATACTAGGAAGTTTATTTGGGTAGAAAGACTAGAAAGTAATCTTGACCATCTATTAAATAATCAATGGCTAAGATTAAATTGGTGAAATTGAAAAAAAAAAGAAACGTATGAGTTAGTTTTAAGGTATTCTAGTTATTATTTTAAAATCTACTTTGAAGCCTCCTTGTAACTTTTAATTTTATAGTTAATTAACTTATAAACAGTTTACTTTTTCGAAACTTCTGATTAAGAATAGATTTTCATGTTGGAAGGGGACAAAAGTTAATTCAGAATTGCTAATATTAATATCCTTCGAAAAGATGATCATGATACACATTTTTGTTCGTGATTCACAAGCACGGGAAATGTTATAAACTTTTTCTATACTTGAACTCAAGAATAAACCTAGCTAGAAGAAGTAATAACGCTCATAAATAGCCACCAAATAACCCTAAGGGAGCGTTTGGTTCACGAAATGTTTTCGAATTGGAATTTGTATAGGAATTAGAATTTGAAGGAATTGGATTTGGAATTCAAACATTCCAATTGGAATTGGAAATTGTTGGAATTGGAATCTAAATTCCATTATTGTTGTGTTTGGTTGTCAAATGAATTGGAATCCATCACCTCGGCACCCACAACCCCCGGTTCGGGTCAAAACAGTACGAGTGCTTACAGTACGGGTCGAAATGGTACGAGTCGGAATCGTTCGCGCCGAAACAGAACGGTTCGATTCGAAACAGTATGGGTCGAAAAAGTTAGCGTCGAAACGGTTCGCATTGAAACGGTACGCTTCGAAACGGTACGCGTCAAAACGGTGCGTGTCGAAACGGTTCGCGTCGAAACGGTCGTGTCGAAACGGTACGCGTCGAAACAGTACGCTTCGAAACGATACGCGGCGAAGTGGTGCGCGTCGAAACGGTACGCGTCAAAAGGTGCATGTCGAAACGGTACGGGTCGAAACAGTTCGGATTGAAACAATTCGGGTTGAAACGGTGTGAGTCGAAACGGTCGAAGATTCAAATGAATTTACTTTAATTCCATCACATATAGGAAGGATTTTGAATTCATTTGGTTAAAGGAATTTCAATGAATTCATGCTTAATTCCAATTCCATTGTCAACCGAACAAATGGATATTAGAATTGAGATTCCAATTCCATCAAATTATGTGAACCAAACATCTTAAGAGATGGAATTCAGATTCCAATTCCCTTAAATTCCATTGAATTCATGCGTACCAAACGCCCCTAAATTGAATGAAAACCAAGGTTGATTAAGAAAACTAGTCGGTTACACCTGTGCTTTACCACGGGGCGACCCAGTTTTTAATAGAAACGTAGACGCCATAGTAAAAATAACGCTAATAGCGAAATTTCTTTTGATATTAGTTAGGTTCATTAAGATACCGATACTTACTGAAAGAGAAACAAAAAAAGTCATGATACGATAAAAAAATACCGAGATGTGTTTACATCAATCAAAAAAATAAAAACGAATATCAATTTCGGTACTAACATTGTTCGGTCAGTATTAAACCGTTTGTTTTTACATGTACAACACCAGGTTTGATTGAAACTTAAAAAAAAAAAACAAAAAATGGGAGAAAGAAAAAAAGAAAAGATGAAAATAATTCAGAAAAAGACAAAAATCATAAAAAAAACCAAAAATCACTGTAGCAAAGAAGTTCATAAATTATATATATAATAATAATATGAACTTACACCATGGTTATGTAGATTATAGACGACGTAAATTCTGTGTTACATAATTATCCGCCACTGGAATGTGACCAAATACATACACTTATGTTTGTAAGAATTATAAGAACCAACATATAACTACAAGTGTCTCTCAATATAAAAAATAGTTTAGGGGTAATTTAGACCTTTTGACCTTATTTATTTATAACTAATTAAAAATAATAATTAAAATATCCTTAAATCCATGCAAGTTAACCTTTAGATATGTGGTGGAGTGGTAAAGAGTGTTTCAAATATCCTGGAGGTCTTGAGTTCGATACTTGTTTCCACCGGTTCTCTAAAGGCCACCGACCCGGCGCTTGCGCCGCGCTTTACCTGTTCCCATTGGTTAGTCGGGTATTGGGGGGACCCGAGGGTTTACCGTGTAAACGGGTTCCCACGATTATAAAAAAAAATCCATACAAGTTTAATTCAAATTAAAGTTTGAATTTTGTTAACCTACATTCGGTCAGTCGTTTCATGGACTAACACCGCAACAACATAACCCTTGCTTTTTATGCAAGGGAAGGTGCTTCTCCTAAAACCCCATATGTTTTCATGTGTTCTGCTTGCTGGCTGCCTCTCCATCCAAAAATGATATTAACGTTAAATAAATACATCCATCAAGGGAAGGGAACTTACACCGATGGCAAACTAAGAAAACTTACTGGAAGATGTGATTCAGATCGTTATGAGTGCTCTTCTTCCAGTTATGTTTACTTGTTTGTAATTGTAATAGATTGACGACGTATTCTAATGAACAATTGTTGGATATAATGTTCAATTGTCGATTAAGATTCAACGTTGCCGTCGAGGTACGACCCAAAGAGTTACATTTTGGGCAACGAACATGTAAGGGTATTTTAGTTGTTAATCACTGGATCACGAAATAATAAGCGTAATGAAAGAAACGGGTAATTATTCGGAATAATTACGGAGAGCCGGATTAATATTATAATTAATTTGTTAATTATAATATATATATATATATATATTATTTAATATTTAAAAGAAAAAAGATAATTATGAAAGAATTTGTGATTAGATTATAATTCTTTTTAATGGTTGTAAAAGATATAGATGTATATCTTGATTATAACTCCTCCATTAATATCTCCATGTATCTCTCTTTTGAGGTACATATTCGGTTGATAAGAGTTATAAAAGAAAAAGGATTGCTATTTATCTATACTACCTTATTAAGCAAACTATGTTTTTTATCCTTATTGTAATTTTACATTGTGTACACACTTTGAAGCAACATGTATAAGAGAGTCAAGCTATTTTAGAGAGGGTAAACTTGTGCATTGTCAAAAAAATTAAGACACTTTAAGAGCATTTTAGGGATTTCAACACCTTTGTAACCTAATTAAGATGAGACATGAAGAGTCTAAATTTAATGTTATTCTAAATAAATTTTTTGCCCCTCGTCTTCTTTCCTGTGCCTTCAACGTAACCAGCCCTTTCTGAAGGGGTATGGTCCCAAAAACCTTGCGCCAATCAAGGAAACCATACCCATTAATAACTTCTAAGAAAACTGCGCGCAGACTTCTTTGCCAAAATAAGATTTATTAGAACTCTGCGCCAAATATCCAAGAGAGGAAAGCGTCATTTAACTACCTTGCACGGGCTCGCGCAAGGTTCAAAGTTAACCTTGAACATTCTCTTAGGATAAATGCTTCATTTAACTACCTTGCGCGGGCTCGCGTAAGGTTCAAAGTTAACCTTGAACATTCTCGTTGGATAATGCTTCATGCACAAACCTTGCGCAGATATTTATATCAAAGCTAGCATCCACCAAACGTTGCGCTAAGCAACAAGGAGAAGAAGGAAGATCAGTTAACTAACTTGCGTTTCTCGCGCAAGGAACAGTAAATCCTGAGAAACTTTCCCTTAGCAAAATCCTTGACTTGGTGCAGAAGCAAAGGGAATTTTTTCTGTTGTAACAGACTGTACACGTGACGAATAATAGATGGGTAACAGCTGTGAAACCTTCTAGAAGCCATTAACACCCAATCGTGCAAGCATTTTTTCGGTTATAACCAATTGCCACATGGCAGTATCTAGACGGCTGAGAAAGATCACGGTGATGGCATGCTCACATTTATAAGATGTAGTGATCTCATGTTGACATGTGACACTTCTCTAACCGCTGATGAGCTCACGATCCGTGTGCACTAACGGATTGCCAACAAACGTTAACGGAATAGCAAAAGATTCCGTTAAAGGTAACAATCTCTCTTTTTGGCGCCAAGCACCGGCTATAAATAAGTAACTTGGAGTTCAAGAAAATGTATTCACTCTCAACTACTCTCTTTTACAATACTTACTTCCGACTACCTGTACTTATTCTCACGCCGGAGGGTGGTCACGAAGAGAACCCCCTTCTCCCTGTGGCAAGCTAACGGTGTTCTGTTTTGCAGGTTTAGCCGGAATATTGTTCTATTCATTATCTATCGTGAAACCAAACAAAGGGTTAACCCTTTTATGCAGAGCCCATTCTATGTATCTACTTTGATTCCGGTCAGTTGATCCAGGGTTTCTTCACTTCCTCTCCTTTCCATCAACGCACCCTTCAAACCTCCATTAATTACCACCGGTCATATCTTCCATCTCTGTGAACTGTTTCATATTCCTTCTACCCTAATCGATTTTGAACCGATAATTTATTTTTCCTTTCCATTTATCTATTTAAGCCTACTTTAAGGGTGTGTTAATGGCATCGTCATGACCTATTCACCTACTGGAGTTTTCAGTCAGTTTTCCTATATTTCAGGTTGCATATCAGTTTATTCGTTTTTTTCTACTTGATGTTGTAACAAAATTGTTAGTAGGTTAGCGTTTGTTAATGTGATTGTTGTTTATGTGCGACAAACGAATAGCAATGGGGTAGAGTTCCGTCCAGTAGAACTTCACCCAACGATAGTTATGGATTCTGGCAGTGGAAGATTTGGGGATTTAGGGTTTATTGCTCCCGCCGTTCTCGCCACCCTTTGCGCAGGTATGTTTTCCTTTTCTTTTTCTTTCAACAGTAACGCTTGACTTTTCAGATTTAGTTTCATAGTGTAGTCTTTGATGTATAAGTAGGAGAATCGCATTATGAATCTGATGCATTCTGTGTATATAAATATATGCATTTGTTAAGAATTGGGTTCATGGGATTAACACCCTTTTATGGACATCTGAGTCACTGGATATTACCCACTATGTTATTTTAAAGTATTATAATATGTAGATTCCAATATCTCAACATACTAACTCTTGTATATGTTCGAAAGTTATATAAAAGTTTTTTTATTTTTATTTTTGGATGCTTAATATTTTAGGGGGGCTTGGAGCATGTAATGGTCAATGGCGCTGGTCTCTAAGAGCCTAAATTTTTATGCACTTTCAAGGTAACTTGTTGAATTGTGCTAATGAAATGTTGACTCAGTTGTGTATTGTGGAACAAGCTGATTTATAAACAATTCACTAATTTTGTTTAGCTTTACAGATGGAGCTTATAAAAATTTGTCACTTTTGGCCCATCTCAAATCTTTGCGGTGCTCAGGTAATAATTGATTTACCATACTAGCTTAGTTTATGGTTATTCTTGAATAGAAATTAACGTTTCACCTTTTGATGACAGAAATATCTGATGGACTTTGTCAAAGGTGGATTTGATGAAGAAATCTAACATAAATCCTAGAAACCGTTGCGTCTGACAGTGAATCCCTACCACACCGATCAAACTACATACCATGGTTTCCGGCTTGGTTCTATGGTCGACAGCTATCGGTTTGTCGTGCCTCACGGCCGTTTCCCCAAATTGATTTGCTTGTATCCTTTTCCCAAGCCGCCGTCACCGGCTGTTCTTAGGAGACCTCTGATGAACTGGATATCCGGGTTCATCATTAAGGTATCAATCTAATCGTGTTCTTGGTTGATTCTATGTACAAAATCTTAACATCGTGTATATACACATAGTGATGTGTACTTTTAACGTTTCGAATATGGTCTTTATGAATCTTTAGTCATTTGTGTCCCAACGTGAGTAAACGTATGGTAATGAAGAAGAAAACTAATTATAAAGTTGTTGGTTGAATTCACACATTGCTGCTCTATTGGTTTCAATCACCAACACAGGTAGAAGACTATATGTTAATTTAGATTAATTTTTTCTCTCGAATACCAAAATATTTGTGCTTCAGGTAACTATGTACCACCATCTGATGATGCATAGTTTTTTTTTAACTCTTATTAATGTTTAAATGGTCTCAGTTAGTTTACATAATCATACATCGATGACATCTCAGTTATTTGTTTTTTTTTTTTACTACTTGTTGCTGGCGTGCCTTCTCTTGATACGTGCTCCCAAAATCTTTTGAGCTACATACTTTTTTTTCATTATACATGCTTTCTTGGAATTTAGATATTCAGTGGTTGAAAGATGAGCAAGGTTTGAGCTGCATATGCACGAGGCAGAAATCATATTGTTGAAGTGTGTTTACTTGAAGATTATGGCCCAACCACTCTAAGAGATGACTTTAACCCAACGATCAGACTCATCCTTGTTACAAGACACTCATCGGGCAAACCTTGTAACAGTTCCTCACCGACGCTTTTTTATTTTTCACAAGCGAATAGAGATTAGAGAACCGATCTTGTAAGGCCCTTTCATTGGTCCAAATTCGTGCCAAAATAGAATTGTGTCGCCTCTTCCCAGGAGATGACTTTGTGGTAAATATTGATATTGAGTTTGGCAAGGTCAAAATTCATACGCCCTATGTTCCTCCAAACACCTTTAGCCGATTTCGAACCAGGATGATGTAGAGTAGGTCAGTTTATGCCCAGTAGAAAACACAAGCATAAGAGTTTGAGAGCTTCAACTACTGAATTATTAATGTTGTTTTCATATATTTTTTTTTCTTGTGAGTACTGTAATCGAAAGTAAGATTGAATTTACAAATTTGCACGAAAAGATTGATTTAATCATTAAAGCCCATTATACAAGTTGCATCTTTTTCCTTGATTAGCAAGCTTGATATTTTGCTATACTCTCTATTATTTTGTTATTGATGTTTTATATTTTATTGATTAGGAGCCATAGATATAAGTAGACACAAGTATGCAATTTACGGATCACTTCTATCTGTTTTGAAACGCGGTGAACTTTACTCGTTTTGATCCAAAACTTATATTGACATGTTACCAATGATGTTAGAGATGGGCATAAAACCGGTTCCGAACCCGAACCGGTAGAACCGAACTGGAACCGGTTCCAGTTCCTACCCGACATTAAGTAGAACCGGTTCCGGATTCAAAATACCCGTTGGTTCCAACCCGGTTCCACAATTTTACCATTTGAATCGGGTCGTACCCGGTTCCTACCCGTACCCGGTTCCACCAGTACCCGGAAATGCAGTTCTTGAAGGAACCGGTTATACCCGTTAAAATGTTACCGTTGGAACCGGTTATAGCCGAAGAAGTGGAGACCAACGATTCGGACGACGATTGTACCGAGGTACCCGCACCTAAGAGAAACTCATCGGAAAGTGTTGCACCTGCCACTAGTAAACGATCAAAGAAATAAAATCTTACTGGAACCGGTTCTGAGCAATTTTTTTTTTGTAACCGGTTAATTTTTTGTTTTTTAATAGATTATTGTTACTATTTTTATTTATCAATGTAACTAATAATAAAAATAAAAAATAACAAACACAATAGAAAGAAACATTACACAAACTTTATTAAAACACTAAACCAAACGGGTTACATCAAACATTTGAAGAACCGGTGCCGGAACCTTCTCCCGTCTCATTTTTCTTTGCCTTCGTCACTGGGCAATGCCGTTCAGTGTGTTTCTTAAGTGTTGAGTTGGCTGCGGCCTTCATATATTTTCCGCAAGCTTTGCATCTAGCAATCTCGTGGCTGTCGGACATTAAACAGAGATCAAAATTCTTCCATATAGCTGGGTTTCTTTTCGTCTCTAAGACCGTAACAACTTCGTCGTTGCATGCCATAGGTATTTTGCAAGAATTTAGAAGATGATTGATTTTGTAAGTTGATGATGGTGAGTGTTAAGTTTTGAAATGGTAAGTAGGGAGGGGTTTATATAAAAAAAAACCGATTTCGACTATCAGGAACCGGTTCCCAACAGTAAAAAAGTCAGGTTTTACTGTCAGGAACCGGTTCTGAACAGTAAAAAGTCAGGTTTTCGACTGTCAGGAACCGGTTCTGAACAGTAAAAAGTCAGGGTTTACTGTCAGGAACCAGTTCTGAACAGTAAAAAGTCAGGTTTTACTGTCAGGAACGGGTTCCGCACCATACCCGGTTCCACACCATACCCGGTTCCATAATACCCGTACCCGGTTCTACACGGTTCCATATTCTTGGGTGTGAACCCGGGTAGGAACTGGACCCGGTTCCACACCGTACCCGGTTCCAATGACATCCAAGCAGAACCGGGTCCGGGTTGGAACCGGTTCCGGGTAATAATAAAACCCGATTATGCCCATCTCTAAATGATGTTGGGCTCGTTTGTTGTCGTTAATTCAGAAGGCTATTCACTTAAAGGTACCAAGAAAGAATGTATAGAAAGTCACCCATAAACATCGTCGCACACGACAAACCCCAACAACAACTACGAGACTACAAAACAGACGTACCCGCCGCAACATGCGGGCATTCCCGCTAGTTTAATATAATACATCTTCATAAAATCTGTTGCATATATACGGCTTCAATAGAATTAAAAAAAAAGTTTTTTTTTGGAGACTTCAAAAAGGTCAACAGGAAAACGAGTGCAGAACGAGAATACGAACTTCAGTCTTTGGAGTTGGTATGCTAAGTTTTTCTCAAGAAAGTTTGTTTATCTTATTCACTCTTCGATCTGTTTCTTCGGTTACGCAAAAGATAAGTAAAGTTTTGAACTTTATTTTCTTTAGTTTAAGGTTTCGTTTGAAATTGTTTCAAACGAACAAATCAGATTTCGTGGTCAATGATCATCTAGCAAGATCGTTCGTTGAACCAAGGTGTCTTACTTGGTAGTCACGATTCTTTAATATTTTATTTAACCTATTTTGATTGTATGGAGATCACTGGTGGAATCGGTTTAGAACCGAACCTCGTGTACATGTTTCCGCTGCGTTCAGTTTGTTTGACAAATTGACTAAAATTATTTTATAAATGTACATGAAATTTCCAACAATGGTATCAGAACCACCTTACAAATCAAAGTAGGTTAGTTATATTATAAAATAGTTTATAATATTGCATGCTTAAAATCAGGTAGATATGGCATAGGACCCTGTTACTTATAATAGTTATAGGCCAGTTTATATTAAGGCCAAAACATTAACACTTGTCAAAGTCCTCTTTGACAAAATTCTTGGCCTTAACCTTTTCGTTTAGCTTGATGATCGTACTATGCAAATCCGGGTCTAGAATCGGTTTCTTATAACATGCGTACTAAATTAGTTTTTGGAGCTACGCGAGTTAAGCACAAAAACAACCGAAATCGTTTAAAGAAAAACGGATACATTAAAATAATGATTTTTAATATAAACCGATATTATATTTTCTTTAAATCAGGCGTCATTGAATGTATTTCTTTTATCGGAAATTTAAACAAATAGAAAAATGAAGTTTTTTTTTGAATTGGATTCAAGATTAGGTGGGAGCACAAAAGGGTTTGTACTACACTTAATCGGCTTGGTTCACGTTCTTAGGCTCGAACGAACCAAATATATTCTGAACCCGGAATTGCATATTTATTTATTCATTTTTGTGTTTTGCCATTAGATGTTTGTTACGTACATAAAATTAATAAATAATAGACGATCATTAAAACGACAATTTTAATAAAAGGTTTATTAAGTATTGGATAGGTAATTAAAATAAACAGTTTATTTTAAAATACAAAATCAAAATTGGTTTTACAAAATTAAAAGTTAATTTGAAAACCTTAATTAATAAAAGTAATTAATTAAAATAAATTTTGCGACACAACCAACTTAGATTAAATAGGGTATTTAAAATTAATTGGTCGAGTGATTGAAAGGTGTTTCAAGTCGTCACAAAGTAAAACGTAAAATTGAATTTTACAAAGGAATTGTATAGCCATGTTCATGCCATAGGTTGTACAAGTATTTTAAAACGATCCGGACTGGTAATTTTAAAATATAACCCAATTAAAATCGATATTCTACGCCACCCTAAATTAAGAACACCCGAACTGATCTATCCGAACCCCTGGTTCTAGTGTTTACCCTGCATCCAGGCCTACGGTTTTGGTTAGGGGTAGTTCCGCGATTTCCATGCTTACATGGGCCAGGCTACAGTTCTAATTTGAGGACAATTATCACTTTTACGACACGAGAGTGAATGCTAGTGTTTACCCTGCATTCATTTTCTACGGTTGTGAAAGTGGGCGTAGTTGGGGTTAACGTACCAATGCTTGACAACACTTGTCATGCGACCCCAAACTGAGAATTGTGCAGTTGACACAATTGGTGATCGTCACCTACCCTTAAATCTATGCCAGTGAAAAGTGCTAAGTCCATTCACTGAGTTATGGGTAGATGGGATCTCATCCTAATTCCTAAAATTTTGTATATCTTGGGTCAAAATTGAATTAGGTTAATACATGAAAATTACTAATAAAAATTTCTTCTAAATTCTACAGATGTCTACCAACAATTCTGATAACACCAAATTCACGCTTAAGTCCATCCTTGAAAATGCTAAACTTGATAATTCTAACTTCATGGATTGGTACCGCAACCTAAAAATTGTTCTCAGGGCGGAGAAAAAGGCTTATGTCCTTTTAGGACCAATCCCCGAAGCACCTACTCCTACTACGGGTCCTGCCCACAGGACATGGGAAAAACATGATGATTCCCGAGATGTGACATGTCTTATGCTTGCTATGATGATTCCAGAACTTCAGAAGAATCTGGAAAACTTGGGAGCATATGAGATGAGTTAGTAGCTGAAAAACATGTTTCAGCAGCAAGCTCGTCATGAGCGTTTTTAGGTGATGAGATCTCTCATTACATGTCGCATGCAGGAAGGTACTTCGATCAGTTCTCATGTACTGAAAATGAAGTCTTTCGTTGATCAACTGGAGCGTCTGAACTCACCCCTTTAGTAATGAGTTAGCTACGGATGTGATCCTTAACGCACTACCTAGTTCATACCATCAGTTCGTTTTGAAATATAACATGAATGGGTGGGAAAGAACGATCCCAGAGTTGCATCAGATGCTAAAAACTGCTGAGACAAACATCCATACTAAGAGCAATCCAGTTCTGGCGATCAGGGAAGGAAGAATTACCAAGAAGAAGCCATCTAAGGGAAAGGGCAAGGCGGGTAAGCAAGATAAGGGCAAAGGTAAAAAGGTTGCCACTCCGAAGGCGAAGCCTCATAAAGATGCCAAGTGTTTTTACTGTGATGAGATCGGGCATTGGAAGAGGAATTGTCCCAGGTACCTGGCTGAGTTGAAGCTTAAGAAGCTGCAGATAGGAGAATCCTCATGTATACATGTTATTGATTTATTTTCCTTTTCGAGCAAGTCTTGGGTGTTTGACACTGGATGTGGTTTTCACATTTGTAACGTGTAACAACTCGAAAATTCGATTGTTATCTTTTCTTTTGTTCTCTGTTTATCTATCCTTTTATAAATTCGAGATTCGGTTGATAATAAAGTTTATGTTAATTAATTATGGTATTGTATGTTATGTCGCATCTAATCGCTTATTAAAACGCATCACTAATCTCATCGCATCACAAATCGCAGTTGTTTATGTGGTTTTTATATTATTTATGTGTTATGTGTGTTTATGGTTATGTTTACAATCGCTATCGCATCGCTCTCGCACTCTCGAATCGCTAAATCGCACTATTATATCAACTATAACGCTTAACGCTTTAATTTAACACTTAATATAACTATCTAATGCGAACCGAATAACCAAACAAACTCTTAACGCGAAAAAAACGAAGAAAACCCAAAATTTGGGTCAAGTTCGCTCGAACTTGGTGATACCAAGTTCGGCCGAACTTGACTGGCCACCTTAACTCACCTCAAACCTCAAGTTCGCTCGAACTGACCCTCAAAGGGTCAAGTTCGGTCGAACTTAGCCATATTTCTCCCAGAATGCCTCAAGTTCGCGCGAACTTGCATGAATTTCATGCAAGTTCGGCCGAACTTGCTCTCACCAGCCCTCATCTTGCCTTCTCCTATAAATACCAAGCCCATTTCTCTCATTTGAACTTGCTGTAAGTTCGCCCAGAGCTCTCAAAACCCGAAACCTTCGTGTTCTAAGTAAAAATCGACCCGTTGTCACTGCAACAACGTTTATCAACGATCTACAAAGGTTTACAACGATTTTGGCATAAGGCATAGCCTTTGTTTTCATCAAAACTCATTCTTTTACGAAAATCTTCATCTTTTTCTTCAAAAACTTCTATTTTTAAGCTTTGATCTACACAATACTAGTTCGTTTGGCGATAATAGAGACTCCCAAACACGAGATCTGCAAGATATCGGCTTGTAAGTGACAATCTGAGAAAAACCTTTGAAAACCATTGATTTCTACACAAGATACGGACTTTTGATGATGTTTTGTTCGATATGAAACGAAGCATCTATCATTCAAGATCCCAGATCTGGAAGCACAAGGACATTTATGTTGGTTTAAACAAGCTGGACTAATCCGAACGAACCCCGAGTTCGCCCGGATTAGCCCACGATTTTGTAAAACGGCTAAAACAACTCTAAAAGACCTCTCCTACCTAAGTTTGCTCAGTAGCACAGGGTTGGAGGGATGAACACTCGATTTTCCTCAGCAAACGACGTGAAAACGCAAGATTTTGGACCCGAAAATATCAAGTTCGCTCGAGAATCACTAGTTCCCCAAGTCAAGTTCGACCGAACTTGTACCCAAATGGGTCAAGTTCGACCGAACTTGGGTGCTTTTCACCAAGTTTTCTTGCAAGTTCGCCCGAACTTGCATAGTTTCTTAGGAAACTATACAAGTTCGCCCGAACTTGTCTCCTCAGTAAGGATTCTCCACAAGTTCGCCCGAACTTGACAAGATTCTTAAGAATCTCATCAAGTTCGACCGAACTTGGCTCATAACTCACTAGAATTATACAAGTTTGCTCGAACATGCGTGTTTACACACAAGTTCTCCCGCACTTGGCCACTGCTCAACTCAAAGTTCACCGTTTCGGCTTTTCGGAAGACCGATGCACTTCTGTTCGTTTACAGGCTGATCCGACGCACTCCGCAACCTCTCCGTAGAACCTCCTACTTACCTAAAACGCACCCGCAGTGAGTATACTTGACCCACTTTCGCTTTAAACGCACTTTTGGGTGTTACATACGTTCCTATATTAAAAACACATCACAAATCAAAACTGTTTATCACACACGAATAATCTGATTGTATATGCTCGATACGTGATACTAGAAACATGTGACTAGGACTTATTTTCGTTAACTTGCCTCCTTAGCTAGTATGGTACTATAGTGTGGCTTACACCCGACAGGGTCTAGTTAGGATGGACGCGCAAGCCTTCTCACGGTAGTTAGCATGAGAAATGAGCCTATGTTATGTTAAGTGTTTTGGTGTATCATGATATGTAATTAGATTGTTTCACAAACGCTTTTTCGACTATGCTAGTATTATTCAAACTCGTATGCTCACCTTTACTTAATTGTATTGACTTGTATTTTAACGTATGTAACAGGATGAGGATTTTGTAGCTTGGATGCTTGGATGTGGCTTGTGTAGTTTAGTTTTGTTTAATTCTATTTAGTTCCAAGTGTAATAAATCTAGGGGAGATCGGATCAGATTTTACTGTTTAAGAGATTTTGTTAATGTAATGATTGTTTAAGGATATTATGAGTTTAATAGTATGGGATGTTAAATGTTGATTTATTATCTTTAAATAATTGTTATGGAATCTCTTGAGACAATCTGGTTCGCCTAGTGCCACTACCCCGATGATTCCGCCATCGGTTGGGGTGTGACAGATTGGTATAAGAGCGCCATAACTTTAGGATAATAGGTAGAATTGCCATGATTCGACCTAGTAGCATGTTTAAGTACCCGATTGACCTATCTTTGACTTAAACGTTAAACTACTTGCCATAAATGCTTAAATATGCCTTTCCTAAGGCTAATACAATAATACACGCTTCGAAACGCTCGCATCACACCAAACGAGTGATCAAGTCGAGAATAGGTGTGAAAACCGAGAAATCTCGATGAGATTATTCACTTCGCGCATTCTCTCGCACGAGATACCTTCGTTGAGTTAGGAGTGACTTTCAAACCTCGACGAAAATCTCCATTTCTATCTAGGATTAAAGTTGCTAAGCTAGGGGTGAAACCCACATCTTAGTAACTAATTCCGCAATTCGATTTTCAATCTCACCAAAGTCTCGGTTATGCCGATGGTTTGGAACACGTATTAACTGGAAGGGTAAACGTCGTTAGCCGCTTGCGGTGAGAATGTTTATCTATTAGGCCAAAGCGTGGGTTAAAATGCAAAGGGTAGTCGAATCACTTTGGCGTGTCAAATATCTCAAAACCCCGGACACTCCCAATTGATTTCAGCCTATATCGTTGATTTACGCATCATCGAGTTTATTATTATTAAGTGTTTAAAATTTTGGGAATTTTTGCTTTATTCGATTTCTCACTTTGATGATTTATCATATCATCGTTTTCTCGATTTATCGCATTTACGCTCCATCGAATGTATGCACAACTCGCACAGCTCTCGTAATCTAAAATGCTAAATTAATGCACAAACCAAACTAATCGCTTATCTCGCTTATGTTGCTATTATATATTGCTGATATCTCGCTTATATCTCGCATCTCATGCACGCTACTCATGTACGAATAAAATTGGAGTCAACTGAGGAATCAACATGAAATCTATGAATACATGCAAAATACGTGCTTATGTGCTTACGTGATTACGTGCCTACGTGTTTATGTGATTTTGTGCCTTCTATGAATAATTATAATAAATATTTAAACATAACTCTATTATAATCGAATCTCATCTAATCTAAATCCTTCGTGTAGATGTCTTCTATGGGATTGCACACCCGGAGGAATCTCCAGCGCAGCAACGCCGACAAGCGCATCGCCTCTATCTAGCCAAGGAAACGGCTAAGGTGATCCCACAGATTGTCAGCGAAATTCAAGCGGTTAGCAGCAACTCATCTGTGGACTCCAAGGGAGATGCCTCGAAACCCCAATTCAGCTTTAAGCAGTTCAAAGCATGTGGACTGCTTACTTTCTCAGGCACGGAAGGGCTGAGTGCCATGTTCCACTGGTTTGACTCTATCGAGGTCACATTCCGCCAGAGTGGATGTCCCGAGGCTCTGCGCACTGTCAACGCTACCGGTGTGTTTCAGTCAAGGGCTCTCGACTGGTGGACAGCCGAGCGCAACAGGTGTGGGAACGACGAAGCTTACGGACTCACTTGGGAGGAACTTAAGGAAATTATGATCAAGGAATTATGTCCTCCCTACAAGATCCAGAAGTTGGAGAACGAATTCTGGAATATCAAGCAAGATGGTCCCGATAACGCTGGTCTCACTGCTCGCTTCAAATAGTTGAGCATCATCTATCCTGGTCAAGTGGATACGACCGAAAAGGCAATCAAGAAGTACCTTAATGCTCTCCCCGATTGCGTCGCTGACTTTGTTCAAGTAGCACGCCATGGTACTATCGAGGAGACCTACCAGCTAGCCGCCGAGATTTATGACAAACGAGTTCAGTCTGGTTACTTTAAAAGCAGCAAGGTCGCAAATCAGGCAGTCACCGAATCAGCAGCTCCTACTACCGAACAGCCCCGAGATCCAAAGAACAGTCGCCGTGGTCGCAAAAGGGAAAACCCGAGCAAGAACTTTGCTCTTACTGCTCCAGCGAACCCTCAACCACTCCAGTCAGCAGCACCAAACGCACTGCCAGCAAAGCGTGCGTACACTGGTCCGTACCCTATGTTCCCTAAGTGCACATATCATCATGCCGTTGGTGGAAATTGCCGATTCTGTACCAACTGTAACATCTACGGCCACTTTACTGTCAGCTGCCGTAGTGGTCCTCGCCAACCAGCTCCTAAGGTTCCAGCAGCTCCAGCTTTACCCGCTCCTCCTCAAGCCAACCAGCAGCAAGCTCCAAAGGCACGAGTGTGCTTCGTGTGTGGTGATCCGAACCACTTTGCTAATGTTTGCCCAACCCACACCGTGAAACAAGAGCCGCAGCAGCCTCACTGCAGCCTCAGCAGCAACAACAAGCTGCGCGTGGAAGAGCCTTCAACCTCAATCACCGCCAGGCCCATAATGACAACAATGTTGTCAATGGTGCGTTTCTCGTTAATGGTATTTATGCTTCATGTTTATTTGATACTGGTGCCGATAATTGTTTTGTATCGTTAGAATTCGAAAAGGTTTTAAAATGTAAGCGCGCTAAACTCCCAAAGACTTTCGATGTGGAAGTCGCCACCGGAAGAACCGTTACCGTTAATTCCGTTTTACGTGGTTGTAATCTCGATCTCAACAACCATGTCTTCTCGATCAACCTCATACCTATGCAATTAGGAAGCTTCGATATCATAGTAGGCATGGATTTTCTTCGTGAGAATCATGCTGAAGTTGTATGCTTCGATAAAATGATTCGCTTCCCCCTACCGAATGGTGATCAACTTCATGTTTATGGTGAAACGCCCTCAAAGAAGTTGACGCTTTTGTCATGTACTCGAGCCCACAAATGCTTGCAAAAGCGATGTTTGCTTTCCTCGCTCATATCGTGAACCCAGAGAAAGAAAAGAAGACTTATAAAGATGTTCCCGTTGTTTGTGAATTTCCTAAAGTCTTTCCCGACGATTTACCAGGTTTACCCCCTACTCGAGATGTTGAATTCTGTATCGATTTGATTCCAGGAGCTACTCTCGTTGCTAAAGCTCCTTATCGCCTCGCACCATCCGAAATGCGCGAGCTATCGAGCCAACTTCAAGAGCTTCTTGATAAAGGTTTCATACGCCCGAGCACTTCGCCATGGGGCGCACCCGTCCTCTTCATGGAAAAGAAGGATGGATCGTTCTGAATGTGCATCGATTATCGTGAACGTAACAAACTAACGATAAAGAACCGTTACCCTCTTCCTCGTATTGACGACTTATTTGATCAGCTTCAAGGTGCTACTTGTTTTTCCAAGATCGATCTTCGTTCTGGTTATCATCAGTTACGCGTGTTGGAAGAAGACATTCCTAAAACCGCATTTCTCACTCGTTGTGGCAATTTCGAATTCGTGGTCATGCCTTTTGGTCTAACCAATGCATCTGCCGTCTTCATGGATTTGGTGAACCGTGTGTGCAAAGCTTTCTTAGATCGTTTCGTCATTGTTTTCATCGATGATATCCTTATCTATTCGAAATCAAGAGACGAACACGCGCGTCATCTCCGTTTAGTCCTCGAACTTCTTCAAGGAAATCGTCTTTATGCTAAGTTCTCTAAGTGTGAATTTTGGCTTGAAAAAGTCCAATTTCTCGGCCACATCGTTAATAGTCAAGGAATTCACGTCGACCCTGCAAAGATTGAAGCCGTCAAGAGTTGGATTACACCGAAGAATGCTTCCGAAATCCGTTCATTTCTTGGATTGGCGGGTTATTACCGTCGATTCATCGCCGACTTTTCTAAAATCGCCGTTCCGCTTACCGCTTTAACTCATAAAGACAAACCTTTTGTTTGGGATTCTAAGTAAGAGGAAGCTTTTCAAACTCTCAAGCGTATGCTATGCAACGCTCCCGTTCTCGCTTTACCCGATGGAAACGACGATTTCGTTGTTTACTGCGATGCCTCTAACCTTAGTCTTGGTTGTGTTCTTATGCAACGAGACAAGGTTATCGCGTATGCGTCTCGACAACTCAAGATCCACGAGAAGAACTAACAACCCATGATCTCGAACTCGGTGCAGTTGTTTTTGCATTAAAGATATGGCGACACTACCTTTACGGTACTAAGTGTACGGTCTTCATCGACCATAAGAGCTTACAACATATCTTTAATCAAAAAGAACTAAACATGCGACAACGTCGATGGGTTGAACTTCTCAACGACTACGATTGTGAGATACGCTACCATCCCGGCAAAGCAAACGTCGTCGCCGATGCTCTAAGTCGACGAAGCTATGTATATGGTATTCGTGACTCTCAAGCTTGTGCTAAACTTGAAACCCTCATCTGTGCCGCTCAATTCGCATGCTTTAATGAGAATACCCTTCAAGACGAAATGAAATGTGGTGCCGAAACTCAGCTTGTATCTAAATCTGATGGTATTTATTATTATCTCGATTGTATTTGGATTCCTAGTCGTGATAATCTTCGTGAAGCTAATGACCGAAGCTCATAAATCTCGATATTCCATTCACCCCGGTGTCGACAAGATGTACCAGGACCTTCGTCGTAAGTATTGGTGGTCGGGCATGAAAAAGGATATCGCCTTGTACGTCTCAAAGTGCTTAACTTGTTCGAAGGTTAAAGCCGAACATCAAAGGCCCTCTGGTTTACTCGAACAACCTGAAATCCCGATGTGGAAGTGGGAGAGTATAGCTATGGACTTCGTTACTAAACTCCCGCGTACTTCATCCGGTCACGATAGCATTTGGGTTATCGTTGATCGTCTCACCAAATCTGCGCACTTTATTGCTATACAAGAAGACTTTAAGGTCGAACGGTTAGCCCGAATCTATACCGACGAAGTTATATGTCGACACGGGACGCCTCGTGACATCATCTCTGACCGAGACGGTCGTTTTACCTCGCGTCTCGGGAGACTTTTCAATCCGCTCTTGGTACTACTCTCAATCTCAGTACCGCTTTTCACCCTCAAACCGACGGTCAGACTGAGCGCACGATCTGCACCCTAGAAGACATGCTTCGTACGTGCATCATAGATTTCGGTGGTAACTGGGATACGCATTTACCTTTAATCGAATTCTCGTACAACAATAGTTATCATACCAGCATTAAAATGGCTCCTTTAAGGCACTGTATGGAAGAAAATGTCGATCGCCTATTGCATGGCACGAGATCGAAGAAGCACAAATCACCGGTCCCGAGCTAATTCAAGAAACGACGGACAAGATCCTCCAAATCAGAGACAATCTCTTGAAAGCTCGGAGTCGTCAAAAGAGTTACGCCGATAAACACCGCAAGCCCTTACAGTTCAAAGTGGGAGATCACGTTCTCCTAAAGGTTGCGCCTTGGAAGGGAGTGGTCCGCTTCGGCAAGAAAGGAAAGCTAGCGCCTCGATACGTTGGTCCCTTTAAGATTCTGGAAAGGATCGGTAAAGTAGCCTATCTTCTCGAATTACCGGAGGAACTCAATAATGTACATCCGACTTTCCACGTGTCTAATCTCAAAAAGTGCTTAGTCGAAGAAAATCTGCATGTCTCTCTCGAAGATCTGCCTAATTTCGGGACGAAATTGCCTAAAGTAGGGGAGACTGTAACAACTCAAAAATTCGATTGTTATCTTTTCTTTTGTTCTCTGTTTATCTATCCTTTTGTAAATCCGAGATTCGGTTGATAATAAAGTTTATGTTAATTAATTATGGTATTGTATGTTATGTCGCATCTAATCGCTTATTAAATCGCATCGCTAATCCCATCGTATCACAAATCGCAATTGTTTATGTGGTTTTAATATTATTTATGTGCTATGTGTGTTTATGGTTATGCTTACAATCGCTATTGCATCGTTCTCGCACTCTCGAATCGCTAAATCGCACTATTATATCAACTATAACGCTTAACGCTTTAATTTAACGCTTAATATAACTATCTAATGCGAACCGAATAACCAAACAAACTCTTAACGCGAAACAAACGAACAAAAACCCAAAATTTGGGTCAAGTTCGCTCGAACTTGGTGGTACCAAGTTCAGCCGAACTTGACTGGCCACCTTGACTCACCTCAAACCTCAAGAACTAACCCTCAAAGGGTCAAGTTCGGTCGAACTTAGCCATATTTCTCCCAGAATTCCTCAAGTTCGCGCGAACTTGCTCTCACCAGCCCTCATCTTGCCTTCTCCTATAAATACTAAGCCCATTTCTCTCATTTGAACTTGCTGTAAGTTCGCCCAGAGCTCTCAAAACCCGAAACTTTCGTGTTCTAAGTAAGAATCGACCCGTTGTCACTGCAACAACGTTTATCAATGATCTACAAAGGTTTACAATGATTTTTGCACAAGGCATAGCCTTCGTTTTCATCAAAACTCATTCTTTTACGAAAATCTTTATCTTTTTCTTCAAAAACTTCTGTTTTAAGCTTTGATCTACACAATACGAGTTCGTTTGGCGATAGTAGAGACTCCCAAACACGAGATCTCGTTTTGTAAGTGATAGATCTGAGAAAAACCTTTGAAAACCATTGATTTCTACACAAGATACGAACTTTTGATGATGTTTTGTTCATTTTCTGATATGAAACGAAGCATCTATCATTCAAGATCCCAGATCTGGAAGCACAAGGACGTTTATGTTGGTTTACACAAGCCGGACTAATCCGAACGAACCCCGAGTTCGTCCGGATTAGCCCACGCTTTTGTAAAATGGCTAAAACAGCTCTAAAAGACCTCTCCGACCTAAGTTTGCTCAGTAGCACAGGGTTGGAGGGATGAACACTCGATTTTCCTCAGCAAACGACGCGAAAACGCAAGATTTTGGACCCGAAAACATCAAGTTCGCTCGAGAATCACCAGTTCCCCAAGTCAAGTTCGACCGAACTTGTACCCAAATGGGTCAAGTTCGACCGAACTGGGGTGCTTTTCACCAAGTTTTCTTGCAAGTTCGCCCGAACTTGCATAGTTTCTTAGGAAACTATACAAGTTCGCCCGAACTTGTCTCCTCAGTAAGGATTCTCCACAAGTTCGCCCGAACTTGATAAGATTCTTAAGAATCTCATCAAGTTCGACCGAGCTTGGCTCATAACTCACTAGAATTATACAAGTTCGCTCGAACATGCGTGTTTACACACAAGTTCGCCCGCACTTGGCCACTGCTCAACTCAAAGTTCACCGTTTCGGCTTTTCGGAAGACTGATGCACTTCTGTTCGTTTACAGGCTGATGCGACGCACTCCGCAACCTCTCCGCAGAACCTCCTACTTACCTAAAACGCACCCGCAGTGAGTATACTTGACCCACTTTCGCTTTAAACGCACTTTTGGGTGTTACATACGTTCCTATATTAAAATCACATCACAAATCAAAACTGTTTATCACACACGAATAATCTGATTGTATATGCTCGATACGTGATACTAGAAACATGTGACTAGGACTTATTTTTGTTAACTTGCCTCCTTAGCTAGTATGGTACTATAGTGTGGCTTACACCCGACGGGGTCTAGTTAGGATGGACGCGCAAGCCTTCTCACGGTAGTTAGCATGAGAAATGAGCCTATGTTATGTTAATTGTTTTGGTGTATCATGATATGTAATTAGATTATTTCGCAAACGCTTTCTCGACTATGCTAATATTATTCAAACTCGTATGCTCACCTTTACTTAATTGTATTGACTTGTATTTTAACGTATGTAACAGGATGAGGATTTTGTAGCTTGGATGCTTGGATGTGGCTTGTGTAGTTTAGTTTTGTTTTATTCTGTTTAGTTCCAAGTGTAATAAATCTAGGAGAGATCGGATCAGATTTTACTGTTTAAGAGATTTTGTTAATGTAATGATTGTTTAAGGATATTATGAGTTTAATAGTATGGGATGTTAAATGTTGGTTTATTATCTTTAAATAATTGTTATGGAATCTCTTGAGACAATCTGGTTCGCCTAGTGCCACTACCCCGATGATTCCGCCATCGGTTGGGGTGTGACAGATTGGTATAAGAGCGCCATAACTTTAGGATAATAGGTAGAATTGCCATGATTAGACCTAGTAGCATGTTTAAGTACCCGATTGACCTATCTTTGACTTAAACGTTAAATTACTTGCCATAAATGCTTAAATATGCCTTTCCTAAGGCTAATACAATAATACACGCTTCGAAACGCTCGCATCACACCAAACGAGTGATCAAGTCGAGAATAGGTGTGAAAACCGAGAAATCTCGATGAGATTATTCACTCCGCGCATTCTGTCGCACGAGATACCTTTGCTGAGTTAGGAGTGACTTCCAAACCTCGACGAAAATCTCCATTTCTATCTAGGAATAAAGTTGCTAAGCTAGGGGTGAAACCCACATCTTAGTAACTAATTCCGCAATTCGATTTTCAATCTCACCAAAGTCTCGGTTATGCCGATGGTTTGGAACACGTATTAACTGGAAGGGTAAACGTCGTTAGCCGCTTGGGGTGAGAACGTTTATCTATTAGGCCAAAGCATGGGTCCAAATGCAAAGGGTAGTCGAATCACTTTGGCGTGTCAAATGTCTCAATACCCCGGACACTCCCAATTGATTTCCGCCTATATCGTCGATTTACGCATCATCGAGTTTATTATTAAGCGTTTAAAATTTTGGGAATTTTCGCTTTATTCGATTTCTCGCTTTGATGATTTATCATATCATCGTTTTCTCGATTTATCGCATTTACGCTCCATCGAATGTACGCACAACTCGCACAGCTCTCGTAATCTAAACCGCTAAATTAATACACAAACGAAACTAATCACTTATCTCGCTTATCTCGCTATTATATATCGCTGATATCTCGCATCTCATGCACGCTACTCATGTACGAATAAAATTGGAGTCAACTGAGGAATCAACGTGAAATCTATGAATACATGCAAAATATGTGCTTATGTGCTTACGTGCTTACTTGCTTATGTGCTTACATGATTACGTGACTTAGAGCTGCACATTGGGAACTTGCAGAATGTTGTTGTGAAGGCCGTTGGAGAATTTATTCTTGAATTACCTTCTGGATTGTTTGTTACATTAAACAATGTTTTTTATGCTCCTAGTTTGACTAAGAATATTAGTTCTGTTTCTGCTTTAAGAGAACCAGGTTTCAATTATGCTTTTGATATTGTTAATGGCAACATTTCTGCATTTTTAAATGGTGTGTTCTATTTTGAGGCTATGCCTCACAATGGTGTCTATGAAATAGATACTTCTAACAATAGATCAAATTATATTGTATGCTCTCTTTCCTTTAAACTTGTTAAAAGGGGCTTTAATCAAACATATTGTTGGCATTGTCGCCTTGGCCAGATTAACATCAATCGCATGAGGAAGCTCCAGATCGCAGGGATTCTAGAATCCACGGGTCAAGAGACTTATGATTTATGCGAATGTTGTTTAAGTGGCAAGATGACTAAGGCCCCTTTTACCAGAACTAGTGAAAGGGCCAAAGATCAATTAGGACTCATACATACTGATGTATGTGGTCCATTCAGGACAATGTCAAAGAACAGGGAAAGATACGTTACATTTACTAATGATTATAGTAGATATGGATATGTTTATCTTATGAAGTTTAAACATGAAACCTTTGAAAAGTTCAAAGAATTCCAAAATGAAGTACAAAATAAACTAGGGAAAATGATTAAGGCACTTCGATCCGGTCGAGGTGGTGAATACATTAATCAAGAGTTTAATGAACATCTTAAGAAGTGTGGGATTATATCCCAACTAACTCCACCCGGAACACCACAACTCAATGGTGTGTCTGAGAGGAGAATTCGAACCTTATTAGATATGGTTCGATCAATGATGTGTCGTACAAACTTACCACACTCCTTTTGGAGTTATGCTCTTGAAACTGCTACACGTCTGGTGAATATTGCTCCCACTAAAAAGGTAGAAAAGACACCATATGAGATGCGGCATGGTAAACGACCTAAAGTCTCTTACCTTCGCATATGGGGATGTAACGCTTATGTTACTAGTGAGTCTTCGGACAAACTTGATCCTCGCGGTGAAAAAGTTGTTTTCATTGGATATGCATATCCGGTTGGTTATTATTTCTATAATCCTGCTGAAAATAGAGTTTTCACTAAGCGTCGAGGAACATTCCTAGAGGATGAGCTTATGGCGTGAGGAATTGGAGATAATCTTGTGGATCTTGAGGAAATTCGAGAACCATAAATTAATCAACCAATAGTCGAATCTGCCTCTCAACAAAATATTGTTGAACCTGAACCTGAGAGGAGTCAGGAATCTGATGTAACACTAGGCGTCCGCAGAAATACGAGGGATCGTCATGAACCTAATAGGTATTCACCTGATAGGTATGTCTTGATAATTGATCAAGAAGATCCCTCAACATACGAAGCTGCGATTTTAGGCAACGAATCTGAAAAATGGCTCGAAGCTATGGGCGTCGAGATGCAATCCATGTATGACAACTAAGTATGGGATTTGGTTGAACTTCCTCCCGAATGTCGGACTGTAGGAAGTAAATGGGTTTTCAAATTGAAAACAGACATGGATGGAAACGTGCAAACCTATAAGGCTCGGTTGGTTGCTAAAGGTTTTACTCAGACTCAAGGAGTTGATTATGGAGAAGCCTTCTCGCCAGTAGCCATGCTTAAGTCTATTAGGAATCTACTTGCCATAGCCGCGTATTATGACTACGAGATATGTAAATGGATGTCAAAACTGCGTTCCTAAATGGACACCTTATAGAAGATGTCTATATGGAGCAGCCTGAAGGTTGTGTAGATCCTGAGAAAGTTTGAAAGTTGAATAAATCCATTTGTGGATTGAAACAAGCATCTCGAAGCTAGAATCTTCGTTTTGATCAGAAAATCAAACAGTTTGGTTTTATAAAAAACGAAGATGATCTGTGTGTTTACACGAAGGCAAGTGGGAGTTCTATTACCTTTCTAATCCTGTATGTAGATGACATACTTCTCATTGGAAAGAATATCCCGATGTTGCAGGACGTTAAATCCTGGCTTGGTAAATGTTTATCAATGAAGGATCTTGGAGATGCTGCTTATATTCTAGGAATAAAGATCTATAGAGATAGATCTAAGCGGCTACTTGGACTTAGTCAAAGTACGTATATCGATAAGGTCATTTGGCGCTTTTCGATGCAAGATTCCAAGAAGGGTCTCTTGCCAATGGCAAGTGGAACCATACTGAATAGTCATCAGAGTCCCAAGTTGGACAAAGAGAAAGAGGATATGAAAAAGGTTCCATATGCCTCTGCTATCGGTTCTATCATGTATGCCATGTTATGTACTAGACCGGACGTATCTAAGCTTAACTAGCAGATATCAACAGAATCCTGGTAAAAGTCACTGGATTGCTGTGAAAAAATATCCTAAAATACTTAAAAAGAACTAAGGATATGTTTCTGATATTTGGCGGTTTGGAAGAAGAGATGAAAGTAAAGTGTTACACTGATGCAAGCTTCCAAACGGACCATGACAATTCACGATCTCAAACAGGCTATGTTTTTACTTTAAATGGTGGTGCTATAACTTGGAAGAGTTCTAAGCAAAGCGTGGTGGCCCAGTCGACCACTGAATCAGAATATATAGCGGCTTCAGAAGCTGCTAAGGAGGCTGTTTGGATGAAAAAGTTCATTGCTGATCTCGGAGTTATACCAAGCATACAGAAGCCTGTCGAGATATTTTGCGACAATACATGTGCAATTGCTCAGGCAAAGGAACCAAGGTCGCATCATAGCACGAAACATATTCTCAGAAAATTCCACTACATATGGGAAGTTTTGGAAAGAGGAGACATCGTATTAGAGAAAATTGATACTGATCAGAATCTAGCGGACCCGTTTACTAAGCCTATGCCTCAAGTGAGACACGAGAAGCATGCAGATAGTATAGGTCTTAGATTTGCTAGACATTGGATCTGATTTTGTAATTTAGTAATTTGGTGCATTTTGAACTGTAAACAGTATTTTATGTTTATTTGAATTTAATGGTTGAATGTCTTTTAAACTGTTATATTAGTGTTCAAATATTAGTACGTTAAGTATCTATGAATATTTTATTCTAAAATGTTCGTAGTCTATCAGATTCGTGAGAACCAATCTGGTAAAAAACTATTGTGAATTAGACGGTTGATCCATATAATGGATACTCAAAGTGTTGAGAACCATATTCACTGATATGATTAGTTGAATCATATTGGGCGTAACTCATTTCAAAACGATTTTCATGGATCTTAATCATAAGACGTTTTGAAGAGGTACGATCATTGTATCCTTAGACCTGCGGTACATACTAGAACTAACTTAAATGAATGATTGTTCTTTGATTCTATCTAACACTGTATGTAACTCGCAGTAATAAGGATAGTTTTGGGAATGATCTGAAGTTTAGTGGGAGTTGTTTGTAGCCAAAGGGATTTGTGCTTCTATACTTAGGAGAGGAACACTCTGGCACCTTTCGTTGGTTTGAACCGGTGTTAAATGCGTGGCCACGCTCGAACTAGTAGTAGTTTGATAAACCACTTCAAATCAGGAACGAAACTAGAAATGGTTGAATAATATATGAGAATGAATAGGATCCATGTCTCATGTTCAACAAGTGTTCAATACAGAGGGATAAATGATTCGATAACCGAGGCTATAGTATTTGCATAATTTAAGAACTTATTAGTGCAAAGAATTAGTTGACATAAATAGCCAATTTTGTATCTTTGTAACAATTTCCGTTTTGGGGTTTACATATACTTATCATTTTTGTTATAATGGAAATTGAGAAGAATTTTTGATTCAAAAGAAGCAATTAAGTATGTATCAATTTGTATTTTCTTATGTCATTAGGCAAACAAAATTTTATTGGGATATGGATGGAATATAATGAAATAGAGCCACTTTGAGGTTCCCTATGAAATGAGGCATGGAGGGGAGCCACTACGAATCAGTCATACCTTATCGAGGGCAATATGATGCAGCTAGGCACCCACTATTGTCTACATTGAACCTTAATTAGCCAATCGACCAAGTGGGAGATTGTTGGATATAATGTTCAATTGTCGATTAAGATTCAATGTTGCCGTCGAGGTACGACCCAAAGAGTTACACTTTGGGCAACAAACATGTAACGGCATTTTAATTGTTAATCACTGGATCACGAAATAATAAGCGTAATGAAAGAAGCGGGTAATTATTCGGAATAATTACGGAGAGCCGGATTAATATTATAATTAATTTGTTAATTATAATATATATATTATTATATATTTAAAAGAAAAAAGATAATTATGAAAGAATTTGTGATTAGATTATAATTCTTTTTAATGTTGTAAAAGATACAGATGTATATCTTGATTATAACTCCTCCATTAATATCTCCATGTATCTCTCTTTTGAGATACATATTCGGTTGATAAGAGTATAAAAGAAAAAGGATTGCTATTTATTTAATATAATACATCTTTATAAAAACTCTTGCATATAAACGGCTTTCAATAGAATTAAAAAAAAAAATTTAGAGACTTCAAAAAGGTCAAAAGGAATACGAGTGCAGAACGAGAATACGAACTACAATCTTTGGAGTTGGTGTGCTAAGTTTTTCTCAAGAAAGTTTGTTTATCTTATTCATTCTTCGATCTGTTTCTTCGGTTACGCAAAAGGTAAGTAAAGTTTTGAACTTTATTTTCTTTAGTTTAATGTTTCATTTGCAATTGTTTCAAACGAACAAATCAGATTTCGTGGTCAATGATCATCTAGCAAGATCGTTCGTTGAACCAAGGTGTCTTACTTGGTAGTCAAGATTCTTTAATATTTTATTTAACCTATTTTGATTGTAACGAGATCACTGGTGGAATCAGTTTAGAACCGAACCTCGTGTACACGTTTCCGCTGCGTTCAGTTTGTTTGACAAATTGACTAAAATTATTTTATAAAAATACACGAAATTTCCAACAACAATAACTTAAACAAAGTTTATACTTATATTTAGGCTAGAGACGTGATTGGTTACTTACTATGATTTGTAGGAACACCAAAAATTCTTGAGATTTGTAGGAACTTGAATGCAAAATCACAAGTTGACAAGTTAGAAATGGGACAATTATCTATCTAGTCTAGTCTAGTCTAGTCTAGGTCCAAAATACATCATATTTGAACTAATTTTCATTTGGGTTTCCAGTTCCACGATTTGATTTGACTATGGAAGGTGACCGATCTGGTGGTGGAATCAGTTAAGTCAGGTACATACATACATGTTTGTTTAATATTCCCAGAAACAACATACATATTTCTCTTCTGGTTTTTCTTTCATCTGATTGGAAGGAAGGAATTGCCCAAAGCACATTGTTCTTACGAATTGGTGCAAATCATTTTGTTTGTTTGTTTGTTATACATAACCAAACAATACTTGTATGAGATGGACCAAGTAATAACAAATTTATAAAAGGTAAAGACATAGTTGACTTGCAGTCTAGAATTTAACACTAGTATATCATCATCGCAAAATACAAGCCAGCCAAGCATAGGATGTAGTAGTAGTAATCAACTGCTAAGTATTTATGTCTACAAACCTTCCTTCCTATTAATATACAAAACAACAAATCACCTCACTGCCGGGGCACCGGTGCCGGTGGCGGTGGCGTAGGCTGATTGTTTTGCCCGTAAAATCCAATACCCGGAGGCCTGTAGTATCCCCCACTAGTCTGAGACTGCTGCTGCTGCCCGGGCCTCATCATCCCCATTGCAATATGTGATGGCAAAGGGGGCGGCGGCGGTAGGCTGCCAGGACCGTACGCATACGGTATTCCACCCATCATTAAACCAGAAGGCTGAACAAACTGATTCGCCGGAGAACTTGACGGTAGTTGGGGCGGCGGGGGTGGAAATGATGTTTGGATATTAGTAAAATAGGCTGAAGTAGCGGGATCGGGATTGGTTAAATCTGAAACCGGCATTGGTTTTTCTAGTTTGGGTCTTTTTTCTGGAGGAAATAAAAGACCGGAATTGAATGCGGGTGAATTAAAGCCGTTGCTGATTGAGGCGGCTTCCTCTGCAACTAGAGAAGAAAGAACGGATGTAAGCATCTGTGCAGAGGATGCTGAAGCTGCAAGTTTTGCGGCAACTGCGGCTGCAGCTGCTTTCTTGCTGTCTTCTTCGGTTACATGTGTAGTAGTCACTTCACCACCAGGAAGGGAAGGTGAGGCCAGTTTCTTCCTCAAATTGGCAGTATTGTCAATTTGCCGTCGAGCAACCTGAAAATTCATTAGGATCTTTAGGGTTTGGTTCAATACATAATAACTATAAATCAACACTACACATATTTACTAGAATGTTAATCCTTGTACACCGATAAAAAAAATTGTGTATGATTTAATATATAAAAAACCTCTATGTACAACCTAAAAAAGCACAAAATCTACATGATACACTCAAATGTTGATGCACAACTAACCAAGCTCTACATACAGTAAACAAGACTCAAGAAACAAAAAAAAATTAAAAAAAATACACAGATTAGAAAAGTTTAGGGTCAACTTTATTAAAGACTATAACATTAAGAATGAAAAATGTAACTTGGTGAAAGTGATATAAGAATATGGAAAGATAATAGGTAGGAGGTGGTTTAAGTTTCTAAACCCTAAACAAGTAAACAGTCATCACTTGCTATGATGACAATATTGCTATTTTTGTAACGATAGTTTCTGGTAAACGGAAAGAATGCGATGATGAGCATAATGTACCTAACAGAGATAATTGTGCAATATAAGGAACTAAAATGAGAAAAAGAAACTTGAAGAAGTTCAACTCTAGGACTCAGATAGACATCACTATAACCTTACCTTAAAGACAGGACTAGGGTATCAACACACTATTCCACAACATTTGTTCCAGCATCTATTAAGAAAATATCTAGCACAACTATTAAGGTAGATCAAAAGTAGAAACAATAGTTCATTCCAGTATATGTTCAGACTAGGGATGTTCACAGTTCAGTTTGAACGGTTCAGTCGGTTTTCAACGCCTTATAAACACCCGTATTTCAGAATGCAGACATACATCCGCCTCCAGATACAATTCATCATTAAAAAAAGGTATTTAAACCGAGGGATTCAGGCCATGCAACAATCCAACCTACAAATCAGTATCTTGAGAAATGGACCTTTATCCCCAGTATTTATTCTGGCTGTCAAGGGTCAAAGAAGAAGCCATAACATAAAGTCTATGAATACATCCTCAGGAAATACGAGAGTGACACATTAATTCCTAGTTTACGGAAAAGCCAATATGTTCAAAGAAGGAAAAAACCTTGCGGGAATGGACCAATATGCCTAGAAACATTAAACAGCCATGGAATTACAAAAACTTCTAGACTAAATTTGTTTACAACTGTCTCATATCCTACCTGGTAAATAAGACCGTTTATGTCTATCCTACATCAGATCCAACATCAATGATAGACATGGTATACTTTTAATGCCTTTGCTAGTTGAGATGTGTTCTGGGTATGCTTTTAATGCCTCTGAACTCACGTTCAAATATTCTACGCTACACATGAACACAGTTGTTTAGTGGATCCCCTCATTCCATAGTACAAGATGCAATTGCAGATATTCTTTATCTTGTGGGAACGCATACCTTAATTGACATAAAACTTAACTACATGGCCCCTATACGTTGGTGTTTCTTTAAATGATGCTACACATGATATTTTTCTCATCGCCATTGGAAAACAAAAGAACCATTTATGTAACATGGCTCTTCTGACATCTGGATGGGGGGATAGCTATGGCTCTAGAGCTAGCACATTTTGAGTTTCTTCAAGATGTCATTATGAAGTAAAACGCAAAAATAGATTTTGTTCAAAACTAAAGTTGTGAACAGGTAAATTGCAATTGCAGATTTTCTCATTTCCGTGAACTTGAACAAAAAAACACTAGATGTTTAATTTGAAAAATCCAATTAATGAATACCAAATGTGAGTAAACATGAGTCATATAAATAGACTATATCAACCTAAAGACTAAAGAGACTAAGTAACTGATTATAAGTCTATTTGAAGTTTTGAACCTAAATAAACAAATAAAAATAAAGTATACATAATAATTATAATAACAACAGATTAGAGCATGGAGGTGAAGGAAGTGAGAAAGGGAAAGAGATAGAGAGAGTATACTTGCAACTGACTGTGTATAACATCCAGCTTCAATTCCTGAAATACAATATCAGCAAGAAAAAAGCTTATCATTTACAGCACAAATCACCTTAGGCAATTGTATTCAAAAGTAGCTCCTTGCAAACCAAAAGTAAAAGTAAATCTTTGAGTTTGCTAATTCTAACATTCAGCTTTTAATATTATAAATTCCCAATAAAGTTTTAGGTTTTTAAATTTTCGTTTGCTCTTTCATTGCAATGCCCTTCGACTATTTAATGTAACACTTCTTGATTCATCCATAAAGCAAGTTAAGTCATTCGACAAATGAAAGCAAATTAACACTTTGTTATTGACACCGAAGGAGTTAATATGCAATCATACTTGATCCTGGAGTGCTTCTTTAAGCTGGGAAATCAATGAAGTCCTAGTCCTTTCTGCAGTTTCAAGTTGGTTGACACAATCTTGAAGTACATTTTCTTGCTCTTGGATTTCATCTAGCAATGAAGATCCCGGTACAAGTCCTGAACAACACAAAACATAAATGAATTCCTTAAAAAGCCCATGTTACACAAATGTTTTAAAGTTTAGGAAGCGTATCAACTATGCAGTTAATATCGGTGGGATATCGCCATATCAGTGGGATATCCGTGTCAAATATCAGACCGGCATATCTGTTCCGATGTGATATTGACAGATATTGGCCTATATTTGACCGGTACTGACCGTTATTATGGATGCCTTGGTTAATGTGGAGTCGGAGGAAGATTCCATGGCTTACGACTAGATCATGTTTCAAATATTGGCACTTTTGAGTTTTGATATTACTATTAATATTTTATATGTTTTACGTTATATACATGTATATGTATAAATTCTGCATGATATTAAAATTACCGATATCCCACCGCGATAACCTATTATCTCAAATATCGGCCCTTGACCGATATTTGATTTTGGACCGCTATAATTGCATAGTGTATCAATGAAGGAAAATAGTAACTAATATTAAGCAGCCTGCGTCACATAAATCAAGAAAATATACTTAAACCTAAAATCTTGTAAAGTGAAATAGAGTGATAGAGAAGGAAGGAAAAGATGCATGTAATACGTAAGAATCATTGACCAACAGTCCAACACAAACAAATAAGATAATGAAGATATATTTACTTTACCTTGACTTTCAATATCTCTCTCCAAATCTCCGAACCTGCGAACCGCACTCTCACAGTTGTTTAACGCGGTATCTTCAGAAGCATTCTCATCATGTACCAAATGGAAAGCAGTCATTATCTTTTCGGGGAGACCTCCAACAGCCAATTTCTGAAAGTCCATAACATAAACAAAGTTTGATACCGAATAACAAATGAAGCCAAAAGATATCCCAATATGTCAGGAATGAAAAAAGATATGGTACTCACAAGTCTTAATGAGTTGGCATCCCTTTTCACTATTTTGATCGGGTTAGAGTTGGAGGTCTTTCCATTGCTAGTCAACTGAGTGGGAGGACTTTTACCAAGCATTTCGTCTTTCAAATTTTGACCACGCGATCCAAACACCCTCCGTTCGTCCCATATGCCAACCTTTTAAAGTAATGAAACCACGTTGTTCAAAACGCATAAAAGTAGTCAAATTAATGAATTAGATATAGCGTATAGCAGGCTACAATACATAGTTGTCAATAGCGAATAGTGGTCAATAGCGACGTAATAGTGCCTGCTATTTAGTGTTTAATGATAAGGTAGTTAAAAGTTTAAGAAATAAAAAATAACTATTTATGATTTTATACAAATATAATGTTACTTTTATACTTTTTATGTATAAATTCATAAGTTTAAGGACCAAATGTAAACTGGTGAAAATAGAGGGGGTTAAATGTTAAAATACACAAACTAATATGACAAGTTTTATGCAAATTTTTACAAGTTTTAAGGACTAAATGTAAACTAGTGAAAGATAGAGGGTTAAGTGTTAAAATACATAAAGTTATTTAACCCCAAAAGGCTAAAATCGCAAGAAACACGCAGCCGCTCTTCTTTTTCCTGGTTTCAAGCAGGTTTCCGGCAGAAGTTGCAGCACCGGCGCCGGAATTCGTCGTCAAAATCAGGCTATTATCTCGCTATGGGGTCACTAATTAACAGATTGCGAGATATGGGCGATACGCTATGAAGCGCTTATTGACAACACTGCTGCTATACTTTGTTAACGCAAAAGAAAAGACGATTAAGTTAGAAAAGGAAACTACCAGTCTTGATGCTGCTTTCTTTCCACTGTCGTCACCGTGTTCGTTTACATGCTTGAGGGCGGAAGGCATGACTTTCCAGAATTCATTTACGAACTCGCTGCCCTTTCGCCTACTATTTTGCAAAATGTCATTGGCCAAATACAGAAAAGAAACATGCTGCTCCCGCTGAGCAGATTTAAATGATTTATGCCATATTTCAACAATCTGTTTGGCTTTCTTCCTTTGTGAAATACACGAACGAGATAATGCTGATTTAGAATTAAGGTAAACCAATGAAGACAAGACCAAAAAAAGGTTATATCAAGAGTTCAATAAGTAACACAATAGGACAATGTTATTGCAATCTATTGTTAGTATAGAAATAATAATGTAGGACAAAGCAAATGTAAGGACTTAACAGCCTAAGTGCCGAAGGAAGTCAATGTTTAATAACAAAAGTCAACTTGAAGAACAAAAAGTTCAAGTCTTGAAGATATTGAGAAAGCAGACGAAACTAGACACAGATTTTAAAGTGATAGTATGACGAAAAAATTCCACTTGACTTTTAAAAATATGTGTTAAATGCATCACAAATCCATATGCCTCTTTTCAGTTAAAAAAATTCAATTCCAACACTAATGATTCGCTTAGACTGGACATGCGACTATAGCCACATGATATATACTTGAAATACTACTTTTGATGGAGTATCAAATAACAGATGGTTAACAAAATAAAAGGTCATCAATGATTAACAAAAGCAAAGGTCATCAAAAGGATACACTCTATACTTTGTTGAGAGCTGTTAAGTTTAAACAGCTTGTCTGATAATGCCTGTGCATCAAAAACATCATCACTCATCCTGCTAGCTATGTAACTAGATTCAAAGTTCCTGCAAATCACAAATAAAAATAGTGATTAATATCATAACTTAAACTACGCTACTCAACTTATATGGAGCAAATAGATAGCAAGTAGCAACCATCAAAAACACGGTAAACACAGATAAGAAGAAACATCAGGGTTTGTCAATACGTTAGTTTTTAAGTTATATTCAGTTTTTTTTTCTTCCTCTCCATGAACAACCAAAAAATGTGTCCTGCTTCTCCTAAAGTGAGTTCATACCATGACATAAAGCCAGATATTACGTTATTAACAATTTAGCATAATTCTTAGTGCTTACCATTATCAAGTGCTGACACAAAATTATGCATCATGAAGCACAAAATGTAAAAGCATGTTACATCGTTGACGCATTCCCTCATGGCCATAATAATGACAACAAAGATAGAATGATAAAATATATCTCCTAGTTCTATCCCAGATTAGTTAGCACAGGAATAAGACAACGTACCCTTATTTTGTATTCTTAAGGAATATTTTTTATACACCCTACAAACACGCAATGATAATTACACCACACGTATACTCATAATTTTGCTAAATTCTATGGTTTTGACCCAATTTGTTCTACCTTCATTTTCAATCTTCGCAATTTTCTAATTTGTATTTTTTGTGTGAAAATAAATGTAGAATAAAACATTTTGTTATCTTTACAGGATTCTTCAACCAATTTTCCATGGCTTCATTTGGGATCATCATATATTGAACTATCCAATTCTTTGTCCCAATGAATTGTTTTGGCAAACTTTCTAGATATGTAGTGTAAACACTTCTGAGTTGAAATTGTCAGTGTATGTATCCTCCACTCAACATCATGGCATATTTTTGCGTGCATAACAGTTCATCTGTACATAATTCACTTTTGGCATTACAGATCAAAAAATTGGTGTTTAAATAAATATAAACTGATACGAATTTTGTAGCTTTTTAGTAAAAAAGGAAGTATTCTAATATCAATAATAATACAGTATTCTAAAGTTTTAATAAATTAGAAAAAAGCCCCTCATTTGGGAAGATAGACGACATAAGCCACTCAGTATCCCTCATACAGAATTTTCACCTTCCCTGTACTAGTTGTTTTACTTACTTACTCGTAAATGTGAAACAGCCTCGAGTTGCAAAATTCAAATATCGGGGCTTAAGGGTTACTAAAATGCAACAAATCAGAAGAAGCTAATAACCCAAGAAACGATGGAATGGTTGCCTTTACAAGTAAATGGTAATTCAAGCATAATATGTGCTTTCTTTCTAAAACCACCAAAACATTCATTAATGACCCCATCCACAAGAAAGGTTGCTTCCAAAATGTCATAAAAAACTGTGATGCAAAGTCATAAACAGCACAGGAACGATGCCCTTGTTAGAAAGTCTAATAAGATGATAATTCCAGACCTAGGCTCTAGTACTATAGCTCTGGTTCAGACTCACAAGTGCCACGTTGAAGATCCATCCATCCTGACTGTGTGTGTGTCCCAAATGATTATTAGTATAAATAAATAAATAAACTCTTTCTAACACTGCAATCTTATTCTTGATAAGAAACCACAATGAAATACATATGAGGCTGGATGTAGAACAAAAAGAGTATATGATCTATTCTAAGTAGCAAATAAGATAAGATATCTCATAGGAGCAGAGAGAGTATGAGCGAAATCACAATCAGAGAGAGAGAGAGAGAGAGAGAAGGAACCTGCAAGACTAAAGATGAGCCTTCCTTCGCTGATGGCGAGGTGGAGAATACAGGAGGAGCTGAGTTAGGGCTCAATCGAAGCCACCAATAACCCCAACCCCTCACACTATCAACATATAATAATAATAATAATAATAATAATAATAATAATAATAATATAATTAATTAATTAATTAATTAACTTTTTATTTTTATTTAAGTAAATTATTTTTTAGTCATGTGTTTAAATAGTTTTAACCATTTGAGTCCAAAATAAAAAAAAGGTTTAACGCCCTAAGTCTCTAACCTTTTATTTTATAACATTTTGAGTACTTGTGTTTTAATGGTATTAACCACTTGAGTCCAAAATCAAAACTACAAATGTTAAAAGTTGGATTTAAAATATTATAAAATGAATGGTTAGGGGCTCAGGGCGTTAAACTTTTTTTAATTTTGGACTCAAATGATTAAAACCACCAAAACACAGCGACTTAAAAAGTACTCTTTTTATTATCTTCCCAAGTTAAACTCTGACAGGCATACCAAAGTTAAACTCTAAAAAACATACCCAAGTTAAACTCTGACAAGCACACTCAAGTTAAACTCGGATACATCTTGTTTTACACATAAACTCGGATACACCTTGTGTTACACATAAATTCGGACTTCTTGAACTTAAACAAATTCGGACTAGGCATAAATTGTTAACCGTACCCCAGATTTTGTGACTTCACAAAATCGGACCAGTTAACAATCGCATAAAACACAGAATAACCCAGAATCACAAGAGTTTCTCAATGTACTAGTTCTACGATCAAAACCCTAATCTCAACAATGTTACCAATCAATTCATCAGTTTAACATTTCTAATGTGTCAATAGCATCACTAACATCAGGCAACCATTACTCATTCATACAATTCAAACAGCAAATTCCATATTCGTCAAGCATGATCAATTAAACACAGATCAATTGTTTGGATTATCTAAGGTTTGCATGAAATCAAAAGAACAAGAATAACAACATATAGCATAAACACTTACCTTAGATTGATATTGAGTTTGTTCTAGGAGAATTGAAAGATCAGAGAGTAGATGATTGTGTGTGAGATTATGCAGCCAAAAATGATCAGAGAAAACTCAACTATCGTATGATGAGATTATAAGGAGTTTAGGGTTATGCAGTAGTTTTATTAGAGTTTCACTATTAACTCTAAACACCCCCTAACTATATAACTTCTACACAAAGCACATATTCATCTTGTAGTTTGCAGTAAAACACATAATTCGCGTATTTGTCATGCAATGTATAAGTTTCGTATAAACCGTTCGTTTATAACTATTATTCGTGTTAGTCACCAATGTTTAGATAATTAACTTGTGTGTGTGTTCCGGTAATTTCCCGAATTACCAACGCAAACTTATTTAACTAATCCTAGTTAAATGCAGTGCTATGAATGTATGTCTAAATTAATTACGGTTGGGCTAAAGTATTAACCTGAAACTACGGGTTGTCACAATGAGAAACTAGATTAACACCCGGGATTGCTTCCCGGGCTCGAGAAAGTTATTTATATTAATTATTAATGATTAATTAATACATAATTAAAAACTACAAACAGATTGACACATTAATCTGTAGCCTATAAGCAAGCTTATAAACTTTTTTACGGGTTATCAAGTTGTTGACAAACTTATAAACTTATTGACCGATTATCATTCGCATTTATAATTTACTTTGTATTAAATATTTATGGTGTTAAGGTATTAAACACTAGTAAGAAAGTTAAAATATTAAAATGATTAAAACACTAAGATCACCATGTGCATATATAGTAATCATAAATACCTTATAAACAACATTTGATGATAAACAATAGTCATCATAAATACCTTATAAACAACATTTGATGATACACAAACATAAAATAGTAAGCCGCGAAAATATGACTTCAAATTGTGACTAAAAAAATGATCATTCCAACAATTTTACTAAAAACGAAACGCTAAGAATGCCATACGATTTTCATATAGGCTTGTTTCTTCCGCACCAAAATCTTGATACTTGATTATAACCACATTGCAACAACTCAGTTACCCTAAAATAGACTGTGTATCGAGATTATAAACCACATACTTCTTGCTTTACACAACAAAATTCAAATAACATAAGCTAAAGCATTGAATCTACATAAAAAGGAAATTTAATCTGTTACATCAAATAGTTCTAGTTCTATGAAACTAAGCCACACAGATAAGCTTTCACCGCTTACTTAATTGTTCTGCCTACAAAAAAAAGTATCTTCCATCCATCAAAGGCACTACTTCAGTTTTCAAAGTAATTATTCAACGAACAAAACAAATTCAGTTTCAGTTTGGTTTTAAACTTCCTTCATGGTTTAAAAATAAATCTAAGTTCGAAAAATATATTTTGCAATAAAATAAAAGTCATATAAAATAGATGATGATCTTGAAAATCAACTTAACCAAAATCTCCAAGAAAATCTTGAAATCGTGAGTCATGAGTCTTTAAATGAAGTTTTGAGACTTTACAACTATATTTTTCAATGACCACCTAAAAAACAAAAAATATACATTTTACATCATTTATTTACTACAAAATATTACTATATATTACAAGGTTATCATGATGCCTATCTACCATGGAAGTAGGGACATAAGCCATATAAGATGAAGATGGTATAAGAAAAAGTTCAAGGCCCACTTGTCTCCAACTCAAAACATTGAACACCTAAAGTGCACAGATACTACACCCAAAGATATACAATACATGCACTTTCTAATGTCTAGTTCACTTTCTAAAGGAATGAACTTTCTCTAACCAAATGACTTTTAAGAGCCGATATATGTAGAGCACTTTTGAGTAGGGATGAGCAATTGGTACCGGGTACTGGTGCCGAATTTCTCGAACCCACTCGATTTTCGGTACTGATTCGGTATCGGCATTTTGCGTTTTCGGTGCTGGTTTTTACCTTCAAATACTTATCTGAACCGGTACCAAACTGTACCGTACCCGGTATTTTCAGTACCGGTACCTATTTTTTAGATTTTCGGTACTGGTTGGTGCCAAGCTCATGCCTACTTTTGATAGTATATAGATGAGAGTGGTTCTAAAACCTAAATATTTAGGTAATTATTTTAAAACATAAGGAAAATAATAATGGATTTTGATAGACTATAGCGTCAGTGAACTGCAACTTAACCAAGAAAACAGATCCAAAGTATTTTTGAAGTACTTGAATTCATGCTCATATTTAAAAAGTTGCAAAATGCCCATGAAGACTATCTAGGGTCAATTTCTTGTATGCTAAATATTGAAACCCACTCAACATAAACGATATGAAAAAAAACAAACAAACAAAGTTGAATCGATCCAAATTATTGATTAGTGTTCTTGAATGGACCCTAATCATACAATTATAAGAGTTCCTATTTTTGTGATTTTACTTTTTAGCGTATAAATGTATATGTTTATATAAATAAAAAGCAATCAAAGTATTTTGTGTGTATTTTTTTTTCTAAAACTTTAACCATTTACCTACATAGTTTCACTACCGGTACCTGTTTTTATTTGGGATTTTCGGTATTGATTAGTACCAAACTCATCCCTAGATTATAGTTGGTAAGATTGCTAAATGCTCCCATCAATGATCCCCACTATTCCTTTATTCCTGGCTTCTTATAGAATTTCAAATGAAGCATCCAACTTTCGAGGACATGTCCTGCCACATCCATCAATGCTCTAAAATCATCATCAAGAAAAGGAAAATTTTTTATATATTCATTTATAAAGAGACCTTAGATGGAGATCACCTCTTGAATCTTGATTCTAGAAGGACCAATAAAACTTGTCATCAGTAAACTTATATTAAAACATGTGGAGGGAAAAAGGAGTAGAGGTCGACCAAAACTGAACTGGGAGGAGCGGATTAGAAATGATTTGATAGACTTGAACCTCTCTGAGGATATGGTCGAGGATAGGTGTTTGTGAAGATGTAGGATTAGGGTTAAAGACTTTTAGGAGAGTGGCATGGTAGGGTATTGGAGTCTTGTCTTAGGAGCCTAGTTTACACACACTTGAAGATCTTGAGTAATTCCTTGAAGGTTTCAAGCACCCATAGAAGATCAACAAGGAGAAATCAGATCCAAGGAGTCCTCATACTCTTAGAAAACCCTACTTCATTCATCTAAGGTAATCAATCTCTCAAAACCCTAAGATTTGAGATTGTAGTTTGTTTAAAAGTGAAGTTGTTCACCAAACAAAAAGGATTTCTTAATGAATAAATCAAATCAGTAAGTTTAGAGTTTTAATAAGAAATTTTGAAGGTTATGATGTGTGTAAATGATTCTTGATTGAAAGATGTGTGAATGGTAGCGTTTATGACTTAGAATGATGCTTAAAATGGTGATAAAAGTGACATGCAAAGTGATAAATTAGGGGTTTTGTATAATCTGAGTTTCATGCTATATTTGAAGTGATTTATGGTCTAAAAATGTTTGATAATAAGTTTGGATGAAAAACTCTAAGTTAGAAGGGTGTATGATGCTTGATTTAAGTGGAAAATGCAAGATTAATGTAGGATTATGACATGCATGAAGAGAATAATGGTGAACTGAAAATATGGTGATATTATGGTGATATTTTGTATATGATATACAGGTAATAACTAATTTTTATGATAACCATGAGTTGGAAGCTTACAATTTAGTAAATCATGCTTAAAATGGTGTAAAAAGGCGATAATAACCATGGTAAATGAGTGATTTATTTAGATCTGAAAGTATGGTGGTAAAACATGTTATTTTATCTACAATAATCAGATTATAAGTTTGGAATATGATCAAGATGATTTGGATTGCTTATGTGGTCATTATAGGCCTAAAAAGGCGTAAAAATGTCAATTTTGGGTATGATAGAAGCATGCATTATAAATCTGATTTATAACAGGAAATTTAGGCAAATAAAATGATGTTATAACAGGTCTTAAAGTATATGTTATGATGTGTCCATGTTTGATGTGTTCTATGCGAAAGTTTGAGTCGAAAACGCTAATTCTACGCTTAAAAATGGACATAACTATGCATGTGTGAACTAGGTGACATAAACTTGTGTAAAATGATAAGATGAGATATAATATGAGTTTATGATGATATAAGATGTATTTTGATCTTACATGATGAATATGGAATGATCAATACAAGAAAATTGACTAATATGAACGCATGATACATATTGTGTTTGCTATGTTGAAACTATATCATATTGTTGAAGCATGATTGTGTGATGATAATGGTATATAATATGATTATTTGGATGAATTATGTGGATTATGTGATTAGATTAAGTATTGTGTGATTATAGTGTGATGATGTTTAAGCATGGATTTGAGTTACGTGAAATCGTTATGATAAAACTTGGTGTAAATGAGTATGTGTTGATATTTAGAGGGAAAAATTATATTTCATATTGATATGATTGAACACTAAGAAAGTAAGAAAATATAATGATAAGGATTGTAGTCACCAACGGGTGTCAAATATGTAAAACTACTTTATAAGTCTAAAGGGTTGAGTGAACAACTTCGTTAGTAGACTTGAGATTAATATGAAAGTGTGCCGTGTATATAGGGCACTAATAGGTGAATACCTATTAATTTGGGCTTTTTGATAGCAAAAACTTTAACGGACCCAAAGGTGAGTTCAGGCCCCTTTTTAAATCATGTTTTTACATTTCGGGGGAGAAACACATAAAGTATTTTGAATTAATATGATCAAAAGATGACAAAAAGGAAATGTAACCTATGTTGGCCTTGAGTAAGGGCCTTAAGTTACCCTAACGAGGGTGTATCCATGGACATTTTCCCGCCGCCGTAATCATTAACCTCTTGGTTGGAGGGCACATGATATATTAATAGATCTATTGGGTTTTGACAAACCCCAAGCTTATCGATCGGTCGCTCCAATCATTAAAGACAAGGAATATATGTTGAAAAGAAGAATATGGGAAACGAATAAGGTTTCGTTTTGATTATGGGCTCTTGGTTGCAAATATCGTCTCGTATTCCTAGCTAGTTTACGATGTTAGATGTCTATCTAACGTCTTCATATTTTTCAAAATGGAAATCAAGAATGATATTTAAAAGTAAGTAAAACCCGTGAATTCGCCAACTTTGTGTTGATATTTTGATACGTGTTTTTCAGGTACATAAGTGGCTTCGGAATTTGAAGTGGGTCTAGGGCAATTCAAAATGGACAATAATAAAACTTGTGTCATAAGTCCACGAGATGGAACTTTAACATGAACACTTTAATCAATACATTTGGATGATTGTAATAACTTTTAACTATTTTTGTCTATTTAAATAATTGTATGTGTTTGCCCTATAATTATTGGTTGCCAACCTCCGTCATCACCATGCTTGCCTTCCGCTGCGATTTACGGGGTGTGACATGTGCTGTCAAAATCAGTATAATCTCGAGCGAACTTGATGTTTTCGGGTCCAAAATCTTGCGTTTTCGTGTCGTTTGTTGAGGAAATCGAGTGCCCATCCCTCCAACCTTAAGCCACTGAGTAAAACTTAGGTTGGAGAGGTCTTTTGGAGCGAACTTAGCCATTTTACAGAAACTCGGGCTAATCCGGGCGAACTTGATGGTTCGTACGGGTTAGTCCAGCTTGTGTAAAGTGACGATTTCATCCTTGTGCTTCCGGATCTGAGATCTAGCTTCGACAACGCCTCGTTCCACTCAAAAGTGAACGAAACATACGTCATTAGTCCGAAAATGATGTAAAAATCAAGGATTTAAAAGGTTTTACTCAGATCTAGTATAGGTCTGAGTGAAAATAGAAGTTTTTATGGACAAAGATGAAGATTTTCGTAAACAGAAGAGATTTGATGAAAACGAAGGCAGAGCCTTGTGCAAAATCGTTGTAAACCGTTGTTGAACATCGTTGTAGTTGAAATCGGGTTGATTCTTACTTAGAAAACAGAGGGTTTCAGGTTTCGGGAGCTCTGGGCGAACTTGCAGCAAGTTCAAATGAGAGAATGGAGCTGGGTATTTATAGGTGAAGGCAAAATGAGAGGACTGGGGAGTCAAGTTCGGTCGAACTTGGATGAAATCATGCAAGTTCGGGCGAATTTGCTAGGTTTTCAAGAGAATTCAGTTAAGTTCAGCCGAACGTGTATATATTTGTACAAGTTCGAGCGAACTTGAGGAATATAAGGGATTCTTGTGTCTCAGGCAAGTTCGGGCGAACTTGTGGTAGCCAAGTTCGGCCGAACTTGGCATGGTGACCAAGTTTCGTTTGCTGATTTCGCGTTAAGTGTTCGTTTGGCAATTCGGTTCGTATTAGATTGTTATATTAAGCGTTATAATTGATATAACAGTGCAATTTAGCGATTCGAGCTTGCGAGGGTGCTGCGATAAAGAGCGTAATCATAACCACAAACACACATAACACATAAATAATATAAAACCACATAATTAACTGCGTTTTGCATGCGATTTAATAAGCGATTAGATGCGATATAACATACATAATTGTAATTAATTAACATACACTTTTCTTATAAACGAATCTCGAGATTTCCAAAGGATAGATAAGATCGATAATAAAAGAAAGATAACAACGAAATTCTGAGTTGTTACACAACATGCGTAAACTATCATATTACAAACCATTAGTTCAAGTGCGGTACTACAAGCCAATACAGTTTTTATTCTACTACTGTCCGCCTACTCAAGCCATTCCATACGAACATTCCTTATTCCACTGGTTTGGTTGTTTCGTAGCAAAATGCTTTAACAAGTTTAATTGCACATGTCACAGATCACAAATGGAATTGCACGAGTGCACAAGTGAAACCTTGACGTTTCGAACCGTGCCGTGTCACAACAGACACCTCATCACACCGGGCCTTGTCATAACAGACACCTCAGCCCACCGGGCCGTGTCACAACAGACACCTCAGCCCACCAACTGCGTCACGTGCAATTCAACGCCCCAGTGTAGTTATGCCTAACAACATAACAGAGTTTAGGACGCGTGCAGTTGCCTGTTTGCCGACACACAAATCCGGTCGCAGCAACTAGGTTTGTCAGACCAATAGTACTATCAACTGCCCACGGCTTACGTTAATCACTTGTAGTGGGGATAGTTCGTGTCATCACAAGTTGGTGCAATTAACACAGTTTGTAACATGCAAATCACCCTAGAAAACAGTAAAATAGTTTAAAAGTGGGGGAGTGAAACTCACAGTGAAAGTAGTAGTCTCAAACAAAGAGTGATCAATCAACTAGATCAGCTTTAATAACACGCATGCAAGTAGGGACTCAAATTAGTATCTAAGTTGGTAATGGTCATAACTTGGACCTGATTATGAGTTTTCACCGTGGATTGAACCTATAGTATATTGGTATGGTGATGGATGTCAGGGTAGTATCAGTTTCTAGTTTGGCTTCCGGGCACCGGTTCGCGTGCCAGCCAAGGTAAGTTGTTTGACATGCTCGGATAATGGTACGGGAATACCAATAGTGTCAACATTTTGTTATTTAAGAAAGATTAACTTTTCATTATGGGAGTTTGGGTGTTTTGGGAGTCCAGGTTGCCCAAAATTGAGTTTCAGCTTTCGTCGTCAGGGATTCTCCCGAACTGGCATTGGACACACCCGTAGTGTCCAAACGACCATGGAATCTCCCGGGATGCTCCCGGTGTTCCAGCTACAGTAAATGTTGGGTTCGGTCAGTTCCCGGTTCCGGCAGGTTCGTTATATAGTAAACTGCCGAAACTAGTTTAAAATAAAGTGTTTTTAATTCCGTAAATTTCCCTTTAATACATAAGTTTGATAAAAATCTGGAAATTTTTATACCATTCAGTAAAAATATATAGATTATGAGAAAAATAATTCGGGAATTTATTTAGCTATTTTAACTCCTCAAATAAATTATTTGTAAAACAGTATTTAACTGAATAATTTACATTGCTTATCATTCGATGTCTAAAAATACCCAAGATTTTCCAGAAAGCTCCTTATATGTCCAGGAACTCCCTGCAAAAATTTGGGATTTTTCCGATTTTGTTTCAGTGCGTTTCCGGCTACCGAAAACTCCCAGAAACCCGAATTTTTAATCCGAATCAAAATTCAACACATGGACTCCCAAACTCCCCAGAATATTCCTATATGTTCCTTAGTGTTCATGTAAATTTTGGTGGTTTATAGACTCCTTTGGTATTTTTCCCGAATTTCTTTCGGCAAACCAGTCAAAAAATCTCCAAAAATCATAGGAAATTCCAAAAATTCTAAAATTTTATGTGGACCTTCCTATCAATATCCTACATTACCACACATAATTTCAGCTTAATCCAAGCATCACGGACCAAGTTATAGTCCAAACAATATTCTGCCTATGCTAATCGAAGGTTTCGGGTGTTATATCTAGCGCAAGCTCCGTTCCCGTGTGTTTTACTCGAGTCCAGAAGTGTGTGGGTGCTATATTCAGTACCTACACATCAAACACAATCCAAACATGCCATAATTCATGTCAATCAAGCCTTATTTCACTGTTTTTCGGTTCATAACTTTGTTAATCGCTTTTGATCGATTAGAGGTCGATCAGGGTATCAAAAACCGAAGTTTTGTGATCTTGGCTACCATATTACATCAAGGAATACCTGATGTGATCTTATTTAGCCAAGAATCATGTTTAAATCATCCATAATCATGGATTAAAAAGGGTTTTCTTTGTCTAGTTCACATTTGCTCAAGAAATCATCATAAAAATCATAAGAAACTTGAACTATACCTTTGATTTGGATAAAATAAAGTGAAGATCAGCTGTGTTCTTATTGATAATGAGCAGATTTTGTGTGGAAGATGAAGAAAAAAAGGAAAAAGAAATATAATAAGGGGGCGGTCGCAAGGTGGGGTGCCCCTACCCCACCCCCCGTTTTGTCGTGCTTCGTTTTTTGAGATAAAGATATGATGTTTATCTTCGGTTTTGCGTTTAGGTTCGTTTTCGTGTCCCATACGCGTCCCCGATTTGCGAAATGGGCTCCTTTTTTTTCGCGGTTTTAGTGTTAAAAGACTCGGTTTTAAAAACTATGCATGACCGTCTCGAAACCCGACCCCTGTTATGTTTTAATCATAATAGGCTCGTATTAGGGTAGTTCATTCCTTGCATGTTTGGTTGCCTTTTGTTGTTCTCAAAACGAAGGCGTTTCCCTAATCGGGAAGCTTACTCATTCTGCGTGCCCGAGCTCCGATTTGCTTCAAATCTTATGTCATGGTCTATGGCACACAACTAAGATGTTTCATGAACTCAAAATCTTAAATAGCCCTACCAATGGCCTAATAATCATCGTCAAATGTTTAATGCGCTGTTAAACGGAAAGCTCTCATTTAACACGTTGTTACAGGTTAAGGACACCAACCTCGCACCGTTGGCCCTTAATAGTGTCATGTTAACCATGACGTGCTCTCGGATTCCTCTAAGACATAACAAATATCGCTTAATGTTGATGCACTATTGTGTTCGTCACTTGTCGAATAGGCTAGATTTAGCGTGTGCTGAATATTGTATACGTTAGAATCGAACACACGATCGAAATACGAAGATTATAGTGTAAAAGGGAACAAGTTCGCCCGAACTTGACCTATATTGGTCAAGTTCGCTCGAACTTGATGTGCCTTTAGTCAAGTTCACCCGAACTTGACTATAAAAGGCCAAGTTCACTTGAGAAGTGCATGTTGATGTCAAGTTCGGCCGAACTTGACATAGTCAAGTTCGCCCAAACTCACCTACACTCCAGCTAACTTGTCTCCCTATATATAGGTGTGTTGTTCATTTTTCATTTAAGTTTTTGGCATCCCTATGGGGAGGTGATGCCGGATTCTCTCCAGGAACTCCGACAGCTGGACTTATAAAGATGTATACTCTTTCGGTATGAATGAAGATTTCTGCTGCATTCTGTGTCTACTCCTTTCTGTAATAACATTCTACCGAATCGGTTTACGTTTATCCACTAACTTCCGTCTAGAACCGCCTGATCACGGACCTTCAATTGATATCAGAGCTACGGTTATCACCTACGCTCATGAATTTGGACATTTATGGACATTAGGAGGGGTTTTAGACGTAAATCATGAAATAAACCTACAATTCACGGACAAAATCCAAAATTGAATGGATAGGATTGTTAGAAAACCATTTTCGACCAGATCTATGGTGGATTCATTTCGAAATTCAAAGAAATAAGGATTCTGGATCGAAAAATGTGAAAAATGGGCTGATTTGGGGGATTAAGTTCGCCCGAACTTGACTTATATTGGTCAAGTTCGACCGAACTTTTACCATTTTTGATCAAGTTCACCTAAACTTGATCAAGTTCGCCCAAACTTGATCAAGTTCGCCCGAACTTGATCAAGTCCGCCCGAACTTGATCAAGTCCGCCCAAACTTAACTCAAGTTCGCCCGAACTTGGTCCAATGCCTAAAAAAAAGGCATGGAAAAATTTTGTTGATCGTATTGATGTGATGAGTGTCCAGAAAAAATTTGGTGATAATTTTTCAAGTTTTCGAAGACCGAACCGGCATGTTCGGGGACACCGTCTAGAGCTTCAGAGTACAGGTTTGGTGATACGGTCACAGAATTTTGAAGATAACGGGAGAGTCATTGATACCGATGCAGAATGTTGATCTTTTGGGTGTCGTGACTAGTAATGAGCCTAAACGTTAAATCCGTATTTGTTAAAAACTGAAAGTTCCGGATTTTAGGGGGAAGTTAAGTGAAAATTTCAGTATGGTCAAAATTTGCAAAAATGAGGGGAATAAAAAATTTTCAATATTTGAAGATTCCGACATTTTTGAAATTTGTGACTACAGCAACAGTATCCGGGTGGTTACCGAATGCAGATTATCGGAGAAATGCAGAGGATTGAGATTCATTGGGTACTTCAAATTGATGTCTATTTTGAAAGTGGGTGGTTACATAACTGAGTCTTGGAGGAGTTGTTTATCAGATTCTGAGGTCATGGTTGTGGATTGACACCTGAGTCGCGCGTATGGTTTGGAAGCACACACGACTGCCTATCTTTAACTCTACTTTGCACATGAACTATTGACTGGACTAACCGCCAGGAGATAGGGATGCTCTGTAGTTTCAGTTGCCCCGGGTTGTACGCGGTACCATGATTACAGAAGATGATTTATGGGATCGGATCTTCCAGACAAAGCTGTGTATATCAGTTGCTGACAAAAGAGGTTATACATTTGGGATTCCATGATCACAGGATGTTCAGATTATTCAGATCATGATTCAGATTGATGCTTAAGGGTTAGAGTCCTGATCTCCGGTGAAGGAACAGTTAGCTGGATTTGTAGTCGTTAATACTAGTGAGGAACTGAGGTCGTTCAAAATGTTCGGTGATGATCTTAGGAATTAATGACTAGCTCCGAAGACGGATGGTTTTAAAATTACCAAGGAAATCTGATGATAACCTTTGGTGGCCATTATTTTTTAATCTTCAAGCAGATGAATCATTCTTCTCTTTAACCACCGTTGGATGATGATGTTTGGTGATTAAGTGGCGCTGGTCTACCGGGATAGCTATATATCTGACATTGTGACTAAAGAAGAAGAATGTGATTTTGATCGCGGGCGTATGTTTCTCATATTCGATGCATTACCAGATTATCTGTTTCTGATGAAGATTTGTTGATTGAGCAGATTACCGATTTGCTAATCAAATCTTTCTGAAGGGTGCTTAACTGCGATTACGGAAATCAGGATTTCGGATTTTCGAGGGTATTCGTTGATTTGAAGTTTTCTGATGCGGTGATTCGAAGTTTATATCAATTGCCGGTTGAGTTTTTGATACTTTAGGAGTGTGCGGAATAAACTCTCGATGCTCAACGCTTATTCAAAAACTGAACTCGGATGCGGTTATCGTCGAAATGGAGAAGCTGCTGCATTGATTAGCTTTGAGTTGATGGTTATTCGAGAAAATTTGTCAGTCAAGTAAATCAGAGGAGTCGGAAACCACGCAACCAAAGATCTGAACTGGAGATTTCAGAGGTATTGAAAGTTGTTAATGCAAACCCGGATCATCAATTAAGGGGGAATCTGTTGACGCGTCTCGACGACATCAGCAGACACCTTGATTGAAGTTGTAGAGAATATTCAAACACGGCTCAAAGTTTTGAAGTTCAAGATCAAGCTTCGACAGTAACGAACAAGGGGGAATCTGTTGATGCACTATTGTGTTCGTCACTTGTCGAATAGGCTAGATTGAGCGTGTGTTGAATATTGTATAGGTTAGAATCGAACACACGACCGAAATACGGAGATTATAGTGTTAAAGGGAACAAATTCGCCCGAACTTGACCTATATTGGTAAAGTTCGCTCGAACTTGATGTGCCTTTAGTCAAGTTCGCCCGAACTTGACTATAAAAGGCCAAGTTCGCTTGAGAAGTGCATGTTGATGTCAAGTTTGGCCGAACTTGACATAGTCAAGTTCGCCCGAACTCACCTACACTCCAGCGAACTTGTCTCCCTATATATAGGTGTGTTGTTCATTTGTCATTTAAGTTTTTGGCATCCCTACGGGGAGGTGCTGCCGGATTCTCTCTAGGAACTCCGGTAGCTGGACTTATAAAGATGTATACTCTTTCGGTATGAATGAAGATTTCTGCTGCATTCGGTTTCTACTCCTTTCTGTAATAACATTCTACCGAATCGGTTTACGTTTATCCACTAACTTCCGTCTAGAACCGCCTGATCACGGACCTTCAATTGTATCTGTTGGTGCATAATGTCTATGTCTTAGTCTTGCATCGAGTCTGTATTGTATAGAGCTGGATAGGCTAGGTTAAGAAGTATTTATGAAGAGTCTTAGCCAAGTTCGCTCATGTAATGACATGTTTAAGCATGTTCGGCCGAACTTATGTAGGTAAGTTCGGGCGAACTTACACAGGATGAGCGAACTTGTAATCCTATAAATACCTAGCTTGTGTGTCTCATTTGTAACTTTGGCATTGTAGAGGCGAAGTTCTGTCAGCCTGTAATCTGAACGTTTAATCAATGAAACTGACGATTAACTGATTAATTCTTGTCTATTGGTAACACGACGTAATATTTCCGCTATTATGGACGTTAGATATCAAATTTAGGTTCCTAAGCATCGAGGATCGGTCCTACAAGTGGTATCAGAGCTAGAACGGACTGATTTGATAGTATCAAGACAAGATCACTTCTATTTCTACTCCATTCTTCTTTTTCTTTAACTTTTGATCACAAAATGAAGAATTCATGGTCAAAATCTTTTGAATTTTGAATATATCATGTAAAATACAACAAAGATAAACCCTTGATAGATTGGAGACCAAATTCAACCGAATTCATGTTGAAATTTTGTAAAAACCATGTTTTTGAAATCTGTCTGGAACGAACTTGTTGGCCATGTTCGGCCAAACTTGCACTAAAACATCACCTTTCAAGTGATTTTTTAGTAAGTTCACCCAAACTTAGGTGATTTTTGAGGAAACTTGAGTCAACTTCGCCCGAAGATACTAAATTTTCATTAATTTTACATCAAGTTCGACCGAACTTATATAAAATCAAGAAGATTTTAAGTAAGTTCGCCCGAACTTGCTTGTATTTCATCAAAGTTCTTTTGAACAAGTTCACTCAAAGATCTGTTTAATTGGATTATAAGTTCGATCGAAGATAATTGAAAATTTTCAAAGTAAATCTAACAAGTTCGACCGAACTTGTTAGAAAATTCAAGAATTCTTCATTTGTCACTACTAGTTCGACCGAACTTGTAGTAAGACTAATTGTTTTCAAAGTTTTTGAAAAATTTTCAGCGTACACGTTTCGTGATTCACAATGGAAGACCAACTAAGAGCTTATATGTCCGGAGCTAGTTCGTCAAATGCTAATGTGATTAATCAAGTCAATCTTGATAACGAAATGGGAACGACCGTCAAACCGACCAAGCTGATGAGCATGGACGAATACGAAGCATGGAAAGAAAAATTTACCTACCGGGTTCAAGCCATGCACTTCGCTGGCTGGGTGTCAAGTGAAAGAGGCTATACTATTCCGGTAGATGAACATCAACAAGTTCTTGAGAAGTACAACTACTCAACAGCTCAGAGAGACGAATACATTGCAGAGAAAAAGATGATCAGTCTCATCCAACAGTCTGTCAAAGAAGATATTCTGATCTTGCTACCAGAGTATACTACAGCAAGAGAGCTTTGGTTGTCCTTACAAAAGAAATACCAAGGCATTGCCGAAATGATCAAAAGCAAGAAGGCTCTAATTATGAAAGAGTTTGATATTTTCAGCATGCTAAAGAATGAGACCATTAAGCAAATGATTGAGCGTTTCTGTCACCTCAAAGTGCAAATGCGAAGACATGGTCTTGAGAAGACGGAACAAGAATACATCGACAAACTTGCTGACGCACTACCAGAGGGTGAATGGACTACATATTTGATGGTTCTGAAGAATAGTGATAAGTGGGATTTCTTCAAGTTGTCAACATTTACCGATAAACTCGAAGGCCACGAAATGGAGCTTCTGAAGATAGTTAAGTCAAAAAACGCTAATGTAGTTCAAGACATTGGCTTGTACTACAAAACCGGAATGCAAGATAACATTTCGAGTTCAAAAACTGGAACTGCTTTTAGGGCAAACATGAATGCTTCTCCACAGAACCAGAATCATTCACAGCCTCAGTATGACCAAAGTCCACAAAGTTCTTACTTAACCACTGGTTCAAATTCAACATTCCAAATTCAAGCAAATCAAAACCAACAACAAGTTCTGATTCGAATGTTTACAAGTGCAACATTGCAGTGAATTTGAACAATGTTGTTTCAGAAGAAGTTGCAATAACATATGTCACTACTCGCTACCATCTTAGAATCTTATGAATGTCTTGTTGCCGGTAAGATCGGAAACCCCGAGATGACTGCAGAAGATTATGACCATGTTGACGAGGAAGAACTCGAACTAATGGACATCAAATGGTCCTTAGCTTCGATTATCAGGAGAGTGACAAAGTTCGTTGCACTCACGGGCCATGACATAGGAAACTCCAGCAACAAATTGGGTTTTGACAAATCCTAAGTCACGTGTTTTTGATGTCGACAAAAGGGACATTTTAAAAGATAGCGTAAGAACACTGAGGCAACAGGAAATCAAAGTCTTTCGGAGGAGGGAATGAATATTACAAGAAGGCGCTTCAATATAAACCGTTCCCGAAGAAAACTCAGATTGAGATCCAAGAAAAGCCAAATAGTAGTACCACGGAGAAAGCCATGGTTGCTTCTACAGAAGATGACGTTTTTGACTGGAACTCTTATATTGGAAAAAAGACCAGAGTTGCTTTGATGACAGAGATAGTTGAAGATAATTCTGCAGAGGAGGCAGCGGCAGCAGCAGAAGCAGCAGCTTTCGAACAAGCTATTCTGGAACAATACCTGCATCAACAGCAAGAAGAAGAGGAATATATCCATATGTAGAGAAAAGGAATTTTATCCTCTAATTCTTGTGACAGTTTTGCAGGTCACTTTGATGGAAGCACGAAAGAACAAGTGGTTGAGGAGAAAAAGATTGATGAAGTGATTGTTGATATCACTCAAGAAATGAAAGTCGAAGACCTCAAGGACATGGCAGATAAAGCTTTAATGGCAAATCTAACCAAGGTAGGTCCAGAGGTAAAGGTTATCGAGAAAGAAGTTGTTAAAGTACAAGTTGTAGAGGTTGAGAAACCTTGTACAAAATGTACTAAACCTTGTGTCGAATGTGCCGAAAAATCAAAGATCATCTCTGAAAACAAATTGCATAACGATTTGTTAAAATATGATTATCGCACAATGAAAGAAGCGTATGACAAAATGAAAAATGATTATGGCAGACTCGACAGAAATAACACCGAAAAACATGATAATATAAGAATGTTGAGTGGTACAGTAATGGATAAACAAAGAGCAATTAACATTTATATCAACACCATTGCTGAAATCAAACAACAACTTCAAGATATGACAATTGAAACTGAAAGAGTTCGACAATTGTTAAGAAGTTATACCACTAACGCGTATGTTATCAATCACATTCTTCCAACAATCTCATCGGATGAAAAACCTAAAAAGAAAACGGGCAAAGTAGCAATGTTCCTCCCCCCTTTGCGAAAAAACTGTGTTAAATCTGTAGACGGGATGGACAAGGCACTCAATGTTGAATTACTTTCTAAAAAGAAAAATGAGTTGCTAGAGAACATTGATATAGTCTATGCTAAATCTTATGATGATAACAATGCTGTGGTTAACAAAGTTGTTGAAAATGTTTTAAGTGGTTCTGATGATGGCAACTTCAAAAGCACCAACTCGAGTTCAAAGAATTCTGATTCACAATCTGAAAATGACGATAAGTCGTCAGAAGATGGTCTAAGTGACGATCCTAATATTGTAATGTACAAAATTAAGGATTCGGATAGACTATACTTTGATGATAGCTTCCCGATTCAGAATGTGAAAGAAGAATTGCTTGATAAATTCTTTAAACTCGTGGAAGTCACATCAGAGGAATTGGTAATCAATGAACAAAAATTCTATTCCAAACCTAAAAGAAACAATTACCGAAGAAACGGTGGTGATCATCCGGAAAACCGGAGAGCGGGGTTGGGTTTAGAAGAAGAAACTGATGAATCTGTAAAGAAACCGTCACCATTTCATGAATATAAAAACAAAAACATGAAGTTTGTATATGGGACGAATACAGTTCATGAGGAGTATTTGATTGGTAAGCAATCAAATGATGAGTTCAAAAAGGAGAAAGAAATTCGAGATAAAGCCAAGGTTACAAGTGGTGCCAAAACCTCAAGTAGTGTTAAAACCACAAATTAAAGGACATCCACTTGATAATCAGACATGTTTCAAGTGCAATGAAATTGGTCATGTGGCACGACATTGTCCGAAATCAAAACCGGCTTATCCTCGAAAAAGTGAAACAAATGTTGTTAAACCAAAGCAACCAGTGTTTGTAAAACCTATAAAGATTTTGAAACGAAATGAATCAAAACTAGAAGTTAAACCAAAGTTTGAAATGATTTTTGAAAATTTCATTTTCGAAAAAGGTGAAACTTCTAGGTCTAATGAAAACAAGTTTTACATCAAAAAGGCTAATATCAAATCTCAAACCTGGATTGCCAAGAAAAGGTCAACAACATCTGGTGTTGTTAAGTCTGAGCTGGTAAAGACTGACAGCACAAAAGAATCAAAGACTGAAATCACTAAGTCTGAGCAGGTAAAGACTAGTGAGAATGTGAAAGAAATTAAAATAGAAATTAAAAATGATAATGTCAAATCTGTAAAAGATAAGAAAAAAGTGAAAGTTTCAAACATTAACATTGTTGAAACAGATGATGAATTTGATTTTGATAATGTTGATGAGTTTGAATATGCTTTTGTTGATGGTTATCCTGTAAAACCCAAGACCAAGAAGGCTTGGGTAGAGCTTTTCACCTAATTTCTGAATTTTGCAGGTGCTCCAAAGATCCATACTTTCAAAGTGGATTTTGGATAGTGGAGCGTCCAGGCATATGACATGATGAAGGCATTTCTATTCGACATTAAAGCTATCAATGGTGGATATGTTGGATTTGCAGGAAATCAAGGTGGAAGGATAATCGCCGAGGGAAAACTCTCTAATGGCGTAGTTTCTTTTGACCGCGTGAACTATATTGCAGAGCTTGAGAACAATCTTCTGAGTATATCACAGATTTGTGACAAGAAATTTACAGTCCATTTCAATGATAAAGAGTGTATTATCTTGAAGCCGGGATTCAAAATTTCAGATGAGTGGATTCTGATGCGAGCACCACGAGAGAATGATTTATATGTTCTTGACATGGGTGTTGCTACCACTTCATCACAATCAGCACAATGTTTTGTATCAAAGGCTACTGAAAAAGATTCTATTCTTTGGCATCGTAAGATGGGGCATATTCATTTGCGAAAAATGAATTTCTTGGTTCATAATGATCTTGTAGAAGGCGTAAATCTTCGAAGTTTTCAAATGTCTGATCATTGCTTGGAATGCAAGAAGGGAAAGCAGATCAAGAAATCTCATCCGAAGAAAATTCTAAACTTAATCAAGTTGCCTTTAGAACGTCTCCACATGGATCTATTTGGTCTTGTAAATGTTCGAAGCATATCAGGAGACTTATATTGCTTGGTCGTGACCGATGACTATTCGAGATATTCATGGGTATTCTTTCAAGAATCAAAAGACGAAACATTTGAGAATTTGGTTATTCTATTCAAGAAACTCGAGAACATTTATCATTTGCCGGTCAGACGCATTAGAAGTGACAATGGCACAGAGTTTAAGAATAACAAAATGAAGGAATTCTGCAACGCAAAAGGGATTCTGCACGAGTTTAGTGCTCCCTATATTCTACAGCAAAACGGAGTTGCTGAACGGAAGAATCAAACTTTGACTGAAACTACGAGAACCATGCTTGAGATTCTAAACTTCCAATTAGTTTCTGGAGTGAAGCAGTTGCTGCGGCTTGCTACACGCTAAACAGGGTTCTCACTGTTAAACCAACAAAGAAAACATGTTTTGAGATGATAAACCGACGGAAGCAAAATTTGAAGTTCCTAGAACCATTCGGTGCACCTTGTACCGTAATAGACCAAGATGGCAAATTCGGAGCTAAATCTCTCAAAGGTTTCTTTGTCGGATATGCGAGTCCGTTGAGAAGAGTATATGTTCCTTCATTGCGAAAGGTTATTGAAGGACAGAACGTGGATTGTTTCAATTACACGGATCCTATTCAGAGGAAAGGTGACGCATGGCTGTTTAACTATCAAGACCTTTGGAAGTCATTTGACTTGCCCAAAGAACCAACTGACAAAGAAGTTGCAGTGTTATATTATCTTCACCAGTCAGCGAATCAAGAGCAAATTGTTCGACCAATTGTGGTTAATCAACCCACGTTGGATCCATCTTCTTCTGGCGCAAGTTCAAACAATAGTGGTGTTCCGGCTGAAAATGTTCTTGAAACATTATCATCACCCACTACTCTTCTAACGACTGCCTCTACTGAACCAATGAATACAACAACGGAGCCCAGTTTGCCTCAGAATCAAGATTCTGATTCAGATGAAGCACCGACATTTGATGCTGATGGGGAATCATCTTCTTCAGATGAAGAAGTGGAGCAGATAACAAGTCTTCTTAATCAGTCTGCAGTCCCGAGCAACATAAATGAAGCTTCATCAAACTCTCCAAATATTGAATTTGTTGTTGATCTCAACATCACTAATCAGCAAAACTTAGTAGATGTTCCAAGTGAAGAATTGCCGCGATCATATTCCTATCATCCGTCAACAAATATTATCGGAGAACTTCAAACTGGTGTTAGAACTCGAGGGCAGATTAATAAAGAACTCAGTGGTTTCTATACACGTGTTGCTACAACCCAAAACTATTGTTTCCATTCATGTTTCATCTCTCAGATTGAGCCTAAGACAGTTAATGAAGCTTTAGTAGATGAAAACTGGGTACTAGCAATGCAAGAAGAATTATTGCAGTTTGAAAAGTTGGGAGTGTGGAAGCTTGAAGACCTACCAGAAAATCAGAAAGCAATTGATACAAAATGGGTCTTTAAGTGTAAACGTGATGATAGAGGAGTTGTTGTTCGTAACAAAGCTAGGCTTGTTGTCAAGGATTTCACCAACAGGAAGGGATAGACTACACGAAGTCTATGCACCAGTAGCTCGATTGGAATCTATTCGAATATTTCTAGCTTTCGCATCATGGAAAGGATTTAAGGTCTATCAACTGGATGTCAAATCAGCTTTTCTGTATGGCAAATTACGTGAGAAGGTGTACGTTGGACAACCATTGGGGTTTGTCGATCCACTTAACAAGAAGAAAGCGTACCTACTGGATAAAGCACTCTACGGTCTACACCAAGCCCCGAGAGCTTGGTATGAGATGTTATCGCAACATCTCATCGGAAACGGCTTTATCACCAGAGAAGTTGATGGCCATCTGATTATAGTTCAAATCTACGTTGTCATCTTTGGATCTACAAATGATAGTCTCTGCAAAGAGTTTGAAGGAATCATGAAAAAGAAATTCGAAATGTCCTTGATGGGCGAAATGAAGTTCTTTCTTGGTTTGCAAGTAGATCAGCTTCTGGATGGTATTTTCATTCATCAGACTAAGTATGTTAACGACATCTTGAGAAGTTTGGAATGGAAAGCTTGAAGCCGCTATCTACGCCTCTTGCTCTCAACCATGACATTTGTGTTGACGAGACTGGAGCCAAAGTTGACGAGACGTTATACAGATCGATGATTGGATCACTAATGTATCTGACGACATCGTGCCTAGATATTATGTATCCAATCTACCTATGCGCCAGATATCAGTCAAGCCCGAGGATCTTACACATGCAGATCGTGAAGCGTATCTTCAGATATCTGAAAGGATGCCCAAGCACCGGCTTGTGGTACCCGAAGAACGACAATTTTGACCTCACAGGTATTCTGATTCCGATTTTGGTGTTGATAAGTTGAATTCTAAATCAACTACAGCGGGATGCTAGTTCTTCGGAACAAGAATGGTAACCTGGCAGTGTAAGAAACAGACTACGCTCGCTCTCTCTACCTGTGAAGCTGAGTATATCTCGGCCTCCAGTTGTTGTTCACAGATTCTTTGTATTCAACAACAGATGAGAGACTTTGGTCTGCAATTTCTAGACACTCCATTGTATGTTGATAACAAGGCAGCCATCGATATAACTAAAAATCCGGTTCATCACTCACGCACAAAACACATTGAAATTCGTTATCATTTCATTTGTGATTGCTACGAAAAGAAATTGGTACGAATAGAAAAAATCCACACCGACGAACAAAAGGCTGATTTTTATACCAAACCATTTTCATTATCACGGTTTAAATACTTGTTGAGAATTAACGGTATGAAAAACTTGCTGACAGGTGCGGACGCTGAGGTTGAATACGGATCGGACGACGAGTTCGCATGAACCATATTGGTTTGTAAATACTTTTCTAGCTTAGAATTTTATTAAAAACTAAAATCCAAAAAGATGTTTTTGATTTTAGGGGGAGAAATGTTAGAGAAAATATAAAAACATTTGAAAAAGTTTAAAATCCAAAAACATATAAAAATTCAAAATGTTCAAAAACATTGAAAAAGATAAAAAGAATTCAGTGTCATAAAAGGAAATGATAGTACATCAGTGGACTATCACAATATGCTAAAGAAATGTAAAGTTTTAAAAAGTAATAAACGAGTCTTACTGCGGATGTGTCGATAGGCTTAACACGTTCAGTAAACTGTTTTCGAGATATAAACTAAATTTTACAACTGCTTAATCTTGTGGATTAACACATCTTGGATATATGGACTTAGTACTCGTTTTCGAGATATAAACTAAATTTTACAACTGCTTAATCTTTTGGATTAACACATCTTGGATATATGGACTTAGTACTCCGAAATTTCGTTTGAAAGATTGCCTGATTCTGAGATACGAGGTCTTTATAGATAGTTGATATCTGGGGTATTATACAAGTTCTTATGATTTTGCGGAAGCAATGGTCTAGAACTTCTATAATACTTTCATTTTAAACCCCAAATTGCATGCAATATTGAAAAGTATCGAAAGATATAATCATATGCAATACTGAAAAGATTCCTTAATGGAACACACCTTAAAGACGAGCCTTCATCTCTTTGTCTGTACGGTAGTACTAACCTGAGCTCTCAAGGTCTCGCACAACCCAGATACAGATATCAATTACGCTATATTCACCTGTAAGATGAAATCTAGGGAATCTGGATACGGGAGTATATTCAAGAAGTGGGAACCATAGATAAGTCAAGTTTCATTAATTTTATCTTAACATATCTTGAAACAGTTGAGAAATGTGGTAAAGTTTAAGTGGACAAACATATCGACAATCTAGGTAAACGAGTTTAAAACTTAAAGTCATATAAAGGTCAACGGTACTGGTGATATGTCTCAATCAACTGATATGATCCTTTGACACGAATTCACAAAAATATGTCTGTAAATATGTTTGTACGTAGTTTATATTGCTTATTTCATTATATTTCAGCTTTACAGATTAAAATCAAAAAGATTTTCTGTGCGTTTTAGTATAAACTTACAAAAATACAAAAAGATTTTGTTTCTACATTGTTTTCAGCAAACCAATGTTGGAGAACGGATCTTCGAAGTCTGGTAAGATGCTAGAACTGGTGGGAATCTCTTTGACAATGGGCTGGGAGCTAATCTGTTAATCTGAAAAGATAAACGATGAAAAGTTCATTAATTTGAAACTTTGATTTTGAAAATATCAACAGTTTGTTCGTAACGGGTCAAACTAACTTGGACTCGGCAGACAAATTGGTCAACCAAGGTCATTAGCTTGGACTTGGTCAACTGTGTGGATTTTCATAACTGGTAAAAAGTTGGAAAGTTCAGGGTTAAAAATGAAGAATTTGAAAAAAGTTTGAAATTTTGAGGTTTGGCAAGTTCGGCCGAACTTGCTAAACAATTCGAGTTTAATAATCAGCAAGTTCGACCGAACTTGCATATGGCTGATTGTTAGTTTTACGATAAGTTCGCCCGAACTTCTATGGGCCTCAGGATGGGCTTAACAAGTTCGCCCGAACTTGACATGGTATAAATACCATTCAAGTTCGGGCGAACTCATTTACTTGTTATCAGTAGTTTTGAGCGAACTTGAGTGTTTTGAGAGAATTTGTGAGAAATTGTCACTTTTAAGTCGTTATACTGTCCATTTGAAGATAGTTTTTGGTGATTAGTACACCAACTACTATGGCATAGGTAATTAATTGATAATAAACCATGATTGAACTGTTAACAAACAAAACCAAATCTAAAAACTTAAAATCTGATAGTTTTAGGTGTTATTGGACAAAATTGAACATAAATCTTTGATCTATACTTAAAAATGACCGAGAAACTGTTTTTGATTGAACTGAAATACATGTTTGCATGCTGAAACTTGTTTAGTCTGATTGAAGATGATGACAAGTTTGGCCGAACTTGTTGTCAAGTTCGACCGGACTTGTCCAAAACACACTTGAATAAATCAGGAACATGATCGACCGAACTTGAGTGTTGAAATATTTTTGATCATACATGTTCGACCGAACTTATGTAACAAAAAGTGTTTTGTTTTATGGTAAGTTCGACCGAACTTGGTCTTTAAAATGAAACATGTGTCTCATACATGTTCGGCCGAACTTAAGAAAAATTGTATAATAAAACTGTAAGTTCGCCCGAACTTGCATTAAGAAAAAATTTGAACATGTGTGTTACGTGTTCGGGTGAACTTGCTAAAATCAGTGTGTTTAACACTAATCAAGCTCGACCGAACTTGATTAAAGTGTTAGAAAATTTTTAGGAAAATTTTTGTGATTTTTCCTTGAAAAGCGTGCTAATTGTTTTATGTCGTTTTTCATGCACAGGTTCCAGCGTGTGTTATTTCAGTTCAGTTTTCCAAAACTCACAACACATGTATTACGCTTGACAAGTCTATTTGTCCATCGCTGAAGGAATATGACAGTATTTTGAAGTTTCTTGAAGATAGTCATATTCGCCGTGCAATTACTGAGCGCATTGTATCTTTTCAATCACATGTTATTCACTTCTGGATGAACACGAATCTAAGTGCTGATGAGAAGACAATCTCTTCTACAGTACAGGTTGGTGATGAGATTAAGCCGATTATAGTTACTGAAGGCGATATTCGAAGAATTTTAGAGCTTAAAGATAAAGAAGATGATCCGATTCATCAAGATGAGAAGATGGTTTGCAGATGTTTCTTCTGCATGGGATATAAAGGGAGTGTGAATAAACCAACACTGAAGAAAGGGGAAGTGCCAAACCCCTATAAACTTTTGATGCATGCTTTAATTCACACGTTCAGCCATCGCAAAGCCGGGTTAGATGATGTTCAAGATTATTTGGCTAGCATGGCATTGACGTTTATTTTGAAGAAGCCCTTCAATGTTTCTAAGATGGTGTTCGTTCATATGTCAAAGAATATGGATGATTCAAGATTGTGTTTATATCCAAGATTTATTCAGATGCTGATCGATGAGAAGTATCCCAACATTTCTCGAGATCCAAATGACGTTCTTTTTTGGTTCATCTTGACGAAACCACAGTGAAAAAGCTTATCAAGTTTCAGAAACAAGCTTCAGCTCCTATCGCCAAACCAGTATTCGGAGCAATTAAAGATTCAGATTATGTATCGTCACCTGGAAGCAAATGGAGAAAAGAAGGTAGCGACGATGAGAATGAGCTTAAAGCTAAATGAGAGTGGTTTAAAGAGTTTAAACCGAAGGCAAGAAGTGAATGGTTTTTGAAAGATGAAGCTGATAAACCAAAGAAGAAGCGAGCATCAAAGAAAGCTGAAACTTTGCTTGTCGATGAGGAGGAGACTGAGAATGTTGAGGCAGTGGCTGGATCTAGCGCTGCAGTTGTTAATTAGAGTGAAGAAACAATGAAGTCGACTCAAGAAGAAGTAATATCTGCTACGTCTGAAAATGAAGAATCTGATAAAGAGCCTGAAAAGACAGAGGCCGAAATAAGAGCATAAAAGGAAAAGAGACTTGATGCGGATTTTGATCCGAATGCAGAAATTGAATCTGATGAGGAGAGGCCAAAGAAAAAGTCTAAAAGAACAAAGTCTCCTGCAATCGAAATATCTAAGAAAACTACAGGGTCACCTCACACGAAAGGGAAACGAAAGGCCAAGAAAGATCAGAAAGCGGTGAGCAAAAGATACAAGAGCAAAGTTAAAAGCATAGAAGCTACACAAGAACCTTCTGGTGCTCAGGAGAAAGGAGCAACACAAGAACCTCCTACACAAGAACCTCCTGTTGTCATTCATGCTGAAGCAGAAAGACAAGGAGTTACACAAGAACCTCCTGTGTCTGAATTTGTTGAAGTTCCGATCGTTGAATCGCCCAGTGCTCAAAAGACTTCTATTCCTGAAAGCTCTACACCAAAGAAGTCTACACCGAAAACTGCAACACCAAAAGACTCAACACCAAAGACACCGAGGGGAAATATGTTTGGTGATATGCCACATGGTCCTATAAGTCTTGAAGATTTGGATGAATTTTTCCCTGAAACGAATGCTGAGATGTTAGAGAAACGTGTGAAGATTTTGGAAGATAAAGTTGTGCAGATTGAGTTAGAAAAGACTGAGCTTGTAAAGAAGGTGAATAAAAGCAAAGTCGAAAAGGAAATTCTTGATGATAAAGTAAAGGTGCTCGAAAATGAACGTGAATATTACAAAGTGCTGATAGAAAGTCTGCAGGACGTAAATGAAAAATTACAAACAGTGATTGCAAAATTGAAGAAAATTCAAACTCTAAATGATTGAAGATTCATCAGATTACAAAAGGTGTTATCTAATAATCTGAATATTGGTTTTATCGCCGAATACGATCGTCTGGATCGTCAAGAAGCCAATGAGCGTGCTGAAAAAGAATTGGCTGAGGGTGGTAAAGGGAAGCAGGTAGAGGGAGAAGCCGCTAAATCTACTACAGAGAAGTCTTCTGATGTCCCCGAGAAATCTACAGAAGATGTTTTAAAAGCTTCTGAGTCTGATATCCAAAAGGTTGACGAATCTGTCAAGCTTTCTGATCCTATTGTCGTGACTGAAGAAAAAGACGATGATGAAGCCTAGAAAGAAGATAAGAATGAGGATGAAGAAGAGGAAGGATATGAAGATTGGAATGTAGGGGATGACGATGACGATTTTGATCAGGGTGATGATGATTTTGATCAGGGTGGTACTGGCTTAAAGATCAATGAAGCTAAAGTCTCTGATGAATTTGATTTTTCTGATCTGATGGACGATGAATCTAATCGAATGGAAGATAAAAGCCAGGGGGAGTTAGCGCAAAAATGGCCTTCAGATGATATTGATATGTTAGATGTTGATCGGTTTGTGAAGCCTATGACTGCAGTACCTACGAAGCCTTTGATATTGATGTTGGAACATAATGTTGAAGAAGGTGAGTTTGTACATAATTATTCAAAGAAGATCTGGCGAAGCTAGTTGAAAACTTGGAGTTTGATTTTGAGGAGATAATGAATGTTGATACATTTGAGCCAAAAGAGTATCAGTACGAAAGAAGATTCGAAGCTGATGAATACAACCGTGTGATTGTTGAAAGCTGGTCCTCAGATGATGAAACAGAAAAGAAAGATAAGTATGTTGGTCAGGATTCAGAAAGTTTTCCTACATTCGAAGAAATGTATAAACAGCTGAATGAAGACATGTTAAAAGATAGTATTGCTGAAGAGCTATGTGAAGGAAAAATTCCTAGGCCAATGACCAAAGAGGAGATAGCTGAAGCGAGAAAGACCTGGTTCAAGGAGATGCCTCGTGAACGTAAGTTTCGACGTCCACTAGCATTCTTCACCAGAGATAAAAATGTTTCTTTGGGAGATATTTTGAGTTGGGGATGGTTTAGGAGCTCAACGTTTATGCAATCAAAAGAGAGTTTGGAGTTCAATACTTCAGATATCTTGCTGATTTAAAGACTTTGCCGTATTGGGATTTGGAAGAGCTAGTGCAAACAGTGAACGTTACTTATCAGATGAAGACAGTTGATCAATTGTTATGGAAAATGATAAAGTACGAAGCTGAAAAAGGTTGGAATCACTGGAAGCCGTTTATTCCGAGACGCAGAATAAAGATTAACAAGGTTACAGGAGAAAAGGACATAACTTTGGTTATGAAACGTCCTAGAGCCATGAGGAATATGCCGCTTATGTCGATTGAACAGAACTTTTATCCTTTATTCAAGTAGTGGCAGATTGATTCAGCTACTTGTGAAGCAGTGATTGTTTTAAAGTTTGAAGATCACTTAGATATTGCTAAGGAACGGGTTGAAGTGATGGGTTATCGAGGTATGAGATGATTGTGGAGGATGATAAGGATTTTAGATCCTATGTGGTTGGTAAACTGCTCGAGAGAAGATATAAAATGCCTTTTCTACAGCAAGATTGTTTTTGAAGAAAGAGAAAAGGTACAGGCGATGTAGTATCAGAAAGTTGTCAATTTTTGCTATGCACGTAATGTGAATTCAGGGAAGATGTGGCAAACATAGTGGAAGGATCTGGAAAGAGATGAATTCTTGAAGGAATAAACAAGAAGTGAGGCGACTAAAGAGAAGATGGAAAAAGCGGTAAGGCAAAGTTCGCTCAAGATGGCTAACTTCAAAAGAGCACCGCCAACTGATCAAACGTCGGATCCGAAACAAGAGAGACGAAAGAAGCCGTATAAGAACTTCTTTGGTCGGATACGTTAATTTATATATGAAGACAGAGTTTTGAAGACTGATAAAAGACGAAGACGATATCCAAGAGGGAGTCTGTTGGTGCATAATGTCTATGTCTTAGTCTTGTATCGAGTCTATATTGTATAGAGCTGGATAGGCTAGGTTAAGAAGTATTTATGAAGAGTCTTAGCCAAGTTCGCTCATGTAATGACATGTTTAAGCATGTTCGGCCGAACTTGCATAGGCAAGTTCGGGCGAACTTACACATGATGAGCGAACTTGTAATCCTATAAATACCTAGCTTGTGTGTCTCATTTGTAACTTTGGCATTGTAGAGGCGAAGCTCTGTCAGTCTGTAACCTGAACATTTAATCAACGAAACTAACGATTAACTGATTAATTCTTGTCTATTGGTAACACGACGTAATATTTCCGCTATTATGGATGTTAGATATCAAATTTAGGTTCCTAAGCATCGAGGATCGGTCCTACACTTAATCTAGCACGCAAGTCTCACATGTTTTTAGGGTTTTCTCACAATTATTGTTTTAAGCATGCTTTAAAGTTTTGGATCGTTTAAGGTGTACCTGGTTTCTTCCTGGGTATCACAGTCTCCCCTGGTTAAGAAATTTCGTCCCCAAAATTTACCCTGTCTAGCTAGGGAAAATGTGTGGGTATTTTCTACGGAATTCATCCTTCCGTTCCCAGGTGTATTCAGGTCCTTGTTTAGAGTTCCACCGGACTTTAACCAATGAAATTTTATTGTGCCTTAATTGTTTAACCATGCCATCAACTACTTCAACCGGTTCCTCCACAAAGTGGAGCTTATCGTCCACGTGTATGTCTTCCAAAGGTATTTGGGTGGCCTCGCCTGACAGGCACTTCTTTAGCTTTGAAATGTGGAAAACATTATGAATGGCACTAAGCTCGGTTAGTAGCTTTAATCGATATGCTACGGGACCTACTTTCGCTAGAATCTCGTAGGGTCCAATGTATCATGGTGCTAACTTTCCGGTCTTTCCAAATCTGATAACGCCTTTCCACGATAATACTTTTAACAATGCCCGTTCACCCACCTCAAACGATAAAGGTTTTCTACGTACATCAGCCCATCTCTTTTGCTGATCCTGAGCGGCTTTCAATCTGTTCTGAATCGGGTGGTTCTTATCAGCCGTTTCCTGTACTAGCTTGGATCCTTTCAGTTGGGTGTCACCCATTTTGGCCCAACAAAGTGGTGATCGGCACTTTCGACCAGAAAGCTCCTCGTACGGGGCTGCCTGGATACTACTGTGGTAGCTATTGTTGTAGGAAAATTCTACTAGTGGAAGGGCCTGTCCCAACTTCCTCCAAAGTCCAGGACCCAGGTGTGAAGCAAGTCCTCTAGCGTCTGGATCGTGCGTTTCGATTGGCCGTCGGCTAGGGGATGATAAGCAGTACTCAGATCGATTCGCGCCCCCAATGCTTTTTGTAACTTCTGCCAATATCATGAGGTGAAGTGGCTGTCTCGGTCTGAAATAATAGCAACCGGGACACCATGTCTGGCTACTATCTCGGTAGTGTAGATTTCGGCCAACTTGTCGGTTTTATAAGTGGTATGGATCAGAATAAAATGTGCGGATTTGGTCAATCGATCGACGATTACCCAAATCGCGTCATGACCACGAGGCGTTATTGGGAGATGGGTCATGAAATCCCTCGTGATTTGTTCCCATTTCCACTGAGGTATCTTGGGTTGTTGTAATATTCCCGTGGGTTTCTGATACTCTGCTTTACCCGAGCACAACTCAAACGTTGGCTTACATATTTTACCATGTCCTTTTTCATTCCCGACCACCAATAAAATTCTTTAAGGTCGTGGTATGTCTGTACTGGGGTGAATCGAATATTTCGACTTATAGGCCTCGTCCATGATCAACTGTCTTAGCTCCGAACTTGCAGGAATCCACACTCGATCCTTAAGCACTGGGAATGATTGTGCAAAAAATCCTTAAAGAGCTGGAATGCTGTTTCCTGGCCTTCACCCCATTCATACTTCCTATCCTTCTGTGTTAAGGCTGTTAGCGATTGGGCAATACTAGAGAAATTTTCGATGAACCGACGGTAATATCCCGCCAGTCCTAAGAATTGGCGTATCTCGTTCGGAGATTTAGGCACAGGCCAATTCTTGATTACTTCTATCTTACTTGGATCCACATGAATTCCATACTAATCTACCACATGTCCCAAAAATTGCACGGCTTGCAACCAGAAGTCGCACTTAGACAATTTAGCATACAATTGCTCCTTCCGTAGTATTTCCAATATAGCACGTAAATGATACTCGTGCTCGTCCTTGCTTTTGGAGTAAATCAGAATATCGTCGATGAAGACGATGATGAACTTATCGAGGTATGGTTTACACACCCGGTTCATGATGTCCATAAACACAACAGGTGCGTTGGTTAGCCCGAAGGGCATAACCAGGAACTCGTAGTGGTCATACCGAGTTCGAAAAGTCGTCTTGGGGGATATCGTCCTCTTGGACCTTCACTTTATGGTAATCCGATCAAAGATTTATCTTAGAAAAATATCAGGCTCCTTGTAGTTGGTAAAAAAGATCATCGATCCGCGGAAGAGGGTATCGATTCTTGATAGTGACCTTGTTTAATTCTCTGTAGTCGATGCACATTCGGAAGCTGCCGTCCTTTTTCTTTACAAACAAGAAATGGGCTCCCCAGAGAGAATAACTAGGATGGATGAAACCACGATTAAGTAACTCCTACATTTGCGTCGATAGTTCTTGCATCTCGGATGGTGCAAGACGGTATTGGGCTTTGGCGATGGGTGCTGTTCCTGGTATTAGATCGATCTGAAACTCGACCTCCCGATTGGGCGGCAATGCGGGCAATTCCTCTAGGAACACATCTGGGTATTCACACCCTATCGGGATATCTTCAATACGTTTTTCGGCTGGTTCATCTGTCGTGAAGCTAGCTAAAAACATGTCACATCCCTGTCGTATACACTTCAACGCCTTGAGATGGGATATGAGGTTCAGCATGGTACCTAACTTCTCTCCCCGTACCATGATCACATTGTCCGGGGGCAAAGGAATCTTTACAATCTTCTGTTCACTCAATACGTCTGCGCGATGATTGGACAACTAGTCCATTCCTAAAACGACGTCAAAACTGCCCAGTTCTACGGGTAAAAGGTCAATAGAAAATTAGTAACCATTTAGGGTTATAGGGCAGTTACAAATGAGTTGGTGACTGGTGATTGATTTCCCATTGGCAAGTTTGACGGAATACGGTTGTTCTAAGTCAATAGCGGCCATATTTAATAGTGGCAAAAATGCAATAGAAACATAACTCGTATAAGCACCCCAATCAAATAACACTGAAGCAAATTGATCCGAAATGAGGAACGTACTTGTGACCACGGTTGGATCCTGGCGTGCATCACCAGACCCAATGACAAAGGCATGACCTCGAGCTGCATTCGAGGTAGATGCTTGGCCCTGCATATTCTTTCCTGCTGCTGAGTTAACTTCGGGCAACTTCTTTGGAAATCCTCCGTACTGCCATATTCATAGCACGTACGGGGGTAGGTAATCGGGTGTGTTAGTTGTTGGAGTTGCTGCTGAAGAGGTTGAGGCCTTGGGGGTTGGAAGCGGGTTGGTTCAGCTGACATCTTACCATTTCGGGTATAATGCCCACTTTTATGACACCTTGAGCATATCGTTGCTCGACACGCACCATAGTGGTGCAAAGTGCACTTGTTGCACTTTGGGGCTTTTCTTTTGTAGTTATCAGAGTTACCAGTTGGGGTAGTTATGGCGTAACTCTGGCTAGTTGCTTTCCCCCTCTTCGCTGTTGCTGCCCCCGCTTGACTGCTTTCTGGGGCTCCTCGCTTATTACCGGCCTGCTTTCCAGGCATTGTCAAGATCCTACGTCTAACCGTGTTGAATGTAACAGTACCTGACCTTGCTACCACTCCGTGCATAGTCAGGTGTTCCACCGAGTTGATAATACTCCTCAGTTCTGGGGCCAGTACCCAGATATATCTTTCGATCCACTTATGTTCCGGGTGGACCATGTCTGGCAGTATGCGTGCCAGTTCATTGAAACAATTGGTGTAACCTGCATGGTCGGCACCTTGCATCTGCAGGTTCCAGAACTCATGTTCGCTTCAGAATTTCGTTGGCCGGGCTGAACTTTTCCATTTATGTGCCTTAAGATCGTCCCATGTCATAGTATTAATTGCGGCCTGCCCGCGAGATTGAACGATGGTGTTCCACTAGTTTAAGGCATGGTCGGTAAAGGTACAAGTCGCATACTTAACCGCACAATCACCGGAACAATTACGTATATTGAGTACCGATTTCGACTTCTCGATCCATTTCACTAACCCATTCGGTCCTTCAATTCCACTAAATCCCATTGGTTTGCACTCCATGAAGTGCCTACACGTGCAGACCGGTCTAACATTGTTTTGATTATTATTTTGACCTACCGGCCCTGTTTGCGGGTTCTATTGTGGGTTAGCATTGATACCGGCGCTAACCTGCGCCACGGTCGTGGGGATAACTGCCTGAAGCGGTTGCGCTATCATTTGCGCCACGGTCATTTGGGGTGCATGTTTTGGGGCAATCCTCATTATAAACAACATATATATATATATATATATATATATATATATATATATATATATATATATATGCATCAATGTTACATGTTCAATCGTCACATATCACATAATTTCATCGCACCTATGAGCCCACAACATGTATCTCCAAAATCATCATCATATATATAATTACATCTGTCATCATGCAACTGTCAAAATTTGCACATAGACTTAACCCATGAGGGCCAATGCTTACAGGTGCTGTCAAAACTGGTCACCGAAGTGACGTACATACACCATGGTAATTGAGTAATCATAACATGTAACATATATCAGAGCATGCGATAATGAGTTTAAGAAAGTATGAATCTATCGCAGGAGACAAGGCCGAAGTCAAGACGTAATATTGACCAAAGCATAACTAGTCGGAGAACATATCGTAACATGAAACTCGCATGTCTTTATTAACGGTACCTTGATAATGTAGCCGGGTGTTTATATATAGGAAGTACCGCAGCGTATCCACCACACCCAGATACATGATCAATGTTCCGTTTACCCAGATATTCGGGCCTCATATTACTTTCCACGAATAACCAACTGAAATCCGGAACAATCATTAATCGTAAAGAACACAATGTAATCGGCGGTCACACGAAACGAGGTTCCACAACGCAAAGCGTTTCAAAGGAATCTGTATAATCACAAAATTTATACCCAATGGAACTGAATGACAACGGGAAGGGTAACTTATTCACGCACTCCATGCCATCTCCATAACCTGGAGATCATCATACTCATACATAACATATATCGGAACATGTGCGAAGGAGTACCACTAAACATCATAGTATCACACGACGTGAAGGCTAATGCCAATATTGTAAGCAGAAGAGGAATCCAGCGAATAATCAAAGGAATTGTTGACCCAGGGACGAGGAAGTTTTGTAAGATTTTTGAACTCTGCGATTGTATGACAATCGAATGTGAAGCAACGAGAAGTGGAGTAAGGACCCGTACACGTCCTCCTAGTATATCAGAACGACCTGCGCGTTCCTTTTGTATCTATGTTCTTTTGGAGTATCATTCTGGTATATAATCGTCGTTATAATAACTACAAGGATAGAGTTGGTGAGATCGTATCGTAATAAAGACTTGAGTTCCACATCATAACGTATATGTAACAACTGTATGAGTGATAGAAATCCAACTCTAGTGTATATTAAATATGTGATCAGTAGGAATGTGGAATGGACTGTAATACCAGTTTTCTGCCTATCCCGAAGGCATATGTAGTAACATATTATCCACCAATCCTAATTCATGTATCAATCCACGCACAAACATCCAAACACTATCACCTTGGGACACTTATGTATCGCTCCACGTATTTAAGTGCGTTTATTACCGCGACTTTCCCAACACTGCCTCGTAGGAGCAAGTCCGTTATTACGTTCCGGACCATAATAACTTACTTGCCCAATAAGGCCATCCTGGTACTCGCCATTAGGATACTTTACAGTGTTCACTAATTACTTTTAGTAGAGGTTAATTTTTTTTCTTTTTGTTTTCCAATGATGTCCACTAAGGTCCGAGCCTGTAGTTATAGTCTAGGTTCTTTAGGGATACCTAATTCGCTATAACCGATAGCTCTGATACCATCTTCTGTCACACCCCGACTCGCACCGGAAGACAATTGCAGGGTGCAGCAGACACATGGTAATTCCTCATAATTTAAAAAAACGTGATATCATAAAAAGAGGGAACATCGGTTACAACATGCGTAAACTATCATATTACAAACCATTAGTTCAAGTGCGGTACTACAAGTCACTACAACTTTTATTCTGCTACTGTCCGACTACTCAAGCCATTCCATACGAACATTCCTTATTCCTGTCTAGTTTTGCCTGAAATGCATGTTAATTTTTAAAAGGGTCAGCTAAACGAGCCGGTGAGTTCCACTGGTTTGGTTGTTTCATAGCAAAATGCTTTAACAAGTTTAATTGCACATCTCATAGATCACAGATGGAATTACACGAGTGCACAAGTGAAACCTTGACGTTTCGAACCGTGCTGTGTCACAACAGACACCTCAGCCCACCGGGCCGTGTCACAACAGACACCTCAGCCCACCAACTGCGTCACGTGTAATTCAACGCCCTAGTGTAGTTATGCCTAACAACATAACAGAGTTTAGGACGCGTGCAGTTACCTGTTTGCCGATACATAATCCGGTCGCAGCAACTGGGTTTGTCAGACCAATAGTACTATCCACTGCCTACCGCTTACGTTAATCACTTGTAGTGGGGATAGTTCGTGCCATCATAAGTTGGTGTAATTAACACAGTTGTAACATGCAAATCACCCTAGAAAACAGTAAAACAGTTTAAAAGTGGGGGAGTGAAACTCACAGTGAAAGTAGTAGTCTCAAACAAGAGCGATCAGTCAACTGGATCAGCTTTAATAACACGCATGCAAGTAGGGACTCAAATCAGTATCTAAGTTGGTAATGGTTATAACTTGGACCTGGTTATGAGTTTTCACCGTGGATTGAACCTATAGTATACTGGTATGGTGATGGATGTCAGGGTAGTATCAGTTTCTAGTTTGGCTTCCGGGCACCGGTTCGCGTGCCAGCCAAGGTCAGTTGTTTGACATGCTCGGATAATGGTACGGGAATACCAATAGTGTCAACATGTTGTTATTTAACAAAGATTAACTTTTCATTAAGGGAGTTTGTGTGTTTGGGGAGTCAAGGTTGCCCAAAATTGAGTTTCCGCTTTCGTCGGGGATTCCCCCGAACAGGCATTGGACACACCCCTAGTGTCCAAACGACCGTGGAATCTCCCGGGATACTCCCGGTGTTCCAGCTATAGTAAATGTTGGGTTCGGTCAGTTCCCGGTTCCGGCAGGTTCGTTACATGGTAAACTGTCGAAACTAGTTTAAAATAAAGTGTTTTTAATTCTGTAAATTCCCATTTAATACATAAGTTGTAAAAAAATCTGGAAATTTTTATACCATTCAGCAAAAATATATAGATTATAAGAAAAATAATTTGGGAATTTATTTAGCTATTTTAACTCCTTAAATAAATTATTTGTAAAACAATATTTAACCGAATAATTTACATTGCTTGTAATCCGATGTCTAAAAATTCCCAAAATATTCTAAAAATCTCCTTATATGTCCAGGATCTCCCTGCAAAAATTTGGGATTTTTCCGATTTCGTCTCAGTGTGTTTCCGGCTACCGAAAACTCCCAGAAAGACGGATTTTTTATCTGAATTAAAATTCAACCAATGGACTCCCAAACTCCCCAGAACATTCCTTATATGTTAGTTAGTGTTCATGTAAAGTTTGGTGGTTTATAAACTCCATTTGGTACTTTTCACGAATTTCTTTCTGCAAAACAGTCAAAAATTCCCCAAAAATCATTGAAAAGTCCAAAAATTCTAAAATTTTACATGGACTTTCCAGTCAATACCCAACATCACCACACCAAATTTCAGCTCAATCCAAGCATCACGGACCAAGTTATAGTGCAAACAATATTCTGCCTATGCTAATCGAAGGTTTCAGGTGTTATACCTAGCGCAAGCTCCGTTCCCGTGTGTTTTACTTGAGTCCAGAAGTGTGTGGGTGCTATATTCAGTACCTACACATTAAACACAACCCAAACATGCCATAATTCATGTCAATCAAGCCTTGTTTCACTGTTTTTCGGTTCATAACTTTGTTAATCGCTTTTGGTCGATTAGGGGTCGATTAGGGTATCAAAAACCAAAGTTTTGGATCTTGGCTACCATATAACATCAAGGAATACCTGATGCGATCTTATTTATCCAAGAATCATGTTTAAATCATCCATAATCAGGGATTAAAAAGGGTTTTCTTTGTCTAGTTCATGTTTTCTCAAGAAATCATCATCAAAATCATAAGAAACTTGAATTATACGTTTGATTTGGCTGAAATAAAGTGAAGATCAGCTTGATAATGAGCAGATTTTGTGTGGAAGATGAAGAAAAAGGAAAAAAAAATATAATAAGGGTGGGGGGTCGCAAGGTGGGGTGCCCTTATCCCACCCCCCGCTTTGTCGTGCTTCGTTTTTCGAGATAAAAAGATGACGTTTATCTTCGATTTTGCGTTTAGGGTCGTTTTCGGGTCCCATACGCGTCTCCGATTTGCAAAACGGGCTCCTTTTTTCGCGTTTTTAGTGTTAAAAGACTCGGTTTTAAAAACCATGCATAACCGTCTCGAAACCCAACCCCGGTTATGTTTTGATCATAATAGGCTCGTATTAGGGTAGTTTAAGTGTTTTTAGGCTTGATTGACCGTTTCTTGCATGTTTGGTTGCCTTTTGTTGTTCTCAAAACGAAGGCGTTTCCTTAACCTGGAAGCTTACTCATTCTGCGTGCCCGAGCTCCGATTTGCTTCAAATCTTATGTCATGGTCTATGGCACATAACTAAGATGTTTCGTGAACTCAAAATCTTGAATAGCCCTACCAATGGCCTAATGATCATCGTCAAATGTTTAATGCGCTGTTAAATGGAAAGCTCTCATTTAACATGTTGTTACAGGCTAAGGACACCAACCTCGCACCGTTGGCCCTTAATAGTATCATGTTAACCATGACGTGATATCGGATTCTTCCGAGACATAACAAATATCGCTTAATCTAGCACGCAAGTCACACATGTTTTTAGGGTTTTCGCACAATTATTGTTTTAAGCATGCTTTAAAGTTTTGGATCGTTTAAGGTGTACCTGGTTTCGTCCTTGGTATCACAAGCAGTCCCACCCTCCCCAGACCCTACCAATAGCTTTGCTATGAGTGGGATTATACTGGGTATGATTGACTGATATGATTCTAACCATTTATGAGGACTCAATTTCGGTTTTGGTGTATATAAATACACTTCCGCTAAGTTTCAACCCGTTTGACCAAGGTTGACTCATTTAACCAGTTAAATCCATTCAACCTTTCTCTTTTTAGTTGAATCCTTTAAAACATAATAAATATGTTTGACCCATTTAAGATTAAAAAAACAAAATTAACCTATTAATATATAGAAGGTAGGGATGAGCATTTGGTAGTTAGTACCGGTACCGTGCCGAATTATTTTCGGTACCGATTCTTACCCACTTTTTTCGGTATGGTACCGGTAAAATACTGATTTTTATCTTCAAATACCAGTACCGTATTGGTCCTGTACCGGTTACCGTAGCGAAGATTTTCGATATCGTTTTGATGATTTTGATACCGGCACCATGCTCATCCCTAATAGAAGGGCTCAAATTACCACTTGTACCGGATCAAAACTTTATAGAGCTAAACCTTTTAGTAGTATAAAACGTTTTTGGATTAGAATTGTTTTTTGGCTCAAGAAGCACCTCCCTAACAATCTTGAACCCATCTTGAACACGTTGCTCTTCTATTGCCCTCTCAAATAATTAATTTTATTTATACTTCTCAAGCTTTAAGTAAAGAAAATTATTGACTCATTGAAGAAATTATAGTAAAGGGATAAATAATATTTCAGCTTATCAAAGTTTAAATCTTTAAATAATTAAACATGAACTGAAGTACTATCGAAAGAAGAAAGAATTATATAACTTAAGGTCATCCTCAAAATTAAAGCTCGGACAAGCTATTGCATGTTTAACCTAGTTGTATTACTCTTTCTTGTTGTATATGAATACAAGTGACCATAGACAGATAACGCAACCCCATACAACACCTTACAAACAATCCTCACCAAATTCAAGGTTAAGGTCCTCAACATCGACACATCGTTGATTTTGTAACTCTTTTAGGTAATCATAAAAGTATATAAAGGAATACAAAAGTCATTCTCAAGAAAATGCTTACTCATTCTGTTGTAGGAAGTCACACCATTGGAGACGCTAGGTGCACGATGTAACCCTTGTGCAAAATCCGAACTTTCAAAAACTTTTCTTTTGGAAGTGATTCGTTAACTGTTACTTAAATGTAATCAGTTTAATGCAACGTACACTCTGGAACAAGGACATAAGCTACACATACCCTAAATACCCTTACATAACTTAGAAATAAGTTTAAAAGGGTGAGGTATGACAAAAACACGTTTATACAAGTTCAGGGACTATTTCCGACAAACTGTGAAAGTCTGTTGGTCCGTATTCAAGATACGAACCTTGTGTAGACATCCAAAAATTCTTGTAATCAATAAAATCTTGTATTTTATTGATAAGGATAAAAAGTTGCACAATGATTTGCAATTCGGTCATTTTCGTGTTTGTTATAACGTTCGTCGTAATTAAGCGAAAAACGCAACCATACAACCAAACGAACCGACGTCAATGACAATTTTGAGCATAATTCAAGCTACCAGGTTTACCCCAGCACGTCAAGTTTCGTATTGACCTTGTACCTGGTGCCAACCCTGTAGCCAAATCCCCAAACCGTCGTGCACCATCTGAGATGCAAGAGATATTAAAATAGCTTCAGGAGCTTTCAGACAAAGGATTCATTCATCCAAGCTTTTCACCATGGGGCGCACCTGTCCTATTTGTGAAAAAGAAAGACGGATCCTTCCGTATGTGTATCGATTATCGTGAGCTCAACAAACTCACAATCAAAAATCGATATCCCCTACCTCACATTGACGATCTCTTTGATCAGCTGCAAGGTGCTACTTGCTTTTCAAAGATTGATTTGTGTTCTGGGTATCATCAACTTCGTGTACTCAAAGAAGATATTCCCAAGACTGCTTTCCGTACACGATACGACCACTATGAGTTCACTGTTATGCCCTTTGGCATAATAAATGCTCCTGCCGTCTACATGGACTTAATGAATAGGGTTTGTAAACCTTTTTTAGACAAGTTCATCATTGTATTCATCGATGACATCTTGATCTATTCAAAGTCTCGAGCCGATCATGAGCAACATCTCCGTTTAACGATGGAACTCCTAAAGAAAGAACAACTTTATTCCAAATTCTCCAAGTGCGAATTTTGGTTAAAAGAAGTTCAATTCTTGGGACATATTGTCAACGAACAAGGTATACATGTAGATCCCACCAAAATCAGTGAGATTAAGGAATGGGATATACCTACTACTCCTGCCGAAGTTCGTTTATTTCTGGGTCTCGCGGGTTGTTACTGCCGCTTTATCGCAAACTTCTCCAAGATTGCGGTTCCCCTCACTGCTTTGATTCAAAAGAATAAACCTTTTGAGTGGGGACCCAAACAAGAAGAAGCTTTTCAGACCTTGAACAGAAGCTTTGTGATGCTCCTATTCTATCCTTACCTGAGGGTAACAATGACTTTGTCGTATACTGTGATGCATCAAACTTAGGCCTTGGCTGTGTTCTCATGCATAGACACAAAGTCATAGCTTATGCATCAAAACAATTGAAAATCCACGAGAAGAACTACACAACTCATGATCTTGAGTTAGGTGATATTGTTTTCGCTCTCAAAATTTGGAGACATTACCTACACGGTACAAAATGTGTGGTTTTCACGGACCAAAAAAAGTCTCCAACACATTTTCAATCAGAAAGAACTAAACATGAGACAACGACGTTGGGTCGAACTTTTGAACGACTACGCCTGCGAGATTCGCTACCATCCTGGTAAGGCGAATGTCATTGCCGATGCACTTATTCGTAAGGAACGTGTCAAGTTACATTGTGTTCAAGTTCGATCTGATATACAAACCCGTATCTTCCAAGTTCAACGTACTTGTGTTACACAAGACATGATGGTTAATGAATTACCACATCATCTTGAGCTTCAACTTTAAACAATGGACAATGGGTTGTTTTGCTACCTGAACTGTTTGTGGGTTCCAAGCCAAGACAATCTCCACACCTTGATAATGAACGAGGCCCACAAGTCTCGTTACTCAATCCATCATGGTGCAGACAAAATGTACAAGGATCTTCGTACCCAGTATTGGTGGCCGGGTATGAAGAAGGACATTGCCTTGTATGTGTCTAAATGCCTAACTTGTCTTAAAGTCAAGGCTGAACATCAATGCCCATCTGGTTTGCTTGAACAACCAGAAATTCCAGTTGGAAATGGGAAAACATTGCAATGGATCTCGTTACCAAATTACCGCGTACTCCTAGAGGTCACGATGCCATTTGGGTAGTCGTTGATCGTCTAACAAAGTCAACACACTTTTTTCCAATTCGTGAGGACTTCTCTGCTAACAAACTTGCTAAGATCTATGTTGATGAGATTGTATCTCGTCATGGTGTTCCTTTGGACATCATATCAGATCGTGATGCTCGATTCTCATCTCACTTTTGGAAGACCATGTAATCTGCCATGGGAACCAAACTCAACCTGAGCACTGCTTATCATCCTCAAATGGATGGATAATCTGAAAGGACAATCCAAACACTGGAGGATATGCTTAGAGGTTGTGTGATCGACTTTGGTGGTAGTTGGGAATCGCATCTATTGTTTATCGAATTCTACGACAACAACAATTATCACTCTAGCATTAGCATGGCTCCTTTCAAAGCTCTTTATGGTCGAAAATGTCGTTCACCTGTCTGTTGGAATGAAGTTGGTGAATCTCAGTTCACCGGATTTGAACTCATTCAAGACACAACAGACACAATGTCAAGAAAATTCGTGATAACCTTTTGACAACTAGAAGCCGTCAAAAGAGTTACGCGGACAAACGACGCAAGCCCTTGGAATTCCAAGTTGGTGATCACGTCCTACTCAAGGTATCCCCTTGGAAAGGTGTGGTCAGATTTGGAAAGAAAGGAAAACTATATATTGGGCCATTCAAGATCGTTGAGAGAATCAGAAAGGTGGCCTACAAACTTGAGTTACCTCCTGAACTTGGTAATGTTCATCCAACTTTCCACGTGTCTAATTTGAAAAGTGTTTGGCTGATGAAAACCTCCACATCCCTCTTGATGAAATTCATGTTGATAACACGATGCACTTTGTCGAGAAATCTGTCGAAATATTGGATCGTGAAGTAAAAAAGCTCAAGCATAGACGAATACCGATTGTTAAAGTTCGTTGGGAATCTAAACGTGGCCGAGAATTTACTTGGGAACGAGAGGACCAAATGAAGGCGAAATATCCACATCTATTCTCACAAGTTTCCTCTAATAAAATTTCGGGACGAAATTTCCTAAAGTAGAGGAGACTGTGACATTTGTGTCTTTCAATCATCGTACAGTTCCGAACAATTTTATATTTAATGAAACAATATGTTTTATTCCGAGATTGTATAAATACATATGACATTTAACATTTTCAATCCTTGTTCAATTCCGAGCTCTCAAACCTTTACTGGATATGAAATCGTAAACTATTACGCAAACATAATCAGTTTAACACGACATACACTCTGGGACAAGGACATAAGCTAAACCTACCCTAAATACCCTTTACATAACTTAGAAATAAGTTTTGAAGGGTTCAGTATGGCAAAAATATGCTTATTCAAGTTCAGGGACTATTTGAGACTAACTGCGAAAGTCTGTTGGTCTGTATTTAGATACGAACCTTGTGTAGACATCCAAAAATTCTTATAATCAATAAAATCTTTTATTTTATTGATAAGGATGAAGAGTTGCGCAACGATTTGCAATTTTGGTCATTTTCGTGTTTGTTAAGCGTTCGTCATAATTAAGCAAAAAACACAACCGTACAACTGAACGAACCGACATCCATGACATTTTTTTATCATAATTCAAGTCACATATACATTAACATCTTTATAAAGCCTAAATATTGGGTTAACGGGTGTTAAAAAAGTCAAAAATCATCAAAATCATGCGCAAGGACCTGTTCTGCCAATTTTAAAACTTTAAGCCGCGGGGCGTGGCGTATGGCGATGCCCTAAGGGGATACCCGTCGCATAGCGTGAACCCCCTGCTTGGGCAGAAAGTTTGACTGCAACCTGACAGCTTCTTGTGCAAAGCCTTGGAGCCCAAGAACACGAAATTGCCAACTTTTAACCTACAATTGACAAGTGTTTAAACCTCCCTAAGATCATGACAACACATGGGACACTTGTGATGACCTTATGGCTTCATGAAAACTATATATAGCAAGTGAATTCTTCATTCTTCCTTGCTCATTTCTTATTCTTCTCTCTCCCACTTACTTGGAGCTTGCTTCCATCCTTTGTAGGCCTCCAACCTGAGATCTTAAGTGTTCCATAACACAAGTAAGTTCTCATCCTTAGTCTATTTCAATTATTTTAGCTTATCTTGAGCTAAAAGTCAAACAATTGACTTTCTGTTTGACTTTTGGTTCTGACCTTAATTGGTCAAGCCAAAGTTCAATTGAACTTTGCAATGTGATCGTAATCACGAAGGTTATAATCCCTAGCGATTGCACCTTCTGATTACCTCGTGTACTAGTCGAAGTGACGAGTCAAAGTTTCGGTCAAAGATGCGCATAATGTGCATTTTATGACAAAACTATTTTTGGGTATCAAAACCCCAAGTTTTGATACCAAATCATTTTTATAACTTAGTTAGACATGTTTCAACATGTCTAACTCGTCACTTCTAGTTTAGTGCTTATTTAGGGTCGTAAGTCGAGCGGTCTTGACCACCGCTTTGACTTTCGAATCCGACCCGTTTGGTCGATCTTAGGAGCCGACCAAACACAGGTATGTGACCGTAGATGCATAGGGAATAACCTACTGAGGTTATACCTAATGGTCACGTTGTTTGGTTAGTGTTATGATAAGTCGTTCTTATATTCCTTAGAAATGACCAAAATGCCCTTTTTGCGCATAAATCAATTTTTAACATATGTACCAAATTTTTGACACATAAACCGATGTTATAACATTTTCAAACATGTTTGGGTATTTAAGACTTATCATAGGACATTTAAGACTTATCATAGGACATGTTTAACGAGTCATAACGGGTCAAAAGCACTTAGGATCACTTTCAAATCAGAATGTTAAGTTTATTAACTCATGCCATATGAGTTCCAACACTCGTTTGATTTATAAAAATTCATTCTATCCGATCAGCCGATTAAAGTCCCGACTTATTAACATAGTTATCCGATATTAGGAACCACTTGAATCCTTGACTTCCAAGCGTTGTTGATCTTTTATACAAAACTTATACACAATCCCAAGTGAGTATATAGTCCCCTCTTTTACGTTTTCAAATGTTTTAGGGTGATTCATATGTGCCTATCACTACTTTCGGTTTTCATGACATTATACATGTTTTGATTATCTAGTACATATAGCACATGGTTTCAAAGACATTTTACATGGTATATTGACTTAGTATACCTACACATAGTTTCAAAGAAATTTTACATGGTATATTGACTTAGTATACCTACACATGGTTTCAAAGACATTTTACATGATATATTGACTTAGTATACCTACACACGGTTTCAAAGACATTTTACATGGTATATTGACTTAATATATCAAAGAATTGGTTTTCAAAGACATTTTCCTTCGTATGTTGACTTAGCATACCTAGTACACGATTTCAAAGACATTTTGCTTCGTATGTTGACTTAGCATACCTAGTACACGATTTCAAAGACATTTTCCTTGGTATATTGACTTAGTATGCCAAGTACATGATTTCAAACATTTTCATGACATGCTTACATTGTTAAAGACATATTGGTGCGTTGAATATACAATGATACATTCATTAACATTGATCACTCCTGTAACACCCCAAATTGCATAGTGTAACAACCCGCAACAGAAACACTTGGGGAGTCACGTTACAAATGGTTTCACAACACATGGTACTTAAAGTTTTGTTTTATTGAATATCGAATTACATTGTCTTGGAATAACAGAAATGAATTACAATCAATTTTTTTCAAATTTTAAAGTCACTAAGGCCCGCGTCCATCCTATGTATAGTGTGCAACCAAACCGTCAAACAATGGATCCTGAAAATATATGTGAAAATAGGTACGTCGGCATAAAAATGGCCGTGAGTAACATAGGTTTTGTAATGATGATTCATGGCTTTGAATGTTTTAAAGAAAAGTTTGACTAATACAGAAGTATCAATGAACCGTTATAGAAGTGTTTCTTTTATGTAATCATATGAAAATCAAATGATATAAAAGAAATGATGCAAGGTTAACTTAATAACCAAAATATGTTAGGTCTTGTGTAAAAATGTCATGTCTTGTATAAAAGATCTCGTGTCTTGTATTTTGTTTGAAGTGATTTGGATAACGCTACGATATGTAATATAACAAAAGTACTTATATATAGGAAGTACCAACGGAGTATCCACCATGCTTTTATCATATTACACACATCTCGTTATTTAAATCACTCACCATAAACCAATAAATGAAAGTGTTGCGTAAATCAATGGAATGCCTAGTATAAACCAATGCCTTGTGTGAACCAATTTGTTGTGTAAACCAGTGTCTTGTATAAAACAATGTCTTTGAATAAACAAAGTTTTGTTTAAATCAAAAGTTATGTCTTATAAACCATCACTTTTATTGTAAAAACATAATAAGGATTGTTGGCGAATACATTCAAGCCTTGTTGACAATCGGATAAACCCTTATAAAGACAAAGGTTTATCAAATGTTCATCGGATTCTGTCATTCCCCAATGTATACTTCCATACAACTAGAAAGCGGGAATGGGGTGTCAAACCTATGGTACCATAACATACTACCGGTCGGCGGGGTTTATGTTAATGAATGTATCATTGTATATTTAACGCACCAATATGTCTTGAACAATGTAAGCATGTTATGAAAATGTTTTGAAACCATGTATTTGGCATACTAAGTCAATATATCAAGCAAAATGTCTTTGAAATCGTATACTAGGTATGCTAAGTCACCATACCATGTAAAATGTCTTTGAAACCATGTTTAGGTATACTAAGTCAATTACCATGTAAAATGTCTTTGAAACCATGTGTCGGTTATACTAAGTCAATATACCATGTAAAATGTCTTTGAAATCATGTACTATATGTACTAGATAATCAAAACATGTGTAATGTCATGAAAACTGAAAGTAGTGATAGACACATATGTATCACCCAAAAACATTTGAAAAACATAAAATAGGGGACTATGTACTCACATGGGATTACAAGAGTGTCCTTGTTGAAGTAGAACAAACAAAGCTCAAGAGTCCGAGGATTCAAGTGTGTCCTAATAAGGATAACTATGTTAATATCGTGACTTTAATCGGAGGATTCTGATAGAATGAGGTTTTGTAAACCAAATGAGTGTTGGAAGATATGAAATGATTTAACAAACTCAACATTATGATTTGAAATGAATCCTAAGTTCTTTTGACCTGTTATGACTCGTTAAGGTAGTTTACGCTACTTTAACGGGTCATTTGCGTAAACGCGTGATCGGATGGTTAAACATGTTATGATAAGTCTTAAATGCCCAAAAATGTTTGAAAATGTTATAACATCAGTTTAAATGTCAAAGATTTGGTTACATATGTTTAAAATGGATTTATGCACAAAAAGGCATTTTGGTCATTCTTAAAGAACATAAAGGCGACTTATCATAACACTAACCAAATGACGTGACCATAAGGTATAACCTCAGAGGGTTATTCCCTATACAACTATGGTCACAAATATGTGTTTGGTCGGATCCTAAGATCGACCAAACGGGTCGGATTCGAAAGTCGAAGCGGTGTTCAAGACCGCTCGACTTACGACCCTAAATAAAGCACTAAACTAGAAGTGACGAGTTAGACATGTCAAAACATATCTAACTAAGTTGCAAAACTGATTTGGTAACAAAACATAGTGTTTTGATACCCGAAAATAGTTCCTTTGTAAAATGCACAAAATGCGCATTTTTGATCAAAACTTTGATGCCCGAAAATAGTTCCTTCGTGATTACGATCACGTTGCAAAGTTCAATTGAACTTTGACTTGACCAAGAATGGTCAGAACCGAAAGTCAAATAGAAAGTCAAACAGAAAGTCAAACAGTTTGACTTTTGGCTGAAAATGCCAAAATAATGAAAGAACTAAGGAGAGCAATTACTTGTGTTGAAGAACACTTTCAGAACTCAGAGTTGGAGGCCTCCAAAAGCTGGAAGCAAGCTCCAAAGAGATGAGAGGAAAAATAATGAAATTAGCAAGTTGGAATGAAGAATTAGCTTGCTATTTATAGTGATTTTGTGTGTGTAGGACCATGCCAAGTGTCCAAGGTGTTGTCATGATCCTAGGAGGGCCTTAACAAGTGTCAAATGTAGGTACAAAGCTGGCAATTTCAAGTTCTTGGGCTCCAAGGCATGAAACAAGAGGCTGCCAGCAAAACAACTGAGCTGGGGGGGTCCTTACGGACCGTATGGTATACATGTTTACGGTCCGTAAGCATGGGACCTGGGCAGCAAGTTTGAAAAATGACAGTTTTGGCCCATACACTTGTTTCGACGCGTTTTGTCGCTTTTAACACCCGTTAACCTAATTTTCAGGCGTTATAAGGATGTTAAAGCATATGGGACTTGAAATATGCCCGGAAATGTCGTGGATGTCGGTTTGTTCGGTTGTACGGTTGCGTTTTTCGCTTAATTACGACGAACGCTTTAACGGACGCGAAAACGAGCGAAATTTTGCAACGATTGACATTTTTGCATTCTTATCAATAACATACAAGATTTTATTGATTACAAAAATTTTTGGATGTCTAAATGTGGTTCGTATTAAAAAATAGGAGAATCGACAGACTTTGGCAAATGACGCAAATAGTCTTTGAGCTTGAATAAACATGTTTTAGCCATACCGAAAACTTCAAAACTTATTTCTAAGTTATATAAAGGGTGCTTAGGGTATGTTTAGCTTATTTCCTTGTTCCGGAGTGTACATAACGTTAAACTGTACATTTGCGTTGCAGTTTGCTATTTCACTTCCAGAAGTGGTTTGAAAGATCGAGTTTGAACAAGGATTAAAAACGTGAAATGTCACAAAGTCGACCGGTAGTATGTAATGGTAATATAGGATTGACGACCCTTTTCTCGCTTCCTGGGTTTTTTTGGAAGTGACTTAAGGGAATGACAAAATCCGATGAACATTTGATAAACCTTTGTCTTTATAAGGGTTTATTTGACAGTCAACAAGGCTTGAATGTATTCGCCAACAATCCTAATATATGTTTTTACAATAAAAGCTGCGGTTTATAAAACATAACTTTTGGTTTAAACAAAACCCTTGTTTATTCAAAGACATTGTTTATACAAGACATTTTGGTTACACAAAGACATTGGTTTACACAAGACATTGATTTATACATGACATTGGTTATTACAAGACATCACATTGGTTTAAACATGACAGTTTCATTGGTTGGTTTTTAGTGAGTGGTTTAAATAACAAGACGTGTGTAATATGATAAAAGCATGTTGGATACGCCGTTGCTACTTCCTATATATAAGTGCTTTTATTATATTACATATCGTAGCATTATCTAAACCACTTCAAACAAAATACAAGACACGACATATTTTACACAAGACATGACATTTTTACACAAGATATGACCTATTTTGGTTATTAAGTTAACCTTGCATCATTTCTTTTATATCATTTGATTTTCACATGATTTCATAAAGAAACATTTTATGACGGTTCATGGCTACTTTTGTATAGTTAAACATTTCTTCGAAACATTTAAAGCCATGAATCATCATCACAAAACCTATGGTACTCACAGACATTTTTATGCTGACGTATTTGTTTTCACATATGTTTCAGGAGTGAATGTTTGATGTTGAGCATGCTACACTTAGGGTGGACTTGGGCCTTAGTGACTTAAAATCTTGAAGAACAGTATAATTTATGTTATGTTACACTTAAAGTACACTTAGGGTGGACTTGGGCCAAAGTATAGTTTGATATACTACAGTATAATTTGATATACTACCAATCTCTTAAACCAAAGTATATTTTGATATACTACTAATTCTACCGAATCCTTAAAGCATCTATCTATCTTCATAGTAAGATACTTGTAGAATATGTAAAGTGCTAAATTGAAGTCCTTGATTTGATTCTTTGTGTACTTTAATACGTGTGTACAAGTTGATGATTATGTGTTTATGTACGTTCACTATCCAAATCCTTGTAGAAACTTTCATATTTTCATATGTTAGATTCTTAGAAGGATACCCAAAGTATTATTATAAATCATTGATTTGATTTCTAATAGTACTCTCACAAGTTTATGACCAATTTCAATGTTGTAACAAAGACCAAAGTACAACTTTCAATGGCATAAAAATTACCTAGTAATAATCATATTGCCATATACAAAACTCTTTTTATCATAAGTTTCATAATCAAGATAATGTATTGCAAATGCTAAACCTTTTTGCCATTTATTGGCTTCAAAGAGTCCATTTTCAATTGACAACTCTCGTAGTTGTCAAAGCATTGCAATACCAAACTTTTTTTCCATTAATTGGTCAACAAAACCTATGTACTCGCCAACATTCTTTGTTTATGTCTTTTTCACATATGTTTCAGGTTATTGGTTATTCAAGCATGCTACACATAGGAACGCATCTGGGCCTTAGACTTCTTTAAACAAAAGACAATTTCATGTATTCTTTGTATTGTAAAACAATGGTTAAAAATAATGAAACAATTTAGTACCAGTTGTTGTGAGCAATTTGTAACGTGACTCCCCGATATTTCCGCCGCATGTTGTTGTATTACGCGATTGGGGTGTTACAGATTGGTATCAGAGCACTGGTTATAAGGAATTAGGTTATTAGAATGCCTTTAAACTAGTCTATAATCTTCCTAGGGACCCAAACATGAGTAGACTTAGGATCTCTGTCCTAATACTCAGCCTCATCCCTATTCTTGCCACAACTACTCTATGATTTACGAATCATCTAACCTTAGATGATTTACCTTAGACCCTTAGACTTTATGCCTTAAGGTGTTCCTCAAAATGTTTTTCTCAAACATCTTCAACGAAATCTTGGGTTTTTATAATGTGAACACATGCAATCTGAAGGGTGGATGCATGTACCTCGAGTTTTTTGTCTAAGGCTAGAGTGTTCATACAAATCCACTTAATCGGACCCGTCACTCTTACCTGGGAACTCCTGGGGTGGGTGTTCACTTGTAGGCTAAAGCATGTCTTCTCGAAACATTATGAAAACTCATCTACCTTGATCAATCGATCAAGTTCTAAACATTACAACCTTTATGACACTACTCCATCATATTACCTTCGGTAATATAATTTATTTCAAGGGTTTTTACATATTTCCCCCCTACTAAGCTTGCTAATTACGTATTACCCCAAATAATAAAAACAATTACATATTTCCCCTTCCTAACCCATATATATTACATATTTCCCCTTTTATTAAAATAACTCTTAGAATGACCATTTTACCCTTAATGAACTATTAAATGAATATATACATATTTTCCATTTCTAATATTATCAATCAATTACATTTTTCTCCTTAACATCTGTTAACCGAACCTGATCCAACAAGGAGATGAGGTTGCTATCTTCCAGGGACCTTTCACTTCCATAACCCCCTGAAAGATCGATTGTTGCTATTAAACCGGTCTGAGACAAAACACCTCTTGTGCTACCAAATATTATATTGCGGCTTATTTTGTGTAAACAAAATAACGACAGTTTATACTGAGTGCACAAACAATATTCATTTTTAAGAACCAAAGCTAACATTACTTAATCAACTTAACCCAACAGGCAACCTTATCCATATAATCTATTACCCGAGTGTTCATTCTGTCACATTCACATTTAGTGGAATGTCTACAAGTAAAATATCTAATATAAACTTCCTCCACCGCAGGAATGAAACAAACGTTTAAACCCTCAAACAAGGGCAGCTCGATATATCTATTGCACTCAAAGCACAAATATATATACCTGTCATGGAAGCTACATTTGCATTTCATTTTAGGCTTGGTTATATTTTTATATTAAATATGGTATAAACTACAAATTACAAAGAGTTAAATGCATGCAACACAAAATATTTCGATAATTAAAAACCGTAACTAACGGTTTTGTTTCATCTAATATATGAACCGGGGAAATATGTAATTGATTGATGATATTAGAAAGGGGAAACATGTATATATTCATTTAATAGTTAATTAAGGGTAAAATGGTCATTCTAGGAGTAATTTTAATGAAAAGGGGAAATATGTAACATATATGGGTTAGGGAGGAAAATATGCAATTGATTTTTTTGTTTGGGGAAATATGTAATAAGTCAACTTAGGATGGGAAATATGTAAAAAACCCTTATTTCAAAACAATCGAAACAAATTTCCCTTTGTGACACTTTCAAAAACATTCTAGACAAATTTCATCTCATCTCACGACACTTTGTAATTCTATTTCATTTTCAAATACTATCTTTTGTCTTTCAAAATTACAAAATTTTTATCATTTGGATGTGAATTTTGAAATTCTTACTATATGCATAAGTTCCTTATTTAAAAAAAAATATTTTTATCTTAAGAATAATTATTTTAAAAGATAAAGAATTTATAACAAACCATTAACTTGGTTTGTATTTTCTCATCAAAATATATTACAAAAGATTATTTTCAAGCATTTCTTATTTCAAAACAAAACCCATAACTCTATTTTTCCTAAATCTAAGAACGAGATTTTTGAACAAATACCAAGTCAAAAATTTTCACTTCACTATGGTCACACCTTTGGATCAGGCCATTAAGAAATATATTGATGGTCTGCCTGATCCAGTCCAGATATTGTCACTGGCAGCAAAGCCGCAACTGTTAGGGAGGCGATCGAACTAGCCGCTACCCTAACCGACTCCCAAGTTAGAAAAGGGAAACTTTTTCGAAAGGAAGACAAGAAACAAACCACTGAAACTACTAAGGAGAATCCAAAGGAAACAAAAGCCGAACCCTCCAAAAATTCTAAGAAGCACTAATCCCACTTAACTCAGCGCCCGTTAGGGGATTTTATCATGGAAAACAACCTCTGTGCAATCGTTGTAACTATCATCACCAAGCTAATTCTCCATGCCGCCAGTGTACAATCTTTGGTGTTTTTGGTCATCTAGCTGCGACCTGTCGCATCCAAAACTAAACTGCGCCTACTCAAACTCATCCTCGCTACTCAGATGGAGCATGTTTTATTATGGTGATTTAAATCATTTCAAGCGAAACTGCCCTAAGCTTACTAATGCTAATGGATGAATGTTCAATGTTAATGAGGCTAAAACTAATGATCAAGCACTCATGATCATTTGAACCTCTACATTTCATGTTTATCATCCAAAAATTATGAACATATTTCAACTATATTTGTAATGACATTATCAATTTAAAGAAGTTTTCTTCATTCTTGTTATTCATATTCCATTTACAAATTCCGATGTGATTACACAATGTGTCATATACAACTACATACCGACTTCGAGGATTCTGTTCTTTACTATTAAGAACTAAATCTCTTAGTTTACCATATTGTGATCGCACACAGTGCGTCTACACAACCTCTACAATACACTTCTACAAATACTATGGGTTTGTTTCTTTACAAAACACATATGACTATACTAGTGTAGAATACTTGCTACTAACTTTGCTGAATGCGAAACAAGTATTGTTATCATTGCTAGTATGAGATATGTTTTGATTCAATAAATGTTGTGTTATTTGATTTAGACGTTACTTCGACCTTATTATTTGTTTCCCCACTTAACAAGATGAGCTATGTGGACAATTCGACGAAACGAATAATTATGGGTGCACATATAATTATAAGGTTCGGTGCATGGAAATCATAGTAAGCCTTGTTAAGTATGGTGGCATAAAATCTAAAGTGATTAGGTAATGGGATGGTATGACGTAATAAGAACACGGTGGATACACCGCTTTACTTCCTATATATAAGTGTTCTTATTGTGTTATTCATCAGAATGTTACTCGGATCACTTAAAGATTTTATGTTATTTTAGACCTCTATGTGATGATGTGATTATTTGTTATATGTGTTTATTTAATGCACTGTCCAGACTGAATACATTCATTAACTCTAATCGAGCTGATCGGGAGTATATTATGGTGTTAAAAGTGACGATCTTGATGCCATAGGTATGTTGACCCGTCTCCTATGCATGAGATGCTCATGGTACATGGGATGTACCTCGTGGGACGTTAGAAACCGTGTATGTATGGCCATGCTTGAATGTACTCCCCTTTGTTTGCTTAGGATTTACACTAAGAGCTTAGTATAACATAGTGCCATACAAAATAATTTTTATTCACTCGATGACACTTTTTCTAAAGGTTGGAATACCTTGAGGTATTTTGAATATCCTTACTCACACTTTGAATCCCCAAATATTCTCAACACCGAATGATGCTTTGCATCTTTGGATTCTAGAGCTTTGGATATCTTTCAATCATTCCAAACATACTCTACGGTCTCCTGCAAATGAATTTCGGGACGAAATTCCCTAAAGTATGGGAGACTGTAACCCTTGTACAAAATCCGAACTTTCAAAAACTTCTCTTTTGGAAGTAATTCGTTAACTGTTACTCAAACGTAATCAGTTTAATGCAACGTACACTCCGGAACAAGTACATAAGCTACACATACCCTAAATACCCTTGACATAACTTAGAAATAAGTTTTAAAGGGTTAGGTATGACAAAAACACGTTTATACAAGTTCAGGTACTATCTCTGACAAACTGCGAAAGTCTGTTGGTCCTTATTCAAGATACGAACCAATATACAAATCCAAACATTTTGTATTCAATGAAATCTTGTATTTTATTGATGAGATTGTAGAAACGTCAATCGTTGCGCAAATTTGATCTTTTTCATGTTCGTTAAAGCGTTTTACGTAATTTCGTGAAATGCGTAACCGTACAACTGAACGAACCGACATCCATGACATTTTCGTGCAAAATCCAAGTTACATATGCTTTAATACCCTTATAGAGCCTAAAAATTTGGTTAAAAGTGACAAAACGCGACGAAACAAGTCCAGGGGCCAAAACTGCCATTTTCCCAAACTTATACCCCTGCCACCCTCCATATGGACTATAAGTGGGCACCCCATACGGTCCGTAAGGACATGCCAGCTGCAGAATTTTTGCTTGGCGCTCCAAGTTCTGCCATGTTATGCCACCATTTGACACCTAGCTCAAAATTACCACACTCCTTCTGCTTCTAACACCTCACTAGACACTTCCTAGAACACATTCTAACACTTGGCATGATCTCATTTCACCTCCTCAACTATAAATACCCACCAAAGTTCACTTGTTTCTTTGCTCATTTCAATTCTTTCTCTCTAATCACTCATTCCTGGAGTTTGCTTCTTCTTTGAGGCCTCCTACTAGGTTTCTAAGACTTCCAAGAACACAAGTAAGTGTTCTTCCTTAGTCTATTTATTTATTTTAGCTTGTTATGAGCTAAAAGTCAAATAGTTTGACTTTCGGTTCTACCATAATTGGTCAAGTCAAAGTTCAATTGAACTTTGCAACGTGATCGTAATCACGACGGTTATAATCCCCTGCAATTGCATCTTCTGATTACCACGTTTACTAGGCGAAGCGACGAGTCAAAGTTTTGTTTATTAAAAGTCAAAGATGCGCATAAGTGCATTTTACGACGAAAGAGTTTTCGAGTTTTAAAACATAAAGTTTTGATACAATTAGTTTTATAAACATAATTAGACACCATGTCTAACTCGTCGTTTCTAGTTTAGAGCTTATTTCTTTAGTCGTTAGTCGAGCGGTTTGACTACTGCTTTGACTTTCGAATCCGACTCGTTTGGTTAACTTTAGGATCCGACCAAGACCTTCTTATGACCATAATATGTTAGGGGATAACCTACTGAGGTTATACCTTATGGTCATATCGTTTGGTTAGTCAAATGACGAGTCAATTATATATTCTTTATAAATGCCGAAAATACCCTTTTTGCGCATATATTAGTTTGAACATATAAGAACATTGTTTTGACATCTAAACTGATTATACAACTTATATAAACTAGTTTTGACATATTAGACTCGCAATAGGACGTATTTAACCATCCGAACCCATAGTTACGTTTACGACCCGTTAAAGCGGCGTAAGCCACTTTAGTGAGCCGTAAAGAGTCAAAAACACTTTGAAACATTTCTAATTCAGAATGTATGGTATTATGAACCATATTATACAAGATCCAACTCTTGTTTGGTTTATATACCTTATTCTATCCGATCTCCCGTTTTTAAGTTTCGACACACTAACATGTAGTTACCCGATACACTAGGAACCACTTCAACACCTGAGCTCTTGATCCTTTGAGCTTTGTTCAATCATTTGAACAAGACTTATATGCAAACCCGTGAGTACATAGTTCCCCTCTTTTACGTTTTTCAAATGTTTTAGGGTGATTCATATGTGTAATCAATTTTTCTCCATGTATGGCATATGTGTGTTTACTAAGTACTTTTTGTGTGTTATTCCTATTATGCAAAACATGATGATTGAGAATGCGAATCAAATCCTTTAAGGATCTATCTATCTTCATGGTGATTCTTGTAGGATATTTAAAGTATATTGTTAAATCTTTCTATCTTCATAGTGAGATTTCTAAGAAGTGCTTTACACACCGATGGTTATTATTTATGTGATTAAAATTGTTGGTGATTTAGATAACGAAACTAGAGTAATACAATAAGGACATGGTGGATACAACACTGGTACTTCCTATATATAAGTGTGCTTATTGTATTACCCTTCGTGGCGTTATCCGAATCACCATTAGGACTTGATTTTAGGATTTAATGTGATTAAACCAAAGTATAGTTTGATATACTACCAAAGTAGATATTGATATACTACCAAAGTATAGTTTGATATACTACCAATCGCTTAAACCAAAGTATATTTTGATATACTACTAATTCTACCGAATCCTTAAAGCATCTATCTATCTTCATAGTTAGATTTGTAGGATGTGTAAAGTGCTAAATTGAAGTCCTTGATTGGATTCTTTGTGTACTTTAATACATGTGTTCAAGTTGATGACCAAGTTGATGATTATGTGTTAATGTACATTCACTATCCAAATCCTTGTAGAAACTTTCATATTTTCATATGTTAAATTCTTAGAAGGATACCCAAAGTATTATTATAAATCATTGATTTGATTTCTAAAAGTACTCTCACAAGTTTATGACCAATTTCAATGTTGTAACAAAGATCAAAGTACAATTTTCAATGGCATAAAAATTACCTAGTAATAATCATATTGCCATATACAAAACTCTTTTTATCATAAGTTTCATAATCAAGATAATGGATTGCAAATGCTTAACCTTTTTGCCATTTATTGGCTTCAAAGAGTCCATTTTCAATTGACAACTCTCATAGTTGTCAAAGCATTGCAATACCAAACTTTTTTTTCATTAATTTGGCCAACAAAACCTATGTACTCGCTAGCGTTCTTTGTTTATGTCTTTTTCACATATGTTTCAGGTTATTGATTATTCAAGCATGCTACACATAGGAACGCATCGGGCCTTAGACTTCTTTAAACGAAAGACAATTTCATGTATTCTTTGTATTGTAAAACAATGATTAAAAATAATGAAACAACTTAGTACCCGTTGTTGTGAGCAATTTATAACGTGACTCCCCAATATTTCTGCCGCGTGTTGTTGTATTACGCGATTAGGGTGTTACACACGACAAAGGTTGTACGTCAACACGTGTAACGGATAACATGACTTCAAATAAAATCAATTATAAACTTGAAACATAAACTAAAAATTTAGGCATTATCAATGCATTAAAATCAAAATCATCACGTACCAAGTATAACAAATGCCTGTTTATATAACATTTTAAGTGGTAATGGAGAAAACTGGTACAAAAATATAACCTTCAAGGCCTCACGAGTCCCCATATGTGGACATCTAATGTACACTTGAAACTATTCAATTTATACTATCCCACTTGACTTAAGAATCAAGAAAATTAGTCCCCAGTTCCACAAAATAGTTCATCACCTTCACTCTAAAACAAAATAAAACTTCAATTCCACAATAAAAATTCAGGCGACTAACACAGACTGTGAACTCACATACCTAACTTTAGTAACAATAGATGATGTAATGGATTTTTTTCCACGCCCATTGGTGAACTTCAGGGATTTGTACAATCTCCTTAACTGAGTACTACAATATCTATTAAAATAACAAATCCATATTAAAAAATCATGAATCCTTGATACGTGCATAGATAAAAAAACTGAAGTCGTGTAAAGAACATGTTCGATTAAATTAAACAATAAAGAAGCTAAGCAATCAAGAATAGCGATTGGGGCGTGTTACTAACCTATTCAAAAACGACTACCAAACTTCAATTAAAACCAAATCGGATGAGAAGGAGTAGATGAAAACTTGTTATTCCTGATCGATACATCTAATCACGATGATGAACTTATTAAATCAGGAATCTTGATTTCAGAACATTAATCGCGATTTTTGAAAAAACCCTAATTGATGAAGAAAGGAGTGGTAGAATCTGAAACACAAATCACTAAAAATCTTACGTTGATGAGATTTAAGATGGAAGAAAGTTATGACGGAGAATCTTGTGCGGTCGCGAGATATTTAGGGTTTGCATACTACGAGGATTGTGTCCCAATCCTTTAAGGAAGACGCTTTGACATGGTGGAAGGCATTGGTCCAATCCACTGGGAAGGTCGCCGTGTATAATATGGGTTGGCCAAAATTTGTAGAGCTGATAAGAGAAACCTACTACCCACCTCATGAGGTGGTAAAGGTCGAGGCAGACTTCTTAAAGCTGACAATGAATAATCTAGAGTACATAAAGTACATGTCTGATTACAACTCCATGTCTAGATTAGTCCCCTACCTTATTACACCTAAATCTAAGCGCATTGCTCGCTTCATTGGAGGTTTAGCTCCTGAAATCAAGGTGATGGCGAAATCCTCTAAACCAACAACCTTTAGATCTGCTGTGGATCTAGCTCAATCCTTGACTAAAGATGAAATTAGGATAAGAGCGGCCAAGGCTGTGGTTGAGAATAAGAGAAAGTGGGATGATACCCCTTTTAGAGGATCCAAATAGGGTAAGACTGATTCAAGACAGAATCAGTAAAGGGCGAATAGTAATAAACCCGAATGCAAGACATGAGGGAAGAGACATTTTGGAAAATGTCGTTTCAAAACACAAAAGAATTGTGGAATCTGTAAGAGACCCAACCACAAGACACACGAGTGCAGAGACATAAAGAATACCACCTGTTATGAATGTGGTGAGAAGGGCCACATTAGAACCACTTGCGCAAAGAATGAAATTGATGGAAAAGCCAAAGTGTAACAAACGGCAAAATATCCGGTAATTCCATACAACTTTATCAATATTTACCTTAATTTATTTCCCGCTTTTGACTTAATTTTTATTTAATTGAGTCTCATTAGTCTAGGAATTTACAATATCATAATGTAGTATGATAACAAATTCGCCGCATTTCGAAACAGTACAAAACTATGTCCTAGACTGGCGGCAGAAATACGAACACACTATTCATGCCAGGCTACTCGCAGTACAGCTCGAAATGGCAAAAAGAAAAGATATGAAAACATATCCACATCAAGTTATTCATAAAAACATTAGTTGTGAATAACTTATTAATTTCACTTTCCGGAAAAATACTTAAATAACAAAATTGTCCGATCTAAACTAGGAAATTAGCAAAAATCAGCATTTCCACAGCAAAATTCAACAACTAGTAATATTAACAAGAACCAGATAATAGTAATTTTCATAAAACAACATCAAAATATCTGGAAGATGCTTATGTACACATTTCCATACAAGCTTCACAAATTAACCGGTAACGATCCGATAAAGAAACAAGTGTATCATCAAAACAACAATTTAACTAGTCTAGTGAACTAGTTAACACATTTTTAACATCATAAAAAATGTATATTTCACTAACTAATTAAAATTATCTAACAACACAAGTAACCAAAAAATTATAAAACATAGAAATTTATAAGAACTTAACATTTTTTAATAAAAACCACCCCCTTTCTATTTACAGCCACAGCGGGCGGGCTCCATGTTTTGAGAAAATGTTTAACCATTTTGTGGATATCAACCAAATATTACAAAAGAGTTTTGGATGAAAGACAAAGTCCACATGCATAACTTTCTATACTTCTCCACTAACTCATTTCTTACCAAAACATAAACACTCAAAACTCTCTCTTTCTATCCATTGAAATCGGCCCAAACACCCACCCAACACCTTCCATTTTCAAAACTCTAAATCACCTAATCTCATATATGCGTGGAAATGTCTTGAAGATCAAGGATACTTGCAAGTGTGGAAGACTCAGCTTGATTTTGGTGTTTGAACATATCATCTTCATCTTTTCCTCATAATTTACAACTTGTTTAAGTGCAAGTAGTAAGCTTCAATCTCTTGTATTTCCATTCTAGTTTTCTGTTTAAACTTAAAAATACAAGTGTTCATCTTGAAGCTCATCTAAAAACTACATAAACCTTAACAAAAACAAATAAAAATCCAACATATTATGTGTTACATGATGATTTTTGATGTTAGTTTTAGTAGAAGTTTAATGTAGTTAGTTAGTTCTTGCAAAGTTATGCTTAAAAGTAAGATCTAAACATGTTCATGTTTAGATCTAGTAAGATCTACCAACACTAAATATTATGAAGTTGGTTTTACACTTAAAAAAATATTTTATTAAAAATAACAAGTATAGTTTTTATATAAAAATTCATGTACAAGATTTATCTTGAAAGAGTGTAATTACAGTTTACAAAAACTTGTTGTGAAAAATAGAGTAAATTACAATTTTTGTCCTATATGTTTACATCAAATTGCAGGCGCTGTCCTTTTTTCAAAAGTTTACAGGCGGTATCCTTAACCTTCCAAAAGCTTGCACGTTATGTCCTTTAGGCCAAACCCAGTTAGATTTTTTGGTTAAATATGATCATGTGCATTGCACATGAGGGCATCCTTGTCATTTCACATTCTCAATGTTTATTGTGTAATACACTTTTATTAAGGGACTATTTTGGACAAAACCAAGAAATAAAAGGATTTGTATCAACTCTCTTTCTCTCTGATCTAATTATTCTCTATCTTTCTTCTCAATCTCTCTTCTCTTTCTGATCTGATCATCCTCCTCTCTCTTTCTTCTCTCTCTCAACACAATCTGAAATTCCGTCTATCTATTCTCTCTCTCGAAAATCCAATGGTGGCGGCTGTGGGGCGGTGCTGGGTGGTGGGTTAAGGACGACGGTGGTCGTGGGAGGTGGGTTAAGGGTGACGGTGGTTATTGTAGGTGGGTTAAGGGCGGCGGTGGTAGTGGGAGGCGGGTTAGGGGCGACAGTGGTTATTTCGGGTGGGTTGGGGCGACAGTGGTTATTGTAGATGGGTTAAGGGCAGCGGTAGTTGTGATAGGTGGGTTAGGAGTGGCGGTGGTTATTGTAGGTGGGTTAGGGGCAGCAATGGCGGTGGTTGTGTGTGGTGGGTTAGGGCGGCGGTGGTGGTGGTTGTGTGAGGTGGGTTAGGGGTGGCGGTGGTTGTGGAAGGTGATTAGGGCCGGCGACGTTGGTTGTAAGTTAAATAATCGAGATGATCTGAATAATGAATCAAAGGGCATACTGTTTTGTTCTAGATCTTGGTTGTGGTCATGGGTATCTACCACCATGAAAAGAACAAAAATTAATTAGGTTTCTTTGTTAGAGTTGAATTTGATGTTAGCTAGTGGGAGTGGTGGTGATCGTGGTTGTAGATGGTGGTGGTGACTATGGTTGTAGATGGTGAGTGGTGGTGGAATGTGTAGGTTGGAGAGATAGAGAAGAGAGAGAGGGAAGGAGAACTTGTGTGTATTTTTAATTATATATATCCTTTTCATTTTATTACATAATAGCCCCTAGACATTAAACATTTACACATAGCCACTTGGAAGGTGAATAGACAAATATGCCCTCATGTGCAATGCACATGACCAGATTTAAACCAAAATATCTAACCGGGTTTGGGCTAAAGGATATAACGTGCAAGATTTTGGAAGGTTAAGGACACCGCGTGTAAACTTTTGGAAAAAATGACAACGCCTGCAATTTGATGTAAAGATAAATGACAAAACTTGTCATTTACTCGAAATATAAAGATGACCATATCTTAAATATGATTTTTGAAATGAATAAAGATGACCATCTCTTATATTTATTATGGTAAATATTGAGTTTTGTAAGACTTGACAAATTGTTGAAGTTGAAAAGTGTATAAAATAATGTTTTAAAACATGGGAAAAGTCTAGGGGTGTGCATGGGTCGATTTGGGTCGGTTTTTACCTAAAACCATAACCATAACCGCGATGTTGGTTAATGAATAACCATAATCATAATCGATTGGTTATGGCGGTTATGGTTAATTGATTTTGGTGGTTATAGCAGGTCGGTTGTGGGTGGTTAACGGTATATTTAGCCTAGCTAAAAATAGCTAAATTTTTTTTAAGCTGGAACAAATTGTTATTCCATATTTGTAAATATTATTATATTACATAGTATTAAAAATACATATAATCAATAATATTAATACCGATTATTACCGAATATTCAAATAAATTGATGTGATGTATTCCATAAATTCAAGTAAACATTCAACAAAAACTGCAAAACGATATCAAATAACCTATAAATACTAATTTTTTTTAATAAAAAACATCAAATATTAAAAAATGATGCAAAGACCTAAACCCTACAAAGATTTATCACATGTCGGTTCGGTTTGGTTACAGTGGGTATAGAAGTATTGATAACCATAACCGACCCGCTACTTTCGGTTTTCATAAAAACCATTAACGGACCCACCGGTTTTTGATTTGGTTCGGTTTTTTGGCTAATTCGGTTATGATTTGGTTAATTCGGTTTTTTGCACACCCCTAGAAAAGTCCATAGTTTAAGGGAAACTATGGCAAAATTTTTATAAAATCAAATCATGATTAAGGTGTAATTAACAAGGATTTTATTGGCTAAAACTATGACTAACAACCTTAATCATGATTATACAAAATTTTGGGTGAAAAGTTTAAGTTAAAAATTACTAGATTTTTCTTAAACTAAAACTAGTTATATATATATATATATATATATTTCAGTTGAAATATATATTTAGACCAGCAAAATTATATGTATATAATTTTGTGTATGTATTTTGAAACAATTGAAAAAATATATACTAAACTAAATACTTACAAAACATAAAAATACTTGTAACTTGACAAGTATAAAAACATACATGTCCAAACTAGGACAAACAAACATTTCGGACAAAACGGACAAATCAGATGAAACGAACGAAACGGACAAAAAGAACGAAAACGGGCATATGGACCGACACGAAATATATATTATTAAAGTGTGTGTGTATATATATATAAAACTGACAAAAATAAGTTATATAAAAATATTTATAATTTTTATAAACTTAGTTTATATATATATATAAATAGTTTAGTTAGTCTTAAAAATTTATTAACATTTTAAGTACATAATATATGTATTTTACTATATAATAAAATCCGGAAAGTTATGTGACAAACGACAAATAACTGGTAATCCCGTACAATTAATCTCATGCATTTTATCGTAATTTAATTACGTAACTGAGTCGTACGTAATATAACAGTGATAGGACAAGTTAAATATACCATAACACATATTGGCTTTCGTCACGACGAGAAACAAATAAAACTATGTCATAGAAGTGTTGGTAGAAAGTGTTGGGCGCACTATTCACGGTTACACTATTCATGTCAGTAAAACTACTGAAACGGATCAGAACGATGAATAAAGACATACGAATGACATAACTGAGTCCATATATACATAAAAACCCTAAAGTGGGAATATATCTTGCAATAATACATAACTTTCCGGTATAACACTCGAATCACGAAACCGTCCGAATCGGCGATAAATATAACAATTTTAACGCATCCGCAACATTGATACAACATTTCCGAGACCTCAGAATCATCACAGAACAATGAAAAGTATCTTAAAAGAATATGACTATATCAAAAATACATAAAAAGCATCGCTTCCGATATTACGACAAACAATGCACAACTTGACCGGAAGGCGTATTGCCGAACCGATGAAATAATTAATGTCCGATAGCTTCATTACATCATGTGGTTGCGGAAATACAACTCCCGGAAATATTCGTCAGTATAATATTTAGGTGCTGTTATTAATCGAATAATGAAACGGAAGACGTTTATATCATCTAAACTTAACATCAACTAGCCTAGTGAACTAGTTAGCCTTATCTAACACCTTAACATCACATCATTTCCCTAATTAAACCACAATTACACTAACCACCCCTAATTAGAATAATCACCTAAATATCTTATATTTAAGCATGTGACATAATAAAAATTTACCTTTTACCCCCCCCCCCCCACCTTGCCAATTTACGGTCAACAAAGTGGGCCCCTACCCACCTTTCTTGCTTGAGTTGATGAAAGTTGATGGAAGGGTATGGCACTTGAAGATTTTGTTGATGCATTTTGTGTTCGTCACTTGTCGAATAGGCAAAATAAGCGTGCGTTAAATATTGTATAGGTTAGAATTGAACACACGACCAAAATACAGAGCGAATAGTGAATTTGGGAACAAGTTCACCCGAACTTGACATGTGATGGTCAAGTTCGCCCGAACTTGTCTTGTGAAGGACAAGTTCGCCCGAACTTGTCCATGCACACTCCGAGCGAACTTGTTACCCTATATATAGGTGTGTTGTTCATTTGTTACTTAAGTTTTTGCCATCCCTACGGGGAGATGCTGCCGGATTCTCTCCAGGAACTCCGGCAGCTGGACTTAAAGATGTACACTCTTTCGGTATGAATGAAGACTTCCGTTGCATTCTACTTATACTCTATTCTTAATAACATTCTACCGAAACTGTTATATATATTTATGCACTAACGTCCGTCTAGAATCGCCTGATCATGGACCTTCAATTGGTATCAGAGCTACGGTTATCACCTACGTTCATGAATTTGGACATTTATGGACATTAGGAGGGGTTTTAGATGTAAATCATCAAATAAACATACAATCCACGGACAAAAAGTAAAATTGAACGGATATGATTGTTAGAAAACCATTTTCGACCATATCTATGGTGGAATCATCTCGAAATTCGAAGAAATAAGGATTCTAGATCGAAAAATGTAAAAATGGGCTGGTTCAAGTTCGTCCGAACTTGATGTTGGCCAATCAAGTTCGCCCGAACTTGTATCATACTGATCAAGTTCGCCCGAACTTGTATCATACTGATCAAGTTCGCCCGAACTTGTATCATACTGATCAAGTTCGCCCGAACTTGTATCATAGCGTAAAAAAAGAAAAATTTTGTTGATGGTACTGATGGGATGAGTGTCCAGAAAAAAATTGGCGATAGAAATTTTTCGAGTTTTCAATGACCGAACCGGGATGTTCGGGACACTGTCTAGAGCTTCAGAGTACAGATTTGGTGATGCGGTCACAAAATTTTGAAGATAACGGGAGTGTCATTGATACCGATGCAGAAGTTGATCATTTGGTTGTCGTGACTAGTAATGGGCCTAAACGTTAAATCCGCATTTGATGAATACGGAAAATTCCAGATTTGAGGGGAAATTTCAGTGAGGGGGAATAAAAATTTTACGATATATGAAGATTCCAACATTTTTGAAATTCGTGACTGCTGCAATAGTATCCGGGTGGTTACCGATTGCAGATTATCGGAAAATGCAGAGGATCGAAATTCATCTGGTGATCACAGGAAGTTCAGATTTTTCAGATCATGACACAGAGTGATGCTTAAGGGTTAGAGTCCTGATCTCCGGTGAAGGAACAGTTAGCTGGATTAGCAGTCATTAGTACCAGTGAGGACCTGAGGATGTTCAAAACGTTCATTGATGATCTTAGGAACTAGTGACTAGCTCCGCAGATGGATGGTTTCAAAATTACCAAGGAGATCTGAAGTTATTCAAGATATAACTGATGATAGCCTTTGGTGGCCATTATTTTTAGTCCTCAAGCAGATGAATCAGACTAACCGCCATTGGATGATGATGTTTGGTGATTAAGTGGCGCTGGTCTACCAGAGATAGCTATATATCTGGCATTGTGACTGAAGAGGAAGAATGTGATATTGGTCATGGACGTATGTTTTTCAGATTCGATGCATTACCAGATTATCTGTTTCTGATGAAGATTTATTAATTGAGCAGATTACCGATTTGCTAATCAAATCTTTTTGAAGGGTGCTTAACTGCGATTACGGAAATCGGGATTTCAGATTTTCTAGGGTATTCGTTGATTTGAAGTTTTCCTATGCGGTGATTCGAAGTTTCTATTAATTGTCGGTTGAGTTTTTGATATTTTAGGAGTGTGCGGAATAAACTCTTGATGCTCAACGCTTATTCAAAAATTGAACTCGGATGTGGTTATCATCGAAATGGAGAAGCTGCTGCATTAATTAGCTTCAAGTTGATGGTTATTCGAGAAAATTTGTCGATCAAACAAATCAGAGGAGGTCGGAAACCGTGCAACCAAAGATCTGAACTGGAGTTTTCAGCGGTATTGAAAGTTGATAATGCAAACCCAGATCATCAATTAAGGGGGAATCTATTGACGCGTTTCGATGACATTGGCAGACACCTTGATTGAAGTTGAAGAATATTCAAACACGGCTCAAAGTTTTGAACATCAAGATCAAGCTTCGACATTAATGAACAAGGGGGAATCTGTTGATGCATTTTGTGTTTGTTACTTGTCGAATAGGCTAGATTGAGCATGCGTTAAATATTGTATAGGTTAGAATTGAACACCCGACCAAAATACGGAGCAGATAGTGAATTTGGGAACAAGTTCGCCCGAACTTGACTTGTGAAGGTCAAGATCGCCCGAACTTGACATGTGATGGTCAAGTTCGCCCGAACTTGTCCTGTGAAGGACAAGTTCGCTCGAACTTGTCCATGCACACTTCGGGCGAACTTGTTACCCTATATATAGGTGTGTTGTTCATTTGTTACTTAAGTTTCTGCCATCCCTATGGGGAGATGCTGCTGGATTCTCTCCAGGAACTCCGGCAGCTGGACTTAAAGATGTATACTCTTTTGGTATGAATGAAGACTTCTGCTGCATTCTACTTCTACTCCATTCTTAATAACATTTTACCGAAACTGTTATATACGTTTATGCACTAACTTCCGTCTAGAATCGCCTGATCATGGACTTTCAGATTTCTCTTGACTTTGGAAGGATTTCATGTGATTATAACAACTACATATCATCACCATTTTCACATCATTCTAACACTTGAAAAACAATCAAAACAAATCACCCCTCTCGTCTCTCTCTACTCACGGCACACCCACCACCACATAGCACCACCATTGATCACCTTAAAACACCACTTTATACCCACTTTCAAGCCATTGCAAAGTCATTTATGGATTTTGCAAGGATGGAGGATCATTAGGGCTTTCTTGGGAGCTTCCTCATCTTCTTAATCTTCATCTTTTCACCATCATCTTGTTCTTGAATCACCCCTAGCCTAAGAGCTAGTAGTAAGCTTCTTGTTTATGATTTGTTGTTCTTATAATCTGTAGTATGTAAAAGTGCAAGTAATATTCATCTTGAACACCTTGAAAGAAACCATCCAAAAACTCTAACATATAAAAAAATAACAAGATTAAAAGTGTGATATATATTGTGTTCTTGTTGTTTATTTGTTGTAGTATTTTACATGGATGATAATTTTACCATAATAAGTTGAGAATGCGATTTAAACAAGTATATGTTTAAATCATGTAAGATCATCATCTTCAAGTTCATGAGCTTTGAATATATGTAGTCTTGATGTTGTTGTTGAAAAATATGATACATTTTGAGACTTGAAACTTGGATCTTGAAAGCTAGCAAAGTTGATTTTTGAATAAATCAAGTTATATGAAAATATTGATAAAAAGTTTTCCATGAAAATCTTAGTTTTTTGACAATCTTGAAAGATATGAAAATTTTGGGGTTTTAAAGTATCAAAATATATATAAAACCAAGTTTATATAAAATAGTTATAAAGGATGAACATAAGAAATTATTACTCTAAAAGTCTTGAAAATGTATATATGAGAAGCTCATGAAAAATAGAAGACATGTTTATTTGATTATTATTTGAAATGAATTTGTGAAACTTGGATGAATTATGGATAATTTGGGAACTTCAAAAGTGTTTAAATACGTTTTTGAAACGTGGAAAACCTCATAGTTTAGGGGAAACTAAGTCGAAATTTTATAAAAATCTAATCTCGATTAAAGTATAATTAATGGGGCTAAATGCGATTAGTGACCTAAATCGTCATTAAGGAAGTTTTAATGTTAAGGGTTAAACCCTAACCTTCTAAGGATTTAATAAATACATATATATATTTTACAAGTTAAAAATATGAGTATTATTTATTACATATATATTTTTGGAGTAATAATATATATAAATACTTTGGCACCATCATAAGTGTGTGTGTAAAATACATGTGTATGTATCTAGAATTGCTAGGGTATGCAAGTTAAGTACAAAATACCCAACTAATACAACACACCAAATACTTGAAAGTTACCAAGTGTAAATTACATGAACACATGCACTTTTACGCAATTCTTGAAACAAATAATCGGACGGCCAGACTATTCGGACAACGGACGAATTTATACAATACACCGTTTCACTATCGATCAACGAACATATCGCCATCATGAGGAGCTACTACGACACTTGGGCGACTTTCGACGTGGAAATATATATATTAAATGACTACAACAACACGTCTAAAAATAATATATTTTTAGACGCTTAACGAATATATATAACCGATAACCAAAATCCGGAAAGTTGAAATATATAAACGTTTCCAAGACATTTTATATAAGTATAATAGGGTGCTTGTAAACTACAAAATTAATGGAAATAATAAAAATACAAGAATGCAAATTATAGACTTGGGTAATTAATTTTGGACTAGGCCTATTTCACTAATACATGAGCTAGGCCCAATCACATGATTACATGGGCTAGGCCCAATCACATGATTACATGGGCTAGGCCCAAGCACATAAAGACATGGGCTAGGCGACATACATGACATGGGCTACGCCCAATGACATGGACTAGACCCCAATAACACGCATGCAAGGCACGAGAACACACGAAGGGTGAGGCCCGTTCACACACGATCTAATAAACGAGCATATATATATATATAATTGTGAAGTATATATATACAAATAATAATCAAACAAACGAACTACCAACACTATAATAACATTAAAGTTGTTCTAATATGATAACTAAATACATAACAAAAATTCAAGATGAACAACTTGTACGAGGTCCAACAAGACCCGAGGGTCTAATGTAGTTGATACATATGTAGGTTACACACGTCTACGGACACTCGAGTTACATTCACATGACTTACGGAACACAAACCTGTGAGCTCATGTCCCCCTTTTCTTTTAAACGTTTTCGGTTTTATAACTCTCGGGGGGAAATACATGTTATAACAAACGGTATGTTCGCTATGGGGTTAGATGATAACACGGTCATTGTGCGTAGGTAGGATAATGACAATAGTAACTATTAATCAATTTGTAACCAAGGTGCAAAAGGTGTAGATCTACCGAGTTTGAGGCGCGCTCCACTCCTGGTTTGTTAACCCCTTAGGAGTGCTTTTGTGATCCCAATGATGTCAAAGTTGTCTCGGTTTGGTTCTTTACTTATGACACATATGTCAGGGCGCTCGCGACACACTGATAGATCCTTAAACTCCATGAATGTTAATAACATACTAAGATTTCATTATTGGATTACAAACATGACATTTATACGAAAATAATAACTACATGAACTCGCCAACTTTTGTTGATTTTTCAAATTTATATGTATTTCAGGAAACAAGATTTGAGCCGGTAAAAGGCCTCGGGAAATGGGAATGAGCACGACAACGACTACCTTTTTGGAGGATTTGCCTCTTATATCCCAACCTTGTACGGGCATATAGGAGACAAAACCTCAATATGCTTTTATGATGAAAACATATTTTGTTTCAAGGTGTAATGTAACTTAAAAACTATATATTGGTTAACGTTGTGAACTTGTTTGAAACTTGTAATTTCACCTTGGGAACTTGTAAACTTTTGTTGCAAATCATTATATCTATGGCATCGTTGTTAGTTATATTGTTTATACGATTAGATGCAATGATTACCTCATAGTCACACACATGCGCTTCCGCTACGACCAGGGTGTGACAAGTTATTTATAAACTAAGTATAAAATACAAGTATACAAAGTATACTTATACGTATAAATACGTACACCTATATACTTAGTGAAGTACAAAGAATTACAAGTAATATTCATGTATAATTGTATACGTACAAATATGGTATAATACTCAACTTAAAAGTATACAAGAAGTATACATACAAAGGTGCATGAATACGTATAAATACATATGTACATAAGGCATGATGTACAAATACTAGAATCTTATACATGTATATATATACAAGCACAAAGTTAAAATTATTGAATTTTAACAATTCATATATCTAGTAAAGATATACTAAAATATGTTTTTGAATAAATATATATAATCGATAAATATAAATATTTAAAGGTATATATATAGGGATGGGTTAAAATGAGAACCACCTTGAGTTGTGAGAACCGTGAGAACTAGGCCATCCAAAAGGTTTTTTTCGATTTTTTTCTCAAAAGTCATAAAAAAATAACTTGTTTCAACAAAAAATAAAATAAAAAATGCCGCATACACACATTTACATGAGGCATAAAAAATATTTATCTTAGTACCAAATTTACACCGGCGCGTAAAAAAACTTGCCTTAGTCAAACCTGCCGACTCGACAATTTTTTTTACTTTTTTTACAGATGTGTTTATAATATTTTCATCTACGTTTGTGCAATTTGGCTCAACTCGCGTGGGAACAAAAAGTTCTCACGGTTCTCACAACTCGTGGTGGTTCTCATTTGAACCGAACACTATATATACACACACAAGGTTTGATTATATCTTATGAAAAAATGTAAATACGGAATCGTAACCTCAAATGCCTCGCGTAAGGTACGATTACATATGAAGGGCTAGGCCCGTTCATACATAACGAAAACATATAAATATATATGAAATATATATATTATCCAACATATCAAAACGATTACAAGTTTAACTAATATTCAAGATGAGCGACTTGTACAAAAACAAATGTAGGCCTAAGTGTCTAACAAGATTAGACCACTTGTAGGTTACGTCAGACACGCAACCCCAGACACGCACGACGAAAACCGACACGGAAAAAAAACCTCTCAGGCGCCATGCGCCAGAATCCTAGGTATCTCCCGTGACGTGCGGTAGAGTACCAGGACACGTAGCTCCGTTTCGAAACACGTGTCCAACTTACCTAAGACCGGTGGTAGTCTAGGCCTAACCGACCTCCCCGCGCCACGCGAGAGAATCCCTGTCTCCCCGCGTGACGCACGGGAGAAGCCAAATTTGGGTATAAAAGGAGCGGCCTGGGACTGTTTCAGTTGCTCATTTCGATCGAGAAAATCTATCTCTTACTCTCTCTAAACTCTTTCCGAGTTCCGAACCCCCTAAACCCCTAAACCTGCGAAGCTCTGCTCCGTTGTAAGTAATTTAAACTCCGATCCCTAATTCGTCACCCTACCCGATTGATTTAGGACCCACCAACGCAGGTCGAGGCTCTGCCTGACTAAGTCCGTTGGGGTTCTGTCTCGTGTAGTATGGCCACCCTGCCCGATTGATCTAGGACCCACCAACGCATGTCAAGGCTCTGCCTGACTAAGTCCGTTGGGGTTATCTCTCGTGTAGGATGGCTAAAGTGACTCGGGTTATTTTACTAACACGCGTACATTGTATGTTTATTAGGAAACACTTAAGCTCGGCTAAACACAATTAAATAAGCCATCCACAATCCATGTGAGTACATAGTTCCCCTCTTTTATGTTTTCTAAATGTTTTGGGGTGATTCATATGTGCTAAACTATCTTTCAAAACATACTTACTACTTATGGTCTTTGTGAATACATAATTCCCCTCTTTTACGTTTTCTAAATGTTTTGAGGTGAATTATATATTTCCACATTAACAAAACTTATTTACCTATGGTTTATATACACAACATGCTTTACATTGTACGAAACTTGATGGTACATTGAACATGGCAATGATACATTCATTAACTTTGATCACGCCGACCTATTGATGCATTTTGTGTTTGTCACTTCTCGAATAAGATAGATTGAGCGTGTGTTGAATATTGTATAGGTTAGAATCGAACACACGACCAAAATACAGAACTAATAGTGAAAATGGGAACAAGTTCACCTGAACTTGTCATGTGGTGGATAAGTTCGGCCGAAGTTGACATGTGGTGGACAAGTTCGCCCGAATTTGTCATATGGTGGACAAGTTCGCCCGAACTTGTCCTATGCACATTTCATGCGAACTTGGTTACCTATATATGGGTGGTGTGTGTTCATTTGTCATTTAATTTTTTGCAATCCCTACGCGGAGGTGCTGCCGGATTCTCTCTAGGAACTCCGGCAGCCTGACAATATGTATACTCTTTCGGTATGAATGAAGATATGACTTCCGCTGCACTCTACTTCTACTCCTTTCTGTAATAACATTCTACTGAATCGCTTACGTTTACGCACTAACTTCCATCTAGAACCGCCTGATCATGGACCTTCAATTGGTATTAGAACTACGGTTATCACCTGCTCATGAATTTGGACATTTATGGACATTAGGAAGGGTTGTAGACGTAAAACATGAAATAAACATACAATCCACGGATAAAAAGTAAAATTGAACGGATAGGATTGTTAGAAAACCATTTTCGACCAGAACTATGGTGGAATTATCTCAAAATTCGAAGAAATAAGGATTCTGGATCGAAAAATATGAAAAGGCTGGTTTTTGAGGGACCAAGTTCGCTCGAACTCGACCAAGTTCGCCGAACTTGTAACAAGTGACCAAGTTCGCCCGAACTTGTCACATAGTGACCAAGTTCGCCCGAACTTGTAACATAGTGGACAAGTTCACCCGAACTTATCCAGGGAGCCTAAAAAAAACTTAAATGACAAGTGGACTGTGACACCCGGTGTAGGACCGATCCTTGATGCCAAGGAACCTAAATTTGATATCTAACGTCCATAATAGCGGAAATATTACGTCGTGTTTACCAATAGATAAGAAATAATCAGTTAATCATCAGTTTCATTGATTAAACGTCAAGAGTACAAACTGACAGAGCTTCGCCTCCAAAATGCCAAAGTTACAAATGAGAGAGGCTAGCTAGCTTTATATAGAGATGCAAGTTCGCCAGTGGGAGACACAAGTTCGCCCGAACTTGCCTAAGCAAGTTCGTCCGAACATGTCCCAACATGACACACATGGGCGAACTTATCCTCATTCTACATAAATACAACATTCAACTAGCCTATTCAGCTCCATACTATACAGACTCGATATAAGACTAAGACATAGACATTATACACCAACAGAATCCCCCTTGGATATAGTCTTTGTCTTGTATCAGTCTTCAAAAACTCTATCTTCATAATATACTTTAACGCACCCGACCGAAGAAGTTCTTGTACGGATTCTTTCGTCGTTCTTGCTTAGGATCCGGCGTCTGATCTGTAGGAGGCACTTTGTTCAAATGCTGAAATCTCTTAACACTTGCCTTCCTAGTTCTTTCATGAATCGCTTCAAGACGCTTTTCCTCTTTCAGAAACTCTACTCTTTCTAGATCTCTCCACTTTGTTTGCCACATCTTTCCTGAATTAACTTCGTGTGCATAACAAACATTCACTACTTTCTGAAACTGCATTGCTTGTACCTTTTCACGTTCTTCAAAAACAATCTTGTTGTAGAACAAGGTTTTGAATTCTTCTCTTGAGCAGTTAACCAACCACATCGGATCAAGAGCCGTAATTGTTCTCCATAACCCCCTCATACCCTGATATCCTAATACTTCAACTTTTTCCTTTGAAATATCCAAATGTTCTTCAAACTTTAAAACAATAACTGCTTCACAAGTCGATGGATCTATCTGCCACCACTTGAACAATGGATAGAAGTCTTGTTCAATCGGCATCAGTGACATATTTCTCATTGCCCTCGGTCGCTTCATTATCAAGGTAATGTCTTTTTCTCCCGTCTTTTTGTTTGTCTTAATTCTGCGACCAGGAATAAATGGCTTCCAATATCTAAATCCTTTAACCGCTTCAAACTTGATCAATTTCCACAACAACTGATCAATCATCTTCATGTGGTATGTAACATTCACAGTCTGTACCAACTCTTCCACATCCCAATACGGTAAGGTCTTGAAATCAGAAAGATACTTGAAGTATTGCACTCCAAATTCCCTCTTGATTGCATAAACGTTCAGCTCCTTGAACCAACCCCAACTCAAGATATCTCCCAATGAAATGTCTTTATCTCTGGTAAAGAATGCTAGAGGACGTCGAAACTTACGTTCGCGAGGCATCTCTTTAACCAGGACTTCTTCGCTTGAGCAATTTCTTCTTTAGTCATAGGCTTTGGTACTTTTCCTTCACGCAAAGATTCTTCAATCTTTTCTTTCAGTATGTCTTCATCGAGTTGCTAGTACATCTCCTCAAAAGTAGGAAAAATTTCAAAATTAGGACCGACGTACTTTGCTGTATGATCTGTTTCATCATCAGAAGACCAATCTTCCACAATCACTCTATTATATTCGTCAGCCTCAAATCTTCTAACATACTAATAATCATTAGGCTCGAAAGTGTTAACATTCAACACATCTTCTTCGAAATCAAACTGTAGATCTGCAGCATCAAATTCAACTAACTTTGCAAGATCTTCCTTTGTATAGTTATGTATAAACTCGCCCTCCTCCACGTTATGTTCAAGCATTAACAATAAAGGCTTCATGGGAACTGCAACAACTGGTTTAGCAAATCTATCAACATTTAACAAATCAATCTCATCAGTTGGCCCTTTCTCCCCTGACTCCCCCTCACTTTTATCATCCATTCTGTTTGATCCATCATCCATAAGTGAAGAAAAATCAAATTCACTTGAGATTTTGGCTTCAGTGATTCTAATACCAACACCACCCTGATCGTCATCATCATCATCGTCAGCTACATTCCAATCCTCATATTCCGAATCATCTTTTTCCTCATCATCTTTATCCTCCTTTTCAGCTTCTTCATCGTCCTTTTCTTCAGAAGCAACTATAGGTCAGAAGGCTTGACAGATTCGTCAACCTTTGGAATATCGGACTCAGAAGCTTTAGAAACATCTTCAATAGATTTCTCAGCAGCCTCAGAAGATTTAGGGGCTTCACCCTCAACATTCTTTCCTTTACCACTCACTGCTAATTCTTTCTCAGACCTTTCTTTTGCTTCTTGTTGTTCCAGACGATCATATTCTTTGATGAAATCAATTCCCAGAGAGTTAGATAAAACTTTCTGCAACCTGATGAATCTTCGATCGTTTAGAGCTTGGATTGACTTTAACTATGTAATTTCTGTCTGCATCTTCTCATTCGCATCTTGTAGACTTTCGATCATTGCTTTAATATATTCACGTTCATTCTCTAATACTTTCACTTTATCGTCTAGCATTTCTTTCTCAACATTGCTTTGATTCATCTTTTGAATAAGCTCTGCTTTTTCAACTTCATTTTGTGCCACTTTGTCTTCTAATACCTTCACACGCTTTTCCAGAAGTTCAACATTCGTCTCTGGAAAGAAATCATTTAGATCTTGCAGGCTAATCGGACCACTATGCATATCACCAAATATATTAGGTCCTGAAGATTTTGGTGTTGACTTTGGAGTCGCAACCTTTGGTGTTGACTTCCTTGGAGTAGAACTTTCTAAATTTGAAGTCGTTGGAGCAACTGGTGATTGAGTAATAGGTACTTCCACAAAACTAGACACAGGAGGTTCTTGTGTAGCTCCTGGCCTTTCAGCTTCTGATGAAATAATCACAGGAGGTTCTTGTGTGATTTCTGGACGTTCAGCTTCACTTATATCAACAACAGGAGGTTCTTATGTGGGAGGTTCTTGTGTAACTCCTTTCTCCTGTGTGGCAGAAGGTTCTTGTGTAACTTCTGCGCTTTTCAATGTTCCTTTATATCTTTTGTTGACTGCTTTTTGAGCTTTCTTTGATTTCCTCTTACCTTTTGTCTGAGGAGACCCTGTAGTCTTTGTCGAAGAAACAGTTGTAGACTTTACACGTTTAGTTTTCTTTTTTGGTCTTTCCTCATCAGATACATTCTTAAGGTTTGGATCGAAATCAACATCCTTTTCCTTATCTTTTTCAGCTACAATTTCTGCTACTGTCTTTTCAGGTTCTTTCACCTGTTCTTCGTCAGAATCATCATCTTGTTCAGAAGTTGCTGAAATAACATCTTCCTGAGTCGTCTTAACAGTTTCCTGACTCTCAACAACTACTGCAACACTAGAACCTGCTTCGCCCAGGTTCATCTTCGTCAACGAGCATAGTTTCAATTTTCCTTGTAGCTCATTTCTTCTTAGGCTTATCAGCTTCTGCCTTTAAGAACCACTCACTTCTAGCTTTTGGCTTGAAGTCTTTGAACCATTCCTTCTCAGCGTTAAACTATTTCTCATCGTCGCTACCATCTTTCCTCCATTTATTGTCTGGTAGCGCAATGTAGTTAGCATCTTTAATAGCTCCGAAAACTGGTTTTGCAACAGGAGCTGATGCTTGCTTCTGAAACTTTATGAGCTTCTTCACTGTTGTTTCATCAAGATGAACTAGATACAACACATCGTTTGGATCTCGTGCTATATTTTTGAACTTTTCATCAATCAACATTTGTACGAATCTCGGATAAAGACAAAGTCTTGAATCTTCCATATTCTTGGACATGTGTGTGAAAACAAGCTTAGAAAAGTTGAACAAATTCTTCAGAATAAGTGCCGTTGCCATGCAGGCTAACTAATATTGCACGTCGTCAAGACCAGCCTTGCGATGACTGAATGTGTGAATAATAGCATGCATCAGGAGCTTGTAGGGGTTAGGCACTTCCCCTTTATTCAAGTTGGTTTATTCACGCTTCCTTTGTAGCCCATTCGAAAGAAACAACCACGAACCATATTTTCATCGAGATAAATTGGATCATCTTTGTTATCGTTGAATTGTAACACTCTGCGTATATCATCTTCAGTCACAGAAATCTTCTTAACCTCATTTCCAACTTGCACTGATGAGTTAATCATTTTCTGATCATCACTAAGCTTCGCATTTGTCCAGAAATGAAAAGTGTGTGATCTATATGACACTGTGCTCTGTGATAGCCCGGTGAATAGGACTTTCTTCCAAAAACTTCAGAATACTTTCATACTCTTTCAAAGATGGACATATCGATCTGTCGAGCGTAATACATGTGTTGTGCGTCTTAGGAGACTCTACTGAGATTACTCTTGCTGGTTCTTACGCCTGAAAAGCGACACAAAATACTTAGTACGCTTTACGAGAAAAATCACAAAATTTTTACCAACATATTCATCAAGTTCGGGCGAACTTGATATATGTGTTAAAACATTCTGTTTTATTCAAGTTCGCCTGAACATGTGACATACATGTTCAACAATTTTCAAATGCAAGTTTGGGCGAACTTACACATATCTCCTCACACAAATTTCCTAAGTTCGGTTGAACATGTTATTATATCATTTATTCATGGTTTAGTTAAACAAGTCCTTTATGCAAGTTCGGCCGAACTTGTTGTCTCCTTCAACTCACCAAACCTGCTCAGACCTATTCATGACCATTTTAAAACAATCAAACACATTTTTATGGTCGTTTTTAGTCGATTATTATGAATTGAAGATCAATTTGATCCATACCAACTTAGATCTATCAAATTTTTAAGTTTCTGATTCAAAATCCTAGATCTAGTTCAATCAATGGTTCAATGATCGAAGTTATACCTCGGCTATTGTAGTTGGTGTGCCAATCACCAAAAACAATCAACAATTGGGCAGTATAACGACTTATTTTTGTCACAATCGCGAAATCGCTCTCAAGAGTTCAAGTTCGCTTAGATGTTTGAAATCAGACAAATGAGTTCGGCCGAACTTGCTGAGTATAAATACTCTGGGCTGAGCCCATACTTACAAGCCCAATAGAAGTCCGAGCGAACTTCTGTTTTAAACTACCAGCCATTAACTAGCAAGTTCGGTCGAACTTGCTTAAATGTTCAACTTGTTCAGTTTAGCAAGTTCGGCCGAACTTGCCAAACACAAATTCAGAATTTTTTCAATTTTTACATTTTAACCCTTGAACTTTCCAACTTTTTACTAGTTATGAAAATCCACTCAGTTGACCAAGTCCAAGTTAGTGACCTTGGTTAACCGATTTGTCTGCCGAGTCCAAGTTGATGACCCCGGTTTGACCCGTTACGAACAGACTGTAGATATTTTCAAAATCAAAGTTTCAAATTAATGAATTTTTTTGTTTTGACTTTTCAGATTTTAACAGATTAGCTCCCAGCCCGTTGTCAAAGAGATTCCCACCAGTTCTAGCATCTTACCAGACTTCGAAGACCCGTTCTCCAACATTGGTTTGCTGAAAACAATGTAGAAATAAAATCTTTTTGAATTTTTGTAAGTTTATGCTAAAACGCACTGAAAATATTTTTGGTTTTAATCTGTAAAGCTGATAAACTATGTACAGGACAAAGTAAACTATGTACAAACATATTTATAGACATATTTTTGTGAATTCGTGTCTAAAGGATCATATCAGTTAATTGAGACATATCACCAGTACCGTTGACCTTTAGATGACTTTAAGCTTTAAACTTGTTTACCTAGATTGTCGATATGTTTGTCCACTTAAACTTTACCATGTTTCTCAACTATTTCAAGATATGTTAAGGTATGAATTATGAAAACTTGACTTATCTGTGTTTCCCACTTCTTGAATATACTCCCATATCAAGATTCCCTAGATTTCATCTTACAGGTGAATATAGCGTAATTGATATATGTATTGGAGCAATGCGATACCTTGAGAGCTCAGGTTAGTACTACCGTATAGACAAAGAGATGAAGACTCGTCTTTAAAGTGGTTCCACTTAAGGAATCTTTTTAGCACTGCAAATGATTAGATCTTTCGATTCATTTCAATATTGAATGCAATTTGGGAATTTTTGGCGAAAGTATTATAGAAGTTCTAGGCCACTGCTTCCCCAAAATCAGAAGAACTTGTATAATACCCCAGATATCAACTTTCTATAAAGACCTCGTATCTCAGAATCAGGCAATCTCTCAAACGAAATTTCGGAGTACTAAATCCATATATCCAAGATGTCTTAAACCACAAGATTAAGCAGTTGCTAAATTTAGTTTATATCTCGAAAACAGTTTACTGAACGTGTTAAGCCTATCGACACATCCACAGTAAGACTCGTTTATTACTTTTAAACTTTCCATTTCTTTAGCGTACTTTGATAGTCCACTGATGTACTATCATTTCCTTTTTGTGACATCGAATTCTTTTTGTCTTTTTCAATGTTTTTGTACATTTTTTTAAAATTTTCATATGTTTTTGTATTTTCCCAAACATTTCTCCCCCTAAAATCAAAAACATATTTTTTTGGATTTTAGATTTTTAAGAAATACTAAAGTAGAAAGATATTTAAAACCATACAAACCAATGCAGATTACGTGAATTCATCATCCGATCCGTATTCAACCTCAGCTTCTGCACCTGTAAGCAAATTAAGTCACATTAGATATTTAAATCTTGTTAATGGAAATGCTTTGGTATAAAAATCAGCCCTTTGTTCGTCGGTGTGGATTTTTCTATTCGAACCAATTTCTTTTCGTAACAGTCACGAATGAAATGGTATCGAATTTCAATGTGTTTTGTACGTGAGTTATGAACCGGATTTTTAGTTACATCGGTGGCTGCTTTGTTATCTACAAATAAAGGCGTGTCAAGAAACTGCAGACCATAATCCCTCATCTGTTGCTGAATCCAAAGGATTTGAGAGCAACAGCTGGAAGCAGAAATGTATTCCGCTTCACAGGTTAAGAGAGAGACCGTGGTCTGTTTCTTACACTGCCACGTTACCAAACGTGTGCCAAAGAACTGGCATCCTGCAGTTGTAGATTTCGAGTTTAGTTTGTCCACTCCGAAGTCCGAGTCAGTGTATCAAGTGAGATCAAAATTGTCGTTCTTAGGGTACCACAGGCCGGTGCTTGGGTAACCTTTCAAGTAACGGAAGGTTCGCTTGACTATCTGCAAGTGTGACATTCGAGGACTTGACTGATATCTCGCACATAAGCATGTAGGATATATGATGTCCGGGCGTGATGCCGTTAGATACATCAATGAACCTATCATCGATCGATACAGTGTTTCATCAACTTTCATTCCCGTCTCATCTACGCAAATCCCATGGTTCAGTGTCAGCGGCGTCGAAAGCGTCTTCGAAGAATCCATTTCAAACTTTTTGAGAATGTCGTGAACATACTTAGTCTGATGAATGAATATCCTGTCTGAAAGCTGATCTACTTGAAGACCTAAGAAGAACTTCATTTCTTAGCATCAAGGATCGGTCCTACAAGTGGTATAAGAGCTAGAACAACCTGATTTGATAGTATCAAGACAATAACACTTCTATTTCATCTCCATTCTTCCATTTTTCTTAACTTTTTCATCAAAAATGAAGAATTCACGGTCAAAATCTTTTCAATTATGAATATATCATGTAAATACAACAAAGATAAACCCTTGAAAGATTGGAGACCAAATTCAACCGAATTGATGTCAAAATTTTGAAAAAACCATGTTTTGGAAAACCCTCATTTTCGAACTTGTTAGCCAAGTTCGACCGAACTTGTGCTAAAAAGTCACTTTTCAAGTGAAGTTTTAGCAAGTTCGCTCGAACTTGAGGTGTTTTTGAGGAGATATTTGTCAATTCGATCGAAGTTACAAGTTTTTCCCTGATTTTATATCAAGTTCGACCGAGCTTGTGTAATATCAAGGAAATTCTGAGTAAGTTCGCCCGAACTTACAAGATCATAATCAAATCTTTGACAACAAGTTCGACCGAAGATCTAAAGCAAAATTTTCAAAACAAATATCACAAGTTCGACCGAACTTGTGATAAACTCAAGAATTCTTCATTTCAAACTACAAGTTCGACCGAACTTGAAGTAGGACTAATTGTTTTTAAAGTTTTTGAGATTTTTCAGTATACACGTTTCGTTATTCACAATGGATGATATTCAAAGAGCTTTCATGTCCGGAGCTAGTTTGTCAAATGCCAACGTGATCCATAAAGTCAATCTTGATAACGAAATGGGCACGACTGTTAAACCGCCCAAGCTAATGAGCATGGACGAGTATGAAGCATGGAAGGAGAAGTTTACATATTGGGTTCAAGCCATGCACTTTGCAGGCTGGGTGTCGATTAAAAGAGGTTACACTGTTCCGGTGGATGAACACCAGCAAGTTCCGGAAAAGTACAATTACACGACTGTATAGAAAGACGAATACATTGCTGAGTAAAAGATGATCAGTCTTATCCAACAATCCGTCAAAGAAGATATTCCCGTCTTGCTACCGGAATACACAACAGCAAGAGATCTCTGGCTCTCACTTCAAAAGAAGTATCAAGGAAGCTGGAGATGATCAAGAGCAAGAAGGCTCTCATTATGAAAGAGTTCGACATCTTCAACATGCTGAAGGGTGAAACCATGAAGCAAATGATTGAATGCTTCTGTCATCTTAAAGTCCAAATGCGAAGACACGGTCTTGAGAAGACGGAACAAGAGTACATCAACAAGCTTGCTGACGCTCTACCAGATGGAGAATGGACTACTTATCTTATGGTTCTGAAGGAAAGTGATAAATGGGAATTCATTAAGCTTTCAACATTTATCGATAAACTCGAAGGTCACGAAATGGAACTCTTGAAGATTGCAAAGTCAAAGAACGCTAATGTTGTTCAAGACGTTGGGTTGTATTACAAGAGTGGAATGCAAGATAACATTTCAAGTCTAAAGATTCAGACATCATTCAAGCGAGTTTAAATTCTTCGAACAATTCGCAGCAGAATCAGAATCAGTCATATCCTCAATATGATCAAAGTCCACAGTCTTCATTCTCAAGTACTGGTTCAAATTCATCTTATCCAAGTCAAACAAATCAGAATCAACAAACAAATTCTTATTGGAATGTATACAAATGCAACATCGCAGTGAATTTGAACAATGTTGTTTCGGAACAAGTTGCTAAACAACATATGTCACTTCTTGCCATTGTTCTGTAGTCATACGAAAGTCTTGTAGCCGGTAAAATTGGAAATCCCGAAATGACGGCAGAAGATTATTGGCAAGTGGATAAAGAAGAACTCGAGTTGATGGATATCAAGTGGTGTTTAGCATCTATCATTTGAAGAGTCACAAAGTTTGTTGCTCTCACTAGCCGAGATATCGGAAACTCAAGCAACAAACTGGGTTTTGACAAGACAAAAGTAACATGCTTCAGATGTCGCCAAAAGGGACATTTTAAGAGAGAGTGCAAAATTCCTGAAGCAACGGGAAATCAAAGTCCATTCGAAGGAGGCAATGAGTATTACAAGAAATCACTTCAGTACAAACCTTTCCCGAAGAAGACTCAGGTTGAAATTCAAGAGAAACCGAATAGCAGTAACATTGAAAAACTATGGTTGTATCAAACGAAGATGACGGTTTCGACTGGAATTCTTACATCGGTAAGAAGAACGGAGTTGCATTAATGGCTGAAATTGTTGAAGATACTTCTGCAGAAGAAGCAGCGACTTTGGAGAATATTCTGCTGGAACAATATCTACAACAACAACGTGAAGAAGAGGAGTATATCCACATGCAGAAGCAAGGAATTTTATCTCTTAATTCCTGTGAAAATTTTGCAGGTCACTTTGATGGAAGTTCTCAGGAACAAGTTCCCGAGAAGAAATCAACCGATGAAGTAGTCATTGATGTTACTCAAGAAGTGAATGCCGAAAACCTCAAGGACATTGCCAACAAAGCATTGATGGCAAATCTAACCAAGTTAGCTCCAGAGGTAAATGAATTCATCAAAGTACAAATTGTAGAGGTTGAGAAACCTTGTACAAAATATACCGAATCATGTTCTGAGTGTGCCGAAAAATCAAAGATCATCGCTGAAAACAATGTGCATAATGAACTTTTGAAATATGATTATTGCACAATGAAGGAAGCGTATGATAAAATGAAAAATGATTATGGTAGGCTTGATAGAAATAACATCGAACAACATGATACCATAAGGATGTTCAAAGGAACAGTAATGGATAAGCAAAAAGCGATTAATATCTATATTAACACCATTTCTGAAACTAAGCAACAACTCCAGGACATGACAATTGAAACAGAGCGTGTTCAACAACTTTTGAGAAGTTGCACCTGTAATGCATATGTCATTGATCACATCCTTCCGACAATTCCATCGGAAGGATAACCTAAAAAGAAAATTGGTAAAGAATACAACAATGTTCCTCCACCCCTATGCGATAAGTATTGTCGCAAATCCGCTGATGGGATTGGTAAGGCACTCAATATTGAGTTGTTATCTGAAAAGAAAACTGAGTTGCCATAGAACATTGATGTAATCTATACTAAAACAGATGATGACAATGCTGTGGTTAAAAAGGTTGTTGAAAATGTTTTGAACGATTCTGATGAAGGCAGCTTTAAAAGCGCCGACTCGAGCTCAAAGAATTCTGATTCACAGTCCGAAGATGAAGATACATCATCAGAGAATGATCTATGTGATGATCCTAATGTTGTCATGTACAAGATTAAGGAATCTGATAGATTATACTTTGATGACAGTTTTCTGAGTCAGAACGTGAAAGAAGAATTGTTAGACAAATTCTTTAAACTCGTGGAAGTCACATCAGGTGATCTGGAGATCAATGAAAAGAAATTCTATTCCAAACCTAAAAGAAATAACTACCGACAGAATGGTGGTGATCATCCGGAAAACCGGAGAGCTGGTTGGGATTAGAGGAATTAGATGAACCTAAAAAGAAAGTGTCACCATTTCATGAATACAAGAATAAAAACATGAATTTTGTATATGGGACGAACATGGTTCATGAAGAAAGTTTTATCGGGAAACAATCAAACGATGAGTTTAAGAAACAGAAAGAACTTCGAGATAAAGCCAAAATTGCAAGTGGTGCCAAAACAAGTGGTGTAAAACCCATAAAAGGACATCCACATGATTCTCGGACTTGTTTCAAGTGAAACGAAATTGGTCATATTGCACGTTATTGTCCGAAATCAAAGACGGCTTATCTTCAAAGGAAAGAAAGTTCAAATGTTGTGAAACCAAAGCAACCAGTGTTTGTAAAACCTGCAAAGATTTTAAAAAGAAATGAATCAAAAGCTGAAGTCAAACCTAAGTTTGAAAATTCAAGTTTTGAAAAAGGTGAAACTTCAAAGGCTAATGAAAACAATTTTTACATCAAGAAGGCTAACATAAAATCTCAAGCCTGGATTGCAAAGAAACGGTCAACAACATCTGAGATTACTAAGTCTGAGTTTGTTAAGACTAGTGATAGCATGAAAGAATCAAAATCTGAAATCATAATTGAAACCACACCTGAAAATGTCAAAACTACAAGTGGTAACAATTCAAAAGATAAAAAGACAGTAAAGTTTTCAAACATAAACATCATAGAAAATCCAGATGATGAATATGAATTTGATTATGCGGATGAGTGTGGATTCGATTATGCTGATGAGTGTGAGTTTGATTTTGATGATGGTTATCCAATTCAACCCAAGACCAAACAAGCTTGGGTCTCGCTTTTTAAATAGATTGTTGAAATGTGCAGGGGCTCCAGAGATCCGTACTTTCTAAGTGGATTTTGGATAGTGGAACGTCTAGGCATATGATGGGAATGAAAGCGTTGCTATTCAAAATAAAAGCTATCAATGGTGGATATGTTGGATTTGCAGGTAACCAGGGTGGAAGGATAGTCGCCGAGGGAAAACTCTCCATTGGTGTCGTTTCATTCGATCGCGTGAATTATATTGCAGAGTTGGAAAAAATCTTCTAAGCATATCGCAGATTTGTGACAAGAAGTTCACGGTGTATTTCAATGACAAAGAATGTATTATCTTGAAGCCAGGATTCAAAATTCCAGATGAGTGGATTCTGATGCGAGCACCTCGAGAGACTGATCTATATGTTGTTGATATGGGCGTCGCTACCACTTCATCAAAATCAGCACAATGTTTTGTGACAAAAGCTACTGAAAATGATTCTATTCTTTTGCATCGTAAGATGGGGCATATTCATTTGCGAAAAATGAATTACTTGGTTCATAATGATCTTGTAGATGGTGTAAATCTTCGGAGCTTTCATATGACTGATCACTGCTTAGAATGTAAAAAGGGAAAGCAGATCAAGAAATCTCATCCGAAGAAAATTCTAAACTCAATCAAGTTGCCATTAGAACGTCTCCACATGGATTTATTTGGTCCTGTAAATGTTCGAAGCATCACAGGAGACTTATATTGCTTGGTCGTGACAGATGACTATTCGAGATATTCTTGGGTATTCTTTCAGGAATCAAAAGACGAAACGTTAGAGAACTTGGTTATTTTATTCAAGAAACTCGAGAACCTTTATCATCTGCCGGCCAGACGCATTAGAAGTGACAATGGCACAGAGTTTAAGAATAACAAAATGAAGGAATTCTGCAACGCAAAAGGGATTTTGCACGAGTTTAGTGCTCCCTATACTCCATAGCAAAACGGAGTAGCTGAACGGAAAAACAGAACTTTGATTGAAACTACGAGAACCATGCTTGCAGATTCTAAACTTCCAATCAGCTTCTGGAGTGAAGCGATTGCTGCGGCTTGCTACACGCTAAACAGAGTTCTCACTGTCAAACCAACAAAGAAAACATGTTTCGAGATGATAAACCGACGGAAGCCAAATTTGAAATTCTTAGAACCATTTGGTGCGCCATGCACTACAATCAACCAAGATGGCAAATTCGGAGCTAAATCTCTTGAGGGTTTCTTCGTCGGATATGCGAGTCCGTTAAGAAGAGTATATGTTCCTTCGTTGAGAAAGGTTATTGAAGCATAGCACGTGGATTGTTTCAACTATACGGATCCTATTCAAAGGAGAGGTGACGCGCGGCTATTTAACTATCAAGACCTTTGGAAGTCATTCGACTTGCCGGAAGAACCATCTGACGAAGAAGTTGCAGCGTTATACTATCTTCACCAGTCAGCGAATCAAGAACAAATCATTAGACCAATTGTGGTTAGTCAACCCACATTGGATTCTTCATCTTTCGGAGCAGGTCCAAGCAATAGCAGTGGTGTTCAAGTTGAAAATACTTCTAAAACAGAAGTAACACCTGCTACACCTTTAGTGAATGCTTCTAATGAACCAGAAAACACAACGGTGCCCAGTACGCCTCAGAATTAGAATTCTGATTCAGATGAAGCACAGACTTTTGATTCTGATGATGAAACTTCATCGGATGAAGAAGTTGAGCAGATTTCTAACCTGTTGAATCAATCTGCTAGTCCGAGAAATCAGAACGAAGCTTCAACAAGTACTCCTAGTGTTGATATGAATAGTGATCTGATTGTTTCAAATCAGCAAAGCTCAGTTGATGTTCCAACATAAGAAATGCCGCGATCATATTCGTACCATCCTTCGACGAATATTATAGGAGAACTACAAACTGGTGTGCGTACATGAAACCATATAAACAAATAACTTAATTGTTTCTACACCCGAGTTGTACTAACTCAGAATTACTGCTACTACTCATGTTTCATTTCTCAAATAGAGCCAAAGACAGTTAATGAGACTCTAGCAGACGAGAATTGGGTGATAACATCCATAATAGCGGAAATATTACGTCGTGTTTACCAATAGACAAGAATTAATCAGTTAATCATCAGTTTCATTGATTAAACATCAAGAGTACAAACTGACAGAGCTTCGCCTCCAAAATGCCAAAGTTACAAATGAGAGAGGCTAGCTAGCTTTATATAGAGATGCAAGTTCGCCAGTGGGAGACACAAGTTCGCCCGAACTTGCCTAAGCAAGTTCGGCCGAACATGTCCTAACATGACACACATGGGCGAACTTGTCCTCATTCTACATAAGTACAACATTCAACTAGCCTATTCAGCTCTATACTATACAGACTCGATATAAGACTAAGACATAGACATTATGCACCAACACCCGGCTATTTAGGCTACACCGTACAAATGTAACACGCGACATGAATGAATAAAAGGCTGTATTTTATTATTTATGATGTTTAAATATGGTATTTGATGTGTTGGTAAATCCAAAGTTTGATAAAAAATTGTGTTGGCAATATTAAGATAAACGCTTATCGCGTAACGGTTAAAATACGAAACGAACATCGGTGACCACTGAATAATGTTAAAATACTAAAAATAGTCCGTTATAATTGAAATAATATATTTAATTACATTCGTGAGGAAAAATAATTTAAAACGCTAAGAAAATCTATTTTTCGAGTTTAAGCGCGTACTGCGCGATATTGCGCGTAACTGACAAAGTACTGTCAACACAGCCAGTCCAGGGCAGCTAATAATTATTATAGTAATAATTTGACAAGTTTATTTTTATAGAATAATAAAAATAAATTAAAACGCTTAAAATCCCCTTTTTGCGAATTTAAGCGCGTACTGCGCAACACAGCGCGCATACTGCCAAATACCGACAACGTAGCCGGTCAAGTCAAATAAAATATTGGTTAGTGATATTTTTTTGAGTTTATTTTTATAGAGCATTGAAAATAATTTAAAACGCGTTAAAACACAATTAAAATGCTAGATAAAACACCCGGTATCTAGTAAAATACAAGTTTTTAACATATAACTTGTATATATATGTATATATACGAAATATATGTGTGTATGGGCGAAAGGTGGCAGCCATTTGAGGCTTCATCTCTCTCTCTCTCTTCCATGTGTGGACATGGGGAAGAGTTACAATGATTACACCTTTTATATAAACCTTCCATAATCTCACCAAATCCAACACAACCAAAATTCAAATCACTCTCTCTTCCTTTGCTTATTCTCGGCCAAAACCACCCAAGAGCACCACCATTTTCATTTTCTTTCTAAGTTCTTGAAGATTCATAAGCATTTCAAGCTTGTTTCAAGGTGTTTTGAAGATTTAAAGGTGTTTCAAGCAACAATCAAGCTCCATATCGCCAACCCTTGTTCAAAATCTATCAAAAACTTGAAGGTATAAGATTCACTTTAAAAACCTTGTTCATGAATCTTAATGATGTTGATGATGATGGAAGTTTCTCTTGTTCTTGGATTTTAACACTAATTTGAAAATAAACACAAATGGGTATAGCCGTATGTGTGTATATATGTATATATGAGAGTTGTATTTTGATTGTTGATTGAATCTTGTATGATAAGATGTGAAAGGTGATGTGTTTATGATATTGGAATGTTCTAAAAAGGGGTTTTAATCATAGTGATGGATTTGTAAAAATAAGAAATGGAATCATGTATATATACATGTATATGTGCCCCGTGTGTATGTATACATATGCATGCATGTGTGATTTTGAGGTTGATGGATTTAAATGTGGAAGAATATATGTTATGTCTTGCATTTAATATTAGATGATGATGGTCATATGACGATGATGTTCTTGAATAGATGAACATGAAATAAATATGATATTGAATGCATACGAGACTATGTAGGATGATGGTAACATGATATGGATGCATTATATGCTTGTACATAAGCATGGATGTGATTATATGGCCATGAAATGATGAACAAAGTGCGTTTTGATAATAAATAAGTTTTGATCAGATTATAAAGCAAAAAATAATGTTATAGAAGCGTAAAATGGTATGGAACTTTGACATAAAGTTTACTAGCTTTGCTTGTTGTACTATGTGCTTAAAAGTGTTGTAAAATGTGTGAAATCGCATGATTTATGTGACCTACACAAAAACTGCACTAATCTAATTATAACCATCATTTTATTCAGTATATAACATGTATTGTGTTAAAATATGAAGTTGTTTCGAGTTCGGGTGAGCTCCCCTGGGTGGTGGCTCACAAATGCACACATCACAATGAGGTCTAGTAGTCTACTTATAGTCCCTGAGCCTTGTCCTCCAAGAAAGCTCCTCTTGCTTGGAAAACCTACTAAACACGCTAAAACATACAAATAATAAAGTCGCTAAATAATGTCGGTTTAATTGATAACATCATTCTTCATTTTGGCCCAACAATATTCCCCCGAGAATGATGCTATCAATTCTTCAAATGATCTTCAAAATAAATCTGGCGTCGTCTTCGAATCTTCACAAATCGGCTAAATACCCAAAATCTTCATTGTCATTTCCCCCGCAAATGCAGACCCTCCTATATCTTGTCGATCAAAGCTCCTTATCTTATTTTTGAAGATACAATTGTAATAGGCATATGATAGGGTTCGAACTCCAATGATAAAAATGAAATAATTAGCTTCACTATGAGGATCTTCAACTTTGTCAGATTGCATTTAGCTCCTGATCCACCGCTAAACTCGCCAAATACCAAAAATCAACGGCCCAAAAATATATAATAAAGTCTCTTGAAACATTCCACAGTCGCTAATCAACAAATAAAGTCGTCGTGAGTTTGCCAAGCAATAATCAGCCGAACATGCAGATAAGGAGGCCCAAACAGTTAACCGTATGAAGATCCACTCAAAATACAGTTACGTTACTGTAATATTTTCCATAACCCAAGTTGGCTAGCATGAATATCCAAGTTGCTGGCGATGTAACAGATGAATACCCAAACTCGCAAGTGCTAAGTCCAATTCAATCAATTTTGATTTCATACATGGATGCGTGGCCCAATAAAAATAATCCAATAGTGCGGCCCAAAGCTAAACACTTATGATGACCCATGATAAAAACCAATTCACCATACTACAAAATTAATTCTATACCTGGCGGCACACGTGAATTGGGTGGCTCCATAAACCTTTACCTTGACTTGTCACATGTGGTCTAGTAATAATTAAATAATAGCCCAAAGAACACCGTTGTAATCATCGAATATAACAATTGTCTTTTCTTGTAGGCCCAAGGAATATTATCAGACCTCATAACTTGTGCCAATCATTGGCCCAGCATGCACCCAAGCCCATGCAATCCTTGTGTTGGCAAATCCTAGCCGATAACATGAAACGCAACCGTCAAGTTCTCACCGGAAAGTAAACCCACCGTTAAATATGATCGGAGAAAAAATTGTGTTATCTCCAGTCATCTTCAGCTAGAGCCGCCATTTACGTTAGCCGTCGATTAGGCAAGTCCGGCCACCACCAAGCGTAACAGTCGACATCACCTTCATCAGAAAGGATTCGGCTATAAACTTCAAACTCTCTCTGTATGAAACATACCAGAACCATCTCCATACACCATCAAACCACCGCGGTTGACTAGAGAACCACTCTTGCCGGTAACCAAACCTTATTCACCTGGTAATAGAAGTCACCGGCGACCACATGACCGGAAGCTCAATATTCGATAACTCACATATCTTTGATGAGCATAAAAAAAGACCATCGAGACCACACCAAGCTTTTGTTTCATCGATCAACCCGAGTAGATACAGATCCGAATAAACATTCACGACATCCTTAGGTTCTAACCATAACACCATGATTCTTGAAAGAAAAACATCTACAATCTTTACAAAGCACTATCGATGTCACCTTCAGAACCGGCTCCCATTGTGAAAACCCTAGCCGCCACCCTCATGTTCATACCTTAAATCAAGAGTCCGAACCAGGAAACACCATAGGAAGTCGCTAATCATTTTAGAATAGAAGATAGCTCAATGATGGATTTGTAAAAATAATAAATGGAATCATGTATATATACATGTATATGTGCCCTGTGTGTATTATACATATGCATGCATGTGTGATTTTGAGGTTGATGGATTTAAATGTGGAAGAATATATGTTATGTCTTGCATTTAATTTAAATGATTAGATGATGATGGTCATATGACGATAATGTTCTTGAATAGATGAACATGAAATAAATATGATATTGAATGCGTATGAGACTATGTAGGATGATGGTAACATGATATGGATGCATTATATGCTTGTACATAAGCATGGATGTGAATATATGGCCATGAAATGATAAACAAAGTGCGTTTAGATAAAAAATAAGTATTGATCAGATTATAAAGCATAAAAATAATGTTATTTGAAGTGTAAAATGGTATGGAACTTTGACATAAAGTTTACTGGCTTTGCATGTTGTACTATGTGCTTAAAAGTGTTGTAAAATGTGTGAAATCGTATGATTTATGTGACCTACACAAAAACTGCACTAATCTGATTATAACCATCATTTTATTCAGTATATAACATGTACTGTGTTAAAATATGAAGTTGTTTCGAGTTCGGATGGTTATGGTAACGTTTGACGCAAAAGTATGCGGTAAAAACGGTAAAAATCGCCTTTTTAAGAGGTTTTTACGAAACTGTTTTAGATCAGTAACTAAACTGATATTTTTGATATAAATATAAGTATTTTAACTTATATTAAGTTTATTTGGTGTTTGGTTAGTCATATGTGACTTCCGACGCCCGAAAACGTTATCGAATCGCTAAAATACGCATTTTCAATGTACACTAGAATGGGTTGTTCATGGGTGAACCTTATGTGTTTAAATGTGTTATGTGATTTAAAAATGTGTATATGATAATATGTTAAGTGTTGACATGATAGCGGGAATTAAGTCTATGCATGTACGCTTGTATGTTTAAAATGGTAGAATCGGTAAAATCGCGTTAAATGTGTAACTTACTTGTTGAGCATGAAAATTGATACGTGGGTTAACTTAATAAGTTATTTCATGTATGCATGCTTTAAAAATGATAAAGTGTATGAGTTAACGAGATTTCGCATGTTATGATATTGTGTAAATGTGCACGTTTATGTATATATATTACGACGCGCAAATCATAGACATATAGTACTTATAAACGAGAGTGTTAACGGATATAACATTAAGGTCACCAATAAAATCGTTGAAGTCGCAAAATCTTAAATATATATATATATATATATATATGAACTCATATATATATATATATATATATATATACATATTAATATGCCAACCTAATAAAAAATATTGACTTTTTGAGAAAATCTCAAAGTTGTGTGAAAATTATAAGTATTGGAGAAACTTAGGAATATTGTGAAATATTGGTTAATAAATCGTTCCTACATATATTAGGACGTGTAGAATCAAACTGTGGGATCGTGTTAATTTAATTACGCACCCAAAGGTGAGTGTCGCTAAACCCCCTCTTTTACGGTTTTGTATATGTTTTGGGGGAAGAACACGTGTTAAAAAGGATTAAAAATGTTTTTGAGTAAAACATACCTTGCATATATAAATTGTATATTTTCATGGAAAATATATGATTTTGATGATATCAATATGTTTCGGGTAGAAACGGTTTTGTGAATAAATATGTTTCGGGGATGAAACGGGGATTTTACGGTGTTTTAGAGAAAACAACCGTGTAGATTTAAAAATGCTTAAATCTAAAGTTGTGATGAATTAGCTCGGTCTTAAGAGAGTAAGTACCGGGTATGGTTTACGTTTCGGTGGGAACTTCGGGGAATTCGTACAACATGAAATATTAAATTTATCATCTTAGTAGGATATATATATATTGTTCATGAGGCAAGCGATATAGATAGCCCGTTATGGGCACGTGCGCAAGTATTGTTGTTTAATCATTTAAGTATTGAACACGTAGAATTGTTGGTAGATCTATCGGGTTGACTACCACGTCGTGATCGGTCTCTCTGATCAAGTCAAACGACGAATTGATATTCTATTATAGTCTAGTCTTGATTATACCCTTATTGTTAATATATAGTTCGTATTGTCTTGCAAACATACGAGTCTGAACATTTGATGCTATCAATTTAATATGTAAAACTTGGGAAGATGCTTTAGATCGAAGGTTTCGGGAAAACGCTTGCGACGGCTGACCCATGGATTTTATTAAGGAAATAAATAAACTATCGAAAATATTATTTGGATGTTTTGATGATAAACACATAATTAGAAAGTTTTCCTTGTTTTAAATTTGAATATGTGAGCTCACCCTCCTTTGTGTTGACACTTGATTTTAACGTGTTGTTCAGGTACTTGAGCATGGCTTCGGGAATTATGGCGTATCTTGTTGTTTGTTGATGCATGGTTGTTTTGAAAATGTTTTGGACAAACTTTTACAACTTTGGGACCTATGTAATAAGATCCATAAGGATCAAAAACAACTTAACTGTGGTGTGGTTGTGACGTACTTTAAACTTTATGTTTTAAAAACTATGTTTTAATTAAGTTAAATGTCCAACATTAACAATGCATCGTTCGACAAGATATTTATGGGCACCATTCCGTCACCGTTACGTTTGTATTTCTGCTGCGACGTTTTTGGGGTGTTATAGAAGTTGGTATCAGAGCCAATGGTTGTTAGCGAACTAGATGTTTTCAAGGGAAAACTCTAGACTTCAACCGACAAAATTTTGACATTTAAGTCCAAAATTCGCGAAGCCAAAATTTTTAATTAAACAAGGATTTTTATCATGTATGAGAACCATTGCGTGTTATTGTGCATACGTGTAATCTGTTTATTTGGGCCTTATGTGTTATTCTTCATTTGAACACACACTTACTTTGTAAGGTTATATATGTCACAGATGTCGCACGAGCACGAGGTCATCGAGATTCCGGACTCAGGTAGCGATCCAGAATTCAAGACTTCACCTAGATCCGTTTTACCAGAGGTACCCCTCATGATTCCATAGTTTGTTGATGCGGCTGGATTCGCTTCATCCTTCCATGTTAACCCTGCTGCATTCGCCAGCCAGGTTGACCCCTGTTATGCTTTTACAAGCAACGGTTGGATCGACGACGATGATGATGCTCCACCCTCGATTTACGAGACTAGGCAATCATCAGGTACCGTTCTAGTTATTGATGACGTGGATAGAGGTGTTCCATTGATCGGAGGATCTTATAGTATTGCACCAGCAGTAGACGCTACCATTGTTACGGCTCAGCCATTAGAGCCATTGGTCGTCTCATATACTGTCGATGCTGAGCCCACTACTGAGATCCCTCCACCCATTGTTACTGAGTCGTCATTTCCATCGATTGAGTCGCGCGCTCCTACTGCACCTCTTTTGGTCTACTTTCAACGTAGGAAGAGGATACGACCAACTGGAGACATCGCTTCAACTTCTAGAGTGAGACAACATCTGTTTCGAAGAAGCAGAAAGGAGTGTGGGTTAACCGATGCTCCCATTGTGACCGTCAGTTGGGGGCCATACGAGGCAATCTAGAGGCGACCAAGGAAAAGGTGAAGGAATTAGAGGGGCAGATGGATTAGTTTTATGAGCTGAAGGATTTGGATGACAGTGCAATGGATCAGATGCACTGGAGGATAGTAGAGTTGGAAGAGCTTGTGAGGAAGCTTCTAGAGTTTGCGGGTTTGAAGAAGTGATTGTCGTTGTTGTTTGTGTTGTTTGTTTTGTATGTCTCTTTTGATAAACCCTTATATTGGCTTGCATTCCAAATTTTTGGATATTTAGGAGGAAATTTCATCTAGACTTGTTATTGGTGGTTGATTATGTCACACCAAATTTTGGTTGGTAGTTGTACTATGAACAAGCATTGTAATTTCCATGATAAATATCAATGATATGGGTTCCCTTTTGGTTAAATTATTCTCATCATTATGTGGATGCATGTGTATTGTTTAGTCCACTATTATTTAATGATTGAAATATTTAAATAACGTCTTATGTTGATATTATTATTGCAATAATAGAAACGACAAGATGCCGCCAAAAGCGAGACAGGGTACTGGACTACCTACCACCCCAGAAGAGTTGGCACAACTCATAGCCCAACACGTTAATACTGCCTTGGAACAGTGTGAAGCCAACCAGAATATTGGGCAAGGACGTGGACGTGGTGCTCCGGGGCATGGTGAAGGAGATGGTATACAGATTGGAAACCCGCAAGGTAACATAATGATCGGAAAAGTTTTAGTAGTTCCTGTGTTATGATATAATCAGAGCGTGATCTTGATTTTTCATTTGTGAAAAGTGCATGGATGTACGTATAAAACATTCCAGGGCTGTAACCCACGATCATTTACCGGTGCTGAAGGGCCTCTTGAAATCACTAGATGGATCGAGAAGATGGAGTCTGTGATGGCCATCAACGGTTGTGCTGCTGATCAAAGGGTTAGGTATGCTTCGTGTTCATTTCTTGATGAAGCTTTATCCTGGTGGAACACTCCAGTTCAAGTTTTGGGCGAAGACGCTGCCTACAGTCTTACCTGGAACGAACTAAAAGAGATGCTTCTTAAGGAATATTGCCCGCGTAGTGAGATGCAGAAGATTGAGACTGACTTCTGGAATTTAACCATGGAAGACCTGAATGTCAGAACTTATACGTCTCGGTTCAATGATTTGGCTAGATTGGTTCCACGAATGGTCACTCCTAAATACGTTAAGATAGAGAGCTATATTTGGGGATTGTCGCCACAAATTCGCAGTATGGTTACATCAGCGAAGCCCACTACCACACTGGAAGCTACTACTCTAGCAAAATCATTAGCGGATGATGCTGCTCGCAAAAGTAGCCTTAATAAGAAAGAGGAAACTGGGAAGTCATTAGGAAATGTCAAGGCATATGGGAAATCTGACCGATCAGATCGTTCTGAGCCTAGATATGGGGATTCACAGAAGCGAAAGTCTGAGAGCTCAAGAAAGGATTCCGATGTGAAGCATGGGAGGAAACGCGATTCGGGGAAAGTATGTGGCTAATTCTTGTGGTTCGAGAAAGGATAATGCCAGGGATGGCGGAAGCGGTTCAGTAAAGAAGACTCACGGTGATGAGCAGGGAAAGTGTGCCAGATGTGGTTGAACTAGACATGTTACTCGTGAGTGCTATGCTAAGAGTACGTCGGAGGGAGTTAAGCTCGAGGGATGCTATGAATGTGGAGAGCAAGGACACTACAAGAGGAACTGTCCGAATGTGAAGGGTCAGAATGCCAAGGGCAAAGCTTTTGAGTTGAATGCTAGGAAGGCACGTGATGATCCTTCAGTTGTTACCGGTACGTTCCTAATCAATAACCATTTTGCGTTTGTACTATTTGATACTGGTGCTGAGTTGAGTTTTTTTCGAAAAACTTTGAACCGTTTCTGTGTTCTCAAACAAGTAAGCGAAGTAAAAAGTATTCGATAGAATTAGCAAATGGAAAATTGATAGAGACTAGTGAAGTCATTCGTGATTGTAGAATCCGGTTATGCGATCATAGTTTTAGTATCGATTTATTACCAGTGGAGCTAAGTAGTTTTGATGTAGTCGTTGGGATGGATTTGCTATCCAAGAATGGAGCTGAGATTATTTGTTCGGAGAAACAAGTGCGGATACCTCGTCTTGGTGGTGGTAAAACTTTAGTTGTTCATGGTGACCGATCGAGTCGAGTATCAGGAGTCGTTAGTATTATGAAGATGCACAAGATGTTGCATAAAGGCTATCCTGCGTTTTTGGTTAACGTAGTGGATACGAAGGCCGAAAGTTTTCCCTGAAGACTTGCCTGGATTGCCCCTGCGAGACAAATCGAGTTTAGAATTGATCTTGTACCTGATGCTGCACCGATTGCAAAATCTCCTTACATATTAACACCGTCAGAAATGAAAGAATTGTCAAATCAGCTTCAAGAGCTATTAGACAAAGGTTTCATACGACCAAGCTTTTCGCCTTGCGGAGCACCTGTGTTGTTCGTGAAGAAGAAAGATGGTTCCTTCAGAATGTGTATTGATTACAGAGAATTCAACTAGCTGAATATCAAGAATCGGTACCCTCTACCGAGAATCGATGATTTGTTCGACCAGCTTCAAGGATCAGGCTACTACTCGAAGATAGACCTGCGTTCAGGTTATCACTAGTTGAAGATTGCTAAGGAAGACGTTCCGAAGACTGCTTTTAGAACACGTTATGGCAATTATGAGTTCTTAGTCATGCCTTTTGGCTTAGCTAATGCGCCTGCAGTGTTCATGGATCTTATGAACAGGGTATGCAAACCCTATTTGGACAAATTCGTGATAGTATTCATTGACGATATACTAATCTATTCGCGAACCAAAGAAGATCATGAGCAACACTTGCTGGGTATTATAGAAGATTCGTTGAGAATTTTTCTAGAATAGCGTAGCCATTAACGCTATTGACCCAGAAGGATAAGAAGTTTGATTGGACAGAGAAGCAGGAGAAAGCTTATGTAGAAGGAGAAGTTGTGTAGTGCACCTATTCTATCCCTGCCTGAGGGAAATGACGGTTTTGTTGTATATTGCGATGCGTCACGTTTGGGCCTTGGTTGCGTGCTTATCTAGAAGGACAAAGTCATAGCCTATGCATCTAGACAACTGAAAGTGCATGAGAAGAACTACACAACTCATGATTTAGAGTTGGGAGCTGTTGTGTTCGCTTTGAAGATTTGGAGACATTATCTGTATAACACGAGGTGTACGATTTACACAGACCATAAGAGCCTCTGGCATATCTTTGATCAGAATGAACTCAACATGCGACATCGGCGTTGGGTAGAGTTACTCAATGATTACGAGTGTGATATTCGTTATCAACCGGGAAAAGCAAATGTTGTTGTTGACGCGATCAGTAGGAAGGAGCGGGAGAAGCCTCTGCATGTGCGTGCTTTGGGTTTGACCATATAAACGAATTTGACCAATCAAATTCGTAATGCACAACGAGAAGCTTTAAGAAATGAGAATCTGAGTAGAGAAGGTTTGAGAGGTTTGGAATGTGAACTGATACCAAAAGCGGATGAAGTAATGTACTTAATGAACCGAGTTTGGGTTCCACTTAGAAGGGTAACCTACATGAACTGGTTATGAAAGAGGCTCATAAGTCCAGATATTCGATTCACCCAGGTTCTACTAAGATGTATCAGGATATTAAGGAGTTATACTGGTGGCCGAATATGAAGAGAGATATTGTGGTGTATGTGAGTAAATGTCTGACATGCTCAAAGGTTAACGCTGAACATCAGAGGCCGTCTGGGCTTCTGCAGCAACCAGAGATTCCTAAATGGAAGTGGGAGCATCTTGCTATGGACTTTATCACCAAATTACCCCGTACGTCGCGTGGACATGACACCATTTGGGTAATTGTGGATCAATTGACGAAGTCTACTCATTTCTTGTCCATTAAGGAAACAGACAAGACGGAAAAGATATCGCAGTTGTACCTCAACGAGATTGTAGCCCGACATGGAGTGCCTGTGTCAATTATCTCTGATAGAGATGGACGATTTGACTCCAGATTTTGGCGATCTCTTCAAGAGTCGATGGGTTCTCGTTTGGACATGAGTACTGCTTATGATCCTCAAACGGATGATTAGAGTGAGAGAACCATTCAGACGTTAGAGGATATGTTGAGAGCGTGCGTGATTGATTTCGGTGGAAGTTGGGATACTCATTTGTCGTTGGCAGAGTTTTCTTACAACAATAGTTACCACGCTAGTATCAAAGGCGCTCCGTTTGAAGTGTTCTACGGAAGAAAATGTCGATCGCCCTTGTGCTAGGCTGAAGTTGGCGAAAGGCAACTAACCGGACACGAGCTTATCCAGGAAACCACCGACAAGGTTGTCCAGATCAAGGAAAGGTTGAAAGCTGCCGCCGATCGACATAAAAGTTATGCAGACAACCGAAGGAAACAGATGTAGTTTCAAGTCAGAGATCATGTTCTGCTGAAGGTGTCACCTTGGAAAGGTGTCGTGAGATTTGGTAAAGGGGAAATCTTAGCCCGCGTTATATAGGTCCTTTCGAAGTCCTCCCTTGAGTTGGATCGGTCGCGTATATGCTTAAGCTGCCACAGGATTTGAATGGAGTTCATGACGTGTTTCATGTTTCCAACCTGAGAAAGTGTCTATCAGACGAGACACTAATATACCCCCTGATGAGGTTCAAGTAGACGATAAATTGAGATTTATCGAGGAACCGGTAGAAGTTCTGGATGAGAAGATTCAGAAGCTTAGGAAGAGTCGGATTAAGTTGGTCAAGGTTCGCTGGAATTCCAAGCGTGGACTCGAGTTCACATGGGAACAACAGGACCAGATGCAACAGAAATATCCGCATCTCTTTAAGTCTAGTGCGACAACGAAACCTGTAGTGTAAGAATTTCGGGGACGAAATTCCTTAAACAGGGGGAGATTGTGACACCCGGCTATGTAGGTCTAAACGATCCGTTTTCAGTCTTGGTTCGGTAAATAAGAATGAGACGGGTGAATTTGAGCCATGAACCAACAAGAATAAACAAGACAGATAGAAACTTTAAGGATTGTAACAAAGAAAGTTTCATTAATTCGGATAAAGAAATACAAAGATAATCATCCACCCCAGGTGAGCTCCCCCGGGGTGGTGGCTCACAAATACACACATCACAAATGAGGTCTAGTAGTCTACTTATAGTCCTGAGCCTTGTCCTCCAAGCAAGCCGCCTCTTGCTTGGAAAACCTACTAAACACGCTAAAACATACAAATAATGAAGTCGCTAAATAATGTCGGTTTAATTGATAACATCATTCTTCATTTTGGCCCAACAATATTCCCCCGAGAATGATGCTATCAATTCTTCAAATGATCTTCAAAATAAATCTGGCGTCGTCTTCGAATCTTCACAAATCGGCTAAATACCCAAAATCTTCATTGTCATTTTCCCCCGTAAATGCAGACCCTCCTATATCTTGTCGATCAAAGCTCCTTATCTTATTTTTGAAGATACAATTGTAATAGGCATATGATAGGGTTCAAACTCCAATGATAGAAATGAAATAATTAGCTTCACTATGAGGATCTTCAACTTTGTCGGATTGCATTTAGCTCCTGATCCACCGCTAAACTAGCCAAATGTGATATTTGTGGCAATCCAAACATGTAACAATAATAAATTATGAATGAATGAAAATTTATGTTGAATATGTGAATTTTTTTTATTTATTTTGATTATTACACACATTTGATTCTTGCACAATTTCGAATTCTTAAATCGCTTCTATGAGCAAAATCGGTGAACCGATACACAAACGAAACCAATTTAACGCAACGTTTGTTCTGGAATAATGACACAAGCTAAACATACCTTAAATAACCTTTACGTAACTTAGAAATAAGTTTTAAAGGGTTTGGTATGTCTAAAATAAGTTTACTCGATCACAGGGACTAATTACGACAAACTACGAAAGTCTGCCGATTCTCGCGGCGACGTACGCTCTGGAACAAGAAAACAAGCCTAACATACCATAAATATCTTTTACATAGCTTAGAAATAAGCTTGGCTTCGGTTATGCAAATTCACACTTTTGTGACTTCAGGGGCTATTTTGCAAATTTCGTGAAACTATGACTTTTTGCGTATTTCGCTATCCGGAACATGTAGGGGCATTCAAAAATTTTCTAATCATGAAAATATTGTATTTTAGTGATTGGAATGTGAAAAATCCGTTCGTTACGCATTTACGGTCACACACGCGTTTGTTTCGATTTTCGTCGTAATTAACCGAAAACCGCGACCGTACGACCAAACGAACAGACATCTGGAACATTTTCCAACATATTTCAAGTTCCCTATACTTTTTTGTCCTTATGGAGCTTTGAAATCAGGTTAACGGGTGTTAGAAGTGCCCGAAACGCGACAAAGCGATGCAGGGGCCTGTTTTGCCAATTAGCAAAACTTTGCCCAGATCACTGGCTTACAGACCGTAAGCCATGCTTCATACGGTCCATAAGGACCAACCCAGATCAGAAAAACAGCTGTTAACAGCTTGTTTTCTTTAGGACACTAAGAATTCGAATTTGATCTCATTTCCTCTGCGCATCAAATGACACTAATCAAGTCCCAAAACACCTGTCCTAACACTTGTCAAGTTGTGGTGAGTTCATGAACATTATAAATACCAAGTTAATGGAAAAATAAGAACTTATGATCACTTTCTTGCAACACCCTGCCATTAATCCGAATACAAGCATCTTGGAGCTATAACTCTGGTCCTTGATCATTCCCTTGGTGTTTGTAAGTATTCAACTCCTGCCATGTTCAATTTCTATAGCTTAATTTGGCTAAAAATCAAACAGTTTGACTTCTGTTTGACTTTTAGTTTTGATCATGAATTGATCAAGATAAATCTCAATTGAAACTTGCATTATGATGGTAATCAAGGTGGTTATGATGCTTAAAAACCATGCCTACTAATTCCCACCATTTCTAGCTATTTTGACAAGTCAAAGTTTCTGTTAAAATGCGATTTTTGCGCATTTTGCAACGGATCTAAATTTGGGTGTCAAAACAGTTTGTTTTGATGCCAAAACTCTTTTATAAACTTATTTAGACATGTCAAAACATGTCTAAATCACCACTCTCATTATAGTGCTTATTTAGAGTCAAAGTTGAACGATTTGACCACCGCTTTGACTTCCGAAATCTGACCCGTTTGGCGAATGTTCGGACCCGACCAAATACATAATTGTGACCATAAATATATAGGAAATAACCCTCTGAGGTTTTACCTTATGGTCATGATGTTTGGATTGTGTTATGATAAATGATTGTAATATTACTCAAAAATGACCAAAATGCCCTTTTCGAAAACAAATCAACTTTAAGCATATGTAACATAAATTTTGACTCTATTCTGATTAAATAACATTTTCAAACATATTTAAGCTTTAAGGATTTATCATAGCACATATCTAACCATCCGAATGCGTAGTTACGCAAACGACGTGTTAAAGTGGCTTAAACCACCTTAACGGGTCATAATGGGTCAAAAGCACTTATAATCTTTCCAACTCAGAATGTAAACTTATTAACCATGTTATATGAGTTCCGACACTCACTTGATTTATAAGATCTCATTCTATTCTAATCTTCCGATTTCAAGTCTCGATATTTACACTATTGTTCATATTTAGGACACGCGTGATATCTCGGATCTTTGAGCTTCGGTCTTCTTATTGATCCAAGATTTACTTTGCTATCACAAGTGAGTACATAGTTCCCCTATTTTATGTTTTCAATTGTTTTGGGGCGATTCATATGTGTCAAAAAGTTTACAAGTTTTCAAGTTACAATTGCTACGGTTTACAAGTTTTCAAATGCAAATACTATGGTTTATATAAACAATACGATTTCAATAAAGTAAACAAACTTGTTGGTGCGTTATATTTATAACAAGAATGACATTCATTAACAATTGTCAAGCCGACCAGTAGTAAGTTAAGGCGCCTAGGACTGACAATCCCGTTACCAAAATTTCCGGGCTTTGTGGGGAAATTTGGGAAGCGACTGAAACTGTATGTAACAAACCCATTGGTGGTTTGTTATACAATTAAGGGACACTGTTTGGTGGTCTTGAACAAGTCAACAAAGGTTTGAATGTATTCACGAAACGACCAAAAGTTTTCAATTAAAACAAGGAACGATTAACAAATGGTTTATAACAAGGAACACCGGACAATTGGTTTAGGATAAGTGATTTAGATAACGGAACAGGTGTAATGTAATAAAAGCATGGTGGATACGTCACTGGTACTTCCTATATATAAGTGCTTTTATCACATTAAATACGTGTCGTTATTTACATTACTTGGACAAATGATTTCAAACAATGACACACAACCATTTTCGATTAAAGATATAAACCATACGAGTTATTTCAATACGATTTACAACTTGGATTTACAAACAAATGTTTTCGAGTCAAGGTTCATGGCTACGAGATTTTGTAAACTTTTAACCAATTGTTTTTAGAGGATTAATTATTGCAATACAAATGCTTTCAAACAAGGTTTTCATTTACGACTCTAGTAGTCGGATTATATATGGCAATATATGCAAAGCCATGAACTTGACACACTCTCAAAACCTATGTACTCGCCGGCATATTTTTGCTGACTTGTTTTCACATATGTTTCAGGAAATCAAGTTTGACGACGATGCGTGTTCACGTAGGAACTGGACGGACCTTAATGCCTAAAAATATTAAATACAATAAATATGCATGCTTTGTTTGTTTGGATGTTTTTAAAACGTTTTAAGATAATATGACAAAATAACCTATGTTTAATATTTAAAACGAAACCTCAAATACCAAGTGTTGTGAAACAATCTGTTAACGTGACTCCCCAAGTGTTTCCGCCGCAATTTGTTGTTTTACGCGATTTGGGGTGTTACAGGTTAGTATCAGAGCACTGGTTATAAGGAATTAGGTTATTAGTAATGCTTTGGCCTAGACTATAACCTTCCTAGGACCCTAACACAAGTAAACTTGCGTTTCGATTTAAAAATACTATACGATCACCTATCCTTAGGTGATTACCAAAACAATTCCACAAAAATTTCAAATTCGTTTTCGAAAATCCATCATCTATCCTTAGATGATCTGTTTTTGCGTAAGCCTTTAAGTTTTCAAATTCTCGTCACAGTTTGGTTTTTAATAATGTGAACACGTGCAATCTGGAAGGGTGGGTGCCTGTACCCTGAGTTTTCTGTCTAAGGCTAGAGTGTTCGTACAAATCCACTTAATCGGACCAGTCACTCTTACCTGGGAACTCTTGGAGTGAGTGTCCACTTATAGGCTAAAGCATGTCTTCGCGATACATTATTAGACCCATTTACTTTGATTAGTCAATGTGTGTCATTTGTATGTTTTGAGAAACAAACAAGTGACCACATTCTTATGCTTCGTCGATAATTTTTTATGCTTATTTCGATTTTCCGAATGTCAATCTCACACATCTTTCATCGTGTTTCTTTTCTAGAATGCCTCCTAGACGCGATTAAACTCAAGATGCTACAATGGCAACACTTATCGCTCAACAAATGGTTGCGATCCTCCCGAACCTAGTAACTAAACTGAATCAAGTGAACAACAATAACAATAATAACAACAATGCTCCGTGTATCTACAAACAGTTCTGTTCGGCTAAACCACATGCTTTTTCCTGGGTCTGAGGGAGCTATGGGACTTCTTCAATGGTTTGAGAGTCTCGAGAGCACATTTCATTTTGTTCAATGTCCGGATGAGCGAAAAGTTGAGTTTGCATGGAGTGTGTTCAAGAAACGAGCTTTGACATGGTGGAATGGCGTTATGAGAGATAGGGGTGCTAATGTGGCCTTAGCCCAAACTTGGGGAGAGATTCGAGCTCTAATGATGAAGGAGTTCTGTCCTCGTCATGAACTTAGGGCTTTGGAAAGGGAATTTGATGATCTTAAGCAAGACAGTGGTGAGAGTCGTGCTTACACAGACCGGTACGAGGAATTGAGCTTACTTTGTCCTTCAATGGTGACGCCTTTGGATAAGGTGATTGAGAAATATATCTATGGTCGACCTGATCCTGTTCAGGACATTGTTACGGGAAGCCACTCTACTACCATTCGTAAAGCCATTGAATTCGCTGCTACTCTGACTGATTCTCAAGTCAGGGAGGGTAAGCTTCATTGCAAAGGTGACAAGAAACAATCTGACAAGTCAACCTAAGAGAAACCAAAGGAAAAGAAAGTTGGGCCTTCCAAACGATCAAAGAAGTGTAAGGCTTCTCAAAACTTTGCTGTTACTACTCAACCTGCTCCAACTGCTCTGCAAAATCAACCAGCTCAGCCTCTTGAAAAGAAACCATATGCAGGAACTGCACCTCTCTGCAACCGATGTAACGGTCACCATCAGGTTCATGTACCGTGTCGACAATGTACTACCTGTGGAAAACTTGGTCATCTGGCGAACATTTGTCGCTTTAACCCGAACCAAGCTGCACAAAACCAAGGTCAACCACAAGCAAATCCTGCTCGACCTCATTTTCCACCTGGTTCCTGTTATAACTGTGGTGAGATGGGTCACTACAAGAACAACTGTCCGAGGGTAGCAAATGCAAATCCAGCACGTGGATGAGCTTTTAACATGAACACCAACGAGGCTCGTGCTGACAATGAAGTTGTTAACGGTACGTTCCTTGTCAACAATCATCCTGCTTCGGTTCTTTTTTATTCGGGTGCCGATAGAAGTTTTGTGTCACTTGCTTTTGAGCCTTTGCTCTCGATACCTAGAATGAAACTAGGGAGACCCTTGTCTGTCGAAATAGCCAATGGTGAACGTCTTGTTCTTGATTCTGTTATTTGTGATTGCAAGTTAAATCTCAGCAACCATTTGTTTTCTATCGACCTCGCACCAATGCAACTCGGAAGCTTCAATATCATTGTTGGAATGGATTGGTTAACCAAGCACATGCCGAAGTTACTTTTTTTGACAAGATTGTTCGTATACCACTTTCGTTTGGCGAAACCTTGGAAATTCATGGAGAGAAACCCGTTAGTAGCCTTAAACTTATGATGTGTACCCAAGCTCAGAAATACTTGCGAAAGAATTATGTCGCCTTCTTGGCACATATTGTGGAGCAGACAGGCAAGAGCAAGAATATTCGAGACATTCCTGTTATTCGAGATTTTCCTGAGGTACTTCCGAAGATCTACCTGGTTTACCCCCGTCACGACAAGTTGAGTTTCGTATCGACCTTGTACCAGGTGCCAACCCAATAGCCAAATCTCCTTATCGTCTTGCACCTTCTGAGATGCAAGAATTATCGAAGCAACTTCAAGAGTTATCTGACAAAGGTTTCCTTCGTCCAAGTTATTCTCCATGGGGTGCACCTGTCCTATTTGTGAAAGAGATGGATGGATCCTTCCGGATGTGTATCAATTATCATGAGCTCAATAAACTCACGATCAAGAATCGATATCCCCTACCTCGTATTGATGATCTTTTTGATCAATTACAAGGTGCTACCTATTTCTCCAAGATCGATCTGCGTTCTGGGTACCATCAACTTCGTGTTCACGAGGAGGATATTCCTAAGACTGCTATCCGCACACGATATGGTCATTATGAGTTCACCGTTATGCCATTCGGTTTGACCAATGCTCCAGCTATTTTCATGGACTTGATGAATCGGGTTGTAAACCTTATTTGGATAAGTTCATCATTGTTTTCATCGACGACATTCTCATTTATTCTAAGTCTTGAGCCGAGCACGAACAACATCTTCGCCTGACAATGGAACTTCTAAAGAAAGAGCAACTTTACGCCAAATTCTCCAAGTGTGAATTTTGGCTGAAAGAAGTTCAGTTTTTGGGACACATTGTCAATGAGCAAGGTATTCATGTGGATCCTTCCAAAATCGCCACGATTAAGGATTGGAAAACACCCACTACACCCACAGAAGTTCGCTCATTTCTTGGTCTTCCTGGTTACTATCGACGATTTATTGCGAACTTCCCTAAGATCGCGGTTCCTCTCACTGCTTTGACTCAAAAGAATAAGCCTTTTGAGTGGGGACCCAGTCAAGAGGAAGCTTTCCAAACCTTGAAACTAAAACTCTGTGATGCTCCTATTCTATCTTTACCTGATGGCAACGATGATTTTGTGGTTTATTGTGACGCGTCGAATTTAGGCCTTGGTTGCGTTCTCATGCAACGGGATAAGGTCATCGCTTATGCGTCGAGACAATTGAAAGTCTATGAAAAGAACTACACCACTCATGATCTTGAGTTGGGTGCCGTTGTTTTTGCTCTCAAAATTTGGAGACATTATCTTTATGGCACGAAGTGTGTGGTTTTCACGGACCACAAAAGTCTCCAACATATATTCAATCAAAAGGAGCTGAACATGAGACAATGACGTTGGGTCGAGCTTTTAAATGATTATGACTGTGAAATTCTCTACCATCCTGGTAAGGCGAATGTTGTGGCTGATGCGCTTAGTCACAAAGAATGTGTTAAGCTTCATTGTGTTTGAATTCCAAACACGTATTCTTGAAGCCCAACGCACTTGTGTAACTCAAGGGTTGTTGAAAGACGAACTACCTCATCAACTCGAACTTCAACTCGAAAAGTTAGACGATGGATTACTCTATTACAAGAATCGGTTGTGGGTTCCAAATCAGCACGATCTCCGTACTCTATTGATGGATGAATCTCATAAGTCTCGTTATTTGATTCATCCTGGTGCTACAAAAATGTACAAGGATCGCTGTACCTAATATTGGTGGCCGGGTATGAAGAATGACATTGCCTTGTATGTATCGAAATGCCTTACTTGTCTCAAAGTCAAGGCCGAACATCAATGTCGGTCTGGTTTGCTTGAACAACCAGAAATACCGGTATGGAAGTAGGAGAACATTGCGATGGATCTCATCACTAAGTTACCACGCACATCTAGAGGTCATGATGCCATTTGGGTAATCATTGACCATCTAACGAAGTCAGCACATTTCATAGCGATTCGTGAAGGTTATCCAACTGACAAACTTGCCAAGAACTATGTTGATGAGATTGTATCTCGTCATGGTGTTCCTTTGAACATCATATCTGATAGAGATGCTCGATTCTCATCTCGTTTTTAGAAGACTCTACAATCTGCTATGGGAACCAAACTCAATCTGAGTACTGCTTATCATCCTCAAACGGATGGACAATCTGACAGGACGATTCAAACACTGGAGGATATGCTTAGAACTTGCGTGATCGATTTTGGTGGTAGTTGGGATTCGCACCTACCGTTGGTCGAATTCTCTTACAATAATAGTTATCACGCCAGCATCAACATGGCGCCTTTCGAAGCTTTATACGGTCGAAAATGTCGTTCACCTGTCTGTTGGAATGATCGGTGAGACACAGCTCACTGGACCTGAACTCATCCACGACACAACCGAGAAAGTCAAGAAAATACACGATAACCTTTTAACAGCTAGAAGCCGTCAAAAGAGTTATGCGGACAAGCGACGCAAGCCCTTAGAATTTCAAGTTGGTGACTACGTCCTACTCAAGGTATCCCCTTGGAAAGGAGTAGCGAGATTTGGAAAGAAAGGAAAACTTGCTCCACGATACGTTGGACCATTCAAGATCGTCGAAAGAATCAGAAAGGTGGCCTACCGACTTGAGCTACCTCCTAAACTCGGGAATATTCACCCAACATTTCACATGTCCAACTTGAAGAAATGCTTAGCCGATAAAAATCTCCATATTCCACTCGACGAGATTCACGTTGATGATACAATGCATTTTGTCGAGAAACCGGTGGAGATTATGGACCGTGAAGTCAATAAAATTAAACGAAGATGAATTCCGATAGCCAAAGTTCGTTGGGAATCCAAACGTGTCCCAGAATTTACTTGGGAATTAGAGGATCATATGAAAGCGAAGTACCCACATTTATTCTCACAAGTTTCCTCTAGTTAAATTTCGGGACGAAATTTCCTGAAGTAGGGGAGACTGTGATATCTGTGGCAATCCAAACATGTAACAATAATAAACAAGTTGTCAATGAATGAAAATATATGTGGAATATGTGAATTTTGTTTATTTATTTTGATTATTACACACATTTGATTTTTGCACAATTTCGAACTCTTAAATCGCTTCTATGAGCAAAATCGGTGAACCGATACACAAACGAAACCAATTTAATGCAACGTATGTTCCGGAATAATGACGCAAGCTAAACATACCTTAAATTACCTTTACGTAATTTAGAAATAAGTTTTAAAGGGTTTGGTATGTCAAAAACAAGTTTATTCGATCACAAGGACTAATTACGACAAACTGCGAAAGTCTGCCGATTCTCGCAGCGACGTACGCTCCGGAACAAGAAAACAAGCCTAACATACCATAAATATCTTTTACATAGCTTAGAAATAAGCTTTGAGGGCTTCGGTATGGCAAATTCACACTTTTGTGACTTCAGGGGCTATTTTGCAAATTTTGTGAAACTATGCCTTTTGCGTATTTAGCTATCCGGAACATGTACGGACATTCAAAAATTTTTCTAATCATCAAAATATTGTATTTTAGTGATTGGAATGCGAAAAATCCGTTCGTTACGCATTTCGGTCACACAAGCGTTCATTTCGATTTTCGTCGTAATTAACCGAAAACCGCGACCGTACGACCAAACGAACTGACCTCTGGAACATTTTCCAAAATATTTCAAGTTCCCTATACTTTTTTGTCCTTATGGAGCTTTGAAATCAGGTTAACGGGTGTTAGAAGTGCCCGAAACGCGACAAAGCGATGTAGGGGCCTGTTTTGCCAATTAGCAAAACTTTGCCCAGATCACTGGCTTACGGACCGTAAGCCATACATCATACGGTCTGTAAGGACCAAGCCAGATCAGAAAAACAGCTGTTAACAGCCTGTTTGTTTTAGGACACTAAGAATTCGAATTTGATCTCATTTCCTCTGCATTTGACACATCAAATGACACTAATCAAGTCCCAAAACACATGTCCTAACACTTGTCAAGTTGTGGTGAGTTCATGAACATTATAAATACCAAGTTCATGGAAAAATATGAACTCTCTGATCACTTTCTTGCAACACCCTGCCATTAATCCGAATACAAGCATCTTGGAGCTATAACTCTGGTCCTTGATCATTCCCTTGGTGTTTGTAAGTATTCCACTCATACCATGTTCAATTTCTATAGCTTAATTTGGCTAAAAATCAAACAGTTTGACTTCTGTTTGACTTTTAGTTTTGATCATGAATTGATCAAGATAAATCTAAATTGAAACTTGCATTATGATGGTAATCAAAGTGGTTATGATCCTTAAAAACCATGCCTACTAATTCCCACCATCTCTAGCTATTTTGATAGGTCAAAGTTTTGGTTAAAATGCGATTTTTGCGCATTTTGCAACGGATCTAAATTCGGGTGTCAAAACAGTTTGTTTTGATGCCAAAACTCTTTTATAAACTTATTTAGACATGTCAAAACATGTCTAAATCACCACTCTCATTATAGTGCTTATTTAGAGTCAAAGTTGAACGATTTGACCACCGCTTTGACTTCCGAAATCTGACCCGTTTGGCGAATGTTCGGACCCGACCAAATACATAATTGTGACCATAAATATATAGGAAATAACCCTCTGAGGTTATACCTTATGGTCATGATGTTTGGATTGTGTTATGATAAATGATTGTAATATTACTAAAAAATGACCAAAATGCCCTTTTCGCAAACAAATCAACTTTAAGCATATGTAACATAAATTTTGACTCTATTCTGATTAAATAACATTTTCAAACATATTTAAGCTTTAAGGATTTATCATAACACATATCTAACCATCCAAATGTGTAGTTAAGCAAACGACGTGTTAAAGTGGCTTAAACCACCTTAACGGGTCATAATGGGTCAAAAACACTTATAATCATTTCCAAATCAGAATGTAAACTTATTAAACCATGTTATATGAGTTCCGACACTCACCTGGTTTATAAGATCTCACTCTATTCGAATATTCCGATTTCAAGTCTCGATATTTACACTATTGTTCATATTTAGGACACGCGTGATATCTCGGATCTTTGAGCTTCGGTCTTCTTATTGATCCAAGATTTACTTTGCTATCACAAATGAGTATATAGTTCCCCTATTTTATGTCTTCAATTGTTTTGGGGTGATTCATATGTGCCAAAAAGTTTACAAGTTTTTGAAGTTGCAATTGCTACGGTTTACAAGTTTTCAAATGCAAATACTATGGTTTATATAAACAATACGATTTCAATAAAGTAAACGAACTTGTTGGTGCGTTATATTTATCACAAGAATGACATTCATTAACAATGACCAAGCTGACCAGTAGTAAGTTAAGGCGCCTAGGACTGACAATCCCGTTACCAAAATTTCTGGGGTTTGTGGGGAAATATGGGAAGCGACTGAAACTGTATGTAACAAACCCATTGGTGGTTTGTTATACAATTAAGGGACACCGTTGGGTGGTCTCGAACAAGTCAACAAAGGTTTGAATATATTCACAAAACGACCAAAAGTTTTCAATTAAAACAAGGAACGATGAACAAATGGTTTATAACAAGGAACACCGGACAATTGGTTTATGACAAATGGTTTACGATAAGTGATTTAGATAACGGAACGGGTGTAATGTCATAAAAGCATGGTGGATACATCGCTGGTACTTCCTATATATAAGTGTTTTTATCACATTACATACATGTCGTTATTTACATTACTTGGACAAATGATTTCAAACAATGATACACAATATTTTCGATTAAAGATATAAACCATACGAGTTATTTCAATACGATTTACAACTTGGATTTACAAAACAAATGTTTTCGAGTTAAGGTTCATGGCTACGAGATTTTGTTAACTTTTAACCAATTGTTTTTAGATGATTAATTATTGCAATAACAAATGCTTTCAAAACAAGGTTTTCATTTACGACTCTAGTAGTCGGATTATATGTGGCAATATATACAAAGCCATGAACTTGACACACTCACAAAACCTATGTACTAGCCGGCATATTTTTGCTGACTCGTTTTCACATATGTTTCAGGAAATCAAGTTTAATGACGATGCGTGCTCACGTAGGATCTGGACGGACCTTAGTGCCTAAAAATATTAAATACAATAACTATGCATGCTTTGTTTGTTTGGATGTTTTTAAAACGTTTTAAGATAATATGACAATATAGCCTATATTTAATATTTAATACGAAACCTCAATTACCAAATGTTGTGAAACAATATGTTAACGTGACTTCCCAAGTGTTTCCGGTTTGTTGTTTTACGCGATTTGGGGTGTTACAGGTTGGTATCAGAGCACTGGTTATAGGGAATTAGGTTATTAGTAATGCTTTGGCCTAGACTATAACCTTCCTAGGACCCTAACGCAAGTAAACTTGCATTTAGATTTAAAAATACAATACGATCACCTATCCTTAGGTGATCACCATACTACAAAATTAATTCTATACCTGGCGGCACATGTGAATTGGGTGGCTCCATAAACCTTCACCTTTACTTGTCACATGTGGTCTAGTAATAATTAAATAATAGCCCAAAGAACATCGTTGTAATAATCAAATATAACAATTGTCTTTTCTTGTAGGCCCAAGGAATATTATCAGACCTCATAACTTGTGCCAATCGTTTGCCCAATCATGCACCCAAGCCCATGCAATCCTTGTGTTGGCAAACCCTAGCCGACAACATGAAACGCAACCGTCAAGTTCTCACCGGAAAGTAAACCCACCGTTAAATCTGATCGGAGAAAAAAAGTTGTGTTATCTCCGGTCATCTCCAGCTAGAGCCACCATTTACGTTAGCCGTCGATTAGGCAAGTCCGGCCACCACCAAGCGTAACAGTCGTCATCACCTTCATTGGAAAGGATTCCGGCTATAAACTTCAAACTCTCTCTGTATGAAACATACTAGAACCAACGTCATCAAACCACCGCACTTGAGTAGAGAACCACTCTTGCCGGTAACTAAACCCGATTCACCTGGTAATAGAAGACACCGGCGACCACATGACCAGAAGCTCAATATTCGATAACTCACATATCTTTGACGAGCATAAAAAAGACTATCGAGACCACACCAAGCTTCTGTTTCATCGATCAACCCGAGTAGATACAGACCCGAATAAACATTCACGACATCCTTAGGTTCTAACTTGAACACCATGATTCTTGAAAGATAAATGTCTACAATCTTTACAAAGCACTATCGATGTCACCTTCAGAACCGGCTCCCATAGTGAAAACCCTAGCCGCTACCCTCATGTTCTACCTTAAATCAAGAGTCCGAACCAGGAAACACCATAGGAAGTCGATAATCATTTTAGAATAGAAGATAGCTCAATGATCACTCCAAGAATACAAGAAGCAATCCAGATCCATGAAATCTCTGGCCAGAAAACAAACAAACCATAAAGTCCCTGTATGATCATCATATAAAGTCGCTAGATCCAAAAATTTTCTCAAAACACAGATTTGAAACGGTTACCGGTATAGATCCGACCAAACCAAAACTGAAACGAGCCACCAAGGCTTTGATACCATAATGTAGGTCCAAACGATCCGGTTTCAGTCTCGGTTCGATAAATAAGAATGAGACGGGTGAATTCGAGCCATGAACCAACAAGAATAAACAAGAAAGATAGAAACTTTAAAGATTGTAACAAAGAAAGTTTCATTAATTTGGATAAAGAAATACAAAGATAATCATCCACCCCGGGTGAGCTCCCACGGGGTGATGGCTCACAAATGCACACATCACAAATGAGGTCTAGTAGTCTACTTATAGTCCCTGAGCCTTGTCCTCCAAGCAAGCCGCCTCTTGCTTGGAAAACCTACTAAACACGCTAAAACATACAAATAATAAAGTCGTTAAATAATGTCGGTTTAATTGATAACATCATTCTTCATTTTGGCCCAACAGGCTATTTAGCCTGCACCGTACAAATGTAACACATTTCATGAATGAATAAAAGGCTGTATTTGATTATTTATGATGTTTAAATCTGGTATTTGATGTGTTGGTAAATCCAAAGTTTGATAAAAATTAGGTTGGCAATATAAGATAAACACTTATCGTGTAACGGTTAAAATGTGAAACGAACGTCGGTGACCACCGAATAATGTTAAAATCCTAAAAATAGTCTGTTATGATTGAAATAATATATTTAAGCATATTCGTGAGGAAAAATAATTTAAAACTCTAAGAAACTCTATTTTTCGAGTTTAAGCGCGTACTGCGCGATACTGCGCATATCTGACAAAATACTGTCAACACAGCCAGTCCATGGCAACTAATAATTATTATAGTAATAATTTGACAAGTTTATTTTTATAGAATAATAAAAATAAATTAAAACGCTTAAAATCCATATTTTGCTAATTTAAGCGCGTACTGCGCAACACAGCGCACTTGGCCATATACCGACAACGTAGCCGGTCCAGTCAAATAAAATATTGGTTAGTGATTTGAGTGAGTCTATTTTTATAGAGCGTTGAAAATAATTTAAAACGCGTTAAAACGCAATTAAAACGCTAGATAAAACACCCGGTATCCAGTAAAATACAAGTTTTTAACCTATAACTTGTATATATATGTATATATACGAAATATATGTGTGTATGGGAAAAAGGTGGCAGCCATTTAAGGCTTCATCTCTCTCTCTTCCATGTGTGGACATGGGGAAGAGTTACAATGATTACACCTTTTATATAAACCTTCCATAATCTCACAACATCCAACACAACCAAAATTCAAATAACTCTCTCTTCCTTTGCTTATTCTCGGCCGAAGCCACCCAAGAGCACCACCATTTTCATTTTCTTGCTAAGTTCTTGAAGATTCATAAGCATTTCAAGCTTGTTTCAAGGTGTTTTGAAGATTTAAAGGTGTTTCAAGCAACAATCATGCTCCATATCACCAACCCTTGTTCAAAATCTATCAAAAACTTGAAGGTATAAGATTCACTTTCAAAACCTTGTTCATGAATCTTAATGATGTTGATGATGATGGAAGTTTATCTTGTTCTTGGATTTTAACACTAACTTGAAAACAAACACAAATGAATTTTTATTAAAAAAATAAAAATGAAGGTGTGTGTATGTATGGGTGTGGCCGTATGTGTGTATATATATATATGAGAGTTGTATTTTGATTGTTGATTGAATCTTGTATGATAAGATGTGAAAGGTGATGTGTTTATGATCTTGGAAGGTTCTAAAAAGGGGTTTTAATCATAGTGATGGATTTGTAAAAATAAAAAATGGATTCATGTATATATATTATATATATACATGTATATGTGCCACGTGTGTATGTATACATATGCATGCATGTATGATTTTGATGTTGGTGGATTTAAATGTGGAAGAATATATGTTATGTCTTGCATTTAATTTAAATGATTAGATGATGATGATCATATGAAGATGATGTTCTTGAATAGATGAACATGAAATAAATATGATATTGAATGCATATGAGACTATGTAGGATAATGGTAGCATGATATGAATGCATTATATGCTTGTACATAAGCATGCATATGAATATATGGCCATGAAATGATGAACAAAGTGCGTTTTGATAAAAAAAAAGTTTTTATCAGATTATAAAGCATAAAAATAATGTTATTTGAAGCGTAAAATGGTATGGAACTTTGACATAAAGTTTACTAGCTTTGCATGTTGTACTATGTGCTTAAAAGTGTTGTAAAATGTGTGAAATCGCATCAAGCTGCTGAAACCAATGCGAGAAATGAGGCTACTTCTTCAGATTATATTGCAGATCAGAATATCACAAATCTGGAAAGCTCAGTGAATGTTCCAGGGGAAGTAATGCCGAGATTAGTCTCCTACCATCCAACAGATTACATCATTGGAGAACTGCAAGCTGGCGTGAAAACGCGAAATCAGATCAATAAGGATCTAAGTTGCTTTTATTCCAAAGTTACTCCACGCCAAAATAAATTTTCTCATAGTTGTTTTGTTTCTCGGGTAGAACCAGGAAACATCAGAGATGCTCTTAAAGATGACAGTTGGGTGGAAGCAATGCAGGAAGAATTATTGCAATTCCAGAAACTTGGAGTCTGGGAACTTGTTGACCTACCACCAAAGCAGAAAAAGATAAGCACTCGGTGGGTTTACAAGTGCAAAAAAGATGATAGAGGAGTGGTCGTTCGCAACAAAGCTCGGCTCGTAGTTCAAGGTTTTCGTCAGCAAGAAGGGATAGACTACAACGAGGTCTACGCCCCAGTCGTACATCTAGAAGCTATCCGCATTTTCCTGGCATTCGCCTCATGGAAAGGTTTCAAAGTGTAATAAATGGATGTAAAGTCTGCTTTCCTGTACGATAAAGTTAAAAGAGGAGGTACACATCGGACAACCACCGGGGTTTGTCGATCGACTCTTAAAGAGAAAGTCTACTTGCTGAACAAAGCTCTTTACGGTTTACACCAGGCCCCGAGAGCCTGGTACGAGATGCTTTCCAAACACCTTTTGGCTAACTGATTCACAAGAGGAACAGTAGAAAACACCCTTTTTACCAAGGAAGTGGATGGACATCTGATTATAGTACAAATCTATGTGGACGATATTATCTTTCGATCGACAAATGAACAGCTGTGCAAGGACTTCGAGAAAGTCATGAAATAAAAATTCGAAATGAGCGCTATGGGAGAGATGAACTTCTTTTTAGGGCTTCAGGTTGAACAACTGCCAGACGATATTTTCATTCACTAGATGAAGTATGTTCATGACGTGTTGGAGAAATTTGACATGACAGGAACTAAACCCGCATCTACCCCTTTATCCACAAACCACAACATTTGTCCAGACGACTATGGAGAAAAAGTTGATGAAACATTATATCGCTCCATGATCGGATCCTTGATGTATCTCACAGCTTCAAGACCGGATATCATGTACCCCACATGCCTTTGCGCCAGATATCAGTCAAGTCCGAAGGAATCACATCTGTTGATCATCAAAAGGATCATGCGCTACTTAAAAGGATGCCCAAGCACCGGCTTGTGGTATCCACGTCACGACGATTTCAACCTTGCGGGTTACTCTAACTCTGATTTTGGTTGCTGCAAGTAGAACACCAAGTCTACAACGGCAGGATGCCAGTTCTTCGGAACATGTTTGGTAACGTGGCAATGCAAGAAACAGACCGCGGTCGCTCTCTACTTGCGAAGCTGAATATGATCCAGTTGTTGTTCCCAGATACTGTGGATACAACAACAGATGAGAGACTACGATCTGCAATTTCTTGATACGCCCATTTTCGTAGATAACAAGGCTGCTATTGATATTACGGTCAATCCTTGTCAACACTCACGCACTAAACATATCGAGATTCGATATCACTTTATCCGTGACTCTCACGAGAAAAGTTGATACGAATTGAGAAAATCCACACTGATGACCAAAAAGCATATTTTTACACCAAAGCTTTTGACAGAGCAAGATTTCAAAATCTTTCAAAATTAAATGGTTTAAAGAATCTATCATCAGGGGTATTTATGAGGTTGAGTTTGAGGATGACGATGTTGGGACGTGATCCTCACTTGTCAGTCAAAATGTTTTTCTGTAAATAATTTACATGCTTTCTTAAAAACAAAAAATCCAAAAATATGTTTTTGATTTTTCGGGGGAGAAAAAGTTGTGAAAAATACAAAAACATTGAAAAAATCATGAAAAATACAAAAACATTATAAAATACAAAAAGAGTTTTGTGTATAAGAGGAGATGATAGTAAACCAGTGGACCATTACAGTACGCTAAATAAATGTATTGTTTAAAAGCGTCTACACAGGTCTTTCTAAGGATGTGTCGGTAGGCTTCACATGTTCAGTAAACGGCTTTCAGGATATAAACCTGAAAGAAAAACTAGTAAATCTGTGGCTTAACATCTCTCGGATATATGGGCTTGGTACCCTGAAATTTCGTTTGAGAGAATGCCAGATTCTGAAATACTAGGTCTTTATATCTAGTTGATATCTGGGGTATTATACGAGTTCTTCTGATTTTGCGTCGGCAATGGCCTAGAACTTGTATAATACTTTCGCATTATTCACTCCCAAAAGATGCATAAAAAATGAAGAAAAATGTCACAAAAAGATACGACATTCTGCAGTACAAAAATTAAAAGATTCCCAAGAGGAACACCACCTAAAGAGCCTTCATCTCTTTCTCTGTACGGAAGTACTAACCTGAGCTCTCAAGGTCTCGCAATTCACCCCTATACAGATATCAGTTAGATATATTCATTTGTGAGATGAAATCTAGGGAATCTCGGTGCGGGAGTATATTCTGAGGTGGGAAACACAGATTAGGCCATGTTGCTAAAACTTACCTAACATATCTTGAAGCTGTTGAGAAATGTGTAGACGTTTAAGTGGATCAGTATACCGATAATCTGAAGAAAATCTGTTTAAGATCTTATAGTTTCATATAGAGCAACGGTACTGGTAATGTGTCTCAATAAACTGATATGATCCTCTAACACAAACTCGCAAAAATCTGTTCATGAATATATTTGTACATATTGCGTTAAGTATTTCTAGTTTAGAAGTGTTCAAAAATTCAAAAAGATTTTCTATTTCTACTTTAATTTCTAACTGCAAGTGATGGAAAACAGATCTTCAAAGTCTAAAAGCGATAGAATGCAGAGGAAAATCATTTGAATTACGGGCTGGGAGCTAATCTAGAAACCAAGTCCGGTTTGAAACGCTGAAAAGTTCATTAATTTGAAACTTAAAATCTAAGAACAATGTCTGTTTTGGTCAAAAGGTGGTCGACCAAGGTCATTAACTTGGACTTGGTAGCCAAAACAGTTAAACAAGGTCATTAATTTGGACTTGGACAACTGTGTGGATAATTAAAACTGAAAACAAACTAAAAAGTTGAAAAATTGAAAATCATTTCAAAAGGCTAAATAATTTTCGTAGGAAAAGATAATTTCCACACGAAAATTTGGCCAAATCAGATAAGCCAAATTTTCGCACGAAAATTGTCAAGCCTATATATAGGGGAGGAGCAGATTCCGCATGAAATCTGTTAGGATATTTGGTGCGGATTCTCTGAAGGCTTTTGTGCTCTATCTCTTGATAAACTCACTTTTCGACGTATTTTACATATTAGGGAGGTTGATTTGCACACCTCTTATAATGCCTAAGATACTTTCCGAGATTGAACCGTGAATTTGGACTCGTCAGACCGTAAACGGACAAAAACGTAGATCTAGGATAAACTAGCCAGTAAAACTTAAATTTGATATCTCCAATGTTAAAATCAGCAAGTTTAACTAAGGCACCGTTTCAATTTCGTGAAAAAGTCAAAAAATTGCAAGCGTTTTGAGTCGGTATGAAAAAGTATAACTGTTGGAGAAGACAGATTTTCGTACGAAAATCTAGCATTTTTGCACGAAAATTCATGATAGAATGTGTTGTGTTTGGACTTATTATTTTCGCACGAAAATTGAAGAAAGTTATATTGTATAAATTTTCGTACGAAATTATAGAGAAGTTTGTGTTTGTGAAAATTTTTCTAACTTTTCCACATCTCTCTGTTTCACAGAAAACCGTGTATAAGTTTCATCCAGTACACAACTCTTGTTGCTTAATCGACAAGGATGTGCCAGAATTTGCTCCGTTGTCACAGTACATAGACTTTCTGGAGAGGCTACCGGTTTATTATGCCCTTACACATCATCACGATGTTTATGCTTCACATGTTGATCATTTCTGGGCAACAGTAGAATTGAAAGCTGATTCAAGGGCTATTGCATCAGCAGTTAAGATTGGAGATAAAGATGTGGAAATTACGATCACAGAGGATCTGATCCGAACAGTGTTACACTTTAGGGATGAAAGCGATTATCCTACAGGGTTCACAGAGAATTTTGTGAAAAGCTGCTTTTTCCGAATGGGATACAATGGTTATGTGAATTCCGCTGCATACAAGATTAACAAGATGGGTCTGCCCTACAAATTTCTTGCCCACTGTATTACATGCTCATTAAGCCACAGGAAAGGGGGTTGGGATGATTTGGTTGATTATCACATGTGTATGATGGTAGCGGTGATTTTGAACAAGCCTTACAACTTCAGTAAGATGATATTTGATCAGATGGTGATAAATTTGGGGAAGGGTCGCTTATTGCAGTACCCTCGATATGTTCAGATGATTCTTGACCATTTACATCCAAATCTAGAGAAAAAGAAGGGTGATATTCTGAAGTAGAGCACATGTCTGCGTCTGACCTCCACAACATCAGCAACTACCGAAAAAATGGAAAGACTCCAGCGTTTAAACTATCTTCGGAACGTTTGTGAAAGCTGATTATGTTGCACCGCCAGAGGGCAAATGGAGGAACGAGGGAAGTGGTGATGAAGCTGATGAAATAGAAAAGTTGGAAGGTTTTGTTGAAAAATGGAGTATTTGGTATGTGAAAGGTGAAGGTGAGAAAGGTCATTACGGTAGAAAGAAAGCAGGTTCTACTTCGACTTCAACAAAGAGAAAGAAAGCTTCAGAGACTTCTTCTTCCGCACAAGTAAGATGATATTTGATCAGATGGTGATAAATTTGGGGAAGGGTCGCTTATTGCAGTACCCTCGATATGTTCAGATGATTCTTGACCATTTACATCCAAATCTAGAGAAAAAGAAGGGTGATATTCTGAAGTTAGAGCACATGTCTACGTCTGACCTCCACAACATCAGCAACTACCGAAAAAATGGAAAGGCTCCAGCGTTTAAACCTATCTTCGGAACGTTTGTGAAAGCTGATTATGTTGCACCGCCAGAGGGCAAATGGAGGAACGAGGGAAGTGGTGATGAAGCTGATGAAATAGAAAAGTTGGAAGGTTTTGTTGAAAAACGGAGTATTTGGTATGTGAAAGGTGAAGGTGAGAAAGGTCATTACGGTAGAAAGAAAGCAGGTTCTACTTCGACTGCAACAAAGAGAAAGAAAGCTTCAGAGACTTCTTCTTCCACACAAGTAAGATGATATTTGATCAGATGGTGATAAATTTGGGGAAGGGTCGCTTATTACAGTACCCTCGATATGTTCAGATGATTCTCGACCATTTACATCCAAATCTAGAGAAAAAGAAGGGTGATATTCTGAAGTTAGAGCACATGTCTGCGTCTGACCTCCACAACATCAGCAACTACCGAAAAAATGGAAAGGCTCCAGCGTTTAAACCTATCTTTGGAACGTTTGTGAAAGCTGATTATGTTGCACCGCCAGAGGGCAAATGGAGGAACGAGGGAAGTGGTGATGAAGCTGATGAAATAGAAAAGTTGGAAGGTTTTGTTGAAAAACGGAGTATTTGGTATGTGAAAGGTGAAGGTGAGAAAGGTCATTACGGTAGAAAGAAAGCAGGTTCTACTTCGACTGCAACAAAGAGAAAGAAAGCTTCAGAGACTTCTTCTTCCGCACCCAAACGTCAAAGGAAACAAGCTAGTGGTAGTACAGGATTGATTGATGAACCGGATGTTGAGCAAGTGAATGTTGAAGAAACCGTACAAGCGACAGAAGAAGTTCATGTTGAAGAGTCTTTGGAAGAAGGCACTGCTGATATAGAGAGAATGGTCGGTGTGGAAACCAAGGCAAGTGGTGGCGATGATGAAGGGCCATCATCAAGTACCGATTCAGAGGATAGGAGAGAAGGAGAAAGGGAAGAGAAAGAAAGAAAAGAGCAAGAGAGGAGAGAAAGAGAAAGAAAGTTGGCTGAGGAGAAGAAGCGTAAGGCTACTGGTGATGTCGATACTACGTATGAGTCGTTAGAGGCCAAAGAGGAGATCTCAGTTGTTAAGCCTGCAAGGAAGAAAGCGGGTAAAAGAGAAAAACATGCTGCAGCTCGAAAACCTGAGTCTACGGCAAAGAAGCTAAGGATAAAACTAAATACAAAGCCTACTAAGACTCCAGCTGCTCCAACGATAGAAACAACTTCTGAGCATCCTCCATCTTCTCCTCCAACATCTCAACCTCCAGTTGTTGAAACACCTAGTGTATCTGCTCAACAGGTATCTCCTCCTCCTCAACATACTTCTACAGAGGTTCCTATTCCATCTCCTCCACTAGTGGTTGATCCTCCACTTAGTTCTCCTCCTCGACAGCCTATTGGCACTCCTCCTATTGTATCTCAAGCATAAGCAACATCGTCGGCTCATCCTACATAAACTTCAACATTCGCTTCCTTTGATGATTACTACTTTGATTATGAAGTTATTCCAGTGGGAGAAAATATGACAGCTGACGATGTATATGTTGGCAGGCTCAGTGAATTAGAAGCAAGGATAAAAAGTGACGATGAGAGATTAAGATCCTTGAGTCAGATAGAGAAAGTATCATGGAGATTCTGAGATTGGTTACTGATAATAGCGAGAGATACTTTCAAGCCTCCCAGAAAGTTACTGCGTATGAAGAAAGGATCAAGGTACTAGAGAATGAGAGGGAGATCCTAAAGGCAACTCTGAGCAGTTATGAGACTGAGAACCAGAGCATTATCAAGAAGATGGAAGAATACAAAGCTGAGAGAGAGTCAAACAACAAGCAAGTTGAGCTTATGAAGAAAATTCTGGTTCGTACTCTGGGTATTTCATTGTCAGACGAGATAGAGAAGATCGAGAGAGAGGAGGCAAGACAGAAAGTTGTTGAAAGGGAACGAGCTTCTAAAGCTCTATCTGATGCAGAAGGCCGAGGAAAAGAAAAGATTGATGATATGCCTGTCTCGAGCAAGCCTGTACATCAAGTTGCTACCTCATCAGCTCCTTTGATCTAACAATCTGCGCCAAAAGCTGAATCCGTGCCAGTATCTTCTGAGTTAGTAGTCTATGATCCAACTGTTGATGTTAGCAAGAGGTTTGTGCTTCAAGGAGAAGGGATTATAGAGAAGATGACGAAAGAGAAGGCGATTGCTGAGAGGGAGTTAAAGAAAGAGATTGACGATATGGTAGACGGAACGTATGATGATTTAGAGAAGGAAGGATTTGAATATGTAGCAAACTTATTTGATAATGAAAACATGTCTGTTGATGCTTACATGAACGACACTATTTATGAACTAACCGATGAATAGGTTCAGGGGGGTCGTCGTTTGAAATTGAAGAGACAGTGCCAAAGCCCAAAGTTATCTATCTTGAGCACGATGTGGAACAAGGAGAGTATGTTCATAACTACTCCAAGGTTGATCATGCAGAATTGTTTGGCTTACAAGAAGATTCATTCGAGTTCGACTTTGAAGAGGAACTAAAGAACACGAGCTCGGAGCCTAATGACTATGTATTTGAAGACATCCCGCAAGCAAATGGTTATGACAGAGTCATCATTGAAGATTGGGATTCGGATGATAATGAAGAGGCAAGGTATACAGGTGAAACAACAGATATGTTTCCTACCCTTGATGAAATGACTGATGAAATCAACGATGATATGCTAAAGCAAAAGGTAGCAGAAGCAGTTAAAGAGGGAACGACTCCTAAACCACCGACAAAGGAAAAGATCATAGAAATGAAGAAGAAATGGTTCAAGGAGATGCCGCCTGAGAGAAAATTCCGTCGTCCATTAGCTTTCTTCACCAGAGATCCTGATGCATCGCTGGGTGACATTATTAGTTGGGGATGGATCGAGGAACTAGATGTGTATGCGTTGAAATGTGAGTACAGAGTTCAATACTTCAAACGACTGGGTAATATAAAGACCTTGCCAGAATGGGATGTGACAGAGTTGGTTCAGACCAAGACATTTAGTTTGAAGCTATGATCGAATGATCAACGTCTATGGAATCTAATCAAGTTTGAAGCTGAACATGGTTTCACCTTTTGGAAACCTCACAAGCCACGTACCGTGACAAAGATCGATCCAGTAACTAAAGAGAAAGATGTGACTTTGATTGTCAAGAGGCCACGTGTTATGAAGAATGTGCCCTTGAAGAAAATGGAACAAGATTTTTACAAGATCTTCAAATGGTGGCATTATGATTCGAGTACTGGAGACACGCTTATTTGTGTTGAGCGTGATGAAGGATCATGGGATATGCCTGAAGATCTATCTGAGACCGTGATCATGCATAAGAGAATTTATGGGTTGTGGCGCACAATCAGAGTATTGGATACGATGTGGCTGGTCAACTGCTCAGAAAATGATATCGAACGCTTATTCTTCATCAAGATCAGTTATGAAGAAAAAGACAAGGAGCAGGCCATGCAATTCCAGAAGATTATAAATGTCTGTTATACTCACAACATTAATTCAGGTAAAGAATGGAACACTTCATGGAGAAAGATTGAAGATAAAGAGAAAAAAAAGAAAGATCAAAATGAAGAAAGAATCGAAGCACGACGAAAGCTGGCCACCCGTGAAAGATTTAAGTTCGGGAACACGTACAACCAACCTCCTCCTACAGATCAAACTCCCATTGCTTCAGAGGAGCGTCGAAGGCCACGCAAGCGATTTTTCGGATGATCAAGTCAAATTAGTTGAATTTTTGCAGAAACATTTTGAAGACTGTCCAAGACTACGACAACATCCAAGGGGGAGTCTGTTGGTGCACATATGTCTATTGCCTACGTCTATGACGAGTCTATTGTACAGATAGGGTTTCATAGAGTCAGACGTTAAGTTTTGAAAGTTTTGTTTTGTTAGAAGAATTTTCGCACGAAAATTCGTAGGAATTTTCGTACGAAAATTTCATGCAAAATTTCTTTGTCTTGAGTCCCTAGGTGCTGTCATTCTTGCCTATAAATAGGTGACTTAGGATGTTTGTCCAGTATGTTGTGTTTGGTGATCAGTGGTGAAGCCCTGCTCGAGTCTGTAATCGTTTCAACGTTAATCAATATAACAGACGGTTAAACAGTAATCATCGCTTGTTCTTTGTTTGTTTAATCAGCTAACAATGAATCCCGCCTCTGTTAGCTGAGCAAGTCCGACTGAAGCTCACAAGTTGGGCCCGATCCTAAGCCTTCACACCATTGCGTGTTATTGTGCATACGTGTTAATCTGTTTATTTGGGCCTTATGTGTTATTTTTCATTTGAACACACACTTACTTTGTACGGTTATATATGTCACAGATGTCGCACGAGCACGAGGTCATCAAGATTCCAGACTCACGTAGCGAGCCAGAATTCGAGACTTCTGTAGGAACGTCCACGAACAGCTCGGGAACCTAAATTTGTTATCTATTGTCCGATTAGGCGGAAACTAATGACAAGTTAACCAAATAACAAGAATTACTCGTTTAATAGTTGTTTTCATTGATCTAATGTTCAATACATTCAAGATCCGGATCCGACAGAGCTTCGCCGTCTCTGTGCCAAAATCTCCAACTTCTTACAAATGAAATCCCAAGGCACCTATATATAGGAGTGGAAGTTCGTTGGACATGGATGAAGTTCGGGTGAACTTGACTTAGTCAAGTTCGGCCGAACTTGACTTCCCAAAACCATCCTCGAGCGAACTTGCCTACAAACTCACCTAAATACGCCTTATTTCACCTATTCTATACAGACTCGATACAAGACTATTCTCTAGACATTATGCACCAATAGACTCCCTCTTGGATATCTACTTTGTCTTGTTCGGTCTTCAGAAACTCTCGTTTATTCCAGACTCGTTCTCGTGTAATGACAAAGGCAACAGACATATGCACCAACAGACTCCCCCTTGGATGTTGCCGCAGTCATCTACTTTCATAGACATCTTTGACAATAATCATCCTCGTCAGTCTTCAAGTGTCATAGTCTTCTTTGAACACCTTGTAATCATCAGACTTCAAATAAGTTCTTGAGTCTTTATCTTTATCCTTGAATAAGCATTAAACTTTATGATCTTCAAACTTTATCTTTTCTTCAATTTAACTTGATAAAACTTTAATCTCAGCTCCCCCTTGCTGTGAGCTATGCTCCCCCTAGCTTCGAGCTTTATCTTCAATCATATTTCATCATGCTCCCCCTAAAAAGTTACTTCCTGTTTCAAAGTACTTGGGAATTCAAATAAACATTTCAGATTCTAACATTGAAATTTTGTATCACATGAATTACATAGCACCTGTACAAAACTTGTACTTCAAATTTTAATCTTCATTTTTTCGTTATTTTCAAGTTCAAATTTATGACCTTGAAACATTTTACGTTTAAAACCTTTAGCTTTCACATTTTTATCATTTAATTTGTGAAAATCCACTTAGTTGATCAAGTTCAAGTTAATGACCTTGATTAACTAATTTTGTTTACCAAGTCCAAGTTAATGACATTGGCTATAACCGTTGTGAACACCTGATATTATCTTCAATTTTAAAGTTTCAAATTAATGAACTTTTTCTTACTAGACTTTGATGATCCGTTCACCAACATTGGCTCGTTGAAAATCTTTTTGGATTTTAAAAAGTAAGTAAAGTATTTACAGAACTTTTAACAAGTAAAGTAAACTATGTACAAACATATTTACAGACATATTTTTGTGAATTCGTGTCTAAGGATCATATCTGTTTTGTTGAGACATATCACCAGTACCATTGACCTACTGATGACTTTAAGTTTTAAACTCGTTTACCTAGATTGTCGATATGTTTGTCCACTTAAAATTCATCACGTTTCTCAATTGTTCCAAAATATGTTAGGTAAGAATTATGAAACTAAACTTAACTATGGTTCCCACCTCTTGAATATACTCCCGAATCTAGATTCCCTAGATTTCATCTTACAGGTGAGTATAGCGTAATTGATATCTGTATTTGGGTTATGCGAGACCTTGAGAGCTTAGGTTAGTACTACCGTACAGACAAAGAGATGAAGGCTCGTCTTTAAAGGTCTGTTCAACTTAAGGAATCTTTTAAGCATTGCAAATGATTAAATCTTTCGATTCTTTTCAAATTTTGCATGCTAATTTGGGGGTTTATAGTAAAAGCATTATAGAAGTTCTAGGCTATTGCTTCCGCAAAATTAGAAGAACTTGTATAACACCCCAGATATCAATCATCTATAAAGACCTCATATCTCAGAATCAGGCAACCCTTCAATCGAAATCTTGGAGTACTAAGTCCATATATCCAAGATGTGTTAAACCACAAGTTTAAGCAGTTGCTAAAATTTAGTTTATATCCTGGAAACAATCTACTGAACGTGTAAAGCCTATCGACACATCCACAGTAAGACTTGTTTATCACTTTTAAACTTTTCAATTCTTTAGCATACTGTGATAGTCCACTGATATACTATCATTTCCTTTTTATGACACCAAATTCTTTTTGTCTTCTTCAATATTTTTGAATTTTTTAACTTTTTCATATGTTTTTTATTTTTCAACAATTTTAAAATTTTTCTTACTCTCCCTAAAATCAAAAACATATTTTTGGATTTTAGATTTAAAGAAATTCTTCTAAAAATGTAACAAACCAATGCGGATCCCGTGACCTCGTCGTCCGATCCTTTTTCTCAAATATGTATCTGCAATTGTTTAACAAACAATCATTAAACTCATTTTTACTTGTAAAAGTAGTTTAAACTTGTTAGAACTTTGAAATCAGTTTTTCTGTTCAACGGTGTGGATTTTCATAATTTTGACTTTTCAAAATTTTTCTTTTTAACAACCACTTGTAATTTCAGAAGCTTTTCTTTTTAACTACTCCCCCTCAAAATGACAAAGATATGACATTTCTAGATAAGTTAAATTAATATGAAGTTCTTCAATCTCGAATCATCTTTGATAAGCTGGATCTTGGAACTTCTGCACATGAAAGGATTTACTTAAAAAGTTCAACCCAAGCCTTCTTGGTCCTGGGTTTTGGATATAATTCCTCATATACCTCTTCGTAGTCACTTTCGTATGCTCTTTGATAAGCATATTCAACATCACAAAATTCAAACTCACAATCAACTTTACTTTTATCTTTCTTGATTGATTTGACATTTTCGGTTTTATCACAAACAATCTTCACTTTTTCAGGTGATTTCTCTTTAGCAATCCAAGCTTGAGAATTACTCTAGCTTTCTTGATATAAAACCTAGAATCATTGTTTGATTTTGAAGTCTCTCCTTTTTGAAAAATTGACTTTAAATTTGTTTTATTTTTAGGTTTTATTTCAAGATTGGATTTAACATTACGTTTCATTTCTTTTAAGTCACCGTTTCTTTTTACAATCGTGTTTTGATCATTTTCAGATTGTTTTTGTTTTACCTCTTGAAACTTCTTTTCTTCGGGATACACAGGCTTAGACTTCAGACACTTGCGAGCAATGTGACCAGCTTCATTGCATTTGAAGCAAGTCCGAGTATCATGAACCTGTCCACAAGTGGGTTTTACTCCACTTGCAGATTTAGCCTTGTCCCGAAGTTCCTTTTCTTTCTTGAAATCATCGTTTGATTTCTTACCTATCAAGCTTTCTTCTCGAACCTTGTTCGTTTCGTACATAAACTTTATGTTCTTACCTTTGTATTCCTGGAACGTTGACTTCTGATTCTTCTTCGGTTCATCTTCAGCTTCTTCCAAACCTAAACCTGCTCTCCTATTCTCAGGAAAATCACCACCGTTTCTACGGTAATTGTTAAAATTCCGTTTCGGTTTAGAATAAAACTTCTTTTCATTTTTCGCGAGATCATCTGATGAAACTTCCACAAGTTCAAACAGTTTATCGATTTGATCTTCTTTCACATTCTGAATCGGAAAGCTATCATTGAAATATAATCTACCAGATTCCTTAACCTTGTACATGACAACGTTAGGATCATCACTTAGATCATTTTCTGATGATCTATCGTCACTTTCAGATTGTGAACCAGAACTATTTGAACTCGAGTTGGCGCTTTTAAAGCTGCCGTCATCAGAATCATTTCCCAAAACATTCTTTACCACATCTTTTACCACCGATTCATTGTCATCCTTTGATTTTGTAAAATCTACATCAATGTTCTCAGACAATTTATCTTTCTTTTCTAATAGAAGTAAAAGATTAAATGCCTTTTCAATATCATCATCTTTCTTGCAGCAGTAACTTGCAAGAAATGGTGGAGGAACATTTCCATACACTTTACGCTTTGAATTATCAACATTTTCCTCTGACTTGATCGTAGGAAGAATGTGATCAATGACATACGCGTTTATGGTGTAACTTTTTAGTAATTGTCTGACTCTTTCTGTTTCAATTTTCATTTCGTGAAACTCATGCTTTGTCTCAGCAATTGTATTAATGTACATGTTAATTGCCTTTTGTTTTTCAATAACTGTGGCATTTAACATGGTGACATTAGCATTGAGTTCACTGTTAGCTCTTTCAACATGTTTATATTCGCCTGATATCTTGTCATAAGCTTTTTTTATGGTTCTGTAATCATAACGAAAGTTTTCCTTATGTTCAGTCAGTTCTCTTATGACTTTGACTTTATCCAGACAGGGTTCACAAGGACTTGCACACTTTGTGCAAGGTTTTTCAACCTCCACAACTTTCACAACTTCCTTTTCAGACATGTTTACCTCAGCTTTTACCTTTTCGGCTTCTACTTTCCACTCTTCTTGCTTTTGTGTCTCAAGGTAAGCTATTCCTTCTTCCTCTGTTTGCTGCATGTATCTTTCCAGAACAGCTTCTTCCTCAGCTCTCTACATTAATGCTTCTTGAATAGCATTTTCGATAGCAGCTTCCACAAATGATGTCTCAGATTCATTCACAACCTCTGCCATCATAGCAACACTAGTCTTCTTTCCGATGTATTTGTTCCAATTGAAACCATCGTCTTCATGATTGGCAACAATAGCTTGTTCGGCTTTCTTTTCAGATTTATCATCAACTTCAACTTGCGTTCTATTCGGATATGATTTGTATTGCATCGCTTTCTTGTAATATTCATTACCGGTTCCAAAAGGGTTTTGGTTTCCACTTGCTTCTTGGTTATGGCATTCACGTTTGAAGTGCCCTTTTTGTCTACATCTAAAACAAGTAACTTTCATTTTGTCGAAACTAAGTTTATTGCTTGAGTTACCAATATCCCTTCCAGTGAGTGCTACAAACTTTGAAACTCTCCGGATAATCGATGCTAAAGACCATTTGATGTCCATCAGTTCCAACTCTTCCTCATCTACCTGATCGTAATCCTCAGCTGTCATTTCAGGATTTCCGATCTTTCCAGCAACAAGACTTTCATACGATTCCAGAACTGTAGCAAGAAGTGCTATGTGCTGTTTTGCAACTTTTTAAGAAAACACATTCTTTAAATCTACTGCTATGTTGCATTGAAAAACATTTGAATTAGCAGTGGATTGGCTTGTCTGATGAGATTGACTTTGAGAAGTAGAATTTGAACCAACATATGAATAACTAGTGTTTGGAGAATACTGATTTTGTGACGACTGATCTGATGTATTCATGTTTGCACTAAATGCCGTTTGGATTTTTGGACTTTGAATCGGAGTATCTGGAACACCACCTTTGTAATAAACTCCGACATCCTGAACAACATTAGTGTTTTTCGATTTTGCAATCTTCATCAATTCCATTTCATGACCTTCAAGTTTGTCAATGAAAGATGACAACTTAAAATTTCTCCAAGATGGACTATTCTTTAGAATCATTAGATACGTTGTCCATTCTCCTTCTGGAAGTGCATCGGCCAGCTTCTCAATCTGCTCTTCGTTAGTTCTCTTGATATCATGTCTTCGCATCTGGACCATAAGGTGACAATATCTGTCAATCATTTGCTTCATTATCTCTCCTTTGATCATCGTGAAGATCTCAAACTCTCTCTTAATTAGGGCCTTTTTGCTCTTAATCATTTCATCACTTCCTTTGAATTTTTCGCAAAGAGAATTCCATAATTCTTGAGAAGTATCATATTCTGGTAATAATATAAAGATATCTTCTTTGACAGATTGTTGTATCAAGCTGATCATCTTCTTTTCAGCAACATATTTCTCTTTGTCAGTCACTGAAAACTTATTAAGTGGAAGATCTTGATTACGTTCATCCTTAGGCCATGTATATCCATCTTCAATCGCAACCCAGCTGTTGAATTGATTCGCTTGAATCCAATTAACAAACTTTTCTTTCCATCCCTCGAACTCGTCCATACTCATCAACTTTGGTGGTTTCTGAGTAGTTCCCATTTCATTATCGAGGTTCATCTGATTAACCGCAATTGAATTTGACGTTGAGGCTTGAGCTACTCCAGCTGCAAACACGTTATGGAAATCTTCCATTTTGAAAATCTGAGAATACGATCAAAAACACTTGACAATTGATTAGCAACAGACAAGTATTAGCAAAAACTGACGTTTTAATCGACAATCGGTACGTTAAAACGTTTAAAAAAATTTTCAAAAACAATTTTTACCCGATTATATCTTTAAAATCATCTCGTCGATACGATTCTAACGATATATAATGTTCGTGACTTTTTTAAGAACCCTAGACAAGTTCGGGCGAACTTGTCACAGACTTATCAAGTTCGGTCGAACTTGATGTGAAATTTTAGAAAAATTACACTTTGAGCGGACTTGTGAAATGTTTTCAAGAAGAACAGATAAGTTCGGTCGAACTTAGGTAGTATTTCAAAGAGTTTATCAAGTTCGGGCGAACTTGTGAATGGATTTCAATGAAATTTGATCAAGTTCGGTCGAACTTGATCAAAGATATTGAATTTTCTTCAAGTTCAAGTGAACATACAACAAAAACTCTTGAAAAATTATCAAGTTCGGTCGAACTTGATTAAAATCAATGAAATTTTAATCAAGTTCGGTCGAACTTGATGTTAAGTTCGGCTATAGCTTGTTTCAAAAACATGGTTTTTGCAACTTTTTGATGTCAAAACGTTTGAATTTGATGTCCAAACTCTCAGGGGTTTATATCAGTATGTTTTGCATGACATATTCAAAATTGGACAAAAATTGACCGTGAATTCTTCGTTTTTGTTCAAAAGTTAAGAAAAATAGAACAATGTAGATGAAATAGAGAGATTCTTGTCTTGATTTCAACAAATTCAGGTATCCAGGCTCTGATACCACTTGTAGGAACGTCCACGAACAGCTCGGGAACCTAAGTTTGTTATCTATTGTCCGATTAGGCGAAAACTAATGACAAGTTAACCAAATAACAAGAATTACTTGTTTAATAGTTGTTTTCATTGATCTAAAGTTCAGTACATTCAAGATCCGGATCCGACAGAGCTTCGCCGTCTCTGTGCCAAAATCTCCAACTTCTTACAAATGAAATCCCAAGGCACCTATATATAGGAGTGGAAGTTCGTTGGACATGGATGAATTTCGGGCGAACTTGACTTAGTCAAGTTCGGCCGAACTTGACTTCCCAAAACCATCCTCGAGCGAACTTGCCTAAAAACTCACCTAAATACGCCTTATTTCACCTATTCTATACGGACTCGATACAAGACTATTCTATAGACATTATGCACCAATGGACTCCCTCTTGGATTTCTACTTTTTCTTGTTCGGTCTTCAGAAACTCTCGTTTATTCCAGACTCGTTCTCGTGTAATGACGAAGGCAACTGACATATGCACCAACAGACTCCCCCTTGGATGTTGCCGCAGTCATCTACTTTGATAGACATCTTTGACAATAATCATCCTCGTCAGTCTTCAAGTGTCATAGTCTTCTTTGAACACCTTGTAATCATCAGACTTTAAATAAGTTCCTGAGTCTTTATCTTTATCCTTGAATAAGTATTAAACTTTATGATCTTCAAACTTTATCTTTTCTTCAATTTAACTTGATAAAACTTTAATCTCAGCTCCCCCTTGCTGTGAGCTATGCTCCCCCTAGCTTCGAGCTTTATCTTCAATCATATTTCAAACTGCTCCCCTAAAACTTTACTTCTTGTTTCAAAGTACTTGGGAATTCAAATAAACATTTCAGAAAATTCCGTCGTCCCTTAGCTTTCTTCACCAGAGATCCTGATGCATCGCTGGGTGACATTATCAGTTGGGGATGGATCGAGGAACTAGATGTGTATGCGTTGAAATGTGAGTATAGAGTTCAATACTTCAAACGACTGGGTGATATAAAGACCTTGCCAGAATGGGATGTGACAGAGTTGGTTCAGACCAAGAGATTTAGTATGAAGCTACGACCGAATGCTCAACGTCTATGGAAACTAATCAAGTTTGAAGCTGAACATGGTTTCACCTTTTGGAAACCTCACAAGCCACGTACCGTGACAAAGATCGATCCAGTAACTAAAGAGAAAGAGGTGACTTTGATTGTCAAGAGGCCACGTGTTATGAAGAATATGCCCTTGAAGAAAATGGAACAAGATTTTTACAAGATCTTCAAATGGTGGCATTATGATTCGAGTACTGGAGAGGCTGTTATTTGTGTTGAGCCTGATGAAGGATCATGGGATATGTATGAAGATCTATCTGAGACAGTGATCATGCATAAGAGAATTTATGGGTAGTGGCGCGCAATCAGAGTATTGGATCTGATGTGGCTGGTCAACTGCTCAGAAAAGGATATCGAACGCTTATTCTTCATCAAGATCAGTTATGAAGAAAAAGACAACGAGCAGGCCATTCAATTCCAGAAGATTATAAATGTCTGTTATGCTAACAAAATTAATTTAGGTAAAGAATGGAACACTTCATGGAGAAAGATTGAAGATAAAGAGCAGAAAAAGAAAGATCAAAATGAAGAAAGAATCAAAGCACGACGAAAGCTGGCCACCCGTGAAAGATTTAAGTTCGGGAACACGTACAACCAACCTCCTCCTACAGATCAAACTCCCATTGCTTCAGAGGAGCGTCGAAGGCCACGCAAGCGATTTTTCGGATGATCAAGTCAAATTAGTTGAATTTTTGCAGAAACATTTTGAAGACTGTCCAAGACTACGACAACATCCAAGGGGGAGTCTGTTGGTGCACATATGTCTATTGCCTACGTCTATGACGAGTCTATTGTACAGATAGGGTTTCATAGAGTCAGACGTTAAGTTTTGAAAGTTTTGTTTTGTTAGAAGAATTTTCGCACGAAAATTCGTAGGAATTTTCGTACGAAAATTTCATGCAAAATTTCCTTGTCTTGAGTCCCTAGGTGCTGTCATTCTTGCCTATAAATAGGTGACTTAGGATGTTTGTCCAGTATGTTGTGTTTGGTGATCAGTGGTGAAGCCCTGCTCGAGTCTGTAATCGTTTCAACGTTAATCAATATAACAGACGGTTAAACAGTAATCATCGCTTGTTCTTTGTTTGTTCAATCAGCTAACAATGAATCCCGCCTCTGTTAGCTGAGCAAGTCCGACTGAAGCTCACAAGTTGGGCCCGATCCTAAGCCTTCACACCATTGCGTGTTATTGTGCATACGTGTTAATCTGTTTATTTGGGCCTTATGTGTTATTTTTCATTTGAACACACACTTACTTTGTACGGTTATATATGTCACAGATGTCGCACGAGCACGAGGTCATCAAGATTCCAGACTCACGTAGCGAGCCAGAATTCGAGACTTCTGTAGGAACGTCCACGAACAGCTCGGGAACCTAAATTTGTTATCTATTGTCCGATTAGGCGGAAACTAATGACAAGTTAACCAAATAACAAGAATTACTCGTTTAATAGTTGTTTTCATTGATCTAGAGTTCAATACATTCAAGATCCGGATCCGACAGAGCTTCGCCGTCTCTGTGCCAAAATCTCCAACTTCTTACAAATGAAATCCCAAGGCACCTATATATAGGAGTGGAAGTTCGTTGGACATGGATGAAGTTCGGGTGAACTTGACTTAGTCAAGTTCGGCCGAACTTGACTTCCCAAAACCATCCTCGAGCGAACTTGCCTACAAACTCACCTAAATACGCCTTATTTCAACTATTCTATACAGACTCGATACAAGACTATTCTATAGACATTATGCACCAATAGACTCCCTCTTGGATATCTACTTTGTCTTGTTCGGTCTTCAGAAACTCTCGTTTATTCCAGACTCATTCTCGTGTAATGACGATGGCAACAGACATATGCACCAACAACTTCATCTAGATCCGTTTTACTAGAGGTACCCCTCACGATTCCGCAGTTTGTTGATGCGGTCAGATTCGCTTCGTCCTTCCATGTTAACCCTGATGCATTCGCCAGCCAGGTTGACCCCCGTTATGCTTTTACAAGCAACGGTTGGATCGAAGACGATGATGATGATGCTCCCCCCTCGATTTACGAGACTGGGCAATCATCAGGTGCCGTGCCAGTTATTGATGACGTGGATAGAGGTGTAACACCTCGCGTTTTCTAAACTTTCTATTTATAGCAAGCTCGTGTTGTAATTCTATTTTCGGAAATCATTGTATTTGTAATCTTTATTCCATTGTAAATGTTGTAATCGAGACTTGAATCATAATGGAAATATACATTTTGCTCCTATACTTGTTATACTAGTTCATACAATACTTATACATGATGCACATACTCGAATACGTGATATACTTGATAATACGCGACATTTATGCATGATACATACTCTATACTCAATGTGGATACTCGATCTCGATCAATACTTACATGTGCATACATCATAACATGATATATAAGCCTGTAACACTTTAATTAACCTTAACATATCATAAGATAACTTATATAATCATCAAAACGCGTCATCTTTGGACAAATCAAGCAAAAACAATATTCTCACCCGGACCAGGTCCTTACGGACCGCAAGGAGAAGCCCTTACGGTCCATAAGGCAAGCTGGGCGGCAGAAAGTGTTTTGGCTTGTGAATTATGCATGGATCCCACTCAAACTCATCTCCCAAATCATCTTTAACCCCATTTAAACACCTTCCATCAACCCTAAACTTATCCTTATAAATACCACTTCATTTCCCAGTCATTTTCCACTTTCACAACCTCCTAATCTCATCAAAATCACTCTCTAATCACCTCAAGAACACCCTTGAACAGAATTTTTGGGCAGATTATACCTTCTTCACAAAAGTGAGCATAACTTGCTCAAAAGTTGGTCTTTTTACTTGATTCTTCTTCCACATTACTTGGATAACCATTAGGGTTGAATCCAATGGTTCTCCATGGAGAATCCAGACCTGGAAATGCCCCTAACTTGTCTAAGACTTTATGTTTGTTTTCAAACTCTTTCAAACTTTGTTTATGTTTATCAACTTGAGTCAAACTCATCTCAAACCTATGTCCGAATGCTTACAACACTTCTTGTGGTTAGGCTTAAAAAAGGTTGAGACAATCAAACAAGAGCTTTAAACCTCACAATAATTCTGTTTTCATAGAGCATTTAGCTCACAAGTGATGCAAGTTCATAGACTTGTTCATGTGTGTCCACCAAGGTTAGCTTTGGCTATCCTAAACATTGAGACCACATATCACTTGATGATTTTCATCATCATCTGAAGTAGTTTGCTAGTCCTAAAGTGTCACAACCCCGCCAAGCCGTTGACATGTGTCCTCGTGTGCTCTCCGGGTTGTATTCATTGGCTACTTGGTATTATGGTGACATACTTACAATTCTTGTCATTTCATTCTTGTATTGTTCTCATTCATGACCCTCCTTGTTGTCTATGACAACTCGTGTAGCGGTGAATCATATAACGAGGTTAAATGGATGTTCGTCATCCTACCTCCATGCTTGACTTTCTTGAATACTTAGAGGTACCAAAGTGGATGGTTCATCCTCCCACCTCCTACGTGATCTTATTACCAAGTATATATTATGGACTATAGTATAATCCTAAAAACCGAAGCCTTGATAATGGCTAAGTAATCATCTATCGAGTTAATAAGTTTATCACTAAAGTACGTAGTTCCTTGTCACGATTCTAATAGGTCTCGAACCTATGAAAACATATCAACCCCTTTTCGGGTTATCATAGTGTCAAGAACAAGTGCTATGTCTTAGTGAATATTTTCATACATAATACTTTAATTCTTATCTCCATAATCTTGCTCGAATAATCCAAATCTATCCTTACACTCCTAACTAATACCTACGTTATTCTTTGTAGAAGGACAAGGTGCCAAACTCTAAACATCACAACAAAGCTCCCGGGATTACTTAAGTGGAACACTTAGCAAAACCGTGAGTACACTCGACCCATTTACCGTTTTAACCACGTTTGGGTTGTAACATGTTTACCTATTAAAATACACATATCACAAACTCATGCTTTTACATGCTCAATCCTTATACATGAATACTTGTTATGCCTAGATACATGCTCGATTAAACTTGATTGATCATTAACTTAGCTACGACAACTTATCATATATAGCGTTATACGAGTAGCACACCTCCCGTCGGGGTTATGTTAAGATATTCATTCTCATTTTAGTCTTGTCGCTTTTGTGGCAAGGGAAGCTCGATCTCGTTAAAACTTTTGTGGAATCTCGGGGTTTAATCTAGGATTGCATGATTAATATGAACTTTGCTTACAATTTCCATGTGGATTTGAGTTACCTTTTTGTACTTATGCTATGTATCACCAAACTTGTGTACTAGCCTTTGCTTTTGCATTGAACTCGTATTTTTAACATGTTATAGGTTGATGAAGATATTGCCATGAAATGGGAGTAGGGATGATGCTCTAGATACACATTTAGACGTTAGGCTAAATGTTGTATTATTTTGTTGTTATGCTTATGTTGTACTCGTCTTTAAATTTCCAAATTGTTGTAATTGACTTAATGATGTAATTTGACAATGTTATTGTTTAATGAATGAAATATGGGTTTTGTTTAAATAATGTCGCTAATAGCGTTATGAAGTCACTTGCAATCTCATTTACGTCTCACTCCGATGTTTCCGCCATCGGTTGGGGTGTGACAGATTGGTATCAGAGCCATAACTATAGGGAATTAGGTGGAATTGCCATCTTCGCCCTAGTCTATAGTTTAAGCATCCAATTTTGACCATTCTTATATCATGCTTAAAACTTTATCCTTCCTCATTCCTTCTTCCTTATCTTTTGGTCTTAAAATTTACATAATGTCTTTCCTAAGACATTTTACATAATACACATGAAGACTTGAAGACACTCATGATGCAAACGAGGCGATTTGCACCAAGATAGATCCAATGACTTACAATTTTTGGTGAAATCCCTCATTCCGTGTATTCGATTTTTCACGAAGTTATACCATCAAGTTAGGAGTGATATCCACATCTTGATGGAAACTTCCATTTCATACTCTAGTGGATCTTACAAATGAGTCGGAATATGCTCCTCGTTTAGTAAGAAACAACCACACTTAGGGTACGAAATCGTCAAGTTAGGGGTGAAACCCGCACCTTGTCGATTAAGTCCCATTCCTTGATTTTGTCCTTGCCAAAGTTTCGTTTTTCTAATCGACTAGAGAAGTGTAGTAACTGGAAGGGTAAAATACTGTTAGTCACTTCTCGATGAGAGTATTTTACCTATAGGCCAAAGCACGTTTCTCTAATTAGAAAGGATCTTTGATTAACTTTGGAATTGTTGATGTTTCTCTACCCGAAACAATCTCATGTTTTATTGAGCCAATCTTTTATGTTATCTCAAATTTTATGTGATTTTACCTTATTCGTTTGAACCGTTACACACTTCGCTCGTTTATCGCAATAAAAAACAATACTAATCCTCGTGAACACACCAAATTTATACTCCTTATTCGCATTTATACGTAACTATCCATGCTATACTTGATACTTTCATGCAAACTATGTGAACCATGCTTGAACCTTATACATGCTTATTCATGCACAACTTATTTTTCCATATTATGATCAAGTCTCATCCCTTTCTTCTATGTTGAACCTCTAGATGAATTCTCCTAACTCATCCAAGAAATCCAAGAGGTCCAACAAGGGCCCCAACAACAACAACAACAATGAGGACTCCATCTCCAAGCAAGAACTCATCAGTCTTATTGCCGAGCAAATGGCCGATCAAATGGCCCGTGTCATCCCTGATATTGTTAGCCAGCTTCAAACCATCAACACCGAAACCCCCAAATCCTCTGCCGACTCTAAAACCGATAACCCCAAAATATCCTTCCACTTCAAGCCTTTCATGGCTTGTAAACCAGTAGAATTCATTGGCATGGACGGTGTCACCGCCATGATCAATTGGTTTGACGCGATGGAGCTTACTTTTCTTCAGGGCAGGTGCCCTGACGACCTTCGAACCCTTAACGCTACCGGGGTCTTTCGCCAGAGAGCCCTCGAGTGGTGGACTACGGAACGCAACAAGCGTGGCAACCAAACAGCCCATGCTCTCACTTGGGACGAGCTCAAGCAGCTCATGATAGACCAGTTTTGTCCTCCCCACGAGACCCAAAAACTCGAAAACAAATTCTGGAACCTCACCCAACAGGGGAGCAATGCTGAAGGACTGATCGCTCACTTCAAACAATTAAGTATCGTTTGTCCTGGATAGGTGGATACGGTTCCCAAGGCGATATCTAAGCTTATTCGTTCGCTTTCGCCTGTGATCCTGAATCACGTAGCCGCCACAAACCCAAGAACCCTCGAAGAAGCCTTTAGCATAACCATCCAGCTTAACCACAACTGCATCCTTTAGGGTGCCTACGAAAAGGTTCCTACGAAACATTCGCACCAAGCCACCGCCAATACCACCGCTACCGAGTCGCCTCCCCCTCAACCCAAAAAGAACAACCTCAAGAACAAGAAGCGGAAGGCTTCAGTTCAAAACAATGCGGTTATCACTCCGCCTGCCCCTACACCTTTAAACGCCATCTCCTCCACCCAAAACAACAATCCACCCAAACGAAGCTACACCGGCTCTTGGCCTAGGTGTGATCGTTGCACCTACCACCATCTCCCTAATACCCCGTGTCGAAAGTGCGCCAACTGTAACTAGATGGGGCATCTTTCTAGCCAATGTCGCCAACCCCAAAGCAACCAGGCCATTGTCCCTAACCCTAACCCAAACCAAACTCAACCCCAACATCAAAATGCTCCTGTGCGAGCATGTTACAAATGTGGCGATCCCAACCATCTCACCAATGTTTGTCCTCTTCTCAACCAGCAGCATCAGCACCAGCAGCAGCAGCCTGAGCCTGCAAAGGGGCGAGCTTTCATGCTTACCTCTGCTCAAGCTCAAAGCTCAAATGACGTCATCACTGGTACGTTCCTTGTAAACCATATTTATGCTACATGTCTATTTGATACTGCCGCCGATAGGAGTTTAGTGTCGCTAGAATTTGAACCCTTGCTTAAGTGCGAACGATCTAAAATGCCTAATCCTTTCGCTGTCGAAGTAGCTAATGGTAAAAACATCTCCGTTGATTCCGTTTTCTCTGGTTGCTCTTTGATTCTTAACGATCATTCATTCTCCATTGACCTCATTCCCATGCAAATGGGTAGTTTGGACATCATACTAGGCATGGATTGGCTTATGCGAGTTGTTGCCGAAGTTGTTTGTTCTGAAAAGTTTATTCGCCCCCTCTTCCTCAAGGTGATTCTCTACACGTCTATGGCGAGAAACCTTCTAAAGGTCTCAAGCTCATGTCGTGCATCAAAGCGAACAAGTACTTACGTAAGGAGTACTTTGCCTTTCTCGCCCATGTTGTGGAAAAGAAAGACAAAGGTCCTAGCATGAGTGATGTTCCCGTCGTTTGTGAGTTTCCTTTTGTTTTCCCTGAGGATCTTCCTGGTCCTCCGCCTCCTCGAGCTATTGATTTTCGTATTGATCTTATCCCTGGCGCAACTCTTGTTGCGAAAGCTCCCTATCGTTTAGCACCCTCGAAGATGCAAGAGCTATCAAGCCAACTTCAAGAGCTTCTTAATAAAGGCTTTATACGCCCTAGTACTTCCCCTTGGGGCGCTCCCGTGTTGTTCGTCAAGAAGAAAGATGGGTCTTTTCGGATGTGCATTGACTATGGTAAACTCAATAAGCTTACAGTCAAGAACCGATACCCACTTCCTCGTATTGATGATTTGTTCGATCAATTGCAAGGCGCGAAGTGCTTTTCAAAGATTGATCTCCGTTCTGGCTACCATCAACTTCGGGTTTCCAAGGAAGATATACCTAAAACCGCTTTTCGCACACGTTATGGATGCTACGAGTTCGTGGTCATGCCTTTTGGGTTGACCAACGCACCTGCAGTGTTTATGGATCTCATGAACCGCGTGTGTAAGCCTTTTCTCGATCATTTCGTCATTGTATTCATCAACGATATCCTAATCTACTCCAAGATGAAAGAAGAACATGGACGACATTTGCTTCTCATTCTTCAGCTTTTGCAAACCTAACGTCTTTATGCCAAATTCTCCAAGTGTGAATTTTGGCTAAAAGAGGTTCAATTCTTAGGTCACATCGTCAATAAACTCGGTATTCATGTTGACCCTGCAAAGAATAGAAGTTGTGAAGAATTGGATTGTGACATCTGTGTATTTTAATCATCGTACTATTCCAAACGATTTTGTAATTTTATAACATTGTGTTTTATTCCAAGATTTGTGTATTTATATATGGTATTTCATATTTTCAATCCTTGTTCAATTCTGATCTTTCGAATCACTTATGGAAATGAAATCGCAAACCATTACGCAAACGTAATCCGTTTAACGTGACGTACACTCCGGAACAATGGCATAGGCTAAACATACCTTAAATACCCTTTACATAACTTAGAAATAAGTTTTGAGGGCTTTGGGTATGGCAAAAGCATGTTTTTGCAACTTCAGGGGCTATTTTGCAAATTCTGCGAAACTATGGCAAATCGCGTATTTCCTAATCCGGAACATATACGCACAGCCAAAAATTTTTTTAATCATTAAAATATAGCATTTTAATGATTGGAATTCAAAAATATCATTCGTTACGTGCTTACGGTCATTTGCGCGTCCGTTACGATTTTCGTCGTAATTAACGAAAACCGCAACCGTACGGCCAAACGAACTGACATCCAAAATATTTCAAGTTCCCTATGCTTTATCTTCCTTAGAAAGCTTAAAATGGAGTTAACGGGTGTTAAAAGTGCCAAAACGCGTCGAAAAACAAGTTTTTAGGCTGTAGGGACTAAAACTGTCAATTCTGAAAGTTTGGATTCCCAGGCGCCACGCGAGAGAGTCACCTAGACCTCCCGCGACGCGCGAGGGATGCCAGAATTCAGCAAATACCTGGCAGCTTCTTGTTCATTTGACTTAACACCTATAACTCATTTTTGCCACACTTCTCCTGGTTGCAACACCTCACTAAACACTTGTAATGATCGTACAACTTCTCCTAACACTTGGCATGATCCTAAAGCTCTCCAACAACTATAAATACCCTTGATCTTCAAACAAATTTCTTGCTCATTTCCATCTTTCTTCTCTCTAAACTCTAAGTGGAGTTGCTACCTTATTAGGAGGCCTCCCATCTGAGTTTTTCTAATAATCTTGGCTTCCTTGAGTGCAAGTAAGTGCTCTAACCAAGCCTTCTTCATTCTTTTAGCTTGTTATGAGCTAAAAGTCAAACAGTTTGACTTACTATTTGACTTTCGGTTTTGACCATTAGTTGGTCAAGTCAAAGTTCAATTGAACTTTGCAACGTGATCGTAATCACGAAGGTTATAATCCCTTGCGATTATACCTACTGATTACCACGTTTTCCTAGTCGAAGTGACGAGTCAAGGTTTCGGTCAATAATGCGCAAAGTGCGCATTATACGACGGAACTATTTTCGGGTGTCAAAACACTTTGTTTTGATACCAAATCAGTTTTATAAACTAAGTTAGACATGTGAAACATGTCTAACTCGTCACTTTAGTTTAGTGCTTGTTTAGGATTGTAAGTCGAGCGGTCTTGATCATCGCTTTGACTTTCGAATCCGACCCGTTTGGTCGATCTTAGGATCCGACCAAACCCATAGTAGTGACGATAGTTATATAGGGAATAACCCTCTGAGGTTATACCTTATGGTAACGTCGTTTGGTTAGTATTAAGATAGGTCATTATTATGCCCTTTATAAATGACCAAAATGCCCTTTTTGATCATAAATTCATTTTAAGCATATGTGGCTAAAGTTTTGACATATAAACTGATATTAAAACATTATTAAAAAATGTTTAGGCATTTAAGACTCATCATAGGACATGTTTAACCATCCGATTACGCGTTTACGCAAATGACACCTTAAAGTAGCGTAAACTACCTTAACGGGTCATTACGGGTCAAAAGAACTTAGGATCACTTCCAAATCAAAATGTTGAGTTTATTAAATCATACCATATGAGTTCCAACACTCATTTGATTTATAAGACATCATTCTATCCAATCCGCCGATTAAAGTCCCAACTTATTAACATAGTTATCCGATCTTAGGAACCATTTGATTCCTCATACTCTTGAGCTTTATCATTCTTCTTGAACAAGGATACTTTTGCAAACCCAAGTGAGTACATAGACCCCTCTTTTATATTTTTCAAATATTTTGGGGTGAAACACATGTGCCTACTCGATACTTTCATGTTTTCACGCTTTCATGACGTATACTTTATATGTTCATCTAGTACAGATATAGTACATGATTTCAATTATGTTTTGCTATGTATGTTGACTGAGCGTGCTAGCACATTGATTTCAAAGACATCTTTTGCGGGATATGTTGACTTAGCATATGAGCACATTGATTTACATTACATTTTGCTATGTACGTTGACCAAGCATGCTAGCACATCGATTTTATGGACATTCCTACTTTGTATGTTGACTTAGCATACATAGTACATGATTTAAAGACATTTTTCATGACATTGCTTACATTGACTAAGATATTTGGTTTGTTTAACGGGACATAATACATTCATTAACATTGATCATGCCGCCCGGTAGTATGTGATGGTACCATAGGACTTGACAAATCCCGTTCCCCGCTTCCTAGGTTGTTTGGAAGTAGGGAATGACAGAATCCGAATACATTTTTGATAAACCTTTGAATTGATAAGGGTTTATCCGACAGTCTCAAGGCTTGAATGTATGCGATAAACATAACTACATAAATGTTCATATCAAATAAAGCATTGGTTTTGCAAAACATGACTTTTGATTTAAACTTTGGTTTATTCAAAAATTGTTTTGTACAAGACATTTGGTTATACACGACATTATACCTATGGTTCGAGTAAAGTCTTTTTCTTTACTTGCCATACAAGATATTTGTTATACAAGACATGGTTTATACCCAACATTGTGACATATTACATTGTTTACACATGACATTTGACATTTGTTTGACAAGACATTTTTGGTGTTTATTTGATAAGTGATTTAAATAACGAGATGTGTGTAATATGATAAAAGCATGGTGGATACGCCTCTGGTACTTCCTATATATAAGTGCTTTCATGATATTACATATCGTAGCGTTATTTAAACTACTTCGACAAAGACAAAGACATGACACATTTGGTACAAATTTCACAAGACATTGTTTTACATATGGAATATTTTATACAATTCATTTTCATTCGGTTAATTATTTAACCATACATCCTTCTTTTAAATCATTTGATTTTCATATGATTCTATAAAAGAAAAAATTTTACAAGGTTCATGACTACTTTTCGTTAAACTATTATTTTAACTTCAAGTCATGAATCTTCATCAACAAAACCTATGTATCTCACAGGCATTTTTATGCTGGCGTACCTATTTTCACATGTATTTCAGGAGCTAATATCTGAGGTTGGTCATGCTACACTTAGGCGGACTTGAGCTTTAGTGACTTAAAAATTAGCAAGACAAATAAATTTATGTTATGTTTCCGTTAAATTCCAGACAATGTAAACAGTTTTTAATCAATAATACAAAACTTTAATTTCCATGGTTGTTGAAACAATACTTCTGTTACTCCACCCCCGACGTTTCCGCCGCGGTTTGTTGTTTACGCGGTCGGGGTGTGACATGGATTGCACCTAAGTCGCCCTCTGAAATTCGTTTGTTTCTTGGCCTAGCTGGGTATTATCACCGTTTCATCTTCGAACTTCTCTAAGATTGCCATTCCTTTGACTTCGTTGACTCAAAAAGATAAACCTTTTGTTTGGGGTCCCGAACAAGAGGAATCTTTCCAAACGCTCAAGGACATGCTTTGTAATGCTCCTATTCTCACTCTCCCTGATAGGAACGACAATTTCGTTGTGTATTGCAATGCCTCTAACCAGGGTCTTGGTTGCGTACTCATGCAACAAGACAAAGTAATCGCTTACGCGTCGAGACAACTCAAAATACATGAGAAAAACTACACTACTTACGACCTTGAACTTGGTGCAGTTGTTTTTGCATTAAAGATTTGGCGACACTACCTCTATGGTACAAAATGTACATTCTTCACCGACCATAAGAGCCTCCAACATATCTTTGATCAAAAGGAACTCAACATGCGTCAATGTCGTTGGGTAGAATTGTTAAACCACTACGACTGTGATATTCGCTACCACCCTGGAAAAGCGAACGTCGTGGCCGATGCACTTAGTCGTAAGACTCGTGTTAAGAGTGTTCGTTGCTACCAAATCATGGGAAAACTCAACGAGTTGATTCGACAAGCACAATTTACCGTCATTAACGAGGGTAACCTCGATAACGAATTAAATTGTGGAGTCGAAAACCTGCTCGAGGCTAAACCCGATGGTATTCTTTACTACCATAGTCGTATTTGGATTCACGATCGCCTCAATCTTCGGTCTACCTTGATGAGTGAAGCCCACAAATCCCGATACTTCGTCCATCCTAGAGCTGATAAGATGTACCATGATTTGCGTGCATCATATTAGTGGCCTGAGATGAAACGTGATATCGCTCTTTACGTATCCAAATGTCTTACGTGTTCCAAAGTCAAGGCAGAACATCAACGTCCCTCTGGTTTGCTCGAACAACAAGAAATTCCTGTCTAGAAATGGGAGAGCATAGCTATGGATTTCATCACGAAATTGCCTTGTACTTCGTCTAGTCATGACAGCATTTGGGTTATCATTGATCGTTTGACCAAATCCGTGCACTTCCTCGCCATTCGGGAAGATTACAAAGTCGAGAAATTGGCTCGTATCTACACAGATGAAATCATTAGTCGCCATGGTACTCCTCTTGATATCTTTTCTGATCGCGATGCTCACCTCTCGCCTTTGGCAAACTTTTCAAACCGCCCTTGGCACTCAGCTAAATCTTAGCACCGCTTTTCATCCTCAGTCTGATAGTCAAACCGAGCGTACTATCCAAACCTTGGAGGATATGCTTCGGTCATGCGTAATCGATTTTGGCGGCAGTTAAGATTCGCACTTACCCTTGGTTGAATTCTCGTACAACAATAGTTATCACGCTAGTATTCAAATGGCTCCATTGGAAGCATTGTATGGTCGCAAGTGTCGTTCAGCTATTTGTTGGCACGAGATTGGAGACGCACAAATCACCGGTCCCGAGCTATACAAGAGACAACGGACAAGATCTTACAAATACGTGATAATCTCCTTAAGCATGAAGCCGACAAAAGATGCAAACCTTTGGAATTTAATATAGGTGATCATGTACTTCTCAAGGTGTCTCCTTGGAAAGGCGTTGTCCGTTCTGGTAAGAAAGGCAAACTCGCTCCTCGCTACGTAGGTCCCTTCAAGATCTTGGAAGGGATTGGCAAGGTAGCATATCGACTGGATCTACCTCAAATGCTCAACAATGTTCATTCTGTGTTTCATGTTTCAAATCTCAAGAAATGTCTAGCCGAAGAAGGACTTCAAGTTCCGCTCGAAGATCTTCAAATCAATGAGACATTGCATTTTGTGGAAAAACGGTCGAAATCATGGACCGAGGAGTCAAGCAGCTACGGTGCAGTCGGATCCCTATCGTGGAAGTCTGTTGGGAAGGGAAACGTGGTGCCGAGTTTACTTGGGAACTCGAGAGTGATATGAAGACTAAGTATCTGCATCTCTTCGTTGCATCTTCCTAAATTTCGGGACGAAATTTCCTAAAGGAAGGGAGACTGTAACGCCTCGCGTTTTCTAAACTTTCTAGTTATAGCAAGCTCGTGTTGTAATTCTATTTTCGGAAATCTTTGTATTTGTAATCTTCATTCCGTTGAAAACGTTGTAATCGAGAATTTAATCATAATGGAAATATACAATTTGCTCCTATACTTGCTATACTTGTTCATACAATACTTATACATGATGCACATACTTGAATACGTGATATACTTGATAATGCGCGACATTTATGCATGATACATACTTTATACTCAATGTGGATACTTGATCTTGATCAATACTTACATGTGCATACATCATAACATGATATATAAGCTTGTAACACTTTAATTATCCTTAACATATCATAAGATAACGTATATAATCATCAAAACCCGTCACCTTTGGACAAATCAAGAAAAAACAAATTTCTCACCCGGACCAGGTCCTTACGGACCGCAGGGAGAAGCCCTTACGACCCGTAAGGCATGCTGGGCGGGCAGAAAGTGTTTTGGCTCGCGAATTATGCAAGGATCCCACTCAAACTCATCTCCCCAATCACCTTTAACCCCATTTAAACACCTTCCATCAACCCTAAACTCATCCTTATAAATTTCAATTCATTTTCCACTTTCACAACCTCCTAATCTCATCAAAATCACTCTCTAATCACCTCAAGAACACCCTTGAACATAATTTTTGGGCAGATTATACCTTCTTCACAAAAGTGAGCATAACTTGCTCAAAAGTTGGTCTTTTTACTTGATTCTTCTTCCATATTACTTGGATAATCATTAGGGTTGAATCCAATGGTTCTCCATGGAGAATCCAGACATGGAAATGCCCCTAACTTGTCTAAAACTTTATGTTTGTTTTCAAACTCTTTCAAACTTTGTTTATGTTTATCAACTTGAGTCAAACTCATCTCAAACCTATGTCTGAATGCTTACAACACTTCTTGTGGTTAGGCTTAAAAAAAGGTTGAGACAATCAAACAAGAGGTTTAAACTTCACAATAATTCTGTTTTCATAGAGCATTTAGCTCACAAGTGATGCAAGTTCATAGACTTGTTCATGTGTGTCCACCAAGGTTAGCTTTGGCTATCCTAAACATTGAGACCACACATCACTTGATGATTTTCATCATCATCTGAAGTAGTTTGCTAGTCCTAAAGTGTCACAACCCCGCCAAGCCGTTGACATGTGTCCTCGTGTGCTCTCCGGGTTGTATTCATTGGCTACTTGGTATTATGGTGACATACTTACAATTCTTGTCATTTCATTCTTGTATTATTCTCATTCATGACTCTCCTTGTTGTCTATGACAACTCGTGTAGCGGTGAATCATATAACGAGGTTAAATGGATGTTCGTCATCCTACCTCCATGCTTGACTTTCTTGAATACTTAGAGGTACCAAAGTGGATGGTTCATCCTCCCACCTCCTACGTGATCTTATTACCAGGTATATATTATGGACTATAGTACAATCCTAAAAACCGAAGCCTTGATAATGGCTAAGTAATCATCTATCGAGTTAATAAGTTTATCACTAAAGTACGTAGTTCCTTGTCACGATTCTAATAGGTCTCGAACCTATGAAAACATATCAACCCCTTTTCGGGTTATCATACTGTCAAGAACAAGTGCTATGTCTTAGTGAATATTTTCATACATAATACTTTAATTCTTATCTCCATAATCTTGCTCGAATAATCCAAATCTACCGTTACACTCCTAACTAATACCTACGTTATTCTTGTAGAAGGACAAGGTGCTAAACTCTAAACATCACAACAAAGCTCCCGGGATTACTTAAGTGGAACACTTAGCAAAACTGTGAGTACACTCGACCCATTTACCGTTTTAACCACGTTTGGGTTGTAACATGTTTACCTATCAAAATACACATATCACAAACTCATGCTTTTACATGCTCAATCCTTTTACATGAATACTTGTTATGCCTAGATACATGCTCGATTATACATGCTTGATCATTAACTTAGCTACGACAACTTGTCATATATAGCGTTATACGAGTAGCACACCTCCCGTAGGGGTTATGTTAAGATATTCATTCTCATTTTAGTCTTGTCGCTTTTGTGGCAAGGGAAGCTCGATCTCGTTAAAACTTTTGTGGAATCTCGGGGTTTGATCTAGTATTGCATGATTAGTATGAACTTTGTTTACAATTACCATGTGGATTCGAGTTACATTTTTATACTTATGTTATGTATCACCAAACTTGTGTACTCACCTTTGCTTTTGCATTGAACTCGTATTTTTAACATGTTACAGGTTGATGAAGATATTGCCATGAAATGGGAGTAGTGATGATGCTCTAGATACACATTTAGACGTTAGGCTAAAATGTTGTATTATTTTGTTGTTATGCTTATGTTGTACTCGTCTTTAAATTTCCAAATTGTTGTAATTGACTAAATGATGTAATTTGACAATATTATTGTTGAATGAATGAAATATAGGTTTTGTTTTAAATATTGTCGCTAATAGCGTTTGAAGTCTCTTGCAATCTCGTTTACGTCTCACTCCGATGTTTCCGCCATCGGTTGGGGTGTGACATGAGGTGTTCCGTTGATCGGAGGATCTTATAGTATCGCACCTGCAGTAGACGCTACCATTGCTACGGCTCAGCCATTAGATCCATTGGTCGTCTCATCTACTGTCGATGCTGAGCCCACTTTTGAGATCCCTCCACCCATTGTTACTGAGTCGTCATTTCCATCGATCGAGTCGCGCGCTCCTACTGCACCTCTTTTGGTCTATTTTCGACGTAGGAAGAGGATACGACCAGCTGGAGACATCGCTTCAACTTCCAGAGTTGAGACCGCATCTGCTTCGAAGAAGCAGAAAGGAGTGTGGGTTAACCGATGCTCTCATTACGACCGTCAGTTGGGGGCCAAACGTGGAGATCTAGAGGCGACCAAGGAAAAGGTGAAGGATTTAGAGGGGCAGGTGGATTGGTTTGATGAGCTGAAGGATTTGGATGACAGTGCTATAGATCAGATGCACTGGAGGATAGTAGAGTTGGAGGAGCTTGTGAGGAAGCTTCTAGAGTTTGCGGGTTTGAAGAAGTGATTGTTGTTGTTGTTTGTGTTGTCTCTTTTGATAAACCCTTATATTGGCTTGCGTGCCAAATTTTTGGATATTTAGGTGGAAATTTCATCTAGACTTGTTATTGGTGGTTGATTATGTCACACCAAATTTTGGTTGGTAGTTGTACTACGAACAAGCATTGTAATTTCCATGATAAATATCAATGATATGGTTCTCTTTTGGTTAAGTTATTCTCATTATTATGTGGATGCATGTGTATTGTTTAGTCCACTATTATTTAATGATTGAAATATTTAAATAACGTCTTATGTTGATATTGTTATTACAATAATAGAAATGACAAGATGCCGCCAAAAGCGAGACAGGGTACTAGACTACCTACCACCCCAGAAGAGTTGGCACAACTCATAGCCCAACACGTTAATACTACCTTGGAACAATGTGAAGCCAACCAGAATATTGGGCAAGTGTTGGTGCATGTGTCTATTGCCTACGTCATTATATATCGAGTCTGAGTGATTAGAGCTTATTCTGTTAGAAACGAGGCATATTTAAATGGGAAAAAGGCTAAGTTCGCTGGAGATGGTTTTAGTGATGTCAAGTTCGGCCGCACTTGACTAGGTCAAGTTCGCCCGAACTCAATCTCCCACCAGCGAACTTGTGTAACTATATATAGGTGCCTTGGTGATTTCATTTGTAACTTCATAGATTTTGGCACAAAGACGGCGAAGCTCTGTCGGATCCGGTTTTCGAATGTATTGAACTTTAGATCAATGAAAACAACGTTTAAATGAGTAATTCTTGTTATTTGGTTAACTTGCCATTAGTTTCCGCCTAAATGGACAATAGATAACAAATTTAGGTTCATGTGCTAATCGTGGACGTTCCTACAAGTGGTATCAGAGCTACGGTTATCACCTACGCTCATGAATTTGGACATTTATGGACATTAGGAGGGGTTTTGGACATAAAACTTGAAATAAACATACAATCCACGGATGAAAAGTAAAATTGAACGGATTGGATTGTTAGAAAGTGATTTTCGACCAGATCTATGGTGGATTCATCTTGAAATCCGCAGAAATAAGGATTCTGGATCAAAAAATGTGAAAAAAGGCTGATTTGGGGGATCAAGTTCGCCCGAACTTGACAAAAATTTTCATGATTTTTCATCAAGTTCGCCCGAACTTGACAAAGATTTTCATGATTTTTCATCAAGTTCGCCGGAACTTGACTGATTTTCACTGAAATTAAGCACAAGTTCGCTCGAACTTGTTCATTTCATACAAGTTCCGCCCGAACTTGGTGTTGGCCAACCAAGTTTGCCCGAACGTGACTGGATTTTAATGAAATTATAATTTCAAGTTCGCCCGAACTTGTTGCTTAAATTTCTTATATTTTGATACAAGTTCGCCCAAACTTGTTGAAAAGTGATTCTTACACAAGTTCGCCCGAAATTGCCCAGGAGCCTAAAAAAACATGGAAAAATTTTGTTGATCGTATTGATGGGATGAGTGTCCAGAAAAAATTTGGCGATATAAATTTTTTCGAGTTTTCAAAGACCGAATCGGGATGTTCGGGGACACCGTCTAGAGTTTTAGAGTACAGATTTGGTGATACGGTCACAGAATTTTGAAGATAACGGGATAGTCATTGATACCGGTGCAGAATGTTGATCATTTGGGTGTCGTGACTAGTAATTGGCCTAAACGTTAAATCCGCAAATGTTAAATACTGAAAGATCCACATTTCGGGGGGAATTTCAGTATGGTCAGAATTTGCAAAAATGAGTGGGAATAAAACTTTTCAATATTTGAAGATTCCGGTATTTTTGAAATTCGTGACTGCTGCAACAGTATCCGGGTGGTTACCGATTGCAGATTATCGGGAAATGAAGAGGATCGAGATTCATCGGGTGATCACAGGAAGTTCCGAGTTTTCAGTTCATGATACAGAGTGATGCTTAAGGGTTAGAGTCCTGATCTCCGGTGAAGGAACAGTTAGCTGGATTAGCAGTCGTTAGTACCAGTGAGGAACTAAGGACGTATAAAAGTTCGGTGATGATCTTAGGAATTAATGACTAACTCCGCAGACGGATGGTTTCAAAATTACCAAGGAATCTGATGATAACCTTTGGTGGCCTTTATTCTTAGTCTTCAAGCAGATTAATCATTCTTCTCTTTGGACTAACCGCCGTTGGGTGATGATGTTTGGTGATTAAGTGGCGCTGGTCTACCGGAGATAGCAATATATCTGGCATTGTGACTGAAGAGGAAGAACGTGATTTTGGTCACAGACGTATGTTTCTCAGATTCAATGCTTTACCAGATTATCTGTTTCCGATGAAGATTTGCTGATTGGGCAGATTACCGATTTTCTGATCAAATCTTTCTGAAGGGTGCTTCACTGTGATTACGGAAATCGGAATTTCGGATTTTCGAGGGTATTCGTTGATTTGAAGTTTTCCGATGCGGTGATTCGAAGTTTCTGTCAATTGCCGGTTGAGTTTTTGATACTTTAGGAGTGTGCGGAATAAACTCTCGATGCTCAACGCTTATTCAAAAACTGAACTCGGATGCGGTTATCATCGAAATGGAGAAGCTGCTACATTGATTAGCTTCGAGTTGATGGTTATTCGAGAAAATTTGTCAGTCAAGTAAATCAGAGGAGTCGGAAACCATGCAAGCAAAGATCTGAACTGGAGATTTCAGCGGTATTGAAAGTTGATAATACAAACCCGGATCATCAATTAAGGGGGAATCTGTTGACGCGTTTCGATGACATCGGCAGACACCTTGATTGAAGTTGCAGAATATTCAAACACGGCTCAAAGTTTTGAAGTTCAAGATCAAGCTTAGACAGTAACGAACAAGGGGGAATCTGTTGATGCATTTTGTGTTCGTCACTTGTCGAATCGGCTAGATTGAGTGTGTGTTGAATATTGTATAGGTTAGAATCGAACACATAACCAAAATACAGAGTTTACAGTGTTAAAGGGAACAAGTTCGCCCGAACTTGGCATGTATTGGTCAAGTTCGTCCGAACTTGATGTGTGTTTAGTCAAGTTCGCCCGAACTTGTCCTGTGAAGGACAAGTTCGCCCGAACTTGACTATGGCACATCCGGCGAACTTGTCTCCCTATATATATGTGTGTGTGTTCATTTGTAGTTTAAGTTTTTGCCATCCCTACGGGGAGGTGCTGCCGGATTCTCTCTAGGAACTCCAGCAGCTGGACTTATAAAGATGTATACTCTTTCGGTATGAATGAAGACTTCCGCTGCATTCTACTTCTACTACATTCTTAATAACATTCTACGAAACTGTTATATACGTTTATGCATTAACTTCCGTCTAGAACCGCCTGATCACGGACCTTCAATTGGTATCAGAGCTTCGGTTATCACCTACGAGTTCTCGTGATCCTCATTGGTTTTTATCCTTTTAGAATAGAATTTCTTAAATCTAAAATCCAAAAATATTTTTTGATTTTAGGGGAAGTAAGAAAAATTTTAGAAAAATAAAAAACATATGAAAAAGTTGAAAATTCAAAAACATATGAAAATTTTCAAAAAGTACAAAAATATCGAAAAAGACAAAAAGAATTTGGTTATCAAAAAGGAAATGATAGTACATCAGTGGACTATCACAGTATGTTAAAGAAATGCAAAGTTTAAAAGTGATAAACAAGTCAAACTGTGGATGTGTCGATAGGCTTTACACGTTCAGTAAATTGTTTCCGAGATATAAACTAAATTTTACAACTGCTTAAACTTGTGGATTAACAAATCCCGGATATATGGACTTAGTACTCCAAAATTTTGTTTGAGATATTGCCTGATTCTGAGATACGAGGTCTTTATAGATGATTGATATCTGGGGTATTATACAAGTTCTTCTGAATTTGCGGAACGAATAGCTTAGAACTTCTATAATGCTTTTGCTAAAAACCCCAAAAATAGCATGCAAAATCTGAAAAGTATCAAAAGATCTAATCATTTGCAGTGCTGAAAAGATTCCTTAAATGGAACACACCTTAAAGTTGAGCCTTCATCTCTTTGTCCGTACGGTAGTACTAACCTGAGCTCTCAAGGTCTCGCATAACCCAGATACAGATATCAGTTACGCTATACTCACATGTAAGATGAAATCTGGGGAATCTTGATATGGGAGCATATTCTAAGATGGGAACCATAGTTAAGTCAAGTTTCATAATTCTTACCTAACATATCTTGGAACATTGAGAAATGTGTTGAAGTTTAAATGGACAAACATATCGACAATCTAGGTAAACGAGTTTAAAACTTATAGTCATCCAAAGGTCAACGTTACTGGTGATATATCTCAAATAACTGATATGATCCTTAGACACGAATTCACAAAAATAAGTCTGTAAATATGTTTGGACATAGTTTACTTTCTTTACTTGTTTTTCAGATTAAAATCAAAAAGATTTTCAGTGTGTTTTAGCATAAACTTTTTTAAAAAACAAAAAGATTTGTTTTCTTCATTAGTTTCAACAAGCCAATGATGGAGAATGGTTCTTCGGAGTCTGGTAAGGTGCTATAATAGTGAAAATCTTGATGACATATGTGAAAAATAAAAAATGCTCAAATGTGTTAAAAGAAAGTTCATTAAGTTGAAACTTTAAAATTTGAAGAAAAACATTGGTTCAATAACAACGGTTTCAAACCGAGGTCATTAGTTTGGACTCAGTAGATGAAATTGGTTATCCAAGGTCAATAAATTGGACTTGGTCAACCAAGTGGATTTCATATTTGAAAAGTTTATCAAAATGTCAAAAGTCTTAAATGTTAAAAGTGTTCAAGGTCATTAAATTAAACTTGAATAACTAAAGCTTGAAAAGTTGAAAGGGTAGATTGAAATTTGAATGTTGATGTTACATAATTTCAAAGTTTAAATTTGAAATGTTTATTTGGATGTCTTAGAACTTTGAAACAGAAGTAAAGTTTTAGGGGAGCAGGATAAAACGTTGAAAATCTCAGGAAGCTCAAAGCAAGGGGAGTTTGAATACTAAAGCTAAAAGCTAGGGGCATGTTGATTAAAGTTTTATCAAGACAAAGCTCAAGAAAAAGGAAGAGGATATAAAGATCAATACGTTAAAGTTTATTCAAGAAATAAAGATCGGAAGACTCAAGAGATTTTAAAAGTCAATGACTACGGCAACATCCAAGGGGGAGTCTGTTGGTGCATATGTCTGTTGCCTACGTCATTATATATCGAGTCTGAGTGATTAGAGCTTAATCTGTTAGAAACGAGGCATATTTAAGTGGGAAATAGTCTAAGGTCGCTGGAGATGGTTTTAGTGATGTCAAGTTCGGCTGAACTTGACTAGGTGAAGTTCGCCCGAACTCAATCTCTCACCAGCGAACTTGTTTAACTATATATAGGTGCCTTGGTGATTTCATTTGTAACTTCAGAGATTTTGGCACAGAGATGGCAAAACTCTGTCAGATCCGGTTCTCGAATTTATTGAACTTTAGATCAACGAAAACAACATTTAAATGAGTAATTCTTGTTATTTGGTTAACTTGTCATTAGTTTCCGCCTAATTGGACAATAGATAACAAATTTTGGTTCATGTACTAATGGTGGACGTTCCTACAGCAAGGACGTGGTGCTCCGGGGCATGGTGAAGGTGGTATACAGATTGGAAACCCGCAAGGTAACATAATGATCGAAAAAGTTCTGGTAGTTCCTGTGTTAGGATATAATTAGAGTGTGATCTTGATTTTTCATTAACCTTGTGAACAGTTGTTGGTGCATAATGTCTATGTCTTAGTCTTATATCGAGTCTGTATAGAATAGAGCTGAATAAGCTAGCTGTATGAAGTATTTATGTAATATAGTGTCAAGTTCGCCCACAGTTGTCATGTAATGACAAGTTCGGGCGAACTTGCTAAGGCAAGTTCGGGCGAACTTAGGTCTCCCACAGGCGAACTCACTCATTTGTAACTTTGGCATCTTGGAGGCGAAGCTCTGTCAATCTGGATTCTTGACTGTTACATCAATAAAATTGACTATTAATTGATTAATTATTGTCTTTGGTAAACACGCCGTAATATTTCCACTATTATGAACGTTAGATATCAAATTTAGGTTCCTTAGCATCGAGGATTGGTCCTACAAGTCGTATCAGAGCTAGAACAGCCTGATTTGATAGTAATCAAGACAAGAACACTTCTATTTCATCTCCATTCTTCTATTTTTCTTAACTTTTTCTCAAAAATGAAGAATTCACGGTCAAAATCTTTTCAATTTTGAATATATCATGTAAAATACAACAAAGATAAACCCTTGAAAGATTGGAGACCAAAATCAAACGAATTGTTGACAAAATTGTGCTAAAATCATGTCTTCTAAAACCTTGTTCATCAAACTTGTTAGTAAAGTTCGGCCGAACTTGTGCTAAAAAGTTACTTTTCAAGTGAATTTTACCAAGTTCGCTCGAACTTGAGGTATTTTTGTTGAAATTTGGCTAAGTTCGCTTGAACTTATCAAAAATTCATTGATATTTTATCAAGTCCGACGGAACTTGATAAAAATCAAGAAACTCTTAGCTAAGTTCGCCTGTACTTGACAGATCTTTACAAGAATTTTAACAATAAGTTCGACCGAAGTTCAAGTAACATTTTCAAAACAGAAATCATAAGTTCGACCGAACTTGTGATAGAAAAATCTGAATTCTTCATTACACTACAAGTTCGACCGAACTTGTAGTAAAACTAATTGCTTTCAAAAGTTTTAAATTGTTTTCAGTGTACACGTCTCGTTATTCGCGATGGATGATATTCAAAGAGCTTATACGTCCGGAGTGGGTTCGTCAAAAGCCAATGTGATCCAACAAGTCAATCTTGACAACGAGATGGGCACGACTGTTAAACCGCCAAAGCTAATGAGCATGGACGAGTATGAAGGATGGAAAGAGAAGTTTACATATTGGGTTCAAGCCATGCACTTCCTAGGTTGGGTGTCGATCGAGCGAGGTTATACAGTTTCGTTGGATGGACATCAGCAAGTTCTGGAGAAGTTCGAATACTCCACGACACAGAAAGAAGAATATAAAGCTGAGAAAAAGATGACCAGTCTCATTCAACAGTCTGTCAAAGAAGATATTCTCGTCTTGCTACCGGAATACACGACTGCAAGAGAACTCTGGCTATCGCTTCAAAAGAAGTATCAAGGAAGCGCGAAGATGATCAAGAGCAAGAAAGCTCTCATTATGAAAGAGTTCGATATCTTCAACATGCTGAAGGGAGAAACCATGAAACAAATGATTGAACGTTTTTGTCATCTAAAAGTCCAAATTAGAAGACACGGTCTTGAGAAGATGGAACAAGAATACATCGACAAGCTTGTAGATGCGTTACCTGACGGAGAGTGGACTACTTACTTGATGGTTCTGAAAGAAAGTACAAATTGGGAATTCTTCAAGTTGTCTACATTCATCGACAAACTCGAAGGCCATGAAACGGAACTTCTAAAGATCGCAAAATCTAAAAATGCGAATGTTGTTTAAGATGTTGGTTTGTATTACAAAACCGGAATGCAAGACAACATTTCAAGTCCAAAGATTCAGGGAGCATTCAGTGCAAACATGAATTCTTCTCCACAGAATCAGAACCAATCATATCCACAATATGATCAAAGTCCACAAAGCTCTTCGTTCTCTAGCACAGGGTCAAATGCTTCTTATCAGAGTCAAGCAAATCAGAATCAACAAACGAATTCTGATCCGAAGTGTACAAATGTAACATTGCTGTGAATCTAAACAATGTTGTTTCTGAGCAAGTTGCAAAACAACGTCACTTCTAGCCACAGTTCTAGAATCGTATGAGAGTCTTGTAGTTGGAAAGATCGACAATCCCGAAATGACTGCTGAAGACTACGATCAGGTGGATGAAGAAGAGCTTGAACTGATGGATATTAAGTGGTCTCTGGCTTCTATCATTCGAAGAGTCACAAAGTTTGTTGCACTCACTGGCCGAGATATTGGAAATTCAAGCAACAAGCTAGGGTTTGACAAATCAAAGGTCACTTGTTTCAGATGCCGATAGAAAGGGCATTTTAAAAGAGAATGCAAGAATTCTGAAGCCACGGGAAATCAAAGTCCATTTGGAGGGGGCAACGAATATTACAAGAAGTCACTTCAGTATAAGCCTTTCCCAAAGAACACACAAGTTAAGATCCAGGAAAAGCCAAATAGCAGTAATACTGATAAAGCAATGGTTGCTTCGAACGAAGATGATGGTTTCGATTGGAATTCTTATATCGGTAAGAAGACCGGAGTTGCATTGATGGCTGAAATTGTTGACGATACATCTGCCGAAGAAGCAGCAGCTCTAGAGAATATCTTATTAGAACAGTATCTGCAACAACAACAGGAAGAAGAGGAGTATATTCACATGCAGAATCAAGGCATTTTATCTCCTAATTCATGTGATAGTTTTGCAGGTCACTTTGACGGAAGTTCTCAGGAGTAAGTTGCCGAGGAGAAATCTATTGATAAAGAAGTCATGGATGTTACTCAAGAAATGAATGTTGAAAACCTCAAGGATATTGCTGATAAAGCTTTGATGGCAAATCTAACCAAGGTAGGTCCAGAGGTAAATGAAGTTGTCAAAATACAAATTGTAGAGGTTGAGAAACCTTGTACAAAATGTACTGAGCCATGTGCTGAATGTGCCAAAGAATCACAAATCATTGCTGAACTCAATGTACATAACGAACATTTCAAATACGATTATTGTACAATGAAGGAAGCGTATGACAAAATGAAAGATGATTATGCCAGGCTCGATAGAAATAATATCGAACAACATGATACTGTAAGAATGCTAAAAGGTACAGTAATGGATAAACAAAAAGCAATAAACATCTACATAAACACCATTGCCGAGATCAAACAACAACTCCAGGACATGAAAATTGAAACAGAACGTGTTCAACAACTTTTAAGAAGTTACACTTGTAACACGTATGTCATTGATCACATTCTTCCGACAATTCCATTGGAAGAAAAACCTAAAAAGAAAATTGGTAAATAATATAGCAATGTTCCTCCACCCCTATGCGAGAAGTGTTGTCGCAAAACAGTTGATGGGATGGATAAGGCACTCAACATTAAGTTGTTATCTGAAAAGAAAATCGGGTTGCCGGAGAAACATTGATGTAGTCTATACTAAAACAGATGATGACAATGCGGTAGTGAAAAAGGTGGTTGAATGATTCTAATGAGGGCAGCTTTGATAGCGCCACATCTAGTTTGAACAGTTCTGACACAAATTCCGAAGATGACGATACATCATCGGAGGATGATCCTAACGTTGTCATGTACAAGGTTAAGGAATCTGATAGATTATACTTTGATGACAGTTTTCCGATTCGGAACGTCAAAGAAGATCAATTGGATAAACTGTTAAACTGGTTGAAGTCACATCAGATGACCTGGAGAAAAATGAAAAGAAATTCTATTCAAAACCCAAAAGAAATTACAATAATACCTAAGGAATGGTGGTGATCATCCGGAAAACCAGAGAGCTGGGTTGGGTTTAGAGGAATCTGATGAACCGAAAAAGAAATTGTCACCATTTCATGAATACAAAGATAAAAACATGAAATTTGTTTATGGGACAAGCACGGTTCACGAGGAGAGTTTGATCGGAAAACAATCAAACGATGAATTCAAGAAACAGAAAGAACTTCGAGATAAGGCGAAAGCCACAAGTGGTATAAAATCCACTAGTGGACATTCACATGATAATCGAACTTGCTTCAAGTGTAACGAAGTTGGTCATATTGCACGCAAGTGTCCAATGTCAAAACCAGCCTATCTTCGAAGAAAAGAAAGTCAAATGTTGTGAAACCAAAGCAACCAGAGTTTGTAAAACCTGTAAAGATTTTGAAAAGAAAGAATCAAAACTTGAAGATAAACCCAAATCTGAAAAGAAGTTTGTAAATTCAATTTTCGAAAAAAGGTGAATCTTCAAAAGCAACTGAAACAAAGTTTTACATCAAAGAGGTTAACATAAAATCACAAGCCTGGGTTGCGAAGAAAAGGTCAACAATATCTGAAATCACTAAGTCTGAGCCTGTTAAGACTAGTGATAACAGGAAAGAATCAAAATATGAAATCAAGTCTGAAACTATCAAAACTACAAGTGGTAATAGTTTGAAAGATAACAAGAAAGTGAAGTTTTCAAACATAAACATCATAGAAAATCCAGATGATGAATATGAATTCGATTATGCTGACGAATGTGAATTTGATTACGATGATGGTTATCCAATTCAACCGAAGACCAAGAAGGCTTGGGTCGTGCTGTTTAACTAATTGTTGAAATGTGCAGGGGCTCTAGAGATCCGTATTTTCCAAGTGAATTCTGGATAGTGGAGCTTCTAGACATATGACAGGAATGAAAGCACTCTTGTTCGACATAAAAGCTATCAATGGCGGATATGTTGGATTTGCTGGAAACCAAGGTGGAAGGATTATCGTTGAGGGAAAGCTCTCAAACGGAGTTGTTTCATTTGATCAAGTGAACTACATTGCAGAGCTTGAGAACAACCTTCTGAGTATTTCTCAATTTTTTTATAAAAAGTTTACCGTCCACTTCAACGATAAAGAATGCATGATAATCAAACTGGGTTTCAAAATACCAGACGAGTGGATACTCATGCGTGTGCCAAGAGAGAATGATTTGTATGTTCTTGACATGGGAAATGCTAATACTTCTTCAAAAATGGCACAATGTTTTGTCTCGAAAGCTACTGAGAAGGAGTCAATCTTATGGCATAGAAAGATGGACCACATTCACCTGAGAAAGATGAATCATTTGGTGCATAACGATTTGGTAGAAGGTGTGAATCTGAAAGGTTTTCATATGTCAGATAATTGCCTCGAGTGTAAAAAGGAAAAGCAGATCAAGAAATCTCATCTGAAAAAGATTCTCAATTCGATAAAGTTGCCTCTCGAAAGACTTCATATGGATCTTTTTGGTCCAGTGAATGTCCAAAGCATCTATGGAGATCTCTACTGCTTAGTAGTTACAGACGATTATTCCCGATACTCGTGGGTTTTCTTCCAAGAATCAAAAGATAAGATGTTTGAAAATTTGGTGATTCTTTTCAAGAAACTTGAGAACCTGTACCATCTTCCGATATGACGTATTAGAAGCGACAACGGTACTGAGTTCAAAAACACCAAAATGAAGGAATTCTGCAATGCTAAAGGGATTTTGCACGAGTTTAGTGCACCCTACACTCCGCAGCAAAACAGTGTCGCTGAACGGAAGAATGAGACGCTTATCGAAACTGCAAGAACCGTGCTTGCAGACTCAAAGCTTCCAGTCAGCTTCTAGAGTGAAGCACTTACAAAGGCTTGTTACACACTCAACAGAGTCTTAACAGTAAAACCAACAAAGAAGACCTGTTTTGAGATGATCAACCGACAGAAACCGAATTTGAAGTTCTTAGAACCATTTGGAGCGCCATGTACTGTAATCGATCAGGATGGCAAATTTGGAGCTAAATCACTCGAAGGTTTCTTTGTCGGATATGCAAGTCCATTACGAAGAGTTTACGTTCCTTCATTAAGAAGAGTCATTGAAGCACAGCATGTTGATTGTTTTAACTGTACAGAACCTATTCAGAGAAAAGGTGATGCATGGTTATTCAACTATCATGACTTGTGGAAATCATTTGATTTGCCTGAAGAACCATCCAATGAAGAAATCACAGCGTTGTATTATCTTCATCAATCAACAAATCAAGAGCAAATCGTTAGACTGATTGTGGTTAATCAACCCACGTTGGGATCATCTTCTTTTGAGGCTAGTTCAAGTAATAGCGGTAGTCAAGAAATTCAAACAAATCAAGTGACACCGACTACGGAACCAGTCAATACTACAGTGAATCCTAATCTATCTGAAGCATAGAGTTCAGACTCGGATGAGGCTCCAACATTCGATGCCGATGGAGAAGCTTCTTCAGATGAAGAAGTAGAGCAGATTACATGTTTATTGAATGAATCTGCAAGCCCGAGTCATGCTCCTGAAGTTGAAGTACTGGTAGATCAACATATCAAAAATCAAGAGAATATTGTGGTTGTTCCAGGCAAAGTGATACCAATATCATATTCTTATCATCCGTTAAATTCTATAATAGGCGAATTACAAGCTGGTGTGAGAACACGAAGTCAAATAAACAAAGCTTTGATTTGTTTCTACACTCGCGTTGCTCCAATACAAGAGTATTGCTACTATTCATGTTTCATATCCCAGATGGAGCCAAAAAGTGTTTCTGAAGATTTAGGCATTGAAAACTGGGTACAAGCAATGCAAGAGGAACTGTTATAGTTCGTGAAGTTAGGAGTGTGGAAGCTTGTAGACCTACCTGAAAATCAGAAAGCGATTGATACGAAATGGGTCTTTAAATGCAAGAGAGACGATCGAGGAGTTATAGTTCGACACAAAGCTCGGCTTGTTGTCAAGGGATTTCACCAGCAGGAAGGGATAGACTACACAGAAGTCTATGCACCAGTAGCTCGCTTAGAATCTATTCGGATATTTCTTGCTTTCGCAGCATGGAAAGGATTTAAAGTCTATCAGTTGGATGTCAAATCACCTTTCTGTACGGAAAATTACGTAAGAAGGTGTACGTCGGACAACCACCAGGGTTTGTCGATCCACTCAACAAAAGAAAAGTGTATCTTCTTGATAAAGCACTTTACGGTTTACACCAAGCCCCGAGAGCTTGGTACGAGACGTTATCGCAACATCTCGTGGGAAACGACTTTGTCAGAGGAACTGTGGATAGTACTCTCTTCACCAGAGAAGTTGGTAATCATCTAATTATCGTTCAAATCTATGTGGACGACATCATCTTTGGATCAACAAATGATAGTCTTTGCAAGGAGTTTGAGGGCATCATGAAGAAGAAGTTCGAAATGTCTTCGATGGGCAAAATGAAATTCTTCCTCGGATTGCAAGTAGATCAACTTCTAGACGGTATTTTCATTCATCAAACCAAGTATGTGCACGACATCTTGAAGAAGTTAGATATGGAAAGCTTGAAGCCGTTATCTCCTCTTGCTCTTAATCACGGGATTTGCATTGACGAAACTGGAACCAAAGTTGATGAGACACTCTATAGATCAATGATAGGATCGTTGATGTATGTGACGACATCGCGCCCAGATATCATGTATCCTACCTGCCTATGCGCCAGATATCAGTCAAGCCCGAGAATTTCACACATGCAGATTGTGAAGCAAATCTTCAGATACCTGAAGGGAGCCCAAGCACCGGCTTGTGGTATCCTAAGAATGATAATTTCGATCTTGCAGGATACGTTGATTCTGATTTTGGTGTAGATAAGTTGAATTCAAAATCGACTACAGCGGGATGCCAGTTCTTCGGAACAAGAATGGTAACCTGGCAGTGTAAGAAACAGACTACGGTCACTCTCTCTGCCTGTGAAGCTGAGTATATCTCGGCCTCCATCTATTGTTCACAAATTCTGTGGATACAACAACATATGAGAGACTATGCACTGCAATTTCTCGACACTCCGCTGTATGTTGATAATAAGGCAGCCATTGATATAACGAAAAATCCGGTTCATCACTCACGCACAAAACACATTGAAATTCGTTATCACTTCATGCGTGACTGCTACGAAAAGAAGTTGGTACGAATAGAAAAAATCCATACCGACGAACAAAAGGCTGATTTTTATACCAAACCATTTTCTTTATCACGATTTAAATACTTGTTAAGAATTAATGGTATGAAAAATTTGCTGACAGGTGCGGACGCTGAGGTTGAATACGGATCGGACGACGAGTTCACGTGATCCACATTGGTTTGTCTATATCTTTCTAGTTTACAATTTTATTAAAAACTAAAATACAAAAAGATGTTTTTGATTTTAGGGGGAGAAATGTTAGAGAAAATAGAAAAACATTTGAAAATTTTAAAATCTAAAAACATATGAAAAATGCAAAAAGTACAATCCCATTGAAAAAGACAAAAAGAATTCAGTGTCACAAAAAGGAAATGATAGTACACCAGTGGACTATCACATTATGCTAAAGAAATGTAAAGTTTAAAAGTGATAAACAAGTCTTACTGTGGATGTGTCGATATGCTTAACATGTTCAGTAAACTGTTTTCGAGATATAAACTAAATTTTACAACTGCTTAATCTTGTGGATTAATATATCTTGGATATATGGACTTAGTACTCCGAAATTTCGTTTGAAATTTCGTTTGAGAGATTTCCTGATTCTGAGATACGAGGTCTTTATAGATTGTTGATATCTGGGGTATTATACAAGTTCTTCTGATTTTGAAGAAGCAAGAGCCTAGAACTTCTATAATACTTTCGCTATAAACCTTTAAGCTGCATGCAATCTTGAAAAGTATCGAAAGATCTAATCATTTGCAGTGCTGAAAAGATTCCTTAAATGGAACACACCTTAAAGTCGAGCCTTCATCTCTTTGTCTGTACTGTAGTACTAACCTGAGCTCTCAAGGTCTCGCATAACCCAGATACAGATATCAATTACGCTATATTCACCTGTAAGATGAAATCTAGGGAATCTTGATGCGGGAGTATATTCAAGAAGTCGGAACCACAGATAAGTCAAGTTTCATAAATCATACCTTAACATATCTTGAAACAGTTGAGAAACGTGGTAAAGTTTAAGTGGACAAACATATTGACAATCTAGATAAACGAGTTTAAAATTTAAAAGTCATCTAAAGGTCAACGGTACTGGTGATATGTCTCATACAACTGATATGATCCTTAGACACTAATTCACAAAAAATATATCTGTAAATATATTTATACATAGTTTACGTTATCCTGTACATAGTTTATCAGCTTTACAGATTAAAACCAAAAAGATTTTAAGTGTTTTTAGCATAAACTTACAATAATACAAAAACATTTTGTTTCTACATTGTTTTCAGCAAACCAATGTTGGAGAACTGGTCTTCGAAGTCTGGTAAGATGCTAGAACTAGTGGGAATCTCATTGACAACAGGCTGGGAGCTAATCTGTAAATTCTGAAAAGCCAAAACGATATAAAGTTCTTAATTTTGAAAATATCAACAGTTTGTTCGTAACGGGTCAAACAGGGGTCATTAACTTGGACTCGGCAGACAAATCGGTTAACCAAGGTCATTAGCTTGGACTTGGTCAACTGAGTGGACTTTCATAATTGGTAAAAGTTGGAAAGTTTAGGGGTTAAATTGTAAAATTTGAAAAAAAAGTTTGAATTTGAGTTTGGCAAGTTCGGCCGAACTTGCTAAACTGAATTAAGTTTAACAATAATAGCAAGTTCGACCGAACTTGAAAGTGATGGCTGGTTGTTATTTTATAAGTTCGCCTGGACTTAAGTGGGCTCATAACGTGGGCTTGGCAAGTTCACCCGAACTTGCAGGGGTATTTATATCCGGCAAGTTCGGCTGAACTCATTTACTTGTTTTCAAAACCATCTGAGCGAACTTGAGTGTTTGTGAACGATTTTGTGAGCTTGTCATCCTAGAGTCGAATTGCTGCCAAAATTTAGTTTGTTTTAAGTGATTATGTGATACCCATGACGAAACCAGGTACACCTTAGTTGGTCCTAAACTTAAAGCATGACTAAAACTATAATTGTGCGTAAACCTTGTGAAATTTCATGATTTGTGTGTTGTGTGAAACGATATATGTTATATCTCGGAGGAATCTGAGAACACGTCATGGTTGACATGACACTACTAAGGACCAACGATTCGAGGTTGGTGTCCTTAGCCTTGAATCACGTGTTAAACGGAGACTTGACGTTTAACAATGCATTAAATCTTTGACGTTGATTATTAGATTATCGGTAGCCTTATTTAAGATTCCGAGTTCCAGGAATAACTTAGATTTGTGCCATAGACTGCGACATAAGGTTTAAAAACAATCAAAGCCTCGGCACCTAAAACGAAGAAGCTTCCGGTTAGGGAAACGCATTCGTTCTGGGCATAACTTAACGCAACCGAATGTGCAAGGACGAACATCTGTCTACTAACGTCACCAACCGCAAGTAATATTTTTTATAAATCTTAAAAATCAAAACTGCGTGCAATATGTGGTTATGTGTATATTTGTGGAATGTGGAGTTCAGTATTTTGGGTCAGTCCAATCAACGTTGTGTGTGGTTTTCCGTTTTTTCAGGTAGTATGTCTGATCGTTCAAGTAACCAGTCAACTTAGCATATGGAGACTGATCCTGAGGAGGATCCGCTGACACCCCTCTTGTCATCGAGTTACTCGCCAGATCCTTCTGGGTATTGTTGTGGTCCGTACCCACCCAGACCTCGTACTAGGCGCGAGGGGGAGGCCTCGAGCGCCTACCGTTCCCCACCTCACCATCCAACTAGCTCCTCGGAGCATAGTCGTACCCCGGATGTTGCCATACCCGTAGGACCTATTCCTAGGAGCCCTACTCCCGCCACGGGGCATTGGGAGTGGGAGCCGGTAGCACCTAGGTTACCTACACCGGAGACTCCTCCTGAGCCTTATACTCCTTCTACCTGGAGTGCTTACTCACTCTCTTCACCTAGTTCTTAGGAAGTACCCCTTATCCGCCTCCGACAGACGGCTTGTCGGAGGGTACTTACACCTGTACCTGTGTTCACACCGTCCGTTTCCCCTATTCGTCCGACACCCGTACTTATAGGGACCCAGCAGCACTTCACTGCTCGTTTTCTGACCCCACCTCGGGAGGACCCTTCCCCGTTTCACACATACGAGCGAGGCAGCCATTTAGAGAGCCTTCTCCACCTGTCTGGGGTATACCTGTTCCTCCTCAGGAGATGCCTGCTCCCATCACCGAGAGCAGCTTGATGGGATTTCTGTTCGAGCAGATTTCATTACTACGGATGGCACGGGATGAGGATGAGCAGCAGCGAAGGTCGATGGGAGACTACTTGATCGTCTTACAGCAGGCGATCATCGCGTTACAGCAGGGTTCGGGTATGTTCACCATGAGCAGGATCATTTCCGTGCGTTGGTATACGGATGCATTGGTGCTATTGTAGGTTTGGTCGAAGGTTTTGGAGGATTGGCATGGTGGATGTGGCGTTCTTAGTATGGTTTTTCTTTCAGTATAGATAGAGATGATGTATCTTTTGTACATCCTACCAAGCACTGGGTTATACCATGTCGAGGTGGTGATGCAGTCATAGTGGTTTCACGTTTTCTTAGTTGCTAGTCTCGTTGCATCGAGTCTGTACGTCACTTTGGTGACCTATTTTGGCAGTACATCTACGCACTGGCCCTGATGGGTTAAGTCTGTGTGCAAATTTTGACACTTGCATGATGATGACATTACATATATATATGACGATGCTTTTGACTATATGTGCCGTGGATTCATGTGTGTGATGAAGTGTGTGTTATGTTTAGCTGAACATGTAATATGTGTTAACTGGATATGTGACATTGATACCTAGACATCTATGGTTTATAGTAGAATGGCCCCGAAACTCGCACCACAGATGACTAAGGCAGAAATTGTGCAAATGATAGCGCAACAGCTTCAGGCTGTTATTCCCACGATTGTGGCACAGCTTAGCGTCGGTATTAATGCTAACCCGCAACCAAATCCGCAACAAGGACTCGTAGGTCAAAATGACAATCCAATCAACGTGCAAAACAAGGTTAGACTGGTTTGCACGTATACGCACGTCATGGACTACAACCCAATGGAAGTTAGTGGAACTGAAGGACCGAATGGATTAGTGATATGAAATAAGCGGGAAGCCTCAGAAAGTAATCGAGACGGGGCAGTAACACCGGAGAAAGGGAAAGCAACTAGCCAAAACAACGCCATGACTACCCCATGGGTAACTCTGAAAGCTACAAAGGAAAAGCCCCAAAGTGCAACAAGTGCGCTTTCCACCACTCTGGTAGATGCCGAACCGTGATATGCTTGAAGTGTCATAACAGTGGGCATTTTGCCCGAAACTGTAAGATGCCCATGAAACTAAATCCCAAACCAACTCGCTTCCAAACCCCTAAGCCTCAACCTCTTCAGAAGCGACCTCAACAACCAGCACCACATGTTGCCTATCCCCGTGCATGCTTTGGATGTGGCAGCACAGACCATTTTCGTAATAGTTGTCCGAAGTTAGCCCAGCAGATGGCAGGAAGGAATACACAGAACCAAGCATCTACCCCGAATGCAGCTCGAGGCTATGCCTTTGTCATGGGACCTGGTGAGGCGCACTAGGATCCCAACGTGGTTTCAGGTACGTTCCTCATTTCCAATCCATTTGCTTCAGTGTTATTTGATACGGGAGCCGATAGAAGTTAGGTGTCGATTGCATTTTTTTCACTCTTGAATATGCCTGCTGTTGACCTGAAACAACCCTATACCGTTGAACTTGCCAGTGGGAAACCAATTACCAGTCACCAACTTATTGTTAATTGCCCTATAACCCTTAACGATTACAAGTTTACTATTGACCTTTTACCAGTAGAATTGGGTAGTTTTGATATTGTCGTAGGAATGGACTGGTTGTCCAAACCATCATGCGGAGGTGTTATGCGAACAAAAGGTTGTGAAGATTCCTTTATCCCCACGGATGTAATTGTGGTACAAGGAGAGAAGTTAGGCGCCACGTTGAACCTTCTATCTCACCTTAGGGCGTTGAAGTGTATACGACAGGGATGTGACGTGTTCTTAGCCAGCGTCATATCGGAGGAGCCAGCCGAAAAGCGTATTGAAGACATTCCAGTGGTATGCGAATACCTTGACGTGTTCTCGGAGGAATTGCCCGGATTGCCACCGAATCGACAAGTCGAGTTCTGCATCGACCTAATACTGGGAACGGCACCCGTTTCCAAGGCTCCATATCGTCTTGCACCGTCCGAGATGCAAGAGCTATCGACGCAGTTGCAGGAGTTACTCGATCGTGGTTTTATCCTTCCTAGTTATTCCCCCAAGGGAGCCTCAGTTTTGTTTGTAAAGAAGAAGGACAGTAGCTTCCGAATGTGCATCGACTACAAGGAATTTAATAAAGTCACTATCAAGAATCGGTACCCTCTTCCGAGAATCGATGATCTTTTTGATCAGTTGCAAGGAGCCCGATAATTTTCTAAGATAGACCTTCGGTCAGGTTACCATCAGGTGAAGGTCCAAGAGGACGATATTCCTATGGCCACTACGAATTCTTGGTTATGCCCTTTGGGTTAACCAACGCACCCGCAGTGTTCATGGACCTCATGAATAGGGTATGTAAGCCATACCTTGACAAATTTGTCATCGTCTTCATTGACGATATTTTGATCTACTTCAAGGTAAGGACGAGCACAAGCATCATTTGCGTGCTATCTTGGAGATACTACGAACCGAACAACTATACCTAAGTTGTCTAAGTGCGATTTTTGGTTACAAGCCGTACAATTTTTAGGGCATGTGGTGGATCAGTATGGAATTCATGTAGATCCAAGCAAGATAGAAGCAATCAAGAACTGGCCAGTGCCGAAATCCCTAAAAGAAATACGCCAATTCTTAGGATTGGCAGGATATTATCGTCGCTTCATCGAAAATTTCTCTAGTATCGCGCAATCGTTAACCGCATTGACGTCAAAGGATAGGAAGTACGATTGGGGTGAAGACCAGGAAACGGCATTCCAGCTGTTAAAGAAAAAGTTATGTGAGGCCCCAATCTTGACGTTACCTGAAGGCAATGACGACTTTGTCGTATATTGCGACGCATCATGACAAGGACTTGTATGCGTCCTTATGCAAAGGAATAGAGTTATCGCGTACGCTTCTAGACAACTAAAGGTGCACGAGAAGAACCACACGACCCCTGACCTGGAACTAGGAGCGGTTATATTCGCATTAAAGATTAGGAGGCATTATTTATATTGTACCAGGTGTACTTATACCGATCACAAAAGCCTTCAACATATCTTCGACCAGAAAGATTTGAACATGAGGCAGCGCAGATGGGTGGAATTGTTAAATGATTATAATTGTTAGATAAAGTACCACCCGGGGAAAGCTAATCTAGTAGCAGATGCGCTAAGTAGAAAGGATCGAATTAAGCCCCTTCGAGTGAGAGCCTTGGGAATGATCGTGCAGACAAGTTTGATAGATCAAATCCGGAACGCGCAGATGCAAGCCCTGAAGGAAAGCCAGTTACCCGGTGAAGGATTGCATGGGAACGAGAAAAGTTTTGCAAGGAAAACAGATGAGGTATTTTACTTTAATGGAGGAGGCTCATAAATCGAAATATTCGATTCATCCCGGTACAGATAAGATGTACCATGACCTGAAAGAGTTTTATTGGTAGCCGGGAATGAAAAAGGACGTGGCCGAATACGTGAGCCAATGCTTGAATTGTGCGCGAGTCAAGGCTGAGTATCAGAAACCCTCGGGAATGTTGCAACAACCTGAAATACCTCAGTGGAAGTGGGAACAAATCACGATGGATTTCGTGAACCACCTTCCAAAAACGCCTTGTGGTCATGATGCGATCTGGGTAATCGTAGATCGATTGACCAAATCCGCACATTCTATTCCGATTCGCACTACGTATAAGACCACCAATTGGCGGAAATTTATACTAATGAGATAGTAGCTAAACATGGTGTCCCGATTGCTATTATTTCTGACCGAGACAACCACTTTACTTCGCGATACTGGTAGAAACTACAAGAAGCATTGGGGACGCGAATCGATCTAAGCACTGCTTATCATCCCCAAACCGATGGTCAATGGGAATGTACGATTCAGACACTAGAGGACTTGGTCCGGGCCTGTGTCCTAGAGTTTGGAGGAAGCTGGGACAAGCATCTCCCACTGGTTGAATTCTCATACAACAACAGTTACCATAGTAGCATTCAAGTAGCCCCGTATGAGGCCCTCTATGGTCGAAAGTGTCATTCACCACTTTGTTGGGTCGAAGTGGGTGACACTCAACTGACGAGATCTGAACTAGTTTAGGAAATGACCGATAAGGTCCATTAGATTCGGAACCGTCTGAAAGCTGCCCAGAGTCGACAGAAAAGCTGGGCTGATGCACGCAGAAAACCATTATCGTTCAAAGTAGGTGAAAGAGTTCTGTTAAAGGAATCACCGTGGAAAGGCGTTATCCGATTGGGCCATACGAAATCCTAGCCAAGGTAGGTCCGGTAGCTTATCGGTTGAAGTTACCAACCGAACTTAGTGCCATTCACGATGTCTTCCATGTATCAAACCTGAAGAAATGCCTGTCAGATGAAGCTACCCAGGTACCTTTGGAAGACATACACGTTGACGATAGGCTCCACTTTGTGGAAGAGCCGGTGGAAATATTTGATGGTAGGGTCAAGCAATTGAGACATAACAAAATTTCACTGGTTAAAGACCGGTGGAACTCTAAGCAAGGGCCTGAATATACCTAGGAACGGAAGGATGAATTCCGTAGAAAATACCCTCACCTCTTCCCTAGCATGATAAAGTAAATTTCAGGGACGAAATTTCTTAACCAGGGGAGACTGTGATACCCATGACGAAACCAGGGACACCTTAGTTGGTCCTAAACTTAAAGCATGACTAAAACTATAATTGTGCGTAAACCTTGTGAAATTTCATGATTTGTGTGTTGTGAGAAATGATATATGTTATATCTCAGAGGAATCTGAGAACATGTCATGGTTGACATGACACAATTAAGGACCAATGATGCGAGGCTAGTGTCCTTAGCCTTGAATCATGTGTTAAACGGAGACTTGACGTTTAACAATGCATTAAACCTTTGACGTTGATTATTAGATTATCGGTAGCCTTATTTAAGATTTCGAGTTCCAGGAATAACTTAGATTTGTGCCATAGACTGCGACATAAGGTTTAAAAACAATCAAAGCCTGGGCACCTAAAACGAAGCAGCTCCCGGTTGGGGAAACGCATTCGTTCCGGGCATAACATAAGGCAACCGAATGTGCACGGAACGATCGATCAAGCTTAAAAACACTTAAACGAATGTCAAACAAGACTTTTATGATTAAAACGTAACTGGTTTCGGATTTTTAGACGGTTGTGCATAATTTTTAAAACCAAGTCTTTTGACACTAAGTACACGCAAAACGTAGTCCGTCACGCAAATCGAGAATGCGCGCCAGACCCGAAACAAACCTATTCTTATCCAGAAGATAAACATCATCCTTACACACGTAAAACAAAGCACGAGCTGTCCCTAGGGGCCCACCTCTATGCCACCACCACCCCCCATGGTTTAAATAGTTTTTTATTTCTTTTTCTTTTATTTTTAATCAAAAATTTCAACAAAAAACCACTCATAATCTGCTCTCAAACCCTTCTTTATCAGCTGAATTCATCCATAAACCAACTCAAATCAAAGGTATTAACTCAAATCATTAAGGTTTTAAGCATGGTTTCTTGATTAACATGATTTCTAGCCGAAAAGCGCTTTTTAATCCATAAATTTTGGAGTTTTAAACATGTTTTGGGCTGAATATGAACACCACATATATCCCTGGTGTTATATGGCAGCCATGGTTGCTAATCAATGGGGTTTGATACCCTAATCAACTCTTATTCAACAAAAATCGCTTAACTATTCGATTAACCGAAAAACAATGAATTAAAGCTTGATTGATCTAAGTTCTAGCATATTTGGATTGTATTTGGTGTGTAGGTACTGAATATAGCCTTTACATACTTCTGGGATCAAGATAAACGCTTGGAAACGGAAGAATCGCTAGGTATATCACTTGAAAACCGAATCTAGGTTAGGCAGAAATTGTTTTGTCTATAAATTGGTCGGTATAACTTGGATTGAGCTGAAACTTGGCATGGTGATGTAGGATATTGTCAGGAAGGTCCACAAAAAAGTTTAGAAGTTTTAGAATTTTATACGATTTTTGGTGAATTATTAACTGTTTTACTGAAAGAATTTCAGAAAAATATCAAACAGGTTCAATAAATTATAAAAACTTACAGAGACACTAATGAACATATGAGTAATTATCTGGGAAAATTCGGTGTCCATTGGTTGAGTTTTGATTTGGGTTAAAAATCCGCGTTTTTGCGAGTTTTCGGTAGCCGGGAACGCACTGAAACGAAATCGGAAAATTTTCAAACTTGTTGGAGATGTTCCTGGACGTGTATAGAAGGTTCAGGAAATGTTTTGGAATTTTTTATCTTTTGAAAGTATTTTATGTTAATTTTGTGGTTAAAAATAAGTTTATAAATAATTTATTTAAATAAAAAAATTACCAAAATAAATTCCCAGAAATTTATCTCATGATCTACTGATTTTTACTGAGTTATATAATTTTTTATAGATATTTAGTCAAAATCTATATTAAATGGGAATTTATTTGGATTAAAAATAAGTTATTTAAATCATTTTCGGCAGTTTACCGTCTAACGAACCTGCCGGAACTGGAAACTAACCCAACCCAACAAACACTACATTTGGGACACGGGGAACGTTCCAGGAGATTCCCAGGGAAATTGGACACTTGGGGTGTGTCCTAAGACAACTTGGGAGAATTCTTGACGGTGAAAATGGAAACTCAATTTTAGACAACCTAGACTCCCCAAACACTCAAACTCCCTTAACGAAAAGTTAATCATTCTTAAATAGCAACGTGGTAGCACTATTGGTATTTCCGTACCATTACCCGAACGCGTTAAACTACTGACTTTGGCTGGCACGCGAACTGGTGTCCGGAAGCCAAACTAAAAACTAATACTACCCTGACGTCCATCACCATACCAGTGTCCTATAGACTCAATCCGGAGTAAAAACTCCTGACCAGATCCAAGTTATTACCATTACCATCTTAGATACTAATTTGGGTCCATGCTTGCATGTATGTCATTAAAGTTGATCCAGCTATTCGACCACTCGTGTGTTGAGACCCATATTGGCACTGTGAGTTCACTACCCCGCTTTTAGCTGTTTTATTATTTTACTTGAGGTGGAATGCATGTTACAAACTGTGTTGATTACACAAACTTAGGAAGGGAATTTCACTTCCCTAACACATGAACTTGTTACAAACTGTGATCCTTGCTCCAATTTGGGAGTGAGTTTAACTTCCCCACTTTTAAACTATTTTACTGTTTTCTGGGACTTGCATGTTATGCACTATGTTGATTTCACCAACGTGGGAGTGAGTTTTACTCTCCTGCTTTTGAATTTTGTATTGTTTCTGAGATGATTGGCATGTTACGAAACTGTGTTAATTGCACCAACTTATGATGTGAATTATCTAACACACGAACTACCTCTCCTCTACAAGTGATTAGCGTAAGCCATGGGCAGTGAATAGTACTATTGGTCTGACAAACCCATGCCGCCCCCGACAGAAAGGTCGGCAACCAGGCCTGCACGTGTCCTAATTTGGTTGTGTTGTTAGGCATAACTGCTAAGGGGCGTTGAACTGCACATGACGCAGTTGATGGGCCGGGAGTGTCTTGGTGACACGGCCCGGGGTAAAACAGTTAGGTTTCACTTGTGTCCTCGTGTAATTCCATCTGCGAATATGACTATGACCGTCATTGTGATTATGACCCGTGCAATTAAACTTGTGAACACATATTGTTACACAACAATTAAACCCGTGGAACTCATGCAGCGTTTAGCTGACCCTTTTCAAAACTAACATGCATTTCAGGTAAAGCAAAGCAAGAGTAAGGAATGTGCGTGTGGATGGCTTTAGTAGTGAAATGTAGCAGAATAAGAGCTCTAATAGCTCGTAGTACTGTACCGAAACTTATGATGTGTAATATGATACTGACAGTATGTTGAAACCGAGGTTCTCTCTATTTATGATATCATGTTTTTAAACTATGGAGAATTACCACGTGTCTGCTGCACCCTGCATTTTTCGTCCGCTGTGAGTCGGGGTGTGACAGATTAGCACACTTATTACAATGGAAGAGGTGCGTATTCGATAGATAATCCATGATTTGAACGATATTCGAACATGTCAGATCTAAAAACTTAAAAATGATAGATCTAGGATGTTTTGGAACAAATTGTTCATAAAATCATAATAACCAACTAAAATCGACCATAGAAACTTGTTTTGATTTGATTAAAATGGTTGATGTTGTTAGTTGCAGATTTGTCTATTGTAGATGATGACAAGTTCGGCCGAACTTTTTATCAAGTTCGACCGGACTTGCATAAAGAGTCTGTTTAAATCTGATAGAATAGCATGTTCGACCGAACTTAACAGTTTAACTTAGATCTTTTGAGTGTGATGGAAGTTTGACCGAACTTAGGTTTTAACATTGTATAATAAGTAAGTTCGCCCGAACTTATACTTGAATGAGGAACATGTTATGTAATACATGTTCGGGCGAACTTGATAAAATCAGAATGTTTTAACACACATCAAGTTCGCCCGAACTTGATAAAAGTGTTAGAAAAATTTTGTAACTTTTTCTCGTAACGTGTGCTAATTGTTTTGCGTCATTTTTCAGGCACAAGTTCCAGCGCGAGTTATTTCTACGGACTTTTCTAAGTTCCATAATACTTGCATTACGCTCGACAAGACGATATGTTCATATTTGAAGGAATACAACAGCATTTTAAAGTTTCTTAAGGAGTGTCCTATTCATAGAGCGATCACGGACAGATCTCATATATACCATTTTTGGATGAACGCAGAGCTCTGCGATGATAAAAAGACCGTTACATCATCTGTGCAAGTTGGAAACGAGAACAAAAGTATCACAGGTACAGAAGATGATATACGACGGATCTTACAGTTCAACGATGATAAAGATGATCTGATATTTCTTGATAAGAAGATGGTTCGAGGTTGTTATTATCGAATGGGTTACAAGGGGAGCGTGAATAAACCAACACTGAAGAAAGGGGAAGTGCCAAACCCATACAAGCTCATGATGCATGCAATTATCCACACTTTCAGTCACCCAAAGGCAGGTCTTGACGATGTGCAAGATTATATGGCCTGTATGGCAACGGCACTGATTCTGAAGAAACCGTTTACCTACTCAAAGCTTGTGTTTACTCTTATGTCGAAAAACATGGATGATTCGAGATTGTGCTTTTATCTGAGGTTTGTTCAGATGCTAATCGATGAGAAGTACACAAATATTGCACGGATTCCAAATGATGCGTTATATCTAAGGTCATCTTGATGATACAACTGTGAAGAAGTTGTTAAAGTTTCAAAAGCAAGCATCAGTACCAGTTGTTAAACCAGTATTTGGGATCAAAGATTCAAACTATATTGCGCCGCCTGACAACAAATTGAGAAAATACGAAAGTGATGATGAAAAAGAGCTAAACGCTGAGAAAGAGTGGTTTAGAGATTTCAAGCCAAAAACTCGAAGTGAGTGGTTCTTAAAGGCCGAAGTTGATAAGCCTAAGAAGAAACGAGTAGCAAAGAAAGTCGATACAATGCTTGTTGATGAAGATGAACCAGAGATTGTTTAGACTGAAGTTGGTTCTAGTGCAGCAGTAGTTGTTGAAAGTCAAGAGATTGAAAAGACAACACAAGATGATGTTATTTCTGCTACATTTGAAAATGATGATGATTCAGATGAAACTCCTGTGAAAGAACCAGAAAAATCAGAAGCTGAAATTAGAGCTGAAAAGGAGAAAGAAATGGATGCTGATTTTGATCCAAATCTCGAGAAAGAATCTGATGAAGGAAGGCCGAAGAAAAAGGCTAAGCGAGTGAAGTCTGCTACTATGTCATCGACAAAAACAATAGGATCTCCATAGACAAAGGGCAAGAAGAAAAAGAAAGCCCAGAAACCAGTTAGTAAATGATACAAAAGTAAGCTAAAAATTGCAGAAGTTACACAAGAACCTTCTGGCACACAGAAGAGAGGAGTTACACAAGAACCTCCTACACAAGAACCTCCTGTAGTGGTTACAAGTGAAGCTGAACATCCAGGAGTCACACAAGAACCTCCTGTGATTATCTCGTCTGAAGCTGAAAGGCAAGGAGCCACACAAGAACCTCCTGTGTTTGGTTTATTGGAAGTACCTGTTATTCAATCTCCTGTTGCTCAAACGACTTCACATTTTGAAAGTTCTACTCCAAAGAAGACTACACCACAGACTACTACTCCAAAGTCAATACCAAAAACTCCAGGGCCTAATCTGTTTGGTGATATGCAGAATGATCCAATAAGTCTTCAAGATCTGAACTCAGAAACAAATGTTGAACTTCTTGAAAAGCGTGTGAATGTATTAGAAGAAAAAGTTGAACAAAATGAAGCATAAAAAGCAGAGTTGATAAAGAAAGTGAATCAAAGCTCAGTTGAGAAAGAGATGTTGGATGATAAAGTAAAGGTATTGGAAATGAGCGTGAATATTTCAAAGCCCTAATTGAAAGTTTGCCAGACGCAAATGAGAAATTGCAAACAGAGATTGCTGATTTGAAGTCAATCGAAGACCTAAATGATCGAAGATTCACCAGGATACAGAAAGTTTTATCTAACACCCTGGGAATTGATTTTATTTCTGAATATGATCGTCTGGATCGACAGGAAGCTAAGGAAAAATCTGAAAAAGAGTTAGCTGCAAGAGGAAAAGGTAAAAGTATTGAGGGTGAAGCCCCTAAATCTTCTGAAGTTACAGAGAAGTCTGTTGATGATGTTACTAAAGCTTCTGGGTCCGATATTCCAAAGGTTGACGAATCTGTCAAGCCTTCTGATCCTGTCGTTGCTTCTGAAGATAAGGACGATGAAGAAGTAGAGAAAGAGGATAAAGATGATGATGAACAGAAAGATGATTATGAGTATGAAGATTGGAATGTTGCTGATGATGACGATGATGATGATCAGGGAGGAGTTAGTATTAGAATCAGTGAAGGAAAAGTTTCTGATGATATTGATTTTTCTTCTCTAATGGATGATGAATCTAATAAGATGAATTATCAGATTCAGGACAGACAGGGCCATCAGATGATGTTGATATGGCGAATGTTGATAGATTTGCAAAGCCTGTTGCTGCAACAAAGCCTATGCTATTGATGCTTGAACATAATGTAGAGGAAGGCGAGTACGTGCATAACTATACGAAAGAAGATCTGGCCAAATTAATTGAAGTTGATGCTGAAGATCTAGAGTTTGATTTTGAAGAAGATGTGTTGAATGTTAACACGTTTGAGCCAAATGATTATCAGTATGTTAGAAGATTTGAAGCTGATGAATACAACAGAGTGATTGTTGAAGATTGGTCTTCTGATGATGAAACCGATCAAACTACGAAGTACGTCGGTCCTAAGTCTGATAGTTTTCCTACATTTGAGGAGATGTACAAGCAACTAGACGAAGATATGTTAAAAGAAAAGATTGAGGAATTAGTTCAAGAAGGTAAAGTACCAAAGCCGATGACAAAAGAAGAGATAGCTCAAGCAAAGAAGTCTTGGTTTAAAGAAATGTCGCGTGAACGTAAGTTTCGACGTCCTCTAGCATTCTTTACCATAGACAAAGACATGTCATTGGGTATTCTTAGTTGGGGTTGGTTCAAGGAGCTGAACGTATATGCAATCAAAAGGGAATTTGGAGTGCAATACTTCAAGAATCTTGCTGATTTCAAAACTTTACCATATTGGGATGTTGAGGAGCTGGTTCAGACTGTGAATGTTACATATCAGATGAAGTACATTGATCAGTTGTTATGGAAGATGATTAAGTATGAAGCGGTAAAAGGATTTAACTATTGGAAGCCGTTCATTCCAGGTCGCCGAATCAAAACAAACAAGAAGACAGGGGAAAAAGACATAGCGTTGATAATGAAGCAACCTAGAGCCATGAGAAACATGCCGTTGATGCCGATTGAGCAGAACTTCTATCCAGTGTTCAAGTGGTGGCAGATAGATCCAACCACTTGTGAAGCTGTTATTGTGTTACGATGTGAAGAACACTTGGATATTTCGAAGGAAAGAGTTGAGGTAGTGGGATTTCAAGGCATGGGAGGATTATGGAGAACGATCAGGATTCTAGATCCAATGTGGCTTGTTAACTGTTCAAGAGAAGATATCAAAACCTTGTTCTACAGCAAGATTGTACTCGAAGAACGTGAGAAAGAACAAGCTATGCAGTACCAAAGAGTTGTGAATGTTTGCTATGCGCATGAAGTTAATTCAGGAAAGATGTGGCAGACAAGCTGGAAAGATCTGGAACGGGTTGAGTTTTTAAAGTAAGAGAAGCGTCTTGAAGCTATTCATGAGAAAGGTAGAAAGGCAAGTGTTAGAAGATTTCAGTTTATGAACAAAGTGCCTCCTACAGATCAGACGCCAGATCCTAAGCAAGAACGACGAAAGAAGCCATTCAAGAACTTCTTCGGTCGTGTGCGTTAATGTTTATTATGAAGACAGAGTTTTGAAGACTGATATAAGACGAAGATGATAACCAAGGGGGAGTCTGTTGGGGCATAATGTCTATGTCTTAGTCTTATATCGAGTCTGTATAGAATAGAGCTGAATAGGCTAGCTGTATGAAGTATTTATGTAATATAGAGTCAAGTTCGCCCATAGTTGTCATGTAATGACAAGTTCGGGCGAACTTAGGTCTCCAACAGGTGACCTTGCACCACTATAAATACCTAGCTTGCCTCACTCATTTGTAACTTTGGCATCTTGGAGGCGAAGCTCTGTCAATCTGGATTCTTGACTGTTACATCAATAAAATTGACTATTAACTGATTAATTCTTGTCGTTGGTAAACACGTCATAATATTTCCGCTATTATGAACGTTAGATATCAAATTTAGGTTCCTTAGCATCGAGGATCGGTCCTACAACAGTGCATGGATGTACGTATAAAACATTTCAGGGCTGTAACCCACGATCATTTACCGGTGCTAAAGGGCCTCTTGAAATCACTAGATGGATCGAGAAGATGGAGTCTGTAATGGCCATCAGTAGTTATGCTGCTAATCAAAGGGTTAGGTATGCTTCGTGTTCATTTCTTGATGAAGCTTTATCCTGGTGGAACACTCAAGTTCAAGTTTTGGGCGAAGACGCTGCCTACGGTCTTACCTGGAACGAACTAAAAGAGATGCTTCTTAAGGAATACTGCCCGCGTAGTGAGATGCAGAAGATTGAGGCTGACTTCTGGAATTTAACCATGGAAGGCCTGAATGTCAGAGCTTATAAGTCTTGGTTCAATGATTTGGCTAGATTGGTTCCACGAATGGTCACTCCTGAATACGTTAAGTTGAAAAGGTATATTTGGCGATTGTCGCCACAAATTCGCAATATGGTTACATCAGCGAAGCCCACTACCTATCTGGAAGCTACTACTCTAGCGAAATCATTAGCAGATGATGTTGCTCGCAAAAGTAGCCTTAACAGGAAAGAGGAGACTTGGAAGTCGTCAGGAAAAGTCAAGGCAGATGGGAAATCTGACCAATGAGATTGTTTTGAGCCTAGATCTAGGGATTCACGGAAGCGAAAGTCGGAGAGCTCAAGAAAGGATTCCGATGTGAAGCGTGGGAAAAGGCACACGTTTGGGGGAAAGCATATGTGGCTAATTCTAGTGGTTCGAGGAAGGATAATGCCAGGGGTGGCGAAAGTGGTTCAGTAAAGAAGACTCACGGTGATGAGCAGGGAAAGTGTGCCAGATGTGGTCAAACTGGACATGTTACTCACGAGTGCTATGCTAAGAGTACGTCGAAGGGAGTTAAGCTCGAGGGATGCTATGAATGCGGAGAACAAGGACACTACAAGAGGAACTGTCCGAATGTGAAGGGTCAGAATGCCAGGGGCAGAGCTTTTGAGTTGAATACTAGGAAGGCATGTGATGATCCTGCAGTTGTTACCGGTACCTTCCTAATCAATGACCATTCTGCTTTCATACTATTTCTAGTGCTGACTTGAGTTTTGTTTTGAAAAACTTTGAACCGTTTCTGTGTTCTCAAACAAGTAAGCTAAGTAAAAAGTACTCGATAGAATTAGCAAATGGAAAATTGATAGAGACTAGTGAAGTCATTCGTGATTGTAGAATCCGGTTATGCGATCATAGTTTTAGTATTGATTTATTACCAGTGGAGCTGGATAGTTTTGATGTAGTTGTTGGGATAGATTGGCTATCCAAGAATGGAACTGAGATTATTTGTTCGGAGAACTAAGTGCAGATACCTCGTCCTGGTGGTGGTGAAGCTTTAGTTGTTCACGGTGACCGATCGAGTCGAGTATCAGGAGTCGTTAGTATTAGGAAGATGCACAAGATGTTGTGTAAAGGCTATCCTGTGTTTTTGGTTAACGTAGTCGATACGAAGGCCGAAGGTAGGCAGATTGAAGAAATTCTTGTAGTTCACGATTATCCAGAAGTATTACCTGAAGACTTGCCTGGATTACCCCCTGCCAGACAGATCGAGTTTAGAATTGATCTTGTACCTGGTGTTGCACCGATTGCAAAATCTCCTTACAGATTAGCACCGTCAGAAATGAAAGAATTGTCAAATCAACTTCAAGAGCTATTAGACAAAGGTTTCATACGACCAAGCTTTTTGCCTTAGGGAGCACCTATGTTGTTCGTGAAGAAGAAAGATGGTTCCTTAAGAATGTGTATTGATTACAGAGAATTGAACAAGCTGACTATCAAGAATCGGTACCCTCTACCGAGAATTGACGATTTGTTAGACCAACTTCAAGGATCAAGCTACTACTCGAAGATAGACCTGCGTTCAGCTTATCACCAGTTCAAGATTGCCGAAGAAGACGTTCCGAAGACTGCTTTTAGAACACGTTATGGCCATTATGAGTTCTTAGTCATGCCTTTTGGCTTAAATAATGCGCCTGCAGTGTTCATGGATCTCATGAACAGGGTATGCAAACCCGATTTGGAAAAATTCGTGATAGTATTCATTGACGATATACTAATCTATTCACGAACCAAAGAAGATCATGAGCAACATTTGAAGATGATTCTGGAGCTATTGAAGAAAGAGAAGTTGTATGCCAAGTTCTCTAAATGTGAATTTTGGATTCGGGAGGTGCATTTTCTCGGACATGTCATAAATGAGAAAGGTATACATGTAGACCCGTCGAAGATTGAGGCGATTAAGAATTGGGAAGCGCCAAAGACTCCATCAGAGGTGCGACAATTCTTAGGACTTGCTGGGAATTATAGAAGATTCATTGAGAATTTTTCCAGAATAGCGCAACCACTAACACTATTGACCCAGAAGGATAAGAAGTTTGATTGGACAGAGAAGCAGGAGAAAGCTTTTCGGATGTTGAAGGAGAAGTTGTGTAGTGCACCTATTCTATCCCTGCCTGAGGGAAATGACGGTTTTGTTGTATACTGCGATGCGTCACGTTTGGGCCATGGTTGCGTGCTTATGCAGAAGGACAAAGTGATAGCCTATGCATCCAGACAACTAAAAGTGCATGAGAAGAACTACACAACTCATGATTTAGAGTTGGGAGCTGTTGTGTTCGCTTTGAAGATTTGGAGACATTATCTGTATGGCACGAGGTGTACGATTTACACAGACCATAAGAGCCTCCAACATATCTTTGATCAGAAGGAACTCAACATGCGACAGTGGTGTTGGGTAGAGTTACTCAATGATTACGAGTGTGATATTCGTTATCACCCGGGAAAAGCAAATGTTGCTGCTGACGCGCTCAGTAGGAAGGAGCGGGAGAAGCCTCTGCATGTGCGTGCTTTGGGTTTGACCATACAAACGAATTTGACCAATCAAATTCGTAATGCAAAACGAGAAGCTTTAAGAAATGAGAATCTAAGTAGAGAAGGTTTGAGAGGTTTGGAATGTGAACTGATACCAAAAGCGGATGAAGTAATGTACTTCATGAACCGAGTTTGGGTTCCACTTAGAAGGGTAACCTACGTGAACTGGTTATGAACGAGGCTCATAAGTCTAGATATTCGATTCACCCAGGTTCTACCAAGATGTATCAGGATATTAAGAAGTTATACTGGTGGCCGAATATGAAGAGAGATATTGCGGTGTATGTGAGTAAATGTCTAACATGCTCAAAGGTTAAGGCTGAACATCAGAGGCCGTCTGGGCTTCCACAGCAACCAGAGATTCCTAAATGGAAGTGGGAGCATCTTGCTATGGGCTTTATCACCAAATTACCCCGTACGTCGCGTGGACATGATACCATTTGGGTAATTGTGGATCGATTGACGAAGTCTGCTCATTTCTTGCCCATTAAGGAAACAGACAAGACGGAAAAGATATCACAGTTGTACCTCAACGAGATTGTAGCCCGACATGGAGTGCCTGCGTCAATTATCTTCGATAGAGATGGACAATTTGACTCTAGATTTTGGCGATCTCTTTAAGAGTCGTAGGGTTCTCGTTTGGACATGAGTACTGCATATCATCCTCAAACAGATGGTCAGAGTGAGAGAACCATTCAGACGTTAGAGGATATGTTGAGAGCGTGCGTGATTGATTTCGGTGGAAGTTGGGATACTCATTTGCCATTGGCAGAGTTTTCTTACAACAATAGTTACCACGCTAGTATCAAAGCCGCTCCGTTTGAAGCGTTGTACGGAAGAAAATGTCGATCGCCCTTGTGTTGGGCTGAAGTTTGCGAAAGGCAACTAACTGGACCTGAACTTACCCAGGAAACCACCGACAAGGTTTTCCAGATCAAGGAAAGGTTGAAAGCTGCTGTCGATCGACAGAAAAGTTATGCAGACAACCGAAGGAAACCGTTGTAGTTTCAAGTCGGAGATCGTGTTCTGCTGAAGGTGTCACATTGGAAAGGTGTCGTGAGATTTGGTAAAGGGGGAAAGCTTAGCCCGCATTATATAGGTCCTTTCGAAGTCCTCTCTCGAGTTTGATCAGTCGCGTATAGGCTTAAGCTGCCACAGGATTTGAATGGAGTTCATAACGTGTTTCATGTTTCCAACCTGAGAAAGTGTCTGTCACACGAGACACTAATTTACCCCCTGATGAGGTTCAAGTAGACGATAAATTGAGATTTATCAAGGAACTGGTAGAAGTTCTGGATGAGAAGATTCAGAAGCTTAGGAGGAGTCGGATTAAGTTGGTCAAGGTTCGCTGGAATTCAAAGCATGGACCCGAGTTCACATGGGAATGACAGGACCAGATGCAATAGAAATATCCGCATCTCTTTAAGTCTAGTGCGAAAACGAAACCTGTAGTGTAAGAATTTTGGGGACGAAATTCCTTAAACAGGGGGAGACTGTGACACCCGGCTATTTATGCTGCACCGTACAAATGTAACACGTGTCATGAATGAATAAAAGACTGTATTTGATTATTTATGATGTTTAAATATGGTGTTTGATGTGTTGGTAAATCCAAAGTTTGATAAAAAATATGTTGGCAATACTAAGATAAACGTTTATCGCGTAACGGTTAAAATGCGAAACGAACGTCGATGACTACCGAATAATGTTAAAATCCTAAAAATAGTCCGTTATGATTGAAATAATATATTTAATCATATTCGTGAGGAAAAATAATTTAAAATGCTAAGAAACTCTATTTTTCGAGTTTAAGCGCGTACTGAGGGATACCGCGCGTATCTGACAAAATATTGTCAACACAGCCAGTCCAGGGCAACTAATAATTATTATAGTAATAATTTGACAAGTTTATTTTTATAGAATAATAAAAATAAATTAAAACGCTTAAAATCCCCATTTTGCGAATTTAAGCGCGTACTGCGCAACACAGCGCACATACTGCCAAATACCGACAACGTAGCTGGTCCAGTCAAATAAAATATTGGTTAGTGATATTTTAGTGATTCTATTTTTATAGAGCGTTGAAAATTATTTAAAACGCGTTAAAACGCAATTAAAACGCTAGATAAAACACATGGTATCCAGTAAAATACCAGTTTTTAACCTATAACTTGTATATATATGTATACTAGCCGTTTACCCGCGTGATGCGGCGGAAAACATATCACTTAGGTTGGTGAGTTTAGGGCTATGCGGGCACTGTCTCAAGTCGCTAGGGGGTTTTCAGTTCATCATGCACGCCTAGCCCCTTGGGCGCGCTTTTTAAAACTAAAAAAAACTACAAACAGAACATGTGTTTATCCTTTAAATTTATATAAAAAAACCATCTGTTTGTGACATACATGGGAAAAAACTAAACTACATACAGAATACTCAAAGGGTATACTACAACACGAAAAATAAATGAACAAAGTAAAACATTCTTTTTCTTCTCACGAAAATATAAAAGACTGCCTCAAACTGGAAACAATAAATTAACTTAGTGTCAATTGGACCTTGACAAACTCCTTTCAGGAACACCCCAAAGCTTATCTTTGCATTTTGGACACATAAATCTGGTTGCTTCAGCCATTGTTTCTGCAAACCGGAACAGTATGCTAACCGCGGTTTGCTTGTGCCTACAAACAAAAGCTACAATTAGTTGCCACAAATTTTCAAAAAGTTATTATAACAATAAACAAGGTGTTTGTAGAGCGCAACGTTATCATCAAACATTAATCCACACGGAGAGCAGAAGGGCAGAAGCACCAAACAGGCTCCCATCGTTGACTCGGAATACAGTCTTCTCAAAGGGCAGAAGCACCAAACAGGCTCCAGTCGTTGACTCGGAATGCAACAACCACTTGTTTAAAAACATTAGCCATTGGCGTACGTCCCAACTCTGCAGCAGGCACAGTTAAACCGGCTCCTACTGATCCCGCTAGACAAGCTGTAAACACAAAACAAACAGACCACAGTCCATAACTTGATTCATTAATCAATAGCTCCCCATAATTTAAATAAAAAAAAATTGTTTATACATACTTTATGAAAACAGTCTCTTATGCAGCGATGAGTACATTTGTTCCCGACTCCTTTGAGTCGCAAATTCGCCAAATATACCTGAATGGAAGCACACAAGAAGTTAGTTTTGACCAACACATATATTTAAAAATTGAGTAAACTGCTGTTTTCGTCCCTGAGGTTTGGCCAGTTTTGCAACTTTCGTCCAAATGTTTGTTTTTCCGCATTTGTATCCAAAAGGTTTGAGATCTTGCCATTTTCATCTGGATCGTTAACTCCCTCTATTTTTCTCGGTTAAGTCAGGGGTATTTCCGTCTTAACGAAGAAAATTTGTGTTAAAGAGCCGGATGAAAAAGGCAAGATGTTAAACCTTTTGGATCTAGATGCGAAAAAACAAACCTTTGGACCAAAGTCGCAAAACTGCCAAACCTCAGCCGCTTGTTCAGTCACTAAAGTTGTGCTCGCTGCGGCAGCGCCGGCGCTGCTGTGTTCGCTGCGCGATCGTGCTCGCTGTGGCAGCGCCGGTGCGGCTGCGTTCGTTGCGCGGCCGCACTCGCTGCGTCGCTGCTCGTTGCGGCAACGCCGATGCGACTGCGTTCGCTGCGAAGCTGCGCTCACTGCCCTCTGCGCTGATGCCAGTAAATGAACAGGGGCTAAATGTGTTTTTGTAGCAAAGGCAAATGCTCTTTTGGTCTTTTTCATCGTAACAGTTGACAGCCAAAATTCCAAAGTCCCATACTACCAAAATGTTATGTGTTTTAAGGCTTTTCCGGTTGACAAACTAACATAATTAATTCACAACTTTTCGAATTAAATTACCAGCTGTAACTTGATTAAAAAAATTGGAATGAATCTTTTGTTGACTTGATTAAAAAGATTATAACGAACAGTTATGTTTGGGTTATGAAACTTGAAACCACGTTTATATTTAGTTTATCAATAATTAGTCCACTCTGTACTCAACTCAGATCAGTCTAATTACCTTAACTTTGAAAAAAAAAGTCGAAGTAATTATTTTTGAATGGTCAACAAATCAAATCTCGAGCACTCTCGTGCATCCACTGGACAAACGGAGTACTCCGAGAGTACCCCGAGTTGTCCACCACTAATTTCGTGGAAAACCCGGTAACCCATCCACCCGTAGGCACGACGGTGAATTACCGGTAATACCGGTTTGGCTCAAGGATCGAACCGTGCCTCACTCTTTTTTTGCACCAAGTAAGAATTGAACTTGAGTCTTTAAAGAACCCAAGTGCTTCTACCACTTGAGCTAGAGGTCATTGATTGTTTTAAAAACTTTAAAAAGAACAGTCAAACTAAATTTTATCTTACAGTAGTAAGTTACGAGCATTAACTTTAACAACCAACGAGCATTAAAAATAAATTGGTCAAAAATAAATTGGCACAAGAATTCTGGATCACTATTATATCACAAGTTCAAAATTTGTCACAAAAATCATGACATACTCAAGAATAAAGCTCTGAAGTGTTGGATGGGCCTCATAGTAGCTTTCATGATTTGGTGCTATTGAGTTCAACTATCCTTATAGAACATAAAAAAAGATTAGAAACATAATATGTAACGACATATAGAATATGAATATCCGAGCTGGATCATAATTATTACCAGCAGCGAGCCAAAATAACCATCCAGAGAGTTACTGACCGTGAGCTCAACTTGTCCTATAAAAGTGGGGATGATAGAGCATAAACTTAACCAAAACATGGATACCTGAGGAGAAAATGAGTTATGTAAAGTCAATGTGTGTACTTTTATTAATTCAACAATATAGATCATGTAACACCCCAAATCACGTAAAACAACAAACCGCGGCGGAAACACTTGGGGAGTCACGTTAACAGATTGTTTCACAACACTTGGTATTTGAAGTTTCGCTTTAGTTAAATATTAAACATGGATTATATTGTCATATTGTCTTAAATTGTTTTAAAAACAAACATCCAAACAAATAAAACATGCATAGTTATTGTCTTTCATATTTTTAGGCACTAAGGTCCGTCCGAATCCTAAGTGAGCACGCATCGTCATCAAACTTGATTTCCTGAAACATATGTGAAAACGAGTCAGCAAAAATATGCCGGCGAGTACATAGGTTTTGTGAGTGTGTCAAGTTCATGGCTTTGTATATATTGCAACATATAATCCGACTACTAGAGTCGTAAATGAAAACCTTGTTTTAAAAGCATTTGTTATTGCATTATTTAATCGTCTAAAAACAATTGCGTAGCCATGAACCTTGACTCGAAAACATTTGTTTTGTAAATCCAAGTTGTAAATCATCGTGAAATAACTCGTATGGTTTATATCTTTAATCGAAAATCGTTGTGTGTCTTTGTTTGAAAAACATTTGCTCAAGTGATGCAAATAACGACACGTATGTAATGTGATAAGAGCACTTATATATAGGAAGTATCAGCGGCGTATCCACCATGCTTTTATTACATTACACCAGTTCCGTTATCTAAATCACTTATCGTAAACCATTTATCATAAATCAATTGTTCATTGTTCCTTGTTGTAAACCATTGTTCATTCGTTCATCGTTCATTGTTCATCGTTCATTGTTCCTTATTATAAACCATTTGTTCATCATTCCTTGTTTTAATTGGGAAAACTTTTGGTCGTTTTCGTGAATACATTCAAACCTTTGTTGACTTGTTCGAGACCACCCACGGTGTCCCTTAATCGTATAACATACCACCAAAGGGTATGTTACAAATACCGTTTCAGTCGTTTCCCAAATTTCCCCACAAACCTCGAGAATTTTGGTAACGGGATTGTCAGTCCTAGGCGCCTTAACTTATTACTGGTCGGCTTGGCCATTGTTAATGAATGTCATTCTTGTTATAAATACATCTCACCAACAAGTTCGTTCACATTATTGAAATTGTTGTGTTTAATATAAACCATAGTATTTGCATTTGAAAACTTGAAAACATTTAGCACATATGAATCACCCCAAAACAATTGTAAAACTTAAAATAGGGGAACTATGTACTCACGTTGAAAATCGTTTTGTATATATATATATATATATATATATATATATATATATATATATAAACCATACATATATTGTAGCAAAATCATGAAAATAGTATTAGGCACATATGCTTCACCCCAAAACATTTATAAAACGTAAAAGAGGGAATCTATGTACTCAATTGAGATTGCAAAGTAAATCGGGGATAAATAAGAAAACCGAAGCTCAAATATCCGAGGAATCACGCGTGTCCTAAAAATGAATAATAGTGTAAACATCGATACTTGAAATCGGAGGATTCGAATAGAATGAGACTTTATAAATCGAATGAGTGTTGGAACTCATATGAAATATTTTAATAAAGTCTACATTCTGATTTTGAAAGATTTTTATGTGCTTTTGACCCTTTTTGACTCGTTAAGGTAGTTTAAGCCACTTTAACGCGTCATTTGCGTAACTACGCATTCGGATGGTTAGATACGTGTCATAATAAGTTTTAAATGCTTAAACATGTTTAAAATGTTATTTGATCAGATTATATGTCAAAATTTGGGTTACATATGTTTTTAATTGATTTTCTTGCGAAAAGGGCAATTGGTCATATTTAAGGAATATTACCATTGTTTAACATAACACTATCCGAAAGACATGACCATAAGGTATAACCTCAGAGGGTTATTCCCTATATATTTATGGTCACAAATATGTATTTGGTCAGGTCCAAAGATCCACCAAACGGGTCAGATTCGAAAGTCAAAGCAGTGGTCAAACTGTTCAACTTTTCTACTCTGAACAATCACTACAATGAGAGTGATGATTTAGACTTGTTTTGTCATGTCTAAATAAGTTTATAAAAGAGTTTTAGCATCAAAACAAAGTGTTTTGACACCCGGAATTAGATCCGTTGCAAAATGCGCAAAATCGCATTTTGACCGAAACTTTGACTTGTCAAAAAACTAGAAATGGTGATAATCAGTAGGCATGATTTTTGTGGATCATAACCACCTTGATTACCATCATAAAGCAATTTTCAATTGTATTTTAAACTAAATAATTCATGATCAATTCTGGAAGTCAAATAAAAGTCAAATTTTGTGACTTTTAATCAAATTAACCATAAGAATTGAAACAAGCATGAAGGAGAACACTTACAAATACCAAAGAAATGATCAAAGACCAAAGAAATAGCTCCAAGATGGTTGCAAATTCGGATTTGTAGCTGATTAGTGCAAGAAGGTGACTAAAAGCTCAAAAATGATCATGAACTTGGTATTTATAATGATTCAAAGGTGCTCAAGATCATGCCAAGTGTTATGGCAACGATTTAGGATGTTAACCAGTGTGTGGGAGGTGTTAGAAGCAGTTTAAAGGGTGGAAAATTCGGGCTAGGTGGCAAAATTTGCGAATTGTTGGCAAGGAAATGAGTTGTGTTGCTCCCAGCTAATGTTTCTGGAAAAACAGGGGCGTCGCCACGCGCGACAGGTAACCCCTTTGAGCGTCGCGCTACACCTAACTCCCATGTTCAGTTCTGAAGTTTCAAAACTGGCAGAACAGGTCCCTGCACGTGTTTCGTTGCGTTTTGGGCACTTCTAACACTCGTTAACCTCATTTCAAAGCTACATAAGGACGTTAAAGTATAGGGAACTTGAAATGTGTTCAAAAATATCCTAGAGGTCGGTTCATTTTGTCGTACGATCACGGTTTTCGGTTAATTACGACGAAAATCGTAACGAACGCGTGCGTGACCGTAAATGCGTAGCGAATGGATTTTTCGCATTCCAATCACTAACATATAATATATTGATGATTAGAAAAAAATTTGAATGTCCGAACGTGTTTCGAATAGCGATATACGCAAAACGACATAGTTTCGCGAAATTTGCAAAATAGCCCCTGAAGTTACAAAAGTATGAATTTGCCATACCAAAGCCCTCAAAGCTTATTTCTAAGCTATGTAAAGGATATTTATGGTATGTTAGGCTTGTTTTCTTGTTCCGGAGTGACTTTCGCAGTTTGTCGTAATTAGTCCCTGTGATCGAATAAACTTGCTTTTGACATACCAAACCCTCCAAAACTTATTTCTAAGTTATGCGAAGGTTATTTAAGGTATGTTTAGCTTGTGACATTATTCTGGAACATACTTTGCATTAAATTGGTTTCGTTTGCGTATCGGTTCACCGGTTTTGATCATAGGAGCGATTAAGAGTTCGAAATTGTGCAAGATTCATATGTGTGTAAATAATCAAAATAAATAAACATAATTCACATATACAACATAAGATTTCATTCATTGATAACTTGTTTATCATTGTTACATGTTTGGATTACCACAGATATCACAGTCTCCCCTACTTCAGGAAATTTCGTCCCGAAATTTAATTAGAGGAAACTCGTGATAATAAGTGTGGATACTTCGCTTTCATCTGATCCTCACGTTCCCAAGTACATTCTGGGCCACGTTTGGATTCCCAGCGAACGTTGACTATCGGTATTCGTCTTCGTTTAAGTTTCTTGACTTCACGGTCCATTATCTCCACTGGTTTCACGACAAAATGCATAGAACCATCAACGTGAATCTCATCGAGTGGAATATGGAGATTTGTGTCGGCAAAACACTTTTTCAAGTTGGACACATGGAATGTCGGGTGAATATTCCCGAGTTAGGAGGTAGCTCAAGTCGGTAGGCCACCATTCCGATTCTTTCGACGATCTTGAATGGTCCAACGTATCGTGGAGCAAATTTTCCTTTCTTTCCAAATCTAACCACTCCTTTCCAAGGGGATACCTTGAGTAGGACGTAGTCACCAACTTGAAATTCTAAGAGCTTGCGTCGCTTGTCCGCATAACTCTTTTGACGGCTTCTAGCTGTCAGAAGGTTATCGTGAATTTTCTTGACTTTCTCGGTTGTGTCGTGGATGAGTGCAGGTCCAGTGAGCTGTGTTTCACCGATCTCATTCCAACAGACAGGTGAACGACATTTTCGACCGTATAAAGCTTCGAAAGGCGCCATATTGATGCTGGTGTGATAACTATTGTTATAGGAGAATTCGACCAACGGGAGATTGGAATCCCAACTACCACTAAAATCGATCACACAAGCTCTAAGCATATCCTCCAATGTTTGAATCGTCCTCTTAGATTGTCCATTCGTTTGAGGATGATAAGCGGTACTTAGATTGAGTTTGGTTCCCATTGCAGATTGCAAGGTCTTCCAAAAGCGAGATGAGAAACGAGCATCTCTGTCAGATATGATGTTCAAAGGAACACCATGACGAGATATGATCTCATCAACATAGATCTTTGTGAGTTTTCAGCAGAATAGTCTTCACGAATTGCTATGAAATGTGATGACTTCGTTAGACGATCAATGATCACCCAAATTGCATCATGACCTCTAGCCGTGCGTGGTAATTTGGTAATGAGATCCATTGCAATGTTCTCCCACTTCCACACCGGTATTTCCGGTTGTTCCAATAAACCAGACGGAAGTTGATGCTCGGCCTTGACTTTGAGACAAGTAAGGCATTTAGATACATACAAGGCAATGTCATTCTTCATACCCGGCCACCAAAACTGGGTGCGAAGATCCTTGTACATTTTTGTAGCACCAGGATGAATCGAATAACGAGACTTTTGAGATTCATCCATCAATAGAGTATGGAGATTGTGTTGATTCGGAACCCACAACCGGTTAATGTAGTATAGTAATCCATCGTCTTTTGTTTCGAGTTGAAGTTCGAGTTGGTGAGGTAGTTAGTCTTTCAACGAACCTTGTGTTACACAAGTGCGTTGGGCTTCAAGAATACGTGTTTAGATATCAGATCGAATTCGAACACAATGAAGATTAACACGTTCGTTGCGACTAAGCGCATCAGCCACAACATTCGCCTTACCGGGATGGTAGCGAATTTCACAGTCGTAATCGTTTAGGAGTTCGACCCAGCGTCGTTGCCTTATGTTTAACTCCTTTTGATTGAATATGTGTTGGAGACTTTTGTGGTCCATGAAAACCACACATTTCGTACCATAAAGATAGTGTCTCCAGATTTTGAGAGAAAGATAACAGCTCCTAATTCAAGGTTATGAGTCGTGTAGTTCTTTTCGTGGACTTTCAATTGTCTCGACGCGTAGGCTATGACTTTATTTTGTTGCATGAGAACGCAACCAAGGCATAGATTCGACGCGTCACAATAAACCACAAAATCATCATTACCATCAGGTAAAGATAGAATAGGAGCATTACAGAGCTTTTGTTTCAAGGTTTGGAAAGCTTCCTCTTGTTTAGGTCCCCACTCAAAAGGCTTATTCTTTTGAGTCAAAGTAGTGAGGGGAACCGCGATCTTTGAGAAGTTTGTAATAAATCGTCGATAGTAACCAGCAAGACCAAGAAATGAGCTAACTTCGGTGGGAGTAGTGGGTGTTTTCTAATCCTTAATCGCAACGATTTTAGAAGGATCCACATGAATACCTTGCTCGTTGACAATGTGACCCAAAAACTGAACTTCTTTCAGCCAAAATTCACACTTGGAGAATTTGGCGTAAAGTTGCTCTTTCTTTAGGAGTTCCATTGTCAGACGAAGATGTTGCTCGTGCTCAACTCGAGACTTAGAGTAAATGAGAATGCTGTCGATGAAAACAATGATGAACTTATCCAAATAAGGTTTACAGACCCTATTCATCAAGTCCATGAATACGGCTGGAGCATTTGTCAAACCGAAAGGCATAACTGTGAACTCATAGTGACCGTAACGTGTGCGAAAAGCAGTCTTAGGAGTATCCTCCTTATGAACACGAAGCTGATGATACCTAGAACGCATATCGATCTTCGAAAAACAAGTGGCACCTTGTAGTTGATCAAACAGATCATCAATGCGAGGTAGGGGATATCGATTCTTGATCGTGAGTTTGTTGAGCTCACGATAATCGATACACATCCGGAAGGATCTATTCTTCTTTTTCACAAATAAGACAGGAGCACCCCACGGAGAATAACTTGGACGAATGAAACCTTTGTCAGATAACTCCTGAGGTTGTTTCGATAATTCTTGCATCTCAGAAGGTGCAAGACGATAAGGAGATTTGGCAATTGGGTTGGCACCTGGTACAAGGTCGATACGAAACTCAACTTGTCGTACTGGAGGTAAACCAGGTAGATCTTCAGGAAATACCTCGGGATAGTCTCGGATAATAGGAATGTCTTGAATACTCTTGCTCTTGCCTTTCTCCTCGACAATATGTGCCAAGAAGGCCACATAATTCTTTCGCAAGTATTTCTGAGCTTGGGTACCCGTCATGAGTTTAAGGCTACTAACGGGTTTCTCTCCACGAGCTTCTAGAATTTCACCAGACGAAAGAGGTACTCGAACAATCTTGTCAAAACAAATAACTTCGGCATGGTACTTGGTTAACCAATCCATTCCAATGATAATATCGAAGCTGCCAAGTTGCATCGGTGTAAGGTCGATAGTAACAAATGGTTGTTGAGGTTAAATTGACAATTACGAATGACGGAATCAAGCACAAGGGGTTCACCATTGGCTATCTCGACTGACAAGGGCTTTCCTAGTTTAGTTCTAGGTATCGAGAGTAAAGGCTCAAAAGTTAATGACACAAAGCTCCTATCGGCACCTGAATAAAAAAGAACAGAAGCAGGGTGATTGTTGACAAGGAACGTACCGTTAACAACTTCATTGTCAGCGTGAGCCTTGTTGGCGTTCATGTTAAAAGCTCGTCCACGAGAAAGGTTGGCTTTTGAGATCCTCGGACAGTTGTTCCTGTAGTGACCCATTTCACCACAATTGTAACATGAACCAGGTGGAAAGTGAGGTCGAGCAGGATTTGCTTGTGGTTGGGTGTAGGACCGATCCTCGATGCTTAGGAACCTAAATTTGATATCTAACGTCCATAATAGCGGAAATATTACGTCGTGTTTACCAATATACAAGATTTAATCAGTTAAACGTCAGTTTTATTGAATAAACTTTGAGAGTACAAACTGACAGAGCTTCGCATCTGAAATGCCAAAGTTACAAATGAGAGATCTAAGCTAGGTATATATAGCCATACAAGTTCGGCCTAGGTGATACAAGTTCGCCCGAACTTGCATAAGCAAGTTCGGCCAAACATGCTTACATGTGTTACCATGGGCGAACCTGGCTAAGCTTAAACATAAATACTTCAAAACCTAGCCTATTCAGCTCTATACAATACAGACTCGATATAAGACTAAGACATAGACATTATGCACCAACATTGGGCTTGGTTTTGTGCAGCTTGGTTCGGGTTAAAACGACAAATATTCGCTAAGTGACCAAGTTTTCCACAGGTAGTACATTGTCGACACGGTACATGAACTTGGTGATGACCATTACAACGGTTGCAAAGCGGTGCAGTTCCTGCATATGGTTTCTTTGCCAGTGGTGGAGCAGTTTGGTTTTGGGGAGCAGTTGGAGCGGGTGGTGTGGTCACAACAAAGTTTTGAGAAGCCTTACGCTTCTTCGACCTCTTGGATGACTCGGCTTTGTTTTTCTTCGGTTTCTCTTGAGTGGACTTGTCAGATTGTTTCTTGTCACCCTTGCGATGAAGCTTCCCCTTTCTGACTTGAGAATCAGTCAGAGTAGAAGCCAATTCAATGGCTTGACGAACGGTAGTAGGGTGGCTTCCCGTAACAATGTCTTGAACAGGATCAGGCAGACCATCGATATATTTCTCAATCGCCTTATCCAAAGGCGTCACCATTGAAGGACAAAGTAAGCTCAATTCCTCGTACCGATCGGTGTAAGCACGACTCTCACCATTGTCTTGCTTAAGATCATCAAATTCCCTTTCCAAAGCCCTAAGTTCATGACGAGGACAGAACTCCCTCATCATCAGAGCTCGAAGCTCTCCCCAAGTTTGGGCTAAGGCCACATTAGCACCCCTATCTCTCATAACACCATTCCACCTTGTCAAAGCTTGTTTCTTGAATACACTAGATGCAAACTCAACTTTTCACTCATCCGGACATTGAACAAAGCGAAATGTGCTCTCGAGACTTTCAAACCATTGAAGAAGTCCTGTTGCTCCCTCAGACCCAGAAAATGCAAGTGGTTTAGCCGAACAGAACTGTTTGTAGCTACACGCAGCATTGTTGTTATTATTGTTATTGTTGTTCGCTTGATTCAGTTGAGTTACTAGGTTCGGGAGGATCGCAACCATTTGCTGAGCGATAAGTGCTGCCATTGCAGCATCTTGAGTTGCATTACGTCGAGGAGGCATTCTAAAAGAAAACATGAGGGAAGATATATGAGATTGATACTCGGAAAAATCAATAGAGGCATCAAAATATCGACGAAACATAAAGATGGTGGTCATTCGTTTGTTTCACAAAGCAAACAAACGACACACGTTGACTATTCAAAGTAAATAGGTCTTTATAATGTATCGCGGAGACATGCTTTAGCATATAAGTGGATACTCACCCCAAGAGTTCCCAGGTAAGAGTGACTGGTCCGATTAAGTGGATTTGTACGAACACTCTAGCCTTAGACAGAAAATTCAGGGTACAGGCACCCACCCTTCCAGATTGCACGTGTTCACATTATTAAAACCCGAACTTTGACGAGATTTTGAAAACTTAAAGGCTTACGCCAAAAACAAATCATTTAAGGATAGATGATTGATTTTCGAAAACGGATTTGAAATTTTTGTGGAATTGTTTTAGTAATCACCTAAGGATAGGTGATGGTATTGTATTTTAAATCTAAACGCAGGAAAACTCGCGTTAAGGTCCTAGGAAGGTTATAGTCTAGGTCAAAGCATTACTAACAACCTAATTCCCTATAACCAGTGCTCTGATACCAACCTGCAACACCCCAATCGCATTAAACAACAAACCGCGGCGGAAACACTTGGGGAGTCACGTTAACAGATTGTTTCACAACACTTGGTATTTGAAGTTTCGCTTTAGTTAAATATTAAACATGGATTATATTGTCATATTATCTTAAATTGTTTTAAAACAAACATCCAAACAAACAAAACATGCATAGTTATTGTCTTTCATATTTTTAGGCACTAAGGTCCGTCCGAATCCTAAGTGAGCACGCATCGTCATCAAACTTGATTTCCTGAAACATATGTGAAAACGAGTCAGCAAAAATATGCCGGTGAGTACATAGGTTTTGTGAGTGTGTCGAGTTCATGGCTTTGTATATATTGCAACATATAATCCGACTACTAGAGTCGTAAATGAAAACCTTGTTTTAAAAGCATATGTTATTGCATTAATTAGTCGTCTAAAAACAATTGCGTAGCCATGAACCTTGACTCAAAAACATTTGTTTTGTAAATCAAAGTGTAAATCGTCGTGACCCCGTATGGTTTATATCTTTAATTGAAAATCGTTCTGTGTCTTTGTTTGAAAAACATTTGCTCAAGTGATGCAAATAATGACACGTATGTAATGTGATAAGAGCACTTATATATAAGAAGTACCAGCGGCATATCCACCATGCTTTTATTACATTACACTCGTTCTGTTATCTAAATCACTTATCGTAAACCATTTATCATAAATCAATTGTTCATTGTTCCTTGTTATAAACCGTTGTTCATTCGTTCATCGTTCGTTGTTCATCGTTCATCGTTCCTTATTATAAACCATTTGTTCATCGTTCCTTGTTTTAATTGGGAAAACTTTTGGTCATTTTCGTGAATACATTCAAACCTTTGTTGACTTGTTCGAGACCACCCACGGTGTCCCTTAATCGTATAACATACCACCAAAGGGTATGTTACAAATACAGTTTCAGTCACTTCCCAAATTTCCCCACAAACCCCGGGAATTTTGGTAACGAGATTGTCAGTCCTAGGCGCCTTAACTTACTACTGATCGGCTTGGCCATTGTTAATGAATGTCATTCTTGTTATAAATACATCGCACAAACAAGTTCGTTCACATTATTGAAATAGTTGTGTTTAATATAAACCATAGTATTTGCATTTGAAAACTTGAAAACATTTAGCACATACTAATCACCCCAAAACAATTGTAAAACATAAAATAGGGGAACTATGTACTCACGTTGAAAATCGTTTTGTATATATATATAAACCATACATATATTGTACAAAATCATGAAAATAGTATTAGGCACATATGCTTCCCCAAAACATTTATAAAACGTAAAAGAGGGGATCTATGTACTTACTTGAGATTGCAAAGTAAATCGTGGATCAATAAGAAAACCGAAGCTCAAAGATCCGAGAAATCACGCGTGTCCTAAAAATGAATAATAGTGTAAACATCGATACTTGAAATCGGAGGATTCGGATAGAATGAGACTTTATAAATCAAATGAGTGTTGGAACTCATATGAAATATTTTAATAAAGTCTACATTCTAATTTGGAAATATTTTTATGTACTTTTGACCCGTTTTGACTCATTAAGGTATTTTAAGCCACTTTAACGCGTCATTTGTGTAACTACGCATTCGGATGGTTAGATACGTGTCATAATAAGTTTTAAATACTTAAACATGTTTAAAATGTTATTTGATCATATTATATGTCAAAATTTGGGTTACATATGTTTTTAATTGATTTTCTTACGAAAACGGCATTTTGGTCATATTTAAGGAATATTACCATTGTTTAACATAACCCTATCCGAAAGACATGACCATAAGGTATAACCTCAGAGGGTTATTCCCTATATATTTATGGTCACAAATATGTATTTGGTCGGGTCCAAATATCCATCAAACGGGTCAGATTCGAAAGTCAAAACAGTGGTCAAACCGTTCAACTTTTCGACTCTGAACAAGCACTACAATGAGAGTGATGATTTAGACTTGTTTTGTCATGTCTAAATAAGTTTATAAAAGAGTTTTAGCATCAAAACAAACTGTTTTGACACCCGGAATTAGATCCGTTGCAAAATGCGCAAAATCACATTTTGACCGAAACTTTGACTTGTCAAAAAGACTAGAAATGGTGATAATCAGTAGGCATGATTTTTGTGTATCATAATCACCTTGATTACCATCATAAAGCAATTTTCAATTGTATTTTAAACTAATCAATTCATGATCAATTCTGGAAGTCAAATAAAGATGGTGGTCATAGTGAAAAATCAATAGCGGCATCAAAATATCGACGAAACATAAAGATGGTGGTCATTCGTTTGTTTCACAAAGCAAACAAACGACACACGTTGACTATTCAAAGTAAATGGGTCTTTATAATGTATCGCGAAGACATGCTTTAGCCTATAAGTGGATACTCACCCTAAGAGTTCCCAGGTAAGAGTGACTGGTCCGATTAAGTGGATTTGTACGAACACTCTAGCCTTAGACAGAAAACTCAGAGTACAGGCACCCACCCTTCCAGATTGCACGTGTTCACATTATTAAAACCCAAACTTTGACGAGATTTTGAAAACTTAAAGGCTTACGCCAAAAACAAATCATTTAAGGATAGATGATTGATTTTCGAAAACGGATTTGAAATTTTTGTGGAATTGTTTTAGTAATCACCTAAGGATAGGTGATGGTATTGTATTTTAAATCTAAATGCAGGAAAACTCGCGTTAAGGTCCTAGGAAGGTTATAGTCTAGGTCAAAGCATTACTAACAACCTAATTCCCTATAACCAGTGCTCTGATACCAACCTGCAACACCCCAAATCGCATAAAACAACAAACCGCGGCGGAAACACTTGGGGAGTCACGTTAACAGATTGTTTCACAACACTTGGTATTTGAAGTTTCGCTTTAGTTAAATATTAAACATGGATTATATTGTCATATTGTCTTAAATTGTTTTAAAAACAAACATCCAAACAAACAAAACATGCATAGTTATTGTCTTTCATATATTTAGGCACTAAGGTCCGTCCGAATCCTAAGTGAGCACGAATCATCATCAAACTTGATTTCCTGAAACATATGTGAAAACGAGTCAGCAAAAATATGCCGGCGAGTACATAGGTTTTGTGAGTGTGTCAAGTTCATGGCTTTGTATATATTGCAACATATAATCCGACTAATAGAGTTGTAAATGAAACCTTGTTTTAAAAGCATATGTTATTGCAGTAATTAGTCGTCTAAAAACAATTGCGTAGCCATGAACCTTGACTCAAAAACATTTGTTTTGTAAATCAAAGTGTAAATCGTCGTGAAATAACTCATATGGTTTATATCTTTAATTGAAAATCGTTCTGTGTCTTTGTTTGAAAAAAATTTGCTCAAGTGATGCAAATAATGACACGTATGTAATGTGATAAGAGCACTTATATATAAGAAGTACTAGCGGCATATCTACCATACTTTTATTACATTACACCCGTTCCGTTATCTAAATCACTTATAGTAAACCATTTATCATAAATCAATTGTTTATTGTTCCTTGTTATAAACCGTTGTTCATTCGTTCATCGTTCATTGTTCATCGTTCCTTATTATAAACCATTTGTTCATCGTTCCTTGTTTTAATTGGGAAAACTTTTGGTCATTTTCGTGAATACAGTCAAACGTTTGTTGACTTGTTCGAGACCACCCACGGTGTCCCTTAATCGTATAACATATCACCAAAGGGTATGTTACAAATACAATTTCAGTCGCTTCCCAAATTTCCCCACAAACCCCGAAAATTTTGGTAACGAGATTGTCAGTCCTAGGCGCCTTAACTTACTACTGGTCGGCTTGGCCATTGTAATGAATGTCATTCTTGTTATAAATACATCGCACAAACAAGTTCGTTCACATTATTGAAATAGTTGTGTTTAATATAAACCATAGTATTTGCATTTGAAAACTTGAAAACATTTAGCACATATGAATCACCCAAAACAATTGTAAAACATAAAATAGGGGAACTATGTACTCACGTTGAAAATCGTTTTGTATATATATATAAACCATACATATATTGTAGCAAAATCATGAAAATAGTATTAGGCACATATGCTTCCCCAAAACATTTATAAAACGTAAAAGAGGGGATCTATGTACTTACTTGAGATTGCAAAGTAAATCGTGGATCAATAAGAAAACCGAAGCTCAAAGATCCGAGAAATCACGCGTGTCCTAAAAATTAATAATAGTGTAAACATCAATACTTGAAATCGGAGGATTCGGATGGAATGAGACTTTATAAATCAAATGTGTGTTGGCACTCTTATGAAATATTTAATAAAGTCTACATTCTGATTTGGAAATATTTTTATGTACTTTTGACCCGTTTTGACTCATTAAGGTTTTTTAAGCCACTTTAACGCGTCATTTGCGTAACTACGCATTCGGATGGTTAGATACGTGTCATAATAAGTTTTAAATACTTAAACATGTTTAAAATGTTATTTTATCATATTGTATGTCAAAATTTGGGTTACATATGTTTTAATTGATTTTCTTGCGAAAACGGCATTTTGGTCATATTTAAGGAATATTACCATTGTTTAACATAACCCTATCCGAAAGACATGACCATAAGGTATAACTTCAGAGGGTTATTCCCTATATATTTATGGTCACAAATATGTATTTGGTCGGGTCCAAATATCCACCAAACGGGTCAGATTCGAAAGTCAAAGCAGTGGTCAAACCGTTCAACTTTTCGACTCTGAACAAGCACTACAATGAGAGTGATGATTTAGACTTGTTTTGTCATGTCTAAATAAGTTTATAAAAGAGTTTTAGCATCAAAACAAACTGTTTTGACACCCGGAATTAGATCCGTTGCAAAATGCGCAAAATCGCATTTTGACCGAAACTTTGACTTGTCAAAAAGACTAGAAATGGTGATAATCAGTAGGCATGATTTTTGTGGATCATAACCACCTTGATTACCATCATAAAGCAATTTTCAATTGTATTTTAAACTAATCAATTCATGATCAATTCTGGAAGTCAAATAAACGTCAAATTTTGTGACTTTTAATCAAATTACCGATAAGAATTGAAACAAGCATGAAGGAGAACACTTACAAATACCAAAGAAATGATCAAAGACAAGAGAAATAGCTCCAAGATGGTTGCAAATTCGGATTTGTAGTTGATTAGTGCAAGAAGGTGACTAAAAGCTCAAAAATGATCATGAACTTGGTATTTATAATGATCCAATGTTGGTGCACTTTGTGTTCGTCATTTGTCGAATAGGCTAGATTGAGCGTGTGTTGAATATTGTATAGGTTAGAATCGAACACACGACCGAAATACGGAGATTACAGTGTAAAAGGGAACAAGTTCGCCCGAACTTGACCTGTATTGGTCAAGTTCGCCCAAACTTGATGTGCCTTTAGTCAAGTTCGCTCGAACTTGACTAATGCAGGCCAAGTTTGCTTGAGAATGCTCTTAGGAAGTCAAGTTCGGCCAAACTTGACTAGGTCAAGTTCGCCCGAACTTCCATACACTCCAGCGAACTTGTCTCCCTATATTTAGGTGTGTTGTTCATTTGTCATTTAAGTTTTTGGCATCCCTACGGGGATGTGCTGCCGGATTCTCTCCAGGAACTCCAGCAGCTTGATTTATGAAGATGTATACTCTTTCAGTATGAATGAAGGCTTCCGCTGCATTCTGTTTCTACTCCTTTCTGTAATAACATTCTACTGAATCGGTTTACGTTTATCCACTAACTTCCATCTAGAACCGCCTGATCACGGACCTTCATCCAAAGGTGCTCAAGATCATCCCAAGTGTTTGGCAATGATTTAGGATGTTAACAAGTGTGTGGGAGGTGTTAGAAGCAGGTTAAAGGGTGGAAAATTCGGGCTAGGTGGCAAATTTGCGAATTGGTGGCAAGGAAATGAGCTGTGTTGCTGCTAGCTAATGTTTCTGGAAAAACAGGGGCATCGCCATGCGCGACGGGTAACCCTTTGAGCGTCGCGCTACACCTAGCTCCCATGTTCAGTTCTGAAGTTTCAAAATTGACAGAACAGGTCCCTGCACGTGTTTCGTCGTGTTTCGGGCACTTCTAACACTCGTTAACCTCATTTCAAAGCTCCATAAGGATGTTAAAGTATAGGGAACTTGAAATGTGTTCAAAAATATCCTAGAGGTCGGTTCATTTGGTCGTACGATCGCGGTTTTCGGTTAATTATGACGAAAATCGTAACGAACGCGTGCGTGACCGTAAATGCGTAACAATGGATTTTTCGCATTCCAATCACTAACATATATAATATTAATGATTAGAAAAAATTTTGAATGTCCGAACGTGTTTTGGATAGCGATATACGCAAAACGGCATAGTTTCGCAAATTTGCAAAATAGCCCCTGAAGTTACAAAAGTGGAATTTGCCATACCGAAGCCCTCAAAGCTTATTTCTAAGCTTTGTAAAGGATATTTATGGTATTTTAGGCTTGTTTTATTGTTCCGGAGCACACGTCGCTGCGAGAATCGGCAGACTTTCGCAGTTTGTCGTAATTAGTCCCTGTGATCCAATAAAGTTGTTTTTGACATACCAAACCCTCCAAAATTTATTTCTAAGTTATGAGAAGGTTATTTAAGGTATGTTTAGCTTGTGACATTATTCTGGAACATACGTTGCGTTAAATTGGTTTCATTTGCGTATCGGTTCACCGGTTTTTCTCATAGAAGCGATTTAAGAGTTCGAAATTTTGCAAGAATAAAATGTGTGTAAATAATCAAAATAAATAAACATAATTCACAAATACAACATAAGATTTCATTCATTGATAACTTTTTTATCATTGTTACATGTTTGGATTGCCACAGATATCACACATCAATAATGAACATATTAGCAAATTGATTTTTAGTAACAGACTAACAGTGACCCTAATTCCAGGTGAATAAATTATTTTGTACTGGTCAAATGGGTCAAGTAGAGTTTGTTAACATTATCCTCTTTCAGCCCAGTTTCTTTTAGATAAAGCCATTTTATAGGTTGTATACTCCCGGCCTTTTTGACCCATTTCTGTTTCGCTACAACTTATTATTTACCAATTTGACCCCTTAAATTCGGGACAATTTATGTTGATAAATAACGCAATTTATGCATCAAGAAAGCAATGCAAGATTCAGATAGAAGCAAGCCAGCTACTGCAAGCTGTCTTGGGGCTCCAACGATCATAATATCATGTTCTGAACTGATCTGTAGTACTAAAATATATAGAAATTTGTTAAATTATCATATAAAATCCTGTCTTCGGCTCCCACGGTCATAATATCCTGCAGCTAATTCTACAATTTTGACCCGTAATTCAATTTTGCACGAAACCAAAACCAATGTTCTTATTCATTACAGTTGAAAAACTGAGCGGTTCAAGTAGAGTGTACAAATCGGTTTTTTTCAATAACCAGCTTCGGTTTTTAACCTAACCGGTTTTTTACATAAAAAAATGGTATTTATAACCGGTTTCGGTCTTAAAACCGGTTTCGAAGCTCAAGATCCCTAACCGGTCTACAACTGCGGGTTCGGTTCAGTTCTAAAACCGGTTTTAAGAATCCGGTTAACAAAAACCGGTTTCGGTTTTTTTTTCCGGTTTCAGTTCTAAAACTGGTTTTTTATACACCTCTAGGTTCAGGTGACTGACCAAAACGGGACACGTTGTACGACGAGTTAGTTGGTTGATCTGCAACACCTTTTTTTGCTTACTTGAGATACAACGTAACATATGCCAAAGTGCGTAGTCGGCAGGGCATCTCGCGCTATATTAAAGTCCTGTAAAATATTACAAAAGTTTTTTAGACATGTAATATGTCTTGTAAATGTTATCAGAAATATGAACACAAACAAAGTGATTTTTATATTTTTTTCTTACCCAAAATGACGGTCGTGTTCAGGTTGACAGTCTAGAGAGGCGTTCACGGCATCATCATCATCTGAATTTTCCTTCTTCAAGTTAACTTCATATGTTGATAGCAATTTTCTTAGCATCACAGACACCATTTGGTTGATTTTGACCCACTTGACCTAACGCCAATGGCGCACGTCTTTCCAAAATCATACATTTTCTAGCCAGTAGCCACCTTCACCGGTTCAATCACCTAATCAAAATAAGATCTATTCAATCCACATTATATTATGAATTAATCACATCAAATCAGATCTCATAAGTTCATTAAAAAAATCAAACAGTAAATAAATTATTAAAGAACATGTGATAACTGATAATCATTAATTAGCTTCTTTAAACAAAATTTATTATAAATGTAAAATTGAGCACCGTAAATCATTATCTGCTATAATTAAAATTCATAACAACAAATTTATATGAATACAAATCTCTAATCAACAATGCAGTTCCTAGAGTAAATTTATTAAACTTGCAAGTTTTAAATCAAAAAAACAAAAAAAACTACTAATTCAAAATGAAGCCAAATGCAATCACGAGATCAGTCAAATAAAACCCTCAGACATGAAATAAAACCCTAGATCTACTGATTCAAAGTAGAGTTGACCACAGGCATGAAAGTAAAACCCTAGATCTGCAAGTTTAAGGTAGATACAAACATCATCAAAAACTAAAGGGCGTGACCTAAACAAATCAAACGGAGGTTGTCGGACTTACCTCAGGTTGTTGGAACTTGCCTCGACCACTATTACACACCACGTCGTTGTTGGATCTGGTGAGATCTTGCTCATACCACAGCTGCTGAATGTCGCCGAGGGCTGCCAAGGGTCACGGCTGTCTCTCTCATACATCTCAACTCTCTCCATCTCTAACTCTCATATGCAGGTGTGCATGAGATCAGAAACCCTAGATCGCCATGGGAGAGAGGAGCGCAGATGGAGAGAATAAACCCTAAATCTAATTTATGTGCGTGTAGTTTTGTTTGAAGAAGTGAGGGTATAAATGGAAAGTGTTTTTGTCTGGTGCTTAAAAGACTTGTACATTATGCATGAAGAGTGTTTTAAGGGAATGATAAATTACTTTAAGTAGTCCTTGGGATATGTATATAGTATAGATATACGAAATATATGTGTGTATGGGCAAAAGGTGGCAGCCATTTGAGGCTTCATCTCTCTCTCTCTTCCATGTGTGGACATGGGGAAGACTTACAGTGATTAAACCTTTTATATAAACCTTCCATAATCTCACCAAATCCAACACAACCAAAATTCAAATCACTCTCTCTCTTCCTATGCTTATTCTCGGCCAAAACCACCCAAGAGCACCACCATTTTCATTTTCTTGCTAAGTTCTTGAAGATTCATAAGCATTTCAAGCTTTTTTCAAGGTGTTTTGAAGATTTAAAGGTGTTTCAAGCAACAATCAAGCTCCATATCACCAACCCTTGTTCCGGATCTATCAAAAACTTGAAGGTATAAGATTCACTTTAAAAACCTTGTTCATGAATATTAATGATGTTGATGATGATGGAAGTTTCTCTTGTTCTTGGATTTAAACACTAACTTGAAAACAAACACAAATGGGTTTTTATTAAAAAAATAAAATGAAGGTGTGTGTATGTATGGGTGTGGCCGTATGTGTATATATATATATAAGAGAGTTGTATTTTGATTGTTGATTGAATCTTGTATGATAAGATGTGAAAGGTGATGTGTTTATGATCTTGGAATGTTCTTAAAAGGGGTTTTAATCATAGCGATGGATTTATAAAAATAAAGATATGGAATCATGTATATATATACATGTATATGTGCCCCGTGTGTATGTATACATATGCATGCATGTGTGATTTTGATGTTGATGGATTTAAATGTGGAAGAATATATGTTATGTCTTGCATTTAATTTAAATGAGTAGATGATGATGGTCATATGAAGGTGATGTTCTTGAATAGATGAACATGAAATAAGTATGATATTGAATGCATATGAGACTATGTAGGATGATGGTAACATGATATGGATGCATTATATGCTTGTACATAAGCATGCATGTGAATATATGGTCATGAAATGATGAACAAAGTGCGTTTTGATAAAAAATAAGTTTTGATTAGATTATAAAGCATAAAAATAATGTTATTTGAAGTGTAAAATGTTATGGAACTTTGACATAAAGTTTACTAGCTTTGCATGTTGTACTATGTTCTTAAAAGTGTTGTAAAATGTACACAAAAACTGCACTAATTATAACAATAATTATATTCAGTATATAACATGTATTGTGTTAAAATATGAAGTTGTTTCGAGTTCGGATGGTTATGGTAACGTTTGACGCAAAACTATACGGTAAAAAAAGATAAAAATCGCCTTTTTTAATTGGTTTTTACGAAACTGTTTTAGATCGGTAACTAAACTGATATTTTTGATATAAATATAAGTATTTTAACTTATATTAAGTTTATTTGGTGTTTGGTTAGTCATACGTGACTTCCGACGCCCGAAAATGTTACCGAATCGCTAAAATACGCATTTTTCAATGTGCACTAGAATGGGTTGTTCATGGGTGAACCTTATGTGTTTAAATGTGTTATGTGATTTAAGTATATGTATATGATAATATGTTAAGTGTTGACATGATAGCGGGAATAAAGTCTATGCATGGACGCTTGTATGTTAAAAACGGTAGAATCGGTAAAATTGCGTTAAATGTGTAACTTACTTGTGGAGCATAAAAATTGATACGTGGGTTAACTTAATAAGTTATTTCATGTATGCATGCTTTAATAATAATAAAGTGTATGATTTAACGAGATTTCACGTGTTATGATATTATGTAAATGTGCACGTTTATGTATATATATTACAACGCGCAAATCGTGGACATATAGTACTTATAAACGGGAGTGTTAACGGATATAACATTAAGGTCACCAATAAAATCGTTCAAGTCGCAAAATCGTAAATATATATATATATACATATATATATATATATACATATATATATATATACATATATATATATATATACATATATATATGCCAACCTATATAAAAAATAATGACTTTTCGAGAAAATCTCAAAGTTATGGAAAATTCTAAGTGTTGGAAAAATTTAGGAATATTGTGAAATATTGGTTAATAAATCGTTCCTACATATATTAGGATGTGTAGAATCCAATTGTGGGATCGCGCTAATTTAATTACGCACCAAAGGTGAGTGTCCCTAAACCCCCCATTTTTACGGTTTGTATATGTTTTGGGGGAAGAACACGCCTTAAAAAGGATTAAAGATGTTTTCGAGTAAAACATACCTTCGCTTATATAAAATGTATATTTTCGTGGAAAATATATGATTTTGATGATATCAATATGTTTCGCGTAGAAATGGTTTTGTGAATAAATATGTTTTGGGGATGAAACGAGGATTTTACGGTGTTTTAAAGAAAACGACCGTGTAGATTTAAAAATGCTTAAATCTAAACTTGTGACGAATTGGCTCGGTCTCAAAAGAGTAAGTACCGGGCATGGTTTACGTTTCGGTGGGGACTTCGGGGAATTCGTACAACATGAAATATTAAATTTATCATTTTAGTAGGATATATATATATTGTTCATGAGGCAAGCGATATAGATGGCCCGATATGGGCGCATGCGCAAGTATTGCTGTTTAATCATTTAAGTATTAAAAACGTAGAATTTTTGGTAGATCTATCGGGTTGACTACCCCGTCGTGATCGGTCGCTCTGATCAAGTTAAACGACGAATTGATATTCTATTATAGTCTAGTCTTGATTATACCCTTATTGTTAATATATAGTTCGTATTGTCTTGCAAACATACGAGTCTAAACATTTGATGCTATCAATTTAATATGTAAAACTTGGGAAGATGCTTTAGATCGAAGGTTTCGGGGAAACGCTTGCGACGGCTGACCCATGGATTTTATTAAGGAAATAAATAAACTTTCGAAAATATTATTTGGATGTTTTGGTAATAAACAGATAATTAGAAAGTTTTCCTTGTTTTAAATTTGAATATGTGAGCTCACCCTCCTTTGTGTTGACACTTGATTTTAACGTGTTCTTCAGGTACTTGAGCATGGCTTCCGGAATTATGGCGTATCTTGTAGTTTGTTGATGCATGGTTGTTTTGAAAATATTTTGGACAAACTTTTAAAACTTTGGGACCTATGTAATAAGATCCATAAGGATAAAAAACAACTTAACTGTGGTGTGGTTGTGACGTACTTTAAACTTTATGTTTTAAAAACTATGTTTTAATTAAGTTAAATGTCCAACATTAACAATGCGTCGTTCGACAAGATATTTATGGGCACCAACTTCCGTCACCATTACGTTTGTATTTCCGCTGCGACGTTTTTGGGGTGTTACATCGACAAGGCATGGAAAAATTTTGTTGATCGTTTTGACGAGACGAGTGTCCAGAAAAAATTTGGTGATAGAATTTTTTTTGAGTTTTTAACATCTAATTCGGCATGTTCGGAGACACCGTCTAGAGCTTCAGAGTACAGATTTGGTGATACGGTCACAAAATTTTGAAGATAACGGGAGAGTCATTAATACCTGTGCAGAATGTTTATCTTTTGGTGTCGTGACTGATAATGGGCCTAAACGTTAAATCCGCATTTGATGATTACTGAAAATTCCGGATTAAAGGGGGAATTTCAGTGAAATTTCAGTATGGTCAGATTTTGCAAAAATGAGGGGGAATAAAAATTTTACAATATATGAAGATTCTGGCATTTTTGAAATTCGTGACTCCTGCAACAGTATTCGGGTGGTTACCGATTGCAGATTATCGGGAAATGCAGAGGATTGAGATTCATTGGGTATTTCAAATTGATGTCTAGTTTGAAAGCGGGTGGTTACATAACTGAGTTTGGAGGAGTTGTTTATCAGATTCTGCGGTCATGGTTGTGGATTGATACCTGAGTCGCGCGTATGGTTTGGAAGCACATATGACTGCCTATCTTTAACTCTGCTTTGCACATGGTAAGGATACTCTGTAGTTTCAGTTGCGCCGGGTTGTACGCGGTACCATGATTAAGGAAGATGATAGAATGGGTTTTTCAGACAAAGTTGTGTACCAGTTGCTGACGAAAGAAACTATATATTTAGGATTCTGTGATCACAGGAAGTTCTGATTTTTCAGATCATGATAATGATTGATGCTTAAGGGTTAGAGTCCTGATCTCCGGTGAAGGGGTAGTTAGTAGGATTAGTAGTCATTAGTACCAGTGAGGAACTGAGGACGTTCAAAACATTCAGTGATGATCCTAGGAATTAATGACTAGTTCCATGGATCGGATAGTTTCAAAATTACCAAGGAGATCTGAAGTTATTCAAGATATAACTGATGAAAGCCTTTGGTGGCCATTATTTTTAGTCTTCAAGCAGATGAATCATTCTTCTCTTTGGGCTAACCGCCGTTGGATGACGATGTTTGTTGATTAAGTTGCGCTGGTCTACCGGAGATAGCTATATATCTGGCATTGTGACTGAAGAAGAAGAATGTAATTCTGATTACGGACGTGTGTTTCTCAGATTCGATGCGTTACCAGATTGTCTGTTTTTCGATGAAGATTTGATGATTGAGCAAATTACCGATTTTCTAATCAATCTTTCAGGAGTATGCGTAACTGCGATTACGAAAATTGGGATTTCAGATTTTCAAGGGTATTCGTTGATTTGAAGTTTTCCAATGCGGTGATTCGAAGTTTCTATCAATTGCCGGTTGAGTTTTTTATATTTTAGGAGTATGCGGAATAAACTCTCGATGCTCAACTCTTATTCAAAAATTGAACTCGGATGCGGTTATCATCGAAATGGAGAAGTTGCTAGATTGATTAACTTCGAATTGGTGGTTATTCGAGAAAATTTGTCGGTCAAGTAAATCAGAGGAGGTCGGAAACCGTGCAATCAAATATCTGAACTGGAGTTTTCAGCAGGAACTGAATGTTGATAATGCAAGCCCGGATCATCAATTAAGGGGGAATGTGTTGACGTGTCTCTACGACATCAACAGACACCTTGATTGAAGATGCAGAATTCAAACAAGGCTCAGAGTTTTGAAGATCAAGATCAAGCTTCGACAGTAACGAACAAGGAGGAATCTGTTGATGCATTTTGTGTTCGTCACTTGTCGAATAGGATAGATTGAGCGTGTGTTGAATATTGTACAGGTTAGAATCGAACACACGACCAAAATATGGAGATAATAGTGAAAATGGGAACAAGTTAGCCCGAACTTGTCATGTGGTGGACAAGTTCGGCCGAAGTTGACATGTGGTGGGCAAGTCCGCCCGAACTTGTCATATGGTGGACAAGTTCGCCCGAACTTGTCCTATGCACATTTCAAGCGAACTTGGTTGCCTATCTATAGGTGGTTGTGTTTCATTTGTCATTTACGTTTTTCCAATCCCTACGGGGAGGTGCTGCCGGATTCTCTCCAGGAACTCCGACAGCCTGACAATATGTATACTCTTGGGTATGAATGAAGATATGACTTCCGCTGCACTCTACTTCTACTCTTTTCTATAATAACATTCTACCGAATCGGTTACCTTTACGCACTAACTTCCGTCTAGAACCGCTTGATTACGGACCTTCACGACCGGTAGTATGTTATGGTACCATAGGATTGACAACCCCATTCCCGCTTCCTAGTTTTGTTTGGGAGTTTCCTCTAGGAATGACAAAAACTGTGCAACACATTTGACAGACCTTTATTTATAAAGGTTTGTCCGACAGTCAACAAGGATTGAATGTATTCGCCAACAAACCACACTTGTTTTATACAAAAAGGCAAATTGTTTTATATACAAAACAAGACGTTTGTTTACACAAGACATTTGGTTTTTACAAAGATATATGTTTATACAATGCAAGACATTTGGTTGGTTCATACAAAGTCACAAATGGTTTCTGAGTAAACCATACAATGTTTCTCTTAAATCGAAGGATTTCTCATGCGGTCTTATAAAAGAAACATTTTTGTCAAAGATTTATGGATACAAAAATTTATTTAAAATATCAACTGTTTATCAAATATCATTGAATACTCAAAAGCCATGAGTCGTGACAAAACCTATGTTACCCGCCAGCATTCAATGTTGACTTTATTTTCCCATATGTTTCAGGTACTAATGCATGATCAAGTATGCTACACATAGGATGGAAGCTGGCCTTAGCTTGATTAAAAATAAACGTAGTTTTTGTATTTTGTTTTGAATTATCAAAGACGATGTAATTTATAAGATCAATAAAAACCAAACTTTATTTACCATGTGTTTGAATCAATTTGTAACGTGACCCCCCGACGTTTACGCCGCAGGTTGTTTTATTTCGCGGTCGGGGTGTTACAGGTTGGTATCAGAACCATGGTTATAAGGAATTAGGTTATTAGAAATATTTTTTGACCTAGACTATAACCTTCCTAGGATCCCAACACGAGTTATATTGTGTCTAGATTTTTAATACAATACCATCTTAAAATTTCCAAAATTTTACAACAAATCATCATCTATCCTTAGAAGATTTGTTTTTAGCTTTTAAGCCTTAAAAGTTTTCAAAATCTCATTAAAATTTGGGTTTAATAATGTGAACACGTGTAATCTGGATGGGTGGATGCCTGTACCCTGAGTTTTCTATCTAAGTCTAGCGTGTTCGTACAAATCCATTTAATCGGACCAGTCACTTTACCTGGGAACTCTTGGGGTGAGTGTCCACTTATAGGCTAAAGCATGTCTTCGCTATACATTATAAAGATCCATTTACTTTGATTAGTCACTGTGTCGTTTATTCGTTTTAAGTAACGAATACATGGATACTCTCCTTATGCTTCGTCGATATTTTAATATTTCTTTTTAACTATACTTTATCAACCTCACTCATTTTCGCTGATACTTTCTTCTCTTTTAGAATGCCTCCTCGTCACGACACTACCCAAAACGCCGAAATGGCAGCTGTAATCGCTCAGCAAATGGTTGTGATACTCCAAACCTTGTGACCCAACTCAATCAACTCAACAATAACAATAACAACAACAATGTACTGTGTAATTTTAAACAGTTCAATTCGGCTAAACCACCCAAGTTTTTTGGGTCTGAAGGAGCTACTGGGCTCCTACAATGGTTTGAAAGCATCGGGAGCACTTTCCGCCAGTGTCAGTGTCCCAATGAGCACAAAGTAGAGTTTGCTTCAAGCATATTCCAGAAAAGAGCGCTCACATGGTGGAATAGGATCATGAGAGATCGAGGTACGGATATAGCCATGTCACAAACTTGGGGAGAACTTAGAGCTCTCATGATGAAAGAATTCTGCCCACACAATGAGATAAGGGCACTTGAGAATGAATTCCACGATCTTAAGCAAGACAGTGGCGAGAATCGTGCCTACATAGATCGGTACGAGGAATTGAGCATACTATGTCCCACTATGGTCACGCCCTTGGATAAGGCCATTGAAAAATTCATCGATGGCCTACCTGATCCCGTTCAAGACATAGTTACTGGTAGCCAGCCAGCCACCGTTAGGGAAGCTATTGAACTAGCCGCAACTCTAACCGATTCTCAAGTCAAGAAAAGGAAACTTTTCCGTAAGGGCGACAAGAAACAATCTGCTAAGCCTACCCCAGAGAAACCAAAAGAAACCAAAACTGAACCCTCCAACAATTCAAGGAAGCATAAGGCTTCAAATAATTTTGCTATTACCACTCCAACCAATCAAGTTACCCCCAACCAACCAGCTCAACCTCCTGCTAAGAAACAATATGTTGGTACTGCACCCTTATGCAACCGATGCAACTATCATCACCAACCTCATTTACCATGTTGCCAATGTACCCTCTGTGGACGGTTTGGTCACTTGGCCAACGTCTGTTGTTCTGCACCTACCCTGAACCAAAGTGTTCCAAATCCTATTCAAAATCAAGCAGTAGCTAACCGCCCTCATTACCCACCTGGATCCTACTATAATTGTGGTGATCTTACTCACTACCGAAATAATTTCCCGAAGCTTGTTAATGCTAATCTAGCTCGTGGGCGCGCATTTAACATGAATGCTAATGAGGCTCGTGCTGACAATAACGTGGTTAACAGTACGTTCCTTGTTAATAGCCATCTTGCCTCTATTCTTTTTGATTCAGGTGCAGATAGAAGTTTTGTATCCATAGCATTTGAACCTTTTCTTTCGATGCCCCAAGCTAAGCTAGGAAAACCTTTAACGGTAGAAATAGCTAATGGCAAACCCCTTTTACTTGATTTCATTGTTTTCAATTGTCAACTAAACCTCAATGACCATCTTTTTCCTATTGACCTCACACCAATGCAACTTGGGAGTTTCGATGTCATAGTAGGAATGGACTGGTTACCAAGCACCATGCGGAAGTAATCTGTTTCGATAAAATTGTTCGTATACCTCTCCCATCTGGCGAAATCTTAAAAATTCATGGAGAGGAACCTTCTAGTAAACTCAAACTTTTGACGTGTACCCAAGCCCAGAAAAACCTACGAAAGAAGTATGTAGCCTTCTTGACACATGTCGTAGAGGAGAAAGGAAAGGGCAAGAATATTCAAGATATCCCCATTGTACGGGATTTTCCTGAAATCTTTCCAGAAGAATTACCTGGTTTACCCCGATACGCCAAGTGGAATTTTGCATCGATCTTATACCTGGTGCCAACCTAATTGCTAAATCCCCTTACCATCTTGAACCATCTGAAATGCAGAATTGTCGAAACAACTCCAAGAGCTTTCAGACAAAGGTTTCATTCGTCCGAGTTTTTCACCTTGGGGCGCTCATGTGCTTTTTGTGAAAAAGGACGGATCCTTTCGCATGTGCATTGATTATCGTGAGCTTAACAAACTCACGATTAAAAATTGATATCCCCTACCTCGTATTGACGACCTTTTTTGATCAACTACAAGGTGCTACATGTTTTTCAAAGATTGACCTCCGTTCAGGGTATCATCAACTTCGTGTACAAGAAGAAGATATTCCCAAAACTGCTTTTCGAACCCGATACGACCATTATGAGTTTACTGTCATGCCTTTTGGATTAACAAATGCTCTTGCCGTTTTCATGGACTTAATGAATAGGGTTTGTAAACCATATTTAGATAAGTTCATCATTGTTTTTATCGATGACATCTTGATTTATTCGAAATCTCGAGCTGACCACGAACATCACATCCACCTCATGATGGAAATTCTAAAGAAGGAACAACTTTATGCCAAATTCTCTAAGTGTGAATTTTGGCTAAATGAAGTTCAATTCTTGGGTCACATTGTCAATGAACAAGGCATACATGTGGATCCCGACAAAATCACAACGATCAAGGATTGGAGTACACCTACTACTCCTACCGAAGTTCGTTCTTTTCTTGGTCTAGCTGGTTACTACCATCGTTTTATCCCAAACTTTTCCAAGATTGCGGTTCCACTCATTTCTTTAACTCAAAAGAGTAAACCTTTTGAGTGGGGACCCAAACAAGAAGAAGCCTTTCAAACTTTAAAACAAAAGCTTTGTGATGCTCCTATTTTATCTTTACCCAATGGCAACAATGATTTCATTGTATATTGTGATGCTTCAAATCTAGGCCTTGGTTGTGTTCTCATGCAACGAGACAAAGTCATAGCATATGCATCACGACAATTGAAAATCCACGAAAAGAACTCCACAACTCATGATCTTGAGTTAGGTGTCGTTGTTTTCGCTCTCAAAATTTGGAGACATTACCTCTATGGTACTAAATGTGTGGTTTTCACTGACCACAAAAGTCTCCAACACATTTTCAATCAAAAGGAACTAAACATGAGACAACGACGTTGGGTCAAACTTCTGAACGACTATGACTGCGAAATTCGTTACCATCCTGGCAAGGCGAATGTCGTAGCAGACGCACTTAGTCGCAAGGAACAAGTCAAACTTCATTGTGTTCGTATTCAATCAGATATCCGAACACGTATTTTCCAAACCCAACATAATTGCGTAACCCGAGGCTTGATGAATAATGAACTACCACATAATCTTGAGCTTCAGCTTGAAATTAAAGATGATGGGTTACTCTATTTCTTGAATCGTTTATGGATTCCAAACCAAGATAACTTCGTACCCTACTGATGGACGAAGCACACAAGTCACATTATTCTATCCATCTGGGTACGGACAAAATGTACATGGATCTTTGTACCCAGTATTGGTGGTCGGGTATGAAGAAGGACATAGCGTTGTATGTATCCAAATGCCTTACTTGTCTTAAAGTCAAGGCAGAACATCAACGTCCATCCGGTTTGCTCAAACAACCAGAAATTCTGGTGTGGAAATGGGAGAACATCGCTATGGATCTTATCACTAAGTTACCACGCACTTCTAGAGGCCATGATGCCATTTGGGTAGTCATTGGCTGTCTGACTAAGTCAGCACACTTTTTGCCAATTCGACGAGGACTTCTCTGCTGACCAAATTGCTAAGATCTATATCAATGAGATTGTATCTCGTCATGGTATTCCTTTGAACATCATTTCAGATCGTGATGCTCGTTTCTCATCTCGTTTTTGGAAGACCATGCAATCTGCCATGGGAACCAAATTAAATCTAAGCATTGCTTATCATCCTCAGACGGATGGACAAACCGAAAGGACAATCCAAACACTTGAGGATATGCTTAGAGCTTGTGTGATTGACTTTCGTGGTAGCTGGGATTTGCATCTACCTTTGATCGAATTCTCCTATAACAACAGTTATCACTCCAACATCAACATGGCTCCCTTCGAGGTCTTTATGGTCGGAAATGTCGTTCATCTGTCTGTTGGAATGAAGTTGGTGAAGCTCAAATCACCGGACCTGAACTCATTCAAGAAACAACAGACAAAATCATGAAAATCCGCAATAACCTTTTGACAGCAAGAAGTCGTCAGAAGAGTTATGCTGACAAACGACACAAAGCTTTGGAATTCCAAATTGGTGACCGTGTTCTTCTCAAGGTGTCCCCTTGGAAGGGTATGGCATATTTGGAAAGAAAGGTAAACTAGCTCCTCGATATGTGGGACCCTTTAAGATCATTGAAAAGATCGGAAAGGTAGCCTACAAACTTGAACTACCTCCTAAACTTGGAAATGTTCATCCAACCTTCCACGTGTCCAACTTGAAAAAGTGTTTAGCCAATGAAAACCTCCACATCCCTCTTGATGAAATTTGTACTGATGACACTATGCATTTTGTCAAGAAACCGATGGAAATTATGGACAGTGAAGTCAAGAAACTCAAGCAAAGTCGAATTCCAATTGTTAAAGTTCGCTGGGTATCCAAACGTGGCCTAGAATTTACTTGGGAACGAGAGGATCAAATGAAAGCCAAGTATCCACATATTTTCTCACAAGTCTCCTCTGATTCAATTTTGGGACGAAATTCCCCAAAGTAGGGGAGACTGTAACATTTGCAGTATATCAACGAATAAACACTTTCGGTCAAAATGATATTCACAACATATCTAGAATAATATCCAAGTTACTGTAACATATTCCCAAATACACCTTACAAAGACCTTAATCGCAACCCCAGACACGCATGACGAAAAACGACACGAAAAAAACCTCTCAGCTGCCATACGCCAGAATCCTGGGTGTCTCTCGCGATGCGCGGGAGAGTACCAGGACATGTGGCTCCGTTTCGCAACACGTGTCCAACCTACCTAAGACCAGTGGCAGTCTAGGCCTAGCCGACCTCCCCCGCACCACATGAGAGAATCCCTGTTTCCTCGCGCGACGCGCGGGAGAAGCCAAATTTGGGTATAAAAGGAGCGGTCTGGGACTGTTTCAGTTCCTCATTTTGATCGAGAAAATCGATCTCTTACTCTCTAAACTCCCCTAAACATGTGAAGCTCTGCTCCGTTGTAAGTATTTTAACCCCCGATCCCTAATTCATCACCCTACCTGATTGATTTAGGACCCACCAACGCATGTCGAGGCTCTGCCTGACTAAGTCCGTTGGGGTTATGTCTCGTGTAGTATGGCCACCCTGCCCGATTGTGTAACACCCCAAATCGCGTAAAACAACAAACCGCGGCGGAAACACTTGGGGAGTCACGTTAACAGATTGTTTCCAACACTTTGAAACTAAGGTTTCGTTTTAAATATTAAACATAGGCTATATTGTCATATTATCTTAAAACGTTTTAAAAACATCCAAACAAACAACGCATGCATAGTTATTGTCTTTAATATTTTTAGGCACTAAGGTCCGTCCAGATCCTACTGAGCACACATCGTCATCATTTCCTGAAACATATGTGAAAACGAGTCAGCAAAAATATGCCGGTGAGCACATAGGTTTTGTGAGTGTGTCAAGTTCATGGCTTTGTATATATTGCCAGATATAATCCGAGTACTAGAGTCGTAAATGAAAACCTTGTTTTGAAAGCATTTGTTATTGCAATAATTAATCGTCTAAAAACAATTGGTTAAAAGTTTACAAAATCTCGTAGCCATGAACCTTGACTCGAAAACATTTGTTTTGTAAATCCAAGTTGTAAATCGTATTAAAATAACTCGTATGGTTTATATCTTTAATCGAAAATTGTTGTGTGTCATTGTTTGAAACCATTTGTCCATGTAATGTAAATAACGACACATATGTAATGTGATAAAAGCACTTATATATAGGAAGTACCAGCGGCGTATCCACCATGCTTTTACTACATTACACCCGTTCCGTTATCTAAATCACTTATCCTAAACCATTTGTCATAAATCAATTGTCCGTTGTTCCTTGTTATAAACCATTGTTCAGTCGTACATCGTTCATTGTTCATCGTTCATCGTTCCTTGTTATAAACCATTTGTTCATCGTTCCTTGTTTTAATTGAAAACTTTTGGTCGTTTCTTGAATACATTCAAACCTTAGTTGATTTGTTCGAGACCACCCAACGGTGTCCCTTAATTGTATAACAAACCACCAATGGGTTTGTTACATACAGTTTTAGTCGCTTCCCAAATTTCCCCACAAACCCCGGAAATTTTGGTAATGGGATTGTCAGTCCAAGGCGCCTTAACTTACTACTCTTCGGCTTGGCCATTGTTAACGAATGTCATTTTTGTTATAAATATAACGCACCAACAAGTTCGTTTACTTTATTGAAATCGTATTGTTTATATAAACCATAGTATTTGCATTTGAAAACTTGTAAACCGTAGCAATTGTAACTTGAAAACTTGTAAACCTTTTGGCACATATGAATCACCCTAAAACAATTGAAAACATAAAATAGGGGAACTATGTACTCACTTGTGATAGCAAAGTAAATCTTGGATCAATAAGAAGACTGAAGCTCAAAGATCCGAGATATCACGCGTGTCCTAAATATGAACAGTAGTGTAAATATCGAGACTTGAAATCGGATTATTCGGATAGAATGAGATCTTATAAACCAACTGAGTGTCGGAACTCATATTACATGGTTTAATAAGTTTACATTATGAGCTGGAAAAGATTATAAGTGCTTTTGACCCACACGTCGTTTGCGTAACTACGCATTCGGATGGTTAGATATGTGTTATGATAAATCCTTAAAGCTTAAATATGTTTGAAAATGTTATTTAATCAGAATACATGTCAAAATTTATGTTACATATGCTTAAAGTTGATTTGTTTACAAAAAGGGCATTTTGGTCATTTTTGAGTAATATTACAATCATTTATCATAACACAATCCAAACATCATGACCATAAGGTATAACCTCAGAAGGTATTCCCTACATATTTATGGTCACAATTATGTATTTGGTCGGGTCCGAACATTCACCAAACAGGTCAGATTTCAAAAGTTAAAGCGGTGGTCAAACCGTTCAACTTTCGACTCTAAATAAGCACTATAATGAGAGTGGTGATTTAGACATGTTTTGACATGTCTAAATAAGTTTATAAAAGAGTTTTGGCATCAAAAAAACTGTTTTAACACCCGAATTTAGATCCATTGCAAAATGCGCAAAAAGCGCATTTTAACCAAAACTTTGACTTGTCAAAATAGCAAGAAATAGTGGGAATTAGTAAGCATGGTTTTTAAGGATCATAACCACCTTGATTACCATCATAATGCAAGTTTCAATTGAGCTTTTTCTTGATCAACTCATGATCAAAACTAAAAGTCAAACATAAGTCAAACTGTTTCACTTTTTAGCCAAATTAAGCTATAGAAATTGAACATGGCATGATTGGAATACTTACAAACACCAAGGGAATGATCAAGGACCAGAGTTATAGCTCCAAGATGCTTGTAATTCGGATTAATGGCAGGGTGTTGCAAGAAAGTGATCAAAGAGTTCATATTTTGCCATGAACTTGGTATTTATAATTTTCATGAACTCACCGCAACTTGACAAGTGTTAGGACAAGTGTTTTGGGAATTGATTAGTGTCATTTGATGTGTCAAATGCAGAGGAAATGAGATCAAATTCGAATGCTTAGTGTCCTAAAACAAATAGGCAGTTAATAGCTGTTTTGCTGACCAGGCGTGGTCCTTACGGACCGTATGAAGTATGGCTTATTGCCCGTAAGCCAGTGATATGGGCAAAGTTTTGCTAATTGGCAAAACAGGCCCCTGCATAGCTTCGTCGCGTTTCGGGCACTTCTATCACCCGTTAACCTGATCTCAAAGCTCCATAAGGACAAAAAAGTAGAGGGAACTTGAAATATATTGGAAAATGTTCCAGAGGTCAGTTCTTTGGTCGTATGGTCGCGGTTTTCGGTTAATTACATCGAAAATCGAAACGAACGTGTGTGTGACCGTAAATGCGTAAAGAACGGATTTTTCGCATTCCAATCACTAAAATACAATATTTTGATGATTAGAAAATTTTTTGAATGTTCGTACATGTTGTGGATAGCGAAATACGCAAAAATGCATAGTTTTTCGAAATTTGCAAAATAGCCCCTGAAGTCACAAAAGTGTGAATTTGCCATACCGAAGCCCTCAAAGCTTATTTCTAAGCTATGTAAGGGATATTTATGGTATGTTAGGCTTGTTTTCTCGTTCTGGAGGGTACGTCGCTGCGAAAATCGGCAGACTTTCGCAGTTTGTCGTAATTAGTCCCTGTGATCGAATAAACTTGTTTTTGACATACCAAACGCTTTAAAACTTATTTCTAAGTTATGTAATGGTTATTTAAGGTATGTTTAGCTTGTGTCATTATTCCGGAACTTAGGTTGCGTTAAATTGGTTTCGTTTGCGTATCGGTTCACCGATTTTGCTCATGGAAGCGATTTAAGAGTTCGAAATTGTGCAAGAATCAAATGTGTGTAATAATCAAAATAATTAAACAAAATTCACATCTTCCACATAAATTTTCATTCATTGATAACTTTTTTATTATTGTTACATGTTTGGATTGCCACATATATCACAGTCTCCACTACTTTAGGAAATTTCGTCCCGAAATTTAATTAGAGGAAACTTGTGAGAATAAATGTGGGTACTTCGCTTTCATATGATCTTCTTGTTCCCAAGTAAATTCTGGGCCACGTTTTGATTCCCAGCGAACTTTTACAATCGGAATTCGTCTTCGTTTAAGTTTCTTGACTTCACGGTCCATAATCTCCACCGGTTTCTCGACAAAATGCATACTATCATCAACGTGAATCTCGTTGAGTAGAATATGGAGATTTGTATCGGCTAAGCATTTCTTCAGTTGGACATGTGAAATGTTGGGTGAATATTCCCGAGTTTAGGAGGTAGCTCAAGTCGGTAGGCCACCTTTCCGATTCTTTTGACGATCTTGAATGGTCCAACGTATCGTGGAGCAAGTTTTCCTTTCTTTCCATATCTCACGACTCCTTTCCATGGGGATACCTTTAGTAGGACTTTGTCACCAACTTGAAATTCTAATGGCTTGCGTCGCTTGTCCGCATAACTCTTTTGACGGCTTCTAGCTGTTACAAGGTTATCACGTATTTTCTTGACTTTCTCGGTTGTGTCGTGGATGAGTTCAGGTCCAGTGAGCTGTGTCTCACCGATCTCATTCCAATAGACAGGTGAACAAAATTTTCGACCGTATAAAGCTTCAAAAGGCACCATGTTAATGCTGGCGTGATAACTATTGTTGTAAGAGAATTCGACCAACGGTAGGTGCGAATCCCAAACTACCACCAAAATCGATCACGCAAGTTCTAAGCATATCCTCCAGTGTTTGAATCGCCCTCTCAGATTGTCCATCCGTTTGAGGATGATAAGCAGTACTTAGATTGAGTTTGGTTCCCATAGCAGATTGTAGAGTCTTCCAAAAACGAGATGAGAATCGAGCATCTCTATCAGATATGATGTTCAAAGGAACACCATGACGAGACATAATTTCATCAACATAGATCTTGGCAAGTTTGTCAGGCGGATAATCTTCACGAATCGCTATGAAATGTGCTTACTTCGTTAGACGGTCAATGATTACCCAAATGGCATCATGACCTCTAGACGTGCGTGGTAACTTAGCGATGAGATCCATCGCAATGTTCTCCCACTACCATACCAGTATTTCTGGTTGTTCAAGCAAACCAGACGGACATTGATGTTCGGCCTTGACTTTGAGACAAGTAAGGCATTTCCATACATACAAGGCAATGTCATTCTTCATACCCGACCACCAATATTGGGTACGGAGATCCTTGTACATTTTTGTAGCACCAGGATGAATCGAATAACGAGACTTATGAGATTCATCCATCAATAGAGTATGGAGATTATGCTGATTTGGAACCCACAACCGATTCTTGTAATAGAGTAGTCCATCGTCTTTCATTTCGATTTGAAGTTCGAGTTGATAAGGTAGTTCGTCTTTCAACAAACCTTGAGTTACACAAGTGTGTTGGGCTTCAAGAATACGTGTTTGGATATCGGATCGAATTTGAACAATGAAGCTTCCTATGTTCTTTGCGACTAAGCGCATCAGCCACAATTCGCCTTACCAGGATGGTAGCGAATTTCACAGTCGTAATCGTTTAAAAGCTCGACCCAACGTCGTTGTCTCATGTTCAGCTCCTTTTGATTGAATATATGTTGGAGACTTTTGTGGTCCATGAAAACCACACCTTCGTGCCATAAAGATAATGTATCCAAATTTTGAGAGCAAAAACAACGGCACCCAACTCAAGATCATGAGTGGTGTAGTTCTTTTCATGGACTTTCAATTATCTCGATGCATAAGCGATGACCTTATCCCGTTGCATGAGACGCAACCAAGGCCTAAATTCAACGCGTCACAATAAACCACAAAATCGTCGTTGCCATCGGGTAAAGATAGGATAGGAGCATCACAGAGTTTTAGTTTCAAGGTTTGGAAAGCAGTGAGAGGAACCGCGATCTTAGAGAAGTTCGTAATAAATCGTCGATAGTAACCAGCAAGACCCAGAAATGAGCGAACTTCTGTGGGTGTAGTGGGTGTTTTCTAATCCTTAATCGCAGCAATTTTGGAAGGATCCACATGAGTACCTTGCTCATTGACAATGGGTCCCAAATACTGAACTTCTTTCAGCCAAAATTCACACTTGGAGAATTTGGCGTAAGATGCTCTTTCTTTAGAAGTTCCATTGACAGGCGAAGATGTTGTTCGTGCTCGGCTTGAGACTTAGAATAAATGAGAATGTCGTCGATGAAAACAATGATGAACTTATCCAAATAAGGTTTACAAACCCGATTCATCAAGTCCATGAAAACAGCTGGAGCATTGGTCAAACCGAATGGCATAACGGTGAACTCATAATGACCATATCGTGTGCGGAAAGCAGTCTTAGGAATATCCTCCTCGTGAACATGAAGTTGATGGTACCCAGAACGCAAATCGATCTTGGAGAAACAGGTAGCACCTTGTAATTGATCAAAAAGATCATCAAAGCGAGGTAGGGGATATCGATTCTTGATTGTGAGTTTGTTAAGCTCACGATAATCGATACACATCCGGAAGGATCCATCCTTCTTTTTCACAAATAGGACAGGTGCACCCCCACGGAGAATAACTTGGACGAATGAAACCTTTGTCAGATAACTCTTGAAGTTGCTTTGATAATTCTTGCATCTCAGAAGGTGCAAGACGATAAGGAGATTCGGCTATTGGGTTGGCACCTGGTACAAGGTCGATACGAAACTCAACTTGTCGTGCCGTGGGTAAACTAGGTAGATCTTCGGGAAATACCTCAGGAAAATCTCGAATAACAAGAATGTCTCGAATATTCTTGCTCTTGCCTGTCTGCTCCACAATATGTGCCAAGAAGGTGACATAATTCTTTGGCAAGTATTTCTGAGCTTGGGTACACGTCATAAGTTTAAGGCTGCAAACGGGTTACTCTCCATGAATTTCCAAGGTTTCGCCAAACGAAAGTGGTATACGACCAATCTTGTCAAAACAAATAACTACGGCATGGTGCTTGGTTAACCAATCCATTCCAACAATGATATCGAAGCTTCCGAGTTGCATTGGTGCGAGGTCGATAGAAAAAAAAATGGTTACTGAGATTTAACTTGCAATCACGAATAACAGAATCAAGAACAAGAGGTTCACCATTGGCTATTTCGACAGACAAGGGTCTCCCTAGTTTCGTTCCAGGCATCGAGAGCAATGGCTCAAAATCAAGGGACACAAAACTTATATCGGCACCCGAATAAAAAAGAACAGAAGCAGGATGATTGTTGACAAGGAACATACCGTTAACAACTTCATTGTCAGCACGAGCCTCATTGGCGTTCATGTTAAAAGCTCGTCCACGTGCTGGATTTGCATTTGGTACCCTCGGACAGTTGTTCTTGTAGTGACCCATCTCACCACAATTATAACAGGAACCAAGTGGAAAATGAGGCCGAGAAGGATTTGCTTGTGGTTGAGCTTGTTTTGGTGCAGCTTGGTTCGGGTTAAAGCGACAAATGTTCGCCAGATGACCAAGTTTTCCACAGGTAGTACATTGTCGACACGGTACATGAACCTTATGGTGACCGTTACATCGGTTGCAGAGAGGTGCAGTTCCTGCATATGGTTTCTTTGCAGGAGGCTGAGCTGGTTGATTTTGCAGAGCAGTTGGAGCAGGTTGAGTAGTAACAGCAAAGTTTCTAGAAGCCTTACACTTCTTTGATCGTTTGGAAGGCCCAGCTTTCTTTTCCTTTGGTTTCTCTTGGGTTGACTTGTCAGATTGTTTCTTGTCACCTTTGCGATTAAGCTTACCCTTTCTGACTTGAGAATCAGTCAGAGTAGCAGCCAATTCAATGGGTTGACGAATGGTAGTAGGGGGGCTTCCCGTAACAATGTCCCGAACAGGATCAGGCAGACCATCTATATATTTATCAATCGCCTTATCCAAAGGCGTCACCACTGAAGGACAAAGTAAGCTAAATTCCTCGTACAGGTCTGTGTAAGCACGACTCTCACCACTGTCTTGCTTAAGATCATCAATTCCCTTTCCAAAGCCCTAAGTTCATGACGAGGACATAACTCCTTCATCATTAGAGCTCGAAGCTCTCCCCAAATTTGGGCTAAGGCCACATTAGCACTCCTATCTCTCATAACGCCATTCCACCATGTCAAAGCTCGTTTCTTGAACACACTCGATGTAAACTCAACTTTTCACTCATTCGGACATTGAACGAAGCAAAATGTGCTCTCGAGACTCTCAAACCATTGAAGAAGTCCCGTAGCTCCCTCAGACCTAGAAAAAGCAAGTGGTTTAGCCGAACAGAACAGTTTGTAGCTACACGAATCATTGTTGTTATTATTGTTATTGTTGTTCGCTTGATTCAATTGAGTTACTAGGTTCGGGAGGATCGTAGCCATTTGTTGAGCGACAAGTGCTGCCATTGCAGCATCTTGAGTTTGATCGCGTCTAGGAGACAATCTAGAAAAGAAACACGATGAAAGATGTGTGAGATTGACATTCAGAAAATTGAAATAAGCATAAAAAATTATCGACGAAGCATAAGAATGTGGTCACTTGTTTGTTTCTCAAAACATACAAATGACGCACGTTGACTAGTTAAAGTAAATGGGTCTAATAATGTATCGCGAAGAAATGCTTTAGCCTATAAGTGGACAATCACCCCAAGAGTTCCCAGGTAAGAGTGACTGGTCTGATTAAGTGGATTTGTACGAACACTCTAGACTTAGACAGAAAACTCAGGGTACAGGCACCCACCCTTCCAGATTGCACGTGTTCACATTATTAAAACCCAAACTTTGACGAGATTTTGAAAACTTAAAGGCTTACGCCAAAAACAAATCATCTAAGGATAGATGATTGATTTTCGAAAACGGATTTGAAATTTTTGTGGAATTATTTTGGTAATCACCTAAGGATAGGTGATCGTATTGTACTTTTAAATCTAAACGCAAGTTTACTTACGTTAGGGTCCTAGGAAGGTTATAGTCTAGGCTAAAGCATTACTAATAACCTAATTCCCTATAACCAGTGCTCTGATACCAACCTGTAACACCCCAAATCGCATAAAACAACAAACCGCGGCGGAAACACTTGGGGAGTCACGTTATAGATTGTTTCACAACACTTGGTAATTGAGGTTTCGTTTTAAATATTAAACATAGGCTATATTGTCATATTATCTAAAAGCGTTTTAAAAACATCCAAACAAACAAAGCGTGCATAGTTATTGTCTTTAATATTTTTAGGCACTAAGGTCCGTCCAGATCCTACGTGAACACGCATCGTCATCAAACTTGATTTCCTGAAACATATGTGAAAACGAGCCAGCAAAAATATGCCGGCGAGCACATAGGTTTTGTGAGTGTGTCAAGTTCATGGCTTTGTATATATTGCCACATATAATCCGAGTACTAGAGTCGTAAATGAAAACCTTGTTTTGAAAGCATTTGTTATTGCAATAATTAATCGTCTAAAAACAATTGGTTAAAAGTTTACGAAATCTCGTAGCCATGAACCTTGACTCGAAAAAATTTGTTTTGTAAATCCAAGTTGTAAATCGTATTGAAATAACTCGTATGGTTTATATCTTTAACCGAAAATCGTTGTGTGTCATTGTTTGAAACCATTTGTCCATGTAATGTGAATAACGACACGTATGTAATGTGATAAAAGCATTTATATATAGGAATTACCAGCGGCGTATCCACCATGCTTTTACTACATTACACCCGTTCCGTTATCTAAATCACTTATCCTAAACCATTTGTCATAAATCAATTGTCCGTTGTCCCTGTTATAAACCATTGTTCATTCGTACATCGTTCATTGTTCATCGTTCCTTGTTATAAACCATTTGTTCATCGTTCCTTGTTTTAATTGAAAACTTTTGGTCGTTTCTTGAATACATTCAAACCTTTGTTGATTTGTTCGAGACCACCCAACGGTGTTCCTTAATTTTATAACAAACCACTAATGGGTTTGTTACATACAGTTTCAGTCGCTTCCCAAATTTCCCCACAAACCCCGAAAATTTTGGTAACGGGATTGTCAGTCCAAGGCGCCTTAACTTACTACTCTTCGGCTTGGCCATTGTTAACGAATGTCATTCTTGTTATAAATATAACGCACCAACAAGTTCGTTTACTTTATTGAAATCATATTGTTTATATAAACCATAGTATTTGCATTTGAAAACTTGTAAACCGTAGCAATTGTAACTTGAAAACTTGTAAACCTTTTGGCACATATGAATCACCCTAAAACAATTGAAAACATAAAATAGGGGAACTATGTACTCACTTGTGATAGCAAAGTAAATCTTGGATCAATAAGAAGACTGAAGCTCAAAGATCCGAGATATCACGCGTGTCCTAAATATGAACAGTAGTGTAAATATCGAGACTTAAAATCGGAAGATTCGGGTAGAATGAGATCTTATAAACCAAGTGAGTGTCGGAACTCATATAACATGGTTTAATAAGTGTACATTCTGAGTTGGAAAAAATTATAAGTGCTTTTGACCCATTATGACCCGTTAAGGTGGTTTAAGCCACTTTAACACGTTGTTTGCGTAACTACGCATTCGGATGGTTAGATATGTGTTATGATAAATCCTTAAAGCTTAAATATGTTTGAAAATGTTATTTAATCAGAATACATGTCAAAATTTATGTTACATATGCTTAAAGTTGATTTGTTTACGAAAAGGGCATTTTGGTCATTTTTGAGTAGTATTACAATCATTTATCATAACACAATTCAAACATCATGACCATAAGGTATAACCTCAGAGGGTTATTCCCTATATATTTATGGTCACAATTATGTATTTGGTCGGGTCCGAACATTAGCCAAATGGGTCAGATTTCGGAAGTCAAAGCGGTGGTCAAACCGTTCAACTTTTGACTCTAAATAAGCACTATATGAGAGTGGTGATTTAGACATGTTTTGACATGTCTAAATAAGTTTATAAAAGAGTTTTGGCATCAAAACAAACTGTTTTGACACCCGAATATAGATCTGTTGCAAAATGCGCAAAAATCGCATTTTAACCGAAACTTTGACTTGTCAAAATAGCTAGAAATGGTGGGAATTAGTAGGCATGGTTTTTAAGGATCATAACCACCTTGATTACCATCATAATGCAAGTTTCAATTAAGCTTTATCTTGATCAATTCATGATCAAAACTAAAAGTCAAACAGAAGTCAAACTGTTTGATTTTTTAGCCAAATTAAGCTATAGAAATTGAACATGGCATGAATGGAATACTTACATACACCAAGGGGAAAGATCACGGACCAGAGTTATAGCTCCAAGATGCTTGTAAATCGGATTAATGGCAGGGTGTTGCAAGAAAGTGATCAAAGAGTTCATATTTTTCCGTGAACTTAGTATTTATAATGTTCATGAACTCACCACAACTTGACAAATGTTAGGACATGTGTTTTGGGACTTGATTAGTGTCATTTGATGTGTCAAATGCAGAGGAAATGAGATCAAATTCGAATGCTTAGTGTCCTAAAACAAACAGGCTATTAACAGCTCTTTTGCTGACCCGGGCTGGTCCTTACGGACCATATGAAGTATGGCTTACGGTCCGTAAGCCAGTGATCTGGGCAAAGTTTTGCTAATTGGCAAAACAGGCCCCTGCATCGCTTCGTCGCATTTCGGGCACTTCTAACACCCGTTAACCTGATCTCAAAGCTCCATAAGGACAACAAAGTAGAGGGAACTTCAAATATATTGGAAAATGTTCCAATGGTCAGTTCGTTTGGTCGTATGGTCGCGGTTTTCGGTTAATTACGACGAAAATCGAAACGAACGTGTGTGTGACCGTAAATGCGTAACAAACGGATTTTTCGCATTCCAATGACTAAAATACAATATTTTGATGATTAGAAAATTTTTTGAATGTCCGTACATGTTCTGGATAGCGAAATACGCAAAAAGGCATAGTTTCACTAAATTCGCCAAATAGCCCCTGAAGTTACAAAAGTGTGAATTTGCCATACCGAAGCCCTCAAAGCTTATTTCTAAGATATGTGAGGGATATTTATGATATGTTAGGCTTGTTTTCTTGTTCCAGAGCATACGTCGCTGCGAGAATAAACTTGTTTTTGACATACCAAACCCTTTAAAACTTATTTCTAAGTGATGTAAAGGTTATTTAAGGTATCTTTAGCTTGTGTCATTATTCCGGAACATACGCTACATTAAATTGGTTTCGTTTGCATATCGGTTCACCGATTTTGCTCATAGAAGCGATTTAAGAGTTCGAAATTGCGCAAGAATCAAATGTGTGTAATAATCAAAATAAATAAACAAAATTCACATATTCCACATAAATTTTCATTCATTGATAACTTATTAATTATTGTTACATGTTTGGATTGCCACAGATATCACTGATTAATCTAGGACACACCAACGCATATCGAGGCTCTTCCTGACTAAGTCCGTTGGGGTTCTGTCTCGTGTAGTATGGCTAAAGTGACTTGGGTTATTTTACTAACACGCGTACATTATATGTTTATTAGGAAACACTTAAGCTCGGCTAAACACAATTAACCAAGCCATCCACAATCCATGTGAGTACATAGTTCCCCTCTTTCACGTTTTCTGAATGTTTTCGGGTGATTCATATTTGTTAAACTATCTTTCAAAACATACATACTACTTATGGTCCTTGTGAAAACATAATTCCCCTCTTTTACTTTTTCTAAATGTTTTGAGGTGAATTATATATTTCCACATTAACAAAACTCATTTACCTATGGTTCATATACACAACAAGCTTTACATTGTACGAAACTTGATGGTACTTTGAACATGACAATGATACATTCATTAACTTTGATCACGCCGACCGGTAGTATGTTATGGTACCATAGGATTGACAACCCCATTCCCACTTCCTAGGTTTATTTGGGAGTTTCCTCTGGGAATGACAGAAACTGCGCAACAAATTTGACAGACCTTTATTTATAAAGGTTTGTCCGACAGTCATCAAGGCTTGAATGTATTCGCCAACAAACCACACTTGTTTTATACAAAAAGGCCAATTGTTTTAAATACAAAACAAGAGGTTTTTTACACAAGGCATTTGGTTTTTACAAAGATATATATTTATACAATGCAAGACATTTGGTTGGTTCATACAAAGTCACAAATGGTTTCTAAGTAAACCATACAATGTTTCTCTTAAATCGAATGATTTCTCATACGGTCCTACAAAAGAAATATTTTTGTCAAAGATTCATGGCTACAAAAATTTATTTAAAATATCAACTGTTTATTAAACATCATTCAATATTCAAAAGCCATGAGTCGTGACAAAAGCTACGTTACTCGCCAGCATTCACTGTTGACTTTATTTCCCCAGATGTTTCAGGTACTAATGCATGATCAAGTAGGCTACACATAGGATGGACGCTGGCCTTAGCTTGATTAAAAATAAACTTAGTTGTTGTATTTTGTTTTGAATCCTCAAAGACGATGTAATTTATAAGTTCAATAAAACCAAACTTTTTTACCATGTGTTTGAATCAATTTGTAACGCGACCCGCCGACGTTTCCACCGTGGGTTGTTTTTATTTCACGGTCGGGGTGTTACATTGCGTCCTGAAATACATGTAATTTTAAAAAGTCAACAAAAGTTGGCGAGTTCATGTAGTTATTGTTTTCGTATAAAATTTCATGGTTGTAATCCAGTAATGAAATCTGGGTATGCTATTAGCATTCATGGAGTTTAAGGATCTATCAATGTGTAGCTTGCACCCTGACATATGTGCCATAAGTAAGTAACCAAACCGAGACAACTTTGACATCATAGGGAACACAAAAGCACTCCACGGTATACCAACCAGGAGTGGAGCACGCCTCAAACTCGATAGATCTATACCTTTTGCACCTGGGTCACTAATTGATTAATGGTTACTATTATCATCATCCTACTTACACACATTGATCATTATATCATCTAACCCATAGCCAACATACCATTTGATATGTTGTATTTCCCCTCGATAGTTTAAAAAAAACAAAACTTTGAAATAGTTGAAACGAGGGACACGAACTCACAGTTTTGCGTTCCGTGTGCCGTACTAGTGAAAGTCGAGTGTCTGTAACCTACATGGGTATTAACTTCATTAGACCCTTAGGTCTCGTTGGACCTCGTACAAGTTGTTCATCTTGAATTCTTTTTATATATTTATTTATCTCTTTTGAACAACTTTATTGTTTTTATACAGTTGGTAGTCCGTGTGTTCGATTATTTTTATATATATTTTACAAATATATATATATATATATATTGTCGTGTAATAAATCGTGTGTGAAGGGGCCTTGCCCTTCACATGTCCTCGTGCCTTGCACGCGTGTCATTGGGCCTAGCCCATGTTGTCTTGTCTTTAGGCCTAGCCCATGTTATCTTGTCTTTGGGTCAAGCCCATGTCATCATGTCTTTGGGCCTAGCTCATGTTATCTTGTCTTTGGGCCTAGCCCATGTTATCTTGTCTTTGGGCCTAGCTGTCACACCCCAACTTGCAGCGGAAGAAAAAATACGGGATGTAACAGACACCTCTGGTACAAGCACATTGTTTATAAAGACACTACATTTTATTACATACAAAACGTTGATTACATACTACATGTATGTTACAACTGCGTGTTCCCATGAACCACATAAGTCTTCTAAGCCACATGCGTCTATATCAGGATTCGTCTACAAATACATCTTGAACAACATACATGGATCACATCAATCTCAAGTTACCTGAAATGCATGTTAGTTTTAAAAAGGTCAGCTAAACGCTGTGTGAGTTCCACTGGTTTAATTGTTGTGTAATAATATGTGTTAACAAGTTTAATTGCACTGGTCCAACTCACAATGACAGTCATAGTCATAGTCTTAGTGACAGTCACAGTCTTAGTCATAATGACGGTCACAGTCAAAGTCGCAGATGGAATTACACGAGGTAGCAAGTGAAACCTGACTGTTTTACCCTGGGTGTGTGTCACAGAGACACTCTCGGTCCACCCACTACGTCACGTGCAGTTCAACGCCCCAGTGTAGTTATGCCTAACAACATAACCGATTTTAGGACACGTGCAGACCTGGTTGCCGACCTTCCTTTCGGGCGCGGCCTGGGTTCGTCAGACCAATAGTACTATCCACTGCCCAATGCTCTTATTAATCACTTGTAATGGGGAGGTAGTTCGTGTGTTAGAAAATTCACATCTCCAAAGTTGGTGCAATTAACACTGTTTCGTAACATGCCAATCATCTTAGAAACAGTATCACAGTTTAGAAATGGGAGATTAAACTCACTCCCAGATTGGTTTAATAAACACAGTTTATAACATGCAAGTCCACAGAAAACAATAAAATCATTTAAAAGCGGGGAAGTGAAAACTCACTGCGCGAGCAGTGATCTCAACGCAAGAGTGATCAAGCAACTGGATCAACTTTAATAACCCACATGCAAGTATGGACTCAAATCAGTATCTAAGTTGGTAATGGTTATAACTTGGATCTGGTCAGGAGTTTTTACTCCGGATTGACTCTATAGGACACTAGTATGGTGATGGACGTTAGGGTAGTATTAGTTTTCAGTTTGGCTTCCGGGCACCGTTTCGCGTGCCAGCCAAAGTCAGTAGTTTAACATGCGTTTGGATAATGGTACGGGAATACCAATAATGCCAACACATGGTTATTTAAGTGTTGATGCACTATTGTGTTCGTCACTTGTCGAATAGGCTAGATTGAGCGTGTGTTGAATATTGTATAGATTAGAATCGAACACACAACCAAAATACGGAGTTTTAATGTAAAAGGGAACAAGTTCACTCGAAATTGACCTGTGTAGGTCAAGTCGGCCGAACTTGACATGTGGCAGACAAGTTCGGCCGAACTTGACATGTGACAGACAAGTTCGGCCGAACTTGTCATATGATCGACAAGTTCACCCGAACTTCACCTCATATGCACATGTCAAGCGAACTTGGCTGTTTCCCTATAAATAGGTGGTGTGTGTTCATTTGTCATTTGAGTTTTTGCCATCCCTATGGGGAAGTGCTGCCGGATTCTCTCTAGGAACTCCGGCAGCTGTACTTCAAAGATGTATACTCTTTCGGTATGAATGAAAACATCCGCTGCATTCTGTTTCTACTCCATTCTTAATAACATTGTACCAAAACTGTTATATACCTTTACGCATTAACTTCCGTCTAGAACCGCTTGATCACGGACCTTCAATTGGTATCAGAGCTACGGTTATCACCTACGTTCATGAATTTGGACATATATGGACATTAGGAGGGGTTTTGCACGTAAAACTTGATATAAACATACAATCTACGGATGAAAAGTAAAATTGAACGGATAGGATTGTTAGAAATTGATTTTCGACCAGATCTATGGTGGATTCATCTCGAAATTCGAAGAAATAAGGATTTTGGATCGGAAAATGTGAAAAAAGGCTGATTTGGGGGACCAAGTTCGACCGAACTTGACACGGATTTTCAAGATTTCTCATCAAGTTCGACCGAACTTGACACTTTTTGACCAAGTTCGACCGAACTTGGTTAATTTTCAAGAAATTTCATCAAGTTCGCCCGAACTTGTGATCAAGTTCACTTGAACTGGGTGTTGGCCAACCAAGTTTGCCCAAACTTGACTGGATTTTAAAGAAATTATAGTTACAAGTTCGCCCGAACTTGTTGCTTAAATTTCTTATACTTTGATACAAGTTCGCCCGAACTTGTTGAAAAGTGATTCTTACACAAGTTCGCCCGAACTTGCCCAGGTGCCTAAAAAAAATTGTTGATCGTATTGATGGGATGAGTGTCCAGAAAAAAATTGGCGATAGAAATTTTCTCGAGTTTTCGAAGACCGAACCGGGATGTTCGGGGACACCGTCTAGAGCTTTAGAGTACAAATTTGGTAATACGGTCATAAAATTTTGAAGATAAAGGGAGAGTCATTGATACGGATGCAGAATGTTGATCATTTGGGTGTCGTGACTAGTATGGGCCTAAACGTTAAATCCGCATTTGTTAAATACTGAAAGTTCTGGATTTCAGAGGGAATTTCAGTAAAAATTTCAGTGTGGTCAGAATTTGCAAAAATGAGGGGGAATAAAAAATTTTCAATATTTGAAGACGACATTTTTGAAATTCGTGAATACTCCAACAATGTTCGGGTGGTTACCGATTGCATATTAACCGGGAATGCAGAGGATCGAGATTCATTGGGTATTTCATATTGATGTCTAGTTTGAAAGCGGGTGGTTACATAACTGAGTCTTGAAGGAGTTGTATATCAGATTCTGAGGTCGTGGTTGTGGATTGAGACCTGAGTCGCGTGTATGGTTTGGAAGCACACACGACTGCCTATCTTAAACTCTGCTTTCCACATGAACTATTGACTGGACTAACCGTCAGGAGATAGGGATGCTCTGTAGTTTCAGTTGCCCCGGGTTGTACGTGGTACCATGACTAAAGAAGATGATTTATGGGATCGGATCTTTCGGATAAAGTTGTGTATATTAGTTGCTGACAAAATAGTTTATACATTTGGGATTTTGTGATCACAGGAAGTTCAGATTTTTCAGATCATGATACGGAGTGATGCTTAAGGGTTAGAGTCCTGATCTCCGGTGAAGGAACAATTAGCTGGATTAGCAGTTGTTAGTACCAGTGAGGAACTGAGGACGTTCAAAACGTTCGGTGATGATCTTAGGATGTTGGTGCATAATGTCTATGTCTTAGTCTTATATCGAGTCTGTATAGAATAGAGTTGTATAGGCTAGCAGAAAGTTGTATTTATGTAATATGGAGTCAAGTTCGCCCATATGTGTCATGTAATGACAAGTTCGGGCGAACTTAGCTCCTTCTCTGGCGAACTTGTACTTCAATAAATAGCTAGCTTGTGTCTCTCATTTGTAACTTGTTGGTGCATATGTCTGTTGCCTTCATCCTTAATGTCATTATGTATCGAGTCTGAGTGGTTAGAGCTTAATATGTTCAAAACTAGGCGTATTTAAGAGTAGAATAGGACAAGTTCACTGGAAGAAGTTCTTGAGAAGTCATGTTCGGCCGAACTTGACTAAAGTCAAGTTCGGGCGAACTTAAGCATCTTCGGGCACACTTACAGTCTCATCAGCAAACTTGTTTGGCCAAGTTCGCCCATGATATTAACATGTAATGCATGTTCGGCCGAACTTGCTTATGCAAGTTCGGGCGAACTTGTGTCTTTTATGGCCGAACTTGTGTTCCTATAAATAGGTGCCTTGGGTTTTCATTTGTAAGAGTTAGAGATTTTGGCACAGAGACGGCGAAGCTCTGTCGGATCTGGTTCTCGAATGTATATGACTTTAGATCAATGAAAACAACGTTTAAATGAGTAATTCTTGTTATTTGATTAACATGTCATTAGTTTCCACCTAATTGGACATTAGATAACAAATTTAGGTTCCCGTGCTGTTCGTGGACGTTCCTTCAAGTGGTATCAGAGTCTAGATACCTAAATTTGCTGGAATCAAGACAAGAATTTCTCTATTTCATCTCCATTCTATCATTTTTCTTAACATTTTCACATACTTGATGATTTCTTTGTAAAAAAATGGGTGATTTTTGAATATGTCATGTAAAACACACTAATAACAAACCCTTGAGAGTTTGGACATCAAATTCAATCAAATTGATATAAAAAAGTTGGAAAAACCATGTTTTGGAAACAAGTTTCAGCAAAACTTAACATCAAGTTCGACCGAACTTGATTAAAAATTTCACTGATTTTGATCAAGTTCGACTGAACTTGATAGATTTTTCAAGGATTTTGTATAAGTCCACTCGAACTTGAAAGAAAATTCAATTTTTTTTATTAAGTTCGCCCGAAGTTGATCAATTATTGTTGGAATTCTTTCACAAGTTCGCCCGAACTTGATAATTTTCTTGAAATTTCACCTAAGTTCGATCGAACTTACCTGTTTCTTGAAATCTTTTCACAAGTCCGCTCTAAAGTGTGATTTTTTTTTATCAAATTCCACATCAAGTTCGACCGAACTTGATAAGTCTTTGACAAGTTCGCCCGAACTTGTCTAAGGTTCATAAAAAAAGGCATGAAAATCCCGAAAAAACGTCACGAACATTATATATCGTTAGAATCGTATCGACGAGATGATTTTAAAGATATAATTGGGTAAAAATTGTTTTCGGAAAAATATTAAACGTTTTTAACGTACCGATCGTGCTAAATTTGTCTATTGCTAATCGATTTCCAAGTGTTTTTTATCATATTTTCAGATAAGTCTTCAGGTTGTCAAGATGGAAGATTTTCACAATGTGTTCATTTCTCAAATGGCTTCTTTATCAAATGTTAATACTCTTGCGGTGAATCAGATGAATATCGACAATGAAATGGGTACTACTCAGAAACCTCCGAAGTTAATGAGTATATATGAGTTTGAAGGATGGAAGGAAAAGTTTGTGAATTGGATACAAGAAAAAACAATTCGACAGCTGGATTGCAGTTGGGGATGGTTACAAATGGCCAAAGGATGAGCGTGATCAAGATCTTCCGTTGAATAAGTTCTCACCGATCGACAAATTACATTATGTTGCTGAAAAGAAAATGATTAGCTTGATCCAACAATCAGTTAAGGAAGACATCCTTATTTTATTGCCAGAATATGAAACGTAACAAGAATTATGGCACTCTCTTTGTGACAAATTCAAAGGAAGTGATGAAATGATTAGGAGCAAGAAGGCCTTAATTAAGAAAGAATTCGAGATCTTCATGATGATCAAAGGTGAAACTATGAAGCAAATGATCGATAGATACTGTCACCTCATGGTCCAGATGTGAAGACATGAACGAAGAGCAAATCGAGAAGTTGGCCGATGCACTTCCAGAAGGAGAATGGACGACATATCTGATGATTCTGAAGAATAGTCCATCCTGGAGACACTTCAATTTGTCATCTTTCATCGACAAATTAGAAGGTCATGAAATGGAATTGATGAAGATTGCAAAGTCAAAGAACGCTAATGTTGTTCAAGATGTCGGTGTTTATTACAAAGGAGGTATTCAAGATACTCCAATTCAAAACCCGAAAATTCAAACAACATTTAGTGCAAATACAAATTCTTCTCCAAATCAAAGTTCTCCATATGCTGGATATTCTAGTGCTAGTTCAAGCTCTTCATTCCAAAATCAGACAAGTCAAGCTAGTTTTGATAAAAATGTTTTCCAGTGTAACATAGCAGTTGATCTGAAGAATGTATTTCCAGAAAAGGTGGCTAAACAACACATAGCACTTCTCGCTACCGTTCTCGAATCATATGAAAGCCTTGTTGCTGGAAAGATCGGTAATCCAGAAATGACGGTAAAAGAGTATGATCAGGTAGAGGAAGAAGAATTGGAGCTGATGGATATCAAATGGAGCCCTGCGTCCATTATCAGAAGAGTTACCAAGTTTGTGGCACTCACCGGTAGGGATATTGGTAATTCAAGCAATAAGCTTGGATTTTACAAGACGAAAGTTACATGCTTCAGGTGTCGACAAAAAGGACACTTCAAACGCGAATGCAGCAATCAAGAAGCAAGTGGAAACCAAAATCCTTTCGGAAGCAACAATGAGTACTACAAGAAAGCTCTTCAATATAAGCCATATCCAAAGAAAACGCAAATTGAAGTAGAAGATAAATCTGCAAGAAATCCGAACAAGCTCTTGTTGCTAAGCATGAAGAAGATGGCTTTGACTGGAACAAATACATTGGAAAGAAAACTGGTGTGGCTATGATGGCAGAGGTTGTAAATGAACCAGAGACATCGTATGTTGATGCTGCTTTGGAGAATGCGTTTCTGGAAGCATACATGTGGAGAACTAAAGAAGAAGAGATAGCTTATGCTGAGATGTAAAAACAAGAAGCTTTGAAAGCAGATGCCGAAAAGGTAAAAGCTGAGGTAAGAATGTCTGAAAAGGAAGTTGTGAGAGTTGTGGAGGTTGAAAAACCTTGCACAAAGTGCACAAGTCCTTTGAATCATGCCTTGATAAGGTCAAAGTTATAAGAGAATGAACTGAACATAATGAAACTTTTCATTATGATTACAGAAACATGAAAGAAGCTTATGACAAGATACAAGGCAAATATAAAAATGTCGAAAAAGCTAATCTTGAACTTGGTGCTAATGAAAAAATGTTAAAAGCCACAGTACTTGATAAAAAAAGGCAATTAACATGTACATTAACACAATTGCTGAAACAAAACGTGAGCTTCATGACATAAAAATTGAAACAGAACGTGTAAGACAACTTTTTAAAAGCTACACCACAAATGCTTATGTCATTGATCGCATTCTTCCTATGATCAAATCGGAGGAAAATGATGGTAAACCAAAGCGTAAAGTATACGGAAGTGTTCCTTCACCATTCCTTGAAAATTATTCTTGCAAAAACGATGATGAAGTTGAAAAGGCATTTGATATACTACTTTTATCTGAATTGAAAAATCAATTGCCTGAGAACATTGAAGTAGACTTTACAAAATCAAACGATTACATTAAAACTGTGGTAGAATATGTGGTAAAGAATGTTTTGGGGAATGATTCTGATGATAACAGTTCTGATTCACAGTCCGAAAATGACAATATAGCATCTGAAAATGATCTAAGTGATGATCCTAACGTTGTCATGTACAAAGTTAAGGATTCTGATAGATTGCATTTTGATGATAGCTTACCGATTCGGAATGTGAAAGAAGATCAGCTTGATAAATTTTTCAAACTTGTAGAAATTTCGTCAGATGATCTCGAGAAAAACAAAAAGAAATTTTATTCTAAACCCAAAAGGAACTTTAATAACAACCGAAAGGTTAGTGGTGATTTTCCTGAGAACAGGAGAGCAGGATAGGGTTTTGAGATTGAAGAAGATGAATCGACGAAGAAACCGAAGACAATGTTCTAGGATTACAAAGGTAAACACATGAAGTTAGTGTATAGAGCAAATACGGTTCAAGAAGAAGGTAAGATTGGTAAGCAATCAAATGATGAATTCAAGAAAGAAAAAGAACTTCGGGACAAGGCTAAGACCAAATCCACAAGTGGAGTAAAACCCACTAGTGGAAATGCTTCAGATACACGAACATGTTTTAAATGCAATGTTATTGGTCATATTGCTCGAAAGTGTCTGAATTTAAAGCCTGTGTTTCCATGAAGGAAGAATGAATCAATAGAAGAAAAGCTAAAACAAACAGAGATTGTAAAATTCAAAAAAGAATATGTTTCTGAAATAAAACCCAAAAATGAATCAAAGTTTGAAAATTTAGTTTTTGTAAAAGATGAAACTTCAAAGTCAAACAAAAACGATGATTCACGGTTTTATATCAAGAAAGCAAGATTCATGTCACAATCCTGGGTTGCGAAAAAGAAGTACTCTGAGAAAGGAAAGTCTGTTGCTGCTAAAACTGAAAATATCAAATCAAAAGAAGCAGTTATTAAAAAAGATATTTCAAAGTTGAAAAATGATTTCTAAAATAGACAGAAAAAGAAAAGGACGATAAAGTTTCAATATTAACATTGAACGAAATGTTTGATGAAAATTTTGATTACGATGATGGTTACGAATTTGATTACGTTGATTATCAAGTTCAACCCAAGACCAAAAAGGCTTGGGTTTCACTTTTCAAGTAGTTACTTTCGTGTGCAGGAGTTCCAAGATCCACTTCATCAAAGTTGATTTAGGATTAATGAAGTTCCAGTTTGTTTTAACTTATCTAGTATGTTAAAATGTTTGTCATTTTGAGAAGGAGTAGTTAAGAAGAAAATTTTGAAAAGTCAAAATTATGAAAATCCACACCGTTGAACAGAAAAACGTTTCAAAGTTCTTACATGTTCAAACTGCTTTTACAAGTGGTATATGAGTCTAATGATTGTTTGTTAAACAATTACAGATACAGGATTGAGAAAAAGGATCAGACAACGAGATCACGGGATCCACATTGGTTTGTTACATTTTTTAGAAGAATTTCTTTGAATCTAAAATCCAAAAATATCTTTTTGATTTTAGGGGGGGTAAGAAAATTTTAAAAATTGTTGAAAAATAAAAAACATATGAAAAAGTTGAAAATTAAAAAACACTGAAAAATCCAAAAAGTACAAAAACATGAAAAAGACAAAAAGAATTTGTTGTCAAAAAGGAAATGATAGTACATCAGTGGATTATCACAGTATGCTAAAGATTTGTAAAGTTTAAAAGTGATACACAAGTCTTACTATGGATATATCGATAGGCTTTACACGTTCAGTAGATTGTTTCCGAGATATAAACTAAATTTTACAACTGCTTAATCTCGTGGTTTAACACATCTTGGATATATGGACTTAGTACTCCGAAATTTCGATTGAAGGGTTGCCTAATTCTGAGATACGAGGTCTTTATAGATGATTGATATCTGGGGTATTATACAAGTTCTTCTGATTTTGCAGAAGCATTAGCCTAGAACTTCTATAATGCTTTTGCTATAAACCCCTAAAAGTTGCATGCAATCTTGCAAGGAATCGAAATATCTAATCATTTGCAATGCTTAAAAGATTCCTTAAGTGGAACACACCTTAAAGACAAGCCTTCATCTCTTTGTCTGTACGATAGTACTAACCTGAGCTCTCAAGGTCTCGCACAACCCATATACAGATATCAATTACGATATACTCACCTGTAAGATGAAATCTAGGGAATCTGGATACGGGAGTATATTCAAGAAGTGGGAACCACATATAAGTCAAGTTTCATAAATCTACCTTAACATATCTGGGAACAATTGAGAAACATGATGAAGTTTAAGAGGACAAACATATCGACAATCTAGGTAAACAAGTTTAAGACTTAAAAGTCTTAAAAAAGGTCAACGGTACTGATGATATGTCTCAACAAAACTGATATGATCCTTAGACACGAATTCACAAAAATATGTTTGTAAATATGTTTGTACATAGCTTACTTTACTTGTTAAAAGTTCTGTAAATATTTTACTTGCTTTTTAAATCCAAAAAATTTGTTAACGAGCCAATGTTGGAGAACGGATCATCGAAGTCTGGTAAGAAAAAGTTCATTAATTTGAAACTTTAAAATTGACAAAAACATCAGTTGTTCACAACGTTTTAACCAAGGTCATTAACTTGGACTTGGTAAACAAAATTAGTTAATCAAGGTCATTAACTTGGACTTGATCAACTAAGTGCATTTTATTTTGATAATTGAAAGTTGAAGGTTTTAAATGTAAAATGTTTCAAGATCATTAATTTGAATTTGAAATAACTAAAAAATGAAGATTAAAATTTGAAGTACAAGTTTTGTACAGGTGGCATGGAATACATGTGGTACAAAATTTCAAAGTTAGAATCTAAAATGTTTATTTGAATTCCCAAGTACTTTGAAACATGAAGCAAAGTTTTAGGGGGAGCAGGACGAATGTGATTAAAGTAAAGTTCAAAGCTAGGGGGAGCAAAGTTTGAAGCAAATGGGAGTCTGAAGACCAAAGCTTAAAGCAAGGGGGAGCATGATGATTTAAAGTTTTTATCAAACCAAAGCTCAAGAAAAAAGAATAGAAGATAAAGATCAATACGTTAAAATTTATTCAAGAACTAAAGATCGGAAGACTCAGAAGATTTTAAATGTCAAGGATGACTACGACAATATCCAAAGAGAGGATGTCTGGGAAAGTCTATTGGTGCGTATATCAAAAGGATGTCTACATCAAGATGACTACGATAACATCCAAGGGGGAGTCTGTTGGTGCATATGTCTGTTGCCTTCGTCATTAATGTCATTATGTATCGAGTCTGAGTGGTTAGAGCTTAATATGTTCAAAACTAGGCGTATTTAAGAGTAGAATAGGACAAGTTCGCTGGAAGAAGTTCTTGAGAAGTCATGTTGAACTTAAGCATCTTCGGGCGAACTTACAGTCTCATCAGCAAGCTTGTTTGGCCAAGTTAGCCCATGATATTAACATGTAATGCATGTTCGGCCGAATTTGTGTCTTTTATGGCCGAACTTGTGTTCCTATAAATAGGTGCCTTGGGTTTTCATTTGTAAGAGTTAGAGATTTTGGCACAGAGAAGGCGAAGCTTTGTTGGATCTGGTTCTCGAATGTATATGACTTTAGGTCAATGAAAACAACGTTTAAATGAGTAATTCTTGTTATTTGATTAACATGTCATTAGTTTCCGCCTAATTGAACATTAGATAACAAATTTAGGTTCCCGTGCTGTTCATGGACGTTCCTTCATAACTTTGGCATCTCTGAGGCGAAGCTCTGTCAATTTGGATCTTGACGTTTAATCAATAAAATTGACGTTTAACTGATTAATTCTTGTCTATTGGTAAACTTGTCATAATATTTCCGCTATTATGGACAATAGATATCAAATTTAGGTTCCTAAGCATCAAGGATCGGTCCTACAAGTGGTATCAGAGCTAGAACAGCCTGATTTGATTGATATCAAGACAAGAACACTTCTATTTCATCTCCATTCTTCTATTTTTCAACACTTCTTCACAAAAATGAAGAATTCACGGTCAAAATCTTTTCAATTTTGAATATATACTATATAGATAAACCCTTGAAAGATTGGAGACCAAAATCAATCGAATTGGTGTCGAAATGTTGCAAAAACCATGTTTTACAGAACCCTTATTTTCGAACTGGTTAGCCAAGTTCGACCGAACTTGAGGTAAAAAGTCACTTTCTGAGTGAATTTTTGCCAAGTTCGCTCGAACTTGAGTGATTTTGGAGGAAATTTTAGTGAAGTTTGCTCGAAGTTGTTAAATTTTCATTGATTTTCTATCAAGTTTAACCGAACTTGATAAAAGTTCAAGAAATTTAGCTAAGTTCGCCCGAACTTGCTAGTCTTTTATAAAATCCAATAAAAAAGATCGCTCGAGGCTGACTCAAGGTTATTTCACAATACAACTGCAAGTTCGATTGAAGTTCAAGAGAAACTTTTCAAATCAGAAGTCACAAGTACGACCGAACTTGTGATAAAATCTGGGAATTCTTAATTCAAACTACAAGTTCGACCGAACTTGTAGTAAATCTAACATTTTCAAAAAGTTTTACGTGTTTTCAGCGTATGTGTCTCGTTATTCGCGATGGATGATATTCAGAAAGCATTTATGTCTGGAGTGGGTAAATCTAATGCCAACGTTATTCAACAAGTCAATCTTGACAACGAGATGGGCACGACCGTTAAACCGCCAAAGCTAATGAGCATGGACGAGTATGAACATCAACAAGTACTAGAGAAGTACAAGTACACCACAATACAGAAAGATGAGTACATTGCTGAGAAAAAGATGATAAGCCTCATTCAACAATCTGTTAAAGAAGATATTCTGGTCTTGTTGCCAGAATACACGACTGCGAGAGAACTCTGGATATCGCCGCAAAAGAAATACCAAGGAAGCGCAGAGATGATCAATAGTAAGAAAGCTCTCATTATGAAGGAGTTTGATATCTTTAACATGTTGAAGGGAGAGACTATGAAGCAGATGATTGAGCGTTTCGGTCATTTAAAAGTCCAAATGAGAAGACACGGTCTTCAGAAGACGGAACAAGAATACATCGACAAGCTTGCAGATGCGTTACCTGACGAGAGTGGATTACTTACCCGATGGTTCTGAAAGAAAGTGCTAATTGGGAATTCTTCAAGTTTTCTACATTCATCAACAAACTCGAAGGCCATGAAATGGAACTTCTAAAGATCACAAAATCTAAAAATGCGAATGTTGTTCAAGATGTTGGTCTGTATTACAAAACCGGAATGCAAGACAACATTTCAAGTCCAAAGATTCAGGGAGCATTCAGTGCAAACATGAATTCTTCTCCACAGAATCAGAACCAATCATATCCTCAATATGATCAAAGTCCACAAAGCTCTTCGTTCTCAAGCACAGGATCAAATGCTTCTTATCAAAGTCAAGCAAATCGGAATCAACAAACGAATTCTGATTCAAATGTGTACAAGTGTAACATTGCTGTGAATCTAAACAATGTTGTTTCTGAACAAGTTGCAAAACAACATATGTCACTTCTTGCCACAGTTCTAGAATCGTACGAAAGTCTTGTAGTTGGAAAGATCGGCAATCCCGAAATAACCGCCGAAGACTACGATTAGGTGGACGAAGAAGAGCTTGAACTGATGGATATCAAGTGGTCACTAGCTTCTATCATTCGAAGAGTGACAAAGTTTGTTGCACTCACTGGCCGATATATCGGAAATTCAAGCAACAAGCGAGGGTTTGACAAATCGACGGTCACTTGTTTCAGATGCCAATAGAAAGGGCATTTTAAGAGAGAATGCAAAAATCCTGAAGCCACGGGCAATCAAAGTCCATTTGGTGGAGGCAATGAGTATTACAAGAAATCTCTTCAATACAAGCCTTTCCCAAAGAAGACACAAGTTGAGATTCAAGAAAAGCCAAACAGCAGTAACACTGATAAGGCAATGGTTGCTTCAAACGAGGATGATGGCTTCGACTGGAATTCTTATATCGGTAAGAAGACCGGAGTTTCATTGATGGCTGAAATTGTTGAAGATACATCTGTCGAAGAAGCAGCAGCTCTAAAGAATATTTTACTGGAACAGTATCTGCAACAACAACAGGAAGAAGAGGAGTATATTCACATGCAGAATCAAGGCATTTTATCTCCTAACTCATGTGATAGTTTTGCAGGTCACTTTGACGGAAGTTCTCAGGAGCAAGTTGCCGAGGTGAAATCTATTGTTGAAGAAGTCATTGATGTTACTCAAGAAATGAATGCAGAAAACCTCAAGGACATTGCTGATAAAGCTTTGATGGCAGATCTAACAAAGGTAGGTCCAGAGGTAAAGGAAGTTGTCAAAATGCAAGTTGTAGAGGTTGTAAAACCTTGCACAAAATGTACCGAGCCATGTGCTAATTGCGCCGAAAAATCACAAATCATCGCGGGCCTCAATGTACATAACGAACATTTCAAATACGATTATTGTACAATGAAGGAAGCGTATGACAAAATGAAAGACATTATGGCAGGCTTGATATAAATACTATTGAACAACATGATACCATAAGGATGTTGAAAGGTACAGTAATGGATAAATAAAAAGCAATAAACATCTATATTAACACCATTGCTGAAACCAAACAACAACTCCAGGACATGAAAATTGAAACAAAACGTGTTCAACAACTTTTAAGAAGTTATTCAACTAACGCATATGTCACTGATCACATTCTTCCCACAATTCCATCGGAAGAAAAACCTAAAAAGAAAATTGGTAAAGAATACAACAATGTTCCTCCACCTCTTTGCGAGAATTATTGATGCAAAACAGTTGATGGGATGGATAAGGCACTCAACAGTGAGTTGTTATCTGAAAAGAAAAATGAGTTGCCAGAGAACATTGATGTAGTCTATACTAAATCGGATGATGACAATGCGGTAGTGAAAAAGGTGGTTGAAAATGTTCTGAACGATTCTGATGATGGCAGCTTCGATAGCGCCACCTCGAATTTGAACAGTTCCGAGACAAATTCCAAAGATGACGATACATCATCGGAATCTATGTGATGATCCTAACGTTGTCATGTATAAGTTAAGGAATCTGATAGATTATACTTTGATGACAGTTTTCCGATTCGGAACTTCAAAGAAGATCAATTGGATAAACTGTTTAAATTGGTTGAAGTCACATCAGATAACCTGGAGAAAAATGAAAAGAAATTCTATTCTAAAACCAAAAAAAATTATAACAACTACCGGAGAAAGGGTGGTGATCATCCGGAAAACTGGAGAGCTGGGTTGGGTCTAGATGAAGAAGAAGAACCGGTTAAGAAAAAGTCACCAATTCACGAGTACAAAGATAAAAACATGAAAGTCGTTTATGGGACAAGCACGGTTCACGAGGAGAGTTTGATTGGGAAGCAATCAAATGACGAGTTTAAGAAACAGAAAGAAATTCGAGATAAGGCGAAAGCCACAAGTGGTGTAAAATCCACTTGTGGACATTCACATGATAATCGGATTTGCTGCAAGTGCAACGAAGTTGGTCATATTGCACGGAAGTGTCCGAAATCTAAACTGGCTTATCTTTGAAGGAAAGAAAGTTCAGATGTTGAAAAACCAAAGCAACCAAAGGTTAGACAAATAAGAATCCTAAAAAGAAATGTTGACAAAGAAGAAATGAAACACATTTTTGAAAAGAAATTCGAAAATTCAACGTTCGAAAAAGAAGAATCTTCAAAAGCAACTGAAACAAAGTTTTACATCAAAAAGGCTAACATAAAATCACAAGCCTGGGTTGCTAAGAAAAGGTCAACAACATCTGAAATCACTAAGTCTGAGCCTGTTAAGACTAGTGATAGCATGAAAGAATCAAAATGTTAAATCAAGCCTGAAACTGTCAAAATTACAAGTGGTAGCAGTTTGAAACATAAAAAGAAAGTGGAGTTTTCAAACATAAACATCGAAGAAAATTCAGATGATGAATTTGAATTTGATTATGTTGACGAGTGTGAATTTGATTACGATGATGGTTATCCAATTCAACCCAAGACCAAGAAGGCTTAGGTCGCCCTGTTTAACTAATTGTTGAAATGTGCAGGGGCTCCAGAGATCCGTACTTTCCAAGTGGATTCTGGATAGTGGAGCTTCCAGACATATGACAGGAATGAAAGCGCTCTTGTTCGACATAAAAGCTATCAATGGCGGATATGCTGGATTTGCTGGAAACCAAAGTGGAAGGATTGTCGCTGATGGATAGCTCTCAAACAGAGTTGTTTCATTTGATCAAGTGAATTAAATTGCCGAGGTTGAGAACAACCTTCTGAGTATTTCTCAAATTTGTGATAAGAAGTTTACCGTCCACTTCAACGATAAAGAATACATGATCATCAAACCGGGTTTCAAAATACTAGACGAGTGGATACTCATGCGTGCACCAAGAGAGACTGATTTGTATGTTCTTGACATGGGAAATGCTACTACTTCTTCAAAAACGGCACAGGGTTTTGTCTCGAAAGCTACTGAGAAGGATTCAATATTATGGCATAGAAAGATGGGCCACATTCACCTGAGAAAGATGAATCATTTGGTGCATAACGATTTGGTAGAAGGTGTGAATCTGAAAAGTTTTCATATGTCAGATAATTGCCTCGAGTGTAAAAAGGGAAAGCAGATCAAGAGATCTCATTCGAAAAAGATTCTCAATTTGATAAAGTTGCCTCTAGAAAGACTTCATATGGATCTGTTGGGTCCAGTGAATGTTAGAAGCATCTCTGGAGATCTCTACTGCTTGGTATTTACAGACGATTATTCCCGATATTCATGGGTATTCTTCCAAGAATCAAAAGATGAGACGTCTGAAAATTTGGTGATTCTTTTCAAGAAACTTGAGAACCTGTACCATCTTCCGGTGAGACGCATTAGAAGTGATAATGGTACTGAGTTCAAAAACACAAAAATGAAGGAATGCTGCAATGCTAAAGGGATTTTGCACGAGTTTAGTGCACCCTACACTCCACAGCAAAATGGTGTCGCTGAAAGGAAGAACAGAACTTTAATCGAAACTACAAGAACCATGCTTCCAGACTCAAAGCTTCCAGTTAGCTTCTGGAGTGAAGCAGTTGCAATGGCTTGTTACACACTTAACATAGTCTTAACAGTAAAACCAACGAAGAAGACATGTTTTGAGATGATCAATCGACGGAAACCGAATTTGAAGTTCTTAGAACCATTTGGAGCGCCATGTACTATAATCGATCAAGATGGCAAATTTGGAGCTAAATCACTCGAAGGTTTCTTTGTTGGATATGCAAGTCCATTGCAAAGAGTTTACGTTCCTTCATTAAGAAGAGTCATTGAAGCGAAGCATGTTGATTATTTTAACTATACGGATCCTATTCAGAGAAAAGATGATGCATGGTTATTCAACTATCAAGACTTGTGGAAATCATTTGATTTGCCTGAAGAACCATCCGATGAAGAAATTGCAGCGTTATATTATCTTCATCAATCAGCAAATCAAGAGCAAATCGTCAGACCGATTGTGGTTAATCAACCCACGTTGGGATCATCTTCTTCTGATGCTAGTTCAAGTAATAGCGGTGGTCAAGAAATTCAAATAAATCAAGTGACACTGACAACAGAACCAGTCAATACTTGTAACACCCCAATCGCGTAATACAACAAGACGCGGTGGAAATATCAGGGAGTCACGTTACAAATTGCTCAGCCACAACTGGTACTAAATTGTTTCATTATTATTACATTGTTTTACAATACAAAGAATACATGTATTTGTCTTCTGTTTAAAGAAGTCTAAAGCCCGGATGCATTCCTATGTGTAGCATGCTTGAATAATCGTCAACCTGAAACATATGTGAAAAAGAGACGTCAACAAACAATGTTGGCGAGCACATAGTTTTGTTGGCCAAATAAATGGCAAAAGGTTTTGTATTGCAATTCTTTGACAACTACGAGAATTGCCAATTGTAAATCGACTCGTTTTAGCCAAGGAATGGCGAAAAGTTAGCTTTGCAATACATTAACTTGATTATGAAACTTGTGACAAAAGAGTTTTGTTTATGGCATTATGATCATTACTAAATAATTTTCATGCGTTTGAAAAATTGTACTTTGTTCTTTGTAAACATATCGAAATCGTCCATAAACTTGTGAGTATGTTATTAGAAATCCAGTCAGGATTAACAATAACTATACCGAAATCGGTCATAACTCGCGTGAGTATTATTTGAAATCAATCAATGATTTATAATAATACTTAATATCCTTCTAAGAATTATCATACAAATTATGAAAGGATTCTTCAAGGATTTGGTTGTCGAACCTTTGAATCAATTGCACACAAAATCCTAAGGTGACTCGAATAACGCTACAAGGGTAATGCAATAAGAACACTTATATATAGGAAGTACCAGCGGCGTACCCATCATGTTCTTATGGTATTACACTTGTTTCGTCATCCTAATCACAACTAACCACATAAACACTTAATCGTCAACTTGTCACTTGTCTTGTCAAATACGCATTAAAGTACACAGAATCCAATCAAGGACTACCAATTAGTACTTTAAACATTCCATAAATATCTAACTATAAAGATAGGTAGATGTAATGGGAATTAAGTCTTGTCACATTGTCTTGTCAAATACTCATTAAAGTACACAAAATCCAATCAAGGACTACCAATTAGTACTTTAAACATTCCAAAAATATCTAACTATAAAGATAGGTAGATGTAATGGGAATTAAGTCTTGTCACATTGTATCACAAAATCATAATCCTAATGGTGATTCGGATAAGGCTACGAAGGGTAATACAATAAGCACACTTATATATAGGAAGTACCAGCGGCGTATCCACCATGTTCTTATTATATTACTCTAGTTTCGTTATCTAAATCACCAACAATTCTACACATAAACCATAACCATTATCTTGTAAAGTACTTCTTAGAAATCTCACTATAAAGATAGGAAGATTTAAGATTGTACTTCAAACATCCTTTGAGAATCTAACTATGAAGATAGAAAGATCCTATAAGGATATAGGCCCTGAAAGACCTCTTTAACTATCGTGTCATCAATTGTCGTGTTGCATGTTGGTGAGTAATGTCTATGTCTTAGTCTTATATTGAGTCTGTATAGAATAGAGCTGAATAGGCTAGCTGAAAGTAGTATTTATGTAAGTTTGAGTCAAGTTCGCTCACCATTGACATGTAAAGGTCAAGTTCGGCCGAACTTGCTAAGGCAAGTTCGGGCGAACTTAGGTCTCCTTAGGGCGAACTTGCAACTCTATAAATAGCTAGCTTGCCTCTCTCATTTGTAACTTTGGAATTTTGGAGGCGAAGCTCTGTCAGTTTGTACTCTTGATGTTTGATCATTAAACTGATGTTAAACTGATTAATTCTTGTCTATTGGTAAACACGACGTAATATTTCCGCTATTATGGACGTTAGATATCAAATTTAGGTTCCTTAGCATCGAAGATCGGTCCTACAAGTGGTATCAAAGCTAGAACAGCCTGATTTGATAGTATCAAGACAAGAACACTTCTATTTCATCTCCATTCTTCTATTTTTCTTAACTATTCATCAAAAATGAAGAATTCACGGTCAAAATCTTTTCAATTTTGAATATATCATGTAAAATACAACAAAGATAAACCCTTGAAAGATTGGAGACAAAAAACAATTGAATTGATGTCAAAATTTTGAAAAAACCATGTTTTGCAAAAACCTATTCATCAAACTTGTTAAGCAAGTTCGGCCTAACTTGTGATAAAAACTCACTTTTTCAGTGATTTTTTACCAAGTTCGCTCGAACTTGAGGCATTTTTGAAAGAATTAGAGTTAAATTCGCTCGAAGTAGCTAAAAGTTTATTGATATTTTGTCAAGTTCGACCGAACTTGATAAAATTCAAGAATTTTTTAGCTAAGTTCGCCCGAACTTGCTATATTTCCATCAAATTCTTTCAAGTTCGCTCGAGGTTAACTAAGGGGTGTTTTTCATAAGTTCAACCGAAGTTCAAGGGAGGATTTTTCAAATCAGAAGTCACAAGTTCGACTGAACTTGTAGTAGAACTAACATTTTCAAAAGTTTTTGAGTATTTTCAGTGTACAAGTCTCGTTATTCACAATGGATGATGTTCAAAGAGCTTATATATCCGGAGCTAGTTCATCAAATGCCAACGTGATCCAACAAGTCAATCTTGACAACGAGATGGGCACGACTGTTAAACCACCAAAGCTAATGAGCATGGATGAGTATGAAGGATGGAAGGAGAAGTTTACATATTGGGTTCAAGCCATGCACTTCCTAGGCTGGGTATCGATCGAAAGAGGTTATACAGTTCCGTTGGACGAACATCAGTAAGTTCTGGAGAAATACAAGTACTCCACGACACAGAAAGAAGAAACATTGCTGAGAAAAAGATGATCAGTCTTATCCAACAATTCGTCAAAGAAGATATTCTCGTATTGCTACAAGAATACACAACTGCAAGAGATCTCTGGCTCTCACTTCAAAAGAAGTATCAAGGAAGCATGGAGATGATCAAGAGCAAGAAAGCTCTCATTATGAAAGAATTCGATATCTTCAACATGCTGAAGGGTGAGACCATGAAGCAGATGATTGAACGCTTCTGTCATCTTAAAGTCCAAATGCGAAGACACGATCTCGAAAAGACGGAACAAGAGTACATCGACAAGCTTGCTGACACTCTACAAGATGGAAATGGACTATTTACCTAATGGTTCTGAAGGAAAGCGAAAAATGGGAATTCTTCAAGCTGCCATCATTCATCGACAAATTAGAAGGTCACGAAATGGAACTCCTGAAGATTGCAAAGTCGAAGAATGCTAATGTTGTTCAAGATGTTGGTCTGTATTATAAAACTGGAATGCAAGACAACATTTTAAGCCCAAAGATTTAGACAGATTCAACGCAAGTTTGAATTCTTCAAACAATTCGTAGCAAAATCAGAATCAATCATATCCTCAATATTATCAAAGTCCACAGTCTTCATTCTCAAGTACTGGTTCAAATTCATCTTATCAGAGTCAAGCAAATCAGAACCAACAAACAAATTCTGATTCGAATGTATTCAAATGTAACATTGCTATTAATTTGAATAATGTTGTTTCTGAGCAAACTACTAAGCAACATATGGCACTGCTCGCCACTATTCTAGAATCATATGAAAGTCTCGTAGCTGGGAAAATCGGCAATCCCGAGATGACCGCTGAAGACTACGATCAGGTGGACGAAGAAGAACTTGAGTTAATGGATATCAAGTGGTGTTTAGCATCTATTATCCGAAGAGTCACAAAGTTCGTTGCTCTCACAGGCCGAGATATCAGAAATTCGAGCAACAAACTAGGTTTTGACAAGACAAAAGTAACGTGCTTCAGATGTCGCCAAAAGGGATATTTCAAGAGAGAGTGCAAAAATCCTGAAGCAACGGGAAATCAAAGTCCTTTCGGAGGAGGCAACGAGTATTACAAGAAGTCACTCCGGTACAAGCCTTTCCCGAAGAAGACTCAGGTTGAAATCCAAGAGAAGCCAAATAGTAGCAACACTGATAAAGCTATGGTTGCATCAAATGAAGATGACGGTTTCGACTGGAATTCTTATATCGGTAAGAAGATCGGAGTTGCGTTAATGGCTGAAATTGTTGAAGATACATCTGCAGAAGAAGCAACGGCTATGGAGAATATTCTGCTGGAACAATATCTGCAACAACAACATTAAGAAGAGGAATATATCCATATGCAGAAGCAAGGAATTTTATCTCCTAATTCGTGTGATAGTTTTGCATGACATTTTGATGGAAGTTCTCAGGAGCAAGTTCCCGAGAAGAAATCAACTAATGAAGTAGTCATTGATGTTACTCAGGAAATGAATGTCGAAAACCTCTAGGACATTGCCGACAAAGCTTTAATGGCAAATCTAACCAAGGTAGGTCCAGAGGTAAATGAAAGTTTCAAAGTACAAGTTGAAGAGGTTGAGAAACCTTGTATAAAATGTACTGAACCATGTATCGAATGTGCCGAAAAATCAAAGATCGTCGCTGAAATCAATGTGCATAATGTACTTTTAAAATATGATTATCGCACAATGAAAGAAGCGTATGACAAAATGAAAGATGATTATGGCAGGCTCGATCGAAACAATGTCGAACAACACGACACTGTGAGGATGTTGAAAGGAACAGTAATGGATAAGCAAAAGCGATTAGTATCTATATTAACAGCATTGCTGAAACTAAGAAACAACTCCAGGACATGAAAATTGAAACAGAGCGTGTTCAACAACTTTTGAGAAGTTACACTTGTAACGCATATGTCATTGATCACATCCTTCCGACAATTCCATCAGAAGAGAAACCTAAAAAGAAAATTGGTAAAGAATACATCAATTTTCCTCCACCCCTATGCGAGAAGTATTGTCGCAAATCCGCTGATGGGATGGATAAGGCACTCAACATTGAGTTGTTATCTGAAAAGAAAACTGAGTTGCCAGAGAACATTGATGTAATCTATACCAAAACAGATGATGACAATGCTGTGGTTAAAAAGGTTGTTGAAAATGTTTTGAACGATTCTGATGAAGGCAGCTTTAAAAGCGCTGACTCGAGTTCAAAGAATTCTGATTTACAGTCTGAAGATGACGGTACATCACCAGAGAATGATCTATGTGATGATCCTAATGTTGTAATGTACAAGATTAAGGAATCTGATAGATTGTACTTTGATGACAGTTTTCCGATTCAGAACGTGAAGGAAGAATTGTTAGACAAATTCTTTAAACTCGTGGAAGTCACATTAGATGATCTGGAGATTAATGAAAAGAAATTCTATTCCAAACCTAAAAGAAACAACTACCGAAGGAATGGTGGTAATCATCCGGAAAACCGGAGAGCTGGGTTGGGATTAGAGGAATCAGATGAACCTAAAAAGAAAATGTCACCGTTTCATGAATACAAGAATAAAAACATGAATTTTGTATATGGGACGAATACGGTTCATGAGGAAAGTTTAATCGGGAAACAATTAGTTCAAGAAACAAAAAGAACTTCGAGATAAAGCCAAAATTGCAAATGGTGTAAAACCCACTAAAGGACATCCACATGATTCTCAGACTTGTTTCAAGTGCAACAAAATTGGTCATATTGCACGCCAATGTCCGAAATCAAAGTCGGCTTATCTTCGAAGAAAAGAAAGTTCAAATGTTGTGAAACCGAAGCAACCAGAGTTTGAGAAACCTGTAAAGATTTTGAAAAGAAATGAATCAAAGCTGAAGTTAAAGCTAAAACAGAAAAGAAGTTTGAAATTCAATTTTCAAAAAAGGTGAAACTTCATAGGCTAATGAGAACAAGTTTTACATAAAAAAGGCTAACATAAAATCTCAAGCCTGGATTGCAAAGAAACGGTCAACAACATCCGATGTTATTAAGTCTGAGCCTGTAAAGACTGATAACACAAAAGAATCATAATCTAAAATTGAAACCAATATTGTCAAATCTACAATTGGTATCAGAGCATTATACTATCTTCAACAGTCGGCGAATCAAGAACAAATTATTAGACCAATTGTTGTTAATCAACCTACGTTGGATTCTTCATCTTCCGGAGCAGGTCCAAGCAATAGCAGTGGTCTTCATATTGAAAATACTTCTGAAGCAGAAGTAACACCTGCTACACCTCCAGTGAATGCTTCTAATGAACCAGAAAACACAACAGTGCCCAGTATGCCTCCGAATCAGAATTCTGACTCAGATGAAGCACCGGCATTTGATGCTAATGATGAAACTTCATCGGATGAAGAATTTGAGCAGAAATATAACATGTTGAATCAATCTGCTAGTCCGAGAAATCAGCAAAGCTCAGTTGATCTTCCAACAGAAGAAATACTGCAATCATATTCGTACCATCCTTCAACGAATATCATAGGAGAACTACAAACTGGTGTGCATACACGAAACCAAATCAATAAAGCACTTAGTTGTTTCTACACCCGAGTTGCACCAACTCAGAACTACTGCTACTATTCATGTTTCATTTCTCAAACAGAGCCTAAGACAGTTAATGAGGCTCTGGCATACGAGAATTGGGTGACAGCAATGCAAGAAGAACTTTTACAGTTCGAGAGGTTGGGTGTTTGGAAGCTTGTAGACTTGCCACCTAAGCAGAAAGCTATTGATACAAAGTGGGTCTTCAAGTGTAAAAGAGACGATCGGGGTGTTATAGTCAGAAACAAAGCTCGGCTGGTTGTCAAGGGATTCCACCAGCAGAGAGGTATAGATTATACGGAGGTATACGCACTGGTTGCGTGATTAGAATCTATCTGCATTTTCCTAGCGTTCGCATCTTGGAAAGTATTTAAGGTGTACCAGTTGGATGTAGAATCTGCGTTTCTCTACGGTAAACTTCGTGAACAAGTGTATGTCGGCCAACCACCGGGGTATGTCGATCCACTGAACAAGAACAACGCATATTTACTTGACCAAGCCTTGTACGGTTTACACCAAGCCCCGAGAGCTTGGTACGAGACGTTATCGCAACATCTCGTAGGAAATGGATTTACGCGAGGAACAGTGGACATTACTTTGTTTACAAGAGAAGTTGGATCACATATGATAATAGTACAAATCTATGTGGACGATATCATTTTCGGTTCTACGGATGACACTCTGTGCAAAGAGTTTAAAAAGATCATGAAGAAGAAATTCGAGATGTCCTCGATGGGTGAAATGAAATTCTTCTTAGGTCTCCAAGTGGATCAGCTTCCAGATGGGATATTCATTCAGCAGACTAAGTATGTTCATGACATTCTCAAAAAGTTTGAAATGGATTGTTCGAAGCCGCTTTCAACACCGCTGGCACTGAACCGTGGGATTAGCGTAGACGAGACGGGAACAAAAGTTGATGAAACACTTTATCGATCGATGATAGGTTCATTGATGTATCTCAAGGTATCGCGCCCAGGCATCATGTATCCTACTTGCTTATGTGCGAGATATCAGTCTAGTCCTCGAATGTCACACATACAGATAGTCAAGCGAATCTTCTGTTACTTGAAAGGATGTCCTAGCACGGGCTTATGGTATCCTAAAAACGATAATTTCGACTTAACAGGATATGCTGACTCAGACTTCAAAGTGGACAAACTGAACTCGAAATCTACAACTGCAGGATGCCAGTTCTTTGGCACGCGTTTGGTAACATGGCAGTGTAAGAAACAGACCACAGTCTCTCTCAACCTGTGAAGCGGAATACATTTCTGCTTCCAGCTGTTGCTCTCAAATCCTCTGGATTCAGCAACAGATGAGGGATTATGGTCTGCAGTTTCTTGACACGCCGTTATTTGTAGATAACAAAGCAGCCATCGATATAACTAAAAATCTGGTTCATCACTCACGTACAAAACACATTGAAATTCGATACCACTTCATTCGTGATTGTTACAAAAAGAAATTGGTTCGAATAGAAAAAATCCACACCGACGAACAAAGGGCTAATTTATATACCAAAGGTTTTCCATTAACAAGATTTAAATATCTAATGCGGCTTAACGGTATTAAAAATTTGCCTACAGGTGCGGAAGCTGAGGTTGAATATGGATCGGATGATGAATTCACGTGATCCGCATTGGTTTGTATGGTTTGTAAATATCTTTTTTCTTTAGTATTTTTTAAAAAAATCTAAAATCCAAAAATATGTTTTTGATTTTAGGGGGAGAAATATTTGGAAAATACAAAAACATATGAAAATTTTCAAAAATGTACAAAAACATTGAAAAAGACAAAAAGAATTCGGTCTCACAAAAAGGAAATGATAGTACATCAGTGGACTATCACAGTATACTAAAGAAATGGAAAGTTTAAAAGTGATAAACGAGTCTTACTGTGGATGCGTCGATAGGCTTAACACGTTCAGTAAACTGTTTTCGAGATATAAACTAAATTTAACAACTGCTTAATTTTGTGGATTAACATCTTGGATATATGGACTTAGTACTCCAAAATTTCGTTTGAGATATTGCCTGATTCTGAGATACGAGGTCTTTATAGATAGTTGATATCTGGGATATTATACAAGTTCTTCTGATTTTGTGGAAGCAATAGCCTAGAACTTGTATAATACTTTCGCTATAAACCCCAAACTGCATGCGAACTTGAAAAGTATCGAAAGATCAAAATTCATTTGCAGTGAACACACCTAAAGACGAGCCTTCATCTCTTTGTCTGTACGGTAGTACTAACCGGAGCTCTCAAGGTCTCGTATTACCCAGATACATATATCAGTTACGCTATATTCACCTGTAAGATGAAATCTAGGGAATCTTGATACGGGAGTATATTCAAGAAGTGGGAACCACATATAAGTCAAGTTTCAAAATCCATACCTTAACATATCTTGAAACAGTTGAGAAATGTGGTAAAGTTTTAGTGGACAAACATATTGACAATTTAGGTAAACGAGTTTAAAACTTAAAGTCATCTAAAGGTCAACGGTACTAGTGATATGTCTCAATCAAATGATATGATCCTTTAGACACGAATTCACAAAAATATGTCTGTAAATATGTTTATACATAGTTTACATTGTTCTATACATAGTTTATCAGCTTTATAGATTAAAATCAAAAATATTTTCAGTGTGTTTTAGCATAAACTTACAAAAATACAAAAAGATTTTTTTCTACATCGTTTTCAGCAAACCAATGTTGGAGAACGAGTCTTCGAAGTCTGGTAAGATGCTAGAACTGGTGGGAATCTCTTTGGCAACAGCCTGGGAGCTAATATTTAAAATCTGAAAAGTCAAAATGATTAAAAGTTCATTAATTTGAAACTTTGATTTTGAAAATATCAACAGTTTGTTCGTAACCGGTCAAACCGGGGTCATTAACTTGAACTCGGCAGACAAATCTATTAACCAAGGTTGTTAGCTTGGACTTGGTCAACTGAGTGGATTTTCATAGTTGGAAAAAGTTGGAAAGTTCAGGGGTTAAAATTCAAAATTTGGAAAAAGTTTGAATTTGTGTTTGGCAAGTTCGGCTGAACTTGCTAAACAGAATCATGTATAACATTCCAGCAAGTTCGACCGAACTTGCAAGAGATGGTTGTTTGTTTTTAACTCAAGTTCGCCCAGACTTATGATGGGCTTGATAGTTTTGGGCTCAACAAGTTCACCCGAACTTGCAAGTTCGGCCGAACTCATTTGTCTGATATTCAAACTCAGTGAGCAAACTTGAGATATTGAGCGAAGTTGTGATTTTGGTAAGATTAAGTCGTTACTCTGCCCAAATTTGATTTGTTTTTGGTGATTGGCACACCAACTACAATGGCCGAGGTATAGATTTGAACATTGGACTGTATTTTGAACTCGAATTTGAAATTTCAGATCTAAGATGCTAAAATTGGTTAGATCTAGGGGTTTAATGATCAAATCAAACTAAAAATCATGATTAACACTTAAAACCGACCATGGAATTGTCTTGAATTTGATTAAAATGATTGTTGTCATGTTGAACAGGTTTGGTATGAAGAAGATGACAAGTTCGGCCAGACTTGTTATCAAGATCAACCGGACTTGCATAAAAATCTTTTAAAAGCTGATAAAAGAGCATGTTCGACCGAACTTAGACATGATGAATGATGTGATAAGATATAAGTTCGCCCGAACTTAGAAAAGTTATATTGAACATGTGGTTGATACATGTTCGGGCGAACTTGATAACAACAGAATATTTTAACACTTCTCAAGTTCGCCCGAACTTGATGAATGTGTTAGAAAATTTTGAAGTTTTTTCTCGATAAGCGTGCTAATTGTTTTGCGTTGTTTTTCATTCTCAAGAACCATCGAAGGTAATTGCAATAGAATTTTCTAAGTCACACAATACTTGTATTACGCTCGATAAGACTATATCTCCATCTTTGAAGGATTACGAGAGTATTTTGAAGTTTTTGAAAGAAAGCCCTATTCATCGAGCTATCACAGAGCGCACAGTTTCACACAGATCTCACACGGATCATTTCTGGATGAACGCAAGTATAAATGATGATCAGAAGTATATTATTTCATCTGTGCAAGTCGGCAATGAAGTCAAACCAATCACTGTGACTGAAGATGATATTCGACGAATCCTGCAGTTCAATGATGATAAAGATGATCCGATATTTCTTGATGAAAAGATGGTTCATGGCTGTTTCTTTCGTATGGGCTATAAGGGAAGCGTGAATAAGCCGACGTTAAAGAAAGGGGAAGTGCCTAATCCTTACAAGCTCCTCATGCATGCAATCATTCATACATTTAGTCATCGAAAGGCGGGTCTTGATGATGTTCAAGATTATTTGGCCTGTATGGCAATGACACTTATTCTGAAAAAAGCCGTTCAACTATTCCAAGCTGGTTTTCACTCATACGTCAAAGAATATGGAGGATTCAAGGTTGTGTCTCTATCTAAGATTCGTACAAATGCTAATAGATGAGAAGTACACAAATATTGCATGAGATCCAAACGATGTGTTATACCTAGTTCATCTTGATGAGACAACGATGAAGAAGTTCTTAAAGTTTCAGAAACAAGCGTCAGCACCAGTGGCTAAACCAGTTTTCGGAGCTATCAAAGATTTAAACTACATTGCGCCGCCTGAAAACAAATGGAGAAAAGACGGAAGCGATGATGAAAAAGAGCTTAATGCTGAAAAAGAATGGTTGAATGACTTCAAGCCGAAAGCTAGAAGTGAATGGTTCTTAAAAGCCGAAGTTGAAAAGCCAAAGAAGAAACAAGCTGCAAAGAAAATTGATACTATGCTCGTTGATGAAGATGAAGCTGAGAACGTTCAAACTGAAGCAGGTTCGAGTGCAGCAATCGTTATCGAAAGTCAAGAGACTGAGAAAGCTACACAGGAAGATGTTATTTCAGCAACTTCTGAAAATGAAGATGATTCTGATGAAGAACATGTGAAAGAACCTGAAAAGACAGCAGCAGGAATAGCAACTGAAAAAGAAAAAGAAATGGATGCTGATTTTGATTCAAATCTTGAGAAAGTATCTGATGAAGAAAGACCGAAGAAAAAGGCAAAAAGGTCTAAGTCTGCAACAGTCTCTACAACTAAAACCATTGGTTCTCCTCATACAAAGGGCAAGAAAAAAAAACAAAGTTCAAAAAGTTGTCAGTAAACGTTATAAAGGAAAGTTGAAAAGCGCAGAAGTTACACAAGAAAATTCTGGCACACAGGAGAAAGAAGTCCAAAAATGTTCCAGAGGTCAGTTCGTTTGATCGTACGGTCGCGGTTTACGGTTAATTATGACGAAAAGCGTAACAAACGCGTGTATGACCGTAAATGCGTAACGAATGACATTTTTGCATTCAAATCACTAAAATATGATATTTCAATGATTAAATTTTTTTTTGGATGTCCGTACATGTTTCGGATAGCGATTTACGCATAAATGCATAGTTTCGCAAAATTTGCAAAATAGCCCCTGAAGTTACAAAAGTGTGATTTTGCAATACCGAAGCCCTCAAAACTTATTTCTAAGTTATGTGAAGGATATTTAAGGTATGTTAGGCTTGTGTCTTTTTCCGTAGTGTGCCTCGCTGTGAGAATCAGCAGACTTTCACAGTTTGTCGTAATTAGTCCCTGTGATCAAATAAGCTTGTTTTTGACACATCAAACCCTCCAAAACTTATTTCTAAGTTATGAAAAGGTGATTTAGGGTGTGTTAAGCTTGTGTCATTGTCTCGGAGTATACGTCGTGTTAAACGGCCTTCGTTGGCGTACAGGTTTACGGTTTCGCTTATAGAAGCTGTATAGGAATTTGAAATCGATCATGGATTGAATTTGTTTTTGAAATAAACTCCTTTTGAATCTGTAAAATGATTAAAATGTCTCAGGTTTCACAATACTACAGTGAATCCTAATCTGAAGCACAGAGTTCAGACTCGGACGAGGCTCCAACATTCGATGCCGATGGAGAATCTTCTTCCGATGAAGAAGCAGAGTAGATTACAAGTTTATTGAATGAATCTGCAAGCCCGAGTAGTGCTCCTGAAGTTGAAGTAGTGGTAGATCAACATATTACAAATCAAGAGAATACTGTGGTTGTACCAGGCGAAGTGATGCCAAGATCATATTCTTATCATCCGTCAAATTCTGTAATAGGCGAATTACAAGCTGGTGTGAGAACACGGAGTCAAATAAACAAAGCTTTGAGCTGTTTCTATACTCATGTTGCTCCAATTCAAGAGTATTGCTACTATTCGTGTTTCATATCCCATATGGAGCCAAAAAGTGTTTCTGAAGCTTTAGCGATGAAAACTGGGTACAAGCAATGCAAGAGGAACTGTTAGAGTTAGAGAAGTTAGGAGTGTGGAGGCTTGTAGACCTACCCAAAAATCAGAAAGCAATTGATACTAAATGGGTCTTTAAATGCAAGCGAGACAATCGAGGAGTTATAGTTCGAAACAAAGCTCGGCTTGTTGTCAAGGGATTTCACCAGCAGGAAGGGTTAGACTACACAGAAGTCTACGCACCAGTAGCTTGCTTAGAATCTATTCGAATATTCCTTGCTTTCGCAGCATGGAAAGGATTTAAAGTCTATTAGTTGGATGTCAAATCAACTTTTATGTATGGAAAATTACGCGAGAAGGTGTACGTCGGACAACCCAGATACATATATCAATTACGCTATATTCACCTGTAAGATGAAATCTAGGGAATCTTGATGATGGAGTATATTCAAGAAGTGGGAACCGCAGATAAGTCAAGTTTCATAAATCTAACCTTAACATATCTTTAAACAGTTGAGAAACATGGTAAAGTTTAAGTGGACAAATATATCGACAATCTAGGTAAACGAGTTTAACACTTAAAGTCTTATAAAGGTCAACGGTATTGGTGATATGTCTCATACAACTGATATGATCCATTGACACGAATTCATAAAAATATGTCTGTAAATATGTTTGTACATACTTTATTTTGTTCTGTACATAGTTTATCAGCGTTACAGATTAAAACCAAAAAGATTTTCAGTGTGTTTTAGCATAAACTTACAAAAAGATTTTGTTTCTACATTGTTTTCGGCAAACCAATGTTGGAGAACGGGTCTTCGAAGTCTGGTAAGGTGCTAGAACTGGTGAGAATCTCATTGACAACAGGCTGTGAGCTAATCTGTAAAATCTGAAAAGCCAAAATGATGAAAAGTTCATTAATTTGAAACTTTGATTTTGAAAATATCAACAGTTTATTCGTAACGGGTCAAACCAGGGTTATTAACTTGGACTCGGCAGACAAATCGGTTAACCAATGTCATTAGCTTGGACTTGGTCAACTGAGTGGATGTTTACAACTGTAAAAGTTGGAAAGTTCAGGGACTTAATTGCAAAAACTGAAAAAAATTGAATTTGGTTTTGACAAGTTCGGCCTAATTGTCAAACTATATAAAGTTTATCATTAAAGCAAGTTCGACCGAACTTGCAATGGTTGTTTAAGAGATAAGTTCGCCCGGATTTCAGATGGGCTTTAGTCTTGGGTTTATCAAGTTCGCCCGAACTTGCCAAGGTATAAATACCTATGCAAGTTCGGCCGAACTCATTATCACTAAAACAAAACTCTTAAGCGAACTTAACCTAGAAGTGCGATTGAGTGAAATTGGCAAGAAAGTACCGTTACTCTGCCAAAATTTGAGTTGATATTGGTGATTTGCACACCACTATCAATGGCCGAGGTGTGTATTCGAGATTTGAACTGTTAAATGAACTAAAAATTGAAATTTCATATCTAAAATGTTAAAACCAGATAGATCTAGGAAGTTTTTGACCTAATTGAGCTTAAAATCTTGATCCATAACATAAATCGACCATGAAAATGTTTCGAATTTGATTAAAATGATCATGTTTAGACTGTGCAGGTTTGGTTTAAAGGAGATGACAAGTTCGGCCTAACTTGTTATCAAGTTCGACCAAACTTGTTCATAAAACCTGAATAAAAATGAACCAGGTGCATGTTCGACCAAACTTCCTAAAAAAAACTGATTTTGAAAGACTATATGGAAGTTCGCCCGAACTTGTGTTATTGAAACCTGAAAATTGTTTTGAGTATAAGTTCGCCCGAACTTATGTTTGGATGTTTGAACATGTTGTGAAAGGCATGTTAGGGCGAACTTGATCAAATCAGTTTGTCACACATACATCAAGTTCGCCCGAACTTGATGAAAATGTTGAAATTTTTTTAACTTTTTCTCGGAAAGCGTGCTAATTGTTTTACGTTGTTTTTCAGGCTCAAGAACCAGCGAGGGTGATTTCTATGGATTTCTCGAAGTTTCACAATACTTGTATTACGCTCGACAAAACATTATGTCCATCGCTGAAGGATTACGACAGTATTCTGAAGTTTCTTAAGGAGTGTCCTATTCATAGAGCGATCACGGAGCGCATTGTGTCGTATAGATCCCATATATACCATTTCTGGATGAACGCAGAGCTCGACGATGATAAAAAGACCATTGCATCATCTGTACAAGTAGGAAATGAAGATAAAGAGATCACGGTTACAGAAGACGATATTCGCAGGATTCTTCAGTTCAACGATGACAAAGACGATCCGATTTTCTTGGACGAAAAGATGGTGAGAGGCTGTTTCTACAGGATGGGTTATAAGGGGAGTGTTAATAAGCCGACACTGAAGAAAGGGGAAGTGCCAAACCCCTACAAGCTCCTGATGCATGCAATTATTCACACTTTCAGTCATCGCAAAGCAGACCTAGACGATGTTCAGGATTACATGGCCTGTATGGCAACGACACTGATTTTGAAGAAGCCGTTCAACTACTCAAAGCTTATGTTTACACATATGTCGAGAAATATGGATGATTCGAGATTGTGCTTATATCCGAGGTTTGTTCAGATGCTAGTTGATGAGAAGTACACAAATATTGCACGAGATCCAAATGATGTTCTTTAGCTCAGTCATCTTGATGATACAACTGTGAAGAAGTTGTTAAAGTTTCAAAAGCAAGCATCAGCACCGGTTGCTAAACCAGTATTTGGGGCTATCAAAGATTCAAACTATATTGCCGTCAGACAACAAATGGAGGAAAGACGGTAGTGGTGATGAGAAAGAGCTGAATGATGAAAAAGAATGGTTTAAAGGTTTCAAACCAAAAGGTCACAGTGATTGGTTCCTAAAGTCTGAAGTTGATAACCCTAAGAAGAAACAAGCTGCAAAGAAAGTAGAAACAATGCTTGTTGATGAAGACGAACCAGAGAATATTCAAGCTGAAGCTGGTTCTAGTGCAGCAGTGGTTGTTGAGAGTTAGGAAACAGTTAAAACGACTCAGGAAGACGATGTAATATCAGCTACTTCAGAGAATGATGATTCTGATGATTCTCTTGAAAGAGTTACTAAGAGAACAATAGCAGAGACCGAGGCAGAAAAAGCCAAAGAAACTGATGCTGATTTCGATCCAACTCTTGAAAAGGAATCTAACGAGGAAAGACCCAAGAAAAAAGCAAAACGTGTGAAGTCTGCTACAATTTCATCGACAAAGATTACAGGGTCTCCTCAGACAAAGGGTACGAAGAAAACAAAGAAAGCCCAAAAGCCAGTTAGTAAATGATATAAGAGTAAGCTGAAAAGCGTAGAAGTTATACAAGAACCTTCTGCCGCACAGGAGATAGGAGTTACACAAGAACCTCCTGTTGTTGTTACAAGTGAAGCTGAACGTCCATGAGTCACACAGGAACCTCCTGTGATCATTTCATCGGAAGCTGAAAGGCCAGGAGCAACAAAAGAACCTCCTGTGTCTGGTTTATTAGAAGTGCCTATTATTCAGTCTCCTGTTGCTCAAACGACTTCACATTTTTAAAGTTCTACTCCAAAGAAGACTACACCACAGGCTGCTACTCCAAAGTCTACTCCAAGGGCAAATCTGTTTGGTGATATGCATAATGATCCAATTAGTCTTCAAGATCTAAATGATCTCTTTCCAGAGACGAATGTTGCTCTTCTCGAAAAGCGTGTAAAGATCTTGGAAGAAAAAGTGGCCAAGAATGAAGCTGAGAAAACTGAGTTGATCAATAAGATGAATCAAAGTGCAGTTGAGAAGGAAATGTTGGATGATAAAGTAAAACTATTAGAAAATGAACGCGAATTCTTTAAAGCGTTGATCAAAAGTTTACAGGATGCCAGTGCGAAGCTTCAAATAGAGATTGCTGATTTAAAGTCAATCCAAGCCCTAAATGATCGTAGATTCACAAGAATGCAGAAAGTGTTATCTAATACACTTGGGATTGACTTCATCTCTGAGTATGATCGTCTGGATCGTCAGGAAGCTAAAGAAAGATCCGCAAAAGAGTTAGCTGCAAGTGGAAAAGGTAAAGGTGTTGAGGGTGAAGCCTCTAAATCATCTGAAGCTGCAGAGAAGCCTGTTGATGATGTGGTTATAGCTTCTGAGTCTGATATTCCCAAGGTTGACGAATCTGTCAAGCCTTCTGATCCTATCGTTGCTTCTGAAGATAAGGACGATGAAGAAGTAGAGAAAGAGGATAAAGAAGATGATGAAAAGAAAGATGATTCTGAGCATGAGGATTGGAATGTTGCTGATGATGATGATGATCAGGGAGGAGTTGGTATGAGAATCAATGAAGGAAAAATATCTGATGATGTTGATTTTTCTTCTCTAATGGACGATGAATCTAATAAGATGGATGATCAGACTCAGGGGGAGTCAGGGCAGACAGGGCCAACTGATGATGTTGATATGATTGATGTTGATAGGTTTGCAAAGCCTGTTGCTGCGATACCAATAAAGCCTTTAATGCTTATGTTGGAACATAATGTTGAGGAAGGCGAGTATGTGCTGTTGGTGCACATATGTCTGTTGCCTACATCTAGGATGAGTCTATTGTACAGTCAGGGTTTCGCAGTGTCAAAAGTTTAGTTTTAAAAGTTTTGTATAACTGATAGAATTTTCGCACGAAAATTGTAAGGATTTTCGCACGAAAATTTCGTACGAAAATTCCAAGTCCTAGTCCCTAGTTGCTGTCAAGTCTTGCCTATAAATAGGTGACTTAGGATGTTTTTCTAGGAATGCTATTTTTGGAGATCAGAGGCAAAGCCCTGCTTGAGTCTGTAATCGTTTCAACGTTAATCAATATACAGACGCTTTAAACAGTAATCATCGCTTGTTCTTTGTTTCTTCAATCAGCTAACAATGAATTCCGCCTCTATTAGCTGAGCAAGTCTGACCGGAAGCTCACAAGTTGGGTCCGATCCTAAGCTTTCACAAGTGGTATCAGAGCCTTAAGATCTGATTTGTGAACAAACAAACAAGTTTCAGCTGGATTCAACCTTCAAAGTTCAAGATTCATCCATTGGAAACCCTTCTTCTACTCTTTCTTGGAAATAATTCTAGATCTGAAGGATTTCATGGACAGTTTGGACTAGGTTAGTAGTATAATGTGTTAAAATCAACTCTAAACAGCTTTCTGAAACAAATGAACCTAAAATCCATCAAAATCATGCTTAAAATCATCAAAAACATGAAATTGTGAACAAGGGCTTGAAGAAGACAAGTATTTTCGCACGGAATATTAGATTTCGTACGAAAATTAGGGGTCTAAAACCTGAAAAGTTTAAACCATCTAAACAACAAAGATTTTCGCACCAAATTAAATTTCCGCACGAAAATTAAATTTTCATACTAAAGTTCTGCCTTAAAATTCGTACGAAAATTTTGTGTTTCAGCCCAATTTTCAATCAACTTCAAGTTAACCAGTTTTAATCTGTTTTCTGTTTTAAGTTTTTGACAAGATGTCAGGTGAAGAAGAATTCCATAACGCGTTCGTTATACAAGCCGTTACAACCTTCGTAGCAGCCCATAACATGAATCTGGAAAATGACAACAAACTTAACAGTTTGGTTCGCACTCGAAAACAAGTATCAACCACTACTTAATGAACTTGGCATTGAGAAAATAGTGGCTCGTCTATCCGATGACGAATGAGAAAAATACATCACTGAAAAGAAGATGATGAGTCTCCTTCAGCAGGCCATAAAAGAAGAAATCTTAGTTCTCCTGCAACACGATGACGATGCTCATTCACTATGGATCGCCTTACGATTAAGGGCACAAGGGAGCACTAATGTCAGAAAAGGAAAGAAGGGGTTACTGAACAAAGAATTTGAAGTATTCAATATTCTTTTGGGCGAGAACATGAAGCAACTCATCGAAAGGTATTGCCACCTGGTAGTTCAAATGAAGCGCATGGGAATTGTCAAAACGACAGAAGAACTAGTCGACAAACTGGCGGATTCTTTACCAGAAGGAGATTGGGCAACATATCTAACAATCCTGAAGAATGGAGCTGAGTATGAAAGCCTCAGTTTGCCGAGATTCATAGGAAACTTGGAAGGGCACGAACTAGAAATGCAGAAAATGGCAAAAGGCAAGAAATCAAACTCGCAACAGGACGTCAACTTATACTACAAAGGAAACCCAAACACTCCTGTTCGGAGTCCCAAGATTCAAACAGCCTTCAATGCTAATACAAATGCTAGTCCAGCCTCCAACCAGTCCAGTGGATTTCAAACGTTTGCTTCCTTCAATCCAAACAATCACCAAGGACAACAATCGTCTCAGCGCTCAAATCAACCACAAAGCAACAAGCAGAGTCAATCAATTCTAACCAGAGAATCCCGCAATGCAATATCGCAGTAAATCTCCAAAACGCTCAAGATTTCAATGAACAGACAGCTAAACAACATATGGTACTCCTTGCGGCTGTTCTGGAATCCTATGAAAGTCTTGTAGCTGGTCGAATCGAAAACCCAGAAATGACTAAAGAAGACTACGACCAAATTGATCCAGAGGAGATGGAATTAATTGACATCATGTTGTGCATGGCATCAGTGGTTCGAAGGGCTCAACGTTTCATGGAAATTACTGGACGAGATGATTTAAGAGGCCTTGATGGTAAATTAGGCTTTGATAAATCAAAAGTCACATGTTTCAAGTGCAGGGAGAAAGGGCACTTCAAGCGCGAATGCCCAAACCGAGAAGTAAAGGGCAATCATAATCCGTTTTGTGATGACTATTACAAAAAGGCAATCTATCATCAACCACAACCAGAGAAGAGATTGGTACAAATCAAAGATGGAGCTTCAAACTCCAAAGATAAAGCTCTGGTGGTAACACAGGAAGATGAAGTATTTAATTGGAACAATTTCATCTCCAAAAAGGAAAGTCTTGCACTCGTTGCTGAAATCATGGAAGAACCAGAAGCACCTGAAGAAGTTTCCGAAGAAGAGATGGAAGAAGTATTGGAAGATTACTTCAGATCTTCAGCAAAGGAAGATGAACATCTAGCAGGTACACCTAAATCCTGTTTATTTGACACAATTCTGAAAAGTTTTGCAGGTAGCTTCAATTCTGGTCACAAAGAGGAAAGTTCTGATGAGACAAAGTCTGAATGTGTGGAGGTGATTGATGTAACCAAGCCTGTAACACTAGAGAGCCTAACCGATATTGCCAACAAAGCACTCATGGCCAATACAAACGATGTAGTCAGTGTGGAAAAACAGGTAGAAAAGGTTCAAACAGCTAAAGAAACTATCAAAGCTCAAACTGTCGAATTGGTTAGCCCACGCTTAAAATGTGCCGAAGCATGTGAGCAATGTACTGAGAAAGAAAAAGCTTTTAAAGAACTTAAAACATACAATGATAAGCTGTCATACGATTACAACACCGTAAAAGAATCATATGATAAGCTCAACATGACCATTCGACAGTATGAGAAAACTATCAAAGAAGATGACAAAACACTTTCAATGCTCAAACCAACTGTGATGGACAAACAAATGGCCATAAATCTTCATATTAACACAATTGCTGAGCTAAAAAGTGAGTTGGAGAAAACTAGAATTGAAACAGAAAGGGTTAACAAATTATTAATCAGTTACTCTACCAGCATGTATGTCCTTGATCACATTCCACCAAAACCAGAAAGCAGCAAAGATGGTAATAAATGTGAGAAAAATCTTGGAAAATGTTACGATCATGTTCCACCTCCTATGTGGAATAGCTATGCTAAGAAACATCCTGACGGAGTGGATAAGGCGCTGAATTTAAATCTTCTCACATAAAAGAATAACGAGCTGCCTGAAAATCTTGACGTAACATATTCCAAAACAGAAAAAGAATGTGAATCCGAGGTGGTAACCAAAGTGTTTGAAAATGTGTTTGAAAATGAATCTGGCAACACAGTTTATGAAAGTGCTGAGTCAAACAATGGGAAGACAGAGTCAAGTTCACATTTTGGAAGTGAGAAAAGTTTTCATGAAAATTTTATCACAACGTCAGAAAATGATTTTAGTGATGATCCTAATGTAGTTATCTACAACCTAAAAGGATCAGATAAACTATACACTGATGAAGAATTCCCAGTACAGAATGTTAACTTTGTCCGTGTCAATAAATTCTTTAAACTCACTGAAGTTGAAACATCTGAACTTGAGAAGAATGTTGATATTTTCTACTCAAAACCAAAGAAAAATCACAAAAACATTCATCCCAGAGGAAGAAGTTATCCTAAAAACAAAAGGGATGGGTTAGGGTTTGCAAAGAAACGAAACAACAAATCACGAAAACAAGATGTTAAAAAGAAAGTTGAGGTTTTTTTTTGGAACCAACATTGTTGAGGAAAAGAGGTTATTAACAAACAAACCAACAAAGAATTTAAGAAAGAAAAGGAGCTTCGGGAACAAGCCTTGGGACACACTGTTGGAAATGACAATAGAACCTGTTACAGGTGTAACAAAGTTGGGCATATTGCACGACAATGTTCACAAAATCGTCCAAAACCTGTTCATGAACAAAAGAGGTTTACAGTAGATGAGAAGAAAAAGGGTCCAGCGTTTGTGACAACAAAAATTTTGAAGAGGAATGACAATGCCAATACTATTAAGGAATCACCAACTGAGATCATTTCCAAATTTGAAGTTGGTGAAACATCAAAGAAAAATGAAAAGAAAGAATCCAAACTTTACATCAAAACGGCATTTTCAAAGGCATAAACCTGGGTAGCTAAAGCAAAGACATCTCCTGTAACTCCAAAATCAACCACTGTTCTAGTCAAATCAAAAGATAAGACTGAATTCAAGACTGGACACTGGGTTGAGGTTAAGAAAAATGACAAAGTTGCCAAAGTTCTAAAAGTCGACATTGTCATCCCACCCAAGACCGAAAGGGCTTGGGTCTCTCTGTTTAAGTAATGTTCTTTTAATATGTGTAAGGGCTTCCAAGGTCAATCATTTCAAAGTGGATAATGGACAGTGGAGTTTCTAGGCACATGACAGGGATGTTGGCGTTGTTGTACAATGTTAAAGCCATCAGGGGAGGATATGTTGGGTTTGCCGGAACACAGGGCGGCAGGATCGTGGGAGAAGGAATTCTTACAAACGGAGTCGTATCTTTCAACAAAGTAAACTACATTGTTGAGCTTGAGAACGTTCTTTTGAGCATTTCACAGATCTGTGACAAGAAGTTCACAACTCACTTCGCTGACATAGAATGTCTTATTCTCAAACCTGGTTTCGTTATTCCTGAGGAGTGGATCCTTATGCGCGCTCCGTGAGAAAATGATCTATATGTCTTAGACATGAGCGTCGCATCCACTACTTCAAAAGAAGGACAGTACTTTGTATCAAGGGCTACTGAAAAGGAATCAATCCTATGGCATAGGAAGATGGGTCACATACACCTAAGGAAGATGAATTTTCTGGTGCACAACAATCTAGTGGAAGGGGTGAATCTCAAAAATTTTCATCTGTCAGACGACTGTATCAGCTGCAAAAAGGGGAAGCAGCATAAGAAGTCACACCTAAGAAAGCTTCTCAACTCCATCAAACTTCCTCTAGAAAGGCTACACATGGATTTCTTCAGGCTTGTTAATGTGAAAATCATTACATGAGATATATACTGTCTGGTTGTAACCGATGACTTCTCAAGATTCTCATGTGTTTTCTTTCAAGAAAGCAAGAATGAAACATTCGACAATCTGATGATCCTGTTTCGGAAGATTGGAAACCTTTACCATTTGCCTATCAAGAGAATCAGAAGTGACAATGGTACTGAGTTTAAGAACAACATGATGCTCGAATTCTGCAATGCTAAGGGTATTCATCATGAGTTCAGTGCCCCCTATACTCCTCAAAAAATTGGAGTAGCTGAACGAAAGAACAGAACGATTATTGAAACTGCATGCTCGATGCTTGCTGATTAAAAGTTACCTATCAGTTTTTGTAGCGAAGCTGTTGCCTCTGCATGTTACACCCTCAACCGGGGTAATGACGGTCAAGAATCACAAAAAGACATGCTTCGAACTTCTTAACCAGCGAAAACCTAATCTAGAGTTTTTGGAACCCTTTGGATCACCGTGTACCGTATTGGACCCAGAAGGAAAATTCAGAGCAAGATCTTTGGAAGGTTTCTTCGTAGGCTATGCTAGTCCGCAAAAGCGAGTCTCTCTCCCAAGCTTAAATCAGGTTATTGTTGCTCAACACGTTGATTGCCAGAGATATACAACGCCCATGCAAAAAACTGGAGATCCCTGGCTGTTCAATTACGACGGGTTGTGGAATTCATTTGATCTGCCTGAAGAACCGTCTGAGGAAGAACTTATCTTGCTATTTCAAAAACATCAGATATCGAATCAAGAGCAAGTAACAGGGTCATTGGTAATCTCTCCAACAACAACTCCTTCCTCAGAAGCAGGTCCAAGCAATACTCAGACAGAACAAGTTGTTACACTAGCTGCAGAACCATCTTCCCCACCGCCAGCAAACGCAGAACCTGAACAAGATCCTACTTTTGATAATGGGGATTCCAGTTCCGATGAAGGATCAGAAGAGATTTCAAGTTATCTCAATAATCAAGCTGCTGAAACCAGTGCGAGAAATGAGGCTACTTCCTCAGAACAAGTTGCTGATCAGAATATCACAAATTTAGAAAGCTCAGTAAATGTTCGAGGCAAAGTAATGCCGAGATCAGTCTCCTACCATCCAACAGATAAAATCATTGGAGAACTGCAAACGGGCGTGAAAACGCAAAATCAGATCAATAAGGATATAAGTTGCTTTTATTCCAAAGTTGCTCCACTCAAAAATAAATTTTCTCATAGTTGTTTTGTTTCTAAGGTCAAACCAGGAAACATCAGAGATGCTCTTAAAGATGACAGTTGGATGAAAGCAATGCAGGAAGAATTATTGCAATTCGAGAAACTTGGAGTCTGGGAACTTGTTGACCTACCACCAAAGCAGAAAAGGATAAGCACACGGTGGGTCTACAAGTGCAAAAGAAATGATAGATGAGTGGTTGTTCAAAACAAAGCTCGACTCGTAGTTCAAGGTTTTCGTCAGCAAGAAGGGATAGACTGCAACGAGGTCTATGCCCCAGTCGCACATCTAGAAGCTTTCCGCATTTTCCTGGCATTCGCCTCATGGAAAGGTTTCAAAGTGTACCAATTGGATGTGAAATCTGCTTTCCTATATGGTAAGGTAAAAGAGGAGGTATATGTCGGTCAACCACCGGGGTTTGTTGATCTGATTCACGAAGACAAGGTCTACTTGCTAAACAAAGCTCTTTATGGTTTACACGAGGCCGCCAGAGCCCGGTACGAGACGCTTTCCAAGCACCTACTGGCTAATCATTTTACTAGAGGAACAATAGACAGCACCCTCTTTACAAAGGAAGTAGATGGACATCTGATTATTGTACAAATCTATGTGGATGATATCATCTTTGGATCGACAAATGAATAGTTGTGCAAGGACTTCGAGAAAGTCATGAAAGAAAATTCGAAATGAGCGCTATGGGAGAGATGAAATGCTTTTTGGGGCTTCAGGTTGGACAACTGCCAGATGGTATTTTCATTCACTAGACGAAGTATGTTCATGACGTGTTGGAGAAATTCGACATGACAGGAACTAAACCCGCCTCTACCCTTTTAGCAAAAAACCACAAAATTTGTCCAGACAAGTATGGAGAAAATGTTCATGAAACTTTATATTGCTCCATGATCGGATCCTTGATGTATCTCACCACTTCTCGACGGGATATCAGGTACCCCACATGCCTTTGCACCAGATATCAGTCAAGTCCGAAGGAATCACATCTGTTGATCGTCAAAAGGATCATGCGCTATTTGAAAGGATCCCCAAGCACCGACTTGTGGTACCCACGTCACGGCGATTTCAACTTTGTGGTTACTCTGACTCTGATTTTGGTTGCTGCAAGCAGAACGCGAAATCTACAACTGCCGGCTGCCAGTTCTTCGGAACACGTTTGGTAACATGGAAATGCAAGAAACAGACCACGGTCCCTCTCTCTACTTGCGAAGCTGAATACAGCATCCAGTTGATGTTCCCAAATACTTTGGATACAACAACAGATGAGAGACTACGGTCTGCAATTTCTTGATACACCCATTTTCATAGATAACAAGGCGGCTATTGATATCACGGTAAATCCTTGTCAACACTCACGCACTAAACATTTCGAAATTCGATATCACTTTCTCCGTGACTATCACGAGAAAAAGTTGACACGAATTGAGAAAATCCACACTGATGACCAAAAAGCAGATTTTTATACCAAAGCTTTTGATAGAGCAAGATTTCAAAATCTTTCAAAATTAAATGGTTTAAAGAATCTATCATCAGGGGATATTTATGAGGTTGAGTTTGAGGATGACGATGTTTGGACGTAATCCTCACTGGTAAGTCAAAATGTTTTTCTATAAATAGTTTGCATGTTTTTTTTAAAACCAAAAAAATCCAAAAATATGTTTTTGATTTTTAGGGGGAGAAAAAGTTGTGAAAAATACAAAAACATTGAAAAAATCATGAAAAATACAAAAAAAAACAACAAAAATTAACAAAAACATTAAAAAAAATAAAAAAAATATAAAAAAGAGTTTTGTGTATAAGAGGAGATGATAGTACATCAGTGGACCATTATAGTACGCTAAAGAAATGTATTGTTTAAAAAGCATCTAAACAGGTCTTTATAGGGATATGTCGGTAGGCTTCGCACGTTCAGTAAACTGCTTTCAGGATATAAACCTAAAAGAGATAAACTGGTAAATCTGTGGCTTAACATCTCTTGGATATATGGGCTTGGTACCCCGACATTTCGTTTGAGAGAATGCCAGATTCTAAGATACTAGGTCTTTATATTTAGTTGATATCTGGGGTATTATACGAGTTCTTCTGATGTTGCGTCAGCAATGGCCTAGAACTTGTATAATACCTTCGCATTTTTCACCCCCAAAGCTGCATAAAAAATGAAGAAAAAATGTCATAAAAGATACGACACGCTGCAGTACAAAAATGAAAAGATTCCCAAGAGGAACACCACCAAAGTCTAGCCTTCATCTCTTTCTTTGTATGGAAGTACTAACCTGAGCTCTCAAGGTTTCGCAATTCACCCCCTTACAGATATCAGTTAGATATACTCACCTGTGAGATGAAATCTAGGGAATCTCGATGCGGGAGTATATTCTGAGGTGGTAAACACAGATTAGGCCATGTTGCTAAAATTTACCTAATATATCTTGAAGCAGTTGAGAAATGTGTAGAGGTTTAAGTGGATCAGTATACCGACAATCTGAAGAAAATCTGTTTAAGAACTTAATGTTTCTTAAAGAGCAACGGTACTGGTAATGTGTCTCAATAAACTGATATGATCCTCTAACACATACTCACAAAAATATGTCTGTAAATATGTTTGTACATATTGATTCAAATGTTTCTAGGATAGAAGTATTAAAATTCAGAAAGATTTTCTGTTTCTACTTTACTTTCTGACTACCGGTGATGGAGAACAGATCTTCAAAGTCGAAAGCGACAGAATGCAGAGGAAAATCGTTTGATCTACGGGTTGGGAGCTAATCTGGAAACTAAGTCTGGTTTGAAACGTTAATAAGTTCATTAATTTGAAACTTAAAATCTTAGAAAAATATCAGTTTCGGTCAAACGGTGGTCATCCAAGGTCATTAACTTGGACTAGGTAGCCAAAAATAGTTAAACAAGGTCATTAACATGGACTTGGACAACTGTGTGGATAAATTAAAACTGTAAACAAGCAAAAGAGTTGGAAAGTTGAGAAAATTTCAAAAGGAGCCAGAATTTCCACACGAAAATGAAATTTCCGCACGAAAATTTGGCTAAAGTTCACCAGCCAAATTTTCATACGAAAATCGGCTGCCTATATATAAGAGAGACCTCAGTTCATTCCGCATGAAAACTCTTAAAGATTTTGGTGCGAATTCTCTGAAGCGATTTGAACACTTTGTCTCGGTTCACTCACTTCTCGACGTTTTAACACATTAGGGAGGTTGATTTGCACACCTCTTATAATGGGGAAGGTATTTACCGAGAATGAACCGTCATATTTAGATTCATCACACGTTAAACGGACTAAAATGTAGATCTAGAATAAACTAGCCGGTAAAATCTAAAATTGAACCTTCCAATGTTAAAATCGGCAACTTTAACTAAGGTTTATCGTTTGAATTTCTTGAAAAAGTCAAAAATTGCAAGTGTTTTTGAGTTGGTATGTAATGTTGACTGCGAAAGAAGATGAGTTTTCGCACGAAAATTCAACAGTTTTCGCACGAAAATTCAACACTTTTCGCACAAAAATTAGCTTCAAAATGTTGAACTTAGGGTTATAATTTTTGCACGAAAATTGAATCAAGTTCAAAATTAAGAGAAATTTGTGTTTGTGAAATTTTTCTAACTTTTTCACATCTATCTGTTTCACATAAAACCGTGTATGAGTTCCAACCAATCCACACCTCCTGCTGCTTGATTGACAAGGGTATACCAGAATTCGCTCCGTTCTTGCAATACATAGACTTTTTGGAGAGACTGCGGTCTATTATGCCCTTACACATCATCATGATGTTTACGCTTCACATGTAGATAGTTTTTGGGGTGCAGTAGTAAGAGCTGATGGTAAAGCTATTATGTCAGCAGTAAAGATTGGGGATAAAGACGTAGAAATTAGGATCATAGAAGATCTGATTCGCATAGTGCTGCATTTTAGAGATGAGAGTGATTTTCCGACTGGGTTTACAGAAAAGTTTGTTAAGGGCTGCTTTTACCGTATGGGCTACAACGGTTATGTGAACTCCGCTCCATACAAGATTAATCAGCTGGTTTTGCCATACAGATTTCTTGCACACTGCATCACACGTTCTCTAAGCCACGGAAAAGGTGGATGGGATGATTTGGTGGACTATCACATGTGGTGGCGGTGATATTGAACAAGCCCTACAACTTCAGTAGGATGATTTTTGATCAGATGGTGATGAATTTGGGGAAGAGCCGATTTTTGCAGTACCCTCGTTTTGTATAGATGATTCTTGATCACTTACATCCGAATCTGGAGAAAAAGAAGGATGATATCTTGAAGTTAGAACACATGACTGCTTCTGACCTCCACAACATCAGCAACTACCGCAAAGGAGGAAAGGCTCCAGCATTCAAGCCTGTGTTTGGAACTTTTGTCAAGACTGACTATATTGCTCCGCCTGAGGGAAAATGGAGGAATGAGGGGAGCGGTGATGAAAGTGAGGAAGCAAGTATGATGGAGGATTTTGTCGAAAAGAGAAGTATATGGTATGTTAAGGGCGAAGGTGAGAAGGGTCACTACGGAAAGAAGAAAGGTGGTGCTACTTCAAAGAGAAAGAAATCTACAGAAAATTCTTCTTCCGCACCCAAACGCCAAAGAAAACAAGCCAGTGTTAGCACAAGGCTGATTGATGAACCAGATATTGTGCAAGTGAATATTGAAGAGACTGTGCAGGCAACTGAATTAGTTCAAGTTGAAGAAACTCTGGAACAAGCCACTACAGACATCGAGAGAATGGTCGGTGTTGAAACCGAAGCAGGTGGTGGCGATGATGAGGGGCCATCATCTAGCACAGATTCTGAGAGAAGGAGAAAAGAAAGAAAGAGAAAGAAAAGAGCAAGAGAGGAAAGAAAGAGAAAAAGAATTGGCTGAGACGAAAAAGCGTAAGGCTACAGGGGATGATGATACACCTTATGAGCCATCTGAGGACGAAGAAGAGATTTCAGTTGTTAAACCCGCAAGGAAGAAAGCATGAAAAAGGGTCAAACATTCAGTGGCAAGAAAACATGAATCTACTGCTGGAAAGCTGCGAATCGAGCTAAGGTCAAAGCCTTCTGAAACGCCAGTTGCCCCAGCTGTAGAAACAACATCTGAACGCCCTCCATCTTCTCCTCCTCAGCATATTGCCACGGAAACTCCTATTCCATCTCCTCCTCCAGTTATTGACCCTCCAGTTAGCTCTCCTCCTCCACAGCACACATCTACAGAGGTTCATATTCCATCTCCTCCACCAGTTACAGAGCCTCCAGTGGTTACTCCTCCTGTTGTATCTCAAGCGCAAACTACATCATCTGCTCATCCTACACAACAAGATCCTCCAGTTGACACTGCTTTTGATGACTATTTCTTTGAGATGGGTAGTATTCCAGGGGGAGATAGGCTCACAGCTAATGACGTTTATGTTGGAAGGCTCAATGAGTTGGAAGAAAAATTGAAGTCTGCTGATGAGAAGATAAAAATCCTTGAGTCTGATAGGGATAGCATCAGAGAGATTTTGAGATTGGTGACTCATGATAGTGAAAGATACTTCCAGGCTTCCCAGAAAGTTGTTGTTTATGAAGAAAGAATCAAAGTTCTAGAGAATGAAAGGGAGGTTCTAAAGGCAACTCTGAGCAGTTACGAGACAGAGAATCAGAGGATCATAAAGAAAATGGAAGAATATGAAGCTAAGCGTGAGTCGAACAACAGGCAGGTGGAGCTTATGAAGAAGATTTTGGTTCGTACTATTGGTATCTCTCTCGCTGATGAGATTGAGAAGATTGAGAGAGAGGAAGCTAGACAGAAGGTTGCTGAAAGGGAACGAGCTTCTAAAGCTCTATCTGATGCTGAAGGCCGGGGTAAAGAAAAGATTGATGATATGCTCGTGGATAAAGTTGCTACTTCATCAGCTCCTTTGATAGAACAATCTACGTCGGAAGCTGAATCCGTCCCAGTATCTTCTGAGACGGTAGTCTATGATCCGTCTGCTGATGTTAGCATGGGGTTTGTGCTACAAGGGGAAGGTGTTCTGGAATCGATGACGAAAGGAAAGGCAATTGCTGATAGAGAGCTAAGGAAAGAGATTGATGATTTGGTAGATGGAACGTTTGATGAGTTAGAAAAGGAAGGGTTTGAATATGTACCCAGTTTATTGATAATGAAAATATTTCTGTTGATGCGTACATGAACGACTCTATTTTTGAGCTAACCAATGAACAGGGCCAGGGGGAGTCGTCGATTGAGTAAACATCCCCAAAGCCGAAAGTTATCTATCTTGAGCACGATGTTGAAGAAGGGGAGTATGTTCATAACCTCTCCAAGGCTGATCTTGTAGATTCATATGGCCTACAAGAAGATTCTTTCGAGTTCGACTTTGAAGAAGAATTAAAGAACACGAGCTCAGAGCCTAATGATTATGTTTTCAAAGACATCCCGCAAGCGAACGATTATGACAGAGTCATTATTGAAGATTGGGATTCAGATAACAATGAAGAGGCAAGATATACGGGTGAAAGAACTGATGTGTTTCCTACCCTTGATGAAATGACTGCTGAGATCGATGATGAGATGTTAAAACAGAAAGTGGCAGAAGCAGTTAAAGAGGGAACAACTCCTAAACCACCAACCAAGGAAGAGATCATAGAGATGAAAAAGAAATGGTTAAAGGAGATGCCACCTGAAAGAAAGTTCCATCGTCCATTGGCTTTCTTCACTAGAGACCCTAAGCATCTCTGGGTGACATTATTAGTTGGGGATGGATCGAGGAACTCGATGTGTATGCGTTGAAATGTGAGTATGGAGTTCAATACTTCAGAAGACTGGGTGATATAAAGACCTTGCCAGAATGGGACATGAAAGAGTTGGTTCAAACCAAGACGTTCAGTATGAAGCTACGTCCAAATGATCAGCGTCTATGGAAGCTTATCAAGTTTGAGGTAGAACATGGCTTCAACTTATGAAAGCCACACAAGCCAAAACAATGACAAAGATTGATCCAGTTACTCAAGAGAAAGATGTGACTTTGATTGTGAAAAGGCCACGCGTTATGAAGAATATGCCTTTGAAGAAAATGGAACAAGGTTTTTACAAGATCTTCAATTGGTGGCATTATGATTCGAGTACTGGAGAGGCTGTTATTTGTGTAGAGCCTGACGAAGGATCATGGGATATGTCTAAGGATCTTTCGGAAACCGTGATCATGCAAAAGAGAATTTATGGGCTATGGCATGCAATCAGAGTATTGGATCCTATGTGGTTGGTCAACTGCTCAGAGAAAGATATTGAACGCATGTTCTTCATCAAAATCAGTTATGAAGATAAAGACAAGGAGCAGGCCATGCAGTTCCAGAATATTCTGAATGTTTGTTACGCTAACAACTTTAATTCAGGTAAAGAATGGAAAACTTCATGGAGAAAGCTTGAAGATACAGAGCAAAAAAAGAAAGATCAAAATGAAGAAAGGATTGAAGCTCGTCGAAAGCTGGCCACCCGTGAAAGATTCAAGTTCGGGAATACTTACAACCGACCTCCTCCTATAGATCAAATGCCCATTGCTTCAGAGGAGCGTCGAAGGCCACACAAGACATTTTTCGGATGATTTAAGCAAACGTGTTTAAAGTTTTTGAAGAAAAAGCTTTGAAGACTGTCCAAGACTGCGGCAACATCCAAGGGGGAGTCTGTTGGTGCACATATATCTATTGCCTACGTCTAGGATGAGTCTATTGTATAGTTAGGGTTTCGCAGTGTCAAAAGTTTAGTTTTGAAAGTTTTGTATAACTGATAGAATTTTCCCACGAAAATTGTAAGGATTTTCGCACGAAAGTTGTAAGGATTTTCGCACGAAAATTTCGTACGAAAATCCCAAGTCCTAGTCCTTAGTTGTTGTCAAATCTTGCCTATAAATAGGTGACTTAGGATGTTTTTCTAGGAAAGCTGTTTTTTGAGATCAAAGGCGAAGCCCTGCTCGAGTCTATAATTGTTTCAACGTTAATCAATATACAGACAGTTTAAATAGTAATCATCGCTTGTTCTTTGTTTGTTCAATCAGCTAACAATGAATTCCGCCTCTGTTAGCTGAGCAAGTCTGACTGGAAGCTCACAAGTTGGGTCCGATCCTAAGCTTTCACACATGCACAATTATACAAAGGAAGATTTGGCTAAATTGATCGAAATTGATGCTGAAACTTTTGAATTTGACTTTGAAGAGGATGTGTTGAATGTTACACATTTGAGCCAAATGATTATCACTACGTTAGAAGATTTGAAGCTGATGAATACAATAGAGTGATTGTTGAAGATTGGTCTTCTGATGATGAAACAGATCAAACTGCGAAGTACGTCGGTCCTAATTCAGATAGTTTTCCAACATTTGAGGAGATGTACAAGCAACTAGATGAAGACATGTTGAAAGAAAAGATAGAGGAATCAGTTCGTGAAGGTAAAGTTCCAAAGCCTTTGACGAAAGAGGAAATAACTCAATCGAAGAAATCTTGGTTTAAAGATATGCCGCGCGAATGTAAGTTTCGACGTCCTCTAGCATTATTTACCAGAGACAAAGACGTGTCATTGGGGGATATTCTCAGTTGGGGTTGGTTTAAAGAGTTGAACGTATATGCAATCAAAAGGGAATTTAGAGTGCAATACTTCAAGTATCTTGCTGATTTCAAGACTCTACCTTATTGGGATGTTGAGGAGCTGGTTCAGACCGTGAATGTTACATATCAGATGAAGTTCATTGATCAGTTGTTATAGAAGATGATCAAGTATGAAGCGGTAAAAGGATTTAACTATTGGAAGCCATTCATTCCAGATCGTCGAATCAAAACAGATAAAAAGACAGAGGAAAAAGACATAACTTTGATAATGAAGTGACCTACAGCTATGAGAAACATGCCGTTGATGCTGATTGAGCAAAATTTCTATCCAGTGTTCAAGTGGTGGCATATAGATCCAACTACTTGTGAAACTGTTATTGTGTTACGGTTCGAAGAACACTTGGATATTACGAATGAAAGGGTTGAAATATTGGGATTTAAGGGCATGAAAGGATTGTGGAGAACGATCAGGATTCTAGATCCAATGTGGCTTGTTAACTGTTCGAGAGAAGATATTAAAACCTTGTTCTACAGCAAGATAGTATTCGAGGAACGTGAAAAGGAACAAGCTATGCAACATTAAAGAGTTGTGAATGTTTGCTATGTGCATGAAGTAAATTCAGGAAAGATGTGGCAGACAAGCTGGAGGGATCTAGAACGGGTTGAGTTTTTAAAAGAAGAAAAGCATCTTGAAGCTATTCATGAGAAAGGTAGAATGGCAAGTGTTAGAAGATTTCAATTTATGAACAAAGTGCCTCCTACAGACCAGACGCCAGATCCTAAACAAGAACGACAAAGGAAGACTTACAAGAACTTCTTCGGTCGTGTGTGTTAATGTTTATTTGAAGACAGAGTTTTTTGAAGACTGATACAAGACGAAGACGATATCCAAGGGGGAGTCTGTTGGTGCATAATGTCTATGTCTTAGTCTTATATCGAGTTTGTATAGAATATAGTTGTATAGGCTAGCAGAAAGATGTATTTATGTAATATAGAGTCAAGTTCGCCCATATGTGTCATGTAATGACAAGTTCGGCCGAACTTGCTAAGGTAAGTTCGCGCGAACTTAGCTCCTTCTCTGGCGAACTTGTACTTCTATAAATAGCTAGCTTGTGTCTCTCATTTGTAACTTTGGCATCTCTGAGGCGAAGCTTTGTCAATTTGGATTCTTGACGTTTAATCAATAAAATTGACATTTAATTGATTAATTCTTGTCTATTGGTAAACTTGTCATAATATTTCCGCTATTATGGACAATAGATATCAAATTTAGGTTCCTAAGCATCGAGGATCGGTCATAGACCTGAATTAATGACTAGCTCCACAGACGGATGGTTTCAAAATTACCAAGGAAATCTGATGATAATTTTTGGTGGCCATTATTTTTAGTCTTCAAGCGGATGAATCATTCTTCTCTTTGGACTAACCGCCGTTGGATGATGATGTTTGGTGATTAAGTGGCGTTGGTCTACCGGAGATAGCTATATATCTAGCATTGTGACTGAAGAGGAAGAATGTGATTTTGGTCACGGACGTATGTTTCCCAGATTCGATGCATTACCAGGTTATTTGTTTCCGATGAAGATTTGCTTATTGAGCAGATTACCGATTTGCTAATCAAATCTTTCTGAAGGGTGCTTAACTGCGATTACGGAAATCAGGATTTTGGATTTTCGAGGGTATTCGTTTGATTTGAAGTTTTCAGATGCAGTGATTCGAAGTTTCTATCAATTGCCGGTTGAGTTTTTGATACTTTAGGAGTGTGCGGAATAAACTCTCGATGCTCAACGCTTATCAAGAAACTGAACTCGGATGCGGTTATCGTTGAAATGGAGAAGCTGCTGCATTGATTAGCTTCGAGTTGATGGTTATTCGAGAAAATTTGTCGGTCAAGTAAATCAGAGGAGTCGGAAACCACGCAACCAAAGATCTGAACTGGAGATTTCAGCGGTACTCAAAGTTGTTAATGCAAACCCGGATAATCAATTAAGGGGGAATCTGTTGACGCGTTTCGACGACATCGGCAGACACCTTGATTGAAGTTGCAGAATATTCAAACATGGCTCAAAGTTTTGAAGTGCAAGATCAAGCTTCTACAGTAATGAACAAGGAGGAATCTGTTGATGCACTATTGTGTTCGTCACTTGTCGAATAGGCTAGATTGAGAGTATGTTGAATAGTGTATAGATTAGAATCGAACACACGACCAAAATACAGAGTTTTTAGTGTAAAAGGGAACAAGTTCACTCGAACTTGACCTGTGTAGGTCAAGTTCGCTCGAACTTGACATGTGGCAAGCAAGTTCGGCCGAACTTGTCATATGAAAGACAAGTTCGCCCGAACTTGACCTCATATGCACATGTTAAGCGAACATGGTTGTTTCCTAATAAATAGGTGGTGTGTGTTCATTTGTCATTTCAGTTTTTGCCATCCCTACATGGAGGTGCTGCCGGATTCTCTCCAGGAACTCTGGCAGCTGGACTTTAAAGATGTATACTCTTTCGGTATGAATGAAGACTTCCGCTGCATTCTGTTTCTACTCTAATCTTAGTAAAATTCTACCGAAATTGTTATATACGTTTACGCATTAACTTCCATCTAGAACCGCCTGATCACGGACCTTCATTAAGAATGATTAACTTTTCATCAAGGGAGTTTGAGTATTTGGGGAGCTTAGGTTACCCAAATTTGAGTTTCCATTTTCACCGTCTGGAATTCTCCCGAATTGTCTTAGGACACATCCATAGTGCCCAATTTGCCCGGGAATCTCCCGGAATACTCCCGGTGTTCTGATTATAGTATATGTCGGATTGGGTCAGTTCCCGGTTCCGGCAGGTTCGTTATACGGTAAACCGTCGAAATTGATTTAAAATAATCTATTTTTAATTCCATAAATTCCCATTTAATCCATAATTTATATAAAAATCTTTAAATTTTTATCTAAATCAGTAAAAATCTGTAGATTGTGGGAAAACTTTCTGGGAATTTATTTTGGTATTATACTTATTTAAATAAATTATTTATAGAACTATTTTTAACCACATAATTAAAACTAAATACCATCAGTACTTCAAAAGTTCCAAAAAAATTCCAGAACACCTTTTAAATGTCCAGGAACTTCTCACAGAATTTTGAGATTTTTCTGATTTCGTTTCGGTGCGTTCCCGGCTACTGAAAACTCGCAAAAACACGGATTTTTAACCAAAATCAAAACTCAACCAATGGACTCCGAATTTTCCCAGAACATTCCCCATATGTTCCTTAGTGTCCCTGTTAAATTTGGTAATTTATTGAATTGGTTTGATAATGTTTTCGAAATTTTTTCTGTAAAACAGTTAAAAATTCACCAAAAATCGTAGGAAATTCCACAAATTCTAAACTTTTACATGGACCTTCCTGATAATACCCTACATCAACACACCAAATTTCATTTTAATCCAAGCTTCACGGACCAAGTTATAGCTAAAGAAAGATTCTACCTATGCTAGTTTCAATTTTCGTATGATATACCTAGCGAAAGTTTCGATTCCAAGCACTTCTTGTGAGTCCAGAAGTGGGTGGGTGCTATATTCAGTACCTACACATGAAGTACAACCCAAACATGCTAGAACTTAGATCAATCAAGCTTTGTTTCATTGTTTTTCGGTTATTCGAATAGTTATGTGATTTTTGTCGAATAGGTGTTGATTAGGGTATCAAAACCCAAAGATTTGTAACCATGGCTGCCATATAACCCCAGGGAATTCCCATGGTGTTCTTATTCAGCCCCTAAACTTGTTTAAACCTTCAAAATTCATGGATTAAAAAGGTTTTTCCTGACCTAAACCATGTTTATGAAATCAAGTTAATACCTTTGATTTGAGACTTGTTCTTGATGAAGATCAGCTAAAGGAAAGGTTTTGGTGCAGGGAATTTGAAGGAATGAAGTAATTTAAAAGAAATTAAGGAATTTAAAAGAAAAAAAAATATATTAAATATGGGGGTACCCCTACCCCATTTGGGGCCACCTCGTGCTTCGTAATACGCGTTAAAAGATGATGTTTATATTCCGTGTTGTGTTTAGGTTCGTTTTCGGGTCCGGAAGCGTTCTCGATTTGCGCAACAGGCTCCGTTTTTCGCGTTCCTACTGTCAAAAGACTCGGTTTTTAAAAATTGGGCATAACCGTCTCAAAATCCGAGCATGGTTACTTTTAATCATAAAAGTCTCGTATGACGTTCGTTTAAGTGTTTATAAGCTTGAACGATCGTTTCTTGCACATTTGGTTGCCTTATGTTATGCCCGGAACGAAGGCGTTTCCCCAACTGGGAGCTGCTTCGTTTTGCGTTCCCAGGCTTTGATTATTTTCAAACCTTATGTTATAGTCTATGACACAAAACTAAGTTGCATCGTTGGTCCTTAATAGTGTCATGTCAACCATGACGTGCTTTTGGATTCTTCCGGGACATTATAGATATCGCTTAGCATAGCACACAAGTCATGCGTGTTTACTAATACTTATTCCCAGAGTCGTCAGTTCATTCACTACTTTGTCTTGTCATGTAGGTGACGCATAATGTCACTGTAATGTTTTTATTAATTACTATACATATACTCCCATTATAGTCGGTGTATCATTTTCCAGAATTCGTATCATCACACATAATCACATCAATATCACGATATACATACGACGTCCGGTTACCACAGAACCAATCAATGTTTACCGGGATTTTTCACAATTGTCACAGTCTCCCCCAGTTAAAAGAATTTCGTCCTAAAAATTCTGTTTAGTAATCCATTGGAAAGCTTCGTATTTATATTCGTGTCAGTCCTCTGACAGACAAGTATGTTTTCGCTTTTCGTTTAGTATCATCATCGTACGGAGATGATAATTGTGCTACATGGTAGTAGTGTAATTTGTGCATCCACAATTCCTATGTATTGTTAAGAGTAAAGCCTGTCATCACTTCCAATCTGAAAGTGAGAGTGTTGTTGGACTCATAGTAGGATATGAGTTTCGTATTCAGCTTATTGCTGACTACAATTATTACGTTTTCTTTGCATTCATTATCTTCACCATTCATACACCATATGTTTCAATTGCGATTTCGTTAAATAGTTATTGAACACCCCCTATAAAGGAGGAGTATGGGTACTCTCCCAAGGTTCGTTGCGAACATTGCAATAATGAGCACCATGCTCCACATGTTTGTGTTAAGGGAATAAATTTGGTCTTACCGAGTGGTGCACGCCAATCTTCCCTTGTTGTCGCGTACGTGAGTATCTTCGGCTAATACTAACTTACCACGAGAGTCCTTACTCTATGGTAGAGAAAGAGAAAGGCTTTTACGAGCCTACGGTTGCCATAAGGCAAGCATGAGTAACAACGAATCTGCACCCTCACATCAGCAGGGTGCCCGAACTACTCACCAGTAGTCTAATCACGTCGTAAGGATATGGAACTTATACAGTAAATTCCTGTTTGCATTAAGTTTTGGGAGCTTGGCTCCAGCTGTTGTACAACTATCTGTGTCTTTTTCCAAATGAAACAACTTAGTAACTTCGATGAAATCGATGTGATTCTCCGAGAGATATCATATAAAAATTCCCATATACCGGGAATGATAGGGTGTGCGTCCAATACGGTTTTAATTCCAGTAGCAGCACATCTAGAATGTTACTATATCACGTGGAAATGCTTAAGGCGTGATGAGTGTCTAACGATCACAAGTATCACTATGAGGCCCCTACACATGGGATCGGCATTGATCGTAGACGTACGGGTAATTTGGTAAAAGATGACTAAGTAAGGAGTCATCGAATCAAGGTTCCTCATTGACGGAGTACCCTTCACAGGGTGGGAACATAGCCACGCTCGACTATCATTTAATAAGGATGTCGTTAATGGAGACAATGAGAAGTAATCATTTCCCATGATGTTCTTGAAAGATTACCTAATGCACAGGCGAATATAACCCATACTAGTCACAAGGTGGTTAATCACCACTTGACCATCTCGGTCTCGTGGTTTTTTCGAGTCAAGTTTGGACTTGGTAAGATCTGAACTGTATATGAGTATAAAAAGATATAATGCCTTCCCATCTTGGCACCTCCGCCAACTGAATCACCGCTTAAACGTAAGGGTTTCATCGAATTCGTCCATGTCAAACCATCTTGGTTTAGATTTGGAAATTCGTGTGGTTTTATGAAACCATGGGCTGAAGCCCGAATTCATAGTCACCCTAGTCAGATAGGGACAATTGACCACTAAATCTGATTTTTCTCATTAGTCTCATATTCGTAATAATGTAAACAAGAAATGAAGACCCGGCCCCCGGGTTGGTCGAGACTAGGCTTGTTGAGTTTCTCGACCCCTTGGTCGTAGGATTAGTCAGTTCTATTTCCCAATAGGGCACAGAAGGTATATGTGCTGCTGGGAAATGTAATAACATAGATCCACAATCGCTCGACAATCTCTTGAAATAACAAAAGCAATTTCAAGGAGGCTGAATGAAAATCGTAATCAATCGAGGTAAGCCTAGCACTCTGACGGCTAGGACAGAATAAAGGTTATGAATGCCATTTCACATCCGGTCGGTGCATCCAACCAAGCAACGATCTATACTTTGGTCATTTAGTTTGACTTAGTATCGAACATCAGGTTATTTACAATTCGTAGCCTCTCCATATTTGAATAGTATTGTAACACCCCAAAAACGTCGCAGCGGAAATACAAATGTAATGGTGATGGAAGTTGGTGCCTATAAATATCTTAGTGGACGACGCATCGTTAATTTGGACATATTACTTAATTAAAACATTGTTTCCAAATTTAAACATAAACCACAACCATAAGATAGTTAAGTTGTCTTGATCCTTATGGATCTTAATACAGTCGGTCCCAAATAAGTTTTATAAGTGTCCAAAGTTTATTATTAAACAAACATGCATCACAACCACAAGATACGCCATAATTCCCGAAGCCATGCTCAAGTACCTGAAGAACACGTTAAAATCAAGTGTCAACACAAAGGTGGGTGAGCTCACATATTCAAATTTAAAATAATTTGATCCAAGGAAAAACTTTCTAATTATGTGTTTAAATCAAAACATTGAAATAATAGTTTCGAAAGTTTATTTATTTCCTTAATAAAACGCCAATGGCAAGTCATCGTAAGCATTCCTTCTTTATAAGGATCTTAATATATTTCGACATTTTCCCATGGTTTGCAAATATTAAATTTTTTAACATCCATTTGTTCAGATTTGTAAGTTTGCAAGACATTACAAGCTATATAATAACATTAAGGGTATAATCAACGCTAGACAATAACAGAATATAAATTTGCCGCTTGACATGACATGGAGCTACCGGTCGCGACGGGTTGTCAACCCGATAGATCTATTAACAATTCCACGCAATCCATATTAATGATTAAATGGCTAAGTTCGCGCAAAGTGCCCGCAATGGTCACCCAAGGTGCCAACCTTATAAACAATATATATATCTTACTAAAATGATAAAATTTATTATAACACGTTGTACGAATCCCCGACGTCCCCACCGAAACGAAAGCCTAATCCCGATACTCACTCTCTTGAGACCGGGCTAATTCGTTACAACTTTAGATTTAAACATTTTAAATCCACACGGTCGTTCTATCCCATAACGCTGTAAAATCCTCGTTTCATCCCCGAAACACATATATCATTATTCCAAAATCCGTTTCATCCCGAAACATATTTATATCCAAAACCATGTTTTTCTCCAAAAACATATCACATCATTTCCAAATCATATTTTCCACGAAAATATATTTATAATTTAATCAAAGGCATATGTTATACGAAAACGTATACTTATCGTTTTAAGGCGTGTTCTTCCCCCAAAACGTATAGTAAAACAATAAAAAGAGGGGTTTAGTGACACTCACCTTTGGGTGCGTATTTAAAATATCGCGATCCCACAATTTGTTTCTACACGTCCTAACATACGTAGGCGCGATTTAATAATCAATATATTATAAAATTTCTAAGTTTCTCCACTACTTAGAATTTTCACAAAACTTTGAGATTTTCTCGAAAAGTCATTATTTTTTATTATGTTGGCATAATAATATATATATGAGTTCATATATATATATATATATATATATATATATATATATATATATATATATATTGTACTTTAAGATTTTGCACCTGAACGACTTTATTGGTAAATTTAATGTTATACCTGTTAACATTCCCGTTTATACGTACTATATCTATGATTTGCGCGTCGTAATATATATACATAAACGTGCACATAAACACAATATCATAACACACAAATCTCGTTAACTTATACACTTTATCATTTTTAAAGCATGCATACATGAAATAACTTATTAAGTTAACGTATGTATCAATTTTCATGCTCGACAAATAAGTTACACATTTAACGCGATTTTACCGATTCTACCGTTTTAAACATACAAGCGTACATGCATAGTCTTAATTTCCGCTATCATGTCAACACTTAACATATTATCATATTCACATATTTAAATCACATAACACATTTAAACACATAAGGTTCACCGATGAACAATCCATTCTAGTGTACATTGAAAATGAGTATTTTAGTGATTCGGTAATGTTTTCGGGTGTCGGAAGTCACATATGACCAACCAAAACCAAATAATATTAATATAAGTTAATACACTTATATTATATAAAAAATATAAGTTTATTTACTGAGCTAAAACAGTTTCATAAAAACCCTACCGTTTTTACCACATAGTTTTGCGTCAAACGTTACCATAACCATCCGAACTCGAAACGAATTCATATTTTAACACAATACATGTTATATACCGAATAAAATGATGGTTATAATCATATTAGTGCAGTTTTTGTGTAAGGCACATAAACCATGTGGTCTCATGTATTTTACAACACTTTTAAGCATATAGTACAACATGCAAAGATAGTAAACTTTATGTCAAAGTTCCGTGCTATTTTTACACTTCAAATAACTTTATTTTTATGCTTTATAATCTGATCTAAAATCATTTTTATCATAACATCATTTATTCATTTTTTATGTGCATACACCCACATGCATGTCCATGTACAAGCTCCTAAAGCATCCATAACATATCTTCATCAACATGCATGTATTCATATGCATCAATATCATATTTATTTAATGTTCATTTATTCAAGAAAATCATCTTCGTATGACCATCATCATATTAATCATTTTCATTAAATGCAAGATATATATTCTTTCACATTTAATCCATCAACCTTAAAACAACATATGCATCTATACACATATATATATACATACGACATATATACATACACACATGAACTTCCATAAGTTCACTTTTCATCGTATACTTTTCAAATCACAAAACCCTTTTTAGAACATTCTCTTATGATAACTTTTGATGCATGCATGAACTTCAATCTTTCAAGAATCATTTAACAAAATTTCAAAACACAATCATATATACACACACTCATACCCACGGCCCTACATACATACACATGCTTATCCATTTTCATTTTCTTTGAAAACCCATTTGATATGGTTTTTAAATTAGTTTTTATATTCAAGAACTAGAGAAACTTCCATCACCATCAAAACTCATCAAGAATCAAGAACAAAGTTTTTAAAGTAATTTTAAACCTTCTTGTTTTGATGGGTTTTTAACGAAGTATGATGGTATGGAACTTGCTTCTTGTTTGGAAACACCTTTGAACCTTCAAAACTACTTGCAATCTCTTTGAAAATGTCTTTGATCTTCAAGCAGAAGCTTGACACTTCAAAAATGGTGGTGTGTGTGTTTCGAAAGATTGTGTAGATTTTGGAAGATTTTAAAGTTGTAATCATCATATGCATGTCCCCATATCCAACAAGTGGAAGAGAGAGAGGAGAATGATGAGTTTAGGGCTGCCACCTTGTCCCTGCACACACATATATCCGCATACATGCATATATATTTCATATATATGCTTAAAACTCGTATTTTACTGGATACCGGGCGTTTTATCTAGCGTTTTAGCGCGTTTTAAATTATTTTCAACGCACTATATAAATAAACACACCAAAATATTACTAATAAATATTTTATTTGTCTGGACCAGTTACTTTGTCGGTAATTGGCAGTATACGCGCTGCGTTGCGAAGTACACGCTTAAATTCGCAAAATAGGGATTTTAAGCGTTTTAATTTATTTTTATCATTCTATAAAAATAAACTTTTCAAATTATTACTATAATGATTATTGGTTGCCCTGAACTGGCTGTGTTGATAGTATTTTGTCAGATACGCATAGTATCGCGCAGTACGCGCTTAAACTTGAAAAATAGAGTTTCTTAGCGTTTTAAATAATTTTTCCTCATGATTATGATTAAACATATTATTTCTCTCATAACGGACTATTTTTGGGATTTTAACATTATTCGGCGGTCACCGACATTCGTTTCGCATTTTAACCGTTACGCGATAATCGTTTATCTTAATATTGCCAACGTATTTTTTTCAAACTTTGGATTTACCAACACATTAAGTACCATATATAAACATCATATATAATCAAATAAGGCCTTTTATTCATTCATGACACGTGTTACATTTGTACGGGACAGCCTAAATAGCCGGATGTCACAGTCTCCCCCTGTTTAAGGAAGTTCGTCCCCAAAATTCTTACACCACAGGTTTCGTTTTCGCACTAGACTTAAAGAGATGCGAATATTTTCGTTGCATCTGGTCCTTTCGTTCCCATGTGAACTCGGGCCCACGCTTGGAACATTGACCTACTTAATCCGACTCCGTCTAAGCTTCTGAATCTTGTCATCCAGAACTTCAACCGGTTCCTAGATAAATCTCAATTTATCGTCTACTTGAACCTCATCAGGGGGTATAATTAGTGTCTCATCCGATAAACACTTTCTCAAGTTGGAAACATGAAACACGTCATGAACTCTATTCAAATCCTACGACAGCTTAAGCCTATACACGACTGATCCAACTCGAGATGCGATTTCGAAAGGACCTATATACCATGGGCTTAGCTTTCCCCCTTTCTCAAATCTAACAACACCTTTCCAAGGTGACACTTTCAGCAGAACACAATCCCCGACTTGAAACTGCAACGGTTTCCTTCGGTTGTCTGCATAATTTTATGTCGGTCGGCGGTAGCTTTCAACCTTTCCTTAATCTGGACAACCTTGTCGGTGGTTTCCTAGATAAGCTCAGGTCTGGTTAGTTGCCTTTCGCCAACTTCAGCCCAGCACAAGGGCGATCGACATTTCCTTCAAACGGAGCGGCTTTGATACTAGCGTGGTAACTATTGTTGTAAGAAAACTCTGCCAACGGCAAATGAGTATCCCAACTTCCACCAAAATCAATCACGCACGCTCTCAACATATCCCCTAACGTCTGAATGGTTCTTTCACTCTGACCATCCGTTTGAGGATGATACGTAGTACTCATGTCCAAACAAGAACCCAACGACTCCTAAAGAGATTGCCAAAATCTGGAGTCAAATCGTCCATCTCTATCGGAGATAATTGACACTGGCACTCCATGTCGGGCTACAATTTCGTCAAGATACAACTGCGATATCTTCTCTGTCTTGTCTGTTTCCTTAATGGCTAGAAAATGAGCAGACTTCGTTAATCGATCCACAATTACCCATATGGTGTCATGTCCACATGACATACGGGGTAATTTGGTGATAAAGTCCATAGCAAGATGCTCCCACTTCCATTTAGGAATCTCTGGTTGCTGCAGAAGCCCCGACGACCTCGGATGTTCAGCCTTAACCTTTGAGCATGTCAGACATATACTTACATACACCGCAATATCTCTCTTCATATTCTGCCACCAATATAACTCCTTTATATCCTGATACATTTTGGTAGAACCTGGGTGAATCAAATATCTGGACTTATGAGCCTCGTTCATAACCAGTTCACATAGGTTACCTCTAAGCGGAACCCAAACTCGGTTCATGAAGTACATTACTTCATCCGCTTTTGGTATCACTTCACATTCCAAACCTCTCAAACCTTCTCTACTCAGGTTCTCATCTTTCAAAGCTTCTCGTTGTGCATTACGAATTCGATCGGTCAAACTCGTTTGTATGGTCAAACCCAAAGGATGAACGCGCAGTGGCTTTTCCCGCTCTTTCCTACTGAGCATGTCAGCAACAACATTTGCCTTCCCGGATGATAACGAATATCACACTCATAATCATTGAGTAACTCTACCCAACGCCGCTGTCGCATGTTGAGTTCCTTCTGATAAAAAATATGTTGGAGGCTCTTATGGTCTGTGTAAATCGTACACTTCGTGCCATACAGATAATGTCTCCAAATCTTCAAAGCGAACACAACAGCTCCCAACTCTAAATCATGAGTTGTGTAGTTCTTCTCATGCACTTTCAGTTGTCTGGATGCATAGGCTATCATTTTGTCCTTTTGCATAAGCACGCAACCAAGGCCCAAACGTGATGCATCACAGTATACAACAACACAGTCATTTCCCTCTGGCAGGGATAGGATTGGTGCACTACACAACTTTTCCTTCGACGTCCGAAAAGCTTCCTCCTGCTTTTCTGTCCAATCAAACTTCTTGTCCTTCTGGGTCAATAACGTTAATGGCTGCGCTATTCTGGAGAAATTCTCAATGAATCTTCTATAATACCCAGCAAGTCCTAAGAATTGTCGCAACTTTGATGGAGTCTTTGGCGCTTCCCAATTCTTAATCAGCTCAATCTTCGACGGGTCCACATGTATACCTTTCTCATTTATGACATGACCGAGGAAATGCAACTCTCGAATCCAAAATTCACATTTAGAGAACTTTCTTTCTTCAACAGCTCCAGAATCATCTTCAATTGTTGCTCATGATCTTCTTTGGTTCGCGAATAGATTAGTATATGGTCTATGAATACTATCACGAATTTATCCAAATAGGGTTTGCATACCCTGTTCATGAGATCCATGAACACTGCAGGCGCATTAGTCAAGCCAAAAGGCATGACTAAGAACTCATAATGGCCGTAACATGTTCTAAAAGCAGTCTTCGGAACATCTTCCTCAGCAATCTTCAATTGGTGATAACCTGAACGTAGGTCTGTCTTCGAGTAGTAGCTTGATCCTTGAAGCTGGTCGAATAAATCGTCAATTCTTGGTAACGGGTACTGATTCTTGATAGTCAGCTTGTTCAACTCTCCGTAATCAATACACATTCTGAAGGAACCATATTTCTTCTTCGCGAACAACACAGGCGCTCCCCAAGGCGAAAAGCTTGGACGTATGAAACCTTTGTCTAATAGTTTTTGAAGCTGATTTGACAATTCTTTCATTTAAGACGGCGCTAATCTATAAGGAGATTTTGCAATCGCTGCAGCACCAGGTACAAGATCAATCTTAAACTCAATCTGTCTCGCAGGGGGTAATCCAGGCAAGTCTTCAGGGAAAACTTCCGGATAATCACGAACTACAGGAATTTCTTCAATCTTCCCACTTTTGGCATTCGTATCCACTACGTTAACCAAGAACGCAGGATAGCCCTTACGCAACATCTTGTGCATGTTCATAAGACTAACCACTTTTGATACTCGACTCGATTGGTCATTGTGAACAACTAAACCTTCACCACCACCAGGACGAGGTATCCGCACTTGTTTCTCCAAACAAATGATCTCAGCTCCGTTCTTGGATAGCCAATCCATCCCAACGACTACATCAAAACTACCCAGCTCTACTGGTAGTAAATCGATACTAAAACTATGATCACATAACCGAATTCTACAACCGTGAATAACTTCGCTAGTCTCTATCAATTTTCCATTTGCTAATTCTATCGATTACTTTTTACTTAGCTTACTTGTTTGAGAACACAGAAACGGTTCAAAGTTTTTCAAAGCAAAACTCAAGTCAGAACCAGTATCAAATAGTATAAACGCAGAATGGTCATTGATTAGGAACGTACCGGTAACAATTGCAGGATCATCACATGCCTTCCTAGCATTCAGCTCAAAAGCTCTGCCCCTAGCACCCTGATTCTTCAACGATGGACAATTTCGCTTGATATGTCCTTGCTTTCAACATTCGAAGCAACCCTCAAGCTTGACTCCATCTGCGGTGCTTTTGGCATAGCACTCACGCGTCGCGTGTCTAGATCGACCACACCTGGTACATTTTCGCTACTCATCACCATGAGTCTTCCTTACTGAATCACTTCCGCCATCCCTGGCATTATCCTTCCTTGAATCACTAGCACTAGCCACATATGCTTTCCCCGAATCGCGTTTCTTCTCACACTTCACATCGGAATCTTTCCTCGAGCTCTCAGATCTTCGCTTCCACGAATCCCCAGATCTAGACTCAGCATGCTTCGATTGTTCAGATTTCTCATCTGCCTTGACCTTTCCAGACGAATTCCCAGTCTCCTCTTTCCTGTTAAAGTTACGTTTGCGAGCAGCATCATCCGCTAATGATTTCACTAGAGTAGTAGCTTCTAGATAGGTAATGGGCTTCGCTGACGTAACCATACTACGAATTTGTGGCGACAATCCCCAGATATACCTTTCTACCTTAACGTACTCAGGAGTGACCATCCGTGGAACCGGTCTAGCCAAATCATTGAACTGAGACGTATATGCTCTGACATTCAGACCTTCCATGGTCATATTCCAGAATTCAGTCTCAATCTTTTGCATCTCACTTCGCGGGCAGTATTCCTTTAGAAGCATCTCTTTTAGTTCATTCCAGGTAAGACCGTCAGCCGCATCTTCGCCCAAAACTTGAACTTGAGTGTTCCATCAGGATAAAGCTTCGTCTAGAATTGAACATGAAACATATCTAACCCTCTGATCAGCCGCACAACCGCTGATGGCCATCACCGACTCCATCTTTTCGATTCATCTGGTGATTTCAAGAGGCCCTTCAGCACCGATAAATGATCGTGGGTTACAGCCCTGAAATGTTTTATACGTACATCCATGCACTGTTCACAAGGTTAATGAAAATCAAGATTACTCTCTGATTATGTCATAACACAGGAACTACTAAAACTTTTATGATCATTATATTACCTTGCGGGTTTCCGATCTGTATACCACCATCACCATGCCTAGGAGCACCACGTCCACGTCCTTGCCCAATATTTTGGTTAGCTTCACGCTGTTCTAAGGCAGTATTAACCTGTTGGGCTATGAGTTGTGCCAACTCTTTTGGGGTGGTAAGTAGTCCAGTACCCTGTCTTGCTTTTGGCGGCATCCTGTCGTTTCTATTATTGCAATAATAATATCAACATAAGACATTGCTTAAATATTTCAATCATTAAATAATAGTGGACTAAACAATACACATGCATCCACATAATAATGAGAATAATTTAACCAAAAGAGAACCCATATCATTGATATTTATCACGGAAATTACAAAGCTTGTTCATAGTACAACAACTAACCAAAATTTGGTGTGACATAATCAACCACCAACAGCAAGTCTTGATGAAATTTCCTCCTAAATATCCAAAAATTTGGCATGCAAGCCAATATAAGGGTTTATCGAAGTGAAGTACAAAACAAACAAACAACACAAATGACAAACAACTATCATTTCTTCATGCCAACAAACTCTAGAAGCTTCCTCACAAGCTCCTCCAGTGCATCTGATCCATTGCACTGTCATCCAAGTCCTTAAGCTTATCAAACAGTCCATTTGCCCTTCTAGATCCTTCACTTTTGCCCTGATCGCCTCCAGATCTCCGCGTATGGCCCCCAACTGACGGTCGTAGTGAGAACATCCGTTAACCCACACTCCTTTCTGCTTCCTCGAAGCAGATGCAGTCTCAGCTCTGGAAGTTGAAGCGATGTCTCCAGCTGGTCGTATCCTCTTCCTACGTCGAAAGTATACTAAAAGGGATGCAGAAGGAGCGCGTGACTCGATCGACGGAAATGACGACTCGGTAACAACAGGTGGAGGGATCTTAGTAGTGGGCTCAGCAACGACAGTAGATGAGACGACCAATTGCTCTAATGGCTGAGCCCTAACAACGGTAGCATCTACTGCTAGTGCGACAGTATAAGATCCTCCGATCAACGGAACACTTCTATCCACATCATCGATAACAGGCACGGTATCTGATGATTGCCCGATCTCATAAATCGAGGGTGGAGCATCATCATCATCGTCTTCGATCCAACCGTTGCTTGTAAAAGCATAACGGGGGTCAACTTGGCTTACGAACGCAACAGGGTTAACATGGAAGGACGAAGCGAATCCGGCCGCATCAACAAACTGTGGAATCGTAGGGGTACCTCTGGTAATACGGATCAAGGTGAAGTCTCGAATTCTTACTCGCTCTTAGAGTCAGTAATATCGATGACCTCGTGCTCGTGCGACATCTGTGACATACATATAACCGTACAAAGTAAGTGTGTGTTTAAACGAAAAATAACACATAAGGCCCAAATAAACAAATTAACACGTATGCACAATAACACGCAATGGTTCTCATACATGATAAAAATACATGTTTATTTAAAAATTTTGGCTTCGCGAATTTTGGACTTATATCTCAAAATTCTTTGGTTGAAGTCTAGAGTTTTCCCCTGAAAACATCAAGTTCGCTAACAACCATTGGCCCTGATACCAACTTCTGTAACACCCGAAAAACGTCGCAGCGGAAATACAAACCTAATGGTGACGGAAGTTGGTGCCCATAAATATCTTAGTGGATGATGCATCGTTAATTTGGACATATTACTTAATTAAAACATTGTTTCCAAATTTAAACACAAACCATAACCATAACATAGTTAAGTTGGCTTGATCCTTATGGATCTTAATACAGTCGGTCCCAAATAAGTTTTAAAAGTGTCCAAAGTTTATTATTAAACAAACATGCATCACAACCACAAGATATGCCATAATTCCCGAAGCTATGCTCAAGTACCTGAAGAACACGTTAAAATCAAGTGTCAACACAAAGGAGGGTGAGCTCACATATTCAAATTTAAAATAATTTAATCCAAGGAAAAACTTTCTAATTATGTGTTTAAAATCAAAACATCCAAATAATATTTTCGAAAGTTTATTTATTTCCTTAATAAAACGCCAATGGTCAGTCATCGTAAGCATTCCTTCTTTATAAGGATCTTAAGATATTTCGACATTTTCCCAAGGTTTTCACATATTAATTTTTTAACATCCATTTGTTCAGATTGATAAGTTTGCAAGACATTACAATCTATATATTAACATTAAGGGTATAATCAATGCTAGACAATAAAAGAATATAAATTCGTCGCCTGACATGACACGGAGCTACCGGTCACGACGGGGTTGTCAACCCGATAGATCTATCAACAATTCCACGCAATCCATTAAATGGCTAAGTTTGCGCAAAGTGCCCGCAATGGGTCACCCAAGGTTCCAACCTTATGAACAATATATATGTCTTGCTAAAATGATAAAATTTAATATAACACATTGTACGAATCCCTGACGTCCCCACCGAAACGTAAGCCTGATCCTGATACTCACTCTCTTGAGACCGGGCCAATTCGTTACAACTTTAGATTTAAACATTTTAAATCCACACGGTCGTTCTATCCCATAACGCCGTAAAATCCCCGTTTCATCCCCGAAACGCATATATCATTATTCCAAAATCTGTTTCATCCCGAAACATATTTATATCCAAAACCATGTTTTTCTCCAAAAACGTATCACATAATTTCCAAATCATATTTTCTATGAAAATATATTTATAATTTAATCAAAGGCATATTTTATACGATAACGTATACTTATCCTTTTAAGGCGTGTTCTTCCCCCAAAACATATACTAAAACAATAAAAAGAGAGGGTTTAGTGACACTCACCTTTGGGTGCGTATTTAAAATAGCGCGGTCCCAAAATTTGTTTCTACACGTCCTAACATACGTAGGCATGATTTAATAATCAATATATTATAAAATTCCTAAGTTTCTCCAATACTTAGAATTTTCACATAACTTTGATATTTTCTCGAAAAGTCATTATTTTTTATTATGTTGGCATATTAATATATATATGAGTTCATATATATATATTTTTTAAGATTTTGCGACTTGAATGACTTTATTGGTGACCTTAATGTTATACCTGTTAACTCTCCCATTTATACATACTATATATCTACGATTTGCGCGTCGTAATATATATACATAAACGTGCACATACACACAATATCATAACACGCGAAATCTCGTTAACTTATACACTTTATCATTTTTAAAGCATGTATACATGAAATAACTTATTAAGTTAACCTATGTATCAATTTTCATGCTCGACAAATAAGTTACACATTTAATGCGATTTTACCGATTCTACCGTTTTAAACATACAAGGGTACATGCATAGTCTTAATTTCCGCTATCATGTCAACACTTAACATATTATCATATTCACATATTTAAATCACATAGCATATTTAAACACATAAGGTTCACCCATGAACAACCCATTCTAGTGTACATTGAATAATGCGTATTTTAGTGATTCGGTAACGTTTTCGGGTGTCGGAAGTCACATATGACCAACCAAACAACAAAGAATATTAACATAAGTTAATATACTTTATATTATATCAAAAATATTAGTTTTTTTACTGATCTAAAACAGTTTCATAAAAACCCTCATAGAAAGGCGATTTTTACCGTTTTTACCGCATAGTTTTGCGTCAAACGTTATCATAACCATCCGAACTCGAAACGAATTCATATTTTAACACAATACATGTTATATACTGAATAAAATGATGGTTATAATCAGATTAGTGCAGTTTTTGTGTAAGGCACATAAACCATGCGATTTCATGTATTTTACAACACTTTTAAGCACGTAGTACAACATGCAAAGCTAGTAAACTTTATGTCAAAGTTCCATGCAATTTTACACTTCAAATAACATTATTCTTATGCTTTATAATCTGATCTAAAATCATTTTTATCATAACATCATTTATTTATTTTTTTATGTACATACACCCACATGTATGTCCATGTACAAGCTCCTAAAGCATCCATAACATATCTTCATCAACATGCATGTGTTCATATGCATCAATATCATATTTATTCATGTTCACTTATTCAAGAACATCATCTTCATAGGACCATCATCATATAATCATTTCCATTAAATGCAAGATATATATTCTTTCACATTTAATTCATTAACCTCAAAACAACAAATGCATGCATACACATATATATATACATACGACATATATACATACACACATGAACTTCCAAAAGTTCACTTTTCATCATATCCTTTTCAAATCACAAAACCCTTTTTGAACATTCTCTTATCACAACTTTTGATGCAAGCATGAACTTCAATCTTTCAAGAATCATGTTAATCAAGAATCATTTAACAAAATTTCAAAACACAATCATATATACACACACTCATACCCACGACCCTACATACATACACAGATTTATCCATTTTCATTTTCTTTGAAAACCCATTTGATATAGTGTTTATATTCAAGAACTAGAGAAACTTCCATCCTCATCAAAACTCATCAAGAATCAAGAATAAAGTTTTTAAAGTAATATTATACCTTCTTGTTTTTGATGGGTTTTCGGCAAAGTATGATGGTATGGAGCTTGCTTCTTGCATGGAAACACCTTTGAACCTTCAAAACTACTTGAAACCTCTTTGAAAATGCCTTTGATCTTCAAGAACAAGCTTGAAACTTCAAAAATAGTTGTGTGTATGTGTGTTTCGGCCGTGAGTGAGAGAGGAGAGAGAGATAAAGTGTTGTGATCTTTATTCTTGTATTGTGTAGATTTTGGAAGATTTTAAAGTTGTAATCATCATATGCATGTCCCCATATCCAACAAGTGTAGGAGAGAGAGGAGAATGATGAGTTTCGGGCTGCCACATTGTCCCTACACACACATATATATCCGCATACATGCATATATATTTCATATATATGCTTAAAACTGGTATTTTACTGGATACCAGGTGTTTTATCTAGCGTTTTAACTGCGTTTTAACGTGTTTTAAATTATTTTCAACACTCTAAATAAATAAACACACCAAAATATTACTAATCAATATTTTATTTGTCTGGACCAGTTACGTTGTCGGTAATTGGCAGTATACGCGCTGCGTTGCGCAGTACGTGCTTAAATTCGCAAAATAGGGACTTTAAGCATTTTAATTTTTTTTTATCATTCTATAAAAATAAACTTGTCAAATTATTACTATAATGATTATTGGTTGCCCTGAACTGGCTGTGTTGACAATATTTTGTCAGATACGCGTAGTAACGCGCAGTACGCGCTTAAACTCGAAAAATAGAGTTTCTTAGCGTTTTAAATCATTTTTCCTCACGATTATGATTAAATATATTATTTAACTCATAAAAGACTATTTTTGGGATTTTAACATTATTCGGCGGTCACCGACGTTCGTTTCGCATTTTAACGTTACACGATAAGCGTTAATCTTAATATTGCCAACGTAATTTTTCTCAAACTTTGGATTTACCAAAACATCAAGTACCATATATAAACATCCTAAATAATCAAATACGACCTTTTATTCATTCATGACGCGTGTTACATTTGTACAGGACAACCTAAATAGCCGGGTGTCATAAGTATTAGTTGTCATGTCAAAGTCTTATTCCTCCTTTAAGTATATATGACGTGCTTACTAACGGAATTTCCCTCTGGAGGGACATGATATCCGAGGGACGTATTCGGAAGATTCAGTAGTCCCTTCATCTGGAATGATCGATGTCACACCCTCAATTTCCACTTGCGGAGTTTTACCGCGAGGCGTGTGAACAAACCAGAATCTGAAACACTAGTATGTCGAACGACTCTATATGATTTGATAATAAGTTTTCCAAAATCACTTGTTGTAGATTTTATATTACCAATATTTAGCAGAAGCATCAGTTTTTTTTAAAGTTTGAGCGGAAGCGTAGATAAGTAGTGAAGCGGGCGCCAACACAAACGCCAAAACAAATGAAAAATCCCAAAGCAATATTAATAAATAAGACTCGATAAAAGATGTCTTGTTCAATGCATGTGCGTGCACCTAGAGCTCCTAGCGTCCTGAGAAACATGTAAAGAAACAAGTGTCAACATTAAAGATGAGTGAGTTCACAGGTTTTCATAAATTCGTTTGTTCGGTTATAGTTTGTTTTCTCCCGTTATCCCTAACCCGGGATAACGAATTGGTTCCATTATTCCAACCCGGAATAATAAGTTGTTGCTTCCAATATTCCAAACCCGGAATATTATTCCAAACCCGGAATATTAAGTTGTTGTTTCCAATATTCCAAACCCGGAATATTAAGTTGTTGTTTCCAAAATTCCAAACCCGGAATATTAAGTTGATTCGTAATTAAGTTCAATGTTAATATATATAGGTAGCTAGCCTAAAGTCATGTCACGTAAGTGTTCACGATCGAAGCTGACTGTTGTGCCTCCGTTTTGCCAGGCCTTTCACATGACCATGGCGTGGTTAGGCCGAATTATTCACCCGTTGACCATACCCGGTCGGCTAGCGCGACTAGCTCGGATGGGGCTTGTCGGGCCCAGTAGTACTACTTATAATTCCCCCGCTATTAAACCCAAATACTAACGATCCGAGAGATTGTCGAGGACTTAAGTGATAAAGCTGCTTAGTGACCATAACATTACATTAACATTAACTTAATTATCGAGTAGTTATGTGACGTTAAATTCGTATAACGTAAAGAGATTGAGTTTGAGAGTGTATACATGTTTCTCCCCCTGTTGTTTAAAAACCGGATAAAGTTAGGGGCCGTGAACTCACCTTTATTTGCTCGGTTAGTGTAGCAAAGATGTTATAAGAGATGGGACCGCTAGTTGCGTCCTAACAAACCAATTAATTCCACGTCAGTGTGTGAACCCACCAATACAAATTCCACACGTAATTTACTCACAAAGTGGTACACATAAACAACATATCTAACACTCAAACATGCATGCAAGTATCCTCATGTGATCCTAGTGATTAAAACAACTCATCATAACCATAAACCAATTCATGCCACAATTTGGTGCACACCATCACAAGTTATCAATTTCAGCTTAACACTCATAATTCAGCTGTTTTCTAGGATTTTTATAAAATAGTTCCAACAATCCAAAAATTCCAATATTTTTACAGTTGGTGACATCTATACCATAGAAACTTATATAAATTTTCCAAGTTCTAAATCTTTACCAATTAACCATAAATATTAATATGCTAGGCTGCAGTCAGATTTACCGCTTTCTGACTGCAGTCCACGGAAGAATTTATTTAAAAATCACTGATCGTCCAATTAACAAAATTCCAGTTGGATTTGCCCGGAAATTTCCATACCTAGTTGCTGTACAAAAATCATGACTCAACTCCCTACTGATTTTAAAAATCCAACTCGATAAACAACTAACAAAATTTCAGGATTTTCACAGTTTTAGTTACTGAACTTATTTGGCCCTTTAAAAATATCAAACGATTTCAGAAAATTATGAACCCAGCGCCATTAGATTCCTTATTCAAATCTCTACGATCTAGACATCAGAAAATCCGTTTTTCGACAACTAACGACCGAGTTACAGCCAGATGAAGTCGGCTGTAACTATTATTCAGCAGACTGTTTTCAGCATATCTTTATCATAAACTCGTATAACCCGTTCATGCGATTAACCTAGGCGATCAAGAACTGATTTTTAATCATAGATTAATACTAATAACCTATCCATGCAAACCCTAGTTCTTACTTCTAGTTTTATAAACAAAACACAACCTATATATTCAGTTTTCAAACAACATTCCAACTTTCAATCTAGTATTAACAATCCGAAACAATACAATCATCCACCTCATTCGATCATGCAAATCCGAGAACAACACAATCAAGACACATGTATCCGAATATGATCTAGCAACATATGATAAATTCTAAACTTTTAATGATAAGGTAAACGAACCGTGAGTACTATAAGAGATCGGTGATCAAGGATGCTTGCGGCCGAGAGGAAAGAAAGGCTGACCTCGCGACCGAGGAATGAGGCTAAGCTGTTTGTGATCGAGATGGAGTGTATCAAGACTGAACTGTCGATCAAGGGAACAAGTAAAGGGCTGTTTACGGTTGAAGAAGATGAAGACTTCGGCTGCCGACGGCTGTTTGCTTGTTAGGGTTTGTGTTTGTCAATGAAACATGCATGGGTTTGTATTTACAGGCGCAAGGGAACAAGGTTACGGTTTGGTTTGGGTTCATGGCCGAGGGACTTGGGTTGGTTTGGGTTTGATTTTGCGGTTTTGGGCTTGATCCTTATTCTTGGCCGAAGACTTGGGTTGTTTTGGGTTTGAGTTTGATCTTGCTTTGGGTTTGCGGTTTGGGTTGCACACGGCCGAGAATGGTTTGAGTTCTAAATTGGTTAATTCCTAGAGTCACAAGGAGTCAAAGTTGGAACGTGTCGCGGTTCGGTTCGGTTCGGTTCGTGTACATATCTACCCTACTTACTCTATAACTAAAACAATCACACAACACACATCACGTATTCATTTAACTCATGCACGTTTAATACTTAGCATATACATTATTCGATAAGTGTCACGTGTAAGTTATCCGAAAAACCCGGGATATCACAATCGAGATTACGAGATTTCTGTTTTAGCTTTCTCCCAAGTGGGTTCATCGAACAAAAGACACCAATTATAATATTCGGACAACTCGTGACTATTCCTATTTCAAAGAAAGTTTGGTTTTGACCGTGTTCCTTCATACATAGTAGTTCATGCTTTTCATAGTATGGTGTATATACGTTACTCTAGTGTCATTCTTTGACCGCACATTTAAGCATTGGCCGTTTTTGGGTTAAGTCTAAGTGCAATTTTAACAGTGGTATGATGACGGATATTATTACATACATGATAATGATGTTGGTTATACAGGTTGTGGACTCATGCGTGCGATGAAATTGTGTGATATGGGATGATTGAATATGTGACATTGATACATGTATATACGTATTTTTTATAATAGAATGGCCCCGAAATGCTCACCACAAATGACCGAGGCGGAAATCGCGCAAATGATAGCGTAACAGCTTCAGACAATCATCCCCCCGATCATGAATTTCACTTGCGGTACGAATAAACAAGTACATATATATACAGTATTATACTTAAGATTTCTCCCGTTCTTATTTCCTTAAGTAACACAAGAATTTTCATCACTCGAAAATAACGAAGAATCGGGTTGCTCGGTAACAGTGTATTCTACGACTACTTATTTAAATTGATCAAACTGAAAATCAATTGAAGGTACCAACTTGTTGAACGAAGACGAGGGGTGTTTCAACAATATTTCCCTGATCTAGAGAATTTAGTCCTTGTATACTCATGAGGACTAGCAACGCCGTCAACCAAATAACTTTAGGTTACTCACAAGAGTTGGGTATCGTTCACTTTGTATCCCATCAGCGAATGAAAGTCAGTGTACCCCATGTATCATCCTTCTGCACATGTAGGAGACCTTACCAAATAACACCTTTACAAAGGTCCAAAGGGAATTTCAAACATCCCTTAGGAATTGTGAATAACATAGGGTATAATTATTTGGACTCCTCAAATGTTTCAAGGAAGAGGAGAAGACATATGGTGTTCCCCAGGTATTATTATTAACGTAGAGTCGGGGAGTCAATACGTTCTATAGACATATAAGTATCTGAGTTGGTCCCTATTCAGGACCAATCGCACGGTCGTCGTAGGTATCATAACGCGAAATGCCTTAATCACAAGGAGTCAAAAAACCATGTATCCCCTGATGCGATTTCTAGCATGAATGCACTGCCCTCATACGGGTAATGTTAATTCAAGACTTAGTATAGCCATCACAAAAATATTAACGAAAAAGGATCAAAAGAACTGGTGGTCTAGAGTCTGTAGGTTTAGATAGGAGTTGTCCCATTGGTTAGTCATCGGATTACTGTACTCGAATACTACTCAAAGGCGATCTCGTCTTTCATCAGAACATATTTTCACTAAGTTATGCGAGGCTGAAAACAAGGAATCATTTGATATGTAAAAGTCTTATATGATTCTTTTGAATATCGTCCTTCGAATTAGATATACGTATATAAATAAAATAATCGTCCGACGAAAATTCGCTTTGTGTCATTTTATTTACTAAATATGCATTAAGAGATAGTTTCGTTATGGTTCCTTCGTACTTCTCATTCATTACTACTTCAAGTTCTGGGATTTATCTTCTATTGGTTTTGTTGATGCACTCTTGTGTTCGTCACTTGTCGAATAGGCTAAATTGAGTGTGTGTTGAATATTGTATAGGTTAGAATCGAACACACGACCAAAATACGGAGATTACAGTGTAAAAGGGAACAAGTTCGCCCGAACCTGATGTGTCTTTAGTCAAGTTCGCCCGAACTTGACTATAGCAGGGCCAAGTTCGCTTGAAAGTGCATGTTGATGTCAAGTTCGCCCGAACTCACCTCCACTCCAACGAACTTGTCTCCCTATATATAGGTGTGTTGTTCATTTGTCATTTGAGTTTTTTGGCATCCCTACGGGGAGGTGCTGCCGGATTCTCTCCAAGAACTCCGGCAGCTGGACTTATAAAGATGTATACTCTTTCGGTATGAATGAAGACTTCCGCTGCATTCTGTTTCTACTCCATTCTTAATAACATTCTACCGAATCAGTTTACGTTTATCCACTAACTTCCGTCTCACGGACCTACAATTGGAATCAGAACTACGGTTATCACATACGCTCATGAATTTGGACATTTATGGACATTAGGAGGGGTTTTGGACGTAAAACTTGATATAAACATACAATCCACGGATGAAAATTAAAATTGAACAGATAGGATTGTTAGAAATTGATTTTCGACTAGATCTTGGTGGATTCATCTTGAAATTCAAAGAAATAGTGATTCTGGATCGAAAAATGTGAAAAAGGCTGATTTGGGGGACCAAGTTCGCCCGAACTTGACAAGGATTTTCAAGATTTCTCATTAAGTTCGACCGAACTTGACATTTTTTGACCAAGTTCGCCCGAACTTGGTTATTTTTCAAGAAATTTCATCAAGTTCGCCCGAACTTGACTGAAATTTCATCAAATTCGCCCGAACTTGTGATAAGTTCTCTTGAACTTGGTGTTGGCCAACCAAGTTCACCCGAACTTGACTGGATTTTAATGAAATTATGGTTACAAGTTTGCCAGAACTTGTTGCTTAAATTTCTTATCCTTTGATACAAGTTCGCCCGAACTTGTTGAAAAGTGATTCTTACACAAGTTCGGCCGAACTTGTACAGGAGCCTAAAAAAATAATTTGGCGATATAAAAATTTTGTTGGTCGTATTGATGGGATGAGTGTCCAGAAAAAATTTGGCGATAGAAAAATTTTCTAGTTTTCGAAGACCAAACCGGGATGTTCGGGGACACCATCTAGAGTTTCAGAGTACAAATTTGATGATATGGTCACAGAATTTTGAAGATAACGGGAGAGTCATTGATACCAGTGCAGAATGTTGATCATTTGGGTGTCGTAACTAGTAATGGGCCTAAACGTTAAATCCGCATTTGTTAAAAACCGAAAGTTCCGGATTTCAGGGGGAATTTCAGTGAAAATTTCAGTATGGTCAGAATTTGCAAAACTGAGGGAACAAAAAAATTTCAATATTTGAAGATTCTGGCATTTTTGAAATTCATGACTACTGTAATAGTATCTGGGTGGTTACCGATTGCAGATTATCAGGAAATGCATAGGATTGAGATTCATTGGGTATTTCAAATTGATGTCTAGTTTGAAAGTGGGTGGTTACATAACTAAGTCTTGGAGGAGTTGTTTATCAGATTCTAAGGTCATGGTTGTGGATTGACACCTGAGTCGCGTGTATGGTTTGGAAGCACACACGACTGCCTATCTTTAACTCTGCTTTGCACATGAACTATTGACTGGACTAACCGCCAGGAGATAGGGATGCTCTGTAGTTTCAGTTGCCCTGGGTTGTACGTGGTACCATGATTAAAGAAGATGATTTATGGGATCGGATCTTTCGGATAAAGTTGTGTATATCAGTTGCTGACAAAATAGATTATACATTTGGGATTCTGTGATCACAGGAAGTTCAGATTTTTCAGTTCATGATACAGTGTGATGCTTAAGGGTTAGAGTCCTGATCTCCGGTGAAGGAACAATTAGCTGGATTAGCAGTCGTTAGTATAATGACTAGCTCCGCAGACGGATGGTTTCAAAATTACCAAGGAAATCTGATGATAACCTTTGGTGGCCATTATTTTTAGTCTTCAAGCAGATGAATCATTCTTCTCTTTGGACTAACCGCCGTTGGATGATGATGTTTGGTGATTAAGTGGCGCTGGTCTACCGGAGATAGCTATATATCTGGCATTGTAACTGAAGAGGAAGAATGTGATTTTGATAATATACGTATGTTTCTCAGATTCGATGTGTTACTAGATTATCTGTTTCCGATGAAGATTTGCTGATTGAGCAGATTACCGATTTGCTGATCAAATCTTTCTGAAGGGTGCTTAACTGTGATTACGGAAATCGGGATTTCAGATTTTCGAGGGTATTCGTTGATTTGAAGTTTTCTGATGCGGTGATTCAAAGTTTCTATCAATTGCCGGTTGAGTTTTTTATATCTTTTGGAGTGTGCGGAATAAACTCTCGATACTCATTGCTTATTCAAAAACTGAACTCGGATGCAGTTATCATCGAAATGGAGAAGCTGCTGCGTTAATTAGCTTCGAGTTGATGGTTATTCGAGAAAATTTGTCAGTCAAGTAAATCAGAGGAGTCGGAAACCACACAACCAAAGAACTGAACTGGAGATTTCAGCGGTATTGAAAGTTGCTAATGCAAACCCAGATCATCAATTAAGGGGGAATCTGTTGGCGCGTTTCAACGACATCGGCAGACACCTTAATTGAAGTTGCAGAATATTCAAACACGGCTCAAAGTTTTGAAGTTCAAGATCAAGTTTTGACAGTAACGAACAAGGGGGAATCTATTGATGCATTATTGTGTTCGTCACTTGTCGAATAGGCTAAATTGAGTGTGTGTTGAATATTGTATAGGTTAGAATCAAACACACGACCGAAATACGGAGATTACAATGTAAAAGGGAACAAGTTCGACCGAACTTGACCTGTATTGGTCAAGTTCGGCCGAACTTGATGTGCCTTTAGTCAAGTTGCCCGAACTTGACTATAGTAGGGTCAAGTTCGCTTGAGAGTGCATGTTGATGTCAAGTTCGGCCGAACTTGGCATAGTCAAGTTCGCCCGAACTCACCTCCACTCCAACGAACTTGTCTCCCTATATATAGGTGTGTTGTTCATTTGTCATTTGAGTTTTTTGGCATCCCTACGGGGAGGTGCTGTTGGATTCTCTCCAGGAACTCCGGCAGCTGGACTTATAAAGATGTATACTCTTTCAGTATGAATGAATAATTATGCTGCATTCTGTTTCTACTCCATTCTTAATAACATTCTACCAAATCGGTTTACGTTTATCCACTAACTTCCGTCTAGAACCGCCTGATCACGGACCTACAAGTTTGAACTAAATCGATAAGGCGTATCAAATTAGTAATTTATATGTACCGTACCTTAATACTTTCCAATAGTGTTAGTAAGGAGAATCGAATTGATTTGAAGCAGTGAGTCGGATTATTTCATGATTATAGTTTTCCGACTTTGCACCGTGGTTACGCCACCCCCACCCGAAATTTACCAAATTGACACTTGGATTAGACCGCGGTTAATGTTGTATATTTATGATTAAATGTATACATAGGAGTGTCATGTTAATACGAAGTATGAACGGTTGCGAGGAATATCGGCAAAATTGTTCCCGCCTCCACAAGTCTTATCACCATCAGATCCGCATCCACACAATTCCTTACCAAATTTTGATTACATCAAATAAGTTTCTCCATTTATGTGTTACCCCTGAATCCCCTTGGGTTATCAACACCGATGTTAATTACGCGTCCTTATTAAGAATTAGTTATTGCATCATTAGCGAACGACAGCTAATAACGGAAATATATGCTTCACTGAGTAGTTTCATAGACAACGGTCGGTGACATGAGTATAGGTTGTTCGCCGTATCGTAATGATTTCGAATATATGACTATACGTTCTAGCAAATCCCGCCAAAAGAAATAACTTACGCTGACTTGTCTTATCAAAGAAAGAAACATTGTTACTTATCGCGAATCGATCATTGGGTCATCGATGTGGGTAAGCTATCACCGGCTATACCCAAATAGTTCAGTACGGAGTACTACCAGGGTGTAGTGCCCTTAGAAATCGTGTCACGTATTTGAGAAAAAAAGATTTTCCCAGGATTAATCCAGTGGTCGTTTATATGTCGACCCAAACTACTTTTCATGTAAAATACATACTACATTTTAATCCAGTGGTCGTTTATATGGCTACTTTCATAGGCATGACAAGTTCGAGCGAACTTGTCCTTCCCACTACAGGTTCGAGCGAACTTGACTCATAACATACTTAATTTTGACATTTCGCTCCTAAATACATACTAGATAGTATACGATGACTTAGGCACCAGACATATGCATCAACAGACTCCCTCTTGGATGTTGCCGTAGTCATCATTCTTCAATTAATTTCCTGAGTCTTTAATGTTCTCTTGATCTTTATATCTTGAATAACTTTAACATCCATGCTCCCCCTTCTTTTAGCTTTCTGGTATCTTTAATCAACATGTTTATCTAGCTCCCCCTTAAATGATGCTCTGAATCTCTAAGATTTGATGATTAAGAACAATCACACGTATCCACACACAAACAATTTCTTAACAGTCTCGTTGGTCCGGCTCACATTCAACATTATTAGGTTTCCATGGAAAATATGAGAAAAAAATCTTTTTGGATTTTTAATATTGAATGCTGAAATGTAAACATACTAAAATGTAATATTTACAGTTTGTATTTTTGTGAGAAAACGTGCTACAGGATCATATCAGTTTTTGAGACATATCACTAGTACCATTGATCTGAGTAAACTTTAGGTTTTAAACAAATTCACTTAGATTGTCAGTATACTTCTCCACTTATACTTCTAAACTTTTCTCAATTATTTAAAGATACGTTAGGTAATTTTTAGAACTTGACTCAACCGTGTTTCCCACCTCAAAATATAGTCTCGTATCAAGATTCCCTAGATTTCATCTTACAGGTGATATAAACTAACTGGCATCTGTATCTGGGTAATTCGAGACCTTGAGAGCTCAGGTTAGTACCACCGTACAGACAAAGAGATGAAGGCTCGACTTATAGGTGTTGGTCCAAATTTGGAATCTTTTGTACCGCAATTGTAGTATCTTTTGATATTTTCAATTTGATGTAGTTTTCATGGTTTTAATGCAAAAATATTCTACAAGTTCTAGGCCATTGCTGATGCAAAATCAGAAGAACTTGTATAATATCCCAGATATCAATCATTTATAAAGACCTAGTATCACAGAATCAGGCAATCTCTCAAACGAAATTTCAGTGTACTAAGACCATATATCCGAGAGATGTTCAACCACAGATTAAGAAGCTTTAGTTATGTTTATATCTCGAAAACAATTTACTAAACGTGTGAAGCCTATTGGCACATCATCAGTGAGAATCGTTTAAAAACTTTTTGACACTACATTTCTTTAGCATACTATGATAGTCCACTGATGTACTATCATATCCTCTTTATGCACATTTGAGATTTTCTATTGTTTTTGGCTTTTTGAAAAATTATATCTATCTAGAATGATTTCGAAAATGATGTTTTTCAATTTTACAATTTTTTTTTCAATTTTGAAAGTTTTAAATTTTTCTCCCCCTAAAATTGAAAACATTTTTCGAAATCGAAAATAAGAATCTTCCACTTGACTTTTTACGAATGTGAACACGAGACTACCATTTTGTTTGTGTGGTACACCAATCCTTTCAAGTTATTTCCACTCCACGAACAACTACTGCTTCTGAAATGACATTTGGCTTGAAGCTTGGTTATCCTGCATATTCAAACAAACTTTAATTGGTTATGAATTGGAACCCAATCCATTATGGATTTAGGTTTACCAAAATCATTAACATCTGAAGTAAACAAACATTCACACTCTTTTTGATATTCAAACAGTTTGATAGAAACTTTATTTGAAAATTTTACTTTGTTTGATTTTTTAACTGTTTGAATTATCAAAATTTTCTCCACTGCTCTCTCTTTTGTCCTCATATTTATATCTGATGAATTCGTTTTACTTGACTGTGAGTAAAATGATTCATTAGAACTTTTATCTAATTTTTTAGACGTATCCGAGGACAAAATCTTTTCCAAATACTCTCTAACTTTTTTCCTCATTTTTCTTAATCTGTCTTTTTGCCCTTGTGATAACTTGACTTTTTATTCTTTGGGCTTCTCTACAGTTTTCTCATTTTTCTTCTCTGTTTTCTTCTCCTCTGGTCTTTTCTCCCCCAGAGATTTAACCGATCTTCTTTTTAGATTAGTCGGACAATCCCTGGAAATATGACCTTTGATTTGACATTTATAGCATCTTCCGGTATCAAATCTCTTTTTCAGGCAGTTAACAGCAATGTGTCCACAAAATTCGCAGTTGTAACACGCTCTGTTATCGTACCAATCTCTCCATTCAAACCAAACACCCAAATCAGTACATTGATTTGACATGTAGTAGTCATCTTTCCTGCTTTTTCTGTAAAATTGATTTGACTTTGAAGCACTGTGGTCCGGCCTGCACCACTTATTGTCAAATTTTTGTGAGTTTTGATAATGATTGGATGATCGTACCGATGAGCTTTTATTTTTCTTTTGAAATTTTTCAGAATTCTTAAAACTTTGTTTTTCTTTTTGTTTTCGTTCTTCATTCTGATTAGAAGGTTTTTGCGTTGAGCATTCACCTTTCTCAGAAGATTGTAGAACAGTATCTTGGAATTTCTCTTTTAGTTTTAAAAATATTTCATGTTTATCATTTTTAGCTCTTTCATCATCGGTATCATCATCACAATCTTCAATTATGACATCGTCATAATTTGTGATATTATCACTAATTGGAATTTCCGTTTTATTCTTATTGAACGATTTAGGACATATATGATCTAACATCACAGATGAAGTCACAAAACCTTTCAATTGTTTTTTTAATCATCAATTTTATTTTTTGCAATCTCAACATCTTGTTCAAGTTTTCTAATTTTTTCAAGATGCGAGTTTATTATATTTTGTTTTTCAATAACATTTTTATTCAAAACAGATTTATCATTTTCTAAAATTTTTATATTATTTTGAAAGTATTTCACATTTTGTAATTTTTTATTTTCTAAAATTTTTATTTGATTTTCAAAATTCTTTTCATTTTCTTTTAACTTTTTATTTTCTAATGACAAACATTCCAAATCTTTCAAAAGTTTGACATTAATAAATTTGAATTTTTTACAATTTAAGTACACAGATTCAGTACACTTTGTGCAAGGTTTTTCGACTTCCACAATTTGTACCTTTACCACTTCTTTATCAACAACCTTTACCTCCTTGCTTTTAATCATCTCAGCATGCTCCAGATATTTAGCACGTAGAGCATTTCATAGCTTTTGTGCCGTATCACATTCTGGTAGCAGTTCAAGATATTTTCTTTCACCGACTGCTGTATCAGATTAATCATTTTCTTTTCAGCAAAATAATCATCTTTTTGTTGAGTAGAATAATTGCACTTCTCCAGAATTTGCTGATTTTCATCTCTAGGAATGACATAACCTGTCTCAATCACGACCCAACTACGGAAATGCGTAGCTTTGACCCAGCTCTCAAATTTTCCTTTCCAAACATCATATTCATCTATATTCTTCAACATAGGAGGCTTCATGGACTCCATTTCGTTTTCCAAACTAATCTGTCGTTCAAAACACGATGATTAGCAAACAGACAATTTTTAGAAAAAAATGACTTTTTAACCGACAATATCAACGTATCGGTTTGCTAAAAAAGTTTAAAATTTTCGGAATTTTTTTACCAGATTAGAGCTTTAAACTCGTCTTGTCAATACGAATCTAACGATATATAATGTCCGAGACGTTTATTTTTTTTGAAACCTTGGATAAGTTCGGTCGAACTTGTCACAGCGTGTGAAACTCAGCTATTTAACAAGTTTGGGCGAACTTGTATAAGTTTCAAGAGAAACAAGCAAGTTCGGGTGAACTTGTACTAGATTTTCAACAAATTTTAATCAAGTTCGGGCGAACTTGATAAAATTTCATTGAAAAGTAAGCAAGTTCGAGCGAACTTAACCTAAAACCTTGAAAAATCAATCAAGTTCGGGCGAACTTGATGAAAAATGTGAATTTTAAGTTCGAGCGAACTTGATGTTAAGTTCGAGCAAACTTGATGTTAAGTTCGAGCGAACATGTGTTTTCAAACATGGTTTTTTCAATTTTTCGACATGAATTCGTTTGTTTTAAGCTCTGATCTTTTCAAGGGTTTATCTATTATGGTTTTACGTATTATACTTGAAAATCAGTCCATTTTATCAGTGAATCGTCAATGAAAAGTTAGAAATGAAAGAAACGAGTAGAAGATGAGATGATTTCAGTCCAGTGTCTTCAAATTAGGCCAATCCTGCTCTGATACCACTTGTACGTCCATTGTATGGATCGTTCGGGCACTAATCTGGCTAACCTAAGGTAAACGTGTGGAATCCGTGTGCTTAGGCGACATTGGATACACTCATTTGTTTCTGTTTAACACTGTTTCATTGATTATATGACGTTACAGACCCTGGAAACACTTGGACAGAGCTTCGCCTCTGTCATGATGAAATATATGAAGTTACAAATGAAATGACAACACACATATTTATACTTGAACAAGTTCGCTCCAAATGTGGTTAGGTCAAGTTCGGCTGAACTTGTCATAGCCATGACAAGTTCAAGCGAATTTGTGCTTCCCACTACAAGTTCGAGCGAACTTGACTCATAACATACTTAATTTTGACATTTCGCTCCTAAATACAGACTCGATATTATACGATGACTTAGGCAACAGACATAAGCATCAACAGCTTTCTGCTTCGGTGGTAAGTCTACAAGCTTCCAAACTCCCAATTTCTCGAACTGTAACAGTTCCTCTTGCATTGCTATCACCCAGTTCTCGTCACCCAGAGCTTCATTCACTGTTTTTGGCTCTATTTGAGAAATGAAACATGAGTAGTAGCAGTAGTCTTGAGTAGGAGAAACTCAGGTGTAGAAACAACTTAGTGCTTTGTTGATTTGGCTTCTTGTTCGCACACCAATTTGTAATTCACCAATAATATTCGTTGAAGGATGGTAAGAATATGATCGTGGCATTTCTTCGCTAGGAACATCTACCGAGCTTTGCTGATTTGTAACATTCACATCAACTATTAACTCAACATTCAACTATCAACTCAACATTAGGAGCACTAGATGAAGCTTTGTTCTGATTGCTCGGGCCTGCAGATTGATTCAACATGTTGGATATCTGCTCAGATTCTTCATCCGATGAGGATTCTCCATCTGCATCAAAACTCAGCCCTTCATCAGAGTCAGAATTCTAATTCTGAGGCATATTTGGCACTGTTGTTGCATTTTCTGGTTCATATGAGACGTTCGAAGGAGTTATAGTAGGTGTTGCTTCTGCTTCAGAAACATTTCAACTTGAACACCACTATTACTCGAACCTACTTCAGAAGACGAAGTATCCAACATGGGTTGATTAACCACAATTGGTCTAATGATCTGTTCTTGATTTGCCGACTGTTGAAGATAATAACACGCTGCTAGTTCTTCTTCAGACGGTTCTTCCGGCAAGTCGAATGACTTCCACAGATCTTGATAGTTGAACAGCCATGCGTCGCCTCTTCTTTGAATAGGATCCGTATAGTTGAAGCAATCAACATGTTGTGTTTCAATTACCTTTCTCAAAGAGGGAACATATACTCTTCTTAGCGGACTAGCATACCCGACAAAGAAACCTTTAAGCGATTTGGCGCCGAACTTACTATCTTGATCAATTACTATACATGGTGCAACAAATGGCTCTAGATATTTCAAATTTGGTTTCCTTCTGTTGGTCATTTCAAAACATGTCTTTTTCGTCGGTTTGACAGTTAAGACCCTGTTTAGTGTGTAGCAAGCCGCTGCAACCGCCTCACTCCAGAAGCTAACAGGAAGTGTTTGGATCTGAGTTTGAATTACTTGTAGTTTTTGTTTCAAAAATGGAAAATGATTGAATTAAAAGAGATTTGCAGCGGAATAAGATGGAAAACTTTTACTACAAGCAATGGTCGTTTGTTTTCATCATCATGCTTTCAAGTTGATTAACTTGCATGTGATTCACAAACTCCCCCTTAGCCTTTGCAATTACAATTTGGTAATAAGAAAATGCAGAGAAGATGATATGCAAAAGTTGATCTTTTTTAGACAAGTTTAAACTGTTACAGAAGTTACCTATTTATACTAACTATCTAACCACTGAGCATCTTTGATGACATCAGGGTTGATAGTGACAGGAAACCAATTGTAACTAACTGAAAACACTGCTAATACTAATTATCAATGCTTAGCACTGTTACATTGATTTAACTAAGCTAATGACTAAACTCTGATCTCTATCCTCTGACCCTTGTAACTCTGGCAGACCTTTGAAGCTTTGTGAAGGCAGATGATAGGATGAGCAGTCTTTAGGGAAAGCAGTGTATGTACTTCAGAGGTTGTAACCTCTGATAGTTAAACCGAAGCTCGGATAGTGTTATTTGGCTTTGTATCATCTGTTCCTTTCATTGGGTTCAATCCCAACAGGAAGTTTCGAGTCTGTAAGCATGGTTCTTGCTGTTTCGATCAAGGTTCTATTCTTCATCTCAGCTACGCCGTTTTGTTGTGGAGTATAAGGTGTACCGAATTCGTGCAGAATTCCCTTGGCGTTGCAAAACTCTTTCATCTTGTTGTTCTTGAATTCCTTGCCATTGTCACTGCGAATACGTATGATAGGCAGATGATATACATTTTGGAGCTTCTTGAAGGGAATCACCAGATTATCAAACGTTTCATCCTTTGACTCTTGAAAGAAAACCCAGAATATCACGAATAATCATCTGTGATGACTAAGCAGTATAGGTCTCCTGAAATACTTCGGACGTTCACCAGACCAAATAAATCCATGTGAAGACGTTCAAGCGGCAGCTTTATAGAATTCAGAATTTTATTCAGATGTGACTTTTTGATCTGCTTCCCCTTTTTACATTCTAGGTAGTGATCAGACATATGGAAACTTCAAAGATTCACCCCCCAACTAAATCGTTATGAACAAGAAAATTCATTTTTCGCAAATGAATGTGCCCCATTTTTCGATGCCAAAGAATAGAATCTTTCTCCGTAGCTTTCGTCACAAAACATTGAGCCGATTTCGATGATGTGGTAGCGACACCCATATCTAATACATAGAGATCGTTGTCATGAGGGGCTCGCATCAGAATCCAATCATCAGCAATGTTGAAACCCGACTTTAAAATCATGCACTCTTTATCGTTGAAGTGAACCGTAAACTGTTTATCACAAATATGCGAGATGCTCAGAAGATTGTTCTCATGCTCAGCAATGTAGTTCTCACGATCAAATGATACTACGCCATTTGAAAGTTTTCTTTCGGCGACAATCCTTCCACCTTGATTACCGGAAAAACCAACATATCCACCATTTATAGCTTTTATGTCGAACAGAAGAGCTTTCATCCCTGTCATATGTCTTGACGCTCCACTATTTAGAATCCACTTTGAAAGAACGGATCTCTGGAGCCCCTGCACATATTATAATTCAGTTAAAAAGCGTGACCCAAGCCTTCTTGGTCTTGGGTTTGGGATAAAAAGCTGCGTAATCATCCTCAAAATCTCCATCTAAGCCCCCACTGTCATTTACATTTTCAAAATTCACTTTCCTTTTTTCCTTTTGAAGATTTGATATCAATTGAAGATTTGACAGTTTCAGGTTTGGTCTCAGATTTTGATTCTTTGCTATTACCAGTCTTAACAAGCTCAGACTTAGTAATTTCAGATGTTGATTATTTCTTTTTAGCAATCCAGGCTTGTGATTTATGGTTGCCTTTTTTATGTAAAACCTTGATTCAATTGCCTTGGAAGTTTCACCTTTTTTGAGAGTTGAGTTTTCAAATTTAGTTGTAGGTTTACCTTCAAGTTTTGATTCATTTCTTTTGAGAATAGTGACCGGTTTTACAAACTCTGGTTGCTTAGGTTTTACAACATCTGACCTTTCTTTCCTTCGAAGATAGACCGGCTTTGATTTCGTACACTTGAAGCAAGTCCGATCATCATGAGAATGTCCACTAGTGGGTTTTACACCACTTGTGGCCTTGGCCTTATCTCGAAGTTCCTTTGCCTTTTTGAACTCATTGTTTGATTGCTTCCCAATCAAACTTTCCTCTTGAACCATGCTCGTTCCATAAATGAATGTCATGTTTTTATCTTTGTATTCGTGAAATGGTGACTTTTTCTTAATTGGTTCTTCTTCAGCATCTAAACCCAACCCAGCTCTCCGGTTTTCCGGATGATCACCACCATTTCTCCGGTAGTTATTGTAATTTCTTTTGGGTTTAGAATAAAATTTCTTTTCATTCTTCTCCAGATCCTCTGATGTAACTTCAACCAGTTTCAACAGTTTCTCCAGTTGTTCTTCTTTGACATTCCGAATCAGAAAACTGTCATCAAACTATAGTCTATCAGATTCCTTAACCTTGTACATGACAACGTTAGGATCATCACATAGGCCATCTTCCGATGATGTATCGTCGTCTTCGGATTTTGTGTCAGAACTGTTCAAACTCGAGGTGGTGCTCTCAAGGCTGCCATCATCAGAATCATTCAAAACCTTTCAACCACATTTTTAACCACAGCATTACTGTCATCATCTGATGTAGTATAGATTACATCAATGTTCTCCGGCAACTCATTCTTCTTTTCAGTTAACAATTCAATGTTGAGTGCCTTATCCATCCCATCAATAGTTTTGCGACAATATTTCTCGCGTAGGGGTGGTGGAACATTGGTGTATTTTGTACCATTTTTCTTTTTAGACTTTTTATCATTTCCTTCCGATGAAATCATGGGAAGAATATGATTGATGACATAAGCGTTAGTTGTATAACTTCTTAAAAGTTGTTGAACACGTTCTGTTTCAATTTTCATATCCTGAAGTTGTTGTTTGGTTTCAGAAATGGTGTTAATGTAAACAATAATTACCTTTTGTTTGTCCATTATTATCCCTTTTAACATCCTCACGGTGTCATGTTGTTCGATATTGTTTCTGTCGAGTCTCCTATAATCATCTTTCATTTTGTCATACGCTTCCTTTATTTTGCGATAGTCAAATTTCAAATGTTCATTATGCACATTGAGTTCAGCGATGACTTGTGATTTTCGGCACATTTAGCACATGGCTTGGTGCATTTTGTGCAAGGTTTTATAACCTCCACAACTTGCACTTTGACAACTTCCTTTTCGACTATCTTTACCTCCGGACCTACCTTGGTTAGATTTGCCATCATAGCTTTGTTGGCAATTTCCGTGAGGTTTTCAGCATTCATTTCTTGAGTAACATCAATGACTTCTTCAACTATCGATTTCTCCTCAACCACTTGCTCCTGAGAATTTCCATCAAAGTTACCTTCAAAACTAGAAGTTGAGTTAGGAGATAAAATGCTTTGTGTATTCATGTGAAGATAAGTCTCCTCTTCTTCCTGTTGTTGCAGATAATGTTCTAGTAAAGCATTCTACAGAGCTGCGTCTTCAGCAGATGTATCTTCGACAATTTCAACCATCAATGCAACTGCTGTCTTCTTAGCAATATAAGAATTCCAATCAAAACTATCATCTTCGTTGGTAGCAACCATCGCCTTCTCAGTATTGTTGGATGGTTTTTCTTGAGTATCAACTTGAGTCTTCTTTGGAAATGGCTTATGCTGAAGAGCCTTCTTGTAATAATCACTTCCACTTCCGAACGGACTCTGGTTGCCGCTTGCTTCAGAATTCTTACATTCTCTCTTGAAATGCCCCTTTTGTCGGCATCTAAAACAACTGACCTTTGATTTATTGAACCCTAACTTGTCTCTTGAATTTCCGATATCTCGGCCTGTGAGTGCAACAAACTTTGTCACCCTTCAAATGATAGACGCTAAGGACCATTTGATGTCCATCAGCTCAAGTTCTTCTTCATCCACCTGATCGTAATCTTTGACAGTCATCTCCGGATTACCACTCTTCCCAGCAACAAGACTTTCATAAGATTCTAACACTATGGCGAGAAGTGCCATGTGTTGTTTGGCAACTTGTTCAGAAACGACATTGTTTAGATTAACAACAAGGTTGCACTTGTACACATTTAGATCAGAATTTGATTGATTATTCTGATTTGCTTGATTTTGATAAGAAGAATTTGAACTCGTGCTTGAATACCAAGAACTCTGCGGACTTTGATCATATTGTGAATATGATTGATTTTGATTCTGTGGCGAATGATTCGAAGAATTCATATTCGACTGAATGCTGTTTGAATCTTTGGGCTTGAAATGTTGTCTTGAGCTCCGTTCTTGTAGTATGGACCAACATCTTGAATGATGTTAGCATTCTTCGACTTTGCAATCTTTAAAATTTCCATTTCATGACCTTCGAGTTTGTCGATGAATGTAGCCAGCTTGAAGAATTCATAGTTTGGACTTTCTTTTAATACCATGAGATAGGTAGTCCATTCTGCAAGCTTATCAATATACTCCGGTTCTGTCTTCTCAAGACCGTGTCTCCTCATTTGAACTTTCAGATGACAAAAACGTTCGATCATCTGTTTCATGGTCTCGCCCTTTATCATAGTAAAGATTTCAAATTCCTTCATGATAAGAGCCTTATTGCTCTTTATCATTTCTGCACTACCCTGGTATTTGTTCTTCAACGATAACCAGAGTTCCCTAGCAGTCATGTATTCGGGCAACAAAATTAAAATATCCTCTTTAATAGACTCTTGAATAAGGCTAATCATATTCTTTTCAGCGATATATTCTTCCTTCTGTTGCGAAGAATATTTATACTTCTCTAGAACTTGTTGAGTTTCGTCTAACGGAACGACATATCCTCTTTCTATTGCCACCCAACTTTGGAAATGCATGGCCTGAACCCAGTAACTGAACTTCCCTTCCATCCCTCGTATTCGTCCATACTCATTATCTTTGGAGGTTTAACAGACGTGCCCATTTCGTTGTCGAGGTTAACTTGATGCATCACATTGACATTGGATGTATCCACTTCTGACATAAACGCTCTCTGTAGATCATCCATCACGAATATCAAAACATGTACTCTGAAAACATGTTCAAACTTTGAAAAGTACTAGATTTACTACAAGTTCGGTCGAACTTGCAGTGGAAGAATGAGAATTTTCAGTTTTTAAACAAGTTCTGTCGAACTTGTTGTAACTTGTTTTGAAAAATGTCCCTGAGTTAAGTTCGAGCGAAATTATGGTTGATTTTAGAAGAAAAACTTGCAAGTTCGGGTGAACTTGATATAAATTTCAATGAAAATTGATCAAGTTCGAGCGAACTTGATAAAAATCAAAGAAAATAATGCAAGTTCAAGCGAGCTTATAACAATTTATCTCAAAAACCCTCAAGTTCGAGCGAACTTGATTAAAAATCACTAAGAAAGTGGATTTTTAAGTCAAGTTCGATCGAACTTGGCTTATAAGTTCGATCAAAATGACTTTTGAAAACATGATTTTTTCAACAATTTGGCATCAATTCATTTGAATTTTGATCTCCAAACTCTCAGGGGTTTATTTATGATGTATTTAGCATGACATATTCAATTTTGGATAGAATTTGCCCGTAAATTCTTCATTTTTAGTGTAAAAGTTAAGAAAAATAGAAGAATGGAGTAGAATAAGAGTTGTTCTTGTCTTGATATCAATCAAATCAGGTATCTAGCTCTGATACCACTTGTAGGACTGATCCTTATAGCATAGGAACCTAGATTTGATATCTAATGTCCATAATGGCGGAAACAATATGCCATGATTACCAAATTACAAGAATTAATCAGTTAAACTTCAATTTTATTGATAAATTTCAAGTTTCCAAATTGACAGAGCTTCGTTACACAGAGCACCAAAAGTTACAAATGAGAGAATCAAGCTAGCTATTTATAGAAGCCCAACTCCACTGGTGAGAGACTAAGTTCGGGCGAACTTGACATCACAACATCTTAACCAACGAACTTGGCATATAAACACTTAAATACTTCGTTTTGCTAGCCTATTCACATCTAATCTATACAGACTAAGACATAGACATTCTGCACTAACAAGGTACATTGAAATAAGCCATGAATTTGTATACCATTTTCTTAATACACGATTGCATTAAGAATATTCCAAGATGTGGAGTCCCTGATGGTTTCCACAAATCAAGTTAACCACATGCCAAACAAAGAATGCATGCGTAACATATGAATTTGTCAAGAAACGGTAGTTTGGTGTCCACTAATCATGTATGAAATTCTCGTAATGAGATGACCATTAGAAAGAGTAGATGTCCAAGAATCTACTCACTATTTGCAAAAGTCCGAATATTCAACAAAGAATTTAAGGCTTACCTCGAATTTCATGCAATGACCTGGCATTGTGTGACATCACCACGAGATGTCAATCTTGGCGTAGTCGCCATTATGGGAGTGGGGAGGTATGAGGACTTGTGTTTTGTGTTGTGATGCCCGTAATCATGATTTCCATTAGTTTGTAAAGTCCTTGTTTGGACGCATATTGGCGTGTTTCAAACCGCTTGCAGGGCTACATGACAATAGTTGTATTCTGACCGACAGTCATTCCGCTAACGGAATTTGCATCGCTGTTGTAATCATTCATTCATGTTTTATAACAGGCCTTGCCTCGTATTTCGTACGTTTTGTAATTCTACATCCGTGATGTATGCACTAAGCTTCATGTATTCATGCACATCGGCATTCTGTTTTTCGTCGGTTACCTGCTCGGGTTAGTAAAATGGCATAGATGATATAGATAAAGTCGTTTGCCCGAGTAAATAGTCACATCTCCTACGAAATGACATTTAATGAATTTTGACATAAGTTAACCAAAGGTCTTAATTATATGTTCCCAAAACTCTCAAAGTTTTGCTTACCTTATGTAATCGTTTCGTGAACCATGTATAAAACACAACGCTAATGTATGTTTAGAAATCAATATGTTGACTCATTGTTTCGGCCACGGTTGGAACCCATGTATGTACTCTAGGCATTCTGTATGTGTTGGAAAGTGAGGTCAAAGCCATTAGAAACCTAATTCACTAAAACCTATAGCTCTAATACCAATCTGTCACACCCCGATAAATCGATTACATCAGAGCCGGGCGTGATCTAACTGGTATCTTCATGCACAGCGGAAGTAAGTGTTTAAGCTAAGACTTCTAGAAAAGAACGCCTGCAAAGTACTCGGGTTCCAGATGAGTTCACCTATTCCAACCGTGCCATAGTTTGACTTTTGAAAACCTGAGAAAGAACATGCGAAAAATCAACATAATGTTGGCGAGTTCATATTTTGTTTGAAAAAGATTTAAAATAAATATTTTTGGTAACCGATTTAAATATGTTTGAGAAAACGTAATAAAACAATTTTTCTCGGCATGTAAATTGAAAACCTTGTTTTTGTAATATTTGAATAACCGTCGATGCCCGCGAACGACAAAGACAACATGCCCTCATGAGCCTATAACCCACCCCAAGCTAGTAAGTGCCTCGCCAAACTGTTTACTCAAGACGGTAGACTAACAGGCGGTTATAGTTCCAATATGTAGCGGGGACTTCACTGTACAGTTTTAAGCGACCCTCTGGCCCTTAGTGTTGAGTAGTGGACAATCCAATCCTTCAGTCTTCGTGCCTCGCACGAGTATAGGTGGGTCAAACCCACTCGAGTCTTTGTCATTGGGCCTAGCCCACGAGTCTTTGCAATTGTGCCTAGCCCACTTGAGTCTGTAAGTAGGACCAACCAGTCCCCTTATTTGTATGTAGGACAATCCAGTCCCTGTGTCTGTATGTAGCTAGGACATTCCCGTCACTAGTCATGAAACTCATTCACGTTCTGAAAATACGCGTGTGTTTTGTAAAACTTGTATGTTGAGCATAAACTTTTCGTAAGCCATTTGAGTTAAATGAAATCCTTTTGCAACATGGTTTAAAATATGAATCTTTTTGTTCCTCGAAATTTTGTGTACTTTTGCAAAACTTGCGTGTCTTTCCACCCCCGAAAACATTTAAATAAAATGAAAACCGTAAAAAGTGGGGGTTATGAACTCACCTTGATATCCTTGTGCAAAGCTAGCTTAATGTGATTCCGTAATGTCATTCCAAGAAAGTGAACTCGTTAGCGTGCAACTACATCATTCCTATAAAGGAATCAAGCTTATAAGATTCTAATAAGACAACATAGTTAAACTACGTGTCCGAGCTCTACCGAATCGTTAACAATGATCCTAAAAGGGTGTTGCTATCTTGTCCTTAGAATAACCGATCTATGGTTATCTGATCTCATTTATTGTCGGCAATAGTTGCTAAGTCTTGAAAACACTTAGTTCCAAAAAGATTTAGAATATATATATATAGGGGATGGATCATAAGAAAACTAGTTTAAATAAGAAAACAAAAAAAGTAACTAAAAAAGCCAAAAAAACATATCAAATTTTTTTTATTTTTTATTAAAATTCGCTATATATATTATATAAAAAAACTTTAAAAAAAATAAAAAAAGCATATAATGCACATGTGCAACATATGTGCAGTACAAGTTTTGTTTTTTGAAAAAAAAAATTTTTATACATAAATCCAGCGATTTTTTATAAAAAAAATTGTAAAAAAAAATTGTATGTTTTTTTTTTGGCTTTTTGAGTTAGTTTTCTCATTTATATCTAGTTTTCTCATGATCCTCTCCCTATATATATATATACTCGTATATTTAATATAAATATACTTTCGAAGTCGTGTTAGTTGTCGTCATTAAAATACGTAGAAGAAAAATGATAATGCGACTCTCCGTAGTTTTTCGTAGATGTGCGCATATATATACACATATGTATATATTTTAATACATGTAAGACGTTACATGTCCGAAATAGATGTCTCGCGTCTCGTTGATAATTAATAAAAATTATATATTTGACGCTTGTTATACTCTTGCAATAAAGTGTCGTTCTTGTTTAGGCGTCGGAATTAAATATAAATAGTTATATTTATTATATGAAAATCTCCGACTCGTTGGCGTTTGAAAACAATATAAACTATTATGTTCATATAAAAAAAGTATCCGAATCTTTGACATTTGAAATAAATATAAAACATTGTATTTGATTGGTAAAACTGTTCGGACATGTCAATGCTTGGAATAATTATAAACATTACCTTTATTTTGTGAAAGCGTTCGGATATATTGATGTTAGAAATAAATATAAATAATTATATTTATTCTAATTAATCGTCGCATAAGGCATTTGGATAAAACATAAGAAATTATGTTTAAACGAAATAGGTTTTCGTGTGTCGTTATCTTGTAATCTTTTTGTCGAAACCTTGTAAACTTGTTTTGTAAGTCGTAAAGCGTCGCCAAAAATAAGTGTACATAGATATTTATTTTATGAAAGTCATTTAGATCCGTTAGGTGCCGTTTTTTTTTAAATGAAATGCGTTTTGTGTTAAGAGTTTTTACGAAAATCAGACAGAGTTTCCTTTGTTTTTTAACGGTCCCGACAATCAAGTTGTCGATATATGTGTCAAAACGCAACATTTTCAATATTAACATCATATTTAAACGAAAGCTAGGACATTTTCGCCACTTTTAATAACAATGCCACGACTCGAATTTTCATTTAAGTATACCACACACACATATATATATATATGTATATAAACAAAACTTTGCGTCAACGATAGAGTTATGAACTAATCGATGTACTAAAATTCAACAATGTATAATGTTAATAGGTCGGGTCGAGCTCGGTTTCGCGTTTAAATGAAATATATATGAAAACTCAATAATATTTCGCGTCATTTAAATCTTTACCGGGTGTTGCGTTGACTGAGTTTGACCCGACAGTTGACCGATTTTGACCGGTTGACCTGTTGACTTTCGTTGACTGAGTTGACCGAGTTTGACCATGTTGACCGAACGTTTACCACAGTTGATTGAACCCGAACCGCATTGACCACAGTTTGACCCGAACCAAAATCTGACCGCGTTGACCGGGTTTGACCGAACCTAAAACTGAACCAAGGCACCAAAAAGAACCCGAAATTGTCCCTTGACACGTGTTTGACCTGTTGACCGAGTTGACCCGAGCCCAGAGCGTCCCAAAACTTATTTTTCACCCGAGGCGAAAGTGTTTCGTATGGACTCTACGGGTTATTAGGAGCTCAAAAATATATTTTTCGTCGAACACGGATGTCCGGAACCTCGCTAGAACCATGCCAGAAGTCGGAATCTCGTCGGAGAATGAAATTTCACGAAAACTTGCAGAAAGGTCTCTAACCACCCGATCTAAACATGCATGGAAAGAAAACTTGAAAACAAGCTCGCCAGAATTTGGCCGGAATTTCGTCGGATTTTCTCCTGTGCTCAAACGACTTTGAATCTTAAAACTAACATCACCACGCGATCTGGAACTTCGAAGATAGTCAAAAAAGTGTACTCTTTGCCAGAAGAAGGTCGCCAGAAAATCGCCAAAAAAGTCGTCGCCGGCGGTGGCGCAGCGGCTCCGCCGTAGTCTTGCCGGTCTTTGCCGGAGCTCCGCCGATGGTCGGCCGGAGTCCGGCCACCGAAATTCTAGAGAGAGAGTGAGTGAGAGAGAGATGTGAGAAGAGAGAGAGTATGGGTGTGTGAAATGGTGTGTAGTGTGTGTAACTAGCTATTTCTAGCTAGGGTTTTGTGGCTTTGGGCCCAAGGTCCACAAGCGATGTCGTAATCGGTATGCGTCGCGTACGTTCGATGGTTTGTTAAAATCGTAGAAACTGACACGGTTGACGTTTCTTGTTCGTTTTTCGATCCGACTTCGCCTACGAATAGTAAAATTAAATTACGAAGCTAAATTTTTCATAATATTTCAGTTTTGAAGGCGATACATGTGTCCAATGCTTCCGTTTTGTTATCGGTGCATTCCTGTTGTCGTGTTTTTTTCGTTCCCATATGTGCTTTGTGCCATTCAAAAGCGCCGCAAATTTGCAAAACCAAGTTCATATGCCTAACTTATACGTATAAAATTCGTGTTTGTCAGTCTTGTCAGTATTTTGTCCGGTGTCAGTTCCTTGTCGCTTATCGTTCAGCAGTCTTTCCGCAAATCAACATTCGCACGTTGTAAGGCCGGATAGACGTTCCTAGGCACTACAAAGGCCTAATTAAGTTAATACGTGTTTTAAACACTATTTAATATCGCCTTAAATGTTTGTTAATTGTTGGTGCATAATGTCTATGTCTTAGTCTTATATCGAGTCTGTATAGAATACAGTTGAATAGGCTAGCTGAAAGTTGTATTTATGTAGTTAAGAGACATGTTCGGCCATGATACCTTGAAATGTCAAGTTCGGTCGAACTTGCTAAGGCAAGTTCGGGCGAACTCATGATCATGTCCAGCGAACTTGCTTCTCTATAAATAGCTAGCATGCCTCACTCATTTGTAACTTTGGCATTTTGGAAGCGAAGCTCTGTCATTTTGTACTCTTGACGTTTGATAAATAAAACTGATGTAAAATAGATTAATTCTTGTCTATTAGTAAACACGACGTAATATTTCCGCTATTATGGACGTTAGATATCTAATTTAGGTTCCTTAGCATCAAGGATCGGTCCTACAAGTGGTATCAGAGCTAGAACAGCCTGATTTGATAATAATCAACTTTTAATTTTCATTACTTTTTCACAAAAAATGAAGAATTCGCGGTCAAAATCTTTTCAATTTTGAATATATCATGTAAAATACAACAAAGATAAACCCTTGAAAGATTGGAGATCAAATTCAACCGAATTGATGTCAAAATTTTGAAAAAAACCATGGTTAACAAAACCATGTTCATCGAACTTGTTAACCAACTTCGGCCAAACTTGTGCTAAAAACTCACTTTTTCAGTGATTTTTTATCAAGTTCGCTCGAACTTGAGGTGTTTTTGAAGAAATCTTTGTCAAGTTCGCTCGAAGTTATCAGTTTTTCATTGATTTCATATCAAGTTCGACCGAACTTGGGTAATATCAACGAAATTCTAGATAAGTTCGCCCGATCTTACAAGATTGTAATCAAATCTTTTTCTGCAAGTTCGACCGAAGTTCAAGAAAAATCTATTCAAATCTGAAATCTCAAGTTCGACCGAACTTGTGATAAATTTCAAGAATTCTTCATTTGAGCTACAAGTTCGATCGAACTTGTAGTAGAATTAACATTTTAAAAAGTTTTTGAGTGATTTTAGTGTACACGTGTCGTTATTCACAATGGATGATATTCAAAGAGCTTATATGTCCGGAGCTAGTTCATTAAATGCTAACGTGATCCAACAAGTCAATCTTGACAACGAGATGGGCACGACTGTTAAACCGCCAAAGCTAATGAGCATGGACGAGTATGAAGGATGGAATGAGAAGTTTACATATTGGGTTCAAGCCATGCACGTTGGACGAACATCAGCAAGTTCTGGAGAAATACAAGTACTCCACGACACAGAAAGAAGAATACATTGCTGAGAACAAGATGATCAGTCTTATCCAACAATCTGTTAAAGAAGATATTCTCGTCTTGCTACCGGAATACACAACTGCAAGAGATCTCTGGCTCTCACTTCAAAAGAAGTATCAAGGAAGCGCAGAAATGATCAAAAGCAAGAAAGCGCTCATCATGAAAGAGTTCGATATCTTCAACATGCTGAAGGGTGAGACCATGAAGCAGATGATTGAATGCTTCTGTCATCTTAAAGTCCAAATGCGAAGACACGGTCTCAAGAAGATGGAACAAGAGTACATCGACAAGCTTGTAGACGCTCTACCAGATGGAGAATGGACTACTTATCCAATGGTTCTGAAAGAAAGTGCAAATTGGGAATTCGTCAAGCTCTCAACATTCATCGACAAATTAGAAGGCCATGAAATGGAACTCCTGAAGATTGCAAAGTCAAAGAACGCTAATGTTGTTCAAGACGTTGGTTTATATTACAAGAGTGGAATGCAAGATAACATTTCAAGCCCAAAGATTCAGACAGCATTCAATGTAAGTGTGAATTCTTCAAACAATTCGCAGCAGAATCAGAATCAATCATATCCTCAATATGATCAAAGTCCACAGTCTTCATTCTCAAGCACTAGTTCAAATTCGTCTTATCAGAACCAACAAACAAATTCTGATTCGAATGTATTCAAATGTAACATCATTGTTAATTTGAATAATGTTGTTTCTGAGCAAACTGCTAAGCAACACATGGCACTTCTCGCCACTATTCTAGAATCGTATGAAAGTCTTGTAGCTGGGAAAATTGGTAATCCCGAGATGACCGCCGAAGACTACGACCAGGTGGACGAAGAAGAATTGGAGCTCATGGATATAAAGTGGTGTTTAGCTTCGATCATCCGAAGAGTTACAAAGTTTGTTGCTCTAACAGGCCGACATATCGGAAATTCTAGCAACAAGTTGGGTTTCGACAAAACGAAAGTTACGTGCTTCAGATGCCGACAGAAATGGAATTTCAAGAGAGAATGCAAAAACCCTGAAGCAACAGGAAATCAAAGTCCATTCGGTGGAGGCAACGAGTATTACAAGAAGTCACTTCAGTACAAGCCTTTCCCAAAGAAAACTCAGGTTGAAATCCAAGAGAAGCCAAATAGCAGTAACACTGAGAAAGCTATGGTTGCATCAAACGAAGATGATGGTTTCGACTAGAATTATTATATCGGTAAAAAGACCGGAGTTGCATTGATGGCACAAATCGTTGAAGATACATCTGCCGAAGACGCAGCAGCTTTAGAGAATATTCTACTTGAACAGTATCTGCATCAACAACAAGAAGAAGAGGAGTATATCCACATGCAGAAATAAGGAATTTTATCTCCTAATTCTTGTGATAGTTTTGCAGGTCACTTTGATGGAAGTTCTCAGGAACAAGCTGTCGAGGAGAAATCTGATGAAGTAGTCATTGATGTTACTCAAGAAGTGAATACCGAAAACCTCAAGGACATTGCCGATAAAGCTTTAATGGCAAATTTAACCAAGGTAGGTTCAGAGGTAAATGAAAGTGTCAAAGTACAAGTTGTAGAGGTTGAGAAACCTTGTACAAAATGTACTGAACCATGTATCGAATGTGTCGAAAAATCAAAGATCATTGCTGAAATCAATGTGCATAATGAACTTTTAAAATACGATTAGCGCACAATGAAAGAAGCGTATGACAAAATGAAAGATGATTATGGCAGGCTCGATCGAAATAATGTCGAACAACACGACACTGTTAGGATGCTAAAAGGAACAGTATTGGATAAGCAAAAAGCGATTAATACCTATATTAACACCATTGCTGAAACTAAGCAACAACACAAGGACATGAAAATTGAAATAGAACGTGTTCAACAACTTTTGAGAAGTTACACTTGTAACGCATATGTCATTGATCACATCCTTTCGACAATTCCATCAGAAGAGAAACCTAAAAAGAGAATTGGTAAAGAATACAACAATGTTCCTCCACCTCTTTGCGAAGTATTGTCGCAAATCCGCTGGTGGAATGGATAAGGCACTCAACATTGAGTTGTTATCTGAAAAGAAAACTAAGTTGCCAGAGAACATTGATGTAATTTTTACTAAAACAGATGAAGACAATGCTGTGGTTAAGAAGGTTGTTGAAAATGCTCTGAATGATTCTGATGAAGGCAACTTTAAAAGTGCCGACTCGAGTTCAAAGAATTCTGAGTCACAGTCCGAAGATGACAATAATTCATCGGATGACGATCTAAGTGATGATCCTAACGTTATTATGTACAAGGTTAAGGATTCTGATAGATTGTTCTTTGATGATAGTTTTCCGATTCAGAACGTGAAGGAAGAATTGTTAGACAAATTCTTTGAACTCGTGGAAGTCACATCAGATGATCCGGAGATCAATGAAAGAAAATTCTATTCCAAACCTAAAAGAAATAACTACCGAAGGAATGGTGGTGATCACCCGGCAAAACAGGAGAGCTGGGTTGGGATTAGAAGAATTAGATGAACCTAAAAAGAAATCGTCACCATTTAATATACAAGAATAAAAACATGAATTTTGTATATGGGATGAACACGGCTCATGAGGAAAGTTTGATTGGTAAACAATCAAATCATGAGTTTAAGAAACAGAAAGAACTTCGAGATAAAGCCAAAATTGCAAATGGTGCAAAAACAAGTGGTGTAAAACCCACTAAAGGACATCCACATGATTCTCGGACTTATTTCAAGTGCAACGAAATTGGTCATATTGCACGCCAATGTCCGAAATCAAAGTCGGCTTACCTTCAAAGGAAAGAAAGTTCAAATGTTGTGAAACCGAAGCAAACAGAGTTTGTAAAACCTGCAAAGATTTTGAAAAGAAATGAATCAAAAGCAGAAGTTAAACCTAAAACAGAAAAGAAGTTTCAAAATTCAATTTTCAAAAAAGGTGAATCTTCAAAAGCTAATGAAAACAAGTTTTACATCAAAAGGCTAACATCAAATATCAAGCATGGATTGCAAAGAAATGGTCAACAACATCCGATGTGATTAAGTCTGAGCCTGTAAAGACTGATAACACGAAAGAATCAAAATCTGAAATTGAAACTAACATTGTCAAATCCACAAGTGGAAATATTTAAAAAGATAACAAGAAAGTGAAGTTTTCAAACATAAACATCATAGAAAATTCAGATGATGAATATGAATTTGATTACGATGATGGTTATCCAATTCAACCCAAGATCAAAAAGGCTTGGGTCACGCTGTTTAACTAATTGTTGAAATGTGCAGGGGCTCCAGAGATCCGTACTCTCCAAGTGGATTCTGGATAGTGGAGCGTCGATGCATATGACGGGAATGAAAGCGTTGCTATTCGACATGAAAGCTATCAATGGTGGATATGTTGGATTTGCGGGTAACCAGGGTGGAAGGATAGTCGCTGAGGGAAAACTCTCCAATGGCGTTGTTTCATTCGATCACGTGAATTATATTGCAGAGTTGGAGAATAATCTTCTAAGCATATCGCAGATTTGTGACAAGAAGTTCACAGTGCATTTCAATGACAGAGAGTGTAGTATCTTGAAGCCGGGATTCAAAATACCAGATGAGTGGATTCTGATGCGAGCACCACGAGAGAATGATCTATATGTTCTTGATATGGGCGTCGCTACCACTTCATCAAATCAGCGCAAAGTTTTGTGACAAAGGCTACTGAGAAAGATTCTATTCTTTGGCATCGTAAGATGGGGCATATTCATTTGCGAAAAATGAATTTCTTGGTTCATAATGATCTTGTAGAAGGTGTAAATCTTCGGAGTTTTCCTATGTCGGATCACTGCTTAGAATGTAAAAAGGGAAAGCAGATCAAGAAATCTCATCCGAAGAAAATTCTGAACTCAATCAACTTGCCATTAGAACGTCTCCACATGGATTTATTTGGTTGTGTAAATGTTCGAAGCATCTCAGGAGACTTATATTGCTTGGTCGTGACAGATGACTATTCCAGATATTCATGGGTATTCTTTCAGGAATCAAAAGGCGAAACGTTCTAGAACTTGGTAATTCTATTCAAGAAACTCGAGAATCTTTATCATCTGTCGGTCAGACGCATTAGAAGTGACAACGGGACAGAGTTTAAGAATAACAAAATGAAGGAATTCTGCAACGCTAAAGGGATTTTGCACGAGTTTAGTGCACCCTATACTCCACAGCAAAACGGAGTTGCTGAACGAAAGAACAGAACTTTGATTGAAACTGCGAGAACCATGCTTGCAGATTCTAAACTTCTAGTCAGCTTCTGGACTGAAGCGGTTGCTGCGGCTTGCTACACACTAAACAGGGTTCTCACTGTCAAACCAACAAAGAAGACATCTTTTGAGATGATAAACCGACGGAAGCCAAATTTGAAATTATTAGAACCTTTTGGTGCACCATGTACTGTAATTGATCAAGATGGCAAATTCGGAGCTAAATCTCTTGAAGGTTTCTTTGTCGGATATGCGAGTCCATTAACAAGAGTATATGTTCCTTCGTTGAGAAAGGTTATTGAAGCACAACACGTGGATTGTTTCAATTATACGGATCCTATTCAAAGGAGAGGTTACGCGTGGCTGTTTAACTATCACGACCTTTGGAAGTCATTTGACTTGCCCAAAGAACCGTCTGACGAAGAAGTTGCAGCGTTATACTACCTTCACCAGTCAGCGAATCAAGAACAAATTGTTCGACCAATTGTGGTTAATCAACCCACGTTGGATTCTTCATCTTCCGGAGCAGGTCGAAGCAATAGCAGTGGTGTTCAAGTTGAAAATGTTTCTGAAACAGAAGTAACACCTGCTACACCTCCAGTGAATGCTTCTAATGAACCAGGAAACACAACATCAGGTCCCAGCATGTCTCAGAATCAGAATTCTGACTCAGATGAAGCACCGACATTTGATGCTAATGGTGAAACTTCATCAGATGAAGAAGTTGAGCAGATTTCTAACATGTTGAATAAATCTGCAATCCCAAGCAATCAGAATGAAACATCATCTAGAAACGTTGAAGTGACTGTTGATCAAAACATCACAAATCAGCAAAGCTCGGTAGATGTTCCAAGCGAGGAAATGCCGCGATCATATTCCTACCATCCGTCAACAAATATCATTGGTGAATTACAAACTGGAGTGCGTACTCGAAACCAAATCAACAAAGCACTTAGTTGTTTCTACACCCGAGTTTCACCAACTCAAAATTACTGCTACTACTCATGTTTCATTTCTCAAATAGAGCCAAAGACAGTTAATGAGGCTCTGGCTGACGAGAATTGGGTGATAGCAATGCAAGAAGAACTGTTACAGTTCGAGAAGTTGGGTGTTTGGAAGCTTGTAGACTTGCCACCGAAGCAGAAAGCTATTGATACAAAGTGGGTCTTCAAGTGTAAAAGAGACGATCAGGGTGTAATAGTCAGAAACAAAGCTCGGCTGGTTGTCAAGGGATTCCACCAGCAGGAAGATATAGATTACACGGAGGTATATGCACCAGTTGCGTGATTAGAATCTATCCGCATTTTCCTAGCGTTCGCAGCTTGGAAAGGATTTAAGGTGTACTAGTTGGATGTAAAATCTGCATTTCTCTACAGTAAACTTCGTGAACAAGTGTATGTCGGCCAACCACCAGGTTTCATCGATCCACTGGACAAGAACAAAGCATATCTCCTGGATAAAGCCTTGTACGGTTTACACCAAGCCCCGAGAGCTTGGTACGAGACGTTATCACAACATCTCGTAGGAAATGGCTTTACACGAGGCATAGTGGATAACACTTTGTTTACCAGAGAAGTTGGATCGCATCTGATAATTGTACAAATCTATATGGATGATATCATTTTCGGTTCTATGGATGACAGTCTGTGCAAAGAATTTGAAAAGATCATGAAGAAGAAATTTGAGATGTCCTCAATGGGCGAAATGAAGTTCTTCTTAGGTCTTCAGGTGGATCAGCTTCCAGAAGGGATATTCATTCATCAGACTAAGTATGTTCATGACATTCTCAAAAAGTTTGAAATGGATAGCTTGAAGCCGCTTTCTAAACCGCTGGCACTGAACCATAGGATTTGTGTAGACGAGACGGGAACGAAAGTTGATGAAACACTTTATCGATCAATGATAGGTTCATTGATGTATCTAACGGCATCGTGTCCAGACATCATGTATCCTACTTGCTTATGTGCGAGATATCAGTCAAGTCCTCGAATGTCACACATGCAGATAGTCAAGCGAATCTTTCGTTACCTAAAAGGATGTCCTAGCACGCGCTTATGGTATCCTAAAAACGATAATTTCAACTTAATATACGCTGACTCAGACTTTGGAGTGGACAAACTGAACTCGAAATCTACAACTGCAGGATGCTAGTTCTTTGGCACACGTTTGGTAACGTGGCAGTGTAAGAAACATACCACGGTTTCTCTCTCAACCTGTGAAGCGGAATACATTTCTGTTTCCAGCTGTTGCTCACAAATCCTCTAGATTTAGCAACAGATGAGGGATTATGGTCTGCAGTTTCTTGACACGCCTTTATTTGTAGATAACAAAGCAGCCATCAATATAACTAAAAATCCGGTTCATCACTCACGTACAAAACACATTGAAATTCGTTACCATTTCATTCGTGACTGTTAAGAAAAGAAATTGGTTCGAATAGAAAATGTTGGTGCATAATGTCTATGTCTTAGTCTTATATCGAGTCTGTATAGTATAGAGCTGGATAGGCTAGGTGTAAGAAGTATTTATGTAGTGTTGTAACAAGTTCGCGCATAAACTTCATGTATAGCCAAGTTCGGCCGAACTTGCTAAGGCAAGTTACGGTGAACTTGTGTCTCCCTAGGGCGAACTTGCAAGTCTATAAATACCTAGCTAGTGCTCCTCATTTGTAACTTTGTCATTTTGGAGGCGAAGCTCTGTCAGTTTGTACTCTTGACGTTTGATCAATGAAACTGATGATTAACTGATTAATTCTTTTCTATTGGTAAACACGTCGTAATATTTCCGCTATTATGGACGTTAGATATCAAATTTAGGTTCCTTAGCATCGAGGATCGGTCCTACAAGTGGTATCAGAGCTAGAACAGCCTGATTTGATAGTATCAAGACAAGAACACTTCTATTTCATCTCCATTCTTCTATTTTTCTTAAGTTTTTCATCAAAAATGAAGAATTCATGTCAAAATCTTTTCGATTTTGAATATATCATGTAAAATACAACAAAGATAAACCCTTGAAAGATTGGAGACCAAATTCAACCAAATTGATGTCAAAATTTTGAAAAAACCATGTTTTCCAAAACTTGTCCATCGAACTTGGTTAACCAAGTTCGCCCGAACTAGTGCTAAAAAATCACTTTTCAAGTGAGTTTTTGCCAAGTTCGCCCGAACTTGAGTTGTTTTTGAGGAAAATTCTGCCAAGTTCACTCGAAGTTAACCAATTTTCATTGATTTTATATCAAGTTCGACCGAACTTGATTAATATCAAGGAAATTAAAGTTAAGTTCGCTCGAACTTACAAGATCATAATCAAATCTTATATAGCAAGTTCGATCGAAGTTCAAAGAAGATTTTTCAAAACAAAAAACCACAAGTTCGACCGAACTTGTGATTAAAAATGATAATTCTTCATTTGCAACTACAAGTTCGACCGAACTTGTAGTAGACCTAATTGTTTTCAAAGTTTTTGAGTATTTTCAGCGTACACGTCTCGTTATTCACAATGGATGATATTCAAAGAGCTTTTATGTCCGGAGCTAGTTCGTCAAATGCCAACTTGATCCATCAAGTCAATTTTGATAACGAAATGGGCACGACTGTCAAACCGCCCAAGCTAATGAGCATGAATAAGTATGAAGCATGGAAAGAGAAATTTACATATTGGGTTCAAGCCATGCACTTTGCAGGATGGGTGTCGATTAAAAGAGGTTACACTGTTCTGGTGGATGAACATCAGCAAGTTCTTGAAAAGTACAATTACACGACTGTACAGAAAGACGAATATATTGCTGAAAAGAAGATGCTCAGTCTTATTCAACAATCCGTCAAAGAAGATATTCTCGTTTTGCTACCAGAATACACAACTGCAAGAGATCTCTGGCTCTCACTTCAAAAGAAGTATCAAGGAAGCGCGGAGATGATCAAGAGCAAGAAGGCGCTCATTATGAAAGAGTTCGATATATTCAACATGCTGAAGGGTGAAACCATGAAGCAGATGATTGAACGCTTCTGTCATCTTAAAGTCCAAATGCGAAGACACGGTCTCGAGAAGACGGAACAAGAGTACATCGACAAGCTTGCAGATGCTCTACCAGATGGAGAATGGACTACTTATCTAATGGTTCTGAAGGAAAGCGATAAATGGGAAATCTTCAAGCTGTCAACATTTATCGATAAACTCGAAGGCCATGAAATGGAACTCTTGAAGATTGCAAAGTCAAAGAACGCTAATGCTGTTCAAGATGTTGGGTTGTACTACAAGAGTGGAATGCAAGATAACATTTCAAGTCCAAAGATTCAGACAGCATTCAATGCGAGTTTAAATTCTTCGAACAATTTGCAGTAGAATCAGAATCAGTCATATTCTCAATATGATCAAAGTCCACAGTCTTCATTCTCAAGTACTGGTTCAAATTCATCTTATCAAAGTCAAACAATCAGAATCAACAAACAAATTCTGATTCAAATGTATACAAATGCAACATTGCAGTGAATTTAAACAATGTTGTTTCGGAACAAGTCGCTAAACAACATATGTTGCTTCTTGCCACTGTTCTAGAGTCATACGAAAGTCTTGTAGCCGGTAAAATTGGAAATCCTGAAATGACGGCAGAAGATTATAACCAAGTGGATGAAGAAGAACTCGAGTTGATGGATATCAAGTGGTGTTTAGCATCTATCATTCGAAGGATCACAAAGTTCGTTGCTCTCACTAGCCGAGATATCGGAAACTCAAGCAACAAACTAGATTTTGACAAGACGAAAGTGATGTGCTTCAGATGTCGCCAAAAGGGACATTTTAAGAGAGAGTGTAAAAATCCTGAAGCAACGGGAAATCAAAGTCCATTCGAAGGAGGCAACGAGTATTACAAGAAGTCACTTCAGTATAAGCCTTTCCCGAAGAAGACTCAGGTTGAAATCCAAGAAAAACCGAATAGCAGCAACACTGAAATGGCTATAGTTGCATCAAACGAAGATGACGGTTTCGACTGGAATTCTTATATCGGTAAGAAGACAGAAGTTGCAATAATGGCTGAAATTGTTGAAGATACTTCTGTAGAAGAAGCAGCGGCTTTGGAGAATATTCTGCTGGAACAATATCTACAACAACAACATGAAGAAGAGGAGTATATCCACATGCAGAAGCAAGGAATTTTATCACCTAATTCTTGTGAAAATTTTGCAGGTCACTTTGATGGAAGTTCTCAGTAGCAAGTTCCCGAGAAGAAATCAACTGATGAAGTAGTCATTGATGTTACTCAAGAAGTGAATGACAAAAACCTCAAGGACATTGCCGACAAAGCATTGATGGCAAATCTAACCAAGGTAGGTCCAGAGGTAAATGAAGTTGTCAAAGTACAAGTCGTAGAGGTTGAGAAACCTTGTACAAAATGTACCGAACCATGTTCTGAGTGTGCCAAAAAATCAAAGATCATCGCTGAAAACAATGTGCATAATGAACTTTTGAAATACGATTATCGCACAACGAAGGAAGCGTATGACAAAATGAAAAATGATTATAGTAGGCTTGATAGAAATAAAATCGAACAACATGATACAATAAGGATGTTAAAAGGAACAGTAATGGATAAGCAAAAAGCGATTAATATCTATATTAACACCATTGTTGAAACTAAGCAACAACTCCAGGACATGACAATTGAAACAGAGCGTGTTCAACAAGTTTTGAGAAGTTACACCTGTAACGCATATGTCATTGATCACATCCTTCCGACAATTCCATCGGAAAGAGAAACCTAAAAAGAAAATTAGTAAAGAATACAGTAATGTTCCTCCACCCCTATGCGAGAAGTATTATCGCAAATCCGCTGATGGGATGGATAAGGCACTCAACATTGAGTTGTTATCTGAAAAGAAAACTGAGTTGCCAGAGAACATTAATGTAATTTATACTAAAATAGATGATGACAATGTTGTGCTTAAAAAGGTTGTTGAAAATGTTTTGAACGGTTCTGATGAAGGCAGCTTTAAAAGCGCCAACTCGAGTTCAAAGAATTCTGATTCATAGACCGAAGATGGCGATACATCATCGGAGAATGATTTATGTGATGATCCTAATGTTGTAATGTACAAGATTAAGGAATCTGATAGATTATACTTGGATGACAATTTTCTGATTCAGAATGTGTAGGAAGAATTGTTAGACAAATTCTTTAAACTCGTGGAAGTCACATCAGATGATCTGGAGATCAATGAAAAGAAATCCTATTCCAAATCTAAAAGAAATAACTACCATTGGTGGTGATCATCCGGAAAACCGGAGAGCTTGGTTGGGATTAGAAGAATCAGATGAACCTAAAAAGAAAACGTCACCATTTCAAGAGTATAAGAATAAAAACATGAATTTTATATATGGGACGAACACGGTTCTTGAGGAAAGTTTGATCGGGAAACAATCAAACGATGAGTTCAAGAAATAGAAAGAACTTCGAGATAAAGCCAAAATTGCAAGTGGTGTTAAAACAAGTGGTGTAAAATGTGACATCCCGGCTTTTCAGGTATCTTAAACGCGCTACTTCACGGTTATTCATTCCTACGCTAAATTAATTCGGAGAATTTAATTACACGCTCGCAATAACTACGCTAACTTTTGAATGCATTGGGTAAATTACGTGCTATGTGTTATTAGACGTTTGTGAATTTTGTGAATTATTATATCACGTTTTGATTTCGCGATTATTAGTTTTTAAAAAAAATATATATATATATTTATAATAAATAAATAACCGAACCGAACCATGAAACGGGTCAACCTCACCTCCTTGCGGCCCAAGGAACTAGCCTAAACTTGAGGCCCAAATTACTCACCCAAACCCCCCCCCCCTTTGCGGTCGCGAGCCCACCCCCACCCCCTTTCTCCTTCTTTTCTTTGTTTTATATAAATGAGGGCATGCATGGGTTATATTTAAAAAAAAAAAAAAACAAACAAACACAAACCCTAGTCCCTAAGTGAGCCGACGGCAGCCCCCCTCCCCCTCTCGATCACACAAGCCTTCAACCCAGATTGATTCGAATCTTGTTCCCGGTTCGCTAATCTTCATCGTATCAAGGTTAGGATTTTAATTGTTTTGCAAATCACATTAGGGTTTGTGAAATCTTGATCATGATTGTATGTATTGTTTGAATCATTGTTATGAAAAGTGTTATGATTTATGTTTAGTTCGGTTGATTGTGTGAGTTTTTGCGATTGTGATGTTTGGATGAATACAAAAATCATAGGCTGCGTTTTTGTGATAAAAATCATATCATATGATTAGGGTTTGAATGGGTATTGATGTACATGATGATATGTGACAAATAAACCTGCTCTTGATCATTGTTATCTAGAGTCTTGATCGTTTAAGTGTGTTTTATTGCGATGAAAGTCGAAAACAGGTTGCTGAATGGTATTTACAGCCAACTTCGATTGGCTGTAACCTGGTCATTTTTTATCGAAAAGTAGACTTTCTGAAGCCTAAAATGTATATTTTTGAAAAACGCTTCTAATGGCGCTAGATTCATATTTTTATGAGGTTGTTTGCTATTTTTAAGTTGTCATTTAAGTTCAGTAGCTGAAGCTGCATAAATTCTGAAAATTTGCTAGTTGTTTATCGAGTCGGATATCATAATCTGTAGAGGGTTGGGTCACGAAATTTATACAGTAACTGGAGACAGGAATTTTCGGAAAACTCCCACTGGAACTTTGTTAATTGGATGAACGATGATTTTTAAATAATTTTTCCCGTGGACTGCAGTCAGAAAGCGACGAATCTGACTGCAGCCTAGTATATAAATGTTTATAAATAATTGGTAAAGTTTTAGGACTTTAAAAGTTTACATAAAATTCTACATTTTAGTTGACATCTCCTGTAAAGAAATTGGAATTTTTAGAACGTTGGAACTATTTTATAGAAATCCTCGAAAACAGCCTAGTTATGAGCGTACAAGCTGAAACATGATAACTTGCGTATGTGTGTACCAAAGTGTTGTATGAGTTGATTTGTGTTTATGACAAGTTGGTTTGATCACTATTTTAGTATGATGATACTTTGCATGCATGATTGTGTTTTCGAAATTGTTATTATGTGTGCCGCATTGTGTGTTAGTTATGCGTAGGGTTTGTATCAGTGTGTTCACACACTAACTTTAAATCGATTGACATGTTAGGACGCAATTAGCGGTCCCATCATTTGCTACTTCTGTGTTACACTAACCGAGCAATTAAAGGTGAGTTCACGGCCTCTATTTTATCCGGTTTTAAACAACAGGGGGAGAAACATGTATAACTCTATCTTTTTACGTTATGCGAAATTAACGTCGTTAAACTACTCGGTAACTAAGGTAATGTTAATGTACGTTATGGCCACTAAGCAGCTATATCACGGAAGTCCTCGACAAACTCTCGGATCGTTAGTATTGGGTTAGATAGCGGGGAAATTATAAGTAGTACTACTGGGCCCGACAAGCCCCACCCGAGCTAGTCGCTCTAGCCGACCGGGTATGGTCAACGGGTGATTAATTTGGCCTAACTTTCACCATGGTCAGTGATAGGCCTGGCAACACGGAGGCACAACAGTCAGCTTCGATCGCGAACACTTATGTGACGTAACTTTAGGCTCGCTACCTACATGTTAACATTGAACTTAATTACGAACCAATATCATTATTATTCCGGGTTAGGAATAATGGAACCAACAGTATTATTCCGGGTTAGGAATAATGGAACTAAATCGTTATCCCGGGTTAGGGATAACGGGGGAAACAAACTTATAACCGAACTTGTGAACTTATAAAAACCTGTGAACTCACTCTTCTTTAATGTTGACACTTGTTTCTTACATGTTTCTCAGGATGCTAGGAGAGCTAGGTGCACTCACTTGAATTGACCAAGACATATTTTTATCGAGTCTCATTTAATAATATTGTTTGGGATTTTTGGTTTTTGGCGTTTATGTTGGCGCCCGTTACTTTACTTTACTTTACTTTAATGCTTCCGCACAACTTAGAAACTAATGCTTCCGATAAACTTTGAAACTAAACTAAGAAAAATTGAAAATAATTATGAATGGGTAAACAAATGTTTTTGGAAAACGTTTAAATAAATCATATAGAGTCGTTCGATATTACTAGTGTCTCAGATTCTGGTTTGTTCACACGCCTCGCGGTAAAACTCCGCAAGTGGAAATTGAGGGTGTGACAGATTGGTATCAGAGCCTCTAGCTATAGAGAACCAGGTTTGCATTAAAAGTAGACCTAAACTATAGCTGACTACACGACACTAGACTTAGTTATCACCGAACTGTGATATCTTGTTATGTGTTATACTACAACTGTTTTATGTAAGATATAAATGTATATCGTGATGCACGCAACTCGTAACTAACTACACAACCCAACAGGCAATGTCATCATCATCATCCGACAAACCTCTACAACCAAGGGCGCCGGGGAAGGCACCCATGGTCGAACCCTCACCACCTCAGGGCGTGGAGACACGCTCAGCTGCTAGGAAAAGACTCGCTCTAGGAGGGGAGTCGTCCTCCCGTCCGACCACCGCTATACCGGTCGAACCGGTCAACTCGTTAGAAGTAGGGGACGACCTACTTAGGGATATGATAAGGAAACAACAGGAACAACTAGAGAGAATGCAGGAGACTATCAAAGCACAAGGATGGATGATACGTCAACTAACTGGTAAAACTGGAGAGCTCGAGGAAGAGCAATATGAGAATAAGAAAGCTCGCAACATTTTAGCTAAGGTTCTTCGTGCTGAGCAGCTGAGGGCTGACTGGCTCGAAGACAGAGTTCTTGAGTCCAGTTGGAGGATTCAAGAACTGGAGCAGAATCAAGCACCTGTCCCAGTACCCGCCCCAGCACCGGTCCCTCCAGCGCCAGTAGAGGAAGAAGAGGAGGACCCGGAGGAAGACCCGGAGGAGGATCCGGAGGAAGAGGAGCCGGAACAGAAACCGGCGGTTGAGGCTGAAAATGCCGCAGAGGATGACGGCAACGATAGCGACTTGGGAGATGGAGACGTAGAAGACTGACTCGTCTCGCCAATTCCCGCTTTGTTTTCTTTAGTTTGTTTGTTTCCACTTATGTTTGAACTTGAAATTTTATAATTAAACTGAGATATTTGGTTGGTATTTTGTGAGACATTGCAATTTATTTAATCGAATGTTCCTTTTGATTGTTTAACTTGTTGGGTTGACGTAACTTGTGTGATGATTGAAGTGTGGAATATAATAACTATATTGGATATATATACTTATCGGTGTGTGTTTATGTTGTCTTGCGAAGATCTGAAATGGCAACTGGACGTCGCGGAAACCTCAACATGACACCTGAAGAATTAGCCGCAATGATCCAAGAACACGTAAATGCCGCTCTGGCAGTTGTTCAAAACCCACCAGCAGGAGGGGTTCTTAACCCCTACAAGATGTTCCTCGATGCGAAACCGAGCAAATTCACGGGTGCAGAAGGACCCATAGGACTGGTCCGTTGGATTGAAAAGTCTGAATCAGTGTTCGAGATGTGCAATTTCCTTGAGGCCAATAAGGTCAAGTATGCTGCCTCAACGCTGGAAGATGGGGCATTAACCTGGTGGAACGCACAAGTCCAAACGCGTGGACTTATTGCTTCAAACACAATGGCCTGGGCCGAGTTTAAGGCCCTAATCAAAGAGGAGTACTGTCCGCGGGACAGAGTTCAGCAGTTGGAGCAAGCGCTATGGAACCATAAGATGGTAGGATCTGAAATTGAAGCGTACACGGCGAAACATCATGATCTGGTGTTCCTATGTCCCGACCTGGCTAACACCGTTGAAAAACGACTTGAGTTTTATCTTGGGGGTCTGGTCCCTGAGATCCAGGGCATGGTAATGTCTAGCAACCCTACGACGGAACATCAAGCGATCTGGTTGGCGCACAAACTCACCGATAAGGCGGTGGAACAAAGGAAGTTGCCATCTTGGGGTGCAACTGAAGTTGTCCCTGATAATAAAAGAAAATTTGAAGACTCACCTGCTCGACAATCTTCGTCAGCCCAACCACAACAAGGAAACCAGAAACGGTTCAACAATTTCAACAACAATCGGGGTCACAATAATCAGTCCGCCAACAACACCCAGAACACAAGCGGCTATGTGGGTCGAAAGCCGCAATGTAATCGTTGTAACCTCCATTATCACGACCCTTGTGCCGGAAATCGCTGCCAACGATGTGGCAAAACGGGACATGCGGCAAAGGATTTTCGCGGGGAAATCGTGTCTTGACAAAATCAAAATCAGCACCAGGTTCAACAGCAAGGTATTAATCGGGGGTGCTATCAGTGCGGTAGCACTACCCATTTCAAGCGAGACTGCCCGCAACTTCGCAACAACAATGGTGGGAACAACAACACCAACAACAACAACAACCACAACAACAACAACAACAATAACAACAATGAAAATGGTGGCAAAGGAGGTGCCAAGGGTCGTGTATTCATGCTATGCCGCGGAGAGGCTAGAAACGACTCGAACGTGGTTACCGGTAAGTTTCCCCTTAACGATCATTTTGCTACTGTACTTTTTGATACGGGTGCGGATAGGAGTTTTATATCTGAGTCTTTTAGGAAGAACCTAAATCTCACGCCTAAACCCCTAGAGACCCCTTACGTCATAGAACTAGCCGATGGTAAATCTGTAGATGTGATCCATTTAGTAACCAGCTGTCAACTTAAACTCACGGGTTACACCTTTACCATTGATCTGATGACAACTACCCTGGGTAGTTTTGACGTGGTAGCCGGAATGGACTGGCTATCCGACGTCCGAGCTGAAGTTCTCTGTTTCGAGAAAGCTATCCGTATTCCGCTCTCTAACAACGAAGTCTTAATGGTGCAAGGCGAGAAGGCAGGCGCCGTCACAAACATCATCTCTTACATGCAAGCTCAGAAGTATCTTCGGAGAAAGAACTCCTTCGCTTTGCTCGCACTGGTCACCGAGCAGCCTAAGGACGAGAAGCGGATTGAAGATATCCCCGTCGTCCGTGACTTTTCCGGTGTATTTCCAGAGGAGTTACCTGGTCTTCCACCACATCGATAAGTGGAGTTTGAAATCGAATTGGCGAACCATGCAACTCCTATCGCCAAGGCCCCGTACCGCCTGGCTCCAGCAGAGCTGCAAGAGTTGTCTACCCAACTTCAGGAATTGTTAGAAAAAGGATTTATCTAACCCAGTACTTCGCCATGGGGAGCTCCGGTCCTTTTTGTCAAGAAAAAGGACGGGACCTTCCGCATGTGCATCGACTACAGGGAACTCAATAAGGCGTCAAGAACCGATACCCATTACCTCGCATCGACGATATCTTCGACTAGCTTCAAGGGTCAAGCTACTACTCCAAGATTGATCTACGGTCTGGTTATCACCAGTTATGCGTCAGGGAGGAGGATATCTCTAAGACGGCATTTCGTACTCGGTATGGCCATTATGAGTTCTTGGTCATGCCCTTCGGTCTCACCAACGCACCCGCGGTGTTCATGGACCTCATGAACCGCGTGTGTAAGCCGTATCTCGACAAGTTTGTCATCGTGTTCATCGATGATATACTCATCTACTCTAAGGGTGAAGAAGAACATGCTGAGCATCTACGATTATTGCTGGAATTACTTCAACAGGAGAAACTATATGCCAAGCTTTCACAGTGTGATTTCTGGATTCAGGAAGTTCAGTTCCTCGGGCATATCGTGAATGAAAAGGGTATCCACGTTGATCCCACCAAGATCGATGCTATCAAGAACTGTGAAGCACCCAGGACACCGACAGAGATCCGCCAATTTTTGGGTTTGGCTGGTTACTACAGACGTTTCATCGAGGGATTTTCAAAGATCGCACAACCGCTTACCACTCTCAACCAGAAAGGCACTAGGTATGCTTGGGGTGACAAGCAGGAAGCAGCATTTCAATTGCTGAAGCAGAAACTTTGCAGTGCACCCATTCTGTCCTTGCCAGAAGGGACTGATGATTTTGTGGTATATTGTGACGCTTCCATTCAGGGATTGGGATGCGTACTCATGCAACGTGATAAGGTCATCGCGTATGCGTCCCGACAGTTGAAGATTCACGAGAAAAACTACACAACACATGACCTGGAATTTGGAGCAGTGGTATTTGCGCTTAAGATTTGGAGACACTACCTATATGGAACAAAGTGCATAATCTACACAGATCACAAGAGCCTCCAAGATATCTTTGACCAGAAGGAGTTGAACATGCGACAGCGTCGCTGGGTCGAACTCTAGAACGATTATGAATGTGCCATTCGGTATCACCCGGGTAAAGCTAACTTGGTAGCTGATGCCCTCAGTAGGAAGGAGCACTTGAAACCTCGTTGGGTACGAGCATTACAATTCACCATTCATTCGGGGTTACCCGAGCAGATACGCGATGCGCAGCTAGAAGCAGTTAAGGAAGAAAACATTAAGGCCGAATCTGTGTGAAAGATGGAATGCGAATGGGAAGTAAAACCCAATGGTGCCCGGTATTTCATGAATCGTATATGGGTACCTCTCTATGGAGACCTCAGGAAGCTAGTTATGGACGAAGCTCACAAATCCCGATACTCTGTCCATCCTGGTTCAGATAAGATGTATCAAGACCTTAAAGCCGCGTACTGGTGGCCCAACATGAAAGCGGATATAGCCACCTACGTGAGCAAGTGTTTGACTTGTGCGAAAGTCAAGGTGGAATACCAGAAGCCATCAGGGCTACTTCAACAACCTGAGATCCCAGTGTGGAAATGGGATCAGATCTCGATGGACTTTATCACTAAACTCCCGCGAACTCCGGGTGGTTGCGATACCATCTGGGTAATCGTGGATCGTCTAACTAAGTCCGCACACTTCCTAGCGATCAAAGAAACAGATAAGATGGATAAGTTGACTCGCATCTACATTAAGGAAGTAGTTTCTCGGCACGGGGTGCCAACGTCCATCATCTCAGACAGAGATGCTCGTTTCATGTCCAACTTTTGGCAGTCACTTCCGAAAGCGTTGGTTACATGCTTAGATATGAGCACAGCTTATCACCCTCAGACGGATGGTCAAAGTGAAAGGACTATTCAGACCTTGGAAGACATGCTTAGGGCATGTATGGTAGACTTCGGGAACAGTTGGGAAATCCATCTGCCTTTAGTGGAATTCTCGTATAACAATAGTTACCATACAAGTATTCAAGCGGCACCGTTTGAAGCATTATACGGTCGCAAATGTAGATCACCGATCTGTTGGGCAGAAGTCGGTGACAGTCAACTCACAGGTCCTGAGTTGATACTTGAGGCTACTGAAAAGATTGTGCAAATCAGAAACTGCATGGCAGCGACACGAGATCGACCGAAAAGCTACGCTGATCAACAACGCAAACCGCTCGAATTTCAAGTAGGCAACCGCGTCCTGCTGAAGGTGTCACCCTGGAAGGGTGTAATCCGTTTTGGGAAACGAGGCAAACTAAACCCACGGTACGTAGGCCCATTTGTGATCTTGAAGCGTATCGGGCCCGTAGCTTATCAATTAGACCTTCCTACCGAACTCAGTGGAGTTCACAATGTTTTTCATGTGTCCAATCTGAAGAAGTGTCTATCAGATGAGACCCTAGTCATTCCATTGGATGAGATTCAAGTGGATGAGCAACTGCATTTTGTGGAACAACCTATCGAGATCATGGATCGTGAGATCAAGACTCGAAGGCACAGCAAGATACCGATCGTCAAGGTTCGTTGGGATTCTAAGCGTGGACCGGAGTTCGCGTGGGAAATAGAGGACCAAATGAAAAGCAAATACCCACACCTTTTTGCAGCTGAGCAGCAATCTAACGTTAACACCAACTAAATTTCGGGACGAAATTCTTTCAACATGGGGACGATGTGACAGCCTGGGAATTTCTTGTACCATTGCTAACAAACTGAATCTTTGTGCGTTGCATTCTAAACCGCGTTTACTCAATTTTCGGGACGAAAATTCTTTCAACATGGGGATAATGTGACATCCCGGCTTTTCAGGTATTTGAAACGCGCTACTTCACGGTTATTCATTCCTACGCTAAATTAATTCAGAGAATTTAATTACACGCTCGCAATAACTACGCTAACTTTTGAATGCATTGGGTAAATTACGTGCTATGTGTTATTCGACGTTTGTGAATTTTGTGAATTATTATTTCACGTTTTGATTTCGCGATTATTAGTTTAAAAAAAAATATATATATATATAATAAATAAATAACCGAATCGAACCATGAAACGGGTCAACCTCACCTCCTTGCGGCCCAAGGAACTAGCCTAAACTTGAGGCCCAAGTTACTCACCCAAACCGCCCCCCCCCCTTTGCGGTCACGAGCCCACCCCCACCCCCTTTCTCCTTCTTTTCCTTGTTTTATATAAATGAGGGCATGCATGGGTTATATTTCAAAAAAAAAAAAGACAAACACAAACCCTAGTCCCTAAGTGAGTCGACGGCAGCCCCCCCCCTCTCTTGATCGCACAAGCCTTCAACCCGGATTGATTCCAATCTTGTTCCCGGTTCGCTAATCTTCATCGTATCAAGGTTAGGATTTTAATTATTTTGCAAATCACATTAGGGTTTGTGAAATCTTAATCATGATTGTATGTATTGTTTGAATCATTGTTATGAAAAGTGTTATGATTTATGTTTAGTTCGGTTGATTGTGCGAGTTTTTGCGATTGTGATGTTTGGATGAATACAAAAATCATAGGCTGCGTTTTTGGGATAAAAATCATATCATATGATTAGGGTTTGAATGGGTATTGATGTACATGATGATATGTGACAAATAAACCTGCTCTTGATCATTTTTATTTAGAGTCTTGATCGTTTAAGTTTGTTCTATTGCGATGAAAGTCGAAAACAGGTTGCTGAATGGTATTTACAGCCAACTTCGATTGGCTGTAACCTGGTCATTATATATCGAAAAGTGGATTTTCTGAAGACTAAAATGTATCTTTTTGAAAAATGCCTTTAATGGCGCTGGATTCATATTTTTCGGAGGTCGTTTGCTATTTTTAAGTGGTCATTTAAGTGCAGCAGCTGAAGCTGCATAAATTCTGAAAATTTGCTAGTTGTTTATCGAGTCGGATCTCATAATCTTTAGAGGGTTGGGTCACGAAATTTGTACAGTAACTGGAGACGGGAATTTCCGGAAAACTCCCACTGGAATTTTGTTAATTGGATGAACGATGATTTTTAAATAATTTTTCCCGTGGACTGCAGTCAGAAAGCGACGAATCTGACTGCAGCCTAGTATATAAATGTTTATAAATAATTGTTAAAGTTTTAGGACTTGAAAAGTTTACATAAAATTCTACAGTTTAGTTGACATCTCTTGTAAAGAAATTGGAATTTTTAGAACGTTGGAACTATTTTATAGAAATCCTCGAAAACAGCCTAGTTATGAGCGTACAAGCTGAAACATGATAACTTGCGTATGTGTGTACCAAAGTGTTGTATGAGTTGATTTGTGTTTATGACAAGTTGGTTTGATCACTATTTTAGTATGATGATACTTTGCATGCATGATTGTATTTTCGAAATTGTTATTATGTGTGCCGCATTGTGTGTTAGTTATGCGTAGGGTTTGTATCAGTGTGTTCACACACTAACTTTAAATCGATTGAGATGTTAGGACGCAATTAGCGGTCCCATAATTTGCTACTTCTGTGTTACACTAACCGAGCAATTAAAGGTGAGTTCACGGCCCCTATTTTATCCGGTTTTAAACAACAGGGGGAGAAACATGTATACATTCTATAACTCTATCTTTTTACGTTATCCGAAATTAACGTCGTTAAACTACTCGGTAACTAAGTTAATGTTAATGTACGTTATGGTCACTAAGCAGCTGTATCACGGAAGTCCTCGACAAACTCTAGGATCGTTAGTATTGGGTTAGATAGCGGGGAAATTATAAGTAGTACTACTGGGCCCGACAAGCCCCACCCGAGCTAGTCGCGCTAGCCGACCGGGTATGGTCAACGGGTAATTAATTTGGCCTAACTTTCACCATGGTCAGTGATAGGCCTGGCAACACGGAGGCACAACAGTCAGCTTTGATTGCGAACACTTATGTGACGTAACTTTAGGCTCGCTTCCTACATGTTAACATTGAACTTAAATACGAACCAATATCATTATTATTCCAGGTTAGGAATAATGGAACCAACAGTATCATTCCGGGTTAGGAATAATGGAACTAAATCGTTATCCCGGGTTAGGGATAACGGGGGAAACAAACTTATAAAAACCTGTGAACTCACTCTTCTTTAATGTTGACACTTGTTTCTTTACATGTTTCTCAGGACGCTAGGAGAGCTAGGTGCACTCACTTGCATTGACCAAGACATATTTTTATCGAGTCTCATTTAATAATATTGTTTGGGATTTTTGGTTTTTAGCGTTTATGTTGGCGCCCGTTACTTTACTTTACTTTACTTTAATGCTTCCGCACAACTTAGAAACTAATGCTTCCGATAAACTTTGAAACTAAACTAAGAAAAATTGAAAATAATTATGAATGGGTAAACAAATGTTTTTGGAAAACGTTTAAATAAATCATATAAAGTCGTTCGATATTACTAGTGTCTCAGATTCTGGTTTGTTCACACGCCTCGTGGTAAAAATCCGCAAGTGGAAATTGAGGGTGTGACATAAAACCCACAAAAGGACATCCACATGATTCTCGGACTTGTTTCAAGTGCAACGAAATTGGTCATATTGCACGTTATTGTCCGAAATCAAAGTCGGCTTATCTTTGAAGGAAAGAAAGTTCAAATGTTGTGAAACCGAAGCAACCAGTGTTTGTAAAACCTGTAAAGATTTTGAAAAGAAATGAATCAAAAGCTGAAGTCAAACCTAAATTGAAAATTCATTTTTTGAAAAAGGTGAAACTTCAAAGGCTAATGAAAACAATTTTTACATCAAGAAGGCTAACATAAAATCTCAAGCCTGGATTGCAAAGAAACGGTCAACAACATCTGAGTCACTAAGTCTGAGCTTGTTATGACTAGTGATAGCATGAAAGAATCAAAATCTGAAATCATAATTGAAACATCTGAAAATGTCAAAACTACAAGTGGTATCAGTTCAAAAGATAAAAAGACAATAAAGTTTTCAAACATAAACATCATAGAAAATCCAGATGATGAATATGAATTTGATTATGTAGATGAGTGTGGATTCGATTATGCTGATGAGTGTGAGTTTAATTTTGATGATGGTTATCCAATTCAACCCAAGACAAAAAAGCTTGGGTCTCGCTTTTTAAATAGATTGTTGAAGTGTGAAGGGGCTCCAGAGATCCGTACTTTCTAAGTGGATTTTGGATAGTGGAGCGTCTAGGCATATGACGGGAATGAAAGCATTGCTATTCGACATAAAAGCTATCAATGGTGGATATGTTGGATTTGCGGGTAACCAAGCTGGAAGGATAGTCGCCGAGGGAAAACTCTCCAATGGCATCGTTTCATTCGATCGCGTGAATTATATTGCAGAGTTGGAAAATAATCTTCTGAGCATATCGCAGATTTGTGACAAGAAGTTCACGGTGCATTTCAACGACAAAGAGTGTATTATCTTGAAGCCGGGATTCAAAATACCAGGTGAGTGGATTCGAATTCGAGCACCTCGAGAAAATGATCTATATGTTCTTGATATGGGCGTCGCTACCACTTCATCAAAATCAGCGCAATGTTTTGTGTCAAAGGCTACTGAAAAGGATTCTATTCTTTGGCATCGTAAAATGGGGTATATTCATTTGCGAAAATGAATTACTTGGTTCATAATGATCTTGTAGATGGTGTAAATCTTCAGAGCTTTCATATGTCTGATCACTGCTTAGAGTGTAAAAGGGGAAAGCAGATCAAGAAATCTCATCCGAAGAAAATTCTAAACTCAATCAAGTTGCCATTAGAACGTCTCCACATGGATTTATTTGGTCCTGTAAATGTTCGAAGCATCTCACGAGACTTATATTGCTTGGTCGTGACAGATGACTATTCGAGATATTCGTGGGTATTCTTTCAGGAATCAAAAGACGAAACGTTCGAGAACTTGGTTATTCTATTCAAGAAATTCGAGAACCTTTATCATCTGCCGGTCCGACGCATTAGAAGTGACAACGGCACAGAGTTTAAGAATAACAAAATGAAGGAATTCTGCAACGCAAAGGGATTCTGCACGAGTTTAGTGCTCCATATACTCCATGGCAAAACGGAGTAGCTGAATGGAAAAACAGAACTTTGATTGAAACTGCAAGAACCATGCTTGCAGATTCTAAACTTCCAATCAGCAAGAACCATGCTTGAAGGAATTCTGCAACGCAAAAGGGATTCTGCACGAGTTTAGGGCTCCCTATACTCCACGGCAAAACGGAGTAGCTGAATGGAAAAACAGAACTTTGATTGAAACTGCAAAACCATGCTTGCAGATTCTAAACTTCCAATCAGCTTCTGGAGTGAAGCGGTTACTGCGGCTTGCTACACGCTAAACAGAGTTCTCACTGTCAAACCAACAAAGAAAACATGTTTTGAGATGATAAACCGACGGAAGCAAAATTTGAAATTCTTAGAACCATTTGGTGCGCCATGCACTGTAGTCGATCAAGATGGCAAATTTGGAGCTAGAGGGTTTCTTTGTAGGATATGCGAGTCCGTTAACAAGAGTATATGTTCCTTCGTTGAGAAAGGTTATTGAAGCACAACACGTGGATTGTTTCAACTATACAGATCCTATTCAAAGGAGAGGTGACGTGTGGCTGTTTAACTATCAAGACCATTGGAAGTCATTCGACTTGCCGGAAGAACCGTCAGACCAAGAAGTTGCAGCGTTATACTATCTTCACCCGTCAGCGAATCAAGAACAAATCATTAGACCAATTGTGGTTAATCAACCCACATTAGATTCTTCATCTTTCGGAGTAGGTCAAAGAAATAGCAGTAGTGTTCAAGTTGAAAATACTTCTGAAACAGAATGAACACCTGCTACACCTACAGTGAATGCTTCTAATGAACTAGAAAACACAACAGTGCCTAGTATGCCTCAGAATCAGAATTCTGATTCAGATGAAGCACCGACATTTGATGCTGATGATGAAACTTCATCTGATGAAGAAGTTGAGAAGATTTCTAACCTGTTGAATCAATCTGCTAGTCCGAGAAATCAGAACGAAGCTTCAACAAGCACTCCTAATGTTGATGTGAACAGTGATCTGATTATTTCAAATCAGCAAAGCTCAGTTGATGTTCCAACAGAAGAAATGCCGCGATCATATTAGTACCATCCTTCAACGAATATCATAGGAGAACTACAAACTGGTGTACGTACACGAAATCAAATTAACAAAGCACTTAGTTGTTTCTACACCCGAGTTGAACCAACTCAGAATTACTGCTACTACTCATGTTTCATTTCTCAAATAGAGCCAAAGACAGTTAATGAGGCTCTGGCAAACGAGAATTGGGTGATAGCAATGCAAGAGGAACATTTACATTTCGAGACTGGGTGTTTGGAAGCTTGTAGACCTGCCACCGAAGCAGAAAGCTATTGATACAAAGTGGGTCTTCAAGTGTAAAAGGGACGATCGGGGGGTTATAGTCAGAAACAAAGCTTGGTTGGTTGTCCATGGATTCCACCAGCAGGAAGGTATAGATTATATGGAGGTATACGCACCGGTTGCATGATTAGAATCTATCCGCATTTTCCTAGCGTTCGAAGCTTGGAAAGGATTTAAGGTGTACCAGTTGGATGTAAAATCTGCATTTCTCTACGGTAAACTTCGTGAACATGTGTATGTCGGCCAACCACCGGGGTTCGTCGATCCACTGAACAAGCCCCGAGAGCTTGGTACGAGACATTATCGCAACATCTTGTAGGAAATGGTTTTACACGAGGCACAGTGGACAGCACTTTGTTTACCAGATAAGTTGGATCGCATCTGATTATTGTACAAATCTATGTGGACGATATCATTTTCGGTTCTACGGATGACAGTCTATGCAAAGAGTTCGAAAAAATCATGAAGAAGAAATTTGAAATGTCCTCGATGGGCGAAATGAAGTTCTTCTTAGGTCTTCAAGTGGATTAGCTTCCAGACGGGATATTCATTCATCAGACTAAGTATGTTCACGACATTCTCAAAAAGTTTGATATGGATTCTTCGAAGCCGCTAGCACTTAACCATGGGATTTGCATAGACGAGACGGGAACGAAAGTTGATGAAACACTGTATAGATCGATGATAGGTTCATTGATGTATCTGACGACATCACGCCTGGACATCATGTATCCTACATGCTTATGTGCGAGATATCAGTCAAGTCCTCGAATGCCACACTTGCAGATAGTCAAGCAAATCTTCCGTTACTTGAAAGGTTGCCCAAGCACCGGCCTGTAGTACCCCAAGAACGTCAATTTTGATGTCACTGGATACGCTGACTCAGACTTCGGAGTGGACAAACTGAACTCGAAATCTACAACTGTAGGATGCCAGTTCTTTGTACACGTTTGGTAACGTGGCAGTGTAAGAAACAGACCACGGTCTCTCTCTCAACCTGTGAAGCGGAATACATTTCTACTTCCAGCTGTTGCTCACAAATCCTCTGGATTCAGCAACAGATGAGGGATTATGGTCTGCAGTTTCTTGAGCGCCTTTATTTGTAGATAACAAAGCAGCCATCGATATAACTAAAAACCCGGTTCATCACTCACGTACAAAACACATTGAAATTCGATACCATTTCATTCGTGACTGTTACGAAAAGAAATTGGTTTGAATAGAAAAAATCCACACCGACGAACAAAGGGCTGATTTTTATATCAAAGCATTTCCATTAACAAGATTTAAATATCTAATGCGACTTAACGGTATTAAAAATTTGCTTACAGGTGCGGAAGCTGAGGTTGAATACGGATCGGATGACGAATTCACGTAATTCGCATTGATTTGTATGGTTTGTAAATATCTTTCTACTTTAGTATTTCTTAAAAATCTAAAATCCAAAAAAATAAGTTTTTGATTTTAGGGGGAGAAATATTTGGGAAAATACAAAAACATATGAAAATTTTCAAAAATGTACAAAAACATTGAAAAAGACAAAAAGAATTCGGAGTTACAAAAAGGAAATGATAGTACATCATTGGACTATCATAGTATGCTAAAGAAAGGGAAAGTTTAAAAGTAATAAATGAGTCTTACTGTGGATGTGTCGAAAGGCTTAACACGTTCAGTAAACTGTTTTCGAGATATAAACAAAATTTGGCAACTGGTTAATATTGTGGATTAACACATCTTGAATATATGGACTTAGTACTCCGAAATTTCGTTTGAGAGATTGCCTGATTCTAAGATACGAGGTCTTTCTAGATAGTTGATATCTGGGGTATTATACAAGTTCTTCTGATTTTGCGGAAGCAATGGCCTAGAACTTCTATAATAGTTTCGCCAAAAATCCCCAAACTGCATGCAATATTGAAAAGAATCGAAAGATCTAATCATTTGCAGTGCTAAAAAGATTCCTTAAGTGGGAGACACCTTAAAGACGAGCCTTCATCTCTTTGTCTGTACGGTAGTACTAACCCAAGCTCTCATGGTCTCGCATTACCCTGATACAGATATTAATTACGCTATATTCACCGGTAAGATGAAATCTAGGGAATCTTGATACGGGAGTATATTCAAGAAGTGGGAACCGCAGATAAGTCAAGTTTTATAATTCATACCTTAACATATCTTGAAACAGTTGAGAAATGTAGTAAAGCTTAAGTGGAAGAACATATCGACAATCTAGGTAAACAAATTTAAAGCTTAAAGTCCTCTAAAGGTCAACGGTACTGGTGATATGTCTCAATTAACTGATATGATCCTTTAGACACGAATTCACAAAAATATGTATGTAGTATGTTTGTACATAGTTTACTTTGTTCTGTACATAGTTTATCAGCTTTACAGATTAACAACAAAAACATTTTCAGTATGTTTTAGCATAAACTTTCAAAAATCAAAAAGATTTTATTTCTACATTGTTTTCAGCAAACCAATGTTGGAGAACGGGTCTTTGAAGTCTGGTAAGATGCTAGAACTGGTGGGAATCTCTTTGACAATCTATAAAATCGGGGTCATTAACTTGGACTTTGATTTTGAAAATACCAACAGTTTGTTCGCAACGGGTCAAACCGGGGTCATTAACTTGGACTCGGCAGACAAATCGGTTAACCAAGGTCATTAACTTGGACTCGGTCAACTGAGTGGATTTTCATAACTGGTAAAAAGTTGAAATGTTCAGGGGTTGAAATGAAAATTTTGAAAAATTTGGTTTTAGGGTTTGGCAAGTTCGGCCGAACTTGCTAAATAAAATCATGTTTAACAAATAAGCAAATTCGACCGAACTTGCAGATGGCTACTTACTGTTATTTGCTAAGTTTGCTCGGACTTCTGTTGGGCTCTTCAAGTTGGGCTTAGCAAGTTCGCCCGAACTTGACATGGTATAAATACCATTCAAGTTCGGTCGAACTCATTTCATCAGATACAAAAACCTCTGAGCAAACTTAAGCACTTTTCAGCGAACTTGTGATTTTGGTGAAAATAAGCCGTTATATTACCCATTTTTTGATTGTTCTTGGTGATTGGCACACCAACCACAATGACTGAGGTAGTGATTCGATCTTAGAACCATGGACTGAACTGAATCGGACTTAATGAATATGAAACATTAAAAATTGATAGATCTAGGTTTAATTGGATAAAATTGAACTTTGAATCTTGTTCTTAAACATAAATCGACCGTGGAACTGTTTTGGATTTGAATGAAACGGTTGTGGATATGCTGAGCAGGTTTGATTTGTAAATGATGACAAGTTCGGCCGAACTTGTTGTGAAGTTCGACCGAACTCGCATAAAGAACTTGTTAATAAGTCAGATTAAAGCTAAATAAAACATAAGTTCGACCGAACTTCATAAATTGTTTCTGAAAGATTAAATGGAAGTTCTCCAGAACTTGAATTGTTGAAATCTGAACTGTTAAAGGTATAAGTTCGCCCGAACTTACACCTGATTATTGAACATGTTGTTTTTACATGTTCGGGCTAACTTGACTTAATATATTTGTTGTAACACATAATCAAGTTCACCCGAACATGATAAAAGTGTTAGGAAAAATTTGTGATTTTTCTCGATAAGCGTGCTAATTGTTTTGCGTTGTTTTTTATGCTCAAGCTCCAGCACGTGCAATCTCGATAGAGTTTTCTAAGACTCACAACACGTGTATTACGCTCGACAAGACGATTTGTCCATCTTTAGAGGAATACGACAGTATCTTAAAGTTTTTGTAGGAAAGCCCTATTCACAGAGCTATCACGGAATGCACAGTGTCATACAGATCTCATATTTTCCATTTCTGGACGAATGCGGAGCTTAGTGATGATCAGAAAACGATTAATTCATTAGTACAAGTTGGAAATGAGGTTAAGAACATTTCTGTAACTGAAGATGATATTCGACGGATTCTGCAATTCAAACCAAAGACGATCCAATATTCCTCGACGAGAAAGGGCTATAAGGGAAGCGTGAACAAGCCGACGTTGAAGAAAGGGGAAGTGCCAAATCCCTACAAACTCCTTATGCACGCTATTATTCACACATGTAGTCATTGCAAGGCGGGATTAGACGAGGTGCAAGATTATCTGGCCTGTATGGCAACGGCACTAATTCTGAAAAAGCCGTTCAACTTTTTGAAGCTTGTATTTACACACATGTCGAAGAACATGGAGGATTTAAGGCTTTGTCTGTATCCAAGGTTTGTGCAGATGTTGATTGATGAGAAGTTCAAGAATATAGCACGAGATCCGAATGATGTGCTTTATCTAGTTCATCTTGATGAGACAACAGTGAAAATGTTAATCAAGTTTCAGAAGCAAGCATCAGCTCCTGTTGCAAAGCCAGTTTTTGGGGCTATTAAAGATCCAAATTATGTTGCGCCGTCTGACAACAAATGGAGGAAAGACGGTAGCGATGATGAGAAAGAACTTAACGCTGAGAAGGAATGGTTCAAAGACTTCAAGCCGAAAGCTAGAAGTGAGTGGTTCTTAAAGGCAGAAGCCGATAAGCCTAAGAAGAAATGAGCAGCTAAAAAGGTTGAAACGATGCTCATTGACGAAGATGAACCAGAAAATATTCAAACTGAAGTAGGTTCGAGCGCTGCGGTAGTTGTTGAGAGTCAGGAAACTGCTAAGACGACTCAGGAAGATGTTATTTCAGCAACTTCTGAACAAGATGATGATTCTGATGAAGAACAGGTGAAAGAATCTGAAAAGACAGCAGCAGAAATTGTAGCTGAAAAAGAAAAGGAAGTGGATGCTGATTTCGATCCAAATCTTGCGAATGTATCTGATGAGGAAAGACCAAAGAAGAAAACTAAATGTGTAAAGTCTGCAACTGTTTCGTCGACAAAGACTAAAGGGTCTCCTCAGACAAAAGGCAAGAGGAAATCAAAGAAAGATCAAAAAGCAGTCAGCAAAAGATACAAAGGGAAATTGAAAAGCGCAGAAGTTACACAAGAACCTTCTGGCGCACATGAGAAAGAAGTCACACAAGAACCTTCTACACAAGAACCTCCTGTTGTTGATACAAGTGAAGCTGAACGTCCAGAAGTCACACAAGAACCTTCTGTGATTATTTCATCGGAAGCTGAAAGGCCAGGAGCTACACAAGAACCTCATGTGTCTAGTTTTGTGGAAGTACCTGTTATTCAATCGCCTGTTGCTCCAATGACTTCAAATCTTGAAAGTTCTACTCCAAGGAAGTCTACACCAAAGGCTGTTACTCAAAAGTCAACACAAAAATCTTCAGGGCCTAATATATTTGGTGATATGCATAGTGATCCGATTACTCTACAAGATCTAAACGATTTCTTTCCAGAGACTAATGATGAACTTCTGGAAAAACGTGTGAAAATCTTGGAAGAGAAAGTAGCTAAGAATGAGTAGGAGAAAGTTGAGTTGATTAATTAAATGAATCAAAGCGCTGTTGAAAAGGAAATACTTGATGACAAAGTGAAATTATTAGAGAATGAACGTGAATATTTTAAAGCGTTGATTGAAAGTCTGCAAGATGCGAATGAGAAGATGCAGACAGAAATTACAGAGTTAAAGTCAATCCAAGCTCTAAACGATAGAAGATTCACTAGATTGCAGAAAGTTTTATCTAACTCTCTGGGGATTGATTTCATCAAAGAATATGATTGTTTGGATCAACAAGAAGCCAAAGAAAGGTGTGAGAAAGAACTAGCAGTGAGTGGTAAAGGAAAGAATGTTGAGGGTGAAGCACCTAAATCTTCTAAAGCTGCTGAGAAATCTGTTGAAGATGTTTCTAAAGCTTCTGAGTCTGATATTCCAAAGGTTGACGAATCTGTCAAGCCTTCGGATCCTATAGTTACTTCTAAAAAGGAAGATGAAGAAGCCGAAAAGGAGGATAAAGATGATGATGAAGAGAAAGATGAATCGTAATATGAAGATTGGAATGTAGCAGACGATGACGATGATGATGATGATCAGGGTGGTGTTGGTATTAGAATCACTGAAGCTAAAGTCTCAAGTGAGTTTGATTTTTCCTCGCTAATGGATGATGAATCGAACAAAATGGATGATAAAGTGATGGGGAGTCAGGGCAGAAAAGGGCCAACCGATGATATTGATCTGTTCAATATTGATAGATTTGCTAAGCCAGTTACTGCAGTACCCATGAAGCCTTTATTGTTAATGCTTGAACATAACATGGAGGAAGGTGAATTTATACACAACTATACTAAGGAAGATCTTGCAAAGTTAGTTGAAGTTGATGCTGCAGATCTATAGTTTGATTTCGAAGAAGACGTGTTGAATGTTAACACTTTCGAGCCAAACGATTACAAGTATGTTAGAATATTTGAGGCTGATGAGTATAATAGAGTGATAGTGGAAGATTGGTCTTCTAATGATGAAACAGATCATACTGTGAAGTACGTCAGTCCTAATTCTGAAAGTTTTCCTACTTTTGAGGAGATGTATAAGCAGTTAGATGAAGACATCCTTAAAGAAAAGATTGACGAATCTTTACGTGAAGGAAAAGTACCAAAGCCAATGACTAAAGAAGAAATTGATCAAGCGAAGAAGTCCTGGTTTAAAGAGATGCCTCGCGAACATAAGTTTCTACGTCCTCTAGCATTCTTTACCAGAGATAAAGATGTTTCATTGGGAGATATTTTGAGTTGGGGTTGGTTCAAGGAGCTGAACGTTTATGCAATCAAGAGGGAGTTTGGAGTGCAATACTTCAAATACCCTGCTGATTTCAAGACCTTACCGTATTAGGATGTGGAAGAGTTGGTACAGACAGTGAATGTTACATATCACATGAAGGTGATTGATCAGTTGTTGTGGAAATTGATCAAGTTTGAAGAGTGAAAGGATTTCGATATTGGAAGCCATTCATTCCTGGTCACAGAATCAAGATAAACAAAAAACGGGTGAAAAAGACATCACATTGATAATGTAGCGACCAAGGGCAATGAGAAACATGCCGCTGATGCCGATTGAGCAAGACTTTTATCCATTGTTCAAGTGGTGGCAGAGATCCATCGACTTGTGAAGCAGTTATTGTTTTAAAGTTTGAAGAACATTTGGATATTTCAAAGGAAAGAGTTGAAGTGTTGGGATATCAGGGTATGAGGGGGTTATGGAGAACAATTAGGGTTCTTGATCCAATGTGGTTGGTTAACTATTCAAGAGAAGACATCAAAACCTTGTTCTACAACAAGATCGTATTTGAAGAACGTGAGAAGGTACAAGCGATGCAATTTCAAAAAGTTGTTAATGTTTGCTATGCACACGAGGTAAATTCAGGAAAGATGTGGCAAACAAAGTGGACAGATCTAGAAAGAGTTAGAGTTTTTAAAATAGGAGAAGCGTCTCGAAGCGATTCATAAGAGAACTAGGAAGGCAAGCATTAAAAGGTTTCAGCATTTGAACAAAGTGCGTCCTATAGACCAGACGCAAGATCCTAGGCAAGAACGGTGAAGGAAGCCGTACAAGAACTTCTTCGGTCGTGTGCGTTAACGTTTATATGAAGACAGAGTTCTGAAGACTGATACAAGACGAAGACTATAACCAAGGGGAAGTCTGTTGGTGCATAATGTCTATGTCTTAGTCTTATATCGAGTCTGTATAGTATAGAGCTGGATAGGCTAGGTGTATGAAGTATATATGTAGTGTTATAATAAGTTCGCCCATATACTTCATTATAGCCAAATTCGGGCGAACTTGTGTCTCCCTAGGGCGAATTTGCAAGTCTATAAATACCTAACTAGTGCTCCTCATTTGTAACTTTTGCATTTTGGATGCGAAGCCCTGTCAGTTTGTACTCTTGACGTTTGATCAATGAAACTGATGATTAACTGATTAATTCTTGTCTATTGGTAAACACGTCGTAATATTTCAACTATTATGGACGTTAGATATCAAATTTAGGTTCCTTAGCATCGAGGATCGGTCCTACAGAAAAAATCCACACCAACGAACAAAGGGCTTATTTTTATACCAAAGCGTTTCCATTAACATGATTTAACTATCTAATGCGGCTTAACGGAATTAAAAATTTGCTTACAGGTAGGGAAGCTGAGGTTGAATACGGTTCGGATGACGAATTCACGTAATCCGCATTTGTTTGTAAATATCTTTCTAGTTTAGTATTTCTTAAAATCTAAAATCTAAAAACATGTTTTTAATTTTAGGGAGAGAAATATTTGGGAAAATACAAAAACATATGAAAATTTTAAAAATGTACAAAAACATAGAAAAAGACAAAAAGAATTTGGTGTCACAAAAAGGAAATGATAGTACATCAGTGGACTATCACAATATGCTAAAGAAATGTAAAGTTTGAAAGTAACAAACGAGTCTTACTATGGATGTGTCGATAGGCTTAAAACGTTCAATAAACTATTTTCGAGATACAAACTGAATTTAGCAATTGCTTAATCTTGTGGGATTAACTCAGCTTGGATATATGGACTTCGTACTCCGAAATCTCATTTGAGAGATTGCCTGATTATGAGATACGAGGTCCTTATAGATAGTTGATATCTGGGGTATTATACGAGTTCTTCTGATTTTGCGGAGGCAATAGCCTAGAACTTCTATAATACTTTTGATATAAACCCCAAACTGCATGCAAACTTGAAATGTATCGAAAGATCTAATCATTTGCAGTGCTAAAAAGATTCCTTAATTGGAACACACCTAAAGACGAGCCTTCATCTCTTTGTCTGTACGGTAGTACTAACCTGAGCTCTCAAGGTCTCGCATTACCCAGATACGGATATCAATTACGCTATATTCACCTATAAGATGAAATCTAGGGAATCTTGATACGTGAGTATATTCAAGAAGTGGGAACCGCAGATAAGTCAAGTTTCATAATTCATACCTTAATATATCTTGAAATAGTTGAGAAACGTGGTAATGTTTAAGAGGACAAACATATCGACAATCTAGGTAAACGAGTTTAAAGCTTAAAGTCATCTAAAGGTCAACGGTACTGGTGATATGTCTCAATCAACTTATATGATCCTTTAAACACGAATTCACAAAAATATGTTTGTAAATATGTTTGTACATAGTTTATATTGTCTTGTAAATAGTTTATCAGCTTTACAGATTAAAACCAAAAAGATTTCCATTGTGTTTTAGCATAAACTTACAAAAATACAAAAAGATTTTGTTTCTACATTTTTTTTCAGCAAACCAATGTTGGAGAATGAGTCTTCGAAGTCTGGTAAGATGCTAGAACTTGTGGGAATCTCATTGACAATGGGATGGGAGCTAATCTGTAAAATCTGAAAAGTCAAAACAATAAAAAGTTCATTAATTTGAAACTTTGATTTTGAAAATATCAACAGCTTGTTCGTAACGGGTCAAACCGGGGTCATTAACTTGGACTTGGTGAACTGAGTGGATTTTCATAACTGGTAAAATTGGAAAGTTCAGGGGTTAAAATGTAAAATTTGAAAAAAGTTTGAAATTGTGTTTGGCAAGTTCGGCCGAACTTGCTAATTGATGGCTGGTGGTTTTAATTCAAGTTTGCCCGTACTTGTGATGGGCTTAATAGTTTTCGGCTCAACAAGTTCGCCCGAACTTGCCAGCGTATAAGTTCCTAGCAAGTTCGGCCGAACTCATTTCTCTGATATTCAAACACAGTTGAGCATACTTGAACTTTTGAGCGATCTTGTGAATTTGGCAAAAACATACCGTTATACTGCCCAAACTTGGATTGTTTTTGGTGATTAGCACACCAACGACAATGTCTGAGGTATAATTTTGATCATTGAACCATGGATTGAACTTTAATAGTACATCAGTGGACTATCACAGTATGCTAAAGAAATGTAAAGTTTGAAAGTAATAAACGAGTCTTACTATTGATGTGTCGAAAGGCTTAACACGTTCAGTAAACTATTTTCAAGATACAAACTAAATTTAGCAACTGCTTAATCTTGTGGGATTAACTCAGCTTGGATATATGGACTTAGTACTCCGAAATTTCGTTTGAGAGATTGCCTGATTCTGAGATACGAGGTCTTTATAGATAGTTGATATCTTGGGTATTATACGAGTTCTTCTGATTTTGCGAAAGCAATAGCCTAGAACTTCTATAATACTTTCGCTATAAACCCCAAACTGCATGCAAACTTGAAAAGTATCGAAAGAAATAATCATTTGCAGTGCTAAAAAGATTCCTTAATTGGAACACACCTAAAGACGAGCCTTCATCTCTTTGTTTGTACGGTAGTACTAACCTGAGCTCTCAAGATCTTGCATTACCCAGATACGAATATCAATTACGCTATGTAAGATGAAATCTAGGGAATCTTGATACGGGAGTATATTCAAGAAGTGGGAACCGCAGATAAGTCAAGCTTCATAATTCATACCTTAACATATCTTGAAACAGTTAAGAAACGTGGTAAAGTTTTAGAGGACAAACATATCGCAATCTAGGTAAAAGAGTTTAAAGCTTATAGTCATTTAAAGGTCAACGGTACTGGTGATATGTCTCAATCAACTGATATGATCCTTTAAACATGAATTCACAAAAATATGTCTGTATATTGTCCTGTAAATAGTTTATCAGCTTTACAAATTAAAACCAAAAAGATTTTCAGTGTGTTTTAGCATAAACTTACAAAATACAAAAAGATTTTGTTGCTACATTTTTTTCAGCAAACCAATGTTGGAGAACGAGTATTCGAAGTTTGGTAAGATGCTAGAACTGGTGGGAATCTCATTGACAATGGGCTGTCTGTAAAATCTGAAAAGTCAAAACAATAAAAAGTTCATTAATTTGAGATTTTAATTTTGAAAATATCAACAGTTTGTTCGTAATGGGTCAAACCGGGGTCATTAACTTGGACTCGGCAGACAAATCGGTTAACCAAGGTCATTAACTTGGACTTGGTCAACTGAGTGGATTTTCATAACTGGTAAAATTGGAAAGTTCAGGGGTTAAAATGTAAAATTAGAAAAAAGTTTGAATTTGTGTTTGGCAAGTTCAGTCGAACTTGCTAAACTGGACAAGTTTAACAATTAAGCAAGTTTGACCGAACTTGCTAATTGATGGCTGGTGGTTTTAATTCAAGTTCGCCCGTACTTATGATGGGCTTGATAATTTTGGGCTCAACAAGTTCGCCCGAACTTGCCAGGGTATAAGTACCTAGCAAGTTCGGCCGAACTCATTTGTCTGATATTCAAACACAGTTGAGCGAACTTGAACTTTTGAGTGATCTTGTGAATTTGGCAAAAGCATACCGTTATGCTGCCCAAATTTGGATTGTTTTTGGTGATTAGCACACCAACGACAATATCTGAGGTATATTTTGATCATTGAACCATGGATTGAACTTTAATAGAATAAATCGGATCTTAAAACGTAAAAATGATAGATCAAGTTTATGTTGGACAAAATGAACATAAAGTCTTGATAAGCATCATAAATCGACCGTGTAAATGTTTATAATTTGATTGAAATGGTTGATGGCATGATTAACAGGTTTTGGGTTTGGAGAAGATGACAAGTTCGGCCGAACTTGTTATCAAGTTCGACCGGACTTGTTAATAAATCTGAAAAAGTGAATCAAATGTGTGTTCGACCAAACTTAGCATTAAAAACAGAACATATAAATAAACTGGAAGTTTGCTCGAACTTATCAATTGAAATATAAAATCTTGTAATAAGTAAGTTCACCCGAACTTAGTTTTTGAAGTTTGAACATGTATATTACATGTTCGGGCGAACTTGACTATCTCAGATTGTTTTAACACTTATCAAGTTCGGCCGAACTTGATAAAAGTGTTAGAAAAATTTGAAACTTTTTCTCGATAAGTGTGCTAATTGTTGTGCGTCGTTTTTAAGGCTCAAGTACCAGCGAAGGTTATTGCAATAGAGTTTTCTAAATCTCACAATACTTTTATTACACTCGACAAGACGATATGTCCATCTTTGAAGGAATACGAGAGTATCTTGAAGTTTTTGAAGGAAAGCCCTATTCATCGAGCTATAACGGAGCGTGTAGTATCTTATAGAAGTCGCACGTATCATTTATGGATGAACGCGAGTCTTAGTGATGATCAGAAGATGATTATTTCATCGGTGCAAGTTGGTAATTAAGTAAAGGAGATCACTGTGACTGAAGACGATACTTGACGGATCCTACAGTTCAACGATGATAAAGATGATCCGATATTCTTGGATGAGAAGATGGTTAGAGGTTGTTTCTTTCGAATGGGATATAAGGGGAGCGTGAATAAGCCAATGTTGAAGAAAGGGGAAGTGCCAAACCCCTACAAGCTCCTTATGCATGCGATCATTCATACATTTAGTCACCGAAAGGCGGGCCTTGATGGTGTACAAGATTACTAGGCATGTATGGCAACGACACTGATTCTGAAGAAGCCGTTCAACTTTTCTAAGCTTATTTTTACTCATATGTCAAAGAATATGGAGGATTCGAGGCTATGTTTGTATCCGAGGTTCATGCAGATGCTAATAGATGAGAAGTTCGCTAATATTGTACGTGATCCGAATGATGTGCTTTATCTAAGTCACCTCGATGAAACAACTATGAAGAAGCTATTAAAATTCCAGAAGCAAGCTTCAGCTTCTGTTGCAAAGCCAGTTTTCGGAGCTATCAAAGATTCAAATTACATTGCGCCGTCTGATAATAAATGGAGGAAAGACGGAAGCGGTGATGAGAAAGAGCTAAACGCTGAAAAAGAATGGTTCAAAGATTTCAAACCAAAATCTCAAAGCGACTGGTTCTTAAAGGCCGAAGTTGAAAAGCCTAAGAAGAAACGAGCTGCAAAGAAGGTCGAAACAATGCTCGTCGATGAAGATGAACCAGAAAATGTTCAAGCTAAAGCTGGTTCGAGCGCAGCAATTGTTATCGAAAGCCAAGAGATTGAGAAAGCTACGCAAGATGATGTTACTTCTGCTACATCCGAAAATGATGAAGATTCTGATGAAGCGCCTGTGAAAGAGCCAGAAAAGACAGAAGCAGAAATAAAAGCTGAAAAAGAAAGAGAGTTTGTTACTGATTTCGATCCGAATCAAGAAAACGAGTCTGATGCGGAAAGACCAAAGAAAAAGGTAAAACGTACAAAGTCTTCAGCAACAGAAATTTCAAAGAAGACTACAGGGTCTCCTCAAACAAAAGGCAAGAGGAAATCAAAGAAAGTTCAAAAAGTTGTAAGTAAAAGATATAGAGGAAAGTTGAAAAGCGCAGAAGTTACACAAGAACCTTCTAACGCACAGCAGAAAGAAGTCACAAAAGAACCTTCTAGACAAGAACCTCCTGTTGTTGTTTCAAGTGAAGCTGAAAGGCCAGGAGCTACACAAGAACCTCCTGTGTCTGGTTTATTGGAAGTACCTATAATTCAATCACCGGTTGCTCCAACGACTTCAAATCTTGAAAGTTCTACTCCAAGGAAGTCTACACCAAAGGCTGCTACTCCAAAGTCAACAGCAAAATCTTCAGGGCCTAATCTGTTTGGTGATATGCATAATGATCTGATTAGTCTGCAAGATCTAAATGATTTCTTTCCAGAGACAAATGTTGAACTTCTGGAAAAGCGTGTGAAGGTGTTAGAAGAAAAAGTGGCAAAGAATGAGGAGGAGAAAGCTGATTTTATTCAGAAAATGAATCAAAGCAATGTTGAGAAAGAGATGTTGGACGATAAAGTGAAAGTGTTAGAAAATGAGCGAGAATATTTCAAAGCTTTGATCGAAAGTTTGCAGGATGCAAATGAAAAGCTGCAGACAGAAATCACAGATTTAAAGTCAATCCAAGCCCTAAATGATCGAAGATTTTCCAAGATGCAGAAAGTTTTATCTAACTCTCTGGGAATTGATTTCATCAAAGAATATGATCGTCTGGATCAGCAAGAAGCTAAAGAACGATCTGAGAAAGAGTTAGTTGCGAGTGGTAAAGGTAAAGGGGTTGAAGGTGAAGCTCCTAAGTCTTCTAAAGTCGAAGAGAAATCAGTTGAAGAGAATGATGTTATAGCCTTCTGATCCTATAGTTGCTTCTGAAGAAAAGGATGATGAAGAAGTTGAAAAAGAGGATAAAGATGATGAAGAGAAAGATGATTCAGAATATGAGGATTGGAATGTGGATGATGATGACGATGATGATGATCAGGGTGGTGTCGGTATAAAGATTACCGAAGCTAAGATTGATGATGCTTTTGATTTTACTTCGCTAATGGATGAAGAATCAAACAGAATGGATGATAAAAGTGAGGGTGAGTCAGGGCAGAAAGGGCCAACTGATGAGACTGATTTATCTAATGTTGATAGATTTATAAAGCAAGTTGCTGCAGTACCCTCTAAGCCTTTATTATTGATGATAGAACATAATGTGGAGGAAGGCGAGTATGTGCACAGTTATACTAAGGAAGATCTTGCAAAGTTAATTGAAGTTAATACTGAAGATCTAGAGTTTGATTTCAAAGAAGATGTGTTAAATGTTAACACAATTGAGCCAAATGACTATCAGTATGTTAGAAGATTTGATCTGATGAATACAATAGAGTTATTGTTGAAGATTGGTCTTCTGATGATGAAACAGATCAAATTGCGAAGTACATTAGTCCTAGTTCTGAAAGTTTTCCTACATTTGAGGAGATGTACAAGCAACTAGATGAAGATATGCTGAAAGAAAAGATTGAAGAATCAGTTAGAGAAAGTAAAGTACCAAAGCCGATGACAAAAGCAGAAATTGCTCAAGCGAAAAAGTCTTGGTTGAAAGAGATGTCGCACGAACGTAAGTTTCGACGTCCTCTAGCATTCTTTACCAGAGACAAAGATGTGTCATTGGGGGGTATCTTAAGCTAGGGTTGGTTCAAGGAACGTAACGTATATGCAATCAAAAGAGAATTTGGAGTGCAATACTTCAAGTATCTTTCTGATTTCAAGACTTTACCATATTGGGATGTGGAAGAGCTGGTTCAGACAGTTAATATTACATACCATATGAAAGTGATTGATCAATTGTTGTGGAAATTGATAAAGTATGAAGTAGTGAAAGGATTTAGATATTGGAAGCCATTCATTCCAGGTCGCCAAATCAAGACTAACTAGAAAACAGGGGAGAAAGACATAACTTTGATAATGAAGCAACCTAGAGCCATGAGAAATATGCCGTTGATGCCGATTGAGCAAAACTTCTATCCATTGTTTAAGTGGTGGCAGATAGATCCATCAACGTGTGAAGCAGTAATTGTGTTAAAATTTGAAGAACACTTGGATATTATGAAGGAAAGAGTTGAGATACTGGGTTCTCAGGGCATGAGGGGTTTATGGAGGACGATCAGGATTCTTGATCCAATGTGGCTTGTTAACTGTTCTAGAGAAGATACTAAAACCTTGTTCTATAGCAAGATTGTGTTTGAAGAACGTGAGAAGGTACAAGCTATGCAGTATTAGAAAGTTGTGAATGTTTGCTATGCAAGAGAAGTAAATTCAGGGAAGATGTGGCAGACAAAGTGGAGGGATCTAGAAAGAATTGAATTCCTGAAAGCGGAAAAGTGTCTCGAAGCTATTCATGAGAAAACTAGGAAGGCAAGTATTAAAAGGTTTTAGCATATGAACAAAGTGCCTCCTACAGACCAGACGCCGGATCCTAAACAAGAACGATGAAAGAAGCCGTACAAGAACTTTTTCGGTCGTGTGCGTTAAAGTATATTATGAAGACAGAGTTTTGAAGACTGATACAAGACGAAGACCATATCCAAGGGGGAGTCTGTTGGTGCATAATGTCTATGTCTTAGTCTTATATCGAGTCGGTATAGAATAGAGTTGAATAGGCTAGATGAAAGTTGTACTTATGTAGTTAAGAGACAAGTTCGCCCATGGCACCTTGAAATGTCAAGTTCGGCCGAACTTGCAAAGGCAAGTTCGGCCGAACTCATGATCATGTCCAGCAAACTTACTTCTCTATAAATAGCTAGCATGCCTCACTCATTTGTAACTTTGGCATTTTGAAGGCGAAGCTCTGTCAGTTTGTACTCTTGACGTTTGATCATTAAAACTGATGTTAAACTGATTAATTCTTGTCTATTGGTAAACACGACGTAATATTTCCGCTATTATGGATGTTAGATATCAAATTTAGGTTCCTTAGCATCGAGGATCGGTCCTACATTAATCGCGTGATTAAAAGCCGAAAGTACCGATTCTCACATTCTACCCAACGCCATTGGCACATATTTAGTTCCTTTTGATTAAATATGTGTTGAAGACTTTTATGATCTATGAATATGGTACACATAGTGCCTATAAATAATGACGCCGAATTGTTAAAGCAAATACCACTTCGCCTAGTTCTAGGTCATGAGTGGTATAGTTCTTTTCGTGAACTTTTAACTGACGTGACGCGTACGCGATGACTTTTTCACGTTGCATTATCACGCAACCCAAGCGTTGATGCGATGTATCACAATATACCACAAAGTCATCGGTACTGTCTGGAAGTGACAATATCGGCGCCTTACATAGTTTCTCCTTTAGTAGTTGAAATGTCGATTCTTGTTTTCACCCCAATCGAACTTTTTATCCTTTTGCGTAAGCGAGGTTAGCGGTTGAGCAACTTTCGAAAAGTTCACAATAAATCTCCGGTAATATCCCGCTAAACTTAGAAATTGTCATACTTCCTTGAGAGTCTTCGGAGCATTCCACTTCTTTATGGCTTCGATCTTAGATGAGTCAACGTGTATCCCGTTCTCGTTCACCATGTGACAGAGAAACTGTACTTCACGAATCCAAAATTTGCATACGAGAACTTGGCATATAATTGTTCCTTCTTTAGCACCTCCAATACCATTCTCAAGTGTTGTTCGTATTCTTCCTCAGTTCGAGAATATATTAATACGTCATCAATGAATACGATCACGAATTTGTCGAGATATGGTTTACATACCCGGTTCATCAAATCCATGAATATGGCGGGAGCATTTGTTAAGTCGAAAGGCATAGCAAGGAACTCGTAATGACCGCAGCAAGTCCTAACTGCCATCTTATGAATACTTTCCTCTTGGATTCTTAGTTGATGATAACCAGATCTCAAGTCAATCTTGGTGTAGAAGCCCGAGTCTCGTAGTTAGTCGTATAAATCGCCATTCCTTGGTAATGGGCGCTAATTCTTAATGGGGTGAGTTTCTTCAACTCTCGATAATCTATGCACATCCGAAAGCTTCCCTTCCTCTTCTCGACAAAGGCGTCGGAGCTCCCCATGGCGAGGAACTCGTTCTAATGAATTATTTGTCTAACAACTTTTAAAGTTGTGGAGATAGTCCTTGCATTTATGATAGAGCTAATTGGTGTGGGGAATTCACTTCTGGTGCGGCTTTCGGCACCACATCAATTCGAAACTTGTGGTGTTGCTGCGAAGGTAATCCAGGCAAGTCTGATGGAGAGACTTCCAGGGAATTCTTTCACAACGGGTATTTCCTCCAATCTTGGCTCCTTAGTTTCCTTGTCGACCACATGAGCTAGAAAGGCTATGCAATTTTTCTATAGGCACTTCTAGCGTTTATGCAATTGATGATTCGTAAAGGCGTCTCGTGCTTCTCTCTGTGTACTACCAGTGTTTCTTCGTCAGGCAGGGGGATCCCGATAGTTTTCTCAGAACAAACTACTTTCCGCTTGGTTATACTTCAACAAGTCGATGGTAAAAGCTATACCGTAACGTCGCAGGTAAACGGGTAAATGGTCGATATTAAATTCTCGTTCCCCAAGTTCCAAAGTGAATCCTTCTATAACTTATCCTAATTTGACTAATTTACCATTGGCAAATCCTATAGAGTGAGGGAACGTCTAACTTGCTTGACTCTAGGTCTAGTATATTTTGACTTCTATGGAGATGAAACTAAAATCAGTACAGGTATCAAACACAATGGATACCAATTGTTGGTGGATAGGAAAGGTGTCGATGACCTTTAATGATTCCTCATGACTCACCAAATTCCCCATTAGGTAACCTGATAGCGTACCTAGTTTACATGACTCTAATGCGAGTATATGCTTAATGTGACAACTGTGCTTTCCGACATTTGTATTTTATCCGACAATGTATATTCAATAAAAAATTTTGTGTTACATTTTATGAGTTTTGTATATTTACTTATGACATTTGTGTATTTTTAATCCTTGTTCAAATCCGATCTTTTATACTTTTTCTGGAAGTGTAATCGCAAAACGAAATCAGTTAAACGCAACGTATAGTCCAGGATAGTGACATAAGCTAAACATACCCTAAATATCCTTTATATAACTTAGAAATAAGTTTTGAAGGGTTTGGTATGTCAAAAATAAGCTTATTCGATCACAGGGACTATTTACGACAAACTATGAAAGTCTACCGATTCTCATAGCGATGCACACTCCGGAACAAGTTCACAAGCTTAACATACCTCAAATAACCTTTATATAAATTAGAAATAAGTTCTGAGGGCTTTGGTATGGCAAAAACACACTTTTGTAACTTCAGGGGCTATTTTGCAAATTTTGTGAAACTATGCCTTTTTGCGTATATCGCTATCCGGAACATGTACGAACATCAAAAAAAATTTCTAAACATTAAAATATCATATTTTAGTGATTGGAATGCAAAAATGTCGTTCGTTACACATTTACGGTCATATACGCGTTCGTTACGATTTTCGTCGTAATTAACCGAAAACCGCGACCGTACGACCAAACAAACTGACATCCAGAATATTTTTGAGCACATTTCAAGTTCACTATACTTTATTGTCCTTATAAAGCTTTGAAATGAGGTTAACGGGTGTTAAAAGTGCCAAAACGCGTCAAAAACAAGTTCAGGGGCCTGTTTTGCCAATTTTTGAAAGTTTCTGCCAGCTAAAGGGCTTACGGACCATAAGCCCAAAGTCCTTACGGTCCGTAAGGGACCCCCAGCTCACCAGAAACGTGGCAGCAGCTGAATAACTCCAATTTTGACTCACCAAACAATTATGCCACCCTTAATTCTGCACTTGACACCTATGGGACACTAATCCAACTCTACGTTGAGCCATGGACACTTGTCTTGCTCCTAGAACTCCAAGAAATCTCTAATACCCCATTGTTCTTCATTTTTCTAACTTCTGCAACCATCTCCTTTGGTCCTTTCTGCTACAAATCCAAATTTGCAACGTCCTTGGAGCTTTCTCTAGTGTTCTTGATCATTCCCTTGTGTTTGTAAGTGTTCCACTCTTATCTTGTTCAATTATTATAGCTTAAATGGACTAAAAATCAAACAGTTTGACTTTCTGTTTGAGTTTTAGTTTTGATTATGAATTGATCAAGATAAAGCTCAATTGAATGTTGCAATATGATGGCAATCATGGTGGTTATGATCCCTAAAAATAATGCCTACTGATTCCCACAATTTCTAGTCATTTTGACAAGTCAAGTTTCGATCAAAATGCGATTTTGCGCATTTTGCAACGGATCTGTTTTCGGGTGTCAAAACAGATTGATTTGATACCAAAATACTTTTATAAACTTACTAAGACATGTCAAATTCGTCACTTTCGTTACAGTGCTTGTCTAGAGCTAAAAGTCTAGCGGTTTGACCACCGCTTTGACTTTCGAATCTGACCCGTTTGGTCGATTTCTAGATTCGATCACATACATACATGTGACCATAAATATATAGGGAATAACCCTCTAAGGTTATACCTTATGGTCATGTTGTTCGGATTGTGTTATGATAATTAATTGTAGTAATCTTCAAAAATGACCAAAATACCCTTTTTGCAAAAAAATCCATTATAAACATATGTAACACAAGATTTGACATATATTCTGATCAAAAACATTTTTTAAACATATTTTGGTAATTAAGACGCATCATGACACATATCTAACCCTACAAATGCATAATTACGCAAATGACGTGTTAAAGTGGCTTAAACTACCTTAACGGGTCATAACGGGTCAAAAGCACTTAAAAATCTTTTCCAACTCAGAATGTTAACCTATTAAACCATATCATATGAGTTCCAACACTCATTTGGTTTATAAAATCTCATTCTATCCAAATCTTCCGATTTCAAGTTCCGATATTTACATGTTAACCGTTTATAGGACACGCTTGATTTCACGGACTCCTGATCTTGGTTTATCTTCTTGAACAAGGATACTTTTGCAATCACATGTGAGTATATAGTCCCCTCTTTTACATTTTCAAATGTTTTGGGGTGAAACATATTGTGCCTATATCTACTTTCATGTTTTCATGACATTATACTTGCTTGATTATAATGTATATACAGTACATGATTTTCATTGCATTTTGCTTCATATTTTGACCTAGCGTATTAAGCACATTGGTTTTCAAAGACATTTTTTTTTATATATGTTGACCTAGCATACTAGTACATGGTTTTCAAAGACATTTTCAAATGACATTTTTTGGACATTTTCAAAGACATTTTCAAGACATGCTTACATTGTTATTGACATTTTGGTACGTTGAACTCGACAATGATACATTCATTAAAATTGATCACGCCGACCGGTAGTATGTAATGGTACCATAGGATTGACAATCCCGTTCCCACTTCCTAGGTATGTTTGGAAGCGACCTTAGGGAATGACAGAATCCGATGAATATTGATAAACCATTTACCGGATAGGGGTTTGTCCAACAGTCAACAAGGCTTGAATGTGTTTGCCAAAAATCCATAATATATGTTTTAACAATAAAGGCAAATAGTTTATAAAACTCGACATTGTTCACTCGACATTGGTTTACTCGACATTGGTTCACTCGACATTGGTTTACTCGACATTGGTTTACATGACATTGTTTACTTGACATTGGTTTACTCGACATTGGTTTACATGCCATTGTTTACTCGACATTGGTTTACATGACATTTGTTACTCGACATTGGTTTATGGTGAATGACTTAAATAGCGTGACGTGTGTAATATGATAAAAGCATGGTGGATACGCCCATGGTACTTCCTATATACAAGTGGTTTTATTATCTTACATATTGTGGCGTTATCTAAATCATTTTAAACAAAATACAAGACATGACATATCTTTTAAATAACATGGCATTTTTATACGAGACAAAACTTACTTTTGATTATCTATTTAACCATGCATCATTTCTTTTATATCATATTGATTTTCATATGGTTCTTATAAAAGAAACTTTTTATGGTTCATGGCGACTTTTGTACTACTTTAAACTTTTCTTAAAATAATCAAAGCCATGAAGCATCAACACAAAACCTATGTACTCGCCGGCATTATTTTGCTGACTTTATTTTCACATATGTTTCAGGTGCAAATGTTTGATGTCAAGCTAGCTACACTTAGGGCGGATTGGGCCTTAGTTACTATAAAATCAGAATAATAGCTTAACTTTTGTTGTATTTCCGTTTTTATCCAAAACGATGTAAACAATATTAACTAATGAAACTTAACTTATGTGCCATGGTTATTGAAACAATAATTCTGTTACAACATTCCCTGATGTTTCCGCCACGGTTTGTTGTTTTACGTGGTCGGGGTGTGACAGAAAGGTTGGTATCAGAGCCAATGGTTATAGGGAATTAGGTTATTAGTAATGCTTTGACCTAGAATATAACTTTTCTAGGACCCTAACACAAGTCATCTTGTGTTTAGATTCTTAAAACAATACCGTCACCTATCCTTAGGTGAATACCAAAACATAAACACAATTTCCAAAATGATTTTTGAAATCAATCATCAATCCTTGGTTGATTTGTTTTTGGCGTTAAGCCTTTGACGTTTTCAAAATCTCGTCAAAGTTTGGGTTATAATAATGTGAACACGTGCAATCTGGAAGGGTGGGTGCCTGTACCCTGAGTTTTCTGTCTAAGGCTAGAGTGTTCGTACAAATTCACTTAATTGGACCAGTCACTCTTACCTGGGAACTCTTGGGGTGAGTGTCCACTTCTAGGCTAAAGCATGTCTTCGCGATACATTATGAAGACCCATTTACTATGATTAGTCATTGTGTGTCATTTGTTTGTTTTGAGTAACGAATGAATGACCACCATCCTTACATTTGTCGATATTTTGTCATCTCCTTTTTGATTATCCAATATTCATCTCACTCGTTTTCTCTTATGTTTTCTCTCTTTTAGAATGCCTCCTCGACGAGACGTAAACGCTAAGCCGGACCCCGCCATGGCAGCTATGATAGCACAGCAGATTGCTTATGTACTACCTAATCTCGTAACACAAATGAACCAAGTCAATAACAACAATGCACCTGCTGTGTGCAACTTTAAATAGTTTAATTCGGCTAAACCACTCAAGTTTAGTGGTTCTGAGGGAGCAACTAGGCTCCTACTGTGGTTTGAGAGTCTCGAGAACACTTTTCGTCATGTGCAATGTCCGAATGAGCGCAAGGTTGAGTTTGCTTCAAGCGTGTTTGAAAAGAGAGCGTTAACATGGTGGAACGGGGTGATGAGAGATAGGGGTGCTGACGATGCTATGGGTCAGACTTGGGAGGAACTCAGGGCTTTGATGATGAAAGAGTTTAGCCCCCGACATGGAAAGAGGGTACTTGAAAGTGAGTTCCATGACCTGAAGCAAGACACTGGTGAGCACCGTGCGTATACTGACAGGTATGAGGAGTTGAGTTTGTTATGTCCTGAGATGGTGACGCCTTTGGATAAGGCAATCGAGAAATACATATAGTGTCTTCGTGGCCCGATTCAGGATGTTGTCACCGGCAGCAACCCTACTACTGTCAGGCAAGCCATTGAGCTATCTGCGACACTGACTGAATCGCATATCAAAAAGGGTAAGCTCTATCGTAAGGGTGACAAGAAATCGTCTGACAAGTCTGAGAAACCAAAGGGTAAGAAAGCTGAGTCTTCGAAGAAGTCTAGGAAGCATAAGGCTTCCAAGAATTTCGCTGTCACCACACAACCCAACCAAGCCACACCTAATCAAGCTGCTCCCAACTAGCCTGCTCAGCCTCCTACCAAGAAACAGTATATCGGCACTGCACCTTTGTGCAACAGGTGCAACAGTCATCACCAGCCTCATCTTCCATGCCGTATTTGTGCAAACTGTGTTAGATTTGGCCATCATGCCAATGTTTGTTGATCGCCTCCTAACCCGAACAATGTGGCTCGTAACCCTGTTCAGTAGCCAGCCAATCCTGCACTACCTCATTACCCACCAGGATCTTGCTACAACTGTGGGGATCTCACCCACTACCGTAATAATTTCCCGAGATTGGCAAATGCAGACCAGGCTCGTGGACGAGCTTTCAATATTAATGTGAACGAGGCACGGGCAGATAACGAGGTAATAAACGGTACGTTCTTTATTAACAACCATCCTGCTTCTATACTATTTGATTCGGGCGCTGATAGAAGTTTTGTGTCATTAACATTTGAGCCTTTACTTGCGAAACCGAGAACCAAACTAGGAAAGCCCTTGACAGTAGAAATAGCCAGTGGTGAACCTCTTGTACTCAATTCTGTCATTCCTGGTTGTCTATTGAACCTTAATAACCATCTTTTTCCTATTGACCTCACACTGATGCAACTTGGGAGCTTTGACATTATAGTGGGAATGGATTGGTTAACCAAATATCATGCTGAAGTGGTTTGTTTTGATAAGATTGTTTACCTCTTTCGTCTGGTGAAATTTTGGAGGTTCGTGGAGAAAAACCAGTTAGTAGCCTCAAACTCATGACATGTACCCAAGCCCAAAAATACCTACGCAAGAATTATGTGGCTTTCTTAGCATGTATCATAGAGGAGAAAGGCAATGGCAAAACCATTTATATCCCTGTTGTTTGGGATTATCCTGAGATGTTTCCCGAAGAATTACCTGGTTTACCTCCTGCTCGACAAGTTGAGTTCCGTATAGACCTTGTACCTGGTGCAAACCCTATTGCTAAATCTCCATACCGTCTTACACCGTCTGAGATGCAAGAATTTTCAAAACAGCTTCAGGAGTTATCTGACAAAGGATTCATGCGACCGAGCTTTTCACCTTGGGGTGCTCCTGTATTATTTGTGAAAAAGAAGGATGGGTCTTTCCGTATGTGTATCGATTACCGTGAGCTCAACAAGCTCACAATCAAAAATCGATATCCCCTACCTCGCATTGATGATCTTTTTGACCAACTATCGGGTGCTACTTGCTTTTCAAAGATTGATCTACGTTTTGGGTATCATCAGCTTCGTGTACTCGAGGAAGATATTCCCAAGACAGCCTTCCGCACTCGTTATGGCCATTATGAGTTCACTGTTATGCCCTTCGGCTTAACCAATGCTCCTGCCGTCTTCATGGACTTGATGAATAAGGTTTGTAAGCCTTATTTGGACAAGTTCATCATTGTTTTTATTGATGACATCTTGATATATTCCAAGACACGAGCCGATCATGAACAACATCTTCGTTTAACAATGGAACTCCTAAAGAAAGAAAAAACTTTACGCCAAATCTCCAAGTGTGAATTTTGGCTTAAGGAAGTTTAGTTTTTGGGACATATTGTCAACGAACAAGGTATTCATGTGGATCCCGCAAAGATTAGTGCAATCAGGGATTGGAATACACCTACAACCCCTACTGAAGTTCGTTCATTCTTGGGTCTTGCGGGTTATTACCGCTGTTTCATTACTAATTTCTCCAATATTGCGGTTTGTGACATCCCGGTTTTTCAGATATCTTAAACGCACTACTTCACGGTTATTCATTCCTACGCTAAATTGATTCGGAGATTTAATTTACACGCTTGAAATAATTACGCTAACTTTGTGAACTTATCAAGTGAAATACGTGCTATGTATATTAAACGTTTATAAGTTTGGTGAGTTATTAAGTTATGTTTCGATTTCGTGATTTTTAGTTATAAAAATATATATATAGTAAATATATAGACGAATCGAACCGAGCCGCGAAACGAGTCGACCTCATTTCCTTGTGACTCAAGGGATTAACCAAAACTTGAGGTTCAAGTTAAAGACCCAAACCGCCCCACCCAAGCCCTTTGCGGCCGCAAGCACCAAACCGCAAACCCTTTTCCTTTTCTTTTCCTTCTTGCACTATATATGCATGTGTTATGTTTAAAAAAAAAACACACAAACACAAACCCTAGCTCTAAACCAGCCGACGGCAGCCCTCTTCCCACTCTTCCTCTCGGTCGCGACAGCCTTCCCACTCTTCCTCTCGGTCGCGATCTTCTTAACATCCGAATCGACTCCCATCTCGTTCCCGGTTCATTAATCTTCATTGTTAAAGGTTAGGGATTGTCATTGTTTTGCAAAGTCATATTAGGTTTTATAAACTCTTGATCATGCTTGTATGTAATGGTAGAATCATTATTATGAAAGTGTATGATGTTTAGTTCGATAAATTATGCGAGTTTGCGATTATGATGATTAGTTGGAATCAAGAATCATTAGGCTGCGTTTTGTGATAAAAACCATATATTATGATTAGGGTTTGCATGAGTATGATGGACATGATGATATATGATTGATAAATCTGTTCTTGATCGTTTATATTTAACGTCTCGATTGTTTAAGCGTGTTATATTGCGATAAAATGTTGAAATCAGGATGCTGAATGGTGTTTACAGCCAACTTCAACTGTCTGTAACTTGGTTATTATTTATCGAAAAACGGATTTTATGAAGCCTAAAACGTATATTTTTGAAAAACGCTTCTAACGGTGCTGGATTCATATTTTTCTGAGGTCGTTTGATATTTTTAAGTGGTCAATTAAGTGCAGTAACTGAAGCTGTGAAAATTCTGAAATTTTGTTGGTTGTTTATCGAGTCGGATCTCATAATCTGTAGAGAGTCGAATCACGAAATTTGTACATCAACTGGAGATGGAAATTTCCGGGAAGTTCCCACTGGAATTTTGTTAATTGAATGAACGGTGATTTTTAAATAAATTCTCCCGTGGACTGCAGTCAGAAAGCGACGAATCTGACTGCAGCCTAGTATATTAATGATTATGAATAATTAGTGAAGTGTTAGGACTTGAAAAATTTACATAAAATTCTATAGTTTAGTTGTCACCTTCTGTAAAAAAATTGGAATTTTTGGAACGTTGGAACTATTTTATAAAAATCCTCGAAAACAGCCTAATTATGAGTATACAAGCTGAAACTTAATAACTTGCGAATGTGTGTACCAAAGTGTTGCATGGATTGAATTGTGTTCATGATAGGTTGGTTTGATCACTATGTTGGTATGATGATACTTGCATGCATGATTGGGTTTTAGGATTTGTTATTGTGTGTACCGCATTGTGTGTTAGTTATGTGTAGGGTTTGTATTGGTGTGTTCACACACTAACTTTAAATCAATTGACTTGTTAGGACGCAATTAACGGTCCCATCATTTGCTACTTCTGTGTTACACTAACCGAGCAACTAAAGGTGAGTTCACGGCCCCTAATTTTATCCGGTTTTAAACAACAGGGGGAGAAACATGTATACACTCTACAACTCTATCTCTTTACGTTATACGAAATTAACGTCATTAAACTATTCGGTAACTAAGTTAATGTTAATGTACGTTATGGTCACTAAGCAGCTATATCACACAAGTCCTCGACAAACTCTCGGTTCGTTAGTATTGGGTTAGATAGCGGGGAAATTATATGTAGTACTACTGGGCCCGACAAGCCCCACCCGAGCTAGTCGCGCTAGCCGACCGGGTATGGTCAACGGGTGATTAATTTGGCCTAACTTCGCCATGGTCAGTGATAGGCCTGGCAACACGGAGGCACAACAGTCAGCTTCGATCGCGAACACTTACGTGACATAACTTTAGGCTCGCTACCTACATGTTAACATTGAACTTAATTACGAATCAACAATATTATTCCGGGTTAGGGATAATGGAACCAACAACATTATTTTTCCGGGTTAGGAATAATGGAACATCATTATTATTCTGGGTAAGGAATAATGGAACCATCAGTATTATTCCGGGTTGGGAATAATGGAACAAAATCGTTATCCCGGGTTAGAGATAACGGGGGAAACAAACTTATAACCGAACAAATGAACTTATGAAAACCTGTGAACTCACTCTTCTTTAATGTTGACACTTGTTTCTTTACATGTTTCTCAGGACGCTAGGAGCTCTAGGTGCACTCACTTGCATTGATCAAGACATCTTTTTATCGAGTCTCATTTATGAATATTGTTTGGGTTTTTCTTTAGTTTTGGCGTTTGTGTTGGCGCCCATTCCTTTACCTTACTTTAATGCTTCCGCTAAACATTGAAACCAAACTAAGACAATTTAAAATTAAATATGAATGGTTAAACAAATGATTTTGGAAAACGTATAAACAAATCATATAGAGTCGTTCGACGTTACTAGTGTCTCAGATTCTGGTTTGTTCACACGCCTCGCGGTAACACTCCGCAAGTGGAAATTGAGGGTGTGACAGATTGGTATCAGAGCCTCTAGCTATAGAGAACCAGGTTTGCATTAAAAGTAGACCTAAACTATAGCTGATTACACGACACTAGACTTAGTTTGGCACTGAACTGTGATATCTTGTTATGTGTTGTACTACAACTATGTTATGTAAAATATAAATGCATATTGAAATAAATGCAACTCGTAACTAACTACACAACCAACAGGCAATGTCATAATCATCATCATCCGACAAACTTTTGCAACCAAGGGTGCCGGGGAAGGCACCTATGGTGGAACCCTCACCACCTCATGGCGTGGAGACATGCTCAGCTGTGAGAAAAAGGCTCGCTCTAGGGGAGGAGTCGTCCTCCCGCCCGACCATCGGGATGCCGGTCGAACCGGTTAACTCGTTAGAAGTAGGGAACGACCTACTTAGAGATATGATAAGAAAGCAACAAGAACAACTAGAGAGAATGCATGAAACCATCCTAGCACAGGGATGGATGATACGACAATTAACAGGTAAGACTGGATCGCTCGAGGAAGAGCAACATGAGAGTAAGATAGCTCGTAACACTTTAGCTAGAGATCTTCGTGCAGAGCAGCTAAGGGCTGACTGGCTCGAAGACAGAGTTCTTGAGTCTAGCTGGAGAATTCAAGAACTAGAACAGAATCAGGCACCTGTACCAGTACCAGCACCGGCCCCTCCAGTGCCGGTAGAGGAGGATCTAGAGGAGGATCCAGAAGAGGATCTAGAGGAGGATCCAGAGGAGGATCCGGAGGAAGACCCGACTATAGAAGTTGGAAACGCCGCGGAGGATGACGGCAACGATAGCGATTTGGGGGATGGAGACGTAGAAGACTGACACGCCTCGCTTATTCCATTTGCTTTCCTTCAGTCTATTTATTTTCCTACTTATGTTTAAACTTGAGATTTTATAGTAAACTGATATGTTTGGTTGGCATTTTGTAAGACGTTAAAATTTTATTTAATCGAATATTTCTTCTGACTGTTTAATTTATTTGGGTTGACATAATTTGAGGAATTATTTAAGTATGGAATAGGATAACTATATTGGAAATATAGACTTATCGGTGTGTGTTTATGTTGTCTTACGAAGATCTAAAATGGCAACTGGACGTCGCGGAAACCTCAACATGACGCCCGAAGAATTAGCCGCAATGATCCAAGAACACGTGAATGCTGCTCTAGCAGGTGTTCAAAACCAACCAGCAGGAGGGGGTCTTAACCCCTACAAAATGTTTCTCGATGCGAAGCCGAGCAAATTCACGGGTGCAGAAGGACCCATAGGACTGGTCCGCTGGATTGAAAAGTCCGAATCAGTGTTCGAAATGTGCAATTGTCTGGAGGCCAACAAGGTCAACTATGCTGCCTCAACATTGGAGGATGGAGCGCTAACTTGGTGGAATGCACAAGTCCAAACGCGTGGGTTTATTGCTGAAAATGCAATGGCCTGGGCCGAGTTTAAGGCCCTAATCAAAGAGGATTACTGTCCGTGAGACAGGGTTCAACAGTTGGAGCAAACATTATGGAACCACAAGATGGTGGGATCTGAAATTGAAGCATACACAGCGAAACATCATGACCTGGTATTTCTATGTCCCGATCTGGCCAACACCGTGGAGAAACGACTCGAGTTTTACCTTGGGGGTCTAGTCCCCGAGATCCAGGGTATGGTAATGGCTAGCAACCCTGCGACTGAGCATCAAGCAATCAGGTTGGCGCACAAACTCACCGATAAGGCGGTGGGACAAAAGAAGTTGCCATCTCGGGGTACGACTGAAGTTGCCCCTGATAATAAAAGAAAGTTTGAAGACTCATCTGCTCGACAGTCTTCATCAGCCTAGTCACAGCAAGGGAACCAGAAACGGTTCAATAATTTCAACAGTCACTGGGGTCACAATAATCAGCCCGCCAACAACAACCAGAACATAAGCGGCTATCTAGGTCGAAAGCCATAGTGTAATCGCTGTAACCTTCATCATCACGGCCCTTGTGCCGGAAATCGCTGCCAACGATGTGGCAAAGTGGGATATGCGGCAAAGGATTGTCGCGGGGAAATCATGTCCCGACAAAATCAGAATCAGCACCAGGGTCAGCAGCAGGGTATTAACCGGGGGTGCTATCAGTGTGGTAGCACTGCCCACTTCAAACGAGACTGCCCACAGCTTCGCAACTACAACAACAATGGTGGGAACAACAACAACCACAACAACAACAATAACAACAACAACAATGGAAATGGTGGCACAGGGGGTGCCAAAGGTCGTGCATTTATGCTAGGCCGTGGAGAGGCCAGAAACGACTCGAACGTGGTCACCGGTAAGTTTCCCCTTAATGAACATTTTGCTACTGTGCTTTTTGATACGGGTGCGGATAGGAGTTTTTAATCTGAGTCTTTTAGGAAGAACCTAAATCTCATGCCTAAACCCCTAGAGACCCCTTACGTCATAGAACTAGCCGATGGTAAATTTGTAGATGTGACCCATATAGTATCCGGCTGTCAACTCAAACTCGCGGGTCACACCTTTACCATTGATTTGATGACAACTACCCTGGGTAGTTTTGACATGGTAGTCGGAATGGACTGGCTATCCGACGTCCGAGCTGAAGTTCTCTGTTTTGAAAAATGTATCCGTATTCCGCTCTCTAACGACGAAATCTTGACGGTGCAAGGCGAGAAGGCAGGCGCCGTCACAAACATCATCTCTTACATGCAAGCACAGAAGTATCTTCGGAGGAAGAACTCCTTCGCTTTGCTCGCACTGGTTACCGAACAGCCTAAGGACGAGAAACGTATAGAAGACATCCCCGTCGTCCGTGATTTTTCTGATGTATTTCCAGAGGAGTTACCTGGTCTTCCACCACATCGACAAGTGGAGTTTGAAATCGAATTGGCGAACCATGCAACTCCTATCGCCAAGGCCCCATACCGTTTAGCTCCAGCCGAGCTGCAAGAGCTGTCTACCCAACTTCAGGAACTGTTAGAAAAAAGATTTATCCGACCTAGTACTTCACCATGGGGAGCTCAAGTCCTTTTTGTCAAGAAGAAGGACGGGACCTTCCGCATGTGCATCGACTACAGGGAACTCAATAAGGTTTCTGTCAAGAACCGATACCCATTACCTCGCATCGACGATCTCTTCGACCAACTTCAAGGGTCAAGCTACTACTCAAAGATTGATCTACGGTCCGGTTATCACCAGTTACGCGTCAGGGAGGAGGATATCGCTAAGACGGCATTTCGTACTCGGTATGGCCATTATGAGTTCTTGGTTATGCCCTTCGGTCTCACCAACACACCCGCGGTGTTCATGGACCTCATGAACCGTGTGTGTAAACCATATTTTGACAAGTTTGTCATTGTGTTCATCAATGACATACTCATCTACTCTAAAGGTGAAGCAGAACATGCTGAACATCTACGATTACTGCTGGAATTACTTCAACAGGAGAAACTATATGCCAAGCTTTCAAAGTGTGATTTCTGGATTCGGGAAGTTCAGTTCCTCGGGCATATCGTGAATGAAAAGGGTATCCACGTCGACCCCGCCAAGATTGAAGCTATCAAAAACTGGGAAGCACCCAGGACACCGACGGAGATCCGCCAATTCTTGGGTTTGGCTGGTTACTACAGACGTTTCATTGAGGGATTTCCAAAGATCGCGCAACCGCTTACCACCCTCACCCAGAAAGGCATCAAGTATGCTTGGGGTGACAAGCAGGAAGCGGCATTTCAATTGCTGAAGCAGAAACTTTGCAGTGCACCCATTCTGTCCTTGCCGGAAGGGACTGATGATTTTGTAGTATATTGTGATGCTTCCATTCAGGGATTGGGATGCGTACTCATGCAACGTGATAAGGTCATCGCGTATACGTCCCGATAATTGAAGGTTCACGAGAAAAACTACACAACACATGACCTGGAATTGGGAGCAGTGGTGTTTGCGCTTAAGATTTGGAGACACTACCTATATGGAACAAAGTGCACAATCTATACAGATCACAAGAGCCTCCAACACATCTTTGACCAGAAGGAGTTGAACATGCGACGGCGTCGCTGGGTCGAACTCTTGAACGATTATGAATGTGCCATTCGGTATCAACCGGGTAAAGCTAACGTGGTAACTGATGCCCTCAGTAGGAAGGAGCACTTGAAACCTCGTCGGGTACGAGCACTACAGTTCACCATTCATTCGGGGTTACCCGAACAGATACGCGACGCGCAGTTAGAAGCAGTTAAGGAAGAAAACATCAAGGCCGAATCGGTGGGAAAAATGGAACGCGATTGGGAAGTAAAACCCAATGGAGCCCGGTATTTCATGAATCGTATATGGTACCTCTCTACGGAGACCTCAGAAAGCTACTCATGGACGAAGCTCACAAATCCCGATACTCTGTCCATCCTGGTTCGGATAAGATGTATCAAGACCTTAAAGCAGCGTACTGGTGGCCCTACATGAAAGCTGATATAGCCACCTACGTGAGCAAGTGTTTGACTTGTGCAAAAGTCAAGGTAGAGTATCAGAAGCCATCGGGGCTACTTCAACAACCTGAGATCCCAGTGTGGAAATGGGATCAGATTTCGATGGACTTCATCACTAAACTCCCACGAACTTTGGGTGGTTGCGATACCATCTGGGTAATTGTGGATCGTTTAACTAAGTCCGCACACTTTCTAGCGATTAAAGAAACAGGTAAGATGGATAAGTTTACTCGCATCTACATTAAGGAAGTAGTTTCTCGGCACGGAGTGCCAACGTCCATCATCTCAGACAGAGATGCTCGTTTCACGTCCAACTTTTGGCAGTCACTTCAGAAAGCGTTGGGTACACGCTTAGATATGAGCACATCTTATCACCCTCAGACTGATGGTCAAAGCGAAAGGACCATACAGACCTTGGAAGACATGCTTAGGGCATGCGTGGTAGACTTCGGGAATAGTTGGAAAATCCATCTGCCTTTAGTGGAATTTTCGTATAACAACAATTACCATACGAGTATATCGGCAGCATCGTTTGAGGCATTATACGGTCGTAAATGTAGATCACCGGTCTGTTGGGCAGAAGTCGGTGACAGTCAAATCACAGGCCCTGAGTTGAAACTTGAGGCTACTGAAAAGATTGTACAAATCAGAAACCGCATGGCGGCAGCACGAGATCGACAGAAAAGCTACGCTGATCAACGACGCAAACCACTCGAATTTCAAGTAGGCGACCGTGTCCTACTGAAGGTGTCACCCTGGAAGGGTGTAATCCGTTTTGGGAAACGAGGAAAACTAAACCCATGGTACGTAGGCCCGTTTGTGATCTTGAAATGTATCGGACCCGTAGCTTATCAATTAGACCTTCCTGCCGAACTCAGTGGAGTTCATAACGTTTTTCACGTGTCAAATCTGAAGAAGTGTCTATCAGATGAAACCCTAGTCATTCCATTGGATGAGATTCAAGTGGATGAACAACTGCACTTTGTGGAACAACCTATCGAGATCATGGATCGTGAGATCAAGACTCGAAGGCATAGCAAGATTCCGATCGTCAAGGTTCGTTGGGACTCTAAGCGTGGACCGGAGTTCACGTGGGAAAGAGAGGACCAAATGAGAAGCAAATACCCACACCTTTTTGCAGCTGAGCAGCAAGCTAACGATACCACCAGCTAAATTTTCGGGACGAAAATTCTTTCAACATGGGGATGATGTGACAACCTGGGAATTTCTTGTAATTTCGTGTACCATTGTTAACGAACTAAATCTTTGTGTGTGGCACTCTAAACCTGTGCGTTGCATTCTAAACCGCGTTTACTCAATTTTCAGGACGAAAATTCTTTCAACATGGGGATAATGTGACATCCCGGTTTTTCAGATATCTTAAACGCACTACTTCACGGTTATTCATTCCTACGCTAAATTGATTCGGAGATTTAATTTACACGCTTGAAATAATTACGCTAACTTTGTGAACTTATCAAGTGAACTACGTGCTATGTGTATTAAACGTTTATAAGTTCGGTGAGTTATTAAGTTATGTTTCGATTTCGTGATTTTTAGTTATAAAAATATATATATAGTAAATATATAGACGAATCGAACCGAGCCGCGAAACGAGTCGACCTCATTTCCTTGTGACTCAAGGGATTAACCAAAACTTGAGGTTCAAGTTAAAGACCCAAACCGCCCCACCCAAGCCCTTTGCAGCCGCAAGGACCAAACCGCAAACCCTTTTCCTTTTCTTATCCTTCTTGCACTATATATGCATGTGTTATGTTTCAAAAAAAAAACACACACACACAAACCCTAGCTCTAAACCAGCCGACGGCAGCCCTCTTCCCACTCTTCCTCTCGGTCGCGACAGCCTTCCCACTCTTCCTCTCGGTCGCGATCTTCTTCTACATCCGAATCGACTCCCATCTCGTTCCCGGTTCATTAATCTTCATTGTTAAAGGTTAGGGTTTGTCATTGTTTTGGAAAGTCATATTAGGGTTTATAAGCTCTTGATCATGCTTGTATGTAATGGTAGAATCATTATTATGAAAGTGTATGATGTTTAGTTCGATAAATTTTGCGAGTTTGCGATTATGATGATTAGTTGGAATCAAGAATCATTAGGCTGCGTTTTGTGATAAAAACCATATATTTGATTAGGGTTTGCATGAGTATGATGTACATAATGATATATGATTGATAAATCTGTTCTTGATCGTTTATATTTAACGTCTCAATTGTTTAAGCGTGTTATATTGCGATAAAATGTTGAAATCAGGATGCTGAATGGTGTTTACAGCCAACTTCAACTGTCTGTAACTTGGTTATTATTTATCGAAAAACGGATTTTCTGACACCTAAAACGTATATTTTTGAAAAACTCTTCTAATGGCGCTAGATTCATATTTTTCTGAGGTCGTTTGATATTTTAAGTGGTCAATTAAGTGCAGTAACTGAAGCTGTGAAAATTCTGAAAATTTGTTAGTTGTTTATCGAGTCGGATCTCATAATCTGTAGAGAGTCGAATCACGAAATTTGTACAGAAACTGGAGATGGAAATTTCTGGGAAACTCCAACTGGAATTTTGTTAATTGGATGAACGGTGATTTTTAAATAAATTCTCCCGTGGACTGCAGTCAGAAAGCGACGAATCTGACTGCAGCCTAGTATATTAATGATTATGAATAATTAGTGAAGTGTTAGGACTTGAAAAATTTACATAAAATTCTATAGTTTAATTGTCACCTTCTGTAAGAAAGTTGGAATTTTTGGAATGTTGGAACTATTTTATAAAAATCCTCGAAAACAGCCTAATTATGAGTATACAAGCTGAAACTTAATAACTTGCGAATGTGTGTACCAAAGTGTTGCATGGATTGAATTGTGTTCATGATAGGTTGGTTTGATCACTATGTTGGTATGATGATACTTGCATGCATGATTGGGTTTTAGGATTTGTTATTGTGTGTACCGCATTGTGTGTTAGCTATGTGTAGGGTTTGTATTGGTGTGTTCACACACTAACTTTAAATCAATTGACTTGTTAGGACGCAATTAACGGTCCCATCATTTGCTACTTCTGTGTTACACTAACCGAGCAACTAAAGGTGAGTTCACGGCCCCTAATTTTATCCGGTTTTAAACAACAGGGGGAGAAACATGTATACACTCTACAACTCTATCTCTTTACGTTATACGAAATTAACGTCATTAAACTATTCGGTAACTAAGTTAATGTTAATGTACGTTATGGTCACTAAGCAGCTATATCACACAAGTCCTCGACAAACTCTCGGATCGTTAGTATTGGGTTAGATAGCGGGGAAATTATAAGTAGTACTACTGGGCCCGACAAGCCCCACCCGAGCTAGTCGCGCTAGCCGACCGGGTATGGTCAACGGGTGATTAATTTGGCTTAACTTCGCCATGGTCAGTGATAGGCTTGGCAACACGGAGGCACAACATTCGGCTTCGATCGCGAACACTTACGTGACATAACTTTAGGCTCGCTACCTACATGTTAACATTGAACTTAATTACGAATCAACAATATTATTCCGGGTTAGGGATAATGGAACCAACAACATTATTATTCCGGGTTAGGAATAATGGAACATCATTATTATTCCGGGTAAGGAATAATGGAACCATCAGTATTATTCCGGGTTGGGAATAATGGAACTAAATCGTTATCCCGGGTTAGGGATAACGGGGGAAACAAACTTATAACCGAACAAATGAACTTATGAAAACCTGTGAACTCACTCTTCTTTAATGTTGACACTTGTTTCTTTACATGTTTCTCAGGATGCTAGGAGCTCTAGGTGCACTCACTTTTATTGATCAAGACATCTTTTTATCGAGTCTCATTTATGAATATTGTTTGGGTTTTTCTTTAGTTTTGGCGTTTGTGTTGGCGCCCGTTCCTTTACCTTACTTTAATGCTTCCGCTAAACATTGAAACCAAACTAAGACAATTTAAAATTAACTATGAATGGTTAAACAAATGATTTTGGAAAACGTATAAACAAATCATATAGAGTCGTTCGACGTTACTAGTGTCTCAGATTCTGGTTTGTTCACACGCCTCGCGGTAAAACTCCGCAAGTGGAAATTGAGGGTGTGACATGGTTCCCCTCACTGCTTTAACTCAAAAGAATAAACCTTTTTAGTGGTGACCCAAACAGGAAGAAGCTTTTCAGACTCCGGAGCAAAAGCTTTGTGATGCTCCTATTCTATCCTTACCCGAGGGTAACGATGATTTTGTCGTATACTGTGATGCATCAAACTTAGGCCTCGGTTGTGTCCTTATGCAAAGAGACAAAGTTATAGCTTATGCATCGAGACAACTGAAAGTTCATGAAAAGACACCACTCATGATCTTGAGTTGGGTGCTGTTGTTTTCGCTCTTAAAATTTGGAGGCATTATCTCTATGGTACAAAACGTGTGGTTTTCATGGACCACAAAAGTCTTCAACACATCTTCTATCAGAAAGAACTAAACATGAGGCCACGACGATGGGTTGAACTTCTGAATTACTACGACTGCGAAATTCGCTACCATCCTGGTAAGGCGAATGTCGTAGCCGATGCGCTAAGTCGTAAAGAACATGTCAAGCTACATTGTTTACAGGTTCGATCCGATATCCAGACACGTATTATGGAGGCTCAACGCATTTGTGTCGCACAAGACAAACTATGTGATGAACTGCCACATCATCTCGAGCTTTAGCAGGAAACAAAAGACAATGGGTTATCTTATTATCTGAACTGTTTGTGGGTTCCAAGTCTAGACAATCTCCGCACCTTGATCATGGATGAAGCTCACAAGTCTCGTTACTCAATTCATCCTGGTGCAGACAAAATGTATAAGGATCTTCATACACTGTATTGGTGGCCGGGTATGAAGAAAGACATCGCCTTGTACGTATCCAAATGCCTTACTTGTTTGAAGGTAAAAGCAGAACATCAGTGTCCTTCTGGTTTGCTTGAACAACCAGAGATTCTAGTTTGGAAATGGGAAAGATTGCCATGGATCTCATTACCAAATTACCGCGTACACCTTGAGGACATGATGCCATTTGGGTAGTCGTTGATCGACTAACAAAGTCAACATATTTTATAGCCATTCATGAGGACTTCTCTGCTGACAAACTTGCTAAGATCTATGTGGATGAAATAGTATCTCGTCATGGTGTCCCTTTGGATATTATCTGATCGTGATGCTCGATTCACATCTCATTTTGGAGAACCATGCACTCTACCATGGGATCCAGGCTTAACTTGAGAACTGCTTATCATCCTCAAACGGATGGACAATCTGAAAGGACGATCCAAACATTGGAGGATATGCTAAGAGCCTGTGTGATTGACTTTGGTGGTAGTTGGGATTCGCATCTACCATTGATCGAATTCTCCTACAACAATAGTCATCACTCCAGCATTGACATGGCACCTTTGAAGCTCTTTATGGTCGAAAATGTTGTTCACCTGTCTGTTGGAATGAGATCGGTGAATCTCAATTCACTGGACCTAAACTTATTCAAGACACAATGGACAAAGTCAAGATAATTCGGGAAAACCTTCTAATAGCTAGAAGCCGTCAAAAGAGTTACGCGGATAAACGAAGCAAGCCCTTGGAATTTCAAGTCGGTGATCACGTCCTACTCAAGGTATCCCCTTGGAAGGGAGTGATTAGATTCGGAAAGAAAGGAAAACTTGCGCCACGCTATGTTGGACCATTTAAGATCGTTGACAGAATCGGAAAAGTGGCCTACAAACTTGAGCTTCCTCCACATCTTGGTAACATTCATCCAACCTTCCAAGTGTCCAATTTAAAGAAGTGCTTGGCTAATAAAAACCTCCACATTCCTCTTGATGAAATTCATGTTGATAACACGATGCATTTTGTTGAGAAACCAGTGGAAATATTGGAACGTGAAGTCAAAAAGCTAAAGCGCAGACGAATATCGATTGTTAAAGTTTGTTGGGAATCCAAACGTGGCCTAGAATTTACTTGGAACGAGAGGATCAAATGAAGGCAAAGTTTCCACATCTTTTCTCACCAGTTTCCACAAGCTAAATTTCGGGACGAAATTTCCTAAAGTAGGGGAGACTGTGACAACTGTGCTTTCCAACATTTGTATTTTATTCGACAATGTATATTCAATAAAAAAATTTGTGTTACATTTTATGAGTTTTGTATATTTACTTATGACATTTGTGTATTTTTAATCCTTGTTCAAATCCGATCTTTTAAACCTTTTTTGGAAGTGTAATCGCAAAACAAAATCAGTTAAACGCAATGTATAGTCCGGGATAGTGACATAAGCTAAACATACCCTAAATATCCTTTATATAACTTAGAAATAAGTTTTAAAGGGTTTGGTATGTCAAAAATAAGCTTATTTAATCACAAGGACTATTTACGACAAACTATGAAAGTCTACCGATTCTCGTAGCAACGCACACTCCGGAACAAGTTCACAAGCTTAACATACCTCAAATAACCTTTATATAAATTAGAAATAAATTTTGAGGGCTTTGGTATGGCAAAAACACACTTTTGTAACTTCAGGGGCTATTTTGCAAATTTTGCGAAACTATGCTTTTTTGCGTATATCGCTATCCGAAACATGTACGAACATCCAAAAATTTTTCTAAACATTAAAATATCATAGTTTAGTGATTGGAATGCAAAAATATCGTTCGATACACATTTACGGTCATACACGCGTTCGTTACGATTTTCGTCGTAATTAACCGAAAACCGCGACCGTACGACCAAACAAACTGACATCCAGAATATTTTTAGCACATTTCAAGTTCCCTATACTTTATCGTCCTTATAAAGCTTTGAAATGAGGTTAACGGGTGTTAAAAGTGCCAAAACGCGTCAAAAACAAGTTCAGGGGCCTGTTTTGCCAATTTTTGAAAGTTTCTGCCAGCTAAAGGGCTTACGGACCATAATCCCAAAGTCCTTACGGTCCGTAAGGGACCCCCGGCTCACCAGAAATGTGGCAGCAGCTGAATAACTCCAATTTTGACTCACCAAACGATTATGCCACCCTTAATTCTGCACTTGACACCTATGGGACACTAATCCAACTCTACGTTGAGTCATGGACACTTGTCTTGCTCCTAGAACTCCAAGAAATCTCCAATACCCCATTGTTCTTCATTTTTCTAACTTTTGCAACCATCTCCTTTGATCCTTTCTGCTACAAATCCGAATTTGCAACGTCCTTGGAGCTTTCTCTGGTGTTCTTGATCATTCCCTTGTGTTTGTAAGTGTTCCACTCTTGTCTTGTTTAATTATTATAGCTTAAATGGACTAAAAATCAAACAGTATGACTTTCTGTTTGACTTTTAGTTTTGATCATGAATTGATCAAGATAAAGCTCAATTGAATCTTGCAATATGATGGCAATCATGGTGGTTATGATCCCTAAAAGTCATGCCTACTGATTCCCACATTTTCTAGTCATTTTGACAAGTCAAAGTTCCGATCAAAATGCGATTTTGTGCATTTTGCAAGGGATCTGTTTTCGGGTGTCAAAACAGGTTGTTTTGATACCAAAATACTTTTATAAACTTATTAAGACATGTCAATATATGTCAAATTCATCACTTTCGTTACAGTGCTTGTCTAGAGCCAAAAGTCTAGCGGTTTGACCACCGCTTTGACTTTCGAATCTGACCCGTTTGGTCGATTTCTAGATCCGATCAAATACATACATGTGACCATAAATATATAGGGAATAACCCTCTGATGTTATACCTTATGGTCATGTTGTGTAGATTGTGTTATGATAATTAATTGTACTAATCTTCAAAAATGACCAAAATACCCTTTTTGCAAAAAAATCCATGATAAACATATTTAACACAAGATTTGACATATATTCTGATTAAAAACATTTTTTAAACATATTTTTGTATTTAAGACACATCATGACACATATCTAACACTCCGAATGCATAATTACGCAAATGACGGGTTAAAGTGGCTTAAACTACCTTAACGGTTCATAACGGGTCAAAAGCACTTAAAAATCTTTTCCAACTCAGAATGTTAACCTATTAAACCATATCACATGAATTCCAACACTCATTTGGTTTATAAAATCTCATTCCATCCAAATCTTCCGATTTCAAGTTCCGATATTTACATAGTTAACCGTTTATAGGACACACTTGATTTCACGGACTCTTAATCTTGGTTTATCTTCTTGAACAAGGATACTTTTGCAATCACCTGTGAGTACATAGTCCCCTCTTTTACATTTTCAAATGTTTTGGGGTGAAACATATTGTGCCTATATCTACTTTCATGTTTTCATGACATTATACATGCTTGATTATAATGTATATATATAGTACATGATTTTCATTGCATTTTGCTTCATCTGTTGACCTAGCATATTTAGCACATTGGTTTTCAAAGACATTTTTGCTATGTATGTTGACCTAGCATACTAGTATATGGTTTTCAAAGACATTTTCAAAATACATTTTTTGGACATTTTCAAAGACATTTTCAAGACATGCTTACATTGTTATTGACATTTTGGTACGTTGAACTCGACAATGATAGATTCATTAACATTGATCACGCTGACCGGTAGTATGTAATGGTACCATAGGATTGACAATACCGTTCCCACTTCCTAGGTATGTTTGGAAGCGACCTTAGGGAATGACAGAATCCAATGAACATTGATAAACCCTTGACCGGGTAGGGGTTTATCCGACAGTCAACAAGGCTTGAATGTGTTCGCCAACAATCCATAAAATATGTTTTAACAATAAAGGCAAATGGTTTATAAAAATCGACATTGGTTTACTCGACATTGGTTCACTCGACATTGGTTTACTCGACATTGTTTACTTGACATTAGTTTACTCGACATTGGTTTACATGACATTGTTTACTCGACATTGGTTTACTCGACATTGGTTTACATGACCTTTGTTACTCGACATTGGTTTATGGTGAATGACTTAAATAGCGTGATTTGTGTAATATGATAAAAGCATGGTGGATACGCCGATGGTACTTCCTATATATAAGTTCTTTTATTATCTTACATATTGTGGCGTTATCTAAATCATTTTAAACAAAATACAAGACATGACATATCTTATACATAACATGGCATTTTTATACGAGACAAAACTTAATTTTGATTATCTATTTAACCATGCATCATTTCTTTTATATCATATTGATTTTCATATGGTTCTTATAAAAGAAACTTTTTATGGTTCATGGCGACTTTTGTACTACTTTAAACTTTTCTTAAAATAATGAAAGCCATGAAGCATCAACACAAAACCTATGTACTCGCCGGCATTATTTTGTTGACTTTAATTTCACATATGTTTCAGGTGCAAATGTTTGATGTCAAGCTAGCTCACTTAGGGCGGACTGGGCTTTAGTGACTATAAAATCAGAATAATAGCTTAACTTTTGTTGTACTTCCGTTTTTATCCAAGACGATGTAAACAATATTAACTAATGAAACTTAACTTATGTGCCATGGTTATTGAAACAATAATTCTGTTACAACACTCCCCGATGTTTCCGCCACGGTTTGTTGTTTTGCGTGTTCGGGGTGTGACACTTAATACCTAAAGACACTAGCTAGGCTCGGCATAAGTATCAAAAGAGTTGACACATCATGATCTTGTGGGGTATCCATAGTTTCTAATTCATTAGTCTGATTCATTCTGAAGACGTTCGTGCTTGAAGTGGCCTCCGTGCCACACTTAACATCCTAGTTCTTGGTTGGGTCTTACTAACTTATTGGTTTCTGTTTTGTGTCCTGTTTCACCACACCTCTACTCTTGGTGCTTCTGCAAATACGCTTATGATGAAAGTTTCACCTATCGCATTTAGGATTTCGATAAGTTCCCAGCCTATTTTCTTGCGCGAGCATCAACTATGGCAGCAATTGCCTTTGTTTCTATCATCGCGGGAGTTCCCTTTCATTTATTACTCATTCTTGATCCTTCTTTATAGGGTGAGTATTTTCGCTTCCCGTCGCTAGTGATCCCACATCCATTTCCTTCCTTTCCGCGCCTATCTTAGATAATTGGCCATTCTCACCGTATCCTTGGTGAGACTAACTGTGAGAGTTATTGTTTGAGTGATGAAGGTAGGGTGGGATGATGTTGTCATGTTTCGGTTCTTAGAGGCTAAACCCCAAATGTAGCGCTCAATGCGTTTGATTTCAGGTGCTCCCCGGTATGGAACAACCCTTGAGTGATAGTGAAAGCGTCGAGTATAACCAACAACATTGGCTGCAATCATGATCGAGTTCTAGGATTCCGTTTCTACCCTTGGAATTTCAGTCAGCAAGCAATACCCTTCTCGCATAAGATTCTTGAGTTCCTCCCATGACAACCTCTTTGTAGTATCACACCCTAAAGTTTGTACTTAAGGGCTTTCACCAAGTTAATGCTGCATTCAGCAGGAGACTCTCTGTTTACTAATCATTCACTCAGGAGTGCAATTACTAGTGATGCTAACTGATCCCATTGTCTTTACTTAGCGGACAGAAACTACCACACCTCTTGCACCAATGAGGTATCGCGGCTCACAGTCCGAGAAAGCCTTAGAATTTAAAACCTTGTATGATCGCATCTTCAGGTGTAACGTTGCCACTCGTTCCCAATCTATAGGGATCCGAACCATTTGAACTACCGGTACCGCTAGGATCGTCACTAGTGTCGACTAAATTACTCTCGTGTCGTGCGATTTCCACAACTCTATGTCCTTCCATAAGAACTCTAGCTCGGCTTAACTGGCAAGATGCTAACTAACTAACCCTCTTTGGGTGTAGACTTTATTTTTAGCGCCATGTTCCTTCTTAATACTCAATATTAAAAGAAGCTATACATATATTTGGATAAATATAGTCTACCATGCCCCTAAGAATAAAGTATGCAATCGGTTATGGAAACTTCAAGACTGCATTGTCCATACATGTTTGAAACATTGATAATGCGAATAACAACAATCCAAAATGTGTAGTACCTCTTGCGTGTATCGACCATATGTCTAAGTGGAAAAGAAATAACTCGTTGAGGTGGAGAAACCAAACGGTCGTCTCCAATCCATATAGCATGTATTCCATACTTCGTGGACCTCGACCGTTCCAAGTAGGAAAACTTCTTCGCCACACCAACCCGTGTGATGAATATATTGATCTCCCTTGAGCTCCACGAGCTCCAACTAGATTGTTATAGTTTCCTTAGGCAGATGCAATGAGGTTGTTGAAGCATGGCTCGTGACATACCAACCCTTGGAATCAGACAAATGTCAAATGATGGAGTTTAATGTAATCTCTTTCCAATAAATAACATGAGGTGCCATAGACACCATAGAACCAACCCATTGTACGAGAACTCAAGACCGTTGAGGAAATACCTCCGTGGTTGGCTAACCAGTTTTGTTTGTTTAAATGACTAGTCTCAATCGACTCGTGATATAGATCGAATGTTAGATGCAGACAAATACGCGTGGTGTTTATGTATCGTAAGGTGTTATAGCAATCACCATGGTTAGTGTTCTACTAGATAGAGACTTGAACAACTTAAGAATTTTGAATGGGTAGTGATCATTAGCTTGACCCGCAGAGCCTACCAGGATTCCCATCCACTGCAAGTTATTATTACGTGGGCCCCCGTAATAATACATTGCCTTCCATGGTCACCCTAGTGTTCTCTTGTTCAAAGTCGACGATCAGTCAGAGAGAGGACACTATTGTCTACATACCTTCAACATAGAAGGGACCTTCGTGATGTTCCACGTGCTAATGTCCGTTGACATTTCTCGTGAAAAGGCACGTCGTTAGACGAAATAGGAATAGAGAGAATGTGTAACAATAACAACTGGAGGGGCACCTTCAAGATGAGTACTCCACCTTCCTCGTCTGGACAAAAGTGTCATCATTCATGATTAGTATGAGTCATAGGGACCTCGTCCCACAAGTAGAGTTGTTGTCCAAGGCTACCATCTCCGCCTCGTCATCACTATCGAAGCTCGGCGCGCCGCATATGCGGGAAAAGCAACCATCTTATATGGAATCGAGTTTAAGGCCTCACCTAGGAACCACGTCCACCATAAGCTCCGCAATAGACGCGAGTGTCGATATCCTCATCGTGCGAGTCAAGGTTAATAATAATCTTCGTAGTCGAAGATACTTCGTTCTTGGCAAAATATTCCGTACAACACATATATTAATAAATTATATATATAATCACTATATCTCATGCCATGTTGTCATATTTGTTCTCATGTTGATAAATTTAAAGTTTCATGTCTATTCCTTACAGACTAATATGTGTTGATCCTTGTTCGTTACATATGGCTAAGCTCGTGTGATAGATCCTCGTGTTATCGTGACACAATGAAAAGCTTTTGTCATCTTTTTCATAATTTTGAAAATACTTTTGTGATATTATAACTTTGTTTTCATGTGAGAGCCCTTAGTGATTATAGACCAAACTCAGTAAAAGTTTTTCCCCGGTTCACTACAATCGAAGCTCTGATAACAATCTGTCACACCCTGGTCGTGGCGGAAGCGCACTGGTGTGACTATGAGGTAATCATTGCATCTAATTGTGTAAAAAATAATAATTAACAATGATGCCATAATTATATATTGATTTGTAATCAAAGTTTACAAGTTTCCAACAAGTTAACATTGTTATCCCAAATATAGTTTCAAGTTACATTACACGATAAGCAAAGATTGGTTTCAACATAAAAGCATGTTGAGGTTGACTCCTATATACCCATACGGGGTTGGGATATAAGAGGCAAATCCTCCAAAGGTGGCATTCGTTGTCATGTCATTCCCGTTTCCCGAAATGTTTCACCGACTCAAATCTTGCATCATGAAATACATGTAATTTTAAAATGTCAACAAAAGTTGGCGAGTTCATGTAGTTATTATTTTCGTATAAAATGTCATGTTTGTAATCCAGTTTGGAAATCTAGGTGTGTTATTAGCATTCATGGAGTTTAAAGATCTATCAGTGTGTAGCTTGCACCCTGACATATGTGCCATAAGTAAGTAACCAAACCGAGAGAACTTTGACATCATAGGGAACACAAAATCACTACAGGGTATACCAACCAGGAGTGGAGCGCACCTCAAACTCGATAGATCTATACCTTTTACACATGGGTCACTAAGTGATTAATGGTTACTATTGTAATCATCATACTTACGTACATTAATCGTCTTATCATCTAAACCCATAGCTAACATACCATTTGATATGACATGTATTTCCCCACGATGGTTTAAAAAAACAAAACTTTGAAATATTGAAAGCATGAACTCACAGTTTTGCGTTCCGTGTGTCGTACTAGTGAAATTCGAGTGTCTGTACCCGTGTGTAACCTACATGGGTATTAACTTCAATAGAACCTTAGGTCTCGTTGGACCTCATACAAGTTGTTCATCTTGAATTCTTGTTATGTATTTATTTATCTCTTTTGAACAACTTCATTGTTATAGTGTTGATAGTTCGTGTGTTCGATTATTATTTAAATATATATATATATATATATATATATATATATATATATATATATATATATATATATATATATATTGTCGTGTAATAAATTGTGTGTGAAGGGGCCTTGCCCTTCACATGTCCACGTGCCTTGCACGAGTTTCATTGGGCCTAGCCTATGTTATCTTGTATTGTGGGCCTTGCCCATATCTTTTACATAATGGGCCTCGCCCAACTTAATTTTTTTAGGAGTCCATATTATTTACTTTCTTGCACTTAGTATTATTTACCAAATATAAAGGTTATAAGTATTCTTGTATACTTATATAAAACTACTTGGAACTTTTATAATTTTTAACTTTCTGGATTTTGTTATCAGTAATATATATATATATATATATATATATATATATTACTGATAACAAAATCCAGAAAGTTAAAAATTATATATGTTCTTTAAGTGTCTAAAATTTATATTATTTTTAGATGTGTCGTCGTAGCCGTGTGATATATATATATTTTCTTCGAAAATCGCCCAAGTGTCGTAGTAGCTCCTCTTGATGGCGATTCGCTCGTGTCGTTGTCGGTGATGATATGTATATGGTATTTCTTAGGAATATACTTTTATAAACTCGTCCATTGTCCGAATCTTCCGCGCGTCCGATTATTCGTTTAGGTTTTTTTTATAAAGGTACATGTATTTATGTAGTTTACACTTGGTGATTTTCATGTATCTTGGTGTGCTGTATTAATTGGGTATTTTTGTATTTCACTTGTATACCCTAGAAATTTTAGATACATACACAAAAATATACATGTATTCCATACACATACTTATGATTGTGTTAAAGTATTTGTATATACTTTTACTTCCAAAAATATATATGTATTAAATAATACCCCTTTTTAACTTATAAAAATATTTATAAATATTTAGTAGAATCCTTGGAAGGTTAGGGTTTAACCTATGTCATTGAAACTTCCTTAATGAAGATTAAGGTTACTAATTGCGTTTAGCCCCGTTAATCATACTTTAATCGCGATTAGAGTTTTAGAAAAGTCCGCCATAGTTTTCACTAAACTATGGCGTTTCCACGTTTATTTAACGTATTTAATACATGATTAACCCACTAATCATCATCAAACTCAACCAAGTTTCAAGACACCAACTTTGCTTGCATGAACCATACGTATTCATCCTCATTTTCATAGACTTCTTTAACTATATTTTTAACCACATCTTTAAAAATAATATCTTTATATATTTTCTAACAAGCTTCTTAAAAATAATAATTGTTCTCATACTTAAAGTGTAGTTAATTTGTCTAAACACACTTGTTTAGGCTACTTTTTAAGATGGTCTTAGTGAAAATCATGGTGTTTAACTTTTATAAAAGGTGAATTCATCACAAATCAGCTTCTAGTTTATGTAAAAGTCTATGGAATATAACGATGGTGATCTTGTTTAGATCTAAACATCAAGATGTTTAGATCATCATTCCTAGCCTAGATCATACAAGATCATGCACTTAAACATCTTACTTTAACATAAATAACGATCACACTAACTAGTTAACACCATTCCACATAATTGACACATAATACATATTTATTAGTAGACTTTTATGTGATGATTAGGGTTTTAAGCTTTGTTTTCTTTAGTGTTCAAGATGATCAACTTGTAATTTAGTAAACTACATATTAAAAGAAGCTTAAAAATAGTAAAATATGATCTTACAACTTTGCAAGTGATTAGTGATCTTTAAGATGAAGATTAAGAAAGTATAAAAGCTCCAAAGTAGCCTCTAATGATCCTCCATGATTGCAAGTTCTTTAGATCACCTTGTAATGACTTAGAATGGCTTAATTTCGGGTGTTTACAAGTGAAAAATGGTGGGTTTATGAAGGTGATGTTTGTGATCATTTTTTAAGTGTTAACATGAATGGAAAGAATAATGGAGTGTTATATAATTGCAAAATAAAAATGGACTTCATCCATTTTATAAACTCTTTTGCATAAAATGGTAGACATCCACAACCATACCATACTTCTTTATTATAAAAAAAAGTCATCACCACATCAAGGTGGGGCACACATAGGGGGAGGGGTAATGTGTAAGACTTTTTATAGAAGTTATTATTTTATTAGATATTTTTGTAATTAGGGGTTTTCTTGCACCATTAGGGGGTAATTAGGGATTTAGAATGCTAATTGGTATTAACTAGTTCACTAGACTAGTAAAGTTTTTGTTTTGATAGCTTATACAGCTTTCGTTTAGTCGTCGGTTCGATAACGACACTTTTGCATTCTACCGACGAATGTTTTCGCAAGCTGAAATTCCGCAACCGAGAGTATGAAGGGATTTGGGATCCCAAATAATGCTTAACTAGCTCATTAGGCTATTCGTTTGGGTGTTATGGCGACAAAAATATTGTTTACTAGCTCATCGGATCAAGAACGGACAAGTTATGTAGGTTGCGACGTAGTACCGAAAGTTTATGTTTCAGACACCCAATTGATATCATCAAAGTGTTTTAAGGTACTTGATATTATTTTGTTATAATTTCGGAGTCTCGGAAATGCTGAATTAGTATTTCGGACAAGTTAAAGTTGCTATATTTATAGCCGTACGGACAATTTTATGATTTAAACATTATACCGGAAAGTTAAGTATTATTTCAAGATGTATACCCACATTAGGGTTTTTAGGTATATATGGACTCAATTATATCATACGTATGTCTTATTTCATCGTTTCGTGTCGTTTCAGCAGTTTTGATGACATGAATAGTGCAACCGTGAATAGTGTGACCAACACTTTTAGGACATAGTTTGATTTGTTTTGCGTCATGACGGAAACCAATATATGTTATAGCATGTTTTCCTTGTCCTAACACTTTCTATATGGTGTACAGCTCAGTTACGTAATTAAATTACGTTAAATGCATGAGGTTATGTAATAAAGATAGTGATTAGATTGTACGGAATTGCTGGTTATTTGCCGTTTGTCACACTTTCAAGTTTCATTGACGCTTTACATACTGGGTTTTCATTACAATACTTCAACTGTTTTATAGATTCATTTGATTCAAACTAACACATGAATTCACCAACTTTTGTTGACTTTTTTCAAACTTAACATGTATTTTAGGTAACTATGGACAAATTTGGATATCAAGTTATGGGTCAAGAAGTTATGTGTGGATGTCATCCATTTTTGCAAGGGTTTGGTTCACATGTCTCACCTTCGTGTGAAACACGGAATGCAAAGCTTTGATGATTTTTAAATTATGTTTTGTAAACTTAGGTTATTTTCAAAAAATGTAATTCACAATTTGTCTTTTCTTTTGAAGAAACTTAAAGTTTGTAAACTTGTCTTAAATTAAATGTATGGATGCTCTTTAGTTGTTTACATGATTGAATACAATGATTACTGCTCAGATCACTGATGTGCTATAGTAGTTTAATAAAAAACGACCTAAATTAACCTAATTTAGACACTAAGTAATACTCTAGACTCTTTAAACTCGATTAAATTACTAACCGGCAAACGAACCAAACGACTCTAATAAAGCTAAGTAAGTCCGGAAATCGAACCCACAGGACTCTATTTAACAACGTTAACTAAACTATCTAGACTGACACTAACATGACACTAACTATTTTTATATTTGATTGGGGGGGGGGTTAAATATCCTACAATTGCGAATTATTTAAATTAGTTAACTAAGTTAACTAGACACGAAAGAACTTGGGTTTACTCAGATGATGGAAAAGACTACCTATACTGGAATCCTGGATTGTACTAGTGATGATTTTAGGATGTTAATTATTATGGTACCGGGATCGTTTAATGCTAAACCTATCGGGACACCGAGCAGGACCCTGACCCTTCTCTGGAAGACACCTATGGAGCTCTCAAGGCTATTATGGACGCCGGTTGGTCTAGACTCCCTCACGGGTTATCTAAGTGGTTTATGAAAGTACCCTAATTCGATCTACTCCCTCATGGGCTATTAACCTAGGGTAAACTTGGGTTATCGACTCGACTTGTTAGACAATGGTCAATAGGGAAACTAGTTCAGACTCCTCATGAAGACCCTACCTAGCAATTTACTGACTTAGACCTAACAATAACCTCACACCTCGCACCTCGCGACTATTGAGATTACTAGAACACTTAGTCTTATCTAACTATCAATTACCGCTTCTAAGGTATATTGGCCAATTAACCCAAAAGATCACAATGTAAAATCATAATCTAGCATGAACCTATTATGTGAAAGACATCCACCAAGACTCATACGAAGCAATAGATGACAATTAAACAAAGCTAAGCATGCACATACATCAAACCGATAATCAAGTCGACTACTTTCATAAACAATCCATAAAATAGCCAAATATCCATAAAAATCAAAACTTTAACAAATCCATTCATCCAATCTAGGCAGTACAAAGTATTTAGCCTAACATAACGAAAGTCAAACACAAAACAAGAGTACTTTCAAAGATAGAAAACATGAATAATGATCAAAAGTAAAGAACAAGTGAACCGGATGATTAAATCGCGACTCGGATGTTCCCTTGAGCTTCCAACCTTAAACCGATGCTTCAAAGTCTCTGAAAAAGCTCCAAAATTGTCCGAGATTTCGCCTACGAGATTGCAAATTCGTGATTAGGATTGGAGTTGTTGTTAATGAAGTTTATATAGGTTTCCATTCAATCACCCAACTCCAAACCCCGTAACTTTCTATAAAAACAACCACTTCGCGTCACACGAAAGGGATCTTCCTATGGTGTCGTGTAGCATGGCGTGTCATTCATGTTTTATTATTTTTAATTGCCTTCACGTTACGTGAAGGTGAATCTGTTTCATGGTCGCGCGATGCTACGTGACCTTTTTCCACCTGTTCTTTGTTTTCTTGATTTTCTTTCAGCTGCTTCTCGTCCGGTTCTCCTTGCTTCTTCTCACTTGACATATTTTCTGCGTTTTTCCTCATTTTCAGCAACCAAGACTTGCAATTATCCAAACTATCAATATTAGCTAATTCTATACTAAAAACCGACACAAATGAAACGAAATAAATACAAATTATACATGATAAATGGATGTATTTTGCAATAGATCAATCACACATCGCGCTTCTGCTATGAGCGGGTGTGACACAAAGTTGGCGATGCTAAAAAGGGAAATGTTAGAGCCTTCAATACACGTATGTTTCTCGTTAATGATGTTTTTTGTAGGAACGTCCACGATTAGCACGGGAACCTAAATTTGTTATCTATTGTCCAATTAGGCGGAAACTAATGACAAGTTAACCAAATAACAAGAATTACTCATTTAAATGTTGTTTTCATTGATGTAAAGTTCAATACATTCGAGAACCGGATCCGACAGAGCTTCGCCGTCTCTGTGCCAAAATCTCTCCAAGTTACAAATGAAATAAACAAGACACCTATTTATAGTTGCTCAAGTTCGTTGGTAATTGGGGAAGTTCGGGCGAACTTGACTTCTCTCATACCATTACGAGCGAACTTGGCATACAACTCACTTAAATACGCCTCGTTTCTAACCGATTAACCTATATTCACTCAGACTCGATATAATGACATAGGCAACAGACATATGCACCAGCAGACTCCCCCTTAGATGTTGCCGTAGTCATTGACATTTAAAATCTTCTGAGTTTTCTGATCTTTTAGCTCTTCAATAAACTTAACATCTTGATCTTTATATCCTCTTCCTCTTTCTCGAGCTTTGTCTTGATAAAACTTTAAATTATCATGCTCCCCCTTGATTTAAGTTTTGCTCCCCCTAGCTTTAAGCTTTCCGGTGTCTTCAGATTTTGCTTTATCAACTCCCCCTCAATGTTTACTTCCTGTCTAAATACTTTCTGACATTCAAATAAATATTTCAGATTCAAACTTTGAAATTTTGTAACATCAACATTTTAAACTTTAATCTTCTCTTCAATCTTTTAAAAAACTTTTAGTTGTTTCATGTTCAACTTAATGACCTTGAATACATTTAATATTTAACTCTTTTAATTCCTTCATTTTTCACATTTTTATCATTTGTGAAAATCCACTTAGTTGATCAAGTCCAAGTTAATGACCTTGATTAACCAAATATGTCAATCCGAGTCCAAATTAATGACCTCAGTTTGAAAACCGTTATGAACAATCTGATTTTAAAGTTTCAAATTAATGAACTTTTAAACGTTCATCAGATTTTCTTACCCGACTACGAAGACCCGTTCTCCATCATTGGCTCGTTTGAAACTAATGCAGAAACAAAATATTTTTGGATTTTAGAAAGTTTATGCTAAAACACACTGAAAATGTTTCTGATTTTAATCTTGAAAAACAAGTAAAGTATTTACAGAATTTTTTTAACAAGTAAAGTAAACTATGTACGAACATATTTACAGACATATTTTTGTGAATTCATGTCTAGGGATCATATCAGTTGATTGAGACATATCACCAGTACCGTTGACCTTTTTGATGACTTTAAGTTTTACACTCATTTACGTACATTGTCGATATGTTTGTCCTCTTAAACTTCAACACATTTCTCAATTGTTCCAAGATATCTTAGGATATGAATTATGAAACTTGACTTAACTATGGTTCCCACCTCTTGAATATACTCCCGTATCAAGATTCCCTAGATTTCATCTTACAGGTGAGTATAGCGTAATTGATATCTGTATCTGGGTTATGCGAGACCTTGAGAGCTCAGGTTAGTACTACCGTACCGACAAATAGATGAAGGCTCGACTTAAAGGTGTATTCCATTTAAGGAATCTTTTAAGCACTGCAAATGATTAGATCTTTCGATACTTTTCAAGTTTTGCATGCAGTTTAGGGGTTTATAACAAAAGTATTATAGAAGTTGTAGGCTATTGCTTCCGCAAAATCAGAAGAACTTGTATAATATCCCAGATACCAACTATCTATAAAGACCTTGTATCTCAGAATCAGGCAAACTCTCAAACGAAATTTCAGAGTACTAAGTCCATATATCCGAGAGATGTTAATCCACAAGTTTAAGCAGTTGTAAAATTTAGTTTATATCTCGGAAACAAACTACTGAACGTGTAAAGCCTATTGACACATCCACAGTAAGACATGTTTATCACTTTTAAACTTTACATTTCTTTAGCATACTGTGATAGTCCACTGATGTACTATCTTTTCTTTTTTGTCAACAAAATTCCTTTTGTCTTTTTCAATTTTTGAATTTTCAACTTTTTCATATGTTTTTTATTTTTCTAAAAATTTTCTTACTCCCCCTAAAATCAAAAACATATTTTTGGATTTTAGATTTAAAAAAAAAAATACTATTCTAAAAATATAACAAACCAATGTGAATCATGAGAATTCTTCGTCCGATCCTTTTTCCAACATCTGTATCTGCATTTTTTCAACAGACAGAACCATTAAAATTTCTTTTAACATGAAAGCATAAATGGTTATAAATTCAGTGTTTTGTTCAACGGTGGGGATTTGCACAATTTGATTTTTGACAAATTTTCTTTTTCCAACTTCTTCTTTCTCAAAATTATTAAGATTTTTGACTTTCTGAATAAGTTAAGAATCTTGAAGCTCCGTTATCCAGTTTTGACTTTGACAAAGCGGATCTTTTGGAACTCCTGCACACAAAGCAACTATCTGAATAAGGAAACCCAAACCTTTTTGGTTTTGGATTTGACATGATAAGCATCACAAACACTTTCAAAATCATCATCAAACATTTCGTCCAATGTCAATTCTGAAAACGTTTTGACCTTTTCTTTCTTTGTCTGTTTGATTAGTGACTCAGTAGATTTGACATTTTCAGTTTTATCAGCAGCAGACTTTGATTTTTCAGATGATGAAAGCCTTTTCTTCGTAACCTAGGATTGTAACTTGTTTCTAGCTTTCTTGATATAGAATCTATAATCTTTGTTTTCGTTTAATTTTGAAGTTTCACCTTTTTCAAAAATTGAGTTTTCAAACTTTGAACCAGTTTTAGGTTTCACTTCGCATTTAGATTCATAGTTTCTATTTAATTCTGTGACAGGTTTTACAATCTCTGGTTGTTTTTGCTTTTCATATTTTAACACATTTTTCCTTGGTGGAAACACAGGCTTAAGATTCAGACATTTGTGAGCAATATGACCAACAATATTGCATTTAAAGCAAGTCCGATTATCATAGCATGTCCACTAGTGGTTTTTACTCCACTTGTGGACTTGGTTTTAGCCTTGTCCTGAAGTTCTTTTTCTTTCTTGAATTCATCATTCAATTTCTTACCGATCATACCTTCTTCTTGAATCGTATTTGTCCCATACACAAACTTCATGTGTTTACCTTTGTATTCATGAAATGGGGACTTCTGATTCCTTCTCGGTTCTTCTTCATTTTCCTCCAAACCCAATCCTGCTCTCCTATTCTCAGGAAAATCACCACCCAACATTCGATAGTTGTTAGCATTCCTTTTAGGTTTCGAGTAAAATCTTTTCTTGTTTTTCTCAAGATCATCTGATGAAAGTTCTACAAGTTTGAAAAATTTATCAAGTTGATCCTCTTTCACGTTCCGAATCGAAAAACTATCATCGAAGTATAATCTATCAGATTCCTTAATCTTTTACATGACAACATTAGGATCATCACTTAGATCATGTTCTGATGATGTATCGTCATCTTCAGATTGTGACTCCGATTTGAACTTGATTTGGCGCTTTCAGAGCTGCCTTCATCAGAATCATTTCCTAACACATTTTTAACCACATTTTTTACCACCGCTTCATTGTCATCTTGATTTGGTGAAGTCTACGTCAATGTTCTCAGGAAATTTATCTTTCATTTCTGATAAAAGTAATATATTAAATGCCTTTTCAATCTCATCATCTTTCTTGCAGGAGTAACTTGCAAGAAGTGGTGAAGGAACACTTCTGTATTCTTTACGCTTTGATTTATCAACATTTTCCTCCGATTTAATCGTAGGAAGTATGTGATCAATGACATACGCATTTGTGGTATAACTTTCAGCAATTGTCTTACTCTTTCTGTTTATATCTTTATGTCATGAAGCTCACGCTTTGTTTCGGCTTAATGTACATGTTAATCGCTTTTATGTTTCAATTACTGTGGCATTTAACATCTTTACATTAGCACTAAGCTCAAGATTAGCTTTTTCAACATTTTTATATTTGCCTTTTATTTTGTCATAAGCTTCTTTCATGGTTCTGTAATCATAATGAAAATTTTCGTTGTGTACAGTCATTTCTCTTATGACTTTGACCTTTTCAATACAAGATTCACAAGGATTTGCACACTTTGGGTAAGGTTTTCCAACCTCCACAAATTTCACAAATTCCTTGTCAGACATACTTACCTCAGCTTTTACCTTTTCTGCCTCTGATTTCAACGCTTATTGTTTTTTAATCTCAAGGTAAGCTATTTCTTCTTCCTCAGCTCTTTGCATATATCCTTCCAGAATGGCATTTTCCAAAGCAACATCAACATACGATGTCTCAGATTCATCCACTACCTCTGCCATCATAGCAACACCAGTTTTCTTTCCGATGTATCTGTTCCAGTCAAAACCATCTTCTTCATGAGTAACAACAAGAGCTTGTTCGGTTGTCTTTGCAGATTTATCTTCTACTTCGACTTGTGTTCTTTTCGGATATGGCTTGTATTGAAGAGCTTTCTTGTAGTACTCGTTATTACTGCCAAAAGGATTTTTGTTTCCACCTGCTTCTTGATTGTTGCATTCACGTTTGAAGTGTCCCTTTTGTCGACACCTGAAGCATGTGACTTTTGACTTGTCAAATCCAAGCTTGTTGCTTGAATTGCCAATATCCGTTCCAGTGAGTGCCACAAACTTGGTAACTCTTCTGATGATAGATGCTAGACTCCATTTTATATCCATTAGCTCCAACTCTTCTTCGTCCACCAGATCATAATCCTCGGCGGTCATTTTCGGATTACCGATCTTTCCAGCAACAAGACTTTCATACGATTCTAGAACCGTAGCAAGAAGTGCTATCTATTGTTTGGCCACTTTTTCAGGAAATACATTCTTCAAATCGACTGCTATATTGCACTGGAAAACATTTGAATCAGAACTAGATTGGTTTGTCTGATGTGACTGATTGTTCTGATTTTGGAATGAAGAGCTTGAACTAGCACTTGTATATCCAGCATATGGAGAACTCTGATTTGAAGAAGAATTCATATTTGCACTAAATGCTGTTTGAATTTTTGGGCTTTGAATAAGAGTATCTTGAACACCTCCTTTATAATAAACACCAACATCTTGAACAACATTAGCATTCTTTGATTTTGCAATCTTCATCAACTCCATTTCATGACCTTCTAATTTGTTGATAAAAGATGACAATTTGAAATGTCGCCAAGATGGACTGTTCTTTAGAACCATCAGATACATTGTCCATTCTCCTTCAGGAAGTGCTTCGGCCAATTTCTCGATTTTTTCTTCATTAGTTCTTTTGATATCATGTCTTTTCATCTGGACCATGAGGTGACAATATAGGCATCATCTGCTTCATCATCTCACCTTTGATCATCGTGAAGATCTCGAACTCTTTCTTAATCAAGGCCTTTTTGTTTTTGATCATTTCATCACTTCCTTTGAATTTGTCACAGAGAGAGTGCCACAATCTTGCGAAGTATCATATTCTGGCAATAATATCAAGATATCTTCCTTCACTAATTGTTGTATCAAGCTAATCATTCTTTTCTCTGCAACATAATTTTCATTGTCAGCCGGTGAAAACTTGTTCAGCGGAAGGTCTTGATCATGCTCATCCTTGGCCACTTGTAACCATCTTCAACTACAACCCAACTGTTGAATTAATTTGCTTGTATCCAATTCACAAATTTTTCTTTCCACCCTTCGAATTCGTCCATACTCATTAGCTTTGGTGGTTTTGTCGTAGTACCCATTTCATTGTCGATATTCATCTGATTCTTCGCAAGAGTATTAGCATTTGATGAAGAAGACATTTGTGAAACGAACACGTTATGGAAATCTTCCATTCTGACAATCTGAATACTTATCTGAAAATACGATAAAAACACTCGAAAACTTATTAGTAATAGACAATTTTAGTAAAATTTGACTTTTTAACCGACAATATTAACGTATCGGTTTGCTTAAAAATGTTTAAAATTTTTCAGAAAACTGTGTTTACCAGATTAGAGCTTTAAACTTGTCTCGTCGATACGAATATAACGATATTTAATGTCCGAGACATTTTTTCGGGATTTTCATGCCTTAGACAAGTTCGAGCGAACTTGCATTAGCTTGTGAGACAAGTTCGAGCGAACTTGTGCTAACAAACAATCAGGTTTAACAAGTTCGGGCGAACTTATGTGAAATTTCAAGAAATTTATCAAGTTCGGGCGAACTTATGAAGAAATTAAAGTATTTTATCAAGTTCGGTCGAACTTGCTTAGAACTATTGAGTTATTTTTAAGTTCGAGTGGACTTCTATAAAAATCTTGTAAATTCGATCAAGTTCGATCTAACTTGATTAAAATCAGTGAAACTTTAATCAAGTTCGGTCGAACATCACGAACTTGATGTTTAGTTCGGCCAAAACTAGTTTCCCAAACATGGTTTTTCAAACTTTTTTATATCAATTCGATTGAATTTGATGTCCAAACTCTCAGGGGTTTACCACAAGTGTATTTTACATGATATGTTCAAATTTTAGCTAATTTTGTCCATAAAATCTTCAAATATGTGAAAATGTTAAGAAAAATGATAGAATGGAGATGAAATAGAGTGATTCTTGTCTTGATTCCAGCAAATTTCGGTATCTAGGCTCTGATACCACTTGTAGGAACGTCCACAATTAGCACGAGAACGTAAATTTGTTATCTATTGTCCAATTAGGCGGAAACTAATGACAAGTTAACCAAATAACAAGAATTACTCATTTAAATGTTGTTTTCATTGATCTAAAATTCAATACATTCGAGAACCGGATCCGACAGAGCTTCGCCGTCTTTGTGCCAAAATCTCTCTAAGTTACAAATGAAATAACCAAGGCACCTATTTATAGTTGCTCAAGTTCGTTGGTAAGTGGGGAAGTTCGGGCGAACTTGACTTAGTCAAGTTCGGCCAAACTTGACTTCTCTCATACCATTACGAGAGAACTTGGCATACACCTCACTTAAATACGCCTCGTTTTTAACAGATTAAGCCCTATTCACTCAGACTCGATATATAATGACGTAGGCAACATACATATGCACCATCATTTTTGCTAGAGTCTTGTTTGATTCTGGAGCTGATAGAACTTTCGTTGATCATAAGTTTTGTTATCTTTTAAACCTACAATTAAGAAACCTAGGAATAACATATAAGGTAGAAATGGATGATGGAAACATAGAAATAACCTCTAAAATACTAAAAGGATGCGCTATATCCATTAAGAACCAATCCATCCCTATCAAGCTTTTACCCATAACTCTTGCGGGATTCGATATAGTTCTAGACATGGACTCGTTATCCTATAACCAGACCTGCATTGCCTGCAACAAGTAACTAATCGAATTCAAATCCCCATCCAGTGAGATACTTAACATCTGTGGTGACTGGCACTATGGATTGCTTAAGAAAACATCCAAGGTTAAGGCATCTAATTGTTTGAAGAGAAGATGTGTCATCCACATGGAACAAGTTGCCATAGCTAGCCTAGAACCGAAGATATAAGATATCCCAGTCATCTATGAATTCCCAAACGTATTTATAAAAGACTTAACCCCTAGATTGGCAGGTCAAGTTCCGAATCGCCATCTTTCCTGGGCCGGCTCCTATAGCCAAGTCTTCGTATCGTCTGGAGCCAACGAAGATCTGGAGCCAACGAAGATGAAAGAACTAAGGACACAACTTGAGGAGTTGCTAGAGAAAGGATTCATCCAACCTAGTTCATCACCATGGGAGCCCTTAACCTGTTTGTCAAGAAGAAGGATGGTTCAATGCGGATGTGCATTGACTACCATGAGTTGAAAAAAATTATGATCAAGAATCGCTATCCATTGCCATAAATTGACGATCTATTCGATCAATTGCAATGAGCAGGTTTCTTCTTGAAGATCGATCTACGATCAGTATATCACCAACTAAAGGTGAAAAGTGAATATGTTCCCAAGACTGCGTTTATAAGAAAATATAGTCATTATGAGTTCTTGGTGATGCCATTTGGACTCACCAATGCACATGCAGCATTCATGGATCTCATGAACAGAGTTTGCAAACCATATCTAGATAAGTTTGTTATTGTCTTCATAAATGATATACTTATCTATTCTCGCAATAAAGAGGAACATGAGACACACCTTAGGTGTATACTAGAATTGCTAAATCATGAGAAGTTTTATGAAAAGTTTTCCAAATGTGAGTTTTGGCTCCGAGAAGTCTAATTTTTGGGACACGTGATTATTGACCGTGGTATCTAAGTGGATCCCGCTAATATTGAAGCTATCATGAATTGGGAAACGCCCAAACACCTTTTGAAATTCGTAGTTTTCTAGGATGAATTGGTTACTACCGAAGGTTCATCGAGAACTTCTCTAGAATAACCACTCCCTTAACTGTGTTGACCCATAAGAACGTAAAGTTTGACTGGGGACCAAACAAAAGGAATCCTTAGAGAATCTAAAGTAGAAGCTAAGCAACGCCCCTGTATTGTCATTTCCTGAAGGAGTTGAAGATTTCGTTGTATACTGTGATGCTTCACACACATGTTTAGGTTGTGTGTTAATGCAAATAGGGAAGGTGATCGCCTACGCATCACGACAACTCAAGGTGCATGAAAATAAATGTACAACCCATGACTTAGAATTGGGTGAAGTTGTGTTCACGTTATGTGACATTTCATTTTTCAATCCTTGTTCAATCTCGATCTTTCAAACCACTTCTTGAAGTGAAATCGTAAACAGTTACACAAACGTAATCAGTTTAACACGACGTACACTCCGAAACAAGGATACAAGCTAAACATACCCTAAATATCCTTTATATAACTTAGAAATAAGTTTTGAAGGGTTCGGTATGGCAAAAAAAGAGTTTATTCAAGCTTAGGACTATTTGCGTCATTTGCGAAACTTTGCCGATTCTCATATTTTTTAGTACGCACCCTATTTAGACATCCAAAATTTTTTGTAATCAATAAATCGTGTATATTATTGAAAGAATGCAAAAATATCAATCGTTGCGAAATTTCGATCGTATTCGTTAAAGCGTTCGTCGTAGTTAAGCGAAAAACACAACCGTAAAACAAACGAACCGACATCCATGACATTTCCAGGCATATTTCAAGTCCCCTATGCTTTAACATCCTTATAAAGCCTGAAAATTAGGTTAACGGGTGTTAAAAGCGACAAAACGCGACAATACAAGTCCCAGGACCAAATCTGCCAAATAGCAAACTTTTGCGCCAGAAAGTGGATGCAGACCGTATCCATATATGGAAGAGGTCCGTATCCAGGTGCCAGTACAGTAGAATGCACCTGACAGCTTCTTGTTCAATCCTTGGCCCCCAAGCTCGCGATTTTTGCCACCATTTCACCTGCTTTGGACATGTGTAATGACACTTAGCATGTCATAACACCTGGAGGGACACTTGTCTTGAATTTGTGAGCACAAGATCACTATAAAGAGCTAAGAATTTTGTCATTCCAACTTGCTCATTTCTCATTTTCTTTCTCCCATCTTCGTGGAGCTTGTTTCTAGCTTTTGTTGACCTCCTCCAGAGTTCTTATAGTGTTCCCAACACAAGTAAGTGCTCACTCCTAGTCTATTTCATTTGTTTTAGCTATTTTGAGCTAAAAGTCAAACAGTTTGACTTTCGGTTCTTACCATATTTGGTCAAGTCAAAGTTCAATTGAACTTTGCAACATGATCGTAATCACGAAGGTTATAATTCCTTGCGATTGTACCTACTGATTACCACGTTTACTAGTCGAAGTGACGAGTCAAAGTTTTGGTAAAAAATGCGCATTTTGTGCATTTTATGACAGAACTATTTTCGGGTAATACAGCACTGAGTTTTGATAACAAATCAGTTTTGCAATTTAGTTAGACATGCTTTGACATGTCTAACTCGTCACTTCTAGTTTAGTGCTTTATTTAGGGTCGTAAGACGAGCGGTCTTAACCACCGCTTTGACTTTCGAATCCGACCCGTTTGGTCGATCTTTGGATCCGACCAAACACATAATTGTGACCATAGTTGTATAGGTAATAATCCTCTGAGGTTATACCTTATGGTCACGTCGTTTGATTAGTGTTATGATAAGTCGCGTTTATGTTCTTTAAGAGTGATCAAAATGCTCTTTTTGCGCATAAATCCATTTTTAAACATATGTAACCAAATCTTTGACATATAAACTGATGTTATAACAATTTCAAACATGTTTAGGCATTTAAGACTTATCATAGGACATGTTTAACCATCTGATCTCACGTTTACGCAAATGACCCGTTAAAGTAGCTAAACTACCTTAACGAGTCATAACGGGTCAAAAGCACTTAGGATTCATTCCAAATTAGAATGTTGAGCTTGTTAAATCATTTCATATGAGTTCCAACACTCATTTGGTTTACGAAACCTCGTTCTATCAGATTCCCTCGATGATGTCTCATACTTTAACATATTTATCTAATATTAGGACACACTTGAATCCTCGGACTCTTGAGCTTTGTTTATCCACTTGAACAAAGACACTTTTGCAATCCCAAGTGTGTACATAGTCCCCTCTTTTACATTTTTAAATGTTTTGGGGTGATACATATGTGCTTATGACTACTTTCACGTTTTCATTACATTACACATGCTTTGATTATATAGTACATACAATACATGATTTCAATGATACATTCATTAACATATTGGTGCGTTAATATACAACGATACATTCATTAACATTGATGCCGACCGGTAGTATGTTATGGTAACATAGGTTTGACACCCCATTCCCGCTTCCTAGTTTGTTTGGAAGTATCCATTGGGTAATGACAGAATCTGATGAACATTTGATAAACCTTTGTCTTTATAAGGGTTTATCCCACTATCAACAAGGCTTGAATGTATTCGCCAACAATCCTAATATGTGTTTTACAATAAAAGCAATGGTTTATAAGATATAACTTTGGATTTAAACAAAACCTTGTTTATTCAAAGACATTGTTTTATACACGACACTTTGGTTATACAAAGACATTGGTTTATACATGACAAGTTGGTTTACACAAAGGCTTTGGTTTATACATAGACATTTGGTTTACACAAAGACATTTGGTTTACACAAAGACATTTGGTTTTTACATGGCATTGGTTTACACATAACATTGTTTTATACAAGACATGCTATTTTTACACAGGACATGAAATATTGTGGTTATTAAGTTAACCTTGCATCATTTCTTGTATATCATGATTACATAAAAGAAACACTTCTATAACGGTTCATGGACACTTTTGTATTAGTTAAACTTTTATTTAAAACATTCAAAGCCATGATTCATCATTACAAAACCTATGTTACTCACAGGCATTTTTTTGCTGAAGTACCAATTTTCACTATGTTTCAGGATCCATTGTTTGATGGTTTGGTTGTACACTTTACATAGGATGGACGCGGGCCTTAGTGACTTTAAGTACCATGTGTTGTGAAAATTTGAAATACAATTTCTTGTAATTCATTTATGTTATTCCAAGACAATGTAATTCGATATTCAATAAAACAAAACTTTAAGTACCATGTGTTGTGAAACAATTTGTAACGTGACTCCCTAAGTGTTTCTGTCGCGGGAGGTTGTTATACTACGCGATTTGGGGTGTTACAGATTGGTATCAGAGCACTGGTTATATTAGTAATGCTTTGACCTAGTCTACCTTCCTATGACCCTAACATAAGTTATCTTGTGTTTATATCTTAAAACAATAACATCGCCTATCCTTAGGTGAATACCAAGGCAGAAACACAAATTTCAAAATGATTTTGAAATCAATCGTCTATTCTTGGATGATTCGTTTTTGGGTTAACGCCTTCAAAAGTTTTCAAAATCTCATCAAAGTTTGGACTTGAATAATGGGAACACATGCAATCTGGAAGGGTGAATACCTGTATCCTGAGTTTCTGTCTAAGGCTAGAGTGTTCATACAAATCCACATCATCGGACCAGTCACTCTTACCTAGGAACTCTTGGGGTGAGTGTCCACTTATAGGCTAAAGCATGTCTTCGCGATACATTATAAAGACCCATTTACTTTTATTAGTCACTATGTCGTTTGTTTGTTTTGAGTAATAAACAAATGATCACGATCCTTATGCTTAACATTCAATCTTTACTACCTTTATCAATCTAATTCGTTTTCTCTCATATTTTCAACTCTCTTTTAGAAGGCCTCCTCGTCACAACACCACCCAAGACGCCGAAATGGCGACTTTAATTGCTCAGCAAATGGCAGCTGTACTCCTGAACCTTGTGACCCAACTTAATCAATCTTACAATAAAAATAACAACAACAATGCACCTGCTCTGTGCAACCATACACAATTCTGTTCGGCTAAACCACTCAAGTTTATTGGGTTTGAGGGAGCTACTGGGCTCCTACAATGGTTCGAGAGTATCGAGAGCACTTTCCGTTATGTGCAATGTCCTAATCAACGCAAGGTAGATTTTGCTTTGAGTGTCTTTCAAAAGAGACCTCTCACGTGGTGGAATGGAATTATGAGAGATAGGGGTGCGAATGTTGCAATGGCTCAAACGTGGGAAGAGATTCGAGCTCTTATGATGAAGGAATTCTGCCCACGTCACGAGAAAAGAACACTAGAGAACGGATTCCACGATCTGAAACAAGATAGTGAGAACATCGTGCCTACACCGACCGTATGAGGAGTTGAGCTTGTTATGTCCCACAATGGTTACGCCTTTGGTAAGTCAATCGAGAAGTACATTGATGGCCTTCCTGACCCAGTTCAAGATATAGTCATTGGTAGCAATCCCGCTACTGTGAGACAGGCTATCGAATTAGCTGCTACCCTAACTGAATCTCAAATCAGGAAAGGAAAATTGTTCCATAAAGACGACAAGGAATAGGCTGTTAAAACCATCAAGAGAAACCCAAAGAAACCAAAGTTGAACCTTCTAAGAAATCTAGGAAGCGTAAGGCTTCCCAAAACTTCGCTGTGGTAACTCAACCCAACCAAGCTACTCCCAACCAACCAGCACAACCCCCTGCTAGGAAACCATAAAATGGAACGGCACCTCTGTGCAACCAATGTAACCTCCACGATCATGCTAGTGTCCATTGTCGAAAATGGTCAAATTGTCGGCATATTGGACATACGGCTAACGTTTGCCGAGTTGCTGCTACAAAGAACCAAGTTGTTAACAACCCTGCTCTAGGACGTGCTCTTAACGCTGGAGTTAACGCGCCTTGTGCTAACAACAAAGCAGTTATAAACAACTAGAAGTTTACATTTTGATTTCTTTTGTTATCCAAGACTCATATACACTTTACATAGGATGGACGTGAGCCTTAGTGACTTTAAAATTTGAAAGACAATTTGATTGTAATTCATTTTTGTTATTCCAAGACAATGTAATTCGCTATTCAATAAAACAAAACTTTAAGTACCATGTGTTGTGAAACAATTTGTAACGTGACTCCACAAGTGTTTCCACCGCGAGATGTTTACATGATTTAGGGTGTTACACATTAAAACTATTGAAGCACTACTTATATGGCATAAAGTGTGTTATATACACAGACAAGGGGTGACAATTCTTAACACGACCCGCCAACCCGACAGAAAAAACAGGTTTGGGTCGACTAACATGACCTCTTTAAAATACGGGCCGGGTTCGGGTTGACCCGTATAAAAACAGGTTGACCCCTCAACCCGTTTAATTATTTAGAAATCTTTTTTTTTATTTTTGTTTTCCTTTTTTCCATTTCTATTTTACATGGTCAGTTATAATAATGTTAGTATTGACACATTACATTATTTATTTGTCACACTCATACTTATCACTAAACATGTTATCGATAGCCCACTTTTGTGATACCCATGACTAGTCCAGGTGCACCTTAATTGGTCCTAAAAGTTAAGTGTGATTAACACTATGATTGCGTGTGAACCTTCCAAAATTTCATGAATTGTGTGCTATATTAAATGATGTCTGTTAAGTCTCGGAGCAATCCAAGAGCACGTCATGAGCGACATAACATTACTAAGGACCAACGAGAGGAGGTTGGTGTCCTTAGCCTTGAATAATGTGTTAAACGGGGACTTGACGTTTAACAACGCATTAAGCATTCGACTGTGATTATTAGGCCAATGATAAGGCCCTTTTTGATTCTGAAAGCACGAAACATTTTGATTACGTGCCATAGACTATGACATAAGATTAGAAACAAATCAGAGCTCGGGCACGCAAAACGAGCCGGTTCCTGGTTAGGGAAATATTTTGAGAGCGACGAAAGACAAACCAAGCATGCAAGGAATGGTCAATCAAGCTTAAAAACGCTTAAACTAATGTAATACGAGACTTTTATGATTAAAACGTAACTGGGTTTGGATTTCGAGACGGTTGTGCATAATTTTTAAAACGAGTCTTTTGACATTAAAAACGCGAAAAACGGAGTCCGTTTCACAAATCGGGGACGCGTGTGGGACCCTAAAACGAACCTAAACGCCGAAGAAAACATCATGTTTTAACACGTATACTGAAGCACGAGGTGGCACAAGAGGGGTAGGGGCACCCCCCTTTTATATATTACAATTTTTTTTCTTTTTATTCTCATTTTATCACAAAATTGCCACAAGTTTCCCTAAAAATTCTGCCATAACCCTTCTTCAACAGCTGATTTTCATCAAGATCTTCACTAAATCAAGGTGATTTCACAAGTTTCAAGTGATTTTGATTGATATTTCTCGATTAAACGCGATTTATAACCGAAAAACTAGTTTTAATCAATGAAATTTGGAAGTTTAAACAAGTTTATGGGCTGAATAAGAACACCTTGGGATTTCCCGTGTGTTATATGGCAGCCATGATCACAAATCTTTGGGGTTTGATTCCCTAATCAACACCTATTCGACAAAAATCGCATAACTATTCGATTAACCGAAAAACCATGGAACAAAGCTTAGTTGATCTAAGTTCTAGCATATATGGATTGTACCCGATGTATAGGTACTGAATATAGCTCCTACACCCTTCTGGACTCAAGAAAAACCCGCGGAAATGGAGCTTTTGCTAGGTATATCGCCCGAAAACTAAATCTAGAATAGGCAGATAATTGTTTTGACTATAACTTGGTCTATGAAACTTGGATTGAGCTTAAATTTGGTGTGATGATGTAGGGTATTGTCAGGAAGGTCCACGTAAAATTTCAGAATTTCTAGAATTTTCCATGATGTTTGGTAAATTTTTTACTGTGTTACCGAAAGAATTTCGGAAAAATTATCAAACAATTCAATAAATCACCAAATTTTACAGAGACACTAAGGAACGTATGGGGAATGTTCTAGGAAAATTAAGAGTCCATTGGTTGAGTTTTGTTTTGGGTTAAAAATCCGTGTTTTTGCGGGATTTTGGTAGCCGGAAACACACCGAAACGAAATCGTAAAAATCTCAAATTTTTATGAAATATTCCTGGACATGTATGGGATGTTCAAGAATTTGTTGGGTATTTTGGACCCCTGATGGTATTTAATGATAATTATGTGGTTAAATATGGTTTAATAAATAATTTATTTAAATAAGTAAAATGCCAAAATAAATTCCAAGAAATTTTCCCATAATCTACAGATTTTTACTGAGTTATATAAAAATTTATAGATTTTTATTCTAATTCTATATTAAATGGGAATTTATGGGATTAAAAAAGGGTTATTTTAAATCAGTTTCTGCAGTTTACCGTATAACGAACCTGCCGGAACCAGGAACTGACCCAACCCGACAAATACTAAAACTAGAACACAATGAGTATTCCGAGAGATTCTCGGGCAAATTGGGCACTATGGGTGTTTCCTAAGACAGTTCGGGAGAATTCCCGATGGTGAAAATGGAAACTCATGTTTGGGCAACCTAGATTCCCAAAACACTTAAACTCTCTTGATGAAAAGTTAATCGTTCTTAAATAGCTACGTGTTGGCAATATTGGTATTCCCGTACCATTATCTGAACACGTTAAACTACTGACTTTGGCTGGCACGCGAAACGATGCCCGGAAGCCAAACTGAAAACTAATACTACCCTGACGTCCATCACCATACCGGTATCCTATAGACTCAATCCGGAGTAAAAACTCCTGATCAGATCCAAGTTATAACCATTACCAACTTAGATACTGATTTGAGTCCATACTTGCATATGTGTGATTAAAGCTGATCCAGTTGCGTGATGACTCGTTTGTGAGACCACTACTCGCACTGTGAGTTTTCACTTCCCCGATTTTAATTTGTTTTCCTGTTTTATGGGGACTTGCATGTTAAAAACTGTGTTGATTACACCAATGTGGGAGTGAGTTTTCACTTCCCCTACTTTTAAATTATTTTCTTGTTTTCTAGGGACTTGCATGTTAAAACTGTGTTGATTACACCAAATTGGGAGTTTGTTTCACTTCCCCACTGTTAAACTGTTTTACTGTTCTCTAGAATGATTTGCATATTACAAACTGTGTTAATTGCACCAACTTGTGATAATCTGAATTATCTAACACACGAACTACCTCCCCACTACAAGTAATTAACGTAAGCCTTATGGGGCAGTGGATAGTACTATTTGTCTGAAAAACCCAGTTGCTCTGGACCCGTGAGGCTGGTAACAAGGCAACTGCACGCATCCTAAACTTTGTTATGTTGTTAGGCATAACTACATTCGGGGTGTTGGGCTGCACGTGGCGCACCCGAGGGGCTGACGTGTCGAATGAGATACGGTCCAATGTGCTGATGTGTCGAGTGAGATACGGCACGAGGTGCTGAAGTGTCGAAGGAGACACGGCACAAAAGTCCAGTTTTCACTTGTGTCCTCGTGTAATTCCATCTGTGACTATGACTATGACCAGTGCAATTAAACTTGTTAATACATATGGTTCCACAATAATTAAACCAGTGGAACTCACGCAGCGTTTAGTTAACCCTTTTCAAAACTAACATGCATTTCAGGTAAAGCGAAGTAAGGGTAAGGAATGTGCGTGTGGATGGCTTGGGTAGTAAACTGTAGCAGAATAAGAGCTGTACTCGTAGTACCGTACTTGAACTTATGGTGTGTAATATGGTACTATTTCTATGTTGTAACCGAGGTTCTCTCTTTATATGATATCATGTTTTAAACTATGGAGAATTACCATGTGTCTGCCGCACCCTGCATTTGTCTTCCGCTGTGAGTCGGGGTGTGACAGAAGATGGTATCAGAGCATTCGGTTATAGCGAACTAGGTATCTTTAAAGAACCTAGACTATAATCCTGATTAGTCTCCCCACCCTTTGAACCTCTAGAGACTGAGTAGTGTGGCTATTACCAGGAAGCGCTGGTGGGGCAAATAAAGTATGGTGGTCCGGAACAAAATAATTTATCTGCTCATACTTGGGAGTTTGGGGAACATCATTGAGATAGGAAGGGAATGCGAATACTAGCATCACCAGACCCACTATAATTTCTAAAATCTTAAAATCAAAGTTTTGTGCGATACGTGCTTATGTGTATATCTGTGGAATGTTGAGGTTTAGTTATTTCGGTCAGTCAATCAGTGTTGTGTGTGGTTTTCTTTCTACAAGCATTATGTCGCATCACTCGAGTCGCCAGACTACTTCTCATACGGAGACCGATCCTGAGGAGGATCGACTGACACCCCTCTTGACATTGAGCTACTTGCCAGATCCTTCTGGTTATTGTTGTGGTCCGTACCCACACAGACCTCATACTAGGCGTGAGAGAGAGGTCTCGAGCGCCTACCGTTTGCCATCACACCATCCGACTAGCTCCTCGGAGCAATCCAAGAGCACGTCATGAGCGACATAACATTACTAAGGACCAACGAGAGGAGGTTGGCGTCCTTAGCCTTGAATAATGTGTTAAACGGGGACCTGACGTTTAACAGCGAATTAAACATTCGACTGTGATTATTGGACCAACGATAAGGCCCTTTTTGATTCTTAAAGCACAAAACATTTTGATTACGTGCAATAGACTATGACATAAGATTAGAAATAAATCAGAGCCTGGGCACGCAAAACGAGACGGTTCCCGGTTAGGGAAACGTTTTGTTTTGAGAGCGACGAAAGACAAACCAAGCATGCAAGGAATGGTCAATCAAGCTTAAAAACGCTTAAACTAATGTAATACGAGGCTATTATGATTAAGACGTAACTGGGTTCGGATTTCGAGACAGTTTTGCATAATTTTTAAAACGAGTCTTTTAACATTAAAAACGCGAAAAGACGGAGTCGGTTTAGCAAATCGGGGACGCGTGTGGGACCCGAAAGGAACCTAAACGCAACACCAAAGAAAACAACATCTTTTAACACGCATACCGAAGCACGAGGTGGCACAAGAGGGGTAGGGGCACCCCCTTTTATATATTACAATTTTTTTTCTTTTTATTCTCATTGTATCACAAAATTGCCACAAGTTTCCCTAAAAATTCTGCCATAACCCTTCTTCAACAGCTGATTTTCATCAAGATCTTCACTAAATCAAGGTGATTTCACAAGTTTCAAGTGATTTTGATTGATATTTCTCGATTAAACGCGATTTATAACCGAAAAACTAGTTTTAATCAATGAAATTTGGAAGTTTAAAAAAGTTTATGGGCTGAATAAGAACACCTTGGGATTTCCCGTGTGTTATATGGCAGCCATGATCACAAATCTTTGGGGTTTCATTCCCTAATCAACACCTATTCGACAAAAATTGCATAACTATTCGATTAACCAAAAAACCATGGAACAAAGCTTAGTTGATCTAAGTTCTAGCATATATGGATTGTACCCGATGTACAGGTACTGAATATAGCTCCTACACCCTTCTGGACTCAAGAAAAACCCGCGTAAATGGAGCTTTCGCTAGGTATATCGCCCGAAAACTAAATCTAGAATAGGCAGATAATTGTTTTGACTATAACTTGGTCTATGAAACTTGGATTGAGCTGAATTTGGTGTGGTGATGTAGGGTATGTTCAGGAAGGTCCACGTAAAATTTTAGAATTTCTAGAATTTTCCATGATGTTTGGTAAATTTTTTACTGTGTTACCGAAAGAATTTCGAAAAAATTATCAAACAATTCAATAAATCATCAAATTTTACAGAGACACTAAGGAACGTATGGGGAATGTTCTAGGAAAATTAAGGGTCCATTGGTTGAGTTTTGTTTTGGGTTAAAAATCCGTGTTTTTGCGGGATTTTGGTTGCCGGAAACACACCGAAACGAAATCGTAAAAATCTCATTTTTTTATGAAATATTCCTGGACATGTATGGGATGTTCAAGAATTTGTTGGGAAATTTTGGACCCCTGATGGTATTTAATGATAATTATGTGGTTAAATATGGTTCAATAAATAATTTCTTTAAATAAGTAAAATGCCAAAATAAATTCCAAGAAATTTTCCCATAATCTACAGATTTTTACTGAGTTATATAAAAATTTACAGATTTTTATTCAAATTCTAGATTAAATGGGAATTTATGGGATTAAAAAAAGGTTATTTTAAATCAGTTTCTGCAGTTTACCATATAACGAACCTGCCGGAACCGGGAACTGACCCAACCCCCGACAAATACTAAAACTAGAACACCGGGAATATTCCGGGAGATTCTCGGTCAAATTGAGCACTATGGGTGTGTCCTAAGACAGTTCGGGAGAATTCCCGACGGTGAAAATGGAAACTCATATTTGGGCAACCTAGACTCCTAAAACACTTAAACTCCCTTGATGAAAAGTTAATCGTTCTTAAATAACCACGTCTTGGCACTATTGGTATTTCCGTACCATTATCTGAACACGTTAAACTACTGACTTTGGCTAGGACGCGAAACGATGCCCGAAAGCCAAACTGAAAACTAATACTACCCTAACGTCCATCACCATACCAGTATCCTATAGACTCAATCCGGAGTAAAAACTCCTGATCAGATCCAAGTTATAACCATTACCAACTTAGATACTGATTTGAGTCCATACTTGCATATGTGTGATTAAAGCTGATCCAGTTGCATGATCACTCGTTTGTTGAGACCACTACTCGCACTGTGAGTTTTCACTTCCCCGCTTTTAATTTGTTTTCCTGTATTATGGGGACTTGCATGTTAAAAACTGTGTTGATTACACCAATGTGGGAGTGAGTTTTCACTTCCCCCACTTTTAAATTATTTTCTGGTTTTCTGGGGACTTGCATGTTAAAACTGTGCTGATTACACCAAATTGGGTGTTTGTTTCACTTCCCCACTGTTAAACTGTTTTAGTATTCTCTGGAATGATTTGCATATTACAAACTATGTTAATTGCACCAACTTGTGATAATCTAAATTATCTAACACACGAACTACATCCCCACTACAAGTGATTAACGTAAGCCTTATGGGGCAGTGAATAGTACTATTGGTCTGACAAACCCAGTTGCTTTGGACCCGTGAGGCCGGTAACAAGGCAACTGCATGCATCCTAAACTTGGTTATGTTGTTAGGCATAACTACATTCGGGGCGTTGGGATGCAAGTGACGCACCCGAGGGGCTGACGTGTCAAATGAGATACGACCCGATGTGCTGACGTGTCGAGTGAGATACGGCATGAGGTGCTAAAGTGTCGAAGGAGACACGGCACAAAAGTCCAGGTTTCACTTGTGTCCTCGTGTAATTCCATCTGTGACTATGACTGTGACCAGTGCAATTAAACTTGTTAATACGTATGGTTCCACAATAACTAAACCAGTGGAACTCAAGCAGCGTTTAGCTGACCCTTTTCAAACTAACATGCATTTCAGGTAAAGCGAAGCATGGGTAAGGAATGTGCGTGTGGATAGCTTGGGTAGTAAACTGTAGCAGAATAAGAGCTGTTGTAGCTCGTAGTACCGTACTTGAACTTGTGGTGTGTAATATGATACTATTTCTATGTTGTAACCGAGGTTCTTTCTTTATATGATATCATGTTTTAAACTATGGAGAATTACCATGTGTATGCCGCACCCTGCATTTGTCTTCCGCTGCGAGTTGGGGTGTGACAGAAGATGGTAACAGAGCATTCGGTTATAGCGAACTAGGTATCTCTAAAGAACCTAGACTATAATCCTTATTAGTCTCCCCAACCTTTGAACCTCTAGAGACTGAGTAGTGTGGCTATTACCAGGAAGCCCTGGTGGGGCAAATAAAGTATTGTGGTCCAGAACACAATAATTTATCTGCTCATACTTGGGAGTTTTGGGAACATCATTGAGAGAGGAAGGGAATGCGAATACTAACTTCACCAGACCCACTATAATTTCTAAAATCTTAAAATCAAAGTTTTGTGCGATACGTGCTTATGTGTATATCTATGGAATGTTGAGGTTCAGTTATTTCGGTCAGTCAATCAGTGTTGTGTGCGGTTTTCATTCTACAAGCATTATGTCACATCACTCGAGTCGCCAGACTACTTCTCATACGGAGACCGATCCTGAGGATGATCCACTGATACCCCTCTTGACATCGAGCTACTCGCCAGATCCTTCTGGTTATTGTTGTGGTTCGTACCCACCCAGACCACATACTAGGCGTGAGAGAGAGGTCTCGAGCGCCTACCGTTCGCCATCACACCATTCGACTAGCTCCTCGGAGCATAGTCGCACCCCAGACATTGCTTTCCAGCGAGGACCGATCCCCCGGAGCCCTACTCCTGCTACGGAGCACTGGGAGTGGGAGCCGATAGCACCCCGCTTACCTTCATCGAAGACTCCTCCTAAGCCTTATACTCCTTCTACCTGGAGTGCTTACTCACTCTCTTCACCTAGTTCCTGCGAGATACCTACCCATGGCCTCCGACAGACGGCTCGTCGGCGGGTGCCTGTCCATGTGCCTGTGTGTACACCACCCGTTTCCCCTATTCGTCCGATACCCGTATCTATAGGGACCCAGCAACATTTTACCGCCCGTTTTTTCTAATAACACCTCGGGAGGACCCTTCCCCATCACTTACTAGCGAGGTGGCCCTCCCCAGCCGTATAGAGAGCCTTCCCCACCCGTCTGGGGCATACTTGTTCCTCCTCAGGAGGTGCCTGCTCCCGTCACTGAGAGCAGCTTGATGGGGTTTTTGTTTGAGCAGATTTCATTATTACGGATGGCACGAGATGAGGATGAGCAGCAGAGGAGGTTGATGGGAGACTACTTGATCGTCTTACAGCATGCGATCATTGCATTACAGCAGGGTATGGGTTGTGTTCATCAGCACCAGGATCATTCTCGGGCGATGCTGTATGGATGCATCGGTACTATCATAGGTCTGGTGGAAGGTTTTGTGGGTTTGACGTGTTGGTTGTGGCAATCTTAGTATGGTTTTCTTTCATAGTATAGATAGACATGATGTATCTTTTATCCATCCTACCAAGCACTGGGTTAAACCCATGTCGAGGTGGTGATGTAGTCGTAGTATTTCTCCGTTTCGTAGTTCGTGTTCTCTTTGGTATGACTTATGTACATCACTTTGGTGACCTGTTTTGACAGCACATTTAAGCACTAGCCCTTAGGGTTAAGTCTATGTGCAAATTTTGACGCATTTATGATGACGATATTATATACATATTTAACGATGCTTTTGACTATATGTGTCATGGACTCATGTGTGTGATGAAGTGTGCGATGTGTTTTAACCGAATATGTGATATGGCTTAACTGGATACGTGACATTGATACATATACATCTATTGTTTATAACAGAATGGCCCCGAAACATGTACCACAAATGACTGAGGCAGAAATTGCGCAAATGATAGCGCAACAGCTTCAGGCAGTTATTCCCACGATTGTGGCGCAGGTTAGCGCCGGTATCAATGCTAACCCACAACCGAACCCACAACCAGGACCCGTAGGTCAAAAAGACAATCCAAACAACGCGTAAAACAAGGTTAGACTGGTTTGCACGTATACACACGTCATGGACTACAACCCAATGGAAGTTAGTGGAACTGAAGGACCGAATGGATTAGTGATACGGAATAAGCGGGAAGCCCAGAAGGTAACTGAGCCGGGGCAGCAACACCGAAGAAAGGGAGAGCAACTAGCAAGAGTTGCACAATGACTACCCCAACCGGTAACTCAGATAACTATAAAGGAAAAGCCCTAAAGTGCAATAAGTGCGATTTCCACCACTCTGGTAGATGTCGAACAGTGATACGCTCGAGGTGCCATAAAAATGGGCATTTTGCCCGAAACTGTAAGGTGTCCATGAAACCAGACCCTAAACCAACTCGCTTCCAACCCCCTAAGTCTCAACCTCTTCAGCAGCGACCCCTACAGCCTCCATAACAGGCTAACTACCCCGTGCGTGCTTTGGATGTGGTAGTATGAAACATCTTCAGCGAAGTTGTCCGGAGTTAGCCTAGCAGATGGCATAAAGGAATACATAGAATCAAGCATCTACCTCGAATGCAGCTCGAGGTCGTGCCTTTGTCATGGGACCTGGTGACGCACGCCAGGATCCCAACGTAGTTTCGGGTACGTTCCTCGTTTCCAATCAATTTGCTTCAGTGTTATTTGATATGGGAGCCGATAGAAGTTATGTGTCAATTGCATTTTTGCCACTCTTGAATATGCCTGTTATTGACCTGAAACAACCCTATACCGTTGAACTTGCCAGCGGGTGTAACACCTCGTGTTTTTACATCCAATATTTTTCCGACACGTGTCCTGGTAATCCTGGTGTGCTATGTGCCAAATCGGGAAGGACCGAGGTTGTTGAATCGCTTATTTTTATCCTCGTTATGCCATGCAACGCATTGAGGGGCCAATGTGTAAAAATCAAATTTTTTCTTCTCTGGAAGACGGTTACGGACCGCAAGCCATATTGGTTACGGTCCGTAACCATTTTAAAACAGTGGGCGCCTGAGGTCCTTACGGACCACAAGGCATGACCCATACGGTCCGTAAGGACCTGCCAATGAACAGAAATGTGGCAGAACCCAGTTCTGCCACCTCTGGACGCATGTGTTGCTTTCCTTGCATGCTTGACACGTTGTTGGACACATGTATACGTCCCTTAACACCTGGTAACCCTCTGTGATCATTCCTTAGACATTTAATTGATGAAAAATTGAAGTTGCAACAAACTTTCATCACCAACTTTCATCAAGTTCATCCTAATGAAGCTCCTGGTCTCTCACAAGCATTCCTTTCTGATCCTAGCACCCATTTGGACTTGTTGTAAGTGTTCAGTTCGTGCTAAGTTGATTCCTTATAGTTTATAGCCTAGAACAAAGTCTAGTCATAAAAACGCCTTGACTTTTGTTCTAAATCCATGATAATCTAGCCATTGATCGTAATGAAATAGGCTACTTGATTGTAATGATGTAGGTGTTAATCCCTTAATAGGGCACCTCCTGATTACCACGAATTCTTGATCAATTGATGAGTCAAACTAAAGGTCAAAGAAAGTCAAACTGTCCAGTTTTATCAAAATTCATAATTAACAATCTAGATGTTATAAAATATATTTTGTTGCACCAACAACATAAAAATAAATGTTAGAACTTATACCAACTGATTTGGCTCGTCAAGTTTTGGTCTAGGGTCGGTTTGCAACCGAAAGTCGCTATATTTGACTTTCATTGACTTTTTGGTTCTAACCCGATTTAGCCATTTTGGCTACTGACTTTTGGTCATTTTAAGACCATATTTAAGTATAGAATGACCACCTAAAGTTTCGTCTCTCAATTCATTAGAAATCTGAGTTTCTATATAAATTCCATAGTTATTTATTAAAAACTTTGCAAGAAGGTCCTTTTCATACAAATTAAGGCTTTAAACATACATGCATATAAAAATATGACATAAACTGATTTGTAAACATAATTTGTTTATGTTGATGTCAAGAATCTGATTATAATCTGAGTTTTCGCAAAACATGCGTTTATGGCATTTAAATGGCTAAATTGCCCTTTTCGGCATTTGGAAAGATTAAACATGGTTTTATCATCAAGATGAAATATATACTAATATAATATGATAAGTAGGACATATTGGGATGTTCTTCAGATTATGACCTGAATGAAGGTCTAAGATTTGTTACATGCCAAGAAATTACCAAATTACCCTTTTTACGAAAAATGACTTAAATCAATATTTTTGTAATCAAAACTTAAACCTACTGATGTAATAAGTTAAATGACATATTTTTTGGTATATAAAACAGGTCCTAACCTCAGTTTATCTTAAACATCGAATATAATGGCATTTATCGACTTTTACGCCTTTTCGGCGCATAGTATGGTTTAAAACCATAACTATGAGCCAAGACCTTGTTACCTACTGATTTATAAACTTATTTTCACCATCTTAATAGTAAGTACAAGTCCCGAACCCAGAATCCCAATTTTGGCTTCAAAGTTACGTGTGAAATTACTAAAATGCCCTTACGGGACATAGATTGTTTCAAAATCGTTAAACACACATATATTGATATCCTACTGTTATAACATCATTATAAGTATTTTTACAGAATATTAACGACCTTGACATCAGATTAATTTTAAACATCTTCTATAAACACCAAAATGACCAAAATGCTCTTGTAAGGCATAACTCGGTTTAAATATGCCTCGAGCCTATCTTTTGCAAAGTAACTGATTTTATAACATATTTTAAACATATATTCATATGGAACTTGTATATGACTCTCTCGGTTACCCAGTTTCGCCTGTGTGCATTCGGTTAAGCTTACGTAGCTAATTTACGTACTTAAACCGAAACGGGTTTAACTTTGTCATCTCTCTATCAAAATCCAGAATCTTGTTGGTTTACCTATATTAGACAAGTTTATATACTTGTCGGGTCTAACTAACATCCTATTCCGGTCACCGCTTAATCTAGCGTATCGTACTGTATTGTTTTAGCGTAAAACTAACCGGTTCAAGTCTAAGACTTAACTAAGCACCCGTTAGCATTCTAATATTAGTTAATAATTACCATCACTCCAGACTAAACGCCTTCCGGTAAATTGTACCTATATTTGCTTTGATGTATGGCTGAGTTTTGGACTTCACGAAGAGTTAACTTCAGGTAAATACTCTTAACCTATTTTCCCTATACGGGCTTGGGATACGGTAAATTATTACCGCTTGGTCGGGTATGGAAATTATGTTTTATCCAGTTGTGATAATTAACTAGAATTGCATAACCGGTTTTGATTTGTTTTGTCTGAAACTCAAACATTGGGGGTGGGCTTGACCGTGTCCGGGATATCCTTGGCTCACTAAAGTGTTAGGGGCCACGACGAAAGCATGGCGTGTAGGCATACATTGGGTAATTGCTAACTGCTTTCTTTGTGAAAGTATAGAGTGGTGTGTCAGTCGATCATGTCTCGGTTTCTGTACCGGGCCCCATATGTAAAAGTCTGACATGTAAATCTGTATACAGGGTCATTTGTACTATCCCAAGTTATTTTACAAAATGTGCCCTTGCACCTAAAATCATTTTCGAAAGGGTTTTCGAAATGAGTCGGTTGACAATATTTACCAGTGTAAACTGTCGTATTTTCAAAGATTAAAATACAGGTACAAGTACGCAATAGGCCGGGAGCTACGGGGCGTTGACATTAAGGAGTTGCGACCTTAGAGTTGAGCCTGTAGAGTCTGTTTTGATTTTGTATGTTATCTGATCCGACTGTGGATCATATTACAAACCTTGTCTGAATAAATTTATGTTTCGAACTCTAGACACTTTATGGTTTTAATAGTTTATATTTTACTCCAAGCCTTCCGCTGTGTTGCTCGGTGTTGTAATTGGTTATGATGATATCAACTATACGTCACAATACTCTCATCGGGCCCACCGGAATACACGTGGAAATCGGGGTGTGACAGGTTGGTATCAGAGCCAACGTTTGAGGGAATTCAACACTAGTCCTTAGTGTTTGATCTCAAACGACACAAGTAATACATTCCTTAGACTCTCGAGTCTAGGCTATGACCTAGGATTGTTCATTACCTTATTTGATATTATTTTGCCTTGTTTTGTGTTTTGACTTATTTTTGAAGCAGGACAATGCCGCCTAAATTTTCGGGAGGAGCAAAAGGAAAGGGATTGCTGAGGAGTGGATCCTCAAAACAAGGGCCTTCTAACGCCCCCGTATACAACCCTTATGAAGGATCGGACGGTTCTTCGTTACCGTCGGAACCTTACCCTAACTTACCTCATGAGTACTCTCGACCGCTAAATTCCCATCATTCACAACATTCGCACCATAGCCATCAATCCTACCATTCACATTCCCATTCTTCTCACGGGAATTATAACACCGATATTCAACTTCGTTCACTTTCGGTAAATCCTCCAGAAGATCCTCCGGAACCGATGGAAGAAGATTCGGAACCCGAAATGCCAGCAACAGGATCGATGGGTCACCCCATTGACATATCCAGCGGTTCTAACTCATACACTAGAACCCCACATCATTACACTGATAGCTACGAGGAGAGGTGAGGACAATACGGTTTCTACAATACTACTTCAGTTCATGATACGCCATCCTACCACAACAAACCTTCATACCACACTCCACCACAAGAACCACTGGTAGAGCAGCCACTACCACCTCCACCTCTAAGAAGAAATGGGGCGCGCATGTCATTGCGCCTAGGACCAAGAGTAGGGTCGCTCTCACCTAACCCTTACCCTACTATTCTCGTGGACCCTCACATACTTCACCTTTTATGGAAAACCAACCCCAACCAACTGTTGAGCCAGAGCCTCAACAACCATTTCCTATAGGTGAGCCGTCACCACTACCACCACCATTGGGTTTTGATAACCCTATCCCTTCTTATTCAAACCCATCTGGGTACAACATATTTGAGCCTTCTACCTGGCCGGAGCATAGCCATAGTCAAAATGTACCTCTTCATGACTCGTATCTAGAAATGGCCATGAATTCACACTATCCTAACCCTCATCCCTACCAACCAAGTGGATATCCTTATTATAGTTATCAACATCCGGTTGCACCATCTCAACCCCAACCTCAAGCGCAACCGCAACAGCCACCGCCAACAATGGAAGTTCTTACTGAAGCAATAGAAAAAGTCAAGGAGCTTCAGGAACAAACAGCCAAGGACAATAAGAAGAACAAAAAGCTGCTGAAAAGACTAGTAAATAAGCTAAGAGTGAAAAAGGATTAAATTCATAACCATCTTTATATTCTGTTATTTTAAGTTAAAGTCCTTGCGTAGGCAAGTCCTATTTAGTCCTTGCGTGGATATTTTAATTATTTCAAGTATAGTCCCTGCGAGGACAATTTATTCCTTATTAAAGTCCTATTTATGGACACTATTGTACCGCATTATTATTATTAATGGAATTTTGGAATTTTAATTATGTATTCCTTTCATCAAGATGGTCAAGCGATCGTCTCGATTTTAATTCGAAATTTATGATCTGCGAAATATTTCCAAAAGATCCTCTTGATGATTTACGCCCGCCGGGTGATGAGGTCACATAAATTGGCAAAACGGTAGTTATATGGTTTTCTACCATGATAGTTAAGATTGAGATTTTCCCTTCTATCTAGAGGTAGTGAACTACGTTCTAAACGTCCCTAGTCTACCTGATATGAACTAGTTATTTAAATCATTTTAAGAGCTTATTCTAAAAGTTAATACATTCAAGATATTAACATCTTGATAAGTGTGACTTGAGGAATCACACGAGTCGTCTAGGTAATGGACTACGTCCAAACCTACACGATCTGTTTTGATCATGATCAATCATCAGTGCGATGATTATTTTACTTAACACCCATTAGTGGTGTGATGCTTCCAAGCTATATTATGTCCATTAGTGACAAATAACAGCTGTAGTCTACGACTACTTGTCTCGAGGTAGTAAAACTACGTTCGAACCTCGAAACTTCATGATTCTTTTGTGATCTTGGCATTTTGTAAACCAAGACATTGCGGCAAGCCCTTGACGCTATTCTTTTGTCCTTAGTGACACTCCTTTGTGCCATACTTAAACACCCCCATAAAATTGACAAGTTCGTATGGCTTTATTCTGCTATACCATACATTGCAAGTCATCAAGCATATATGACTAATTTAAATTTATATTATTATTATTATAGTTTCATCAAGCAAGATGGCGGATTCTAACGAAGTGAATAGTCAAAGAAAGGATGACAATGCAAATGAGAACATCGTTATAACCAAAGGAGATCTTCAAGCACTCATTTCCATGGAAGTTGAAAAGGCAATAAAGGATCATGTTGATAAGCCATTAGAATCAAGTGCTTCACATTCTAAAGACTCGTCCAAGTACTCCTCCAAGCATACCACCAAACAACACTCAAAACCTTCTTCGGAAAAGAAGGAATATTCGGAACACTCCTTGAATATGAGGAGAAAGAGAGAGGAATATCAGAAAAAAGACTAAGTTTTCAAAGGACGGTTGCTTGTATAAGTATTTTGTGTCTTGCAAGTCGCGAGATTTTACTGGAGAGAAAGGAGCAGTGGAAACTCTGGAATGGTTGGATTATATTGAGACGTTTGTAGAGATTAGCGGGTGCGCTGAAAAGGATGTCGTGAAGTATGTTGCACAGTCATTCAAGGGTGATGCTCTGATATGGTGGAAGTCAATCATTCAATCATCTGGGAAGGTTCATTTGAATAATTTGAGTTGGGAGAAATTTGTTGAGTTGATAAAGGAAACTTACTGCCCACCTCACGAGGTGGAAAAGATTAAAACTGATTTTCTAGAACTGCAAATGAAGAATTTAGGCTGTAGAAAGTATTTGTCTGATTACAACTCCCTGTCAAGATTGGTACCATACCTGATTACCCTTGAACCCAAACGCATCGCGCGTTTTGTTGGTGGATTAGAACCGGAGATCAGAGGGAATGCCAGGGCTTCAAGGCCAGAAACTTTCAGATCTGCAGAAGAGTTAACCTTGACACTCACTCAAGACTTGAAGAGGCAGCGATCCATAAAGTCCGAAGCAGAGGGAAAGAGAAAAAGAGAGGATGACCGAAATCAACGGTCAAACAAGAATCGAAGGTTTGGATTCAACAAGAATCAGCAGAGGTCGGATGATAGGCCTAAGTGCAGGAAGTGCAACCGACGACACTTTGGATCGTGTCGGGATGACTCTCAGTCCAAACCCTGTGGTATTTGTAAGAAGATGGGGCACAAGGCCCTAAATTGCAAAAATTTGAAGGAAGCCACGTGTTACAATTGTGGTGAGAAGGGGCACACCAAACCCAACTGTCCCAAATACAAGAAAGATGACGCTGCTAGGGATGATGGGTCGAAGAAGGGAAAGGCTCGTGCTTTTTAGATGAAAGCAAAGGAGGCCGTGAATGATGACAATATGATAACAGGTACGTTCCTTATTAATGATGTTAATGCAAGAGTTCTTTTTGATTCAGGAGCCGATAAATCTTTTGTAGATCATAAGTTTAGTGCCTTATTAAACTTTCCTGTAAGAACTCTAGACGTAACCTATGATGTAGAATTCGCCGATGGAACGATTGAGACTGCTTCAACGATTCTAGATGGATGCTCCACATCCATCAAGGGTTATTCCATTCCTGTTTCACTTCTGCCAATGAAATTGGCAGGGTTCGATGTAGTTCTTGGTATGGATTGGTTGTCGGGTAACCAAGGCCATATAGCCTGTAACAAGAAACTCATCGAGATCAAATCCCCAAATGGAGATACACTCGCTATACAAGGAGATCGGCATTATGGACTGTCGGAAAAAACATCGTTACTCAAAGCATCGAAGTGTTTAAAGAAAGGTTGTGTAATTTATATGGCACAAGTGACCATTGACAAGCCAAAGCCCAAGATTGAAGACCTGCCAGTTATTTCGGAATTTACAGATGTTTTCCACGAAGACTTGCCTGGTCTGCCTCCAAACAGACAGGTAGAGTTCAGAATCGATATCATACCAGGAGCCGCCCTGTTGCAAAAGATCCATACCGATTGGCACCTACAGAAATGAAGGAATTACGAACCCAACTAGATGAGCTATTGGAAAAAGGTTTTATTCAACCTAGTTCTTCACCTTGGGGAGCTCAATCTTGTTTGTGAAGAAGAAAGATGGATCAATGCGAATGTGCATTGACTACCGTGAGCTAAATAAGTTAACAATCAAGAACCGCTACCCATTGCCTAGGATCGATGATTTATTTGATCAACTTCAGGGAGCAAGCTACTTTTCAAAGATTGATTTATGATCTGGATATCATCAACTCAAGGTTCGCACCGAAGAGGTTCCGAAGACGGCATTTAGAACAAGGTAGAGTTTTTAGTAATGCCTTTCGGGCTCACGAATGCACTTGCGGCATTTATGGATTTAATGAATAGGGTTTGCAAACCATACTCGGATAAGTTTGTCATTGTCTTCATAGACAACATACTTATCTATTCTCGCAGTTAGGCTGACCACGAGAAACATTTGAGGTGTATTCTGGAATTGTTAAGACAAGAGAAGCTCTACGCAAAATTTTCAAAGTGTGAGTTTTGGTTGCGTGAAGTTCAGTTCTTAGGACACGTTGTCAGTGAACGTGGAATTCAAGTAGACCCTGCTAAAGGTCGAGGCCGTTATGAATTGGCAAGCCCCTAAAACCCCATCAGAGATACGTAGCTTTTTGGGATTAGCTGGTTACTACCAAAGATTTATCGAAAATTTCTCAAGAATTGCTACGCCCCTGACTACTTTGACTCGCAAAGACGTTAAGTTCAATTGGGGTCCGAAACAACAGGAAGCTTTTGAAATTTTGAAGCAGAAACTGAGTAATGCACCTGTATTAACCTTACCTAAAGGAATAGAAGATTTTGTGGTTTATTTGACGCATCACACAGGGATGGGCTGTGTGCTTATGCAGAGAGGTAAGGTAATCGCTTATGCATCAACACAGTTATAGGTTCATGAAAGAAACTACACCACGCATGACTTGGAATTAGGTGTTGTGGTGTTTGCGCTCAAGTTATGGAGACATTATCTGTATGGGACGAAGTGTATTATATATACTGATCATAAAAGTCTCCAACATCTATTCAACCAGAAAGATTTGAACATGCGACAACGACGATGGATGGAAACGCTTAACGATTATGATTGTGAGATCCGTTGTCACCCAGGCAAGGCAAATGTGGTTTCCGATGCCTTAAGTCGCAAGGAAAGGGTTAAACCCATTCGGGTCAACGCCAAAAGAATGGAAATCAGGAATAAATTTAATGAAAAGATTTTAGATGCGCAAAAACAAGCCTTGTTAGAGGCAAATCTTCCAAGTGAAGAGTTGGATAAAATCATGGAACAACTCAAGCCGGGAAGCGATAGAATCCTTAGATTCTGTGGACGAATTTGGATTCCAGTATTTGGAGGATTCAGGGATTTAATTCTCCAAGAAGCGTATAGTTCCAGGTACTCGGTCCACCCGGGTAGTGATAAAATGTACAAGGATTTAAGGCCCAAATATTGGTGGGCAGGGCTGAAGAAATCCATAGCTACTTATGTAGCTAAATGTCTGACGTGTTCGTAAGTTAAAGCCGAGCATCAGAAACCGTCGAGACTACTGGAGCCGCTAGAAATTCCCATGTGGAAATGGGAATGTGTAACGATGGATTTCATCACCAAGTTACCAAAGACTAATAGTGGGAATGACGCGATATGGGTCATCGTGGATAGATTGACTAAGTCGGCACATTTTTTGCCCATTAAGGAAACCTAAAGTTCATTAAGGTCTGTGATCAGGCGGTTCTAGATGGAAGTTAGTGGATAAACGTAAACCAATTCGGTAGAATGTTATTACAGAAAGGAGTAGAAACAGAATGCAGCGGAAGTCTTCATTCATACCGAAAGAGTATACATCTTTATAATTCCAGTTGCCGGAGTTCCTGGAGAGAATCCGGCAACACCTCCCGTAGGGATGCCAAAAACTTAAATGAAAAATGAACAACACACCTATATATATAGAGAGACAAGTTTACTGGAGTGTATGGAAGTTCAGGGGAACTTGACCTAGTCAAGTTCGGCCGAACTTGACTTCCTAAGAGCATTCTCGAGCGAACTTGGCCTGCATTAGTCAAGTTCGAGCGAACTTGACTAAAGGCACATCAAGTTCGGGCGAACTTGACCAATACAGGTCAAGTTCGGGCGAACTTGTTCCCTTTTACACTGTAATCTCCGTATTTCGGTCGTGTGTTTGATTCTAACCTATACAATATTCAACACACGCTCAATCTAGCCTATTCGACAAGTGACGAGCACAAAGTGCACCAACAGATTCCCCCTTGTTCGTTACTGTCAAATCTTGGTCTTCAAACGTGAGCCATATTTGAATATTCTGCAACTTCAATCAAGGTATCTGCCGATGTTGTCAAAACGCATCAACAAATTCCCCCCTAATTGATGATTCGGGTTTGCATTATCAACATCTAATTCCCCCTGAAATCTCCAGTTCAGATATTTGTTGCACAATTTCCAACCTCCTCTTATTTGCTTGACCAACAGATTATCTTGAATAGACACCAATTTGAAGATCATCAATATAGCTTCTCCATTTCAACTTTAACCACATCCGCGTTCAGTTTAGCGCATCTCCAATGCTTGATCTTCCGATCTTCAAGACTCAACCGACAATTGATAGAAACTTCGAATTACCACACTGGTAAACTTCAAATCAATGTTTACCCGCAAAATCTGAAATCCCGATTTCCGTAATCACTCTAGATCAGCAAATCGGAAATTTTTTTCAACCAGCAAATCTTCATCGGAAACAAATCATCTGGTAACACTTTGAATATGGGACTCACTCGTCCATGATCAAATCACATTCTTCCTCTTCAGTCATAATGCCAGATATATAGCTATCTCTGGTAGACAAGCGCCACTTAATCACCAAACATCATCATCCAATGGCGGTTAGCCCAAAGAAAAGAATGATTCATCTGCTTGAAGACTTAAAATAATGGCCACCAAAGGCTATCATCAGTTAGCGTATCTGGGATAACTTCAGATCTCCTTGGTAATTTTGAAACCATCCGTCTTCGGAGCTAGTCATTAATCCTAAGATCATCACAGAACGTTTTGAACATCCTCAGTTCCTTCATCGTTACTAACGACTGTTGCAGTAGTCACAAATTTCAAAAAATGTCGGAATCTTCAAATATTGAAAATTTTTATTCCCCCTCATTTTTGCAAATTTTGACCATACTGAAATTTTTACTGAAATTCCCCCTCAAATCCGGAATTTTCAGTATTTAACAAATGGGGAATTTACTTTAAGGCCCATCGGTAGTCTTCAACCCTAATGATCACCAAATTGCTTTGGAATCAATGACTACCCTCTCATCTTCAACCATCTCTAACCTCATCATCTCAGCCTCTCTCTAAGGCCTCCGACGGTGTCCCCGAATAGTCAGTATCGGACGTTAAAATTTTGAAAAATTTTCTATCACCAAATTTTTTCTGGACACCCGTCTCACTATGAGACAAGTTCGGTCGAACTTAGTCGGTTTGAGACAAGTTCGGTCGAACTTGGTTGGCCACTTCCAAGTTCGGGCGAACTTGCATGAAATAGACAAGTTCGGGCGAACTTATGCTTAATTTCAATAAAATCAGTCATGTTCGGGCGAACTTGATAAAAAATCATGAAAATCCTTGTCAAGTTCGGGTGAACTTGATGAAAAGTCTCGGAAAACCATGTTAAGTTCGGGCGAACTTGACCTCGACAGGTCAAGTTTGGGCGAACTTGGTCTCCTAAATCAACCATTTTTCACATTTTTCGATCCAAAATCCTTATTTCTTCGAATTTCGAGATGATTTCACCATAGATCTGGTCGAAATTGGTTTTCTAACAATCCTATCCGTTCAATTTTGGATTTTGTTCGTGGATTGTTGGTTTATTTCATGATTTACATCCAAAACCCCTCCTAATGTCCATAAATGTCCAAATTCATGAGCGTAGGTGATAACCGTAGCTCATATACCAATTGAAGGTCCGTGATAAGGCGGTTCTAGATGGAAGTTAATGGATAAACGTAAACCGATTCGGTAGAATGTTATTACAGAAAGGAGTAGAAACAGAATGCAGCGGAAGTCTTCGTTCATACCGAAACAGTATACATCTTTATAACTCCAGCTGCTGGAGTTCCTGGAGAGAATCCGGCAGCACCTCCCCGTAGGGATGCCAAAAACATAGTTGAGTCGTGATTGAGACCAGTTATATCGTTAGATTCGTATTGACGAGACTAGTTTAAAGCTCTAATCTGAAAAAAAAAGTTTTCCAAAAAATTTTAAACGTTTTTAGCAAACCGCTACGTTGATATTGTCGGTTAAAAAGTCAAATTTTTCTAAAAATTGTCTGTTTGCGAATCATTTTTCAAGTGTTTTGAATGACATATTAGTTTGGAAAACGAAATAGAGTCCATGAAGCCTCCTATGTTGATGAATATAGATGAATATGATGTTTGGAAAGGAAAATTTGAGAGCTTGGTCAAAGCTACGCATTTCCGTAGTTGGGTCGTGATTGAGACAGGTTATGTCATTCCTAGAGATGAAAATAAGCAAATTCTGGAGAAGTGAAAATATTCTACTCAACAACAAGATGATTATTTTGCTGAAAAGAAAATGATTAATCTGATACAGCAGTCGGTGAAAGGAAATATCTTGAATCTGCTACCAGAATGTGATACGGCACAAAAGCTATGGAATGCTCTACGTGCTAAATATCTAGAGCGTGCTGAGATGATTAAAATCAAGAAGGTAAAGTCAGAGGTAAAAATTGTTGATAAAGAAGTGGTAAAGGTACAAATTGTGGAGGTCGAAAATCCTTGCACAAAGTGTACTGAATCTGTGTGCTTAAATTGTCAAAAATTCAAATCTATTAATGTCAAACTTTTGAAAGATTTGGAATGTTTGTCATTAGAAAATAAAAAGCTAAAAGAAAATGAAAAGAATTTTGAAAATCAAATAAAAAATTTAGAAAATAAAAAATTACAAAATGTGAAATACATTCAAAATAATATAAAAATTTTAGAAAATGATAAATCTGTTTTGAATAAAAATGTTATTAAAAAACAAAATATAATAAACTCGCATCTTTAAAAAATTAGAAAACTTGAACAAGATGTTGAGATTGCAAAAAATAAAATTGATGATTTAGAAAAACAATTGAAAGGTTTTGTGACTTCACCTGTAATGTCAGATCAGATATGTCCTAAACCGTTCAATAAGAATAAAAAGGAAATTCCAATAAGTGACAATGTCACAAATTATGACGATGCATAATTAAGGATTGCGATGATAATACCGATAATGAAAATGATAAAAAAGAAATATTTTTGAAAATAAAAGAAAATATTCAAGAAACTGTTCTACAATCTGCTAAAAAAGGTGAATGCTTATCGCAAAAACCTTCTAAGCAGAATGGGAACAAAAACAACATGAAAAACAAAATTCTAAAAATTTTCAAAACAAAAATAAAAGCTCATCGGTACGGTCATCCAATCATTATAAAACACACAAAAATTTTAGAATAAGTGGTGCAGGTCGGATCACAGTGTTTCAAAGTCAAATCAATTTTATAGAAGAAGCAGGAAAGATAACTACTACATGTCAAATCAATATGCTGATTTGGGTGTTTGGTCTGAATGGAGAGATTGGTATGATAACAGAGTGTGTTACAACTGTGGATTTTGTGGACACATTACTGTTAAGTGCCTGAAAAAGAGATTTGATACGAGAAGATGCTATAAATGTCAAATCAAAGGTCATATTTCCAGGGATTTTCCGACTAATCTGAAAAGAAGATCGGTTAAATCTCAGGGGGAGAAAAGACCAGAGGAGAAGAAAACAGAGAAGAAAAATGAGAAAACTGTAGAGAAGCCCAAAGAACAAAAAGCCAAGTTATCACAAGGGCAAAAAGACAGATTGAGAAAAAGAGGAAAAAAGTTAGAGAGTATTTGGAAAAGATTTTGTCATCGGATACATCTAAAAAATCAAATAAAAGTTCTAATGAATCATTTTACTCACAGTCAAGTAAACCGAATTCATCAGATACAAATCTTAGAACAAAAGAGAGAGCGGTGGAGAAAAATTTGATAATTCAAACAGTTAAAAAATCAAAGAAAGTAAAATTTTCAAATAAAGTTTCTATCAAACTGTTTGAATATCAAATATAGTGTGAATGTTTGTTTACTTCAGATGTTAATGAATTTGGTAAACCTAAGTCCAGAATGGATTGGGTTCCAATTCAATACTGATTAAAGTTTGTTTGAATGTGCAGGATAACCAAGCTTCAACCTAATCGTCATTTCAGAAGCAGTGGTTGTTTATGCATAGAGACAAGAGACAGGAGTGATATTCCACACAAACAAAATGGTAGTCTTGCGTCACATTCGTAAATCACTAAATGGTTAAAATGGAAGATTTTTATTTTCGATTTCGAAAAGATGTTTTCAATTTTACGGGGAGAAAAATTTTAAAATTGACAATAATAAAAATTTCTGTAAAATTGAAAAACATTATTTCAAAATCATTTTAGATAGATAATTTTTTCAAAAAAGCCAAAAACAGTAGAAAATATCAAAAACATTGAAAAATGAAAAATGAGATTACTTGTGTGAAAAGAGGAAATGATAGTAAATTAGTGAACTATCAGTGCATGCTAAAGATATGTATTGTTTAAAATGGTTAAACAATCTTACTAAAGATATGTCGGTAGGCTCAGCTAGACTAGTAGTTTTGCGAAAACGATACAAACCTAAAAAGAAAAGCCTAGTTCTAGTGGGAAACGCGATTGAAAGGATAGTACTTGGTTTTGTCCTTCGTGAGTGTGTGCCTACTCGGTAATCGCTAAATGCTGAAAAGCATAAAAAATGGTTAGTTTGTGAACTTTCACATCTTACTGAAATAATCACTGTGATTGTGTTTTCATTTTCAAAAGATTTAAACTTGTTTTATTTATTTATTTTGTTTAAGCATTGGACATCTCTGCGTGTATGAAAGTATCGAACTGGATGTTGGTGCCTAAACGTTTCTGCTTTATTTTACTTTGTGTTTCGTTTAAATCTTGGATCACCTCTGCGTATATGTGAATATCGAACTGGTGGTTAAGACCTAAACAATTTCAACTTGTTTTTCATTTCTTATTTTGTTTAAACATTGGACTTTCTCTGCGTATCGAAAGATCGACCTGATTGTTAATGTTTAAATATTTTGTGTTATCTTCACACAATTCACAGTTGATGAAAGTTTAAAGGCATTACTTGAGTCAGTGTATTACATGATAAGGGGATATGCTGAGATCGTGGGGTCTATAAGAACTTAGTGAAAATTAATGTACCTTAATGTATCAGTAAGCATTACGAAAGTTTCTAGATTGAGTTTAAGTGGACAACAATATCGACAATCCATGTGAATTGTTTAAACTGAGTGTTTCATCTAGATCAACGGTGCAGCTGATATGTCTCAGTAAACTAATATGATCCTCTAGCACGTTTTCTCAAAAAATATAAACTGTAATATTACATTCCAGTTTGTTTACATTTTTGCATTCAATATTAAAATTCCGAAAAGATTTTCTTTCAAAAATCTTCCATGGTAACTTGATAATATTGAATGTGAGCCGGACCAACGAGATTGTTAAGAAATTTTTTGTGTGTGGATACGTGTGATTGTTCTTAATCGTCAAATCTTAGAGATTCGAAGCATCATTTGAGGGGGAGCTAGATAAACACGTTGATTAAAGATACCAGAAAGCTCAAAGCAAGGGGGAGCATGGATGTTATTCAAGATATAAAGATCAAGAGAACATTAAAGACTTAGGAATTTAATTGAAGAATAATGACTATGACAACATCCAAGGGGGAGTCTGTTGATGCATATGTCTGTTGCCTAAGTCATCGTATAATATCGAGTCTGTATTTAGGAGCGAAATGCCAAAATTAAGTATGTTATGAGTCAAGTTCGCTTGAACTTGTAGTGGGAAGGACAAGTTCGCTCGAACTTGTCATGTCTATGACAAGTTTGGCCGAATATGATCTAACCACATTTGGAGCGAACTTGTTCAAGTATAAATATGTGTGTTGTCATTTCATTTGTAACTTTCAGAGATTTTGGCACAGAGACGGCAAGCTCTGTCCAAGTGTTTCCAGGATCTGTAACGTTGAATATGAATGAAACGGTGATTAAATAGAAATACATGAGTGTATCCAATGTCGCCTAAGCAAACGGATTCCGCACATTTACCCTAGGTTTGTCAGATTAGTACCCGAACGATCCGTACAACGGACCTACGAAAACATAATTTCCATACCCGACCAAGCGATAATAATTTACCGTATCCCAAGCCCCTATAGGGAAAATAGGTTAAGAGTATTTACCTGAAGTTAAGTTTCGTGAAGTCCAAAACTCAGCCGTAGATCAAAGCAAGTACAGGTACAATTTACCGGAAGGCGTTTAGTCTGGAGTGATGGTAATTATTGTGACATCCCGGTTTTTCGGATATCTTAAACGCACTACTTCACGGTTATTCATTCCTACGCTAAATTGATTCGGAGATTTAATTTACACGCTCGAAATAACTACGCTAACTTTGTGAACTTATCAAATGAATTACGTGCTATGTGTATTAAACGTTTATAAGTTTGGTGAGTTATTATGTTATGTTCCGATTTCGTGATTTTTAGTTATAAAATATATATATAGTAAATATATAGACGAATCGAACCGAGCCGCGAAACGAGTCGACCTCATTTCCTTGCGACTCAAGGAGTTGAGAGAAACTTGAGGCTCAAGTTAAAGACCCAAACCACCCCACCCGAACCCTTTGCGGCCGCAAGACTCAAACCGCCCAAACCCTTCTCCTTTTCTTTCCCCACCCACACTATATATTGATAAGCTTCCATGAGAATGTTTTAAAAAAAAGAGAGAAACCCTAGCACAAGAAGCAGCCGACGGCAGCCCTTCCTACACCTCCTCTCGGTCGCGACAGCCTTCCCACTTTTCCTCTCGGTCGCGATCCCCTTGATCATCCGAATCGACTCCCATCTCGCTCCCGGTTCATTAGTCTTCATTGTTAAAGGTTAGGGTTTGTCATTGTTTTGCAAAGTCATATTAGGGTTTATAAACTCTTGATCATGCTTGTATGTAATGGTAGAATCATTATTATGAAAGTGTATGATGTTTAGTTCGATAAATTATGCTAGTTTGCGATTATGATGATTAGTTGGAATCAAGAATCATTAGGCTGCGTTTTGTGATAAAAAACCATATATTATGATTAGGGTTTGCATGAGTATGATGTACATGATGATATATGATTGATAAATCTGTTCTTGATCGTTTACATTTAACGTCTCGATTGTTTAAGCGTGTTATATTGCGATAAAATGCTGAAATCAGGATGCTGAATGGTGTTTACAGCCAACTTCAACTGGCTGTAACTTGGTTATTATTTATCGAAAAACGGATTTTCTGAAGTCTAAAACGTATATTTTTGAAAAACGCTTCTAATGGCACTGGATTCATATTTTTCTGAGGTCGTTTGATATTTTTAAGTGGCCAATTAAGTGCAGTAACTGAAGCTGTGAAAATTCTGAAAATTTGTTAGTTGTTTATCGAGTCGGATCTCATAATCTGTAGAGAGTCGAATCACGAAATTTGCACAGCTACTGGAGATGGAAATTTTCGGGAAACTCCCACTGGAATTTTGTTAATTGGATGAACGGTGATTTTTAAATAAATTCTCCCGTGGACTGCAGTCAGAAAGCGACGAATCTGACTGCATCCTAGTATATTAATATTTATGACTAATTAGTAAAGTGCTAGAACTTGAAATATTTACATAAAATTCTACAGCTTAGTTGATACCTTTTGTAAAAAAAATTGGAATTTTTGGAACATTGGAACTATTTTATAAAAATCCTCGAAAACAACCTAGTTATGAGTATACAAGCTGAAACTTGATAACTTGCGAATGTGTGTACTAAAGTGTTGCATGGATTGAATTGTGTTCATGATAGGTTGTTTTGATCACTATGATTGGTATGATGATACTTGCATGCATGATTGGGTTTTAGGATTTTGTTATTGTGTGTACCGCATTGTGTGTTAGTTATGTGTAGGGTTTGTATTGGTGTGTTCACACACTAACTTTAAATCAATTGACTTGTTAGGACGCAATTAACGGTCCCATCATTTGCTACTTCTGTGTTACACTAACCGAGCAACTAAAGGTGAGTTCACGGCCCCTAATTTTATCCGGTTTTAAACAACAGGGGGAGAAACATGTATACACTCTACAACTCTATCTCTTTACGTTATACGAAATTAACGTCATTAAACTACTCGGTAACTAAGTTAATGTTAATGTACGTTATGGTCAGTAAGCAGCTATATCACACAAGTCCTCGACAAACTCTCAGATCGTTAGTATTGGGTTAGATAGCGGGGAAATTATAAGCAGTACTACTGGGCCCGACAAGCCCCACCCGAGCTAGTCGCGCTAGCCGACCGGGTATGGTCAACGGGTGAATAATTTGGCCTAACTTCGCCATGGTCAGTGATAGGCCTGGCAACACGGAGGCACAACAGTCAGCTTCGATCGCGAACACTTACGTAACATAACTTTAGGCTCGCTACCTACATGTTAACATTGAACTTAATTACGAATCAACAAAAATATTCCGGGTTAGGGATAATGGAACCAACAACATTATTATTCCGGGTTAGGAATAATGGAACATCATTATTATTCCGGGTAAGGAATAATGGAACCATCAGTATTATTCCGGGTTGGGAATAATGGAATTAAATCATTATCCTGGGTTAGGGATAACGGGGGAAACAAACTTATAACCGAACAAATGAACTTATGAAAACCTGTGAACTCACTCTTCTTTAATGTTGACACTTGTTTCTTTACATGTTTCTCAGGACGCTAGGAGCTCTAGGTGCACTCACTTGCATTGATCAAGACATCTTTTTATCGAGTCTCATTTATGAATATTGTTTGGGTTTTTCTTTAGTTTTGGCGTTTGTGTTGGCGCCCGTTCCTTTACCTTACTTTAATGCTTCCGCTCTACTTTAAAAACTAATGCTTCCGCTAAACATTAAAACCAAACTAAGACAATTTAAAATTAACTATGAATGGTTAAACACATGATTTTGGAAAACGTATAAACAAATCATATAGAGTCGTTCGACGTTACTAGTGTCTCAGATTCTGGTTTGTTCACACGCCTCGCGGTAAAATTCGCAAGTGGAAATTGAGGGTGTAACAGATTGGTATCAGAGCCTCTAGCTATAGAGAACCAGGTTTGCATTAAAAGTAGACCTAAACTATAGCTGATTTCACGACACTAGACTTAGTTTGGCACTGAACTGTTATATCTTGTTATGTGTTGTACCACAACTATGTTATGTAAAATATAAATGCATATTGAAATAAACGCAACTCGTAACTAACTACACAACCAACAGGCAATGTCATCATCATCATCATCCGAAAAACTTTTGCAACCAAGGGCGCCGGGGAAGGCACCTATGGTGGAACCCTCACCACCTCATGGCGTGGAGACACGCTCAGCTGTGAGAAAAAGGCTCGCTCTAGGGGAGGAGTCGTCCTCCCGCCCGACCATTGCTGTGCCGGTCGAACCGGTTAACTCGTTAGAAGTAAGGAACGACCTACTTAGAGATATGATAACAAAACAACAAGAACAACTAGAAAGAATGCATGAAACCATCCTAGCACAGGGATGGATGATACAACAATTAACAGGTAAGACTGGATCGCTCGAGGAAGAGCAACATGAGAGTAAGATAGCTCGTAACACTTTAGCTAGAGATCTTCGTGCTGAGCAGCTAAGGGCAGACTGGCTCGAAGACAGAGTTCTTGAGTCTAGCTGGAGAATTCAAGAACTAGAACAGAATCAGGCACCTGTACCAGTACCTGCACCAGCACCGGCACCTCCAGTGCCGGTAGAGGAAGAAGAGGAGGATCCAGAGGAGGATCCGGAGGAAGACCCAGCTGTAGAAGCTGGAAACCCCGCGGAGGATGACGGCAACGATAGCGATATGGGGGATGGAGACGTAGAAGACTGACACGTCTCGCTTATTTCATTTGCTTTCCTTCAATCTATTTATTCTCCTACTTATGTTTAAACTTGAAATTTTATAGTAAACTGATATGTTTGGTTGGCATTTTTAAGACGTTGAAATTTTATTTAATCGAATATTTCTTTTGACTGTTTAATTTATTTGGGTTGACATAATTTGTGGAATTATTTAAGTATGGAATAGGATAACTATATTGGATATATAGACTTATCGGTGTGTGTTTATGTTGTCTTACGAAGATCTAAAATGGCAACTGGACGTCGCGGAAACCTCAACATGACGCCCGAAGAATTAGCTGCAATGATCCAAGAACACGTGAATGCTGCTCTAGCAGGTGTTCAAAACCAACCAGCAGGTAACCATTAATAAATTTTCATGGGAAAATCTAATAGTTGGGCTAGTAGAATTTCTCGCTGACTACCTGTCCTCTGTCAGCAGGAGGGGGTCTTAACCCCTACAAGATGTTTCTCGATGCAAAGCCGAGCAAATTCACGGGGGCAGAAGGACCCATAGGACTGGTCCGCTGGATTGAAAAGTCCGAATCAGTGTTCGAAATGTGCAATTGTCTGGAGGCCAACAAAGTCAAGTATGCTGCCTCAACGTTGGAGGATGGGGCACTAACTTGGTGGAATGCACAAGTCCAAACGCGTGGACTTATTGCTGCAAATGCATTGGCATGGGCCGAGTTTAAGGCCCTAATAAAAGAGGAGTACTGTTCGCGAGACAGGGTTCAACAGTTGGAGCAAACATTATGGAACCACAAGATGGTGGGATCTGAAATTGAAGCCTACACAGCGAAACATCATGACCTGGTATTTCTATGTCCCGATCTGGCCAACACCGTGGAGAAACGACTCGAGTTTACCTTGGGGGTCTGGTCCCCGAGATCCAGGGTATGGTAATGGCTAGCAACCCTGCGACTGAGCATCAAGCAATCAGGTTGGCGCACAAACTCACCGATAAGGCGGTGGAACAAAAGAAGTTGCCATCTCGGGGTACGACTGAAGTTGCCCCTGATAATAAAAGAAAGTTTGAAGACTCGTCTGCTCGACAGTCTTCATCATCCCAGCCACTACAGGGGAACCAGAAACGGTTCAATAATTTCACCAGCCACCGGGGTCACAATAATCAGCCCGCCAACAACAACCAGAACACAAGCGGCTATGTAGGTCGAAAGCCGCAGTGTAATCGCTGTAACCTTCATCATCACGGCCCTTGTGCCGGAAATCGCTGCCAACGATGTGGCAAAGTGGGACATGCGGCAAAGGATTGTCGCGGGGAAATCATGTCCCGACAAAATCAAAATCAACTCAAGGGTCAGCAGCAGGGTATTAACCGGGGGTGCTATCAGTGTGGTAGTACTGCCCACTTCAAACGAGACTGCCCACAGCTTCGTAACAACAACAACAATGGTGGGAACAACAACAACAACAACCACAACCACAATAACCACAACAACAACAATAACAACAACAACAATGGAAATGGTGGCATAGGGGGTGCCAAAGGTCGTGCATTTATGCTAGGCCGCGGAGAGGCCAGAAACGACTCGAACGTGTTCACCGGTAAGTTTCCCCTTAATGAACATTTTGCTACTGTGCTTTTTGATACGGGTGCGGATAGGAGTTTTATATCTGAGTCTTTTAGGAAGAACCTAAATCTCACGCTTAAACCCCTAGAGACCCCTTACGTCATAGAAAAAGCCGATGGTAAATCTGTAGATGTGAACCATATAGTATCCGGTTGTCAACTCAAACTCGCGGGTCACACCTTTACCATTGATCTGATGACAACTACTCTGGGTAGTTTTGACGTGGTAGTCGGAATGGACTGGCTATCCGACGTCCGAGCTGAAGTACTCTGCTTCGAAAAATGTATCCGTATTCCGCTCTCTAACGACGAAATCTTGACGGTGCAAGGCGAGAAGGCAGGCGCCATCATAAACATCATCTCTTACATGCAAGCACAGAAGTATCTTTGGAGGAAGAACTCCTTCGCTTTGCTCGCACTGGTTACCGAACAGCCTAAGGACGAGAAACGTATAGAAGACATCCCCGTCGTCCGTGATTTTTCTGATGTATCTCCAGAGGAGTTACCTGGTCTTCCACCACATCGACAAGTGGAGTTTGAAATCGAATTGGCGAACCATGCAACTCCTATCGCCAAGGCCCCATACCGCCTAGCTCCAGCCGAGCTGCAAGAGCTGTCTACCCAACTTCAGGAACTGTTAGAAAAAGGATTTATCCGACCCAGTACTTCGCCATGGGGAGCTCCAGTCCTTTTTGTCAAGAAGAAGGACGGAACCTTCCGCATGTGCATCGACTACAGGGAACTCAATAAGGTTACTGTCAAGAACCGATACCCATTACCTCGCATCGACGATCTCTTCGACCAACTTCAAGGGTCAAGCCACTACTCCAAGATTGATCTACGGTCCGGTTATCACCAGTTACGCGTCAGGGAGGAGGATATCGCTAAGACGGCATTTCGTACTCGGTATGGCCATTATGAGTTCTTGGTCATGCCCTTCGGTCTCACCAACGCAACCGCGGTGTTCATGGATCTCATGAACCGTGTGTGTAAACCATATCTCGACAAGTTTGTCATTGTGTTCATCGATGACATACTCATCTACTCTAAAGGTGTAGAGAACATGCTGAACATCTACGACTACTGCTGGAATTACTTCAATAGGAGAAACTATATGCCAAGCTTTCAAAGTGTGATTTCTGGATACGGGAAGTTCAGTTCCTCGGGCATACACGTTGATCCCGCCAAGATCGATGCTATCAAAAAACTGGGAAACACCTAGGACACCGACAGAGATCCGCCAATTTTTGGGTTTGGCTGGTTACTACAGACGTTTCATCGAGGGATTTTCAAAGATCGCGCAACCGCTTACCACTCTCACCCAGAAAGGCACCAAGTATACTTGGGGTGACAAGCAGGAAGCGGCATTTCAATTGCTGAAGCAGAAACTTTGCAGTGCACCCATTCTGTCCTTGCCGGAAGGGACTGATGATTTTGTAGTATATTGTGATGCTTCCATTCAGGGATTGGGATGTGTACTCATGCAACGTGATAAGGTCATCGCGTATGCGTCCCGACAATTGAAGGTTCACGAGAAAAACTACACAACACAGACCTGGAATTGGGAGCAGTGGTGTTTGCGCTTAAGATTTGGAGACACTACCTATATGGAACAAAGTGCACAATCTATACAGATCACAAGAGCCTCCAACACATCTTTGACCAGAAGGAGTTGAACATGCGACAGCGTCGCTGGGTCAAACTATTGAACGATTATGAATGTGCCATTCGGTATCTCTCGGGTAAAGCTAACGTGGTAGCTGATGCCCTCAGTAGGAAGGAGCACTTGAAACTTCATCGGGTATGAGCACTACAGTTCACCATTCATTCGGGGTTACCCGAACAGATACGCAACGCGCAGTTAGAAGCAGTTAAGGAAGAAAACATCAAGGCCGAATCGGTGGGAAAAATGGAACGCGATTGGGAAGTAAAACCCAATGGAGCCCGGTATTTCATGAATCGTATATGGGTACCTCTCTACGGAGACCTCAGAAAGCTAGTCATGGACGAAGCTCACAAATCCCGATACTCTGTCCATCCTGGTTCGGATAAGATGTATCAAGACCTTAAAGCTGCGTACTGGTGGCCCAACATGAAAGCTGATATAGCCACCTACATGAGTAAGTGTTTGACTTGTGCAAAGTCAAGGTAGAGTATCAGAAGCCATCGGGGCTACTTCAACAACCTGAGATCCCAGTGTGGAAATGGGATCAGATCTCGATGGACTTCATCACTAAACTCCCGCGAACTTTGGGTGGTTGCGATACCATCTGGGTGATCGTGGATCGTTTAACTAAGTCCGCACACTTCCTAGCGATCAAAGAAACAGATAAGATGGATAAGTTGACTCGCATCTACATTAAGGAAGTAGTTTCTCGGCACGGAGTGCCAACGTCCATCATCTCAGACAGAGATGCTCGTTTCACGTCCAACTTTTGGCAGTCACTTCAGAAAGCGTTGGGAACACGCTTAGATATAAGCACAGCTTATCACCCTCAAACTGATGGTCAAAGCGAAAGGACCATACAGACCTTGGAAGACATGCTTACGGCATGCGTGGTAGACTTCGGGAATAGTTGGTAAATCCATCTGCCTTTAGTGGAATTCTCGTATAACAACAGTTACCATACGAGTATATCGGCAGCACCGTTTGAGGCATTATACAGTCGTAAATGTAGATCACCGGTCTGTTGGGCAGAAGTTGGTGACAGTCAAATCACAGGCCCTGAGTTGATACATGAGGCTAATGAAAAGATTGTACAAATCAGAAACCGCATGGCGGCGGCACGAGAACGACAGAAAAGTTACGCTGATCAACGACGCAAACCACTCAAATTTCAAGTAGGCGACCGCGTCCTACTGAAGGTGTCACCCTGGAAGGGTGTAATCCGTTTTGGGAAACGAGGAAAACTAAACCCACGGTACGTAGGCCCGTTGTGATCTTGAAAAGTATCGGACCCGTAGCTTATCAATTAGACCTTCCTGCCGAACTTAGTGGAGTTCACAACGTTTTTCACGTGTCAAATCTGAAGAAGTGTCTATCAGATGAAACCCTAGTCATTCCATTGGATGAGATTCAAGTGGATGAACAACTGCACTTTGTGGAACAACCTATCGAGATCATGGATCGTGAGATCAAGGCTCGAAGGCACAGCAAGATTCCGATCGTCAAGGTTCGTTGGGACTCTAAGCGTGGACCGGAGTTCACGTGGGAAAGAGAGGACCAAGTGAAAAGCAAATACCCACACCTTTTTGTAGCTGAGCAGCAAGCTAACATACCACCAACTAAATTTTCGGGACGAAAATTCTTTCAACATGGGGATGATGTGACAACCTGGGGAATTTTCTTGTAATTTCGTGTACCATTGTTAACGAACTAAATCTTTGTACGTGGCACTCTAAACCTGTGCGTTGCATTCTAAACCGCGTTTACTCAATTTTCGGGACGAAAATTCTTTCAACATGGGGATAATGTGACATCCCGGTTTTTCGGATATCTTAAACGCACTACTTCACGGTTATTCATTCCTACGCTAAATTGATTCAGAGATTTAATTTACACGCTCGAAATAACTACGCTAACTTTGTGAACTTATCAAATGAATTACGTGCTATGTGTATTAAACGTTTATAAGTTTGGTGAGTTATTATGTTATGTTCCGATTTCGTGATTTTTAGTTATAAAATATATATATAGTAAATATATAGACGAATCGAACCGAGCCGCGAAACGAGTCGACCTCATTTCCTTGCGACTCAAGGAGTTGAGCGAAACTTGAGGCTCAAGTTAAAGACCCAAACCACCCCACCCGAACCCTTTGCGGCCGCAAGACTCAAACCGCCCAAACCCTTCTCCTTTTCTTTCCCCACCCACACTATATATTGATAAGCTTGCATGAGAATGTTTTAAAAAAAAAGAGAGAAACCCTAGCACAAGAAGCAGCCGACGGCAGCCCTTCCTACACCTCCTCTCGGTCGCGACAGCCTTCCCACTTTTCCTCTCGGTCACGATCCCCTTGATCATCCGAATCGACTCCCATCTCGCACCCGGTTCATTAGTCTTCATTGTTAAAGGTTAGGGTTTGTCATTGTTTTGCAAAGTCATATTAGGGTTTATAAACTCTTGATCATGCTTGTATGTAATGGTAGAATCATTATTATGAAAGTGTATGATGTTTAGTTCGATAAATTATGCTAGTTTGCGATTATGATGATTAGTTGGAATCAAGAATCATTAGGCTGCGTTTTGTGATAAAAACCATATATTATGATTAGGGTTTGCATGAGTATGATGTACATGATGATATATGATTGATAAATCTGTTCTTGATCGTTTACATTTAACGTCTCGATTGTTTAAGCGTGTTATATTGCGATAAAATGCTGAAATCAGGATGCTGAATGGTGTTTACAGCCAACTTCAACTGGCTGTAACTTGGTTATTATTTAACGAAAAACGGATTTTCTGAAGCCTAAAACGTATATTTTTGAAAAAGGCTTCTAATGGCACTGGATTCATATTTTTCTGAGGTCGTTTGATATTTTTAGGTGGCCAATTAAGTGCAGTAACTGAAGCTGTGAAAATTCTAAAAATTTGTTAGTTGTTTATCGAGTCGGATCTCATAATCTGTAGAGATTCGAATCACGAAATTTGCACAGCTACTGGAGATGGAAATTTCTGGGAAACTCCCACTGGAATTTTGTTAATTGGATGAACGGTGATTTTTAAATAAATTCTCCCGTGGACTGCAGTCAGAAAGCGATGAATCTGACTGCAGCCTAGTATATTAATATTTATGAGTAATTAGTAACGTGTTAGAACTTGAAATATTTACATAAAATTCTACAGCTTAGTTGATACCTTCTGTAAAAAAATTGGAATTTTTGGAACGTTGGAACTATTTTATAAAAATCCTCGAAAGCAGCCTAATTATGAGTATACAAGCTGAAACTTGATAACTTGCGAATGTGTGTACTAAAGTGTTGCATGGATTGAATTGTGTTCATGATGTACTTGCATGCATGATTGGGTTTTAGGATTTTGTTATTGTGTGTACCGCATTGTGTGTTAGTTATGTGTAGGGTTTGTATTGGTGTGTTCACACACTAACTTTTAATCAATTGACTTGTTAGGACGCAATTAACGGTCCCATCATTTGCTACTTCTGTGTTACACTAACCGAGCAACTAAAGGTGAGTTCACGGCCCCTAATTTTATCCAGTTTTAAACAACAGGGGGAGAAACATGTATACACTCTACAACTCTATCTCTTTACGTTATAAGAAATTAACGTCATTAAACTATTCGGTAACTAAGTTAATGTTAATGTACATTATGGTCACTAAGCAGCTATATCACACAAGTCCTCGACAAACTCTCGGATCGTTAGTATTGGGTTAGATAGCGGGGAAATTATAAGCAGTACTACTGGGCTCAACAAGCCCCACCCGAGCTAGTCGCGCTAGCCGACCGGGTATGGTCAACGGGTGAATAATTTGGCCTAACTTCGCCATGGTCAGTGATAGGCCTGGCAACACGGAGGCACAACAGTCAGCTTCGATCGCGAACACTTACGTGACACAACTTTAGGCTCGCTACCTACATGTTAACATTGAACTTAATTAAGAATCAACAATATTATTCCGGGTTAGGGATAATGGAACCAACAACATTATTATTCCGGGTTAGGAATAATGGAACATCATTATTATTCCGGGTAAGGAATAATGGAACCATCAGTATTATTCCGGGTTGGGAATAATGGAATTAAATCGTTATCCCGGGTTAGGGATAATGGGGGAAACAAACTTATAACCGAACAAATGAACTTATGAAAACCTGTGAACTCACTCTTCTTTAATTTTGACACTTGTTTCTTTACATGTTTCTCAGGACGCTAGGAGCTCTAGGTGCACTCACTTGCATTGATCAAGACATCTTTTTATCGAGTCTCATTTATGAATATTGTTTGAGTTTTTCTTTAGTTTTGGCGTTTGTGTTGGCGCCCGTTCCTTTACCTTACTTTAATGATTCCGCTCAACTTTAAAAACTAATGCTTCCGCTAAACATTGAAACCAAACTAAGACAATTTAAAATTAACTATGAATGGTTAAACAAATGATTTTGGAAAACGTATAAACAAATCATATAGAGTCGTTCGACGTTAAAACTCCGCAAGTGGAAATTGAGGGTGTGACAATTATTAACCAATATTAGAATACTAACGGGTCCTTAGTTAAGTCTTAGACTTGAACTGGTTAGTCTTACCCTAAAACAATATACAGTACGATACGCTAGATTAAACGTTGTCCGGAATAGGATGTTAGTTGGACCCTACAAGTATATAAACTTTTCTAATATGGGTAAACCAACAACATTCTGGATTTTGATAGAGAGATGACAAAGTTAAACCCGTTTCGGTTTAAGTACGTAAATTAGCTACGTAAGCTTAACCGAACGTACACAGGCAAAATCGGGTAACCGAGAGAGTTATATACAAGTTCCATATGAATATAAGTTTAAAATATGTTATAAAATCAGTAGCTTTGCAAAAGATAGGCTCGAGGCATATTTAAAACCGAGTTATGCCTTACAAGAGCATTTTGGTCATTTAGTGTTTATAGAAGATGTTTAAAATGAATCTGATGTCAAGGTCGTTAATATTCTATAAGAATACTTATTTAATGATGTTTAACAGTAGGATATCAAATATATGTGTTTGACGATTTTGAAATAATTGATGTCCCGTAAGGGCATTTTAGTAATTTCACACGTAACTTTGAAGCCAAAATTGGGATTATGGGTTCGGGACTTGTACTTACTGTTAAGATGTTGAAAATAAGTTTATAAATCAGTAGGTAACAAGGTCTTGGCTCATAGTTATGGTTTTAAACCATACTATGCGCCGAAAAGGCGTAAAAGTCGATAAATACCATTATATTCGATGTTTAAGATAAACTGAGATTAGGACCTGTTTTATATACCAAAAATATGTCATTTAACTTATTACATCAGTAGGTTTATGTTTTGATTACAAAAATATTGATTTAAGTCATTTTTCGTAAAAAGGGTAATATGATAATTTCTTGGCATTTAACAAATCTTAGACCTTCATTCAGGTCATAATCTGAAGAAACATCCCAATATGTCCTACTTATCATATTATATTAGTATATATTTCATCTTGATGATAAAACCATGTTTAATCTTTCAAAAATCCCGAAAATGGCAATTTAGCCATTTAAATGCCATAAAAAGCATCTTTTGCAAAAACTCAGATTATAATCAGATTCTTGACATCGACATAATCAAATTATGTTTACAAATCAGTTTATGTCTTATTTTTATATGCATGTATGTTTAAAGCCTTAATTTGTATGAAAAGGACCTTCTTGCAAAGTTTTTAATAAATAATTATGGAACTTATATAGAAACTCAGATTTCTAATGAAACGAGAGACGAAACTTTAGGTGGTCATCCTATACTTAAATATGGTCTTAAAGTGACCAAAAGTCAGTAGCCAAAATGCCTAAATCGGGTTAGAACCAAAAAGTCAAGGAAAAGTCAAATATAGCGAATTTCGGTTGCAAACCGACCCTAGACCAAAACTTGACGAGCCAAATCCGTTGGTATATGTTCTAATACTTATTTTTTGTTGTTGGTGCATCAAAACATATTTTATAACATATAGATTGTTATTTATGAATTTTTATAAAACTGGACAGTTTGACTTTCTTTGACCTTTAGTTTGACTCATCAATTGATCAAGAATTCGTGGTAATCAGGAGGTGCCCTATTAAGGGATTAACACCTACATCATTACAATCAAGTAGCCACTTTCATTACGATCAATGGCTAGATTATCATGGATTTAGAACAAAAGTCAAGGCGTTTTTATGACGAGACTTTGTTCTAGGCTATAAACTATAAGGAATCAACTTAGCACGAATTGAACACTTACAACAAGTCCAAATGGGTGCTAGGATCAGAAAGGAATGCTTGGGAGAGACTAGGAGCTTCACTAGGATGAACTTGATGAAAGTTGGTGATGAAAGTGTGTTGCAACTTCAATATTTCATAAATTAAATGGCTAAGGAATGATCACAGAGGGTTACCAGGTGTTAAGGGACATTATGTGTCCAACAACGTGTCAAGCATGCAAGGAAAGCAACAAATGCGTCCAACGGTGGCAGAACTGGGTTCTGCCACATTTATGTTTCCTGGAAGGTCCTTATGGACTGTATGGGTCATGCCTTGCGGTCCTTAAGGACCTCAGGCGCCCACTGTTTTAAAAATGGTTACGGACCGTAACCAATATGGCTTGCGGTCCGTAACTGCCTTCCAGAGAAGAAAAAAATTTGATATTTTTACACATTGGCCCCTCAATACGTTCCATGGCATAACGAGGATAAAAATAAGCGATTCAACAACCTCGGTCCTTCCCGATTTGGCACATAGCACACCAGGATTACCAGGACATGTGTCGGAAAAATAATGGACATAAAAACATGAGGTGGTACATCCTCACCCCTTAAAATAAATCTCAACCCTGAGATTTCAATCAAACAAGTATGGATACTTCTGTCAACAGACTTTACTTCCCATGTGTACTCGGGAACTCGATGAGCGTCCCATTTAACCTTTACAATTGGCACGTGCTCCCACGAAGCTTTTTCACCTGCCGATCTTCAATCGCAACTGGTTTCTCAATGAACCGCAGGTTTTTATCAATCTGCACGTTCGTGAGGCATTGCCAATGATTCGTCGGCCAGGCATTTCTTGAGATTGGATATGTGGAACACATCATGTATCCCACTAAGTTTCTCCGGTAGTTTCAACTTATAAGCCACAGATCTAATACGTTCGATGATTTTAAACGGTCCGATGTATCTTGGGCTTAACTTGCCCTTCTTTTCAAAGCGCATAACGCCTTTCCAAGGCGACACCTTTAATAAAACCTTGTCCCCTACCTGGAACTAAGGGGGTTTATGCCTCTTATCCGCATAACTTTTCTGCCTATCCCTGGCAGCCTTGAGACGATCACGAATCTGTAAAATCTTTTCCGTCATCTCCAAAACAATCTCCGGCCCTATTAGTTGAGCTTCCCCAACTTCTGCCCAGCAAACGGGCGTCCTACACTTTCTATTGTAAAGAGCTTCAAACGGGGTAGCTTGAATACTTGCATGATAGCTATTATTGTAGGAGAATTCGACCAGAGGCAAGTGTTTGTCCCAACTTCCTCCTAGATCGATTACACACGCACGCAACATATCTTCCAACGTTTGTATAGTACGTTCACTTTGCCCATCTATTTGCGAGTGGTATGCCGTACTACAGTTTAAACGCGTGCCTAAGGCTTGCTGAAAGCTTTTCCAAAAGTGCGAAGTATATATGGTGTCTCTATCAGACATAATAGATACCGGCACGCCATGTAAGGATACAATTTCATCCACATACATTTTCACCAGCTCATCGAAACTGTTGGTGCACTTTGTGTTCGTCACTTGTCGAATATGCTAGATTGAGCGTGTGTTGAATATGTACAGGTTAGAATCAAACACATGGCCGAAATAAGGAGATTACAGTGTAAAAGGGAACAAGTTCGCCCGAACGTGACCTGTATTGGTCAAGTTCGCCCGAACTTGATGTGCCTTTAGTCAAGTTCGCTCGAACTTGATTAATGCAGGCCAAGTTCGCTCGAGAATGCTCTTAGGAAGTCAAGTTCGGCCGAACTTGACTAGGTCAAGTTCGCCCGAACTTCCATACACTCCAGCGAACTTGTCTCTCTCTATATATAGGTGTGTTTTTCTTTTGTCATTTAAGTTTTTGGCATCCCTACAGGGAGGTGCTGCCGGATTCTCTCCAGGAACTCCGGCAGAGGGACTTATAAAGATGTATACTCTTTCGGTATGAATGAAGACTTCCGCTGCATTCTGTTTCTACTCCTTTCTGTAATAACATTCTACCGAATCGGTTTACGTTTATTTACTAACTTCCGTCTAGAACCGCTTGATCACGGACCTTCAATTGGTATCAGAGCTTGTATGGCCTGAGAATCACTCGTCCATGATCAATCACATTCTTCCTCTTCAGTCATAATGCCAGATATATAGCTGTCTCCGGTAGACCAGCGCCACTTAATCACCAAACATCATCATCCAATGGCGGTTAGTCAAAAGAAAAGAATGATTCATCTGCTTAAAGACTAAAAATAATGGCCACCAAAGGCTATCATCAGTTAGCGTATCTGGGATAACTTCAGATCTCCTTGGTAATTTTGAAACCATCCGTCTTCGGAGCAAGTCATTAATCCTAAGATCATCACTGAACGTTTTGAACGTCCTCAGTTCCTTCATCGGTGCTAACGACTGCTAGCCCAGCTAACTGTTCCTTAACCGGAAATCAGGACTCTAACCCTTAAGCATCAATTTGTATTATGATCTGATAAATCGGAACTTCCTATGATCATAAAATCGCAATGAATCTCAATTCTATGCATTTCTCGAAAATCTGCAATCGGTAACCACCCGGATACTGTTGCAGTAGTCACAAATTTCAAAAATATCGGAATCTCCAAATATTGAAAATTTTTATTCCCCCTCATTTTTGCAAATTTTGACCATACTGAAATTTTTACTGAAATTCCCCCTCAAATCCGGAATTTTCAGTATTTAACAAATGCGGAATTTACTTTAAGGCCCATCGGTAGTCTTCAACCCTAATGATCACCAAATTGATTTGGAATCAATGACTACCCTCTCATCTTCAACCATCTCTAACCTCATCATCTCAGCCTCTCTCTAAGGCCTCCGACGGTGTCCCCGAATAGTTAGCATCGGACGTTAAAATTTTGAAAAATTTTCTATCACCAAATTTTTTCTGGACACCCGTCTCACTATGAGACAAGTTCGGTCGAACTTAGTCGGTTTGAGAGAAGTTCGGTCGAACTTGGTTGGCCACTTCCAAGTTCGGGCGAACTTGCATGAAATAGACAAGTTCGGGCGAACTTATGCTTAATTTCAATGAAAATCAGTCATGTTCGGGCGAACTTGATGAAAAATCATGAAAATTCTTGTCAAGTTCGGGCGAACTTGATGAAAAGTCTCGAAAAACCATGTTAAGTGCGGGCGAAATTGACTTCGACGGGCCAAGTTCTGTCGAACTTGACCTCGACAGGTAAAGTTCGGGCGAACTTGGTCTCCCAAAATCAGCCATTTTTCACATTTTTCGATCCAAAATCCTTATTTCTTCGAATTTCGAGATGATTTCACCATAGATCCGGTCGAAATTGGTTTTCTAACAATCCTATCCGTTCAATTTTGGATTTTGTCAGTGGATTGTTGGTTTATTTCATGATTTACGTCCAAAACCCCTCCTAATTTCCATAAATGTCCAAATTCATGAGCGTAGGTGATAACCGTAGCTCTGATACCAATTGAAGGTCCGTGATCAGGCGGTTCTAGATGGGAGTTAGTGGATAAACGTAAACCGATTCGGTAGAATGTTATTACAGAAAGGAGTAGAAACAGAATACAGCGGAAGTCTTCATTCATACCGAAAGAGTATACATCTTTATAAGTCCAGTTGCCGGAGTTCCTGGAGAGAATCCGGCAGTACCTCCCCGTAGGAATGCCAAAAACTTAAACTACAAATGAACAACACACCTATTTATACTTGGTCAAGTTCACTGGTGGGGAAGCAAACTTGCTTAGTCAAGTTCGGCCGAACATGACTACAAAACATACACTCTCAAGCGAACATGACTCTAAATACACTAAAAACTCCGTATTTTGGTCGTCTGTTCGATTCTAACCTATACAATATTCAATACACGCTCTATCTAGCCTATTCGACAAGTGACGAACACAAAGTGCACCAACAGTTATATCTAGTTGTGATAATTAACTAAAATTGCATAACCCGGTTTTGATCTGTTTTGTCTGAAACTCAAACATTGAGGGTGGGCTTGACCGTGTCGGGGATATACTTGGCTCACTAAAGTGTTAGTAGCCACGACTAAAGCATGACGTGTAGGCATACACTGGGTAATTGCTAACTGCTTTCTTTGTGAAAGTTCAGAGTGGTGTGTCAGTCGATCATGTCTCGGTTTCTGTACCGGGCCCCATATGTAAAAGCCTGACATGTAAATCTGTATACATGGTCATTTGTATTGTCCCAAGTTATTTTACAAAATGTGCTAGTGCACCTAAAATCATTTTCGAAAGGGTTTTCAAAATGAGTCGGTTGACAGTATTTACCAGTGTAAATTGACGTATTTTCAAAGATTAAAATACAGGTACGAGTACGCAATAGGCCGGAAACTGCGGGGCATTGACATTAAGGAGTTGCGACCTTAGAGTTAAGCCTGCAGAGTCTGTTTTCATTTTGTACGTTATCTGATCCGACTGTGGATCATATTACAAATCTTGTCTGTATATATTTATGTTTCGAACTCTGGACACGTTATGGTTTGTAATAGTTTTATTTTACTCCAAGCCTTCCGCTGTGTTTCTTTGTGTTGTAACTGGTTATGATGATACCAACTGTACGTCACGATACTCCCCACCGAGCCCAGCAGAATACACATGGAAATCGGGGTGTGACAGTGGGAAACCGATTACCAGTCACCAACTTATTGTTAATTGCCCTATAACCCTTAACGGTTACCAGTTTACTATTGACCTTTTACCCGTAGAATTTGGTAGTTTTGACATCATCATAGGAATGGACTGGTTGTCCAACCATCGTGCGGAGGTGTTATGTGAACAAAAGGTTGTGAAGATTCCTTTATCCCCGACGGATGCAATTATGGTACAAGGAGAGAAGTTAGGTGCCACCCGGAACCTCATATCTCACCTTAAGGCATTGAGGTGCATACGACAAGGATGTGACGTGTTTTGACCAGCGTCACGACCGAGGAACCAGCCGAGAAGCATATTGAAGACATCCCTGTTGGTGCACATATGTCTATTGCCTACGTCTAGGAAAAGTCTATTGTACAGTTAGGGTTTCGCAGCGTCAAAAGTTTAGTTTTGAAAGTTTTGTAAAGCTGTTAATATTTTCGTACGAAAATTTGTAGGGATTTTCGCACGAAAATTTCGTGCGAAAATCCATGCTTCCTAGTCTCTAGTTGGTGTCAAGTCTTGCCTATAAATAGGTGACTTAGGATGTTTGTCCAGTATGTTGTTTTTTGGTGATTAGTGGCGAAGCCCTACTCGAGTCTGTAATCGTTTCAACGTTAATCAATATAACAGACGGTTAAACAGTAATCATCGCTTGTTCTTTGTTTGTTCAATCAGCTAACAATGAATTCCGCCTCTTTTAGCTGAGCAAGTCTGACCGGAAGCTCACAAGTTGGATCCGATCCTTGCATTCACAAGTGGTATCAGAGCCTTAAGGTCTGATTTGTGAACAAACAACCAAGTTTCATATGGATTCAACCTTCAAGTTCAGGATTCATCCATTGGAAACTCTTCTTCTACTCTTTCTTGGAACTTATTCTAGATCTGAAGGATTTCATGGACAATTTAGACTAGGTTATTAGTATAACGTCTTAAAATCAACTCTAAACAGTTCACTGAAACATACAAACCTAAAATACATCAAAATCATGCTTGAAATCATCAAAAACGTGAAATTGTGAACAAGTGTTCGAAGAAGACAAGAATTTTCGCACGAAATACTAGTTTTCGTACGAAAATCAGGAACCTAGCCTCTGAAAAATTGGAATTAACAACAAATAAAATTTTCGCACGAAATTAACATTTTCGTACGAAAAATCAAAATTTTTGCACGAAAAATCTCAGTTCTTTCAAAATTTCAATCAGTTTCAAGATTAACCGGTTTTAATTTGTCAAGATGTCAGGTGAGGAAGAATTTCATAACGCGTTTGCCACACAAGCAGTCACAACGTCCATAGCAGCTCAGAACATGAATGTGGAAAATGAAATGGGAACCACTACAAAGCCTCCAAAGCTCATGAACATCGAAGACTATGAGAATTGGAGTGAACGATTCAAGAACTGGGTTCAAGCAACAAATTTGGTAGTTTGGTTTACGCTCGACAACAAGTATCAACCACCACTTAATGAACTTGGCATTGAGAAAACAGTGGCTCGTCTGTCCGATGACGAACGAGAAAAATACATCATTGTGAAGAAAATGATGAATCTCTTTCAGCAGGCCATAAAAGAAGAGATCTTAGTTCTCCTACAACACGATGATGACGCTCATTCATTATGGCTCGCCTTACATTTAAGGGCTCAAGGGAGTACTAATGTCAGAAAAGGAAAGAAGGCATTACTGACAAAGACTTTGAAGTATTCAATATTCTCCCAGGCGAGAACATGAAGCAACTCATAGAAAGGTATTGCCACCTGGTAGTTCAGATGAAGTGTATGGGAATCGTCAAGACAAATGAAGAGCTAGTCGACAAACTGGCAGATACTTTGCCAGATGGAGATTGGGCAACATATTTAACTATCCTGAAGAATGGAGCTGAGTATGACAGTCTCAGTTTGCCGAGATTCATAGAAAAGTTGGAAGGGCACAAGCTAGAGATGCAGAAAATGGCGAAAGGCAAGAAAACGAACTCGCAACAGGATGTGAGTCTATACAACAAAGGAAATCCAAGCACTCCTGTTTAAATTCCTAAGATCCAGACAGCTTTAGTGCCAGCTCAAATGCTAGTCTTGCCTCCAATCAATCGAGTGGGTTCCAAACGTTTACTTCCTTCAATCTAAACAATCACCAAGGACAACAATCATCTCAAAGCTCCAATCAACCACCAAGCAATCAGCAGAATCAATCCAGTTCTAACCAACATATCTTGCAATGTAACATCATAGTGAATCTCCAGAACGCTCAAGACTTCAATGAGAAAACTGCTAAGCAAAATATCGTGCTCCTTGCAGTAGTTCTGGAATCCTATGAGAGTCTTGTAGCTGGACGAATCGGAAATCCAGAAATGACTAAAGAAGACTACAACCAAATTAATCCAGAAGAGATTGAATTGATTGACATCATGTGGCATCAGTAGTTCGAAGAGCTCAACGTTTTATGGAAATTACAGGAAGAGATAATTTGAGGGCCTTGATGGTAAATTAGGCTTTGACAAATCCAAAGTCACATGTTTTAAATGCAGGGAGAAAGGCATTTCAAGCGTGAATGTCCAAACCGAGAAGTAAAGGTCAATCATAATCCGTTTAGAGATGATTATTACAAAAAGGCGATTTATCATCGTCCACAGCTAGAGAAACGAATGGTGCAGATCAAGGATGGACCTTCAAACTCAAAAGACAAAGCTCTTGTGGTCACTCAGGAAGATGAGGGATTCAACTGGAACAATTTCATTTCCAAAAAGGAAAGTCTTGCTCTTGTTGCTAAAATCATAGAAGAACCAGAATCATCTGAACAAGTTATAGAAGAAGAAATGGAAGAGGTTCTGGCAGACTACTTCAGATCCTCAGCGGAAGAAGAAGAATGTATCAGAGGTACTCCTAAACCCTGTTTATTTGACACAATTCTTAAAACTTTTGCAGGTAGCTTCGATTCTGGTCTCAAAGAGGAAAGTCCTAAGGAGACAAAGTCTGAGTGTATGGAGGTGATTGATGTAACCAAGCCTGTAACATTGGAGAGCTTAACCAATATTGCCAACAAAGCACTCATGGCCAATACAAACGAGGTAGTCAGTGTGGAAAAACAAGTAGAAAAGGTTGAAATAGCTAAAGAAACAATCAAAGCTCAAACTGTCGGATTGGTCAGCCCATGCATAAAATGCGCAGAAGCATGTGAGCAATGTGCTGAGAAAGAGAAAGCTTTTAAAGAACTTAAAATATACAATGATAAGCTGTCATACGATTACAACACCATAAAAGAATCATATGATAAGCTCAGCAGGACCATTCGACAGTATCAGAAAACTGTCAAAGAAGATGACAAAACGCTTTCAATGCTCAAAGCAACTGTGATGGAGAAACAAATGGCCATTAGTCTTCATATTAACTCAATTGCTGAGCTGAAAAGTGAGCTGGAGAAAACTAAAATTGAAACAGAAAGGGTTAACAAATTGTTAATCAGTTACTCTACCAGCATGTATGTTCTAGATCACATTCTGCCAAAACCAGAAAGCAGCAAAGATGGTAAGAAAAGTGATAAAAGTCTTGGAAAATGTTACGATCATGTTCCACCTCCTATGAGGAATAGCTATGCTAAGAAACATCCTGACGGAGTGGATAAGGCGCTAAATTTAAATCTTCTCACTGAAAAGAATAACGAGCAGCTTGAAAATCATGACGTAACATATTCCAAAACAAAAAAGGAATGTGAATCCGAGGTGGTAAACAAAGTGTTCAAAAATATTTTTGGAAAAGAATCTGATAGCACAATTTACGAGAGTGCTGAGTCAAACAATGAGAAATCAGTCAATTTCACCTTCTAAAAGTGAGAAAAGTTTTCTTGAAAATTTTATCACAACTTCAGACAACAGTTTAAATGATGATCCTAATATAGTTATCTGCAAACTGAAAGGATCAGATAAACTATATACTGATGAAGAATATCCAGTCCAGAATGTAAACTTTGATCGTGTCGATAATTTCTTTAAACTCATTGAAGTTGAAACATCTGAACTTGAGAAGAACGTTGCTGGTTTCTACTTAAAGCCAAAGAAATCTCACAAAAACATTCATCCAAGAGGTAGAAGTTATCCTGAAAACAAAAGGGATGGGTTAGGGTTTGAAAAGAAATGAAATAACAAATCACGGAAACCCGTTTTCACAAAGAAAGTTGACTTTGTTTTTGGAACAAATGCTATTGAAGAAAAAGAAGTCATTAACAAACAAACTAATGAAGAGTTTAAGAAAGAAAAAGAGCTTCATGAACAGAGTTTGGAACACAAAGTCGGAAACGACAGCAGAACTTGTTACAGATGTAACAAAGTCGGACATATTGCGAGACAATGTTCTCAAAATCGTCCAAAACCCGTTCATGAACAAAGAAAGTTCACAGTTGATGAAAAGGAAAAGGGTCCAGAGTTTGTGCCAACACAGATTCTAAAAAGAAAAGAAGATTCCAGTTCTAATATGAAACCAACAACTGAAATAATTTCTAAGTTTTAAATTGATGAAACATCAAAGAACAATGAAAAGAAAGAATCCAAACTCTAGATCAAAAAGGCATTTTCAAAGGCACAAACCTGGGTTGCCAAACCAAAAACATCTTCTGTGACCACAAAATCAACCATTGTCCAAGTAAAATCAAAAGAAAAGACTGAATCACAGACTAGACAATGGGTTGAGATTAAGAAAGATGCCAAAGTTGCCAAAGTTCTAAAGGTCGACATTGTCATCCCACCCAAGACCGAAAGGGCTTGGGTCTCTCTGTTTAAGTAATATGCTTTTCATGTGCGCAGGGGCTTCCAAGGTAAATCATTTCAAAGTGGATCATGGACAGTGGAGCTTCTAGGCACATGACAGGGATGTTGGCTTTGTTGTACAATGTAAAAGCCATCACGGGAGGATATGTTGGGTTTGCCGGAACACAAGGCGGCAGGATCGTGGGAGAAGGAATTTTGACAAACGGAGTCGTATCTTTTGACAAAGTGAATACATTGCTGAACTTGAGAACAATCTTTTGAGCATTTCACAGATCTGTGACAAGAAGTTCACAACTCATTTCAACGACAAGGAATGTCTTATTCTCAAGCCTGGTTTCATAATTCCTGAGGAGTGGATCCTCATGCGCGCTACGCGAGAAAATGATTTATATGTCTTAGACATGAGCGTCGCATCCACTACTTCAAAGGAAGGACAATGTTTTGTATCAAAGGCTACTGAGAAGGAATCAATCCTATGGCATAGGAAGATGGGTCACATACACCTAAGGAAGATGAATTTTCTGGTGCACAACAATCTAGTGGAAGGGGTGAATCTCAAAAATTTTCATTTGTCAGACAACTGTATAAGCTGCAAAAAGGGGAAGCCGCACAAGAAGTCACACCTAAGAAAGCTTCTCAACTCCAACAAGCTTCCACTGGAAAGGCTACACATGGATCTCTTTGGTCCTGTTAACGTGAAAAGTATTACAGGAGATCTATACTGCCTAGTCGTAACCGATGACTTCTCAAGATTCTCATGGGTTTTCTTTCAAGAAAGCAAGAAACATTTGATGATCTTGTTCCGAAAGATTGAAAACCTATACCATTTGTCTCCAAGAGAATCAGAAGTGACAACGGTACTGAGTTTAAGAACAACAAGATGCTCGAATTCTGCAACGCTAAGGGTATTCATCATGAGTCCAGGGCCCCCTATACTCCTTACCAAAATGGAGTAGCTGAACGAAAGAACACAACGCTCATCAAGACTGCATGCAGAATGCTTGCTGATTCAAAGTTACCTATTAGCTTTTGGAGCGAAGTTGTTGCATCTGCATGTTACACCTTTAAACGCGTAATGACTATCAAGAAGCACAAGAAGACATGCTTTGAACTTCTTAACCAGCGAAAACCTAATCTAGAGTTTTTGGAACCTTTTGGATCCACCGTGTACCGTATTGGACCCGTAAGGAAAATTTGGAGCCAGATCTTTGGAAGGTTTCTTCGTAGGATATGCAAGTCCGTAAAGCTAGTCTATCTACCAAGCATGAATAAGATTATTATTGCTCAACACGTTGATTGCAAGAGATACACAATGCCCATGCAAAAAGCTGGAGATCCGTGACTGTTCAATTACGACGGGTTGTGGAATTCGTTTGATCTGCCTGAAGAACCATCTGAGAAGAGCTTATCTTGCTATTCCAACAACATCAGATATCAAATCAAGAGCAAGTAACAGGACTGTTGGTAATCTCTCCAACCACAACACCATCCTCAGAGGCAGGTCCGAGCAACACTCAGTCAGAACCAGTTGTTCTACCAGTTCAGAATACTGCAGAACCATCTTCCCCTCAGCCAGCTGATGCAGAACCTGAACAAGATCCTACCTTTGATAATGGGGATTCCAGTTCCATTGAAGGATCAGAAGAGATTACAAGTTATCTCAACAATCAAGCTGCCGAAACCAGTGCGAGAAATGAGGCTACTTCTTCAGAACATGTGTCACAAATCTGGAAAGCTCAGTGAATATTCCAGGGGAAGTAATGCCGAGATCAGTCTCCTACCATCCAACAGATAACATCATTGGAGAACTGCAAGCTGGCGTGAAAACGCGAAATCAGATCAATAAGGATCTAAGTTGCTTTTATTCCAAAGTTACTCCACTCCAAAATAAATTTTTTCATAGTTTTTTTGTTTCTCAAGTTGAACTAGGAAACATCAGAGATGCTCTAAAATATGACAGTTGGGTGGAAGCAATGCAGGAAGAGTTATTGCAATTCCAGAAACTTAGAGTCGGGGAACTTATTGACCTACCACCAAAGCAGAAAAAGATCAGCACTCGGTGGGTTTACAAGTGCAAAAGAGATGATAGAGGAGTGGTTGTTCGAAAAAAAGCTCGGCTCGTAGTTCGAGGTCTTCGTCAGTAAGAAGGGATAGACTACAACGAGGTATACGCCCCAGTCGCACGTCTAGAAGCTATCCGCAAATTCCTGGCTTTCGCCTCATGGAAAGGTTTCAAAGTGTACCAATTGGATGTGAAGTCTGCTTTCTTGTACGGTAAGGTAAACGAAGAGGTATATGTCGGCCAACCACTTGTCTATCCAATTTAAAAAGATAAGGTCTACTTGCTGAACAAAGCTCTTTACGGATTACACCAGGCCCCGAGAGCCTGGTATGAGACGCTTTCCAAGCATCTTCTTGCTAACCGATTCACCAGAGGAACAGTAGACAGCACCCTCTTTACCAAGGAAGTAGATGGACATCTAATTATTGTGCAAATCTATGTGGACGATATCATCTTTGGATCAACAAATGAATAGCTGTGCAAGGAATTCGAGAAAGTCATGAAAGAAAAATTCAAAATGAGCGCTATGGGAGAAATGAAATTCTTTTGGGGGCTTCAGGTTGAACAACTGCCAGACGGTATTTTCATTCACCAGACGAAGTATGTTCATGACGTGTTGGAGAAATTTGACATGACAGGAACTAACCCGCATCTACCCCTTTAGCCACAAACCACGGCATTTGTCAAGACGACTATGGAGAAACAGTTGATGAAACATTATATCGCTCCATGATCGGATCCTTGATGTATCTCACAGCTTCAAGACCGGATATCATGTACCCCACATGCCTTTGCGCCAGAGATCAGTCAAGCCCGAAGGAATCACATCTGTTGATCACCAAAGGATCATGCGCTACTTTAAAGGATGCCCAAGCACCGGCTTGTGGTATCTATGTTCCGATGATTTCAACCTTGCGGGTTACTCAGACTCTGATTTTGGCTGCTGCAAGCAGAACGCCAAGTCTACAACGGCAGGATGCTAGTTCTTTGGAACACGTTTGGTAACGTGGTAATGCAAGAAACAAACACGGTCGCTCTCTCTACTTGCGAAGCTGAATATGTTTCAGCGTCCAGTTATTGTTCCCAGATATTGTGGATACAACAACAGATGAGAGACTACGGTCTGTAGTTTCTTCATACGCCCATATTCGTAGATAACAAGGCGGCTATTGATATCAAGGTCAATCCTTGTCAACACTCACGCACTAAACATATCGAGATTCGATACCACTTTATCCATGACTGTCACGAGAAAAAGTTGGTACGAATTGAGAAAATCCACACTGATGACCAAAAAACATAGTTTTACACCAAAGCCTTTGACAGAGCAAGATTTCGAAATCTTTCAAAATTAAAAGGTTCAAAGAATCTGTCATCAGGGGATATTTATGAGGTTGAGTTTGAGGATGACGATGTTGGGACGTGATCCTCACTGGTAAGTCAAAATGTTTTCTGTAAACAATTTACATGCTTTCTTAAAAACAAAAATCCAAAAATATGTTTTTGATTTTTAGGGGGAGAAAAAGTTGTGAAAAATACAAAAACATTAAAAAATCATGAAAAAATACAAAAACATTGAAAAAAAATGAAAAATACAAAAACATTAAAAAATACAAAAAGAGTTTTGTGTATAAGAGGAGATGATAGTAAATCAGTGAACCATTATAGTACGTTAAAGAAATGTATTGTTTAAAAGCGTCTAAGCAGGTCTTTCTAAGGATATGTTGGTAGGCTTCGCACGTTCAGTAAACGGCTTTCAGGATATAAACCTAAAAAGATAAACTGGTAAATCTGTGGATTAATATCTCTCGGATATATGGGCTTGGTACCCCGAAATTTCGTTTAAGAGAATGCCAGATTCTGAGATACTATGTCTTTATATTTAGTTGATATATTGGGTATTATATGAGTTCTTCTGATTTTGCGTCAGCAATGGCCTAGAACTTGTGTAATACTTTCGCATTATTCACCCCAAAGCTGCATAAAAAATGAAGAAAAATGTCATAAAAAGATACGACATTCTGCAGTACAAAAATAAAAAGATTCCCAAGAGGAACACCACCTAAATTCGAGCCTTCATCTCTTTCTCTGTATGGAAATACTAACCTGAGCTCTCAAGGTCTCGCAATTCACCCCTTTAAAGAAATCAGATAGATATATTCACCTGTGAGATTAAATCTAGGGAATCTCGATGCGGGAGTATATTCTGAGGTGGGAAACACAGATTAGGCCATGTTACTAAAAATTTACCTCACGTATCTTAAAGCCTATTGAGAAACGTGTAGAGGTTAAGTGGATCAGTATACCGACAATCTAAAGAAAATCTGTTTAAGAACTTAAAGTTTCATATAGAGCAACGGTACTGGTAATGTGTCTAAATAAACTGATATGATCCTCTAACACAAACTCGCAAAAATATTTCTGTAAATATGTTTGTACATATTGCTTTAAGTGTTTCTAGTTTAGAGGTGTTCAAAAATTCAAAAAGATTTTCTGTTTCTACTTTAATTTCTGACTGTCGGTGATGGAAAACAGATCTCCAAAGTCTAAAAGCGACATAATGCAGAGGAAAATCGTTTGAATTACAGGCTGGGAGCTAATCTGGAAACAAAGTCTGGTTTAAAACGTTGAAAAGTTCATTAATTTGAAACTTAAAATCAAAAGACATTGTCAGTTGTGGTCATAAGATGGTCAACCAAGGTCATTAACTTGGATTTGGTAGCCAAAACAGTTAAACAAGGTCATTAACTTGGACATGGACAACTATGTGGATAATTAAAACTAAAAATAAACGAATAACACTTCAGAGATGTCAACAATTTTCGACGAAAATTTAGATTTTCGCATGAAAATTTGGCAGGTAAACACTCAGCCAATTTCGCAAGAAAATCCAAGGGCTATATATAAGTCCTTGAATAACTCATTTCGTACGAAAACTGTTGACATTATTGGTGCGGATTCTCTGAAGACATTTGTGCTCTATCTCTTGTTACACTCACTTTTCGACGTATTGACAAATTAGGGAGGTTGATTTGCACACCTCTTATAATGGCTAAGGTATTCACCGAGTTTGAACAGTGAATTTGGACTATTCGGACCTTTAAACGGACAAAAACGTAGATCTTGGATAAACTAACCGGTAAAATCTAAAATTGAACCCTCTAATAATAAAATCGGCAAGTTTAACTAAGGTTTACCGTTTCAATTTCTTGAAAATGTAAAAAATTGCAAGCTTTTTGAGTCGGTTTGAAAAGGTATAACTGTTGGGGACGAAGAAGATTTTCGCACGGAAATTCAAAAATGGATGGGTTACTTATGTGTTCTTTATTTTCGCACGAAAATATATATATAATATATATCCTGTCAATTTTTGTACGAAAATTTAAAGAATCTTGTGTGTGTGTAAATTTTTTTCTAACTTTTTCAGATCTCCTGTTTCATAGAAAATCGTGTATGAGTTTCACCCAGTGCACAACTCCTGCTGCTTAATCGACAAAGAAGTGCCAGAGTTTGCTCCGTTCTAGCAGTATATAGACTTTCTGGAGAGGCTGCCGGTTTATTATGCCCTTACACATCATCACGACGTTTATGCTTCACATGTCGATCGTTTTTTGGGCTGCAGTAGAGTTGAAAGCTGATTCTAGGGCAATTACGTCAGCAGTCAAGATAGGAGAGAATGATGTGGAAATCACCATTACTGAAGATCTTATACGCACAGTGCTGCATTTTAGGGATGAGAGTGATTATCCTATAGGGTTCACAAAGAAGTTTGTCAAGGGCTGCTTTTACCGAATGGGCTACAACGGTTATGTGAACTCTGCTCCGTTCAAGATTTTCAAACTGGGTCTGCCCTACAAATTTCTTATACACTGCATCACCTGATCCTTAAGCCACAGGAAAGGAGGATGGGATGATTTGGTTGATTATCACATGTGTATGATGGTAGCTGTGATTTTGAACAACCTTACAACTTCAGTAAGATGATATTTGATCAGATGGTGATGAATTTGGTTAAGGGTCGATTTTTGCGGTACCCTCGATTTTTTCAGATGATTCTCGACCATCTTCACCACAATCTCGAGAAAAAGAAGGATGATATTTTAGTGTTAGAGCATATGTCTCATCTGACCTCCACAACATCAGTAACTACCGTAAAGGGGGAAAGGCTCCACCGTTTAAGCCTATCTTCGGAACTTTTGTGAAAGCTGATTATGTTGCCCTGCCAGATGACAAATGGAGGAATGAGGGCAGCGGTGATGAAGCTGATGAAGCAGATATGATGGAGGACTTCATTGAAAAGGGCCACTATGGCAAGAAGAAAGCAGGATCTACTTCCTTTACCACAAAGAGAAAAAAAACGTCAGAAACCTCATCTTCGGCCCCCAAACGTCAGAAGAAACAAGCAAGTGTGGGTACAGGTTTGATTGGCGAACCTGATGTTGAACATGTTAATGTTGAAGAAACAGTGCAATCAACGGTCACAGTTCAAGTTGAAGAGATTGTTGAAGAAACGACTGCTGATATAGAATGAATTGTTGGTGTTGAAACCGAGGTAGGTGGTGGTGATGATGAAGGGCCTTCGTCGAGTATAGATACTGAAGAAAGACGGGAAGGGGAGAGAAAAGATAGAGAAAGAAAGAAACAAGAGAAGATAGAAAGAGAGAGAAAGTTAGCTGAAGATAAAATGTGAAAGGCTATGGGTGATGATGACATTACTTATGAGCCATCTGAGGCTGAAGAGGATATCATGGTAGTGAAGCCTACAAAGAAGAAAGCTGGAAAAAGGGTCAAACATACTACAACTAGAAAGCCTGAGTCTACTGCAAAGAAGCTAAGAATCAAGTTTAAGACAAAACCTACGGAGCCTCCTGTTGCTCCAACGGCTGTAACAACTACTGAATGTCCTCCATCTCCTCCTCCAATGTCTCAACCTCCAATGGTTGAAACGCCAAGCGTGTCTGCTCAATATATATCTCCTCCTCCTCAGCACACATCTACAGAGACTCATGTTCCATCTCCTCCACCGGTAGACGAACCTCCTTTTGTATCTCCTCATGTTTCGTCTCCGCCACGGGCAACTTCATCAGCTCATCCTACACAGCAACATCCACCAGCAGACACAGTCTTTGATGATTATTTCTTTGATATGGGTGCTATTCAAGAGGGAGATAGGCTCACAGCTGATGACGTGTATGTTGGAAGACTTAATGAGTTGGAAGCAAGGTTGAAAAGTGCTGATGAGAAGATTAAGATCCTTGAGTCTGATAGAGATAGCATCAGAGAGATTCTGAGGTTGGTCACTGACGATAGTGAAAGATACTTTCAGGCTTCACAGAAAGTTACTGCTTATGAAGAAAGGATCAAGGTTCTGGAGAATGAGAGGGAGATCCTAAAGGCAACTCTGAGCAGTTATGAGACTGAGAATCATAGGATAATCAAGAAAATGGAAGAATATGAGGCTGAGAGAGAGTCGAACAACAGACAGGTTGAGCTTATGAAGAAAATTTCGTGCGAAATTCCATGCTTCCTAGTCTCTAGTTGGTGTCAAGTCTTGCCTATAAATTGGTGACTTAGGATGTTTGTCCAATATGCTGTGTTTTGGTGATCAGTGGCGAAGCCCTGCTCGAGTCTGTAATCGTTTCAACGTTAGTCAATATAATAGAAGGTTAAACAGTAATCATCGCTTGTTCTTTGTTTGTTCAATCAGCTAACAATGAATTCCGCCTCTGTTAGCTGAGCAAGTCTGACCGGAAGCTCACAAGTTGGGTCCGATCCTTGCATTCACAATCCCGGTACTATGTGAATACCCTGATGTGTTCCCGGAGGAATTGCCCGAATTGCTGCCCAATTGGCAATTCGAGTTCCGCATTGACTTAATACCGGGAATAGCACCAATTGCCAAAGCCCCATATCGTCTTGCAACGTCTGAGATGTAAGAGCTATCGACGCAGTTACAGGAGTTACTTGATCGTGGTTTCATCCGTTCTAGTTATTCCCCCTGGGGAGCCCCCGTTTTGTTTGTAAAGAAGAAGGACGGTAGCGTCTGCATGTGCTTAGCCTACCGAGAGTTGAATAAGGTCACTATCAAGAATTGTTACCCTCTTCCAAGGATTGATGATCTTTTTGATCAGCTACAAGGAGCCCGTATTTTTCTAAGATAGATCTTCGTTCAGGTTACCGTCAAGTGAAGGTCCAAGAGGACTATAGGAACGTCCACGATTAGCACGGGAACCTAAATTTGTTATCTATTGTCCGATTAGGTGGAAACTAATGACAAGTTAATCAAATAACAAGAATTACTCATTTAAATGTTGTTTTCATTGATCTAAAGTTCAATACATTCGAGAACCGGATCCGACAGAGCTTCGTCGTCTCTTGTGCCAAAATCTCTCCAAGTTACAAATGAGATCAACAAGCTAGCTATATATAGGCAGTGAAGTTCGCTAGAGTATGATGTGAGTTCGGGCGAACTTGCCTTAGCAAGTTCGGCCGAACTTGACACTCCAAGAGACTCTCAAGCGAACTTGACCCTATTTCACATAAATACTCTGTATTGCTAGCCTATTTAACTCCAACCTATATAGACTCAATACAAAACTAATATATAAACGTTATGCACCAATAGACTCCCTCTTGGATATCTACTTTGTCTTGTTTGGTCTTCAGAAACTCTCGTTAATTCCAGACTCGTTCTCGTGTAATGACGAAGGCAACAGACATATGCACCAACAGACTCCCCCTTGGATGTTGCCACAGTCGTCTACTTTCTTAGACATCTTTTACAATAATCATTCTCGTTAGTCTTCAAGTGTCATAGTCTTCTTTGAATGCCTTGTAATCATCAGACTTCTTCAAATAAGTTCCTGAGTCTTCATCTTTATCCTTGAATAAGCATTAAACTTTTATGATCTTCAAATGTTCTCTTTTCTTCATTTTAACTTGAAAAAACTTTAATCTCCAAGCTCCCCCTTGCTGTGAGCTGTGCTCCCCCTAGCTTTGAGCTTTATCTTCAATCCAGTTTCATCCTGCTCCCACTAAAACCTTACTTCCTATTTTAAAGTATTTGGAAATTTAAATAAACATTCAGATTCTAACTTTGAAATTTTGTACCACATGTATTACATACCACATGTACAAAACTTGTACTTCAAATTTTAATCTTCATTTTTCAGTTATTTCAAGTTCAAATTAATGACCTTGAAAAATTTAACATTCAAAAACTTTTTCCAAATCATTTAATTTTTCAATTATTGAAATGAAATCCACTTAGTTGATCAAGTTCAAGTTAATGACCTTGATTAACTAATTTTGTTTACCAAGTCCAAGTTAATGACCTTGGCTAAAACCGTTGTGAACAACTAATGTTATCTTCAATTTTAAAGATTCAAATCGATGAACTTTTTCTTACCAGACTTCGATAATCCGTTCTCCAACATTGGCTCATTGAAAATCTTTTTGAATTTTTTTTAAAATAGTTTATGCTAAAAACACTAGAAATCTTTTTGGTTTTATCTTTGAAAAGCAAGTAAAGTATTTACAGAACTTTTAACAAGTAAATTAAGCTATGTACAAACATATTTAAAGACATATTTTTGTGAATTCGTGTCTAAGGATCATATCAGTTTGTTTGAGACATATCACCAGTACCGCTGACCTTTTGAGACTTTAAGTTCTAAAGTTGTTTACCTAGATTATCGATATGTTTGTCCTCTTAAACTTGAACACGTTTCTCAATTGTTCCAAGATATGTTAGGATATGATTTATGAAACTTGACTTAACTATGGTTCCCACCTCTTGAATATACTCCCGAATCTAGATTCCCTAAATTTCATCTTATAGGTGAGTATAGCGCAATTGATATCTGTATTTGGGTTATGCAAGACCTTGAGAGCTCAGGTTAGTACTACCATACCGACAAAGAGATGAAGGCTCGTCTTTCAGGTGTGTTCCACTTAAGGAATCTTTTCAGCATTGCAAATGATTAGATCATTTGATTTTTTCAAGTTTGCATGCTATTTTGGGGTTTTTAGCAAAAGCATTATAGAAGTTCTAGGCTATTGCTTCCGCAAAATCAGAAGAACTTGTATAATATTCCAGATATCAACTATCTATAAAGACCTCGAATCTCAGAATCAGGCAACCCTTCAATCAGAATTTCGGAGTACTAAGTCCCTATCTATAAGATGTGTTAAACCACAAGTTTAAGCAGTTGTAAAATTTAATTTATTTCCCGGAAACAATCTACTGAACGTGTAAAGCCTATCGACACATCCACAGTAAGACTTGTTTATCACTTTTAAACTTTACATTTCTTTAGTATACTGTGATAGTCCACTGATTTACAATCATTTCCTTTTTTACAACAAATTCTTTTTGACTTTTTTATATTTTTGTATTTTTTAAAATTTTCAAATGTTTTTTGATTTTTTAACTTTTTCATATGTTTTTGATTTTTCAACAATTTTTTAAAATTTTCTTACTCCCCTTAAAATCATAAACATATTTTTGGATTTTAGATATTAACAAATTCTATTCACAAAATGTAACAAACCAATGTGGATCCCATGACCTCGTAGGCCGATCCTTTTTCTCAATTCCTGTATCTGCAATTGTTAAACAAACAATCATTAAACTCATTTACCACTTGTAAAAGCAGTTTGAACTTGTAAGAACTTTGAAATCAGCTTTTCTGTTCAACGGTGTGGATTTTCATAATTTTGATTTTTTAAAAAATTTTCTTCTTAACTACTCCCCCTGAAACTGACAAAGATTTTAACATTCTAGATAAGTTAAAGATTATGAAGCTCCTCAATCCCGAATCAATTTTGATAATCTGGATCTTGGAACTCCTGCACAAGAAAGGATTTAGTTAAAAAGTTCAACCCAAGCCTTCTTGGTCTTGGGTTTTGGATATAACTCCTCATACACCTCTTCGTAATCACTTTTGTATGCTCTTTGATAAGCATATTCAACATCACAATCTTCAAACTCACAAGCAACTTTACTTTTATCTTTCGTGATTGATTTGATATTTTCAGTTTTATCACACATAACCTTCACTTTTTCAGGTGATTTCTTTTTAGCAATCCAAGCTTGAGAATTAACTCTAGCTTTCTTGATATAAAACCCAGAATCATTGTTTGACTTGGAAGTCTCACCTTTTTTAAAAACTGAATTTCAAACTTTGATTCATTTTTAGGTTTTATTTCAAGATTGGATTCAACATTTCGTTTCATTTCTTTGATGTCAACGTTTCTTTTAAAATCCTAATTTGATCATTTTCAGATTGCTTTTGTTTTACCTCTCTTGAAACTTCTTTTCTTTGGGGATTCACAGGCTTAGACTTCGGACACTTGCGAGCAATGTGACCAACTTCATTGCATTTTAAGCACGTCCGAGTGTCATGAACCTGTCCACTAGTGGGTTTTACTCCACCTGCGGACTTAGCCTTGTCCCGAAGTTCCTTTTCTTTCTTGAAATCATCGTTTGACTTCTTACCTATCAAGCTTTCCTCCTGAACCGTTCTTGTTCCATACACAAACTTTATGTTCTTACCTTTTATTCCTGGAATGTTGACTTCTGATTCTTCTTCGGTTCATCTTCAGCTTCTTCCAAACCTAAACCTGCTCTCCTGTTCTCAGGAAAATCACCACCGTTTCTACGGTAATTGTTAAAATTCTGTTTTGGTTTAGAATAAAACTTATTTTCATTTTTCTCGAGATCATCTGATAAAACTTCCACAAGTTTAAACAATTTATCGATTTGATCTTCTTTCACATTCTGAATCGGAAAGCTATCATTGAAATATAATCTATTAGATTCCTTAACCTTGTACATGACAACGTTAGGATCATCACTTAGATCTTTTTCTGATGATGTATCGTCACTTTCGGATTGTGAACCAGAACTGTTTGAACTCGAGTTGGCGCTTTTAGAGTTGTCGTCATCAGAATCATTTCTCAAAACATTCTTTACCACACTTTTACCACCGGTTCATTGTCATCGTTTGATTTCGTAAAGTCTACATCAATTTTTTCAGGCAATTTTCTTTTCTGAAAGAAGTAAAAGACTAAATGCCTTTTCAATATCATCATCTTTCTTGCAGCAGTAACTTGCAATAAATGGTGGAGGAACACTTCCGTAAACTTTACGTTTTGAGTTATCACCATTATCCTCCGACTTGATGGTAGGAAGAATGTGATCAATGACATATTTGTTTGTGGTGTAACTTTTGAGTAATTGTCTAACTCTTTCTGTTTCAATTTTCATTTCGTGAAACTCACGCTTTGTCTCAGAAATTGTATTAATGTACATGCTAATTGCCTTTTGTTTTTCAATAACTGTGGCATTTAACATGGTGACATTAGTGTTGAGTTCACTGTTAGCTCTTTCAACATGTTTATATTTGCCTGATATTTTGTCATAAGCTTCTTTTATAGTTCTGTAATCATAACAAAAAGTTTTCGTTATGTTCAGTCAATTCTCTTATGACTTTGACTTTATCCAAACAAGATTCACAAGGACTTGTGCACTTTGTGCAAGGTTTTTCAACCTCGACAACTTTCACAACTTCCTTTTCAGACCTGCTTGCCTCAGCTTTTACCTTTTCGGCTTCTGCTTTCAACTCTTCTTGCTTTTGTGTCTCAAGGTAAGCTATTCCTTCTTCCTCTTTTTCTTGCATGTATCTTTCCAGAACTGCATTCTCCAGGACAGTTTCTTCCTCAGCTCTCTATATTAATGCTTCTTGAATAGCATTTTCGACAGCACCATCCACAAATGATGTCTAAGATTCATTCACAACCTCTGCCATCATAGCAACACCAGTCTGCTTTCCGATGTATTTTTTCCAATCAAAACCATCGTCTTCATGATTTGCAACAAGAGCTTGTTCGGCTTTCTTTGCATGTTTATCTTCAACTTCAACTTGTGTTCTATTTGGATATGATTTGTATTGCAGCGCTTTCTTGTAATATTCGTTACCGGTTCCAAAAGGGTTTTCGTTTGTCAAAGCCAAGTTTATTATTTGCATTACCAATATCCCTTCCAGTGAGTGAAACAAACTTTGAAACTCTCCGGATAATTGATGCTAAGGACCATTTGATGTCCATCAGTTCCAACTCTTCCTCATATACCTGATCGTAATCCTCAGCTATCATTTCAGGATTTCTGATCTTTCAAGAAATAAGACTTTTATACGATTCCAGAACTGTAGCAAGAAGTGCTATGTGCTGTTTTGCAACTTTTTCAGGAAACATGTTCTTTAAATCAACTGTTATGTTGCATTGGAAAACATTTGAATTAGAAGGGATTGGCTTGTCTGATGATATTGACTTTTAGAAGAAGAATTTGAACAACCATATGAATAACCAGAAGCTCACAAGTTGGGTCCGATCCTTGGATTCACAATCCCGGTAGTATGTGAATACCCTGATGTGTTCCCGGAGGAAGAATTGCTGCCCAATTGGCAAGTCGAGTCCGCATTGACTTAATACCGGGAATAGCACCAATTGCCAAAGCCCAATATCGTCTTGCAACGTCTGAGATGCAAGAGCTATCGACGCAGTTATAGGAGTTACTTTATCGTGGTTTCATCTGTTCTAGTTATTCCCCCTGGGGAGCCCCCGTTTTGTTTGTAAAGAAGAAGGACAGTAGCTTCCACATGTGCTTAGCCTACCGAGAGTTGAATAAGGTCACTAACAAGAATCGTTACCCTCTTCCAAGGATCGATGATCTTTTTGTTCAGCTACAAGGAGCCCGGTATTTTTCTAAGATAGATCTTCGGTCAGCTTACCATCAAGTGAAGGTCCAAGAGGACTGTAGGACCGTCCACGATTAGCACGGGAACCTAAATTTGTTATCTATTGTCCGATTAGGCGGAAACTAATGACAAGTTAATCAAATAACAAGAATTACTCGTTTAAATATTGTTTTCATTGATTTAATGTTCAACAGATTCGAGAACCGGATCCGACAGAGCATCGCCGTCTCTTGTGCCAAAATCTCTCTAAGTTACAAATGAGACCAACAAGCTAGCTATATATAGGCACTGAAGTTCGCTATAGTATGAAGTGAGTTCGGGCGAACTTGCCTTAGCAATTTCGGCCGAACTTGACAATCCAAGAGACTCTCAAGCGAACTTGACCCTATTTCATATAAATACTCCGTATTGCTACCCTATTAACTCCAACCTATATAGACTCAATAAGAGACTAATATATAAACGTTATGCACCAATAGACTCCCTCTTGGATATCTACTTTGTCTTGTTTGGTCTTCAGAAACTCTCGTTAATTCCAGACTTGTTCTCGTGTAATGACGAAGGCAACAGACATATGCACCAACAGACTCCCCCTTGGATGTTGCCGCAGTCATCTACTTTCTTAGACATCTTTTACAATAATCATTCTCGTTAGTCTTCAAGTGTCATAGTCTTCTTTGAATGCCTTGTAATCATCAGACTTCTTCAAATAAGTTCCTGAGTCTTCATCTTTATCCTTGAATAAGCATTAAACTTTTATGATCTTCAAATGTTCTCTTTTCTTCATTTTAACTTGAAAAAACTTTAATCTCCAAGCTCCCCCTTGCTGTGAGCTGTGCTCCCCCTAGCTTTGAGCTTTATCTTCAATCCATTTTCATCCTGCTCCCACTAAAACCTTACTTCCTATTTTAAAGTACTTGGAAATTCAAATAAACATTAAGATTCTAACTTTGAAATTTTGTACCACATGTACAAAACTTGTACTTAAAATTTTAATCTTCATTTTTAAGTTCTTTCAAGTACAAATTAATGACCTTGAAAAATTTAACATTCAAAAACTTTTTACAAATCATTTAATTTTTCAATTATTGAAATGAAATTCGCTTAGTTGATCAAGTCCAAGTTAATGACCTTGATTAACTAATTTTGTTTACCAAGTCTAAGTTAATGACCTTGGCTAAAACCGTTGTGAACAACTAATGTTATCTTCAATTTTAAAGATTCAAATCGATGAACTTTTCTTACCAGACTTCGTTATCCGTTCTCCAACATTGGCTCATTGAAAATCTTTTTGAATCTTTTTTAAAAAACTTTATCCTAAAAACACTGGAAATCTTTTTGGTTTTATCTTTGAAAAGCAAGTAAAGTATTTACAGAACTTTTAACAAGTAAATTAAGCTATGTACAAACATATTTAAAGACATATTTTTGTGAATTCGTGTCTAAGGATCATATCAGTTTGTTTGAGACATATCACCAGTACCGTTGACCTTTTGAGACTTTAAGTTCTAAAGTTGTTTACCTAGATTGTCGATATGTTTGTCCTCTTAAACTTGAACACGTTTCTCAATTGTTCCAAGATATGTTAGGATATGATTTATGAAACTTGACTTAACTATGGTTCTCCCGAATCCAGATTCCCTAGATTTCATCTTATAGGTGAGTATAGCGTAATTGATATCTGTATTTAGGTTATGCAAGACCTTGAGAGCTCAGGTTAGTACTACCATACCGACAAAGAGATGAAGTCTCGTCTTTCAAGTGTGTTCCACTTAAGGAATCTTTTCAGCATTGCAAATGATTAGATCATTCGATTTTTTCAAGTTTGCATGCTATTTTGGGGTTTTTAGCAAAAGCATTATAGAAGTTCTAGGCTATTGCTTCCGCAAAATCAGAAGAACTTGTATAATACTCCAGATATCAACTATCTATAAAGACATCGTATCTCAGAATCAGGCAACCCTTCAATCAAAATTTTGGAGTACTAAGTCCATATATCCAAGATGTGTTAAACCACAAGTTTAACCAGTTGTTAAATTAATTTATATCCCGGAAACAATCTACTGAACGTGTAAAGCCTATCGACACATCCACAGTAAGACTTGTTTATCACTTTTAAACTTTACATTTCTTTAGCATACTGTGAGAGTCCACTGATGTACTATCATTTCCTTTTTAACAACAAATTCTTTTTGACTTTTTTATATTTTTGTACTTTTTAAAATTTTCAAATGTTTTTTGAATTTTTAACTTTTTCATATGTTTTTTATTTTTCAACAATTTTTTAAAATTTTCTTACTCCCCTTAAAATCAAAAACATATTTTTGGATTTTAGATATTAACAAATTCTATTCAAAAAATGTAACAAACCAATGTGGATCCCATGACCTCGTAGTCCGATCATTTTTCTCAATTCCTGTGTCTACAATTGTTTAACAAACAATCATTAAACTCATTTACGACTTGTAAAAGCAGTTTGAACTTGTAAGAACTTTGAAATCAGTTTTTCTCTTCAACGGTGTGGATTTTCATAATTTTGATTTTTTTAAAAAATTTCTTCTTAACTGCTCCCCCTCAAACTGACAAAGATTTTAACATTCTAGATAAGTTAAAGATTATGAAGCTCCCCAATCCCGAATCAACTTTGATAATCTAGATCTTGGAACTCCTGTACATGAAAGGATTTAGTTAAAAAGTTCAACCCAAGCCTTCTTGGTCTTGGGTTTTAGATATAACTCCTCATACACCTCTTCGTAATCACTTTCGTATGCTCTTTGATAAGCATATTCAATATCACAATCTTCAAACTCACAATCAACTTTACTTTTATCTTTCTTGATTGATTTGATATCTTCAGTTTTATTACACATAACCTTCACTTTTTCAGGTGATTTCTTTTTAGCAATCTAAGCTTGAGAATTAACTCTAGCTTTCTCGATATAAAACCTAGAATCATTGTTTGAGTTTGAAGTCTCACCTTTTTAAAAAACTAAATTTTCAAACTTTAATTCATTTTTAGGTTTTATTTCAAGATTGGATTCAACATTTCGTTTCATTTCTTTGATGTCAACGTTTCTTTTTACAATCCTGATTTGATCATTTTCAGATTGCTTTTGTTTTACCTCTCTTGAAACTTCTTTTCTTCGGGGATTCACAGGCTTAGGCTTCGGACACTTGCGAGCAATGTGACCAACTTCATTGCATTTTAAGCAAGTCCGAGTGTCATGAACCTATCCACTAGTGGGTTTTACTCCACTTGCGGAATTAGCCTTGTCCCAAAGTTCCTCTTCTTTCTTGAAATCATCGTTTGACTTCTTACCTATCAAGCTTTCCTCCTGAACCGTGCTTGTTCCATACACAAACTTTATGTTCTTACCTTTGTATTCCTGGAACGTTGACTTCTGATTCTTCTTCGGTTCATCTTCAGCTTCTTCCAAACCTAAACCTGCTCTCTTGTTCTCAGGAAAATCACCACCGTTTCTACGGAAATTGTTAAAATTCTGTTTCGGTTTAGAATAAAACTTCTTTTCATTTTTCTTGAGATCATCTGATAAAACTTCCACAAGTTTAAACACTTTATCGATTTGATCTTCTTTCACATTCGGATTCGGAAAGCTATCATTGAAATATAATCTATTAGATTCCTTAACCTTGTACATGACAACGTTAGGATCATCACTTAGATCATTTTCTGATGATGTATCGTCACTTTCGGATTGTGAACTAGAACTGTTTGAACTCGAGTTGGCGCTTTTAAAGCTGTCGTCATCAGAATCATTTCTCAAAACATTCTTTACCACACTTTTACCACCGGTTCATTGTCATCGTTTGATTTCGTAAAGTCTACATCAATTTTTTCAGGCAATTTTCTTTTCTGAAAGAAGTAAAAGACTAAATGCCTTTTCAATATCATCATCTTTCTTGCAGCAGTAACTTGCAAGAAATGGTGGAGGAACACTTCCGTAAACTTTAAGTTTTGAGTTATCACCATTATCCTCCGACTTGATGGTAGGAAGAATGTGATCAATGACATATTTGTTTGTGGTGTAACTTTTGAGTAATTGTCTAACTCTTTCTGTTTCAATTTTCATTTCGTGAAACTCACGCTTTGTCTCAGCAATTGTATTAATGTACATGCTAATTGCCTTTTGTTTTTCAATAACGGTGGCATTTAACATGGTGATATTAGTGTTGAGTTCACTGTTAGCTCTTTCAACATGTTTATATTTGCCTGATATTTTGTCATAAGCTTCTTTTATAGTTCTGTAATCATAACAAAAAGTTTTCGTTATGTTCAGTCAATTCTCTTATGACTTTGACTTTATCCAAACAAGATTCACAAGGACTTGTGCACTTTGTGCAAGGTTTTTCAACCTCGACAACTTTCACAACTTCCTTTTCAGACCTGCTTGCCTCAGCTTTTACCTTTTCGGCTTCTGCTTTCAACTCTTCTTGCTTTTGCGTCTCAAGGTAAGCTATTCCTTCTTCCTCTGTTTCTTGCATGTATCTTTCCAAAACTGCATTCTCCAGGACAGTTTCTTCCTCAGCTCTCTATATTAATGCTTCTTGAATAGCATTTTCGACAGCAGCATCCACAAATGATGTCTAAGATTCATTCACAACCTCTGCCATCATAGCAACACCAGTCTTCTTTCCGATGTATTTTTTCCAATCAAAACCATCGTCTTCATGATTTGCAACAAGAGCTTGTTCGGCTTTCTTTGCATGTTTATCTTCAACTAATGTTCTATTTGGATATGATTTGATTGCTGCACTTTCTTGTAATATTTGTTACCGGTTCCAAAAGGGTTTTGGTTTCCACTAGCTTCTTGGTTATGGCATTCACGTTTGAAGTGCCCTTTTTGTCGACATCTGAAACAAGTAACTTTCGTTTGTCGAAACCAAGTTTATTATTTGAATTACCAATATCCCTTCCAGTGAGTGCAACAAACTTTGAAACTCTCCGGATAATTGATGCTAAGGACCATTTGATGTCCATCAGTTCCAACTCTTCCTCATCTACCTGATCGTAATCCTCAGCTGTCATTTCAGGATTTCCGATCTTTCCAGCAACAAGACTTTCATACGATGCCAGAACTGTAGCAAGAAGTGCTATGTTTTTTTAGCAACTTTTTCAGGAAACGCGTTCTTTAAATCAACTACTATGTTGCATTGGAAAACATTTGAATTAAAGTGGATTGGCTTGTCTGATAAGATTGACTTTGAGAAGAAGAATTTGAACCAACATATGAATAACCAGTGTTTGGAGAATACAGATTTTGTGACGATTAATCTGATGTATTCATGTTTGCACTAAATGCCGTTTGGATTTTTGGACTTTGAATCGGAGTATCTTGAACACCACCTTTGTAATAAACTCCGACATCCTGAACAATATTAGTGTTTTTGGATTTTGCAATCTTCATCAATTCCATTTCTTGACCTTCAAGTTTATCAATGAAAGATGACAACATAAAATGTCTCCAAGATGGACTATTCTTTAGAATCATCAGATACGTTGTCCATTCCCCTTCTGGAAGTGCATAGGTCAGCTTCTCAATTTGCTCTTTGTTAGTTCTCTTGATATAATGTCTTCGCATCTGGACCATGAGGTGACAATATCTATCAATCATTTGCTTCATTGTCTCTCCTTTGATCATTGTGAAGATCTCGAATTCTTTCTTTATCAGAGCCTTTTTGCTTTTGATCATTTCATCACTTCCTTTGAATTTTTCGCAAAGAGAATTCCATAATTCTTGAGAAGTATCATATTCTGGTAATAATATCAAGATATCTTCTTTGACAGATTGTTGTATCAAGCTGATCATTTTCTTTTCAGAAACATATTTCTCTTTTTCAGTCGCTGAGAACTTGTTCAGTGGAAGATCTTGATCACGTTCGTCTTTAGGCCATGTATAACCATCTTCAATCGCAACCCAGCTATTGAATTGATTCGCTTGAATCCAATTCACAAACTTTTCTTTCCATCCCTCGAACTCATCCATACTCATCAACTTCGGTGGTTTCTGAGTCGTACCCATTTCATTGTCGAGGTTCATCTGGTTAACCGCAATTGAATTTGACGTTGAGGGTTGAGCTACTCCAGCTGCAAATGCGTTATGGTAATCTTCCATTCTGATAATCGAGTCATGTACGCTGAAAATACGATAAAACTTTGGAAATTGTTAGATTTACTACAAGTTTGGTCGAACTTGTATTAGTGAATTAAGAATTCCTGATTTTATCACAAGTTCAGTCAAACTTGTGATTTGTTTTGAAAATTTCTTGAGTTTTATCTTCGAGCGAACTTAACAAATGATTCCAAGGAACAATTGCAAATTCGGGCGAACTTACCATAGAAATCCAACGAATTTTCTCAAGTTCGGTCGAACTTGAAGAAAAACAGGAAATATATAACAAGTTCGGTCGAACTTCACAAATATCTCTCAAAATCCCTCAAGTTCAAGCGAACCTAACGAAATTTTATCAAAAATTCTTCAAGTTCGAGCGAACTTAGCGAAAATTTATCAAAGATTCCTCAAGTTCAAACGAACTTGGAAAAATTCACTCAGAAAGTGAGTTTTTTTTACCTCAAGTTCGGTAGAACTTGGCTAATAAGTTCGAAGAAAATGAGTTTTTCAAACATGGTTTTTTCAACATTTTGACACCAATTCGTTTGATTTTAGTCTCCAAACTCTCAGGGGTTTATCTATGATGTATTTAACATGTCATATTCAAATTTGAACAGAATTTGTCTTTGAATTCTTCATTTTTGTTCAAAAGTTAAGAAAAATAGAAGAATGGAGATGAAATAGAGGGATTCTTGTCTAGATTTCAACAAATTCAGGTATGCAGGCTCTGATACCACTTGTAGGAACGTCCACGATTAGCACGGGAACCTAAATTTGTTATCTATTGTCTGATTAGGCGGAAACTAATGACAAGTTAATTAAATAACAAGAATTAATCGTTTAAATGTTGTTTTCATTGATCTAAAGTTCAATACATTCGAGAACCGGATCCGACAGAGCTTCACCGTCTCTTGTGCCAAAATCTCTCCAAGTTACAAATGAGATCAACAAGCTAGCTATATATAGGCAGTGAAGTTCGCTAGAGTATGAAGTGAGTTCGGGCGAACTTGCCTTAGCAAGTTCGGCCGAATTTGACACTCCAAGAGACTCTCAAGCGAACTTGACCCTATTTCGCATAAATACTCCGTATTGCTAGCCTATTTAACTCTAACCTATGTAGACTCAATACAAGACTAATATGTAAACGTTATGCACCAATAGACTCCCTCTTAGATATCTACTTTGTCTTGTTTGGTCTTCAGAAACTCTCGTTAATTCCGGACTCGTTCTCGTGTAATGACAAAGGCAACAAACATATGCACCAACAAGGACGATGTTCCTAAGACGGCGTTTCAAACTCGTTATGGGCAGTATAAGTTCCTAGTTATGCCCTTTGGATTAACCAACGCACCGGCTATGTTCATGGACCTCATGAACATGGTATGTAAGCCATACCTTGACAAATTTTCATCATCTTTATTGACAACATTCTAATCTACTCCAAAAGCAAGGACGAGCACGAGCATCACTACTGTGCTATTTTGGAGATACTACGAACAGAACAACTGTACGCTAAATTGTCTAACTGCGACTTTTGGTCGCAAGCCGTGCAATTTTTAAGGCATGTGGTAGATCAGAATGGAATCCATGTGGATCCAAGCAAGATAGAAGCAATCAAGAATTGGCCGGCGTCGAAATCTCTAAAAGAAATACGCCAATTCTTGGGACTGGCAGCGTATTACCGCCTCTTCATCGAAAACTTCTCAAGATCGCCCAGTCGCTAACCGCTTTGACATAAAAGGACAGGAAGCATGAATGGGGGGAAGATCAGGAAACAGCGTTCCAGCTGTTGAAACGAAATTTATGTGAGGCCCCAATCCTGACACTACCCGAAGGCAATGACGACTTTGTCGTATAGTGCGACGCATCGCGACCAAGGGCTTGGATGTGTCCTTATGTAAAGGAATAAAGTTATTGTGTACGCTTCTAGACAACTTAAGGTTCACAAAGGAATCACACGACGCATGATTTGGAACTTGGCGCAGTTATATTCGCACTAAAAGTTTGAAGACATTATTTATATGGTGCCAAGTGTACTATATATACGGACCACAAAAGCCTCCAACATATCTTCGACCAAAAGGAATTGAACATGAGGCAGCGTAGATGGGTGGAATTGTTAAACGATTACGATTGGGAAATAAAGTACCACCAGGGGAAAGCTAATGTGGTAGCGGATGCGCTAAGTAGGAAGAATCGAATTAAACCCCTTCGAGTAAGAGCCTTGGGAATGATTGTGCAGACAAACATGATAGATCAAATCTGGAATGCACAGATGCAAGCCCTGGAAGAAAGCCAGTTACCCGGCAAAGGATTGCACGAGAATGAGAAAAGTTTTGTGAGGAAAACGGACAAGGTGTTGTATTTCAAGAATCGAGTGTGGATTCCTGCAAGTTCGGAGCTGAGACAGTTGATCATGGACGAGGCTCATAAGTTGAAATATTCAATTCACCCCGATACAGATAAGATGTACCACGACCTTAAAGAGTTTTACTGGTGGCCGTGGATGAAGAAGGACATGGTTGAATATGTGAGCCAATGCTTGACTTGTGCGCGAGTCAAGGCCGATATCAGAAACCATCAGGAATGTTACAACAACCCGAGATACCACAATGGAAATGGGAGCAAATCACAATGGATTTCATGACCCATCTTCCAAGAACACCTCGTGGTCATGACGCGATCTGGGTAGTCGTTGATCGATTGACCAAATCCGCGCATTTTATTCCGATTCGTACTACCTATAAGACCGACCAGTTGGCCGAAATCTATACTAATAAGATAGCATCGATTGCTATTATTTCCGACCGAGATAGCCATTTACGTCGTGGTACTGGCAAAAGTTACAAGAAGCTTTGGGGACGCGAATTGATTTGAGCACTACTTACCATCCCCAAACCGATGGCCAATCAGAACACATGATCCAGACACTAGAGGACTTGCTTTGTGCTTGTGTCCTGGACTTTTGAGGAAGCTGGGACAAGCATCTCCCACTATGGAATTTTCATATAACAATAGCTACCACAGTAGTATCCAAGCAGCCCCGTACGAGGCACTTTATGGTCAAAAGTGTCAATCACCACTTTGTTGGGCCGAAGTGGGTGACACCCAACTGAAGGGATCCGAGCTAGTACATGAAACGACTGATAAGGTCCATCAGACACAAAATCGTTTAAGAGCTGCTCAGAGTCGACAAAAGAGCTGGGCTGATGTACGCCGAAAACCATTATCGTTTCGAGTCGGTGAAGGGGTTTCGTATCGTCGTGGAAAGGCGTTATCCGATTTGGAAAAAGCGCAAAGTTAGCACAACGATACAATGGACCCTACGAGATCCTAGCCAAGGTAGGTCCCATAGTGTATCGATTGAAGTTACCACCCAAGCTTAGAGCTATTCATAATGTCTTCCACATTTCAAACTTAAAGATGTGCCTTTCGGACGAGGCCACTCAGATACCTTTGGAAGACATACACGTTGACGATAGACTCCACTTTATGGAGGAACCTGTAGAAATAGTTGATGGCAGAACTAAACAACTGAGGCACAACAAAATTTCACTGGTTAAAGTCCGGTGGAACTCTAAACAAGGACCTGAATATACCTGGGAACGGATAGATGAATTCCGTAGAAAATACCCTCACCTCTTCCCTAGCTTGATGAAGTAAATTTCAGGGATGAAATTTCTTAACCAGGGGGACTGTGATACCCATGACGAAACCAAGTGCACCTTAATTGGTCCTAAAATTAAGTGTGATTAACACTATGATTACGCGTGAACCTTGCAAAATTTCATGAATTGTGTGCTATATTAAATGATGTCTGTTAAGTCCCGGAGCAATCCGAGAGCACGTCATGAGCGACATAACATTACTAAGGACCAACGTGAGGAGGTTGGTGTCCTTAGCCTTGAATAACGTGTTAAACGGGGACATGACGTTTAACAGCGCATTAAACACTCGACTGTGATTATTAGACCAACGATAAGGCCCTTTTTGATTCTGAAAGCACGAAACATTTTGATTACGTGCCATAGACTATGACATAAGATTACAAACAAATCGGAGCTCGGGCACGCAAAATGAGACGGTTCCCGATTAGGGAAACGTTTTGTTTTGAGAGCGACAAAAGACAAACCAAACATGCAAGGAATGGTCAATCAAGCTTAAAAACGCTTAAACTAATGTAATACATGTCTTTTATGATTAAAACGTAACTGGGTTCGGATTTTGAGACGGTTGTGCATAATTTTTAAAACGAGTCTTTTAACATTAAAAACGTGAAAAACGGAGTCCGTTTGCAAATCGGGGACGCGTGCGGGACCCGAAAACGAACCTAAACGCAACACCGAAGATAAACATCATCTTTTAACACGTATACCGAAGCACGAGGTGGCATAAGAGGGGTAGGGGCACCCCCTTTTTATATATTAAAATTATTTTTTTTTCTTTTTATTCTCATTTTATCACAAAATTTCCACATGTTTCCCTAAAAATTCTGCCATATTCTTCAAAAGCTGATTTTCATCAACATCTTCATATATCTAGGTGATTTCACAAGTTTCAAGTGATTTTGATTGATATTTCTCTATTAAACGCAATTTATAACCAAAAAACTCGTTTTAATCCATGAAATTTGGAAGTTTAAACAAGTTTATGGGCTGAATAATAACAAGTTGGGAATTCCCTGGTGTTATATGGCAGCCATGATCACAAATCTTTGGGGTTTGATTCCCTAATCAACACCTATTCGACAAAAATCGCATAACTATTCGATTAACCGAAAAACCATGCAACAAAGCTTAATTGATCTAAGTTCTAGCATATTTGGATTGTACTTGATGTGTAGCTACTGAATATAGCTCCTACACCGTTCCGTACTCAAGAAAAACCTACGGAAACGGAGCTTTCGCTAGGTATATCGCCCGAAAACCGAATCTAGAATAGGCAGATTATTGTTTTAACTATAACTTGGTCCGTAATACTTGGATTAAGCTAAACATTGGTGTGGTGATGTAGGGTATTGTCAGGAAGGTCCACGTAAAATTTAAGAATTTTTGGAATTTTCAACGATTTTTGGTAAATTTTTTACTATCTTATCGAAGAATTTCGGAAAAATTGTCAAAAGAATTCAATAAATCACCAAGTTTTACAGAGATACTAAGGAACATATGGGGAATGTTTTGGGAAATTTGGAGTCCATTGGTTGAGTTTTTATTTGGGTTAAAAATCCGCGTTTTTGCGAGATTTCGGTAGCCGAAAACGCACTGAAAAGAAATCGTCAAAATCTCATTATGAGATCTTCCTGGACATGTATGGGATGCTCAGGAATTATTAGGGAATTTTTGGACCACTGATTGTTATTAATTATAATTTTGTGGATAAATATGGTTTTATAAATAATTTATTTAAAAAAGTAAAATATCAAAATAAATTCCCAGAAATTTTTCCCATAATCTATAGATTTTTACTGAGTTATATAAAAATTTGCAGATTTTTATTCAAATTATAAATTAAATGGGAATTTATGGGATTAAAAATGGGTGATTTTAAGCAGTTTACCGTATAACGTGTCACACCCTCAATTTCCACTTACGGAGTTTTACCGCGAGACGTGTGAACAAACCAGAATCTAAGACACTAGTACGTCGAACGACTCTATGATTTGATAATACGTTTTCCAAAATCATTTGTTGTAAATTTTAGATTACCAATATTTAGCATGAGTATCAGTTTTAAATTTGAGCGGAAGCATAATTAAGTAATGATGCGGGCGCCAACACAAACGCCAAAACAAATGAAAAATCCCAAAACAATATTAATAAATGAGACTCGATAAAGATGTCTTGTTCAATGCATGTGCGTGCACCTAGAGCTCCTAGCGTCCTGAGAAACATGTAAAGAAACAAGTGTCAACATTAAAGATGAGTGAGTTCACAGGTTTTCATAAATTCGTTGTTCGGTTTTAGTTTGTTACTCCGTTATCCCCAACCCGGGATAACATATCAGTTCCATTATTCCAACCCGGAATAATAAGTTGTTGTTTCCAATATTCCCAAACCGGAATATTAAGTTATTGTTTCCATTATCCCCAACCCGGGATAATAAGTTGATGTTCCAATATTCCAAACCCGGAATATTAAGTTGTTCCGTAATTAAGTTCAATATTAATGTATATAGGTAGCTAGCCTAAAGTAATGTCACTAAGTGTTCGCGATCGAAGCTGACTGTGTGCCTCCGTTTTGCCAGGCCTATCACATGACCATGGCGGTGTTAGGCCAATCATACATCCGTTGACCATACCCGGTCGGCTAGCGCGACTAGCTCGGATGGGGCTCGTCAGACCCAGTAGTACTACTTATAATTCCTCCGCTATTTAACCCAAATACTAACGATCCGAGGAGATTGTCGAGGACTTAAGTGATAAAGCTGCATAGTGACCATAACATTACATTAACATTAACTTAGTTACCGTATAGTTAAGTGACGTTAAATTCGTATAACGTAAAGAGTTTGAGTTTGAGAGTGTATACATGTTTCTCCCCCTGTTGTTTAAAAACCGGATAAAGTTAGGGGCCGTGAACTCACCTTTATTTGCTCGGTTAGTGTGGCAAAGATGTTATAAGAAATGGGACCGCTAGTTGCGTCCTAACAAACCAATTAATTCCACGTCAGTGTGTAATCACACCAATACAAATTCCACACGCAATTTACTCACAAAGTGATACACACAAACAACATATCTAACACTCAAACATGCATGTAAATATTCCCATGTGATCATAGTAATCAAACAACTTATCATAAACATATTCCAAATCCATACAACACTTTATACATACAATCACAAGTTATCAACTTTCTGCTTAACACTCAATTATTCAGCTGTTTTCTAGGATTTTTATAAAATAGTTCTAACATTCCAAAAATTCCCATATTTTTACAGTAGGTGACATTTATACCATAGAAATTTATATAATTTTTTCAAGTCCTAAATCTTTACCAATTAGCCATAGATATTAATTCACTAAGCTGCAGTCAGATTTACCGCTTTCTGACTGCAGTCTACGGAAGAATTTATTTAAAAATCACTGATCGTCCGCTTAACGAAATTCCAATTGGAGTTGCCCGGAAATTTCTATACCTAGTTACTGTACAAAAATCATGACTCAACTCCCTACTGATTTTAAAATATAGCTTGATAAACAACCAACAAAATTCCAGAATTTTAACAGCTTTACCTACTGAACTTGTTTAGCCCTTTAAAAATATCAAACGATTTCAGAAAATTATGAATCCAGTGCCATTAGATTCCTTATTCAAATCTCTACGTTCTAGACATCAGAAAATCCATTTTTCGACAACTAACGACCAAGTTACAGCCAGATGAAGTCGGCTGTAACTAGTATTCAGCAGGCTGTTTCAGCATTGTTGTTATTACAACTTACCTACATCGTTCCTATTGATCGACCTAATCCGGCAAAGACCGATTTTTGATCCTAGTTTACTACTAACTACTTATCCATGCAAACCCTACTCAATAACTATAATCTTTATAAACAAATCATAGTTGTAAGCTATTGATTCCGAAAACAGTCATGTATACCCACACTATCAATTCAGCCGATTACTTGTAAGCACATATGATCCGAAGACAATACAATCAATTCATTCAAGCACTTAGGGTTTCCGCAAACAATTATTCACAAGCACATGATCAAAACAGCCTATTACTTATCCAACACATAAGACCCGAAACAACTAGACATTCAAACATGCATATTTATCCGAAACAACTAGACATTCAAACATATACATAATCCGAACATGATCTTGTAATCAGAGATAACCTCTAATCTTTTAATAACAATATAAACGAACCGTGATTAAGCTAGGGGATCCGGTGATCAAAGCTGCTTGCGGCCGAGAGGAAAGATGTCGATGATTGCTGCTGCGACCGGAAGAAAAGAACAGAAAAACTGTTGCTTGCTGCGACCGAGATGATGATGAGGGTAAGGCAGTTTGTTTGCGACTGAAAAGATGAACAAAAGAGCTGATCTCGATCGGTTAGGAGGAGCAAAGGGAGCTACCGACGGCAGGTTTCTTTTAGGGTTTTGGAGTTGTGAAAGAGCATGCATTAGTGTGTGTATATATAGGCGCAAGGTGATTAGAAATAGGGGATGGGTTTCCGATTTGGACTAGTTCTCGCGGCCAAGGGTTTGGGTTGGTTTAGTTTGGGTTTGAACGCAATAAGTTTGCGGTTTGGGCTTGATCTTGCGGCCAAGATATGTTTGGGTTGCTCGCGGTTATGGTCTTGGGTTTTGGATAGAAAGCATGGCCGAGAATCTTGGGTTGTTTGGTTTGGGTCTTGGTCACGTGGCCGAGGACTAAAGTTGCATGCTATGAGTTTCAGTTTTGGTTAGTGTTTGTGGCCGAGGGACTTGGGGTTGGGTTAGTTTGGTTTGGATGTGGTCTCGCGGCCAAAGATTAGAGTAGTTTGGTTTTGGCCGAATGGTTAGAGTTTAAGTTTAGGTTTAATCGTTGTTTCCTTCTAGCCGAAGGCTTAGGTTCAAGGTTTAACTTTGTGAACTCCTAGAGTCACCATGAACCAAGGTTGGAACGTGTCGCGGTTCGGTTCAGTTTGTGCACATATCAAATCTAATTATTCAATCACTAAGACAATCACACAACACACAACACGTCTTTAATCCATGCACGTTTAATACTTAGCACACATCTTATTCGACAAGTGTCACGTGTAAGTTATCTGAAAGACCCGGGATATCACATAACGAACCTGCCAGAACCGGGAACTAACCCAACCCGACAAATACTAAAACTAGAACACCGGGAGTATTCCGGGAGATTCCCGGGCAAATGGGTGTGTCCTAAGACAGTTCGGGAGAATTCCCGACGGTGAAAATGGAAACTCAAATTTGGTCAACCTAGACTCCCCAAACACTTAAACTCCTTGATGAAAAGTAAATCATTCTTAAATAACCACGTGTTGGCACTATTGGTATCCCGTACCATTATCCGAACACGTTAAACTACTGACTTTGGCTGGCACGCGAAACGGTGCCCGGAAGCCAAACTGAAAACTAATACTACCCTGATCTCTATCACCATACCAGTGTCCTATAGACTCAATTCGGAGTAAAACTCCTGACCAGATCCAAGTTATAAACATTAGCAACTTAGATACTGATTTGAGTCCATACTTGCATATGTGTGATTAAAGCTGATACAGTTGCGTGATCACTCGTTTGTTGAGACCACTACTCGCACTGTGAGTTTTCACTTCCCCGCTTTTAATTTGTTTTCCTATTTTCTGGGGACTTGCATGTTAAAAACTGTGTTGATTACACCAATGTGGGAGTGAGTTTTCACTTCCCCCACTTTTAGATTATTTTCTGGTTTTATGGGGACTTTCGGACGAGGCCACTCAGATACCTTTGGAAGACATACACGTTGACGATTGACTCCACTTTATGGAGGAACTTGTAGAAAGAGTTGATGGAAGAATTAAACAACTGAGGCACAACAAAATTTCACTGGTTAACGTCCGGTGGAACTATAAACAAGGACCTGAATATACATGTGAACGGAAAGATGAATTCCGTAGAAAATACCCTCACCTCTTCCCTAGCTTGATGAATAAATCCGAGAGCACGTCATGAGCGACATAACATTACTAAGGACCAACGTGAGGAGGGTGGTGTCCTTAGCCTTGAATAACGTGTTAAACGGGTACATGACGTTTAACAGCGCATTAAACACTCGACTGTGATTATTAGACCAACGATAAGGCCCTTTTTTATTGTTAAAGCACGAAACATTTTGATTACGTGCCATAGACTATGACATAAGATTACAAACAAATCGGAGCTCGGGCACGCAAAACGAGACTGTTCCCGATTAGGGAAACGTTTTGTTTTGAGAGCGACGAAAGACAAACCAAACATGTAAGAAATGGTCAATCAAGCTTAAACTAATGTAATACGAGGCTTTTGTGATTAAAATGTGACTGGGTTTGGATTTCGAGACGGTTGTGCATAATTTTTAAAACGAGTCTTTTAACATTAAAAACGCGAAAAACGGAGTCCGTTTCGCAAATCGGGACGAGTGCGGGACCCGAAAACGAACCTAAACGCAACACCGAAGATAAAAATCATCTTTTAACATGTATACCGAAGCACGAGGTGGCACAAGAGGGGTAGGGGTACCCCCCCCCCTTTTATATATTAAAATTATTTTTTTTCTTTTTATTCTCATTTTATCACAAAATTTCCACATGTTTCCCTAAAAATTCTGCCATAACCCTTCTTCAACAGCTGATTTTTATCAAGATCTTCACTAAATCAAGGTGATTTCACAAGTTTCAAGTGATTTTGATTGATATTTCTCTATTAAACGCGATTTATAACCAAAAAAACTCGTTTTAATCCATGAAATTTGGAAGTTTAAACAAGTTTATGGCCTGAATAAGAACACGATGGGAATTCCCTGGTGTTATATGGCAGCCATGATCACAAATCTTTGGGGTTTGATTCCCTAATCAACACCTATTCGATAAAAATCGCATAACTATTCGATTAACCGAAAAACCATGAAACAAAGCTTAATTGATCTAAGTTCTAGCATATTTGGATTGTACTTGATGTGTAGGTACTGAATATAGCTCCTACACCCTTCTGGACTCAAGAAAAACCTGCGGAAACGGAGATTTCGCTAGGTATATCGCCCGAAAACCGAATCTATAATAGGCAAATAATTGTTTTGACTATAACTTGGTCCGTGATACCTGGATTGAGCTGAAACTTGGTGTGGTGACGAGGGTATTGTCCGAAAGGTCCACGTAAAATTTAAGAATATTTGGAATTTTCTATGATTTTTGGTAAATTTTTTACTATGTTATAGAAGAATTTCGGAAAAATTGTCAAAAGAATTCAATAAATCACCAAATCTTACAGAGACACTAAGGAACATATGGGGAATGCTTTGGTAAAATTTGGAGTCGATTGGTAGAGTTGTCATTTGGGTTAAAAATCCGCGTTTTTGGGAGATTTCGGTAACTGGAAACGCACCAAAACGAAATCGTCAAAATCTCAAATTTTTATGAGATCTTCCTAGACATATACGGGATGTTCAGGAATTATTTGGGAATTTGTGGACCACTGATTGTTATTAATGATAATTATGTGGATAAATATGGTTTTATAAATAATTTATTTAAAAACGTAAAATGCCAAAATAAATTCCGAGAAATTTTTCCCATGATCTACAGATTTTTACTGAGTTATATAAAAATTTTCAGATTTTTTATTCAAAGTCTAAATTAAATGGGAATTTATGGGATTAAAAATGGGTGATTTTAAATCAATTTCGACAGTTTACCGTATAACGAACCTGCCGGAACCAGGAACTGACCCAACCCAACAAACACTAAAACTAGAACACCGGGAGTATTCCGGGAGATTCCCGGGCAAATTGGGCACTATGGGTGTGTCCAAAGACTGTTCGAGAGAATTCCCGGCGGTGAAAAGGGATACACAAATTTGGGCAACCTATACTCCCCACACACTTAAACTCCTTGATAAAAAGTTAATCATTCTTAAATAACCACGTGTTGGCACTATTGGTATTCCCGTACCATTATCCAAACATGTTAAACTACTGACTTTGGCTGGCACGTGAAACGGTGCCCGGAAGCCAAACTGAAAAACTAATACTACCCTGACGTCCATCACCATACCAGTGTCCTATAGACTCAATCCGGAGTAAAAATTCCTGACCAGATCCAAGTTTTAACGATTACCAACTTAGATACTGATTTGAGTCCATACTTGCATATGTGTGATTAAAGCTGATCCAGTTGCGTGATCACTCGTTTGTTGAGACCACTACTCGCACTGTGAGTTTTCACTTCCCCACTTTTAATTTGTTTCCTGTTTTATGGGGACTTGCATGTTAAAAACTGTGTTGATTACACCAATGTGGGAGTGAGTTTTTACTTCCCCCACTTTTAAATTATTTTCTGGTTTTCTGGGGACTTTCGGACGAGGCCACTCAGATACCTTTGGAAGACATACACGTTGACGATAGACTCCACTTTATGGAGGAACGTGTAGAAATAGTTGATGGCAGAATTAAACAACTGAGGCATAACAAAATTTCACTAGTTAAAGTCCGGTGGAACTCTAAACAAGGACCTGGATATACTTGGGAACGGAAAGATGAATTCCATAGAAAATTCCCTCACCTCTTCCCTAGCTTGATGAAGAAAATTTCGGGGACGAAATTTCTTAACCAGGGGAGACTGTGATACCCATGACGAAACAAGGTGCACCTTAATTGGTCCTAAAAGTTAAGTGTGATTAACACTATGATTGCGCGTGAACCTTGCAAAATTTCACGAATTGTGTGCTATATTAAATGATGTCTGTTAAATCCCGGAGCAATCCGAGAGCACGTCATGAGCGACATAACATTACTAAGGACCAACGTGATGAGGTTTGTGTCCTTATCCTTGAATAACGTGTTAAACGGGGACATGACGTTTAACAGCGCATTAAACACTCGACTGTGATTATTAGACCAACGATAAGGCCCTTTTTTATTCTGAAAGCACGAAAGATTTTGATTACGTGCCACAGACTATGACATAAGATTAGAAACAAATCGGAGCTTGGGCACGCAAAACGAGACGTTTCCGATTAGGGAAACGTTTGTTTTGAGAGCGACGAAAGACAAACCAAACATGCAAGGAATCGTCAGTCAAGCTTAAACTAATGTAATATGAGGATTTTATGATTAAAACGTAACTGTGTTCGGATTTCGAGACGGTTGTGCATAATTTATAAAACAAGTCTTTTGACATTAAAAACGCGAAAAACGGAGTCCGTTTCGCAAATCGGGGATGCGTGCGGGACCCAAAAACGAACCTAAATGCAACACTAAAGATAAATATCATCTTTTAACACGTATACCGAAGCACGAGGTGGCACAAGAGGGGTAGGGGCCCCCCTCTTTTTATATATTAAAATTATTTTTTTTTTGTTTTTATTCTCATTTTATCACAAAATTTCCACATGTTTCCCTAAAAATTCTGCCATAACCCTTCTTGAACAGGTGATTTTCATCAAGATCTTCACTAAATCAAGGTGATTTCACAAGTTTCAAGTGATTTTGATTGATATTTCTCGATTAAATGCGATTTATAACCAAAGAACTCGTTTTAATCCATGAAATTTGGAAGTTTAAACAAGTTTATGGCTGAATAAGAACACGTTGGGAATTCTCTGGTGTTATATGGCAGCCATGATCTCAAATCTTTGGGGTCTGATTCCCTAATCAACACCTATTCGAAAAAAATCGCATAACTATTCGATTAACCGAAAAACCATGAAACAAAGCTTAATTGATCTAAGTTCTAGCATATTTGGATTGTACTTGATGTGTACGTACTGAATATAGCTCCTACACCCTTCTGGACTCAAGAAAAACCTGCGGAAACAGAGATTTCGCTAGGTATATCGCCCGAACACCGAATCTGGAATAGGCAGATTATTGTTTTGACTATAAGTTGGTCCGTGATACTTGGATTGAGCTGAAACTTGGTGTGGTGATGTAGGGTATTGTCAGGAAGTTCCACGTAAAATTTAAGAATTTTGTAAATTTTTGACTATGTTATCGAAGAATTTCGAAAAAAGTATCAAAAGAATTCAATAGTTCACCAAATCTTACAGAGACACTAAGGAACATATGGGGAATGCTTTGGGAAAATTCGGAATCCATTGGTTGAGTTTTTATGGGTTAAAAATCCGCGTTTTTGCAAGATTTCGGTAGCCGGAAACGCACCGATACGAAATCGTCAAAATCTCAAATTTTTATGAGATCTTCCTGGACATGTATGTGATGTTCATGAATTATTAGGGAATTTTTGGACCACTGATTGTTAATAATTGTAATTATGTGGATAAATATGGTTTTATAAATAATTTATTTAAAAAAGTAAGATGCCAAAATAAATTCCCATAAATTTTTCCCAAAATCTACAGATTTTTACTGAGTTATATAAAAATTTACAGATTTTTATTCAAATTATAAATTAAATGGGAATTTATGGGATTAAAAATGGGTGATTTTAAATCAATTTCGGCAGTTTATCGTATAACGAACCTGCCAGAACTGGAAACTAGCCCAACCCGACAAATACTAAAACTAGAACACCGGAAGTATTCTGGGAGATTCCCGGGCAAATTGGGCACTATGGGTGTGTCCTAAGACAGTTCGGGAGAATTCTCGACGATGAAAATGGAAACTCAAATTTGGGCAACCTAGACTCCCCAAACACTTAAAACTCCTTGATGAAAAGTTAATCATTCTTAAATAACCACGTGTTGGCACTATTGGTATCCCGTACCATTATCCGAATACGTTAAACTACTGACTTTGGCTGGCACGCGAAACGGTGCCCGGAAGCCAAACTGAAAACTAATACTACCCTGACGTCCATCACCATACCAATGTCCTATAGACTCAATCCGGAGTAAAAACTCCTGACCAGATCCAAGTTATAACCATTACCAACTTAGATACTTATTTGAGTCCATACTTGCATATGTGTGATTAAAGCTGATCCAGTTGCGTGATCACTTGTTTGTTGAGACCACTACTCGCACTGTGAGTTTTCACTTCCCCGCTTTTAATTTGTTTTCCTGTTTTATGGGACTTGCATGTTAAAAACTGTGCTAATTACACCAATGTGGGAGTGAGTTTTCACTTCCCCCACTTTTAAATTATTTTCTGGTTTTCTAGGGACTTTCGGACGAGGCCACTCAGATACCTTTGGAAGACATACACGTTGACGATAGACTCCACTTTATGGAGGAACGTGTAGAAATAGTTGATGGCAGAATTAAACAACTGAGGCACAACAAAATTTCACTGGTAAAGTCCGGTGGAACTCTAAACAAGGACCTGAATATACCTGGGAACGGAAAGATGAATTCCGTAGAAAATACCCTCACCTCTTCCCTAGCTTGATGAAGTAAATTTCGGGGACGAAATTTCTTAACCAGGGGAGACTGTGATACCCATGACGAAACAAGGTGCACCTTTATTGGTCCTAAAAGTTAAGTGTGATTAACGCTATGATTGCGCGTGAACCTTGCAAAATTTCATGAATTGTGTGCTATATTAAATGATGTTTGTTAAGTCCCGGAGCAATCCGAGAGCACGTCATGAGCGACATAACATTACTAAGGACAAACGTGAGGAGGTTGGTGTCCTTATCCTTGAATAACGTGTTAAACGGGGACATGACGTTTAACAGCGCATTAAACACTCGACTGTGATTAGTAGACCAACGATAAGGCCCTTTTTTTATTCTGAAAGCACGAAACATTTTGATTACGTGCCATAGACTATGACATAAGATTAGAAACAAATCGGAGCTCGGACACGCAAAACTAGACGGTTCCCGATTAGGGAAACATTTTGTTTTGAGAGCGACGAAAGACAAACCAAACATGCAAGGAATGGTCAATCAAACTCAAACTAATGTAATACGAGGCTTTTATGATTAAAACGTAACTAGGTCGGATTTCGAGACGGTTGTGCATAATTTTTAAAACGAGTCTTTTGACACCAAATTGGGAGTGTGTTTCACTTCCCCGCTGCTGAACTGTTTTACTGTCCTCTAGAATGATTTGCATATTACAAACTGGGTTAATTGCACCAACTTTTGATAATCAAAATTATCTAACACACAAACTACCTCCCCTATTCAAGTGATTAACGTAAGCCTTATGGGGCAGTGGATAGTACTATTGGTCTGACAAACCCAGTTGCTTTGGACCCGTGAGGCCGGTAACAAGGCAACTGCACGCGTACTAAACTTGGTTATGTTGTTAAGCATAACTACATTCGGGCGTTGGACTGCACGTGACGCAGCCGAGGGGCTGACGTGTCGAATGAGATATGTCCCAATGTGCTGACGTGTCGAGTGAGATACGGCACGAGGTGCTGAAGTGTCGAAGGAGACACGACACAAAAGTCCAGGTTTCACTTGTGTCCTTGTGTAATTCCATCTATGACTATGACTATGACCGGTGCAATTGAACTTGTTAATACATATGGTTCCACAATAACTATACCAGTGGAACTCACGTAGCATTTAGCTGACCCTTTTCAAAACTAACATGCATTTCAGGTAAAGCAAAGCAAGGGTAAGGAATGTGTGTGTGGATGGCTTGGGTAGTAAACTGTAGCAGAATAAGAGCTGTAGTAGCTCGTAGTCCGTACTTGACTTGTGGTGTGTAATATGATACTATTTATATGTTGTAACTGAGGTTCTCTCTTTATATGATGTCATATTTTAAACTATGGTGAATTACCATGTGTCTGCCGCACCCTACATTTGTCTTCCACTGCGAGTCGGGGTGTGACAACTTTAAACCCAATAACTCGCTTATAAATTGTCAACTTGTATGACTCATTTAAAAATATGGGCTAAACGGGCGAATTTATATGGGTCGAGTTAGGGTTGAAATCTTTGACCCCGAATAATAATATGGGTCGGGTTCGAGTTGAACATTTCAACCCACCAACTCGCAACCCGTTAACCTGCCAAGCCATCAACCCGACACGATTGACACCCCTAACACAGACCATAAGAGCCTTCAACGCATATTTAATCAGAAGGATTTAAATATGAGACAACGTCGATGGATGGAAACCTTGAATGATTACGAATGCGAGATTTGTTACCATCCTGGCAAGGCTAATGTTGTAATTGGACCTTAAGTCGAAAGGAAAAAATCAAGCCAATAATTAATGCAAAATGAATTGAGCTACGGACCAGCTTGAATGAAAAGTTGTTAGATGCTCAAAAGCAAGCCTTATTGGAGGCATGTGCTAAACGGATCGGGTTAGCGGGCTGATGGGTTCAACCCGACCTGAACCCAAAAAATTTACATGAACCCGAACCCGAAAATTCGGTCAAATAAATGAACCCGAACACGACACTAATATTCACGGGTTGACCCGAACATGACCTATTTGACCCGATTTTTTAAGTTTTCATAAATTTATTCTAAAACTAAAATGAAAAACAAAAAATATAACATCGAGCATTTTAATTTCTCCCAAAACACATCCTCCAGCAAAGTATAATCAAGTGAACTAAAAAATTAATACAAATTTAAAAAAAATGACAAGAAAACCACAAATAAGACACAGCACTTCAAAACGTCTTAGGTCTCCAATTTCTTCACATCCCAACATCCTAGTCATCATTTAGCACACTTTTGCAAGTGTCTTTTGAGAGTGCTAATACCAATTTTGCTTGACGCTTTGAATTTCATTGTAGGACTGTGATCCGGATCTGTTCAGGCCCTAATTTGGCAACCTAACGTAAATGTGAAGAATCCGTTTGCATAGGCGGCATTGTAGACAAGTTTGTTTCTATTTAAACAATGTTTCATTGATTATCAAACTTTACAGTTCCTGGATACAGCCCGACAGAGCTTCGCCGTCCAGATTGAAAAAGTTACTGACATTCATAATGAGCACACACTTATTTATAGGCACACAGACTTCGCACAAGGGCTAACACTTCGTACGAAGTGTCACTTCGTGCGAAGTGTCGTTTCAACATAACAAAATACAACTTTATCATCCTAAATACAAAATCTATGTTATACGATGACGTAGGCGATAAACATACGCATCAACAGTCTCCCCCTTAGCTGTTGCCGCAGTCATCAATCTACAATTAAACTCAAGAGTCTTTAATATTTTCTGATCTTTATTTCTTGAATAACTTTAATCATCCATGATCTTCATATCTTTTTCAATCCAGTTCTCTTTTCTTAAGCTTGTCTTGATAAAACTTGAATTAACATGCGCCCCCTTTCTTTGAGCTTTCTGTTATCTTCAATCACCATGTTTATCCAGCTCCCCTTTAAAATCTACTTCCAGTTTCAAAGTACCTAAAACATTCAAATGAACATTTCAGTTTTAAACTTTGAAATTTCTAAATCTAAACATTTCAAATTTTAATCTTCTCGTCAGTTATAATACAATCTCAGTTAATCAAGTCCAAATTAATGACCTTGAATATCTGATTTTGACACTAAATTGATGCATTTATTCAAATGTAAGTTTCAAATTAATGAACTTTTAAACTTTTCAGAACAATTTCAATCATTTTTTTTTTAAATTTTGTTCAGCAACTCTTGACTTTGAAAATCTGCTTTTCACCATCAGTGGTCTACACTAAAAAAATATTTTTTTTTGTTTTTAAGAAATGAATATCAAACTCTAACTATGTACAAACATGTTTACAGAGATATTTTTACGAGTTCGTGTTCGAGGATCATATCAGTTTCTTGAGACAAATCACCAGTACCATTTACCTTTTAAGATTTTAAATTTTAAACAAATTTACCTAGATTGTTAGTATATTTGTCCACTTTAAACTTCAACACATTCCCCAATTGTTCCAAGATACGTTAGGGTAGCATTAAAAACTTGACTTAATTGTGTTTCCCACCTCATAATATATACTCCCGTATCAAGATTCCCTAGATTTCATCTTACAGATGAGTATAACTTAACTGATATCTGTATCTAGGTTATGCGAGACCTTGAGAGCTCAGGCTAGTACCACCATACAGACAAAGAGAAGAAGGCTCGACTTAAAGGTATTGTTCCAAAATGGAATCTTTTATTCTGCAATTGTTGATCTTTCGATACTTACAATATGCTGCAATTTTGGGGTATTTATGCAAAAGTATTATACAAGTTTTAGGCCATTGCTTACGCAAAACAAGAAGAACTTTTATAATACCCCAGATATCAATTATCTATAAAGACCTAGTATCTTAGAATCAGGCAATCTCTCAAATGAAATTTCGGAGTACCAAGTCCGTATATCTGAGAAATGTTAAACCACAAATTAAGAAGTTGTAAACTTAGGTTTATATCGCGGAAACAATCTACTAAACGTGCAAAGCTTACTAACATATCCACATTAAGACTTGTTTAAACCTTTAAACTTTACAATTCTTTAGCATACAATGATAGTCCACTGATGTACTATCATTTCCTCTTTTTCACAAAACTCTTTTTTGTCTTTTTTAATGTTTTTGTACTTTTTGCATTCAATATGTTTTTAAATTTTCTGAAAATTTTTTCTCCCCCTAAAATTTAGAAACATTTTTTTTTTGTATTTTTGATTTAAAGAAAAACATTGACAAACCAATCAAAATCACTTCAATTCGCCATCCATTATTGCTTCACAATTTTTCTTTCAAGCCCTCTCCCCCTCATGATGACAAAAATTTTGACACTTTTGAGTTGATGAAACATTTATTTTCATGAGTTTTGATAGTCCACTGGTGTACTATCCATTTCCTCTTTTTCACAAAACTCGTTTTTATCTTTTTTAATGTTTTTGTACTTTTTGCATTCCATATGTTTTTGGATTTTCTGAAAATTTTTTCTCCCCCTAAATTTCAAAAATATTTTTTTGTATTTTTGATTTAAAGAAAAACATTGACCAACTGATGAAAATCACTTCAATTCGCCATCCATTATTATTTCACAAGTTTTCTTTAAAGCCCTCTCCCCCTCATGATGACAAAAACTTTGACACTTTTGAGTGTATGAAACATTTATTTTCATGAGTTTTGATAGTCCACTGGTATACTATTATTTCCTCTTTTTCACAAAACTCGTTTTTGTCTCTTTTAATGTTTTTGAACTTTTTGCATTCGATATGTTTTTTGGATTTTCTGAAAATTTTTTCTTCCCCTAAAATTCAAAAACATTTTTTTGTAATTTTGATTTAAAGAAAAACATTGACCAACCGATGAAAATCACTTCAATTCGCCATCCATTATTACTTCAATTCCCCTCAGAGGGAGCTACTTGGCTCCTACAATGGTTCGAAAGTATCGGAAGCACTTTTCGTTATGTACAGTGTCCTAATGAAGGCAAGGTAGAGTTTGCTTCGAGTGTCTTTCAAAATAGAGCGCTTACATGGTGGACTGGTGTGAAAAGAGACAGGGGTGCTGTCATACCCCAACTTGCAGCGGAAGAAAAATATACGGGATGCAACAGACACCTCTCGTACAAGCACATTGTTTATAAAGACACTACATTTTATTACTTACAAAATGCTGATTACATACTACATGTATGTTACAACTGCATGTTCCCATGAACCACATAAGTCTTCTAAGCCACATGCGTCTATATCAGGGTTCGCCTACAAACATGTCTTGAACAACATACACGGATCACACCAGTCTCAAGTTACCTGAAATGCATGTTAGTTTTAAAAAAGTTCAGCTAAACGCTGTGTGAGTTCCATGGGTTTAGTCGTTGTGTAACAACATGTGTTAACCAGTTTAATTGCACTAGTTACAGTCACAGTCACTGTCACGGTCATAGTAAAGTCATGGTCATGGTCACTCCGTGCCAGACACATCATCGCACCGGGCCGTGTCACCACAGACACTTCCCATCGGGCCATGTCAAGACAGGCACGTCATCCCGGCAACAAAGTCATGTTTCCCTGCAGTTATGCTTAGTTAACATAACCGAATTTAGGACGCGTGCAGTTGCATAGTCACCGACACACAGTGTCACCTAGACACTGCCTGGAGCAACTGGGTTAGTCAAACAAATAGTACTATCCACCGCCCATGGCTTACGTCAATCACTTGTAGGGGAAAGTAGGTCATGTGTTAGACAATTCAAATCATCACAAGTTGGTGCAATTAACACAGTTTTGTAACATGCAAATCACCTCAGAAAACAGTAGCACAGTTTAAAAGTGGTGGAGTGAAACACACTCCCAATTTGGTGTAATCACACAGTTTTAACATGCAAGTCCCCAGAAAACAGTAAAAACAGTTTAAAAGCAGGGAAGTGAAACTCACTCCCAAGTTGGTGTAGTCAACACAGTTTTTAATATGTAAGTCCCCAGAAAACAGTAAAACAGTTTAAAAGTAGGAAAGTGAGAAATCACTCCCAAGTTGGTGTAGTCAACACAGTTTTTAACATGCAAGTCCCTAGAAAACAGTAAAACAGTTTAAAAGTGGGGAAGTGATAACTCACTCGCAAGTTGGTATAGTCAACACAATTTTTAACATGCAAGTCCCCAGAAAACAGTAAAACAGTTTAAAAGTGGGGAAGTGAGAACTCACAGTACGAGTAGTGATCTCAACGCAAGAGTGATCAAGCAACTGGATTCAATTTAATAATACCCATGCAAGTATGGACTCAGATCAGTATCTAAGTTGGTAATGGTTATAACTTGGATCGGGTCAGGAGTTTTCACTCCGGATTGAGTCTATAGGACACTGGTATAGTGATGGACATCAGGGTAGTAGTAGTTTTCAGTTTGGCTTCCGGGCACCGATTCTCGTGTCAGCCAAAGTTAGTAGTTTAACATGTTCGGATAATGGTATGGGAATGCCAGTAGTGCCAACACGTGGTTATTCAAAGACGATTAACTTTCCATTAAGGGAGTCTGAGTGTTCGGGGGGTCTAAGTTGCCCAAATTTGAGTTTCCATTTTCACCGTCGGGAATTCTCCTGGATTGCCTTAGAGCACACCCATAGTGCCCAATTTGCCTGGGAATCTCCCGGAATACTCCCAGTGTTCCAACTATATTATTTTTCGGGTTGGGTCAGTTCCTAGTTCCGGCAGGTTCGTTACACGGTAAACTGCCGAAAATGATTTAAATAACTAATTTTTAATCCAAATAAAATCGCATTTAATCTAGAAGTGAACTAAAAACTATAAAAATTTATATAACTCAGTAAAAATCAGTAGATCATGAGATAAATTTATGGGAATTTATTTTGATACTTTTCTTATTTAAATAAATTATTTATAAACCCATTTTTAACCACATACTTAACATAAAATACTTTCAGAAGTTCAAAAATTCCGAAAAAGTTCCTGACATTTATGCATGTCCAGGAACATCTCCACAAATTTTGAGAATTTTCCGATTTCATTTCGGTGCGTTTCCGGCTACCGAAAACTCGCAAAAACGGGGATTTTTAACCCAAATCAAAACTCAACCAATGGACTCCGAATTTTCCAAGAACAATACCCATATGTTCCTTTCAGTAAGACAGTTTAAAATTCACCAAATTATTTAGGAAATTTCAACAATTCTAAAATTTTACGTGGACATTCCTGCCAATACCCTACATCGCCATACCAAATTTCAGCTTAATCCAAGCTACACGGACCAAGTTATAGACAAAACAATTTTCTTCCTAGCCTAGATTCAGTTTTCGGGTGATATACCTAGCGATTCTTCCGTTTCCAAGCGTTTATCTTGATCCCAGAAGTTTGTGAAGGCTATATTCAGTACCTACACACCAAGTACAACCCGAATATGCTAGAACTTAGATCAATCAAGCTTTATTTCATTGTTTTTCGGTTAATCGAATAGTTAAGCGATTTTTGTCGAATAAGAGTTGATTAGGGTATCAAAGCCCATTGATTGGCAACCATGGCACAAATCTAAGTTATTCCTGGAACTCGGAATCTTAAATAAGGCTACCGATAAACTAATAATCAACGTCAAAGGTCTAATGCGCTGTTAAACGGCAAGTCTCCGTTTAACACGTTGTTCAAGGCTAAGGATGCCAACCTTGCATCGTTGGTCCTTAGTAGTGTCATGTCAACCATGACATGCTCTCGGATTCATCCGAGACATTACAAATATCGCTAGGCATAGCACACAAGTCATGTGTGTTTACTACTACTTATTCCCAGAGTCATCAGTTCATTCACGACTTTGTCTTGTCATGTAGGTGATGCATAATGTCACTGTAATGTTTTTATTACTTACTATGCATATACTCCCGTCATAGTCGGTGTATCATTTTCCAGAATTCGTATCATCACACATAATTATAATAATATCACGATATACATACCACGTCCTGTTACCACGGACTTGTACTAATCAAAGTTTACCGGGATTTTTCACGATTGTCACAGTCTCCCCTGGTTAAAAGAATTTTGTCCTCGAAATTCCGTTTAGTAATTCGTTGAAAGGTTCAATATTTATGGTCGTGTCAGTCATCTGACAGACAAGTATGTTTTCGCTTTTCGTTTAGTATCATCCTTGTACGGAGATGATAATTGTGCTACATAGTAGTAGTGTAATTTGTCCATCCACAATTCCTACGTATTGTTAAGAGTAACATCTGCCATCACTTCCAACCTGGAAGTGAGAGTGTTGTTGGACTCACAGTAGGATATGAGTTTCGTATTCAGCTTATAGCTGACTACAATTATTACGTTTTCTTTGCATTCATTTTCCTCACCATTCATACACCATAAGTTTCAATTACGATTTCGTTTAATAGTTCTTACACATCTCCTATAGAGGAGGGGTATGGATACCCTTCCAGGGTTTGTTGCACATGTAATAATTAGCACCATGCTCCGCATGGTTGTGATAATGGAATAAATTTGGTCTTACCGAGTGGTGCACGCCAATCTTCCCGTGTTGTCGTGTACTTGAGTATCTTCGGCTAATACTAACCGACTACGAGAGTCCCTACTCTATGGTAGAGAAAGGCTTTTACGAGTCTATGGTTGCCATAAGGCAAGCATGTACACTAGTAACAACGAATCTGCACCCTCACATCAACGGGCGCCCGAACTACTCACCAGTAGTCTAATCACGTCGCAAGGATATGGAATTTCTATAGTAATAATTCCAGTTTGCATTATGTTTTGGGAGCTTAGCTCCAGCTGTTGTACAACTATCTGTGTCTTTTCCCAAAGGAAACAACTTAGTAACTTTGATGATATCGATGTGATTCTCCGAGAGATATCGTATAGAATTCCCATATACCGGGAATGATAGGGTGTGCGCCCAATGCGGTTTTAATTCCAGTAGCACCACATCTAGAATGTTACTATATCACGTGGAATTTCTTAAGGTGTAATGAGTGTCTAACGATCACAAGTATCACTATGACGCCCCTACACATGGGATCGGCATTGATCGTAGACGTACGGGTAATTTGGTAAAAGATGACTAAGTAACGAGTCATCGAATCAAGGTTCCCCATTGATGGACTACCCTTCGCAGGGTAGGAACATAGCCGTGCTCGACTATCATTTCATAAGGATGTCGTTAATGGGGACAAGAGAAGTTATCATTTCCCATGATGTTCTTGAAAGATTATCTAATGCATAGGCGAATATAACCCATACTAGTCACAAGGTGGTTAATTACCACTTGACCGTCTCGGTCTCGTGGTTTTCGAGTCCAATTTGGACTTGGTAAGTTCTGAACTGTATATCAGTATAAAAAGATATAATGCCTTCCCCTCTTGGCACCTCCGCCATTTGAATCACCGATTAAAAGTAAGGGTTTCATCGTGTTCGTTCATGCCAAACCATCTTGGTTTAGATTGGGAAAGTCGTGTGGTTTTACGAAACCATGGGCTGAAGCCCGAATTGATAGTCACCCTACTCCGATAGGGACAATTGCCCACTAATTCTGATTTTTCCCGTTAGTCTCATATTCGTAATAATGTAAACAAGAAATGAAGACCCGGCCCCCGGGTTGGTCGAGACTAGGCTTGCTGAGTTTCTCGACCTCTTGGTCGTAGGATTCGTCAGTTCTGTTTCCCAATAGGGCACGGGAGGAATACGTGCTGCTGGGAAATGTAATAACATAGATCCACAATCGCTCGGCAATCTCTTGAAATAACAAAAGCAGTTTCAAGGAGGCTAAATGAAAAGCGTAATCAATCGAGGTAAGCCTAGCACTCTGACGACTAGGATACGCATTGAGGTTATAAATACCATTTCACATCCGGTCGGTGCATCCAACCAAGCACCGATCTACACTTTGGTCATTTAGTTTGACTTATTATTGCACCTGGAGTCATTTACAATTTGTAACGTGTGTTAAGTAACTCTCCAAATTTGAAGAGTAGTCACTGTCGTGTCAAAGTCTTATTCTTCCTTTAAGTATATATGACGTGCTTACTAATGGATTTTCCCTCTGATGGACATGATATCCGAGGAACGTATTCGGAAGATTCAATAGTCCCTTCATCTGGAATGGTCGGGACTACCAGATTTACGGGTTAGCTTTCCCCCAGGTGGGTTCAGCGCACAAAAGACACCAATTGTAATATACGGACAACTCGTGACTATTCCTATTCCAAAGAAAGTTTGGTTTTGACTGTGTTCCTTCATACATAGTAGTTCATGCTTTTCCTAGTATGGCGTATATACGTCACTCCAGTGACATGCTTTGACCGTACATTTAAGCACATGCCCATTTTGGGTTAAGTCTAAGTGCATTTTTAATAGTTGCATAATGTCGGATATTATTACATTCACAATAATGACGTTGGTTATACAGGTTGTGGATTCATGCGTGCGACGAATTTGTGTGATATGATACGATTGAAAATGTGGCATTAATGCATGTATACATATATTTTGTTTATAGTAGAATGGTCCCGAAACGCTCACCACAAATGACCGAGGCAGAAATCGAGTAAATGATAGCGCACAACTTCCGTTAATCATCACCACAATCGTGAATTTCACTCGTGGTACGAATACACATGTACATATATGTGTGTATATATATATATACAGTGTTATACTGAAGATTTCTCCCGTTCTTATTCCCTTAAGTAACACAAGAATTTCGTCACTCGAAAATAACAAAGAATCGGGTTGCTCGGTAACATTGTATCTAACAAATACTCATTTAAATCAATCAAACTGAAAATCAATTGAAGGTACCAACTAGTTGAACGAAGACGAGGGGTGTTTCAACAATATTTCCCTTATCTGGAGAATTTAGTCCTCGTATACTCATGAGGACTAGCAATGCCGTCTACCGAATAACTTTAGGTTACTCACAAGAGTAGGGTATCGTTCACTTTGTATCCCTTCGGTGGATGAAAATCAGTGTATCCCAAGTATCATCTTCCTACACATGTAGGAGACCGTTTTCAACTAACACCTTTACAAAGGTCCAAAGGGAATTTCGATAATTCCATAGGAATTGTGAACAACCTCGCGTATAAATATATGGACTCCTCCAATGTTTCCAGGAAGAGGAGAAGATATATGGTGTTCCCCATGTAGAGTTGGGGAGTCAATACGTTCTATAGACATACAAGTATCTGAGTTAGTCCCTACCAGGACCACTCGTACGGTCGTAGTAATTATTGTGTCATGAAAAGCCTTAATCGAAAGAAATCAAAGAACCATGTATCCCCTTATGCGATTTCTAGCATGAATGCCCGCTCTCATACGGGTGATATAGATCCAAGACCTATGGTCTCGGGGTTACCAAAAGAATTCAGGTCAGGACCCCGTGTAGTCTAGAGTTTTGAGATGTAAATATGAGTTGTCGTAGGTTAATCATCGTATTACAGTACTTGAATATTACTCGAAGGCGATCTCGTCTTGTATTATAACATATTTTCACTAAGTTATGCGAGGCTGAAAACAAGGGATCGTTTGATATATAAAAATTCATACGATTCTTTTAAATACTGTCCTTCGGATTTGATACATATATATATATATATATATATATATATATATATATAATAATCATTCGGCAGAAAATTCACTTTGTGTCATTTGTTTATTAAATACTCATTAAGAGGTAGGTTCGTTACGACCCTTCGTATCGTTCCTTTATTATTATTTCGAGTTACGGGGGATTTATCTTGTATGGGTTTGAACTAAATCATTAGGGCATATCAAATTAGTAATTTATATATACTAGACCATAACACTTTCCAATAGTGTTAGTAAGAAGAATTGAAGTGATTTGAAGCAATGAATCAGATTACTTCATGATTATAGTTTTCCGACTTTGCACCGGTGTTATGTCATCCTCAACCGAAATTTACCAAATTGACACTTGGATTAGACCGCGGTTAATGTTGTATATTTATGATTACATGTATACATAGGGGTGTCATGTTAATATGAAGTATAAATGGTTACGAGGAATATCGGCAAAATTGTTCTCGCCTCCCCAAGTCTTATCACCATCAGATCTGCATCCACACAATTCCTCACCAGCTTTGATTGCATCAAATAAGTTTCTCCACTTATGTGTTACCCCTAAATCCCCTTAGGTTATCAACACGGATGTTAATTTTGCGTCCTTATTAAGAATTAGTGATTGCATCATTAGCGGGCGACAACTAATAACGGAAATATATGCTTCACCGAGTAATTTCATAGACCCAACGGTCGGTGTCACGAGTATAGATTGTTCGCCGTATCATAATGATTCTGAATATATGACTATACGTTCTAGCAAATCCCGCCAAAAGAAATAACATACGCCGAATTGTCTTATCAAAGACAGAAACATTGATACTTATCGCGAATCGATCATTGGGTCATCGATGTGGGTAAGCTATCACCGGCTATAACCAAATAGTTCAGTACGGAGTACTACTGAAGTGTAGTATCCCTAGAAATCGTGTCACGAGTTTAAGAAGAAAAGGATTTCCCAGGATTAATCCAGTGGTCGTTTATATGTCGACCTAAACTACTTTTCATGTAAAATTACTATAACCATGTATAGACATCGTGGTTACGACCACTGTGGCGTCATCTATCGCATCAAACAGGGTCGCTATCTCAATACTGCATTGCCAAAAACATAACCAAACAAATCGCATCATGAAGCACGTCTGCCTTGAGTAATGGTACCTTGATCATGTAGCCGGGTGTTTATATATAGGAAGTACCGCAGCGTATCCACCACACCCATATACCTGATTAATATTCCATTCTCCACGATATTCGGGCCTCATACTAGTTTCTACAAATAACCAACTGAAATTCGAAACAATCAACACTCGTAAAAGAACACAATGTAACTGATGGTCACACAAAACAAGGTTCCACAATGCAAGTATTTCAAAGGAATCCATACCATCACAGACTTTATATCCCAAGGAATCAAATGACAACATGAAGGGTAACTTATTCACGCACCCCATGCCATCTCCATGACCCGAAGATCGTCATATTCAGATATACCCTATACCGAAACATGTGCTAAGGAATACTGCTAAGTATTATGGTATCGCACGGCGTAAAAGCTAAAGCCAATTGCAAGCCAAAGAGGAATCCAGCGGACAATCAAATGAATCGCGGATTCAAGGACGAAAAAAGTTTCGTAAGATGTTCGAACTCTGCGATTGTATAACAATCGAATGTGAAGCAACGAGAAGCGGAATAAGGATTCGTATACATCCTTCCATCTTATCAGAACGACCCACACGTTCTTTATGTATCTATGTTCACTTTAAAATACCATTCTGGTATGCAATCGTTGCTATAATAATTATAAGGATAGGGTTGGTGAGATCGTATTGCACTAAAGGCTGGGGGTCTCACATCATAAAGTATAAGTAACCACTGTAAAAGTGGTATGAATCCAACTCTAGTGTATATTAAACAGGTGGTAAGTAGGAATGTGGAATGGATTGTAATACCAGTTTTCTGCCTATCCCAAAGGCATATGTAGTAACGCATTATCCACCACTCCCAATTCATGTATCAATTTTCGCACAACATTCACACACTATCACTCTAGCACACGTATGTATCATTCCACGTATTTAAGTGTGTTTATTACCGCGGCTTTCCCAACACTGCCTCGTATGAGCAAGTCTGTTATTACGTTCCGGGCCATAATAACCAACTTGCCTCACAAGGCCATCCTGGTACTTGCAAATAGGATACTTTACAGTGTTCACTAAGCGTCTTTAGTTAAGGTTAATTTTTCCAACGATGTCCACTAAATTCCGAGCCGGTAGTTATAGTCTAGGTTTCCCTAAAGGCACCTAATTCTCTATAACCAATGGCTCTGATACCATCTTCTCTCACACCCCAACTTGCAACGGAAGAAAAATATACGGGATGCAACAGACACCTCTGGTACAAGCACATTGTTTATAAAGACACTACATTTTATTACTTACAAAATGTTGATTACATACTACATATATGTCACAACTGCATGTTCCCATGAACCACATAGGTCTTCTAAGCCACATGCGTCTATATCAGGGTTCGCCTACAAACATGTATTGAACAACATACACGGATCACACCAGTATCAAGTTACCTGAAATGCATGTTAGTTTTAAAAAAGGTCAGCTAAACGCTGTGTGAGTTCCATGGGTTTAGTCGTTGTGTAACAACATGTTTTAACCAGTTTAATTGCACTAGTTACAGTCACAGTCACGGTCATAGTCACAATCATGGTCATGGTCATTCCGTGTCAGACACATCATCGCACCGGGCCGTGTCACCACAGACACTTCCCACCGGGCCATGTCAAGATAGGCACGTCATCCCGGCAACTAAGTCATGTTTCCCTGCAGTTATGCTTAGTTAACATAACCGAATTTAGGACGCGTGCAGTTGCATAGTCACCGACACACAGTGTCACCTAGACACTGCCTGGAGCAATTGGGTTAGTCAAACCAATAGTACTATCCACTGCCCATGGCTTACGTCAATCATTTGTAGGGGGAAGTAGGTCGTGTGTTAGACAATTCAAATCATCACAAGTTGGTGCAATTAACACAGTTTTGTAACATGCAAATCACCTCAGAAAACAGTAACACAGTTTAAAAGTGGTGGAGTGAAACACACTCCCAATTTGGTGTAATTACATAGTTTTAACATGTAAGTCCCCAGAAAACAGTAAAAACAGTTTAAAAGCGGGGAAGTGAAACTCACTCCCAAGTTGGTGTAGTCAACACAGTTTTTTAACATGTAAGTCCCCAGAAAACAGTAAAACAGTTTAAAAGTGGGGAAGTGAGAACTCACTCCCAAGTTGGTATAGTCAACACAATTTTTAACATGCAAGTCCCCAGAAAACAGTAAAACAGTTTAAAAGTGGGGAAGTGAGAACTCACAGTACGAGTAGTGATCTCAACGCAAGAGTGATCAAGCAACTGGATTCAATTTAATAATACCCATGCAAGTATGGACTCAGATCAGTATCTAAGTTGGTAATGGTTATAACTTGGATCGGGTCAGGAGTTTTCACTCCAGATTGAGTCTATAGGACACTGGTATGGTGATGGACATCAGGGTAGTAGTAGTTTTCAGTTTGGCTTTCGGGCACCGATTCACGTGCCAGCCAAAGTCAGTAGTTGAACGTGTTTGGATAATGGTACGGGAATGCCAGTAGTGCCAACACGTGGTTATTCAAAAACGATTAACTTTCCATTAAGGGAGTTTGAGTGTTCGAGCGGTCTAAGTTGCCCAAATTTGAGTTTCCATTTTCACCATCGGGAATTCTCCCGGATTGTCTTAGAGCACACCCCTAGTGCCCAATTTGCCCGGGAATCTTCCGGAATACTCCCAGTGTTCCAACTATAGTATTTTTCAGGTTGGATCAGTTCCCAGTTCCGGCAGGTTCGTTACACGGTAAACTGCCGAAAATGATTTAAATAACTTATTTTTAATTCAAATAAATTCGCATTTAATCTAGAATTGGACTAAAAATCTATAAAAAAATATATAACTTGGAAAAATCAGTAGATCATGAGATAAATTTCTGAGAATTTATTTTGGTAATTTTTTTATTTAAATAAATTATTTATAAACCCATTTTTAACCACATACTTAACATAAAATACTTTCAAAGTTCAAAAATTCCTAAAAAATTCTTGAACCTTTTATACATGTCCAGGAAGATCTCCAAACATTTTGAGAATTTTCTGATTTCATTTCGGTGCTTTTCCGACTACCGAAAACTCGCAAAAACGCGGATTTTTAACCCAAATCAAAACTCAACAAATTCACTCCAAATTTTCACAGAATATTACCTATAGGTTCCTTAGTGTCTCTGTAAAATTTGGTGATTTATTGAATCTGTTTGGTATTTTTCCCAAAATTCTTTTGGTAAGACAGTTAAATATTCACAAAACATCGTAGAAAATTCCAACAATTCTAAAATTTTACATGGACCTTCCTGCCAATACCCTACATCAACATATCAAATTTCAGCTCAATTCAAGCTTCACAAACCAAGTTATAGACAAAATAATTTTCTTCCTAGCCTAGATTCAGTTTTCGGGTGATATACCTGGCGATTCTTCCGTTTCCAAGCGTTTATCTTGATCCCAGAAGTTTTTGAATGCTATATTCAGTACCTACACACTAATTACAACCCAAATATGCTAGAACTTAGATCAATCAAGCTTTATTTCATTGTTTTTCGGTTAATCGAATAGTTAAGCGATTTTTGTCGAATAAGAGTTGATTAGGGTATCAAACCCCATTGATTGGCAACCATGGCTGCCATATAACACCAGGGATATATGTGGTGTTCATATTCAGCCCTAAAACTTGTTTAAAACCCCAAAATTCATGGTTTAAAAAGCGTTTTTTCGGCTAGAAATCGTGTTTAATCGAAGAAACGGACATAGAATTATAAAAGCCAAGGTTAATACCTTTGATTTAGTGAGGTTTAATGAATAATTCAGCTGGATTGAAGTTTTTGGGGGCAGGTTTTTGGAGAATTTGAGTGATTTTGAAATAAAAATGAATTAATAATGAAAATTAAATAAAAAAACATATATATACGTGGGGGAGGGGTGGGACGGTTTAGAGGTGGGTCCCAAGGGACACCTCATACTTCGTTTTGCATGACAAAAGATAAGGTTTATCTTTCGGATAAGTACAGGTTCGTTTTTGGGTCCTCCGCGCGTTCTCGATTTGCGTGATGGACTCCGTTTTGCGCGTACTTAGTGTCAAAGACTCGGTTTTAAAAATTATGCATAACCGTCTAAAAATCCGAACCCAGTTACATTTTAATCATAAAGTCTAGTTTGACGTTCGTTTAAGTGTTTTTAAGCTTAATCGATCATTCCTTGCAAATTCGGTTGCCTTATGTTATGCCCGGAACGAATGTGTTTCCCCAACCGGGAGCTGCTTCGTTTTGCGTGCCCGGGCTTTGATTATTTTAAACCTTATGTCACAGTCTATGGCACAAATCTAAGTTATTCCTGGAAATCGGAATCTTAAATAAGGCTACCGATAAACTAATAATCAACGTCAAAGGTCTAATGCGCTGTTAAATGGCAAGTCTCCGTTTAACACGTGTTCAAGGCTAAGGATGCCAATCTCGCATCGTTGGTCCTTAGTAGTGTCATGTCAACCATGACATGCTCTCGGATTCATCCGAGACATTACAAATATCGCTATGCATAGCACACAAGTCATGTGTGTTTACTACTACTTATTCCCAGAGTCATCAGTTCATTCACGACTTTGTCTTGTCATGTAGGTGATGCATAATGTCACTGTAATGTTTTTATTACTTACTATGCATATACTCCCGTCATAGTCGGTGTATCATTTTCCAGAATTCGTATCATCACACATAATTATAATAATATCACAATATACATACCAGGTCCGGTTACCACGAACTTGTACTAATCAAAGTTTACCGGGATTTTTCACGATTGTCACAGGTGCCGAGGTAGCGATGGCTCAAACGTGGGAAGAGCTTCGAGCTCTTATGATGAAAGGGTTCTGCCCACGTCACGAGCATAGGGCACTCGAGAATGAGTTCCATGATCTTAAACAAGATAGTGGAGAACATCGTGCCTACACTGATCAATATGAGGAGTTAAGTTTGTTGTGTCCTGCGATGGTTACGCCTTTGGACAAGGCAATCGAAAAGTACATTGATGGCCTGCCTGACCCTGTTCAGGACATTGTTACTGGTAGCAACCTTACCACCTTTTGACAGGCTATCGAACTCTCTGCTACCCTGACTGTATCTCAAATCAAAAAGGGTAAACTTTTCCTCAAAGGCGACAAGGAACAAGCTGCTAAAACCACACAAGAGAAACCTAGAGAAACCAAAGCTGAACCCAAAAAAAGGTCAAAGAAGCGTAAGGCTTCACAAAACCTTGCTGTGGTTACTCGACCTAACCAAGCTGCTTCCAACCAACCAGCACAACCCCCTTGCTAGAAATCCATACAAAGGAACTGCACCTCTGTGCAATCAATGTAACCTTCATCATCATGCAATGTACAATGCCGCAAATGTTTAAATTGTGGACTTATTGGTCATACAACTACCTTTTGCCGAGTTGCTTCTACACAAAACCAAGTTGTTAACAACTCTGCTCAGGGACGTGCTCCTAACCCTGGAGTTAACGAGTCTCATGCCAACAATGATGTAGTTATAAACAACTAGAAGTTTACGTTTTGATTTATAAACTCTTTTCAGGTATTATGTAATGACATTTCAGTTATAAACTAATGTTCTTGTATGTGTAATGTGTGTCAAGATATCAAATTACTAAACTCTCCTTTTTTTTACAAAATCAAACAAACTCTGTTATTACATCTCAAATATGATCGCACATTCTTTACCAAACCTATGAACACGTCTATCCGTGGAAAATGCACAGTCTTTTTAGCTGGCGTGAAACACGTGAGACGCACGTATTATTTCAATTGTCGAAACAAAGCATTTTTCGACCATGTCCATAATCTATCCCTTGGCAAGATAAGCTATGCAGACTATGCAACGAGTTAAGTAATTATGGGTGCACACATAATTATGAAACTCGATGCATGGAAACCATAGTAAGTCTTGTTAAGTGTGATGACATAAAATCTAGACTGATTAGATAACGAGGCGATTATAATATCATAAGAACATGATGGATATGCCGCTGGTACTTCCTATATATAAGTGTTCTTATTGTATTATCTATCGTAGCGTTATCCAAATCACTTGAGGATTTATATTACCTCAGACCCATATGTATTAACTTAAACAAGAATCAAAAACCATCTATATTCATTTCCGTTTCTGCTGAAGTATCCATTGAGGAAATATGAACTAGCTACTCTGCAGAGAAATCCATTGGGAAATGAATAATCCATTCAAAATCCACATTCATTTTTCGTTTCTAATGAAGTATCCATCGAGGAAAACGAATTATCCATTCGTTTTTGCTTCTGAAGAGTTATCCCTTGGAAAAATGTGACACCTATGACGAAACTAGGTACCCCTTAATTGGTCCTAAACTTTAAGTCATGCTTAAAACAATAATTGCGCGTAAACTTTGCAAACTTGTTTGACTTGTGTGCTATACTGAGCAATCGTTATTATGTCTCGGAGGAATCTGAGAGCACGTCATGATTAACATGACACTATTAAGGACCAACGATGCGAGGTTGGTGTCCTTAGCCTTGAACAACGTGTTAAACGGAGACTTGACGTTTAACAGCGCCTTAAACCTTTGACGTTGATTATTAGGTTATCGGTAGCATCATTTAAGATTCCGAGTTCTAGAAACAACTTAATTTTGTGACATAGAGTGTGACATAAGGTTTGAAGCTAATCAAGCCCGGGCATGCAAAACGAAGCAACTTCCTGGTTAGGGAAACGCCTTCGTTTCGGGCATAACATAAGGCAACCAAATGTGCAAGGAACGATCGATTAAGCTTAAAAACACTTAAACTAACCTAATACGAGACTTTTATGATTAAAACATAACTGGGTTCGGATTTCAAGACGGTTATGCTCAGTTTTTAAAACCTAGTCTTTTGACACTAAAAACGCCAAAAACGGAGCCTGTTTCACAAATCGAGAACGCGTCCGGGACCCAAAAACGAACCTAAACGCAACACGGAAAATAAACATCATCTTTTAGTGCGCAATACGAAGCACGAGGTGGCCACATGGGGCCCACCCCAAACCGCCACCCCCATATTTTATTATTTTTTTCTTTTAAATTCTTTTTATTATTCATATTTGCTTAGTTTCTACTTCAAACCTGCACTAAAACACTTTCAATTCAGCAGATTTCAACCTTAAACATCACCAAATCAAAGGTATAACTCTTGTTTCTTAAGGTTTTAATCATGATTTCTTGAGAAAACTTGGTTTAAGTCATGAAACCCTTTTTAATCCATGATTTTTGAAGGATTAATCAAGTTTATGGACTGAATAAGAACACCTTGGGAATTCCCTGGTGTTATATGGCAGCCACGGTCACAAATCTTTGGGGTTTGATACCCTAATCAACACCTGTTCGACAAAAATCGCATAACTATTCAATTAATCGAATAACCATGAAACAAAGCTCGATTGATCTAAGTTCTAGCATATTTGGATTGTAATTGATGTGTAGGTACTGAATATAACTCCTACACGCTTCTGGACTCAAGAAACCTGCGAAAACGGAGCTTGCGCTAGGTATATCGCCCAAAACTGAATCTATAGTAGGCAGATTATTGTCTTAACTATAACTTGGTCCATGATACTTGGATTGAGCTGAAAATTTGTGGTGATGTTTCGTATTGTTAGGAAGGTCCACATAAAATTTTAGAATTTTTTGAATTTTCTACGATTTTTGGTGAATTTTGACTATTTTACCAAAAGAATTTCGGAAAAATTACGAAACGAATTCTATAAATCACCAAATTTTACATAGACACTAAGGAACATATGCGGACTGTTCTGGGAAATTTCAGGGTCCATTTCTTGAGTTTTGATTTGGGTTAAAAATCTGCATTTTTACGAGTTTTCGGTAGCCTGGAATGCACATAAACCAAATCGGAAACATCTCAAATTTTTGTGAGACGTTTCTGGACATGTAATGGATGTACGGGAATTTTTTGGGAAATTTTGGACCATTGGTGATAATTAATGTTAATTATTTTATTAAATTTTGTTTTATAAATAATTTATTTAAATAAGGAAAAGCCAAAAATAAATTCCCAAATTATTTTCCCATAATCTACAGCTTTTTACTAACTTGTATAAAAATTTACAGATTTTTATTCAAATTATAGATTAAATGTGAATTTATGGACTTAATAATAGGTTATTTTAAATCAATTTCGGCAGTTTACCGTATAACGAGCCTGCCAGAACTGGGAGCTGATCCAACCCGAAAAATACTAAAACTGGAACACCGGAGTATTCCGGAAGATTCCCGGGCAAATTGGGCAATGTGGATGTGTCCTAAGACAGTTCGAGAAAATTCCCGACGGTGAAAATGAAAATCAAATTTGGGCAACTTAGACTCCCCAAACACCCAAACTCCCTTAATAAAAAGTTAATCATTCTTAAATAACCACCTGTTGACACTATTTGTATTCCCGTACCATTATCCGAACACGTTAAACTACTAACTTTGGCTGGCACGCGAAACGGTGCCCAGAATCCAAACTGAAAACCAACACTACCCTGACATCCATCACCATACCAATGTCCTATAGACTCAATTCGGAGTAAAAACTCCAGACCAGATCCAAGTTATAACCATTACCAATTTAAATACTAATTTGAGTCCATTCTTTGCATGTGTGATATTAAAGTTGATCTAGTCGCTTGATCACTCTTTTGCTGAGACTATTCGCACTGTGAGTTTTCACTTCCCCCACTTTTAAATTGTTTTACTGTTTTCTGGGGACTTACATGTTAAAAACTGTGTTGATTACAACAAGTTGGGAGTAAGTTTCACTCCACCACTTTTAAACTGTTTTACTGTTTTCTGGGGTGATTTGCATGTTACAAACTGTGATAATTGCACCAACTTGTGATGATGTGAATTATCTAACACATGAACAACCTCCCCACTACAAGTGATTAACGTAAGTCTTATGGGACAGTGGATAGTACTATTGGTCTGACAAACCCAGTTGCTTCGGATCAGTGCGGCCGGTAACAAAGCAACTGCACGCGTCCTAACCTTGGTTTGTTGTTAGGCATAACTACTTTGGGGACATACAACTGCACGTGACGCAGTAAATGGGCTGAGGTGTCGAACGTGACACAGCCTGGTGTGCTGAGGTGTCGAACGTCACACGACACAGTTAACATAGTCCATGTTTCACTTGTGTTCTTCGTGTAATTCCATTTTTGATTGTGACATGTGCAATTAAACTTGTTAACACCTATTGTTACACAACAACCAAACCAGTGGAACTCACGCAGCGTTTAGCTGACCCTTTTTAAAACTAACATGCATTTCAGGTAAGACTAAACATGAATAAGGAACGTGCGTGTGGATGGCTTGGGTAGCAGAATGTAGCAGAATAAGAGCTTTAGTGGCTCGTAGTACCGTACTTGAACTTATGGTTTGTAATATGATACTATAGTATGTTGTAACCGAGGTTCCCTTTATATGTGATATCATGTTTTTAAATTATGAGGAATTGCCATGTGTCTGCCGCACCCTGCAATTGTCTTCTGCTGTGAGTCGGGGTGTGACAGAAAATGAATGAATTCATTTCCACTTCAGACGAAGTATTCAATGGAAAATAAATTATTCATTCATTTTCGCTTCCGAATAAATATCCATCGGGGAAATGAATAATCTATTCAACAATCCTTCATTTCCACTTCTGACGAATTATCCATTGGAAAATGAATTATCCATTCATTTTTGCTTCCAAAGAAATATCCATCGGGGAAATGAATAATCTATCCAACAATCCTTCATTTCCACTCCTGACGAAGTATCCATTGGAAAATGAATTATCCATTCATTTTCGCTTCCGAAGAAATATCCATTGGGGAAATGAATAATCTATTAAACAATCCTTCATTTCCACTTCTGATGAAGTATCCATTGGAAAATGATTTATCCATTCATTTTTGCTTCCGAAGAAATATGCATCGGGGAAATGAATAATCTATTCAACAATCATTCATTTCCACTTCTGACGAAGTATCCATTGGAAAATGAATTATCCATTCATTTTCGCTTCTGAAGAAATATCAATCGGGGAAATAAATAATCTATTCAACAATCCTGCATTTCCACTTCTGACGAAGTATCCATTGGAAAATGAATTATCCATTCATTTTCACATCCGAAGAAATATCCATCGGGGAAATGAATAATCTATTCAACAATCATTCATTTCCACTTCTGACGAAGTATCCATTGGAAAATGAATTATCCATTCATTTTTGCTTCTGAAGAAAATCCATCAGGAAATGAATTATCCATTCGTAATCCTTCATTTCCACTTCTGACGAAGTATCCATTGGAAAATGAATTATCCATTCATTTTCGCTTCCGAAGAAATATCCATTAGGGAAATGAATAATCTATTCAACAATCCTTCATTTCCACTTCTGACGAAGTATCCATTCATTTTTGCTTCCGAAGAAATATCCATAGGGGAAATGAATAATCTATTCAACAATCCTTCATTTCCATTTCTGACGAAGTATCCATAGGAAAATGAATTATCCATTCATTTTACCTTCTGAAGAAATATCCATCAGAGAATGAATTATCCATTCGCTATCCTTCATTTCCACTTCTGATGAAGTATCCATTGGAAAATTAATTATCCATTCATTTTTCAGTTTCGAAGAAGCATCCACGGAGAAATGAAACACAAGCTAGATCCTTATAGAACCTTGTATCTCAATAGTCAGATTCTTAAAGGATACTCACAGTACTATTGGTCGAGTCTGTTTTACCATAAATCAAATCCCTCATCCCCACTTTCTGCATTAATCAAGGAAGTATCTATTAGGAGATGAGCATCACAGGTAAACAACCTATTCCCACTTCCTACATTATCTAAAGAAGTATCCACTAGGGAATGATAAAGTTATGACTTGCATGGAGATCCTTCATGGGTTATTTTATATAAATAGATGAAACCCTAGATTCCGCGCAAAACGATTGCTTGATACAACTTATGCAAATGGATTCCTCCGAATAAATTTCGGGACGAAATTTCCTAAAGTAGGGGAGACTGTGACAACTGTGCCTTCAGTTGTCATTATCAAATCTCGAACAATTTCATAAGCAATAAAAACTTGTGTTTTATTCATTAAATTATGAAATTTATCCATAACAATTGCACAATATCTATCCTTGTTCAAAATCGACCTCTTAAACAATTTCTGTAAAGTTATACGTAAACTGTTACGTAAACGTGATCAATTTAATGCAATGTATACTCTGGAATAGTGAAATAAGCTAAACATACCATAAATATCCTTTACATAACTTAGAAATAAGTTTTGAAGGGTTTGCTATGTCAAAAACAAGCCTATTCGATCACATGGACTATTTACGACAAACTACGAAATTTTGTCGATTCTCGTAGCGACTCACACTCCGGAATAAGGTCACAAGCTAAACATACTATAAATACTCTTTACATAACATAGAAATATGTTTTGAGGGCTTCGTATGGCAAAAACATGCTTATGCAACTTCAGGGGTTATTTTGCAAAAGCTGCGAAAATACGCCGATTCGTGTATTTCTTAATCCGGAACATGTACGCACATCCAAAAATTTTCGTAATCATTAAAATCTTTTGTTTTAGTGGTTGGAATGCAAAAATATCATCCGTTGCGCATTTACGGTCGTTTGCGCGTTCGTTACGATTTCCTTCGTAATTAACCGAAAACCGCAACCATACGATCGAACGAACTGAGACCCGGGACATTTTTTGACTTATTCCAAGTTCCCTACGATTTAACGTCCTTATAGAGCTAAAAAATGTGGTTAACGGGCGTTAGAAGTGCCAAAACGCGACGAAACGAGTACAGGGGCCTGTTCTGCCAATTTTTGAAACTTTGTGCCAGCAAGGGTGGATGCGGACCGTATCCAAAAGTCCATACGGTCCGCATCCAGGTGCTAGAACAACAGAATGGTGGCAGCTCCTTGTTAACTCCATTGGACAGCAAGCAAAACAATTTTTGCTACTTCTCACCTGCAAATGACACTTGTTAAACACCTCCTAAGATCATGACAACTCAATGGACACTTGTGATGATCTTGTGGCTTAAAGAACACTATAAAAAGCCACCAAAGTTGGCCATTTTTCTTTGCTCATCTTCTTCTTCCTTCTCTCTTGCTCTACTTGGAGGCTACCACATAGTTGGGTGCTTCCTAAATGAGCATTTTTCATCCTTGAGCTCTTCAAAGTGTTCTTCAAACACAAGTAAGTGCTCTCTCTTAGTCTTGTTTATTTCTTTTAGCTTATTTTAGCTAAAAGCCAAATAGTTTGACTTCTGTTTGACTTTCAGCTTTGACCATTAATTGGTCAAGTCAAAGTCGAATTGTACTTTGCAACATGATCGTAATCACGATTGTTATGATCCATAGCGATCATGCCTACTGATTACCACGTTTACTAGTCGAAGTGACTAGTCAAAGTTTCAGTTAGAATGCGCGTTATGTTCATTTTACGACGGAACTATTTTCGGGTATCAAAGCACTTTGTTTTGATACCAAAACACTTTTATAACTTAGGTAGACATGTTTTGACATGTCTATCTCGTCACTTTTAGTTTAGTACTTTATTAGGGTCGTAAGTCGAGCGGTCTTGACCACCGCTTTGACTTTCGAATCTGACCCGTTTGGGACCATAAATGTATAGGGAATAACCCTCTGAGGTTATACCTTATGGTCACATCATTTGGTTATGTTAAGTCGCCTATTATGCCTTTATAATAACCAAAATGCCCTTTTTGCGCATAAATCAATATTAAGCATATGTAACCAACAATTTGACATATAAACTGATGTTGCAACTATATTAGACTTATTTTGACATAAAAGACTTATCATAACATATTTCTAACCATCCGAACTCATATTTACGTAAATGATCCATTAAAGTAGCGTATACTACCTTAACGAGTCATTATGGGTCAAAAGCACTTAGGATCCTTTCCAAATCAGAATGTAAACTTTATTAAGCCACTTCATATGAGTTCCAAAACTCCTTTGGTTTATGAGGCATCATTTTATCCAAATCCTCTGATTAAAGTCCCGATATTAACATAAGTAATCCGATATTAGACATATGTAAATTCTCGGACTCTTGAGCTTTGGTTTATCTTCTTGTATAAGGATATTCTTGCAACCTCAAGTTAGTACATAGTCCCCTCTTTTACGTTTTATAAATGTTTTGGGGTGATACGCATGTGCATATAACTACTTTCATGTTTTCCTAACGTTGTACATGCTTTGATTACATAGTACACATAGTACTTGATTTCAATTACATTTTGCTTCGTATGTTGACTTAGCATGCTTAGCACATTAATTTCAAGGATCCTTTTTTGCTTCATATGTTGACTTAGCATATAGCACCTTGATTTCATGAACACTTTACTAGTTCATGGTTTACAAAGACATTTTACATGACATGCTTACATTGATTATGACATTTTGGTATGTTGAACGAAACAACATACATTCATAAACATTACCCCGCCGACCGGTAGTATGTAATGGTACCATAGGTTTCATAACCTCATTCCCGCTTCCTAGTTTGTTTGGAAGTATCCATTGGGGAATGACAGAATCCGATGAACAATTGATAAGCCATTGTCCTTATAAGGGTTTATCCGACAGATGACAAAGCTTGAATGTATTCGAATAAAAAACCACATAAATGTTTATATCAATAAAAGCAATGGTTTTCAAAACATAACTTTCGATTTAAACATTTGTTTATTCAAAGACATTGTTTTGTACACGACATTCGGTTACACAAGACATTTGGTTATACATGACACTATTACAGGTGGTTTGAGTAAAGACTTTTTACTTGCCATACAAGACATTGGAAATTACTTGACATTGTTACACATGACATTAGTTTATACATAACACTTGGTTACACTAGACATTGTTTAATACATAACATCTGGTTTAAACAATGACATCGATTTATACATGACACTTGGTTTATACAAAGACATGACATATTTTTCACAAGGCATTGTTTCACATATAACATATTTTATACAAGGACATGATACTTTTTATACAAAGACACGACACATTTCATACAAAGACATGACTACTTTTACAAAAGACATATTTTGGTTATCAAGTTAACCATGCATCATTCTTTTAAATCATTTGATTTTCATATGATTTTACAAAAGAAAACATTTTTACAAAGGTTCATTGGCTACTTTTAATTAAACATTTCTTTTAACAAATCAAAGCCATAAATCCTCATCAACAAAAACCTATGTTACTCACATGCATTTTTATGCGGACGTACCTATTTTCACATGTGTTTTAGGTGCTTCTGTTCGGTTTGAGCATGCCTCACATAGGACGGACTTGGCTTTAGTGACTTTAAAATATGAAAGACAATTTGATTGTATCTTATTTATGTTATTACAAGACAATGTAATTTAATATTCAATAAAACAAAACTTTAAGTACCATGTGTTGTGAAACAATTTGTAACGTGACTCCCCAAGTGTTTCCGCCACGTGTTGTTGTATATTACGCGATTTGGGGTGTTACAGATTGGTATCAGAGCTAATGGTTATAGGGAATTAGGTTATTAGTAATGCTTTAACCTAGACTATAACCTTACTAGGACCCTAACGCGAGTTTACTTGCGTTTAGATTTTAAAACAATACCATCACCTATTCTTAGGTGATTACCAAAACAATTTCACAAATTCCAAATTTGTTATGAAAATCAATCATCTATCCTTAGATGATTTGTTTTTGGTTGTATGCCTTCAAAGTTTTCAAAATCTCGTCAAAATTTTGGGTTTTTATTAATGTGAACACATGCAATCTGGAAGGGTGGGTGCCTGTACCCTGAGTTTTCTGTCTAAGGACTAGAGTGTTCGTACAAATCCGCATTATCGGACCAGTCACTCTTACCTGGGAACTCTTGTGGTGAGTGTTCACTTATAGGCTAAAGCTTGTCTTCGCGATACATTATAAAGACTCATTTACTTTGATTAGTCACTGTGTCAATTGTTAGTTTTAAATAACAAACAAATGATCGCAATCCTTATATGTTGTCAATATTTTGATAACTCTTCTGTTTATTCAATCTAAGTCTCACACATTTCTCTCATGTTTCCTTTCTTTTAGAATGCCTCCTCGTCGCAACACTGCTCAAGATGCCGAAATGGCGGCTTTAATTGCGCAACAAATGGCCGCTATACTTCCGAACCTTGTGACCCAACAACATCAAGCTTACAATAACAATAACAATAACAATAACAATAACAACAATGCACCTGCTCAGTGCAACTATAAATGTAACGCTTCGCTTTTCGCAACTTTCGATTTTTAGAAAGGATAAATCAGAATCCCATTTGTCGGAAATTTGTCGTCTTATAATTGTATCTCATTTTCGAATTGTTGTAAATCCGAGACTTGATTGTAATGAAATTTATATTTTATACGAGGTAGACATTATATATACACTGATTAGGCATACATTCATTACATGATTTCTAAACATGAATTAAATCGTAAATCCTTATTGTGTATTCGTAATTCGTACACGCTTCCTTCACACGACACTTGATTATTCGATCGCAAAAAGTATAATTATGAAATCTACACTTGTTACCATCTTAGGAATTTTAATACTTTAAAAGCCCGCTATTTTCGCTAATAAAACTCTAACTTATGAGGTTCATACTCCCGAAATAACTTGTCACACGATAATACATGTTATGTACATAATACATAACATCTATTAACCTAATATATAACATTAAATAACAAAAAAATATGAAAAAAAAAATGGCAGCCCTATTATTCAGCTTTGGGATGGGTTTAGTGGACTAGTTTCAAGTCTAAACTCCCCCAAATATTGTCCAAAGCCCAACCCACTTAAACCCTAATCCCTTCACTATGTAATAAACACTTCCCCACTCCTTATTCCACTTTTACAAGCCTCCAAACACTTCAAAAACTCTCCCAAACTCAGCTGAGTTTCAGCCACGTTTTTTAGAGTTCCAGCCATAAAAAGTGAATTTTAACTCACTTCCAGTTCAATTTTCTTCTTGTTTCTTCTTCTATAACACTTGTATAACCTCTAGGAAGGTTCTCACAAGTTTTCTTGGGCAAATTAAGGTGAAACCTCACCATTTTTGAGGACCAAAGTGCACCTAAAATTCTAGTCATTTTCATCTTTTTGATTCTTCATGTTTTGGAAGAAAACTCATGTTTAGTTGGGCTTAAAAACAAGGGTGTGACATTCAAATTTAGAGGATTTATCCTCATAAACTTTCTGTTTTCATGGAGCTTTAAGCTCACAAGTGATGCAAGTCTTGAACTTGTTCATGTGTGTCTACCTTGGTTAGCTTGGGCTATCCTAACTCTAAGACCACACATCACTTGATGATTTTCATCATTATCCCAAGTTAGTTTGCTAGCTTGAAAGTGTCACAACCCCGTCTAGCCTTTGACGTGTGTCAAAGTGTGCTCACCGGGTTGTATTTCACTTGGCTACTTGGTATCATGGTGACATGTTTTACATTCTTGTTCATATTATTTTTCTAAGACCCTCCTTGTTACCTATGGTAACTTGTGCAGTGGTGAACATCATACGAGGTTACAAAGTGGATGGTTAATCCTCCCACCTCCTACTTGACTTACATGACACCAAGAGGTACCAAAGTGGATGGTTAATCCTCCCACCTCCTACTTGATTATATAACTATATATGTATCTATGGACTATAATATAATCCTTAAAACCGAACCCTTGATAGTGACTAAGTAATCACCTATCAAGTTAATAAGTTTATCACTAATGTGTATAGTTCCTTGTCACGATTCTAATAGGTCTTGAACCTATGTAAACACATTCAATCCTTATGGATTACAATAGTGTCAAAGACAAGTGCTAATACCTTAGTGATTATTTTTGTATTATATACTTTGTCATATTTTGAATCTTAAATCCGAATGTTCCATCATCATCCCAAAATACTCATACGCCTTTGTTTTACTCTTGTAGGATAACTCGGCGTTCATCCCATCAAAACAACTACCTTCATGGACTTGTCAAGTTAGAAGACTTAGCAAAACCATGAGTACACTCGACCCACTTTCGTTTATAACACTTATGGGTGTAACATGTTTTCCATATACAAAATCACAACAGATAAACTTTATGAAATGCACAAACAATCCTATATCCATGAATACTTGAATCGTTTACATTGATGCTTATATCTTGGACATTCTTTATGTAATACCTTAGTCATTAACTAAATTAGCCTTCGTTTAACATGTATAGCGCTATAGGAAGTAACATATCCCCCTCCTCATGAAATCTAGAGGCCATGTTAAAATATCGTGTTTGCGTTAAGGTTTGACTAGTAGTATTGCATGCCTTGTATATGCACTTGTAAAATCATAGTGGCCATGAGGATTTGTTTAAACTTTATTCATATACGTATGCTATGCTTAAACTTGTGTACTCGCCTTTGCTTTTGCATTGAATTGTTATTTTAAAACATGTTACAGGTTGATGGAGATGATGCTATGAAATCAAAATAGCAAAGATGATCGATACACACTTAGACGTTTAGGTTTAATATTATTGTATCAAATTTTGTCACAGTAATGTTGTTATTTGAATTTCCCTTGTATTATAATGACTTTTGCTATGAAATGAAATTTGGATTTAATTAATTATTGTCACATTTAGTTTTATGAGCAATGAGCAATCTATTTCGTCCCGCCTAGATGTTTCCGCCATCGGTTGGGGTGTGACAATAAACAATTTTGTTTAGCTAAACCGCTCAAGTTTTCTCAGAGGGAGCTACTGGGCTCCTACAATGGTTCGAAAGTATCGAAAGCACTTTTCGTTATGTGCAATGTCCTAATGAGCGCAAGGTAGAGTTTGCTTCGAGTGACTTTCAAAAGAGAGCGCTTACATGGTGGAATGGTGTGAAAAGAGACAGGCTGTTGTTATTCAGCCCATAAACAGGTTTAAACCTTCAAAAATCATGGATTAAAATGAGTTTTTCGATTAGAAATCGCGTTTAATCAAGAAAACTCACTCAAAACTACTTAGAACTTGAAGAATACCTTTGATGTTTATGCTCAAGATCAGCTGGAAATCAGGGTTTTATGGCAGATTTGTTAGAGAAAATGGAGTCATTTTGGTGTAAAATTGAATAAAAATGAAAAAGAAATAAATAAAATATATATACATGGGGGGGGGGGGGGTATTGGCGGTTTGGGAGGTGGGTCCCAAGGGGACACCTCGTGCTTCGGTTGTCGTGACAAAAGATGATGTTTATCTTCCGTTTTTGGGTCCCGGACGTGTCTCTGATTTGCGAAACGGGCTCCTTTTTCACTTTCTTACAGTGAAAAGACTCCGTTTTATAAATTGGGTATAAACGTCTCAAAACCCGAGCATGGTTACGTTTTAATCATAAAAGTCTCGTATGACGTTCGTTTAAGTGTTTTTAAGCTTGATCGACCGTTCCTTGCACATTTGGTTGCCTTATGTTATGCCCGAAACGAAGGCGTCTCCCCAACCGGGAGCTGCTTCGTTTTGCATGCCCGGGCTTTGATTATTTTTAAACCTTATATCACAGTCTATGGCACAAAACTAAGTTGTTCCTGGAACTCGGAATCTTAAATTATGCTACCGATAACCTAATAATCAACATCAATGGTTTAATGCGCTGTTAAACGTCAAGTCTCCGTTTAACACGTTGTTCAAGGCTAAGGATGCCAACCTCGCATCATTGGTCCTTAGTAGTGTCATGTTAACCATGACGTGCTCTCGGATTCCTCCGAGACATAATAACGATTGCTCAGCATAGCACACAAGTCATACAAGTTTACAAGGTTTACGCGCAATTAATGTTTTAATCATGCTTTAAGTTTAGGACCAATTAAGGTGTACCTGGTTTTGTCATGGGTATCACAATTCACCACATTGTTATTGGCACAAGCCTCATCAGCATTGATATTGAATGCACGTCCATGAGCTTGAACTGCATTTGTGAGCTTGGGGCAGTTATTCCTGTAGTGAGTAAGGTCGTCACAATTGTAAAAGGATCCAGGTGGGTAGTGAGGTCGAGCAGGGTTTGCTTGGTTTTACACCGTGGGTGGAGCAGGATTTGGAACAGTTTGGTTCTGGGCAGTATTACGACAATAGTTTGCCAGATGACCAAATCGACCGCAATTAGTGCATATGCGACATTGTGTATGGGTTGAATGATGATAGTTGCATTGGTTACACAAAGGTGTCGTACCCGTGTATGGCTTCTTGGCAGGTGCTTGAACTGGTTGGTTGGGGGCAGCTTGCTTAACGGAGTTTTGGGTAGTGACATCAAAGTTTCTTGAAGCCTTGCGCTTCTTTGAATTCTTGGAGGTTTCAGTCTTGTTCTCTTTCTTTTTCCCTTGTGCTGCCTTAGCAGATGGTTTCTTGTCGCCTTTGCGATGGAGTTTACCCTTCTTGACTTGTGAACCAGTCAGGGTAGCTGCTAATTCAATGGCTTGTCTAACGGTAGTAGGATTGCTACCGGTGATGATATCCTGAACTGGATCAGGAAGACCATCAATGTACTTCTCAATCGCCTTATCCAATGGCGTGACCATAGAGGGACATAAAAGACTCAATTCCTTATATCAGTCAGTGTAAGCATGGTTTTCTCCACTGTCTTGCTTTAGGTCGTGGAACTCATTCTCAAGAGCCCTTATCTCATGACGCAGGCATAATTCCTTCATCATAAGAGTTCTTAGTTACTCCCAAGTAAGCGCCATAGGTACATCCGCACCTCTATCCCACATAATGTCGTTCCACCATGTGAGTGCCCTTTTCTGAAAGACGCTCAAGGAGAATTCAACCTTTCGTTCATTGGGGCATTGACAATGGCGGAAAGTGCTTTCCATACTTTCGAACAATTTTAAGAGGACAGTAGCTCCTTCGGATCCACAATACTTGTCAGGATCAGTAGAGTGAAATTGTTTGTAGTTGCAAGGAGTAGGTGCGTTATTGTTATTGTTAGCTTGGTTTATCTGTGTGACGAGATTTGGGAGTATAGTTGCCACTTGTTGAGCGATTAGAGCTGCCATTCAGGAACCATTCTAGAAAACATAAATGAGAACGAGTGAGGTTCAAGTTCCAAAAAGGAATTAAAACAATGAATATAAAAAGAGGATTGTACCCATTTATTCATTAATTAAAACAAATAAACGATACGCTGACTAATTAAAGTAAATAGGTCTTTATAACGTATAGCGAAGACATGCTTTAGCCTATAAGTGGACACTCACCCCAAGAGTTCCGAGGTAAGAGTGACTGGTCCGATTAAGTGGATTTGTACAAGCACTCTAGCCTTAGACAGAAACTCGGAGTACAGGCATCCACCCTTCCAGATTGCACGTGTTCACATTATTAAAACCCAAACTTTGATGAGATTTTGAAAAACATTTGAGGCTACAAGCCTAAAATAAATCATCTCTGATACCAACTTGTAACACCCCAATCGCGTAGTATCAACAACACGCGGCGGAAACACTGGGGAGTCACGTTAAAATTTTTTTCACAAAACATGGTATTTAAGTTTCGTTTTATCTAATTAGATTACATAACATTGTCTTAGAAAAATACAAACCATTACAAATAACTACTGTTTATTTTAAACAAACTAAGGCCCTGGTCCATTCTACATGATCCAAACTTGTAAATCTGCACCTGAAACATATGTGAAAATAACGTGCCAACAATTAAATGTTGGCAAGTAACATAGGTTTTGGATACGTAATAACTTGTTTTGAATAAGTTTTCAAATAACATGTTCTAAAATAATGCTCAAATAACTTGTATTGATTAAATGATCAAATAACTTGTATTGAATAAATGATCAAATAACTTGTATTGAATAAATTATCAAATATCTTGTATTGAATAAAACAATTGACTTATTGTGACAAACCATGATCTGATGATGAATACATTCAAACCTTTGTTCTGACCGATGTCTAATCCCTCAGAAGAGGATTATCGTTGATTTGCTCAGTTTCTGTCATTCCCTAAACAAACTTCCAAACAAACCTAGGAAGCGAGAATGGGTTGTCAATCCTCTGGTACCATAACATACTACTGGCCAGCTTGGCCTACGCTAATGAATGTATAATTAATGAATCAAGTCTCACACAATGGAAATATGTTATATGAAATGTGAACATGCTTTTGTAATTGTTGAATATACAAGTAAACAATGAATAATAATGATTTTGTATACCTTGATAATGTAAATGAGTCAAAGTAGTTGAGGATGAAAAAGAGGTGTTTTGAGTACTTATATTATTATGAATAATAATATTTTGCAAATCCTTTTTGAAGATATGTCTAATAGGCACATATGAATCACCCCAAAACATTTGAAAACGTAAAAGAGGGGACTATGTACTCACCTTCGGGTGCGCTATATTAACAAGCACAAATTCCTCAATGTTGATCTACACGTCCTAATTTCAAATAGGAACGTTTTAATGATCAATTATTCTAAAATCCCTAAGTTTCTCCAAAACTTAAGATTTTTCACATAACTTCAAGATTTTCTCAAAAAGTTATTATTTGTTTATGTTGGAAAATTGTATGTATACATATGAGCTCATATATGTATATATATAAATAGTTTGTGAACTTGAACGATTTATTGATGGCCGCTATTGTGTTATATCCGTTTACGCACTCGTTATACACAATATTCGTAGTTTGCACGTAGTAACATAATTACGCAAAATTTGGACATATCATCGAATGTCATAGTGCATGTATTTCACCAAAGTATAAAATTTATCATTCTTAGACTATTTCATATATGCAATAATTTCACAAGTTAGCCTATGTATCATTTTCATGCTCTCACATATAAGTTGCATTTTATCATGTCTTTTAACGAAACTATCATGTAAACCGCACAAGTATGCATGCATAGATCTACATCCAACTATCATGGTATTAACTATCATTTCACATAATACATGTCCATATTCACCTATCACACATCAACATACAATTCATGCATGAAACTACTCCTGTTTGTGTACCTTAAATATGCGTATTTTAGCGTTTTCGGGCGTCGGAAGTCACGTATGAGTAGCCAAACACCAAAGATACTTAATATAAGTTAAAATACTTATGTTATACCAAAAATATCAGTTTATTTACTGATCTAAAACAGTTTTATAAAAACCTCTTAAAAAGGCGATTTTTACCGTTTTTAACGCATAGTTTTGCACCGAACTTTACATAAGCATCCCAAATCGTAACGACTTGATATTTTGACACAATACATGTTATTTACTGTTTAAATTGGTGGTTATACTCATGATAGTACAGGTCTCACATAAGTCACATAAATCTTGTGATTTCACTAAATTTACCACTTTTTAAGCTTCATGTACAACATGTAAGGCTACTAAACTTATGTCATGACTTTGTATCATCATAATACATCAAATAAAATTATTTTTAATTTTTATAATCTGTTTTAATATAATTTTGTCACATCATAACATATCACCATCGAATCAATTTCATATCATTTCCTAATCATCACTAGATGTATGCATGTATTATTTATGAACTTGTGAGAAAAATTTATGTGCATGGATACATATATACATATACACGACACACATATATATGCATATACACTTCCAAAAATATACTTTTCATGATCATCTTTAATAATGTGAACTTTTATATAAAACCAATTAATCATGCATGCAAACACTTTTCAAGAACCATATCATTTTAACAAAACACAAACTCTATCATGTGTGTATATATATATATATATATATATTCATTCAGGGCTATACACACATATAAACACTTCCATTTTTATTTTGTTTAAAACCATTTTCTTGTTTAGAGTTTCAAGCTTGTGAAGAAATCCAAGTATTTGAGAAACTTTCCATCATCATCTTCATCATGAAACAAGAATATGTATTTTTAAAAGTAAGTTTATACCGCACACAAATTTGATGGGGTTTGATAAGATTTTCGATGATATGGAGCTTGAAATCACATAAAACACCTTGGAAACTGTGACAATCGTGAAAAATCCCGGTAAACTTTGATTATTACAAGTTCGTGGTAACCGGACCTGGTATGTATATTGTGATATTATTATAATTATGTGTGATGATACGAATTCTGGAAAATGATACACCGACTATGACGGGAGTATATGCATAGTAAGTAATAAAAACATTACAGTGACATTATGCATCACCTACATGACAAGACAAAGTCGTGAATGAACTGATGACTCTGGGAATAAGTAGTAGTAAACACACATGACTTGTGTGCTATGCCTAGCGATATTTGTAATGTCTTGGATGAATCCGAGAGCATGTCATGGTTGACATGACACTACTAAGGACCAACGATGAGAGGTTTGCATCGTTAGCCTTGAACAACGTGTTAAACGAAGACTTGACGTTTAACAGCGCATTAGACCTTTGACGTTGATTATTAGTTTATCGGTAGCCTTATTTAAGATTCCGAGTTCCAGGAATAACTTAGATTTGTGCCATAGACTATGACATAAGGTTTAAAAATAATCAAAGCCTGGGCACGCAAAACGAAGTAGCTTCCGGTTGGGGAAACGCATTTGTTCCGGGCATAACATAAGGCAACCGAATGTGCAAGGAACGATCGATCAAGCTTAAAAACACTTAAACGAACGTCAAACGAGGCTTTTATGATTAACACATAACTGGGTTCGGATTTTTAGATGGTTATGCATAATTTTTAAAACCGAGTCTTTTGACACTAAGTACGCGCAAAACAGAGTCCGTCACGCAAATCGAGAATGCGCTCAGGACCCGAAAACGAACCTGTACTTATCCGAAAGATAAACCTTATCTTTTGTCATGCAAAACGAAGCACGAGGTGTCCCTTGGGACCCACCTCTAAACCACCCCACCCCCATGTATATATATGTTTTTTTATTAATTTTCGTTATTAATTCATTTTTATTTCAAAAATCACTCAAATTCTCTAAAAACCTGCCCCCCACAAACTTCAATCCAGCTGAGTTATTCATTAAACCTCACTAAATCAAAGGTATTAACCTTGGCTTTTATAATTCTATGTCCGTTTCTTCGATTAAACGCGATTTCTCGCTGAAAAACGCTTTTTAATCCATGAATTTTGGGGTTTTAAACAAGTTTTAGGGCTGAATATGAACACCACATATATCCCTGTGTTATATGGCAGCCATGGTTGCCAATCAATGGCGTTTGATACCCTAATCAACTCTTATTCGACAAAAATCGCTTAACAATTTGATTAACCGAAAAACAATGAAATAAAGCTTGATTGATCTAAGTTCTAGCACATTTGAGTTGTACTTGGTGTGTAGGTACTGAATATAGCCTTCACACACTTCTGGGATCAAGATAAACGCTTGGAAACGGAAGAATCGCTAGGTATATCACCCGAAAACTGAATCTAGGCTAGGCAGAAAATTGTATTGCCTATAACTTGGTCCGTGTAGCTTGGATTGAGCTGATATTTGGTACGGTGATGTAGGGTATTGTCAGGAAGTTCCACGTAAAATTTTAGAATTTTTGGAATTTCTACGATTTTTGGTGAATTTTTAACTGTCTTCCCGAAAGAATTTCGGGAAAAATATCAAACGGATTCAATAAATCACCAAATTTTACAGAGACACTAAGGAACATATGGGTAATGCTCTGGGAAAATTCAGCATCCATTGGTTGAGTTTTGATTTGGGTTAGAAATCCGCGTTTTTGATAGTTTTCGGTAGCTAGAAACGTACCGAAATTAAATCGGAAAATTCTCAAAATTTGTGGAGATGTTCCTGGACATGTATAGAAGGTTCAAGAATTTTTTCAGAATTTTGAACTTCTGAAAGTATTTTATGTTAAGTATGTGGTTAAAAATGGGTTTATACATAATTTATTTAAATAAGAAAATTACCAAAATAAATTCCCAGAAATTTATCTCATGATCTACTGATTTTACTGAGTTATATAAATTTTATAGATTTTAAGTCCAATTCCAGATTAAATGCGAATTTATTTGGATTAAAAATAAGTTATTTAAATCATTTTCGATAGTTTACCGTGTAACGAACCTGCCGAAACTGGGAACTGACCCAACCCGAAAAATACTACAGTTGGAACACTGGGAGTATTCCGGGAGATTCCCGGGCAAATTGGGCACTATGGGTGTGCTCTAAGACACTCCGGGAGAATTCCCGACGGTGAAAATGGAACCTCAAATTTGGTCAACTTAGACCCCCCGAACGCTCAAACTCCCTTAATGGAAAGTTAATCGTTTTTTAATAACCACGTGTTGGCATTACTGGCATTCACGTACCATTATCCAAACACGTTAAACTACTGACTTTGGCTGGCACACGAATCGGTGCCCGGAAGCCAAACTAAAAACTACTACTACCCTGATGTCCATCACCATACCAGTGTCCTATAGACTCAATCCAGAGTGAAAACTCCTGACCCGATCCAAGTTATAACCATTACCAACTTAGATACTGATCTGAGTCCATACTTGCATTGGTATTATTAAAGTGAATCCAGTTGCTTGATCACTCTTGCGTTGAGATCACTACTCGTACTGTGAGTTCTCACTTCCCCACTTTTAAACTGTTTTACTGTTTTCTGGGGACTTGCATGTTAAAAACTGTGTTGACTACACCCACTTGGGAGTGAGTTCTCACTTCCCCACTTTTAAACCATTTTACTATTTTCTGGGGACTTGCATGTTAAAAACTGTGTTGACTACACCAACTTGGGAGTGAGTTTCACTTCCCTGCTTTTAAACTGTTTTTACTGTTTTCTTGGGACTTGCATGTTAAAACTGTGTGATTACACCAAATTGGGAGTGTGTTTAACTCCACCACTTTTAAACTGCGTTACTGTTTTCTGAGGTGATTTACATGTTACAAAACTGTGTTAATTGCACCAACTTGTGATGATGTGAATTGTCTAACACACGACCTACTTCCCCCCTACAAGTGATTGGCATAAGCCATGGGCATTGGATAGTACTATTGGTTTGACTAACCCAGTTGCTCCAGGCAGTGTCTAGGTGACACTGTGTGTCGGTGACTATGCAACTAAACGCGTCCTAAATTCGGTTATGTTAACTAAGCATAACTGCAGGGAAACATGACTTAGTTGTCGGGATGACGTGCCTGTCTTGACACGGCCCGGTGGGAAGTGTCTGTGGTGACACGACCTGGTGCGATGATGTGTCTGTCTGGCATGGAGTGACCATGACCATGACTGTGACTGTGACTATGACCGTGACAGTGACTGTGACTGTAACTAGTGCAATTAAACTGGTTAACACATGTTGTTACACAACGACTAAACCCGTGGAACTCACGCAGCGTTTAGCTGACCTTTTTCAAAACTAACATGCATTTCAGGTAACTTGAGACTGGTGTAATCCGTGTATGTTGTTCAAGACATGTTTGTAGGCGAACTCTATATAGACGCATGTGGCTTAAAAGACTTATGTGGTTCATGGGAACATGGAGTTCTAACATACATGTAGTATGTAATCAACATTTTGTAAGTAATAAAATGTAGTGTCTTTATAAACAATGTTCTTGTACCAGAGGTGTCTGTTGCATCCCGTGTATTTTTCTTCCGCTGCAAGTTGGGGTGTGATAGGAGATGGTATCAGAGCCATTGGTTATAGAGAATTAGGTGCCTTTAAGGAAACCTAGACTATAACTACAGGCCCGGACTTTAGTGGACATCGTTGGAAAATTAACCTCAACTAAAGATGCTTAGTGAACACTGTAAAGTATCCTGTTTGCAAGTACCAGGATGGCCTTGTGGGGCAAGTGGGTTACTATGATCCAGAATGTAATAACAGACTTGCTCATACGAGGCAGTGTTGGGAAAGCCGCGGTAATAAACACACTTAAATACATGGAATGATACATACGTGTAACAAGGTGATAGTGTGTGAATGTTGTGTGAGAATTGATTCATGAATTGGGAGTGGTGGATAATGCGTTACTGCATATGCCTTTGGGATAGGCAGAAAACTGGTATTACAGTCCATTCGTTATTCCTACTTACCACCTGTTTAATATACACTAGAGTTGGATTCATACCACTTTTACAGTGGTTACTTATACTTTATGATGTGAGACCACCAGCCTTTAGTGCAATACGATCTCACCAACCCTATCCTTATAATTATTATAGCAACGATTGCATACCAGAATGGTATTTTAAAGTGAACATAGATACATAAAGAACGTGTGGGTCGTTCTGATAAGCTGGAAGGATGTATACGAATCCTTATTCCGCTTCTCGTTGCTTAACATTCGATTGTTATACAATCGCAGAGTTCGAACATCTTACGAAACTTTTTTCGTCCTTGAATCCACGATTCATTTGATTGTCCGCTCGATTCCTCTTTGGCTTGCAATATTGGCTTTAGCTTTTACGCCGTGTGATACCATAATACTTAGCGGTATTCCTTAGCACATGTTTCGGTATAGGGTATATCTGAATATGACGATCTTCGGGTCATGGATATGGCATGGGATGCGTGAATAAGTTACCCTTCATGTTGTCATTTGATTCCTTGGGATATAAAGTCTGTGATGGTACGGATTCCTTTGAAACGCTTGCATTGTGGAACCTTGTTTTGTGTGACCATCGGTTACATTGTGTTCTTTTACAAGTGTTGATTCTTTCGAGTTTCAGTTGGTTATTTGTAGAAAGTAGTATGAGGCCCGAATATCGTGGAGAACGGAATATTGATCATGTATATGGGTGTGGTGGATACGTTGCGGTACTTCCTATATATAAACACACCGGCTACATGATCAAGGTACCGTTACTCAAGGCAGACGGGCTTCATGTTGCGATTTGTTTGGTTACGTTTTGGGCAATGCGGTATTGAGATTGCGACCCTGTTTGATGCGATCGATGATGCCATAGTGGTCGTAACCACGATGTCTATACATGGTTATAGTAATTTTACATGAAAAGTAGTTTGGGTCGACATATAAACGACCACTGTATTAATCCTGGGAAATCCTTTTCTTTTCTTAAACTCATGACACGATTTCTGGGGATACTACACTTTAGTAGTACTCCGTATTGAACTATTTGGGTATAGCCGGTGATAGCTTACCCACATCGATGACCAATGATTGATTCGCGATAAGTATCAATGTTTCTGTCTTTCATAAGACAATTCGGCGTATGTTATTTCTTTTGGCGGGATTTGCTAGAACGCATAGTCATATATTCGGAATCATTCCGATACGGCGAACAACCTATACTCGTGACACCGACCGTTGTCTATGAAATTACTCGGTGAAGCATATATTTTCGTTATTAGCTGTCGCCCGCTAATGATGCAATCACTAATTCTTAATAAGGACGCGAAATTAACATCGGTGTTGATAACCTAAGGGGATTTAGGGGTAACATATAAATGGAGAAACTTATTTGATGCAATCAAAGCTGGTGAGGAATTGTGTGGATGCGGATCTGATGGTGATAATACTTGGGGAGGCGAGAACAATTTTGCCGATATTCCTCGTAACCATTTATACTTCGTATTAACATGACACTCCTATGTATACATGTAATCATAAATATACAACATTAACCGCGGTCTAATCCAAGTGTCAATTTGGTAAATTTCGGTTGAGGATGACATAACACCGGTGCAAAGTCGGAAAACTATAATCATGAAGTAATCCGATTCATTGCTTCAAATCACTTCAATTCTTCTTACTAACACTATTGGAAAGTGTTATGGTCTGGTATATATGAATTACTAATTTGATACGCCCTATCGATTTAGTTCAAACCCATACAAGATAAATCCCCCGTAACTCGAAATAACAATAAAGGAGCGATACGAAGGGTCGTAACGAACCTACCTCTTAATGAGAATTTAATAAAAAATGACACAAAGTAAATTTTCCGCTGAACCGATTATTTTATATATATATACATATATGTATCAAATCAAAAGCACAGTATTTAAAATAATCGTATGAAATTTTTATATATCAAACGATCCCTTGTTTTCAGCCTTGCATAACTTAGTGAAAATATGTTATAATACAAGACGAGATCGCCTTCGAGTAATATTCAAGTACTGTAATATGATATTAACCAATGACAACTCATATTTACATCTCCAAACTCTAGACTACACGGGGTCCTGACCTGAATTCTTTTGGTAACCCTGAGACCGTAGGTCTTGGATCTATATCACCCGTATGAGGGCGGGGCATTCATGCTAGAAATCACATAAGGGGATACATGGTTCTTTGATTTCTTTCGATTAAGGCTTTTCATGACACGATAATTACTACGACCATACGAGTGGTCCTGGGTAGGGAATAACTCAGATACTTGTATATCTATAGAACATATTGACTCCCCAACTCTGATAATAATAATAATAATAATAATAATAATAATAATAATAATAATAATAATAATAATAATACCGAGCAACCCGATTCTTCGTTATTTTCAAGTGACGAAAATTCTTGTGTTACTTAAGGGAATAAGAACGGGAGAAATCTTCAGTATAACACTGTATATATATATATATATATGTGGGTACATGTGTATTCATACCACGAGTGAAATTCACGATCGTGGGGATGATTGACGGAAGCTTTGCGCTATCATTTACTCGATTTCTGCCTCGGTCATTTGTGGTGAGCGTTTCGGGACCATTCTACTATAAACAAAATATATGTATACATGCATTAATGCCACATTTTCAATCGTATCATATCACACAAATTCGTCGCACGCGTGAATCCACAACGTGTATAACCAACTTCATTATTGTGTATGTAATAATATCCGACATTATGCAACTATTAAAAATGCACTTAGACTTAACCCAAAATGGGCAAGTGCTTAAATGTGCGGTCAAAGCATGTCACTGGAGTGACGTATATACGCCATACTAGGAAAAGCATGAACTGCTATGTGTGAAGGAACACAGTCAAAACCAAACTTTCTTTGAAATAGGAATAGTCACGAGTTGTCCGAATATTACAATTGGTGACTTTTGTGCGCTGATCCCACCTAGGGGAAAGCTAACCCGTAAATCTGGTAGTCCCGACCTTTCCAGATGAAGGGACTAGTGAATCTTCCGAATACGTTCCTCGGATATCATGTCCATCTAGAGGGAAAATCCGTTAGTAAGCACGTCATATATACTTAATGGAAGAATAAGACTTTGACACGACAGTTAATACTCTTCAAATTGGAGAGTTACTTAACACACGTTGCGAATTGTAAATAACTCGAGGTGCAATAATAAGTCAAACTAAATGACCAAAGTGTAGATCGGTGCTTGGTTGGATTCACCAACCGGATGTGAAATGGTATTTATAACCTCAATTCGTATCCTAGCCATCAGAGTGCTAGGCTTACCTCGATTGATTACTCTTTTCATTTAGCCTCCTTGAAATTGCTTTTGTTATTTCAAGAGATTGCCGAGCGATTGTGGATCTATGTTATTACATTTCTCAACAGCACGTATTCCTCCCGTGCCCTATTGGGAAACAGAATTAACTAATCCTACGACCAAGGGGTCGAGAAACTCAGCAAGCCTAGTCTCGACCAACCCGGGGGCCGGGTCTTCATTTCTTGTTTACATTATTACGAATATGAGACTAACGGAAAAAATCAGAATTAGTGGGCAATTGTCCCTATCGGACTAGGGTGACTATCAATTCGGGCTTCAGCCCATGGTTTCGTAAAACCACACGACTTTCCAAATCTAAACCAAGATGATTTCGCATGAACGAACTCGATGAAACCCTTACATTTAATCGGTGATTCAAATGGCGGAGGTGCCAAGAGGGGAGGGCGTTATATCTTTTTATACTGATATAAGTTCAGAACTTATCAAGTCCGAATTGGACTCGAAAAACCACAAGACCGAGACGGTCAAGTGGTGGATTAACCACCTTGTGACTAGTATGGGTTATATTCGCCTATGCATTAGATAATCTATCAAGAACATCATGGGAAATGATAACTTCTCATTGTCCCCATTAACGACATCCTTATGAAATGATAGTCGAGCATGGCTATGTTCCTACCCTGCGAAGGGTACTCCGTCAATGGGGAACCTTGATTCGCTGACTCGTTACTTAGTCATCTTTTACCAAATTACCCGTACGTCTACGATCAATGCCGATCCCATGTGTAGGGGCGTCATAGTGATACTTGTGATCGTTAGACACTCATTACACCTTAAGCAATTCCACGTGATATAGTAACATTCTAGATGTGGTGCTACTGGAATTAAAACCGCATTGGGCGCACACCCTATCATTCCCGGTATATGGGAATTCTATACGATATCTCTCGGAGAATCACATCGATATCATCAAAGTTACTAAGTTGTTTCCTTTGGGAAAAGACACAAATAGTTGTACAACAGCTGGAGTTAAGCTCCCAAAACATAATGCATATCGGAATTATTATTGTATAAATTCCATATCCTTGCGACGTGATTAGACTACTGGTGAGTAGTTCGGGCACCCGTTGATGTGAGGGTGCGGATTCGTTATTACTCGTGTACATGCTCGCCTTATGGCAACCATAGGCTCGTAAAAGCCTTTCTCTACCATAGAGTAGGGACTCTCGTAGTCGGTTAGTATTAGTCGAAGATACTCACGTACACGACAACACGGGAAGATTGGCGTGCACCACTCGGTAAGACCAAATTTATTCCCTTAACACAACCATGTGGAGCATGGTGCTAATTATTACATGTGCAACAAACCCTGGAAGGGTACCCATACCCCTCCTCTATAGGAGATGTGTAAGAACTATTAAACGAAATCGTAATTAAAACTTATGGTGTATGAATGGTGAGGAAAATGAATGCAAAGAAAACCTAATAATTGTAGTCAGCTATAAGCTGAATACGAAACTCATATCCTACTATGAGTCCACCAACACTCTCACTTCCAGGTTGGAAGTGATGGCAGACGTTACTCTTAACAATACGTAGGAATTGTTGATGGACAAATACACTGCTACTTGTCTATCAGATGACTGACACGAACATAAATATTGAACCTTTCAACGAATTACTAAACAGAATTTCGAGGACGAAATTCTTTTAACCAATGGAGACTGTGACAATCGTGAAAAATCCCGGTAAACTTTGATTAGTACAAGTCCGTGGTAACCGGATGTGGTATGTATATCGTGATATTATTATAATTATGTGTGATGATACGAATTCTAGAAAATGATACACCGACTATGACGAGAGTATATGCATAGTAAGTAATAAAAACATTACAGTGACATTATGCATCACCTACATGACAAGACAAAGTCGTGAATGAAAAACTGATAACTCTGGGAATAAGTAGTAGTAAACACACATGACTTGTGTGCTATGCCTAGAAATATTTGTAATGTCTCGGGTGAATCCGAGAGCATGTCATGGTTGACATGACACTACTAAGGACCAACGATGCGAGGTTGGCATCCTTAGCCTTGAACAACGTGTTAAACGGAGACTTGACGTTTAACAGCGCATTAGACCTTTGATGTTGATTATTAGTTTATCGGTAGCCTTATTTAAGATTCCGAGTTCCAGGAATAACTTAGATTTGTGCCATAGACTGTGACGTATGGTTTAAAAATAATCAAAGCCCGGGCACGCAAAACGAAGCAGCACCCGGTTGGGGAAACGCATTCGTTCCGGGCATAACATAAGGCAACCGAATGTGCAAGGAACGATCGATCAAGCTTAAAAACACTTAAACGAACGTCAAACGAGACTTTTATGATTAAAACATAATTGGGTTCGGATTTTTAGACGGTTATGCATAATTTTTTAAACCGAGTCTTTTGACACTAAGTACGCGCAAAACAGAGTCTGTCACGCAAATCGAGAACGCGCACAGCCCCGAAAACGAACCTGTACTTATCCGAAAGATAAACCTTATCTTTTGTCACGCAATACAAAGCACGAGGTGTCCCTTGGGACCCACCTCTAAACCGCCCCACCCCCATGTATATATATGTTTTTTTATTTAATTTTCATTATTAATCTATTTTTATTTCAAAAATCACTCAAATTCTCCAAAAACCTGCCCCCACATACTTCAATCCAGCTGAGTTCTTCATTAAACCTCACTAAATCAAAGGTATTAACCCTGGCTTTTATAATTCTATATCCGTTTCTTCGATTAAACGAGATTTCTTGCCAAAAACGCCTTTTAAACCATGAATTTTGGGGTTTTAAACAAGTTTTACGGCTGAATATGAACACCGCATATATCCCTGGTGTTCATATTCTCAAAAATTGTGGAGATGTTCTTGGACATGTATAGAAGGTTCAGGAATTTTTTCGGAATTTTTGAAATTCTGAAAGTATTTTATGTTAAGTATGTGGTTAAAAAATGGGTTTATAAATAATTTATTTAAATAAGAATTACAAAAATAAATTCCCAGAAATTTATCTCATGATCTACTGAATTTTACAGAGTTATAAATTTTATAGATTTCTAGTCAAATTCTAGATTAAATGTGAATTTATTTGGATTAAGAACAAATTATTTAAATCATTTTCGGCAGTTTACCGTGTAACGAACGTGCCGGAACTGGGAACTGACTCAACCCGAAAAATACTATAGTTGGAGCACTAGGAATATTCACGGAGATTCCCAGGCAAATTGGGCACTATTGGTGTGCTCTAAGACAATGCGGGAGAAATCCCTAAGGTGAAAATGGAAACTCAAAATTGGGCAACTTAGACCCCCCGAACACTCAAACTCCCTTAATGGAAAGTTAATCGTTTTTGAATAACCACGTGTTGGCACTACTGGCATTCCCATACCATTATCCAAACACGTTAAACTACTGACTTTGGCTGGCACGCGAATCGGTGCCCGGAAGCCAAACTGAAAACTACTACTACCCTGATTTCCATCACCATACCAACTTAGATAATGATCTGAGTCCATACTTGCATGGGTATTATTAAATTGAATCAAGTTGCTTGATCACTCTTGCGTTGAGATCACTACTCGTACTGTTTTACTGTTTTCTAGGGACTTGCATTTTAAAAACTGTGTTGACTACACCAACTTGGGAGTGAGTTCTCACTTCCCCACTTTTAAACTGTTTCACTGTTTTCTGGGACTTACATGTTAAAAACTGTGTTGACTACACCAACTTGGGAGTGAGTTTCACTTCCCCATTTTTAAACTGTTTTTACTGTTTTCTGGGGACTTGCATGTTAAAACTGTGTGATTACACCAAAATGGGAGTGTGTTTCACTCCACCACTTTTAAACTGTGTTAATGTTTTCTGAGGTGATTTGCATGTTACAAAACTGTGTTAATTGCACCAACTTGTGATGATGTAAATTGTCTAACACACGACCTATTTCCCCCTACAAGTGATTGGCGTAAGCCATGGGCAGTGGATAGTACTATTGGTTTGACTAACCCAGTTGCTCCAGGCAGTGTCTAGGTGACACTGTGTGTCGGTGACTATGCAACTACACGCGTCCTAAATTCGGTTATGTTAACTAAGCATAACTGCAGGGAAACATGACTTAGTTGCCAGGATGACGTGCCTGTCTTGACATGGCCCGGTGGGAAGTGTCTGTGGTGACAAAGCTCGGTGCGATGATGTGTCTGTCTGACACGGAGTGACCATGACCATGACTGTGACTGTGACTGTGACTATGACCGTGACAGTGACAGTGACTGTGACTATAACTAGTGCAATTAAATTGGTTAACACATGTTGTTACACAACGTCTAAACCCGTGGAACTCACGCAGCGGTTCACTGACATGTTCAGGTAACTTGAGACTGGTGTGATCTGTGTATGTTGTTCAAGACATGTTTGTAGGCGAACCCTGATATAGATGCATGTGGTTTAGAAGACTTATGTAGTTCATGGGAACATGCAGTTGTAACATACATGTAGTATGTAATCAACATTTTGTAAGTAATAAAATGTAGTGTCTTTATAAACAATGTGCTTGTACCAGAGGTGTCTGTTGCATCCCGTATATTTTTCTTCCGCTGCAAGTTGGGGTGTGACAGAAGCTCCCTTGGATCTTCACACCAACTTGAAACTTGTTTGAAATCAACTTGAATCTTCAAGATAAAGTTCAAAAATGGAAAATGGAGGAGAGAGAGAGTGTGTGTGTACGGTTGGGAGGAGAGAGAGAGTGGAAGATTTGATGATTTTTGGTGTTGGAAAGTGAGTTATATGGAAGATTTCTTGGTTTTGTGAAGATTGCATGCATGGTCTAGCTTCAACACATGGCACAAATGAAGAAAACAAGAAAAGGTGGGCACTCATGGTGCCGCCACCTACATGCATACACACATATTTCATATATACATACACATAAATTCATATACTCATGCATTACACAAGTATTTAACTGATTACAAGGTATTTTATCTAGCGTTTAAAATGCGTTTTAAGGCGTTTAAAATTATTTTTATTATTCTATAAAAGTAAACTTGCCATAATATTGCTGAATAATATTTATTTGCCAAGACTGGATGCGTTGTCGGTATTTCGCAGTATATGCGCTGTATTGCGTAGTATGCGCTTAAACTCGAAAAAATAGAGTTTTTAAGCGTTTTAAATATTTTTTCCTCATGAATATGATTAAAAATAACATTTTAATCATAACGGAATATTTTATGATTTTAATATTAATCTGGCGGTCACCGACGTTCGTTTCGCATTTTATTTGTTACGCGATAAGCTTGTATCGCATTTTTGCCAACATAATTTTCAATAAAGTTTGGACTCGCCAAAACTTCAAATATCATAAAGTACACCAATCACTGTGAATAATGTCATAAACGTAAAATAAAGAAATAAAAGATAAAACTTTATTAAGTACAGAAACGATCGAAATTATACAATACTTTGAAAATTGCAATTATTACATTTTCGTTGTCCTAAGACAGCTCCAACAACAAAGTCACTTGCATTGCACATGATTTCGCAAGGTAATTTCCAATCAGGCGCTATCATGATTGGTGCATTGGCTAGCATTTCTTTTAATGTTAAAAATGCTTGATTGCAATCTTTGTCAAAGATAAATGGTGCATCTTTTTCAACTAATTTTGTTAAAGGTCTTGAAATTTTTGAAAAGTCTTTGATAAATCATCTATGGAATCCGGCATGTCCTAGGAAACTCCTTATGGCTCTAATAGAGGATGGAGGTGGTAATCGAGAAATGGTGTCGATTTTGGCTCGATCAACCTCCATTCCTTCATTTGAGATTTTGTGACCGAGTACTATTCCCTCCGTCACCATGAAATGACATTTTTCCCAATTAAGGGCGAGGTTAGTGTTGGGATTGAACCCTTTGTAAAGGAACAGATGATAGAAAGCCAAAACATGTTACATCATTTGATCCAACACATCAGAGTTTACAAGCTCTGATGAATATCCACTGATTAGCCAAAGTCCTGCCATCAAGCATGTTGAAGCAAAACGCCGAAGATATTTGAAGCTCTGCCGAAGACCAACAGTGGATTGCATTAGAGTTTTATTTTATCTTTATATTCAATGTAACAGTGCTTTTGTAATTAGCAGAGGATTGGTGATCAGTGTTTAGAAGTTAGTTATAGATTGTTAGCTATCACTATCAACCCTGACATCAGCAAATTGCTATCAGTGTTTAGAAGATAAACAAATCTATAACTAACAATTGTTAGCTCTGTTTTATCTTCTTTCACTAATCATTTATTAAACAATCACAACTAATTCAAACTCAGATCCTAACAATTGGTATCAGAGCATGGTCAATCAAAATTTGATTTAACAATCAATTTGATTTGAAAGATCAGCTCTCCCAGCTAATTAGTTTATTTGTTTTCATTGGAAAACAGAGTTCAATTATGTTCAAAGTTTTTAAAACAAAATCTGTTTAAAACAATCAGAATGTCTCAAAACACATAGGATTCCTACAACACTGGATCCATGTTCAAACCTCCGATGCTTGTCAGGAATGAGTATCACATATGGCAACGACGGATGGGTCATATTCTTGCTCAACAAAACACCGATTGCTGGAGGTCCGTTGTATTTGGACCACATGTTCCCATGGTTTCAAGTACAGAGGACCCCATGAAACAAGTGCCTAAAAGTCCTGAAAATTACTCCAAGCAGGGTTTCCAGAAAATTGAGTTAGATGCTAAGGCTTTTAGCATTGTTGCTTTTGCCTTACCTAACAAAATCTATGCTGGCCTGTTACATTGCAACAGTGCAAAGGAGTTATGGGATTCCTTGAAAGAGCAATTCGGTGGGACTGAGGAAGTAACTGAAAACAACAAAGAAGTCTTAAATCAATGATGACAGCTGTTAGTGTCATGCAAAACCAAAATAAACTACGTAGATAGGATAAGTCGGGTATCGAACTAGAGGAGTATTGTGGAAAGTGTTGTGAATTAAATACTAGTAAACTAATTGAAGAAATATAAAACTTGGTTGTTTGAGAGTTTGATTAAACAACGAATTACTGAAAGCGAGGTTCTAAACAAAGGGTGAAACGATGGTTCCTCCGGATTTTAGATTCAAGGCGATTTTCAGTTACGTGTTTGATTGCTACAATTACATAGACATAATCGTATGACCTGATTAATTGATTGTGATAAAAAAGGACTAAGTACTCTGATTGATTAGCAACGAGAGGTTATCACACAATTATCAATTGAATACTACCAAACCCAATCCCTATCTAATATATCCCAATTACTAGAACTCTCGGGAATTGAAAGAATCAAAACTAGGTTTAAGCAATGATCAATCGTTTGCAAATCAGTCAATTCAAATCAACCAGTAACAAGCATCGAATGCTTGGATTACCGAATTTAACAATAGTTCAAACAAAAAACATAGTTAACCTACAAGAATCCTCCACCCAGAGGAAACCACGAAAGGTTTCGCCGCTCATCTCAGTTGTATAATCTTCAATAGCTTGGGAAACGGTTGAAATCATGATCTATGTGGTTAATTCGGTAAGACTGATGATGGTTGTAGGTGAAAAGTGCCCAAAATTGAGTCTTTGATCTCCCAAATTCGTCCCCAAAGTGTCTCCCCTTGATTCGGGTTCAAAAACCCTTTTATACATCCAAAAATCACATTCACGCGTCTTTTTCCGGACCCGACCGTAAGCTACGGTTGAGAGTTTCTAGTCACTCAACTGTAACTTATGGTTGTGAACTGTAGCTTATGGTCTAATAGATTCCTTCCAAAACTATTTTCTTCATAACTTCTTCGTTTTAGCTCCGTTTTATGCACCGTTTTTGCCACGTCTTCGTAATTCAACCCTCTATCATGCCAACTTCTAATATCTTCATTTTCAATCCATTAACATCCCCCAAAACTCATCCAATCTTCGTATTTAACCTACGAAACATCATTTTCTCATAGTTATCCAATTCCACACATATAAACAATCAAATATGCATAAGATTAGATATTAAACACATATAAATCACATTCCTACACCCATCTATCACATCCCCACAATTAACTTTTTTCGTCCTGAAAAATTATTTGCAATGGAATCATAATCAAATCATTAGCTTTCAATTTATTCGGTTAATTTATTTACAAAGCTAATCACGCGTTAACTAGGATTGCAAGTATACAGTCCATTTAAACCCAACCACCGGTTTCCAAGCCCTTAGTCATAATCTATTAAGTTCAATTGCATTATTCCTCAATGAGTCTCACACTCAAAAGACTACACCACCTAATCCCGTTTCAAGCTTATGAGAAGACTGTTTTATATAACAAGCTTTTATATATTCCCGATTAAACTTGATGAATAATGGATGATGGTTTTCAAGCTTAAGCATGTTTTTGTATACGATCACTTAGCGGACACACCTCGCATGAGTCACCATCCCCGCGATTAATACCATAAGTTTCATATATTTTTCTTTTTATTTTCTAACTCCACTTAGAGGGTATATACCGCATGAGTCACCTTCCCCGCGGCAATACCATAGGCTTTGTCAATATAAGCTAGCTCAAGAATTGGATAAATGGAGTGTTTCTGGGCGCAGCCTTTTTCGGATTTATTCTCATAAAAAGAAACAGACGTGCCATTTAATCGGAATATTTATAAGCTTTTTATTTATACAGAATCCCTTATACTCTCTATGGTTTCAGTTTTGCTATAGCTTCTAAGGCGAGAACCCACAAGATTCCTAATATTTAAGTATTTTATTTGATCCTAAGAAACCTTTCAACCGGCTGGGCCTACCCACATATCCTAAGTTAGATGTGTTTTCGACCATTTAATCATCTCATATGTATAATACTTGAAAGCCAACAATTTAATTATACCTATAGTTTTCCATTTTGTTGCAAAAATCTTTCAAAACAGGATCAAATTTTTTTTTTTAAATTTTCAATTTTTAGGGGATTTCAACCATTCCAAGCATTTGATATGATTCGACCTACCAACCCTATCTCGAGTTACCACATCCCCACACTTGGAATACATTGCCCCAATGTATAGTGCAATTTAAAATCTGAACTCGAGATATACCACCTACAAACCATGATTGGCAAACGACCTAATCAACTCGACAAATAACACCATTCCCGACACAAAAGTTCACACCACCAAAGGAACAAAAACAAATAAAATGAAAGACAGAGAAACACATGCACCTGATCAGAAAACGAGTGTATGTAATGGTGACTACTGCGATCAAGACCGCGGAATATGCATCCAATTTAGGATTCTCTGATATCTTACCGGGGATGTTGTAGAACACCCCCACACTTGAATTGTTATACCCGTGAAAATTGAATCATATAGACCTGTCAAAACACAACACAACAAACGAAACCAAAGCAAAGTACAAACTCTACATCCTCGGGCTGCCTCCCAAGAGCGCTAAGTTTTGGGTCTTCAGCTAGACGATACCTGATGTGCTCACGGTGGTTCAGATGCACACTTACCTCCCCACTGATCTCCATACATCTCCATCCAATCTTTGGGGAGGGTCATGGCTTCACTCCGATTAGGGTTATACTTAGTTTGGTCACCCCATCTAAACCCACCATTAGGTGGTTTCCTCTCAGTAGCTCTCCGTCACACACTTTCCTTCTCCGCCCGATTTCCACTATTCGTTAACTCAGACCTGCAAACATTACCACTAGAAACAATCTCATTAGCAGCACATGTGAGACTTAAATAATCGAGCAAATCGTAAGCAATGGACTTTAAAAACACATTGAAATACAACTTATGATTCTGGTAGCTTAAAATGACTATCCCATTCCTGCAATCGATTTGCGCATTTGCTGTATACAAGAATGGGCGTCCCAAAATTACCTGCGGCTGTGCGTAGGTCTATGTTTGTGTAAAATCGACCACCATGAAATCGACCGAGTAATAGAACTCGCCGAGCTGGATTACCACATAACCCACCTGGGTTGTTTCAAACTCGCATCTGCGAACATCGGCATGCTATCACACGCTTGCAGAGGACCAAAGTCATATTAGTCATACAAGCTACCGGGGAGAACACTCACCCCGCTCTATAATCCAACAATGCGTGATGGATCTTGAATTTTCCAACCCGGATTGGAACGACCGGTTCCCCTAAATCAACTCCATTTGGCTCTTCATTGTATCACTCAAACCTGCAATCACATGAGAAACATACAACCCATTATCAAAACATTTATTTTAAGAACATGATTTACTCCACTAATTGGAATGTTCTTCGTATTCTTGAGATTTGTCTGCGTGTCACTTGGAAGCTTCCCATTCTGCCGCTTCAGCTCTGCTACTTCACTAGCTAGGTGCCCCATCTGAGTCGTTAGCGATTGCATAGCCTTATCACGAATTTCATCCTTTTGAGCCCGCACATCATCCATCTGACCTCTCTTCTGCAACTCCTGCTGTATAGCTTTCAGCATCTCCATCATCTCACTACTACCCCCACTACCCTGTTGGTAGTTTCTTTTATAACCGAAGTTATTGCCCCCTTGATAGTTATTTTGATTACGGGGCTGGTAGTGTATATTGTTGCTTTGGGAACCCAAATACTTGTTCCCACTTCCTTGCATCATGTTCCCCTGATCTTGTTTATCTATAATGCTCGGGAACTGATCAGCAATATGCCAGATATCTCCACAATGACCACACAATGGGTATTGTCCCCCAACTTCCGGTGTACTCTCAGCTGCTTTGACCATTAAACGACGAGTGCTTCTTGATGATTGAGCCTTCCGCTTTGACGTACTCGCCATCCTCTTTAAATACTCCCAATCAACATTCTCATAATTCGTACCGAATGTACCATTCGATAACGAACTGAGATCTCTCGCATCCACATCTGTTAGACCCTCATGAAAAGCATTCAACAATTCCCACAGCTGTATACTGTGATGTGGAAAATTATTGAGCATCATCTTAAATTGGTTGAATGCTTCATGGAAATACTCACCGGTTTGTTGTTAAAAGCCACAAATGTTCTTCCTAGCTGTGTTATCCAGGAAGAGCTGCTGCATATCGGGCCATGTAAAAATAGAAGCCGAAGGCAAAGTATGGAACCACTGTCGTGCCTTGTCTTCTAATGTAAATTGGAATAATACAAATTTCACATCATCAGGTGTAAACCCTTGGCTCCCGATCGTGTTACACCGCGCATCATACACGACAATATGCAAATACAGCTCTTCATGTGCCAAACCATGATATTTGAGCAAACTGGAGATTGACTATGCTCGTACCTCAAACAATCGACCTCCTCGCAGCTGAGGAATCACAACTGGTGACATTGTTGGAATCGGTATGCCCAAGACACATATTAAATTGATGTGGATAGTACGTTATGTTCCAAGTCGGGACATACCCAATAACAAGATAGACAAACACCCATAATATTTATTTATGATGTGATCAAACAAATAAATATTAACACTTAGAATATTTAGAAATTGGTTTTCTAAGTAATTGCACTTGAGAAATTAATAAATTATATGGATAATTTATTTTGAGAGAATATTTTATATTGTTATTTAATGGGTTAAATAACATTATAAATGGTTGTGATATGTTTCATAAAGTCTTGTAATATGGTATGTTATATTTTATAAAAATTATAAAATAATACAGACTTAATTTTAAAAGAACTTTTTTGAATATTATTTTAATAAAAAGGCCTATATGGTCGTCCATATGGGGTTCTTCCAAGGTGGATCTTCCACCAATAGAAATGCATGCAATATCTCATACAATCTCACACAATCCAACATGAGATCACCAAAGATTATATGGAAGATATGATCATTCTCTCACATACTCTACAACACACACATAAGAGATTCAAGTGCAAGAACTTTTTTTTTTGCTCTCTAATTTTCGGCCAAAGTGGTGTATCAAGAGGGTGTTTCAAGTGAGTTCATACAAGTGAAAATCCTAGCAACATAAGGTGTTTGTTGGAGGCTTGGGGTATACAAGCTTGAGATCTTCATTTTGAAGATTACCATTCAAGAATCATCATCTTCTTCCATCTCCTAGCTCCTTGAAAGGTTGTTTCTTAGAAGACCCTATGGTTGTATTTTGATAGCATGCATGTTCATATATGGATCCGGGTTTTGGTTTTACATATAAAATAAGTTTTATACCAACACACTAACTTGTTTTAAATAATTATTCCGCTGCATTTTTCATTTTATATGGATAAAATGACTTTGATAAACATGTGAAAACCCCAACAGTGGTATCAGAGCCGCGTATATGAATGCATGCTTCAAAGGATTTAAAATTTTCGGTTTTTGGGTTTGGAGAAACCCTATGGCCAAAATTTTTAACATGGTTCTCCTTTTGTTTTTCAAGATGTTCCTAATACATGCATAAAAATATTTTGAAAAATTATGTCATATGGACGATTTGTTTGTTTGGACAAAAACCCACATTTTTTCGTTTTTTTCTTTCTTGGCCGAAAATATGGGTTGTAAAAAGGGAACCATTTTGCTCTTGAATAATATACATATGTGGATGTATATTTTGGTGTGCATAACCTAACCATGACCTTGTGTTTGAATATGTTGAATGATTGTGTTCTGATTTATATTTGATTATTTCAATGGGTTATAATAATAATTATCGTTGTTCTTCCATTTGTAAAGTTGTATAATTTATTTATTTCCATTTGGTATGTAAGTAAATAGATTAGTTGCATTTATTTTACTAGAAAAATGTATTAGGATACTTTATTGTAAATTTTGGTTTTGGCCAATTTTTGGCCTAAAGAACCTCATAGTTCTTAACGGGATTTTAGCTCAATAATCAAAACACATTTGGAAGCCCAAATGAGTTTGGAGCTGAATTTAAAGTCTATTTGGAAGCCCAAAGAAAGTGGAGAAATCACAACACAAAAGGAATACTTGATGCATTTGGATGCGGGTATCAAGTGGGAGTTCAACGACACATTTCTTAGGTCAATGTTCACCCTTTAGGAAGGACCTTTTGGCACATTTCGGCTAACAAGTGTTGTCAAAAATAGCTGGCTATGGTTATGCACCTTTTTTGATAATAAGTGTTATGCTTATATGGCTATTTATTTATGGTGTTTTGGATTATATTTTGATATGCTTGCTTAACAACTAATAATCCATAACAAGCTTAAAATTGGTTCTTTAAAAATCATTAAAGTGGTTAATAAAAGGTTTTTATTAAAGGTTAATGATTTTATAATAAAATAGGTTTTATTAAAAGAACCTTGAAAGTTGGTTTTCACTAAGGTACCATGAATTTAAATGCATGCAAATGTATGGTACATAAAGTTTTCTAAAACTATAATTTTGAAAATTAAAAAAACCCCTTTTATGAAACAAGTCAAACACCATCCTTTTATACAACACTCGAATCACTTGGGAACTCTTTGTGGGATAAAGGTCACATAACCACTTGTATGTGTAAACTTACATGTGTGTGTAAGTAGGACGACTAGATTTGGAAACCATGTGATTAGGGTAACCAAAGCATGGCGTATAAAGGTGTTGATGGGATTAAACATGCAAACTAAACATAAAGATGTTTAACCGATCCCATATGGCTAGAAATTGCAAAGGGTTGCAATCGTCAAACGTTGACTACCTTGAAAATTTAAATAATGGGATAAAGGTCACCTAACCAATATTTAAATGTAATGTTGGATTCTAGATTTTAATTATTAATTGTCTATGAGACATAAAAGGGTATTAATGATTAAAATATAATAATATCAAAAATACTAAAATTGAACTTTGTTAAAATATTATAGATGGCCGCTAACAATGCAAATACAATTACCTAAACCGTCTGTAACCTATCACTAAGAACAATCCTTGAAAAGGATCGTCTCAACCATAACAACTTCATGGATTGGTATCGAAACTTGAGAATCGTTCTCAAGCAAGAGAAGATATCCTATGTGTTGGACGATCCTATTCCCGATGAACCTAACGTGGAAGATGAAGATGCCTATAACGATTAGCTTAAGTATACCGAGGACACCATGTACCTTCAGTTCTAGAAGCGTACGCGATAACTTTATTCCTTTGCATAAGGACGCATCCAAGCCTTTGTCGCGATGCGTCACAGTATACGACAAGGTCGTCATTGCCTTCGGGTAACGTCAAGATTGGGGCCTCACATAACTTTTTCTTTAACAGCTGGAACGCTGTTTCTTGGTCTTCACCCCATTCATACTTCCTATCCTTCTGCGTCAATGCGGTTAACGATTGTGCGATACTAGAGAATTTTTTTATGAAGCGACGGTAATACCCTGCCAGTCCCAAGAATTGACGTATTTCTTTTGGAGATTTCGGCGCTGGCCAATTCTTAATTACGTCAATCTTGCTTGGATCCACATGAATTCCATGTTGATCCACCACATGCCCTAGAAATTGTACGGCTTGTAACCAAAAGTCGCACTTAGATAACTTAGCGTATAGTTGTTCTGTCCTAGTATCTCTAAGATAGCACGTAAATGATGCTCGTGCTCGTCCTTGCTCTTGGAGTAGATCAAGATATCGTCAATGAAGGCGATGACAAATTTGTCAAGGTATGGCTTACATACTCTGTTCATGAGGTCCATGAACACCGCAGGTGCGTTGGTTAACCCAAAGGGCATAACCAGGAATTCATAGTGGCCATAACGAGTTCGAAATGCGGTCTTAGGAATATCGTCCCTTGGACCTTCACTTGATGGTAACCTGACCGAAGATCTATCTTAGAAAAGTATCGGGCTCCTTGCAGCTGATCAAAGAGATCATTGATTCTCGGAAGAGGGTACCAATTCTTGATAGTGACTTTATTCAATTCCCTGTAGTCGATGCACATTCGGAAGCTACCGTCCTTCTTCTTTACAAACAAAACAAGGGCTCCCATGGGGGAATAACTAGGATGGATAAAGCCACGATCAAGTAACTCCTGCAACTAAGTCGATAGCTCTTGCATCTCGGACGGTGCAAGACGATATGGGGCCTTGGCAACGGATGCCGTTCCTGGTATTAAGTCGATGCGAAACTCGAATTGCCGGTAGGGTGGCAATCCGGGCAATTCCTCCTGGAACATATCAGGGTATTCACATACTACTGGAATGTCTTCAATACGTTTCTCGGCCGGTTCCTCGGTCGTGACGCTGGCCAAAAACACGTCACATCTTGTCATATACACTTCAACGCCTTAAGGTGAGATATAAGGTTCAACGTGGCGCCTAACTTCTCTCCTTGTACCATAATTGCATCCGTGGGGGATAAAGGAATCTTCACAACCTTTTGTTCACATAACACCTCCGCACGATGATTGGACAACCAGTCCATTCATACGACAATATCAAAACTACCCAACTCTACTGTTAAAAGGTCAATAGTAAACTGGTAACCGTTAAGGGTTATAGGGCAATTAACAATAAGTTGGTGACTAGTAATTGGTTTCCCGCTGGCAATTTCGACGGTATAGGGTTGTTTCAGGTCAACAACAGGTATATTCAAGAGTGGCAAAAATGCAATTGACACATAACTTCTATCGGCTCCCGTATCAAATAACTCTGAAGCAAATTGATTGGAAACGAGGAACGTACCTAAAACCACGTTGGGATCCTGGCGTGCATCACCAGGTCCCATGACAAAGGCACGACCTCGAGCTGCATTCGAGGTAGATGCTTATTTATGTGTGCTCCTTCCTGCCACCTGCTGGGCTATCTTATGACAATTATTACGAAAATGCTCCGTGCTGCCACATCCAAAGCATGCACAGGGGTAGGTAACCCGTGGTGCTGGTTGTTGAGGTCGCTGCTAAAGAGGTTGAGGCCTAGGAGATTGAAAATGGGTTGGTTTGGGATTGGGTTCCATGGGCACCCTACAGTCCCGGGCAAAATGCCCTTCTCGATGACACCTCAAGCATTTCACTACTTGACACATTCCCGTGTGGTGGGAAGCGCACTTGTTGCACTTTGGGGCCTTTCCTTTGTAGATGGCGTAGTTCTGGCTAGTATTCCTCCCCCTCCTCGGTGCTGCTGCCCTTGCGCGACGACTCCCCGGGCTCCCGCTTGTTCCCAGCCAGTTCTCCCGGCATTGTCAGAATCTTACGCCTAACCAGGTCATATGTAACGGTACCTGACCTGGTTACCACCTAGTGCATGGTTCGGTATTCCACCGAGTTAATAATACTCCTCACTTCCGGGGCCAGTCCCCAGATATACCTTTCAATCCTCTTGGACTCTGGTCGGACCATGTCTGGCAAAATACGCGCCAGTTCATTGAAACGGTTGGTATAACCTGCATGATCAGCACCTTGCATTTGTAGGTTCCTGAACTCATGTTCAAGCTTCTGAATTTCATGAGTTGGGCAAAACCTTTCCCTTATCAGTATCTTGAGATCATCCCAAGTCATCTTATTAATCGCGTCATGCCCGCGAGTTTGAACGATAGTGTTCCACCAGTTTAAAGCATGGTCGATAAAGGTACAAGTTGTATATTTAACTTCGCAATTACCAGGATAATTACTTATGTTAAGTACCTATTCCGACTTCTCAACCCATTTTAAAAACCCATTTGGTCCCTCAGTCCCATTGAATTCCATCGGTTTGCATTCCATGAAATGCTTATATGTGCAAACCGGCCTACCATTATTCTGATTATCGTTCTGACCTACCGGTCCAGGTTGTGGATTTGGTTACGGGTTAGCATTAATACCGGCGCTAACCTGCGCCACAATCGTGGGAATAACAGCTTGGAGTTGTTGCGCTCTCATTTGCGCAATATTTGCCTCAGTCATTTGTGGTGCTCGTTTCGGGGCCATTCTATTATAAACAGTAGATGTCTATGTATTAATGTCACGTATCTAGTTAACACATATCACCTATTTGGTTAAAACATAACACACACTTCCTCACACGTGAATCCACGGCGTACATAGTTAAAAGCATCGTCATATATATACATATATATATACATATATATATACATATATATATATATATGTAATATCATCATCATACAAACGTCAAAATTTGCACATAGACTTAACCCATAAGGGCCAGTTCCTACATCTGCTGTAAAAACATGTCACCAAAGTGACGTACAGACTCGATGCAACGAGACTACTAACTAGGAAAACGTGAAAATACTATGACTGCATCACCACCTCGACATGGGTATAACCCAGTGCTTGGTAGGATGTACAAAAGATACATCGCCTCTATCTATATAAAAAAAAAACCATACTAAGAACGCCACATCCGCCATGCCAAGCCTCCAAAACCTGCGACCAACCCTACAATAGCACCAATACATCCGTATACCAACGCACGGAAATGATCCAGCTCATGATGGACATACCCCAAAGCGATGATCGCCTGCTGTAAGACGATCAGGTAGTCTCCCATCGACCTCCTCTGTTGCTCATCCTAATCCCGTCCCATCCGTAGTAATGAAATCTGCTCGAACAAAAATCCCATCAAGCTGCTCTCGGTGATGGGAGCAGGCACCTCCTGAGGAGGAACAGGTATACCCCAGACAGGTGGGGAAGGCTCTCGAAACGGCTGGGAAGGGCCACCTTGCTCGTATGTGTGAAACGGGAAGGGTCCTCCCGAGGTGGGGTAAAAAAACGGGCAACAAAATGTTGTTGGTTCCCTATAGGTACGGGTGTAGGACGAATAGGGGAAACGGGCGGTGTGAACACAGGTACAGGCGTAGGTACCCTCCGATGAGCCATCTGTCGGAGGCCAAAGGTGGGTATCTCAAGAGGGCTAGATGAGGAGGGTGAATAAGTACTCAGAGTGGAAGGAGTATAAGGGTCAGGCAGTTTCTCGGGTGACGGTAAGCGGGGTGCTACCTGCTCCCACTACCAATGCCCCTTAGCGGGAGTAGGGCTCCTAGGAATAGGTCCTACTGGTATGGCAACATCCGGGGTACGACTATGCTCCGAGGCTCGAGGCCTCTCCCTTGCGCCTAGTACGACGTCTGGGTGGGTAAGGACCACAACAATATCCAAAAGGATCTGGCGAGTAGCTCGATGTCAAAAGGGGTGTCAGCGGATCCTCCTCACGATCATTCTCCATATGCGAAGTAGAAAAAAAAAAGAAACCACACACAACGCTGATTTGACTGACCAAAATTCTGAACTCAACATTCCACAAATATACCCATAAGCACGTTTTGTACGTATTTTCAATTTTTACGATTTATAAAAAAAATTACTTGCGGTTGGTGACGTTATTAGACGGATGTTCGTCCTATGTCAATGACGATCCCAGAACCCCCAAGTATGAGGAGACAAATTATGGTGTTCCGGACCATGATAATTTATTTGCCCCAAGGGCTTCCTAGTAATAGCCATACTACTCAGTTTCTAGAGGTTCTTAGCGTGTGGAGACTAACTTAGGATTATAGTCTAGGTTCTTTAGAGATACCAAGTTCGCTATAACTGAAGGCTCTGATACCATCTTCTGTCACACCACGACTCGCAGCGGAAGACAATTGCAGGGTGCGGCATACACATGGTAATTCCCCCATTAATTTAAAAACATGATATCACATAAAAAGGGAACCTCGGTTACAACATACTATTAGTATCCTATTACACACCATAAGCCAAGTACAGTACTACGAGCTATCACAACTCTTATTCTACTATAGTTCACTATTAAAGCCATCCACATGCACATTCCTTACTCCTCGGTTACAACATACTATTAGTATCCTATTACACACCATAAGGGTCAGCTAAACGCTGCGTGAGTTCTACTGGTTTAATTTCTGTGTAACAATATGTGTTAACAAGTTTAATTGCACTTGTCATAATCACAATGACGGTCACAGTCGTAGTCGCAGATGGAATTAAACGAGTATACAAGTGAAACCTTGACTGTTTTTCCCTGGACCGTGTCATCCCAAACACTCCCGGCCACCGGACCGTGTCACAAAGACACTCCCGGACCATCAACTGCGTCACGTGCAGTTCAACGCCCCTTAGTGGTTATGCCTAACAACACAACCAAATTAGGACGAGTGCAGTAGCCTAGTGCCGACACACTGTCAGTCGTGGCACGAGGTTGGTCAAACCGATAGTACTATCCATTGTCCACAGGCTTACATTAATCACTTGTCTTGCAGAGGGGAGGTAGTTCGTGTGTTAGATAATTCACATCATATATTAGTGCAATTAACACAGTTTCATAACATGCCAATCATCTCAGAAATAGTATCACAGTGTAAAAGTGGTAGAGTAAAACTTGCTCCCAGATTGGTGCAATAATCACAGTTTGTAACGAGTTCATGTGTTAGGGAAGTGAAATTCCCTTCATAAGTTTGTGTAATCAACACAGTTTGTAACATGCATTCCAACCCAAGTAAAACAATAAAATAGTTAAAAGCGGGGTAGTGAAACTCACAGTGCAAATAATGGTCTCAACACAGGAGTGGTCGAATAGCTGGATCAACTTTAATGACACACATGCAAGCATGGACTCAAATCAATATCTAAGTTGGTAATGGTTATAACTTGGATCTGGTCAGGAGTTTTTACTCCGTATTGAGTCTATAGGACACTAGTATGGTGATGGACGTCAGGGTAGTATTAGTTTTCAGTTTGGCTTCCGGGCACCGATTCGCATGCCAGCCAAAGTCAGTATTTTAACGTGTTCGGATAATGGTACGGGAATACCAATAGTACCAACACGTGGTTATTTAAGAATGATTAACTTTCTATCAAGGGAGTTTGAGTGTTCGGGGGGTCTAAGTTGCCCAAATTTGAGTTCCCATTTTCACCGTCGGGAATTCTCCCGGATTGTCTTAGAGCACACCCATAGTGCCCAATTTGCCTGGGAATCTCCCGGAATACTCCCAGTGTTCCAATTACAGTAATCGTCAGGTTGGGTCAGTTCCCCATTCCGGCAGGTTCGTTATATGGTAAACTGCCGAAATTGCTTTAAAATAATCTATTTTTAATTCCATAAATTCCCATTTAATCTATATTTTATATAAAAATCTGTAAGTTTTTGTATAATCTGTAAATTATGGGAATTTATTTTGTTAATTTACTTATTTAAATAAATTATTTATAAAAATATTTTTAACCACATAATTAAAATTAAATACCATCATTAGTTAAAAAATTCCAAAAAATCCCAGAACACTTATACATGTGCTGGAACTTCGCACAGAATTTGAGATTTTTTTGATTTGTTTCGGTGCGTTCCCGGCTACCGAAAACTCGCAAAAACGCGGATTTTTAACCCAAATCAAAACTCAACCAATGGACTCCAAATTTTCCGATAACATTCCCCATATGTTCCTTAGTGTCTCTGTAAAATTTGGTAATTTAATGAATTCGTTTGATGATATTTCCAAATTCTTTCGGTAAAACAGTTAAAAATTCACCAAAAATCTTAGAAAACTCCAAAAATTATAAACTTTTACGTGGACCTTCCTGACAATACCCTACATCACCACACCAAATTTTAGCTCAATCCAAGTTACACGGACCAAGTTATATGCAAAACAATTTTCTGCCTAGCCTAGATTCAGTTCTCAGATGTTATACCTAGCGATTCTTCCGATTCCAAGCGTTTATCCTGATCCCAGAAGTGTGTGAAGGCTATATTCAGTACCTACACATCAAGTACAACCCAAATATGCTAGAACTTAGATCAATCAAGCTTTAATACACTGTTTTTCGGTTAATCGAATAGTTAAGCGATTTTTGTCGAGTAAGTGTTAATTAGGGTATCAAACCCCAAAGTTAGTGATCATGGCTGCAATATAACACCAGGTAAATCCCAAGGTGTTCTTATTCAGCCCATAAACATGTTGAAACCTTCAAAAATCTTGGATTAAAAGGCATTTTTCGGCTAGAAATCGCGTTTAATCGAAGAAACGAACTTAGAATCATAAGTATCAAGGTTAATACCTTTGATTTAGTGAAGGTTAGTGAAGAACTCAGCTGACTTCAGTGATTTATGGCAGGTCTCTTTAGAGAAAAGGGATGTTTTTTGGAAATAATTATGAAATAAAATGAAAACAAATATATATATACACATTGGGGGGGGGAGGTGTTTGGCGGTTTGGAGGTGGGTCCCAAGGGGGACACCTTGTGCTGAGAAGTGCGTGATAAAAGATGATATTTATCTTCCCTTTTCGGGTCCCGGACGTGTCACCGATTTGCGAAACGGGCTCCGTTTTGCGCATTCTTAGTGTCAAAAGACCCTGTTTTAAAAACTGAGCATAACCGTCTCGAAATCCGGGCATGGTTACGTTTTAATCATAAAAGACTCGTTTAACGTTTGTTTAAGTGTTTTTAAGCTTGATCGATCGTTCCTTGCACATTCGATTGCCTTATGTTATGCCCGGAACGAACGTGTTTCCTAACCGGGAGCTGCTTCGTTTTGCGTGCCCGGGCTTTGATTATTTTCAAACCTTATGTCACAGTCTATGGCACAAAACTAAGTTGTTCCTGGAACTCGGAATCTTAAATGATGCTACCGATAATATAATAATCAACGTCAAAGGTCTAATGCGTTGTTAAACGTCTAGTCTCCGTTTAACACGTTGTTCAAGGCTAAAGACGCCAACCTCGCATCGTTGGTCCTTAGTAGTGTCATGTCAACCATGACGTGTTCTCAGATTCATTCGAGATATTATATATATTGTTTCGCACAACACACAAGACATGAAATTTCACAAGGTTTACGCACAATAATAGTTTTAATCATGCTTTAAGTTTAGGACCAATTAAGGTGTACCTGGTTTCGTCATAGGTATCACAAAACAATTTCGAATCCAATGAGATCTTCTGTTTCATTCAAGAGAATTGTATAATTACATGTGACATTCACACGTTTCAGTCCTTATACAATTTTGATCTTTCGAATCGCTTCTGAAGTGAAATCGCAAGCTGTTACGCAAACGTAATCAGTTTCACGCGACATACACTTCAGAACATTGACATAAGCTAAAAATACCCTTAACACCCTTTACATAACTTAGAAATAAGTTTCGAGGGCTTCGGTATGGCAAAAACATGTTTTTTGCAACTTTAGGGGCTATTTTGCAAATTCTTCGAAACTATGCCAATTCGTGTATTTCTTAATCTGGAACGCGTACAAACATCCTAAAATTGTTGTAATCATTAAAATATTGTGTTTTAATGATTGGAATGCAAAAATATCATTCGTTTCGCATTTACGGTCATTTGCGCGTTAGTTACGATTTCCGTCGTAATTAACCGAAAACCGCAACCGTACGACCGAACGAACCGACACCCGGGAAATTTTTGAACATATTTCAAGTTCCCTATGTTTATTAATCCTAATAAAGCTTTAAAATGAGGTTAACGTCAGTTAAAAGTGCCAAAATGCGACAAAAACAAGTTCAGGGGCCATTTCTACCATTTTTGAAACTTCTGCCCCTGCAGGGGCCTTACGGACCATAAGGCCTAACCCCATACGGTCCGTAAGGGGTCCCTAGCTTAGAAGCTTTCTAAATTCAAGCTGGCAGCTTCTTGTTAACTTCCTTGGCCACCAAGTCGCGATCTATGCCACCTTTAACCTGCATTAGACACCTGGAGGGACCCTAATCCATGCCTTGACACCTGGATCAACACTTGCCATGATTTGGGAGCTCCAAGATTAGTATAAATAGGCTTGATCTTCACCATTTCTCTTTGCTCATTTCCATTCTTTCTTCCTCCCAACTCTTTGGAGTTGTTTATAGCAATTGGAGACATCCTCTCTGAGTTCGTAAGTGTTTCTTAAACACAAGTAAGATCTCATCCTTAGTCTTTTTCATTACTTTTAGCTATTTCAAGCTAAAAGTCAAATAGTGTTTGACTTTCAGCTTTGACCCTTAATTGGTCAAGACAAAGTTCAACTGAACTTTGCAACGTGATCATAATCATGACGGTTATGATCTATAGCGATCATGCCTACTGATTACTATGTTTACTAGTTATAGTGACGAGTCAAAGTTTCGGTCAATAATGCGCAAAGTGCGCATTATACGACGGAACTATTTTCAGGTATCAAAACACCTTGTTTTGATACCAAATCAGTTTTATAAACCTTGTTAGACATGTTTAACATGTCTAACTCGTCACTTTTAGTTTAGTTCTTGTTTAGAGTCGTAAGTCGAGCAGTCTTGACCACCGCTTTGACTATCGAATCCGATCAGTTTGCTCGATCTCAGGATCCGACCAAACACATATTTGTGACCATAGTTGTATAGGGAATAACCCTCTGAGGTTATACCTTATGGTCACGTCGTTTGGTTAAGTATTTTAATAAGTCATTGTTATGTCCTTTAATATTGACCAAAACACCCCTTTTGTGCATAAATCAATATTAAGCATATGCAACCTAATTTTTGACATATAATCTGATCTAATAATATTTTCAAACATGGTTAAACATTAAAGACTTACATATGACATATCTAACCATCCGAACGTATATTTACGTAAATGACACGTTAAAGTAGCTTAAACTACCTTAACGAGTCATAACAGGTCAAAAGCAGTTAAGATTGATTTCAAATAAGAATGTGAACCTTGATAAACCATTTCATATGAGTTCCAATACTCATTTGGTTTACAAGACCTCATTCTATCTGATCCGCCGATTTAAGTCTCGATATTTACATAGTTATCCGATTTTAGGACACGTTTGATTTCTCGGACTTTTGAGCTTGTCTAATCTTTTATTCAAGGTTATTTTTGCAACCCCAGGTGAGTACATAGCCCCCTCTTTTACGTTTTTCAAATGTTTTGGGTGATTCATATGTGCCTATTCACTATTTTCACGTTTTTCAATGTTATATGATTTCTTATACATAGTACTATATCCGATAACGATTTGAAACTGTTATCTATGACTTAAATAACAATTTTCAAAGTTTGTGAGACTATGTTGGTGCGTATTTCTTTTATACATTCATTAACAATGATCAAGCCGATTGGTAGTACGATATAGCGCTATAGGTTTTGACACCCCATTCCTGTTGTATGGAATGTCAGAAACCAAGTTTAAACCAAATAGATTTTGCCTTCGTGGTAAATCTATAGTTACCAAAGTATAGTTTGATATACTTAGGTTTGAATGTATTGCCAAACGACCACAATGTATGTTTTTTACAAAGTTTTTCTAATTAAGCCATAAAAACTTATCTTTTATTGTTTCACTAAACCAAAGTATATTTTGATAAACTAGCAAATCACAATTAAAGTATATTTCGATATACTTCCAAAGCATAGTTTGATATGCTAACAATGTGATATTATTTCTGAAAGTATAGTTTGATATACTCCCAAATCTCTTGTTCTTAAACGAAAGTATATTTTGATATACTGCCAATTTTCTTACTATTTACCAAAGTATAGTTTGATATACTCTCAATTCTCTTATCGTATACTAAAGTATAATTTGATATACTACCCAATCTTTTAAATCAAAAGTATACATTTGATATACTACCTAAATTGTTATTTCAAAACCAAACGTGTATCTTGTACATATATTACAAACACTTTCTATCAAAAACCAAAGTATTTTAGATACCAAACTTTTTGTAAGGATTCATGGCTATTTTTGAAAACATATGTTCTTTTCTTATAACATTCAAGCCATGAATCTAATTCACAAAACCTATGTTACTCACATGCATTTTTATGCTGACGTACCTATTTTCACATATGTTTCAGGTTTATTTACATGATGATTGTCGCTGCATGCCACATATAGGATGGACTCGGGCCTTAGCTACTTTAAAACTTGAAAGACAATTTAATTGTATTTCATTTCCGAAACTCCAAGACAATGAAATTCGATAATTCAATAAAACAAAACTTTAAATACCATGTGTTGAGACAATTTGTAACGTGACTCCCCAAGTGTTTCCGCCGCGTGTTGCTTTACGCGATTTGGGGTGTTACAGATTGGTATTAGAGCACTGGTTATAGGGAATTAGGTTATTAGTAATGCTTTAACCTAGTCTATAAACTTCCTAGGACCCCAACGCGAGTTTACTTGTGTTTAGATTTCTGATACACAACCATCACCTATCCTTAGGTGATTAACAAAAACAAAACATAATACATCCGAAAGTCAATTTTTTTCTAAAAATTACACAAGAAATCATCAATCCTTGGATGTTTTGTTTTGGGCTTTATGCCTTCTAAGTTCTCAAAATCTCGTCAAAGTTTGGGTTTTAATAATGTGAACACATGCAATCTGGAAGGGGTGAATGCCTGTACCTGAGTTTTCTGTCTAAGGCTAGAGTGTTCGTAAAAATCCGCATTATCGGACTAGTCACTCTTACCTAGGAACTCTTGGGGTGAGTATTCACTTATAGGTTAAAGCATGTCTTCGCGATACATTATAAAGAACCATTTACTTTGATTTGTTACCGTGTCGTTTGTTTGTTTTAAGTAACGAACAAATGATCACAATCTTTACACTTCGTCGATATTTTTAACAATTAATTTTGACTATCCCATATCAATCTCACTCAATTTCTCTCATGGTTCCCTTTCTCTTTTAGAATGCCTCCTCGTCGCAACGCTACTCAAGACACCGAAATGGCAACTTTAATCGGTCAGCAAATGGCTGTTGTACTCCCAAACCTTATGACCCAACTCAATCAAGCTTATCAAAACAATAATAACAACAACGCACCTACTCCTTGCAACTTTAAACAATTCAACACAGCCAAACCACTCAACTTCACTGGGTCTGAGGGAGCTATTGGGCTCCTACAGTGGTTTGAGAGTATCGAAAGCACTTTCTGCCATGTTCAGTGTTTGAACAAGCGGAAAGTAGAGTTTGCTTTGAGTGTTTTCCAAAAGAGAGCACTCACGTGGTGGAACGGGATTATGAGGGATAGAGGTGCTGACGTAGCACTGGCTCAGACATGGGAAAAGCTTAGAGCTCTTGTGATGAAAGAGTTTTTCCCACGTCATGAACAGAGGGCACTTGAGAACGAATTCCATGATTTAAAACAAGATAGTGGTGACATCGAGCCTACACTGATCGTTATGAGGAACTAAGTCTGTTACCATGGTTACGCCTTTGGATAAGGCAATTGAAAAGTACATTGATGGCCTCCCTGACCCAATTCAGGACATAGTCACTGGTAGCAATCTCGCTACAGTTAGACAGGCCATTGAGCTATCCGCTACCCTGACTGAATCTCAAATCACGAAGGGTAAACTTTTCCGTAAAGACGACTAGAAACCATTGGATAAGACTACCCAAGAAAAACCAAAGGAAAACCAGACTGAATCCTCTAAGAAGTCTAAGAAGCGTAACGCTTCACAAAACTTTGCTATAGTTGCTCAGAACGACCAAGTTGCTCCAACCCAACCAGCACAACCTCGTGCTAGGAAAACTTATGCTGGCATCGTACCTCTATGCAACAAATGCAATCGTCATCATCTAAATCAAACACCATGTCACAAATGTACCCACTGTGGATGATTGGGACATTTGGTCAATGCATGCCGTTTTGCTACCAACACCCAAAATCAAGCAAATGCAAACCCTGCTACTGCTCAAGCACCATATCCACCTGGATCGTGCTACAACTGTGGTGATCTTATCACTATCAAAACAATTGCTCCAAGCTTGTTAATGCAAATCCAGCCCATGGATGAGCATTTAACATAAATGATAACGAGACTCGTGCTAATGATGATGCAGCTGTGAACATTTAAACTTTTACATTTCCACTTTGTGATATCCAAAAATCTTGAAACATTTCGGTTGGTTTATAAATAATATTGTTATTTCAATTTTATTTACAAAACTAGTATGTGTGACATACCTCTACAATACCGACACCAAGGATATGGTTCCTTGCAAATGAAACTACTCTCGCAGTTTCTTCTATTTTGTGATCGCTCTCGATCTCCACAAAAAAATCCTATGTACTCGTTTCTTCTAAGAAACAAAGTACAAGGTACAAATCATAACTCTTAACAAATGCTCGAAGTACCACTTTAAATCCTTGCTTGGATACCTAAGGGTACTTTCATAAGTCCTTAAATGCTCTTATTCAATATGTCGATGTGCCTATGACTACTTTCGTCTTTTCATGACATACACATACTTTGATTTTGTAGTACATCTAGTACACGATTTTCAAAACATTTTTGCTATACAAATCCCAAATCCTTATAGGATCTTCCTATATTCATAGTTAGATCCTTGTGGATGATTAAAGTGCAATCCGGAGTCCTTGGTTGGATTCTTTGTGTGCTTAATACGTATGTACAAGTTAACGGTTATTTGATTCAAAATAATTACTATCCAAGTTCTTATAGAACCTTCCATATCTTCATATGTTAGGTCCTTAGAAGGATATCCAAAGTGCTATCTTCAATCCTTAAGGGCTTTTCTATGCAAATAGTTAGACCCTTGGATTCCAAAGTACTATTCTAATTAAAGAGATCATGTGATGATTTAGTTAAAAGACTCTTTAGTGTCTATTTAAAAAGATTATTCGTTGATCTAGTTAAAAAGACACTTTTGTGGTCTAAGACGAGTCATCATATGTTTATTTGTTTGAATTTTCCCCCTACACATCACAAAATGAACTGTGCGGACTATGCAAGGAATTGTGTAATTATGGATGCATACATAATTATATAATTCAGTGCGTAGAAACCACAAAAAGTTTTGTCATGTGTAAAAACTATAGTAATAAGAATAACGAAACGGGAACAATGTAATAAGGGCATGGTGGATACGCCGCTGGTACTTCCTATATATAATTGTTCCTTATTACATTACAAGCATGGCGTTATTTAAGTTACTAGAAGTTCTGGACCTTGACCAATGTTGTTTTAATCTTTCACTCTCTGACTCCAATTTCGAGCACACACAAGTTTCCTATACTAGTCTTCATGGGAAACCTCTATAAACGTTCTCCCTTTCATTTTTCGGAAATCCGACTCCCTTTCAACGCTCTCTTTAGTTCTTCTACAAACAAGAATGTCACTTTGACATTTACATTGCCCCTTTGGAGGGTCTGTACAATCAAAGGTGCCGTACACCTACTCATTGGAGTGAAGTTGGAGTTTCAAATCTGAACTTATTCCTACAATCAATAGAAGAGTACAATAAACAAAATTCGCTGAAAATCCAAACGTGGCCTAGATTTTTACTCAGGGAATGTAGGATCATTTGAAAGCGATACACTCACATCTGTTTTCACGAGTTTCCTCTAATTTAAATTTTGGGATGAAATTTCCTAAAGTAGGGGAGACTGTAACATCTGTGCCTTTTCAACCATTGTACAATTCCAAACAATTTTGAATCCAATGAGATCTTGTGTTTCATTCCAGAGAATTGTATAATTACATGTGACATTCACACGTTTCAGTCCTTGTACAATTTCAATCTTTCGAATCTCTTCTGAAGTGAAATCCCAAGCTGTTACACAAACATAATCAGCTTAACATGACATACACTTCAGAACAATGACATAAGCTAAACATACCCTAAATACCCTTTACATAACTTAGAAATAAGTTTCGAGGGCTTCGGTATGGCAAAAACATGCTTTTGCAACTTCAGGGGTTATTTTGCAAATTCTGCGAAACTATGCCAATTTGCGTATTTCTTAATCTGGGACACGTGCGAACATCCAAAAATTATTGTAATCATTAAAATACTGTGTTTTAATGATTGGAATGCAAAAATATCATTCGTTTCGCATTTACGGTCATTTGCACGTTCGTTACAATTTCCGTCGTATTTAACCAAAAACCGCAATCGTACGACCGAACGAACCGACACCCGAGACATTTTTGAACATATTTCAGGTTCCGTATGTTTATTCATCCTTATAAAGCTTTAAAATGAGGTTAACGGGTGTTAAAAGTGCCAAAATGCGACAAAAACAACTTCAAGGGCCATTTCTACCATTTTTGAAACTTCTGCCCCTGCAAGGGCCTTAAGGACCGTAAGGCCTAAGCCCATACAGTTCGTAAGGTCTAAGCCCATACGGTCCCTAAGGGGTCCCAACTCAGAAACTTCCAAAATTCAAGATGGCAGCTTCTTGTTAACTTCCTTGGCCACCAAGTCGCGATCTATGCCACATTTAACCTGCATTAGACACCTAGAGGGACACTAATCCATGCCTTGACACCTGGATCAACACTTGGCATGATTTGGGAGCTCCAAGATTAGTATAAATAGAATTGATCTTCACCATTTCTCTTTGCTCATTTCCATTCTTTCTTCCTCCCATCTCTTTGGAGTTGTTTCCAGCAATTGGAGACCTCCTCTCTGAGTTCTCTGAGTTCTTAAGTGTTTCTTAAACACAAGTAAGATCTCATCCTTAGTCTTTTTCATTACTTTTAGCTATTTCAAGCTAAAAGTCAAACAATGTTTGACTTTCAACTTTGACCATTAATTGGTCAAGACAAACTTTGCAACGTGATCGTAATCACGATGGTTATGATCTATAGCGATCATGCCTACTGATTACCACGTTTATTAGTTATAGTGACGAGTCATAGTTTCAGTAAATAATGCGCAAAGTGCGCATTATATGATAGAACTATTTTCGGGTATCAAAACACCTTGTTTTGAAACTAAATCAGTTTTATAAACCTTGTTAGACATGTTTAACATGTCTAACTCGTCACTTTTCATTTAGTGCTTGTTTAGAGTCGTAAGTCGAGCGGTCTTGACCACCGCTTTGACTATCGAATCTGACCCGTTTGGTCAATCTCAGGATCTGACCAAACACACATAGTTTTATAGGGAATAACCCTCTGAGGTTATACCTTATGGTCACGCCGTTTAGTTAAGTATTTTGATAAGTCATTGTTATGTCCTTTAATATTGACCAAAACACCCTTTTGCGCATAAATCATTATTAAGCATATGAAACCTAAGTTTTGACATATAATCTGATCTAATAATATTATCAAACATGTTTAAACATTAAAGACTTATCATAGGACATATCTAACCATCCGAACGTATAATCATGTAAATGACACGTTAAAGTAGCTTAAACTACCTTAACGAGTCATAACAGGTCAAAAGCACTTAGGATTGATTTCAAATCAGAATGTTAACTTTGCTAAACCGTTTCATATGAGTTCCAACACTCATTTGGTTTACATGACCTCATTCTATCTGATCCGCCGATTTAAGTCCCGATATTTACATTGTTATCCGATTTTAAGACACGTTTGATTTCTCGGACTTTTGAGCTTGTCTAATCTTTTATTCAAGGTTATTTTTGCAACCCCAGGTGAGTACATAGCCCCCTCTTTTATGTTTTTCAAATGTTTTGGGGTGATTCATACGTGCATATTCACTATTTTCACGTTTTTCAATGCTATATGATTTCTTATACATAGTACAATATCCGATAACGCTTTGAAACTGTTATCTATGGCTTAAATAATGATTTTCAAAGTTTGTGAGACTATTGTTGGTGCGTATTTCTTTTATACATTCATTAACAATGATCAAGCCGATTGGTAGTACGATATAGCGCTATAGGATTTGACACCACATTCCTGTTGTATGAAACGTCAGAAACCAAGTTTAAACCAAATAGATTTTGCCTTCGTGGTAAATCTATAGTCACCAAAGTATAGTTTGATATACTTAGGTTTGAATGTATTGCCAAACGACCACATTGTATGTTTTTTACAAAGGTTTTCTAATTAAGCCATAAAAACTTATCTTTTATTGTTTCACTAAACCAAAGTATATTTTGATATACTACCAAATCACAATTAAAGTATATTTCGATATACTTCCAAAGCATAAGGTGACTTTGTTGAGGGCATGACGTACCAGCAAAAGAAGAACTTCTTTGCAGACGTTAAGCACTACATTTGGGAGTATCCGTACTTGTTTAGTATCAGAGCAGACCAGGTGATTAGGAGATGTGTGTTTGGGTCCGAGTGTCGCAGCATTTTGCGACATTGTCATGAGGGACCGACTAGTGGTCAGTATGGAGCTGCTTATGCCGCAAAACGCGTGTTTGATGCAGGATTTTATTAGCCGACCATCTTTAGAGACGCACACTAGTTTGTGAGGAGTTGTGAGGCCTGTCAGAGGACAGGAAAAATCCCATCCCAGAATGAGATGCCACAGAACCCTATTCAGGTTGTGGAAGTGTTTGATAATTGGGGCATTGATTTCATGGGTCCATTCCCTATGCCGAGAGGGAACCGATACATCCACGTTGCAGTTGACTATGTTTCTAAGTGGGTAGAGGTGGAGGCCTTGCCCATGAATGACGCAAGGGTTGTTGTGAGATTTTTGCGTAGGTTGTTTGCTAGGTTTGGGACACCGAAGTCCTTGATTTCGGATCAAGGGACCCACTTTTACAATGCAAAGATGGAGAAAATCTTGAAACTCTATGGGGTCACCCATCAGCTTTCAACGGCTTATCATCCTTAGTCTAGTGGGTAGGTGGAGAATTCAAATAGGAGAATCAAGAGAATCCTGGAGAAAACTGTCGGAAACAGTCGCATTGACTGGTCCGACAAGTTGGATGACGCGCTTTGGGCGTTTAGGACAGCTTATAGGACACCTATTGGGACTACTCCCTTTAGGATGGTTTATGGAAAAGCTTGTCATCTGGCGGTCGAGCTTGAGCACAGGGCCTATTGGGCATTGAGGGCAGTCAGTCTTGACTTGCCAGCTGCTGGGAAGAAACGGTTTCTTCAGATTCACGAGTTAGAGGAGCTACTCGATGAGGCATATGAGAGATCATGGGCATACAAGGAGCACACCAAGGAGTTGCATGATAAACACTTGAAGCTGGTAAAAGAGTTCAAGTGTAGGGAGAAGGTGTTGCTATATAATTCCCGGTTGAAGTTATTCCTGAGAAAGTTGAGATCGCGTTGGCATAGACCGTATGTAGTTACGCAGGTGTTTCCATACGGGACTATTAAGGTGGAGGATGAGGACGGTCAGAGATTTAAGGTGAATGGACATCGTTTGAAACACTTTGTCGAAGGACCGACCGAGGAGAGAGGAGGAGGTGATAGACCTCCCGTTGATGAGTACGTGAGAGTTTGCTTTGCAGACTCGGGATTTTCCTGAGTCGTATAGTTTGTACCGTCTTTTGTGTATTTTATGTTTGTATTTTGAGTCTATTATTGCTTATTTCTTATTGAACGTCCTGATCAGTTTATTGAGATTGTGCAGTTTACAGGTTAAATAAAACGAATTCGGGAAATCGGGCGTTTTGATAAGTGTAAGTGTAATTGTGTATTTTTGTAATATTTTAACAATAAATTAATTTAATTTTGTAAATAGTAATAATAAATAATTAATTATAAAAAATTGAAAATACATTCTTCACGGATCGTAAGCCGTTGGGCCATACGGTCCGCAAGAGGACATCGGGATTGAAAAAATAGAACCATACGGAGGTCCGTAAGATTGTTGCAGATCCAAAAATAAAAACCCCAAAATGGGGTCGTCTCTTTCATTCCCCCAAAATCACCACCACCTGCACCATTTATCCACCCACCTCCGATCACCTCCACCCCAAATCACCGCCACAAACCACCTACCACCGCCGCCCTCCGATTCCGACATACCACCACCGTCACCGTCGTCGATCACCACTCCACCTCTGCCATTCACCACAGCCCCCCGCCTATCACCCACCGTGGAACGCCGACCACCTGAGACCACCGACTGTCGTCGTAGTCCACCGCCAAACACCACCGCTGTCCGATCACATGAACCTCTGTGTCGAAAATCAGGTTATCCTCGTAATCTTCTCTATGTTTAGCTTACTTGTGTTTTGATTCAGTCGAGGATAGCGTATGTGTATCGAGTCTCATGGAGGTGTTCATTGTGTCAGGTTTAGTCTATTTCATATTTGTGCGCTTGGCGAGTCATGTTCGGCAGACATTTCAAATCAAATGAATATACATATTGAATGTCGCGGATTGTTTATGATGTTGTAATATTTAGTTTCGAATCATAGTTTAGTTTTTATCGTTGTTGTATTTTGTATGCTTTCGAGTCGTCGATGATAGTTTTTGTCGTTTTGTTGTTGTAGTTAAGCTTCGGGTGCCTAAAATAAATTGACATTGAGCGTTGACTGTATTGCATGATTAGTGTCGGATATTATCGCATTCATTTTGCAGGTCTTGATCTCCTCACCCGTACTCAATCTCCATTCGGGCAAGGATGGTCGTTTCTTGTAAAAGCGCCGAAGGCATGCCGAAATTTTTATTTTTGTTGTATAATTATTCGTTGCGGCCGCGAACGAAAAGCTATACGGTCGCAACCGCCTCTCCTAACACACCAAAAACACGATTTTCATTATTATTATTATTATTTTCAAAAAAATCTATATTTCTCGAAAAACGTGTTTAGGGGCGACACCTTGTATTTGTATGTTTGTTTTTCTCATTGTTGTATATGGGTGCAGGTATGCTATCATCGTCTTCTCAGCCGGCCCAGGGCCGGCCGTCCACCCAGAGCCAGCCACAGCAAGCTCTCGAGCGTACCGCTCGGACCATTCGCTACTCTAAGGAGGCACATCTTCCTGATCAGCTTGCACCGGCACCACTACCAGCAAATCTCCCATCAGAGGAGGAGCATACGGTGATGCAGTTCCACCCAGATTCTGACGAGTACACAGCTTTGCAGCTGTACTTGGGTTTTACGTTTTCAGAGAACAAGGGTCATAGATTGGGTATGTAGCGTATGGCCATACGCGCTAGGATGGAGGCTTTGATTACACCTCGATGGAGGAGGTTTCTAGATGAGAGACGCGCGTTTCATCACGAGCTAGTATTGGAGTTCCACTCCACATTCAGATTCCATCACGCGCGTCTCACTGAGCCAGCCGCTGTTAGTTTTGCTCTTGGACGGCAGATTCATACGTTGTCTTTAGCTCAGTTCGCCGTTCACGCCGGTATATACACCTTACAGGAGACTACACAGTTAGTTTTTTACTGAGAGTTTGATGGGTTGGACGGATGTAGATCTACAGTAGTGTGTCACCACTTCACAGCTTATAGCGTTTTACTCAACTGTTGGCGATGGTGCGTGGGCGTCGGGTATCCCAGCATCACAGATCAGGGACCCCATTATTCACTTTGTTCATCGGATCCTTACGTGCACCATCCTTTCTCGACATATGAGTCTTGAGAAAGTGACATTTCATGATTTGTTCGCCTTATATTGTATGTTTCAGGGCCAGGAGGCCAATCTAGCTGGGTTTATACTACATGCGTTCGACAGATGTCGAGGCGGAGGTACACACTTGCGTATTTGTATGGGTTCACATGTTAGCATACTAGCAGAGAGTTTAGGCGTTTACGCGCACTTTCCACCGGCTTGGTTGCATGAGGAGGCGGCCGGATCGAGATCCAGGTTGAGTGATATGTGCCAGATGACAGAGTTGTTAGCACCTGGGGATCCACCTAGGTTTCTCGCATTAAGGATAGTCCTGGGTGTTCCTGTAGCCGAGGGAGAGGCACAAGAGGATGTCCCGGTTGTTGCACCATGCCATCAGCATGGCGGTAGAGAGAGGGCTCAGGTTAGGGTACGTAGAGCGCCTAGAGCACAGAGGATAGTGGTTGAGAGGTTATACAGTTTGGAGCAGGTTGTTGCGGAGGTTAGAGACTCACAGGCAGAGATGCGGTCGATGCTGCAGCGCATCATAGGCAACTTTCATATTCCTCCAGAGGCTCCACAGCCACCACCAGGCCTGCAGTGGTCCGTCAGCAGTGGGATTTTTGGGTTACCTTGTACTTTTTCCTTATTTTTGTTTTTACTATCATGGTCCATACTTGATACATATATTCAGGGGAATTTGTAAGGGTAACCGGTTGTGTCTTTTGTTGTACCGTACACTTCTTATATATTTATTGTATATTATGGTTTGTGTTTGATATATTGCTTCTAGCCGTGCAACTTGATTATACAGGTCATATTTCGATTGCTGAGTAGCATGATTTGAGCGGTTGGATTGTATACGAGCAGTGTCTCGAGCATATCAGGGGAGTTTCAGTTTCCCCTCTCCTGTTTATTATTGTTGTATTATTTTGTATTTTTGTTTATTTTCTTTTCGTTCACATTGGGGACAATGTGTCTTTCAAGTGTGGGGATGGGGGAATTTGTATATAAATTGTAAGCCTTTTTGTAAAATGAGTCCGTAAATAGAGTCAGAATTCTTGTAATATTATTTATTGCATAAAAATTAAAAAAAAAGAAAACAAAAGGAGATGGTTTTGCGAGTCCCGGGCATAGAAAATGACAAACCTTTTCAAAGCATTGGTTAAAAGCGGTTTAATTTTCGGATTTATGAGTCGAGAGAGCATGTTTCTTTAAGTTGCGGGATAGTAGGTTGATTGATTCGTTTTTGGGGAATAAAAGGTTTTGGAAGCCCAGGATAGTGGATGGAGCCGGAGAGTTTATTAGTTGTGCACTGTCGATATCGGTAGCCTTTATTTACCACATGATAGTGAGATTTGAGCCTTATATATTTCATGTTTATATGTTCACTACTTTCGTTTCAAGTGTGTTTACCGACTTGTTGCATCACTTTAGAACATGAGCGTTTTGATACATTTCGAGACCTTCGGTTAAGATTTGGCATGGACATGAGAGAGGCATTAGGATCACCTTATTTGTTTAGCCTTTGTGTTTGACCCGTTTCACCACTACCCTTAGATACACCACTTTGAGCCTAGCCATTCGTTTGTCACCTATGTGTTGCTTTGATAGCCGGATCGTGTGTTGTTATTATTATATTTGAAAAAAACAAATAAAAAGAAAAATGAAAAAAATAAAAACGAGAAAAAAATAGAATAAAGTTGTGGGTCGATACAACCACATACGTTGTTATTTGTTTTGTGCTTATCCGGTTTGTCGTGTTACCATTTGTGTTAGCCTATTGTTTCCCGAATAAAATAACTTACCTTTAGCCCTTGCCTACCCTTAAAGTCCTCTTGATTTATGCCGAGTTTTAACCATTAGGTGGAGATTTGATTGACGTACAAGCTTATGATAGTATTGCTTCATAGTTTGGTTTTTGAGAGTTCACTTGATTTGTTATGATATATATTTAGCCGAGTTTCGAGTGATATTGTGAGGGGTGTTGGGAATGCATGATTGATGGCTTGAAGGTGAGAGAAACTTGATTAGGTATTCCTGTTTTTGAATTAAAGAGTTTGAATTGTCAACCATTTGAACGATGTAAGTCTTTTGAAACCGCTGTGCTTGATGATTTCGTTGTTCGCGTTATAACTTGTTTGAGGCTTGCGTTGTTGTTAAGTGTTTCAGTTGGACATGGCTTGGAATTTTGCATAGGGACAAGCAAAAGGTTAAGTGTGGGGATATTTGATGTGTTTTAAAATATACACATTTTTCGTGTCGAATTCCCTACATTTTGAGTGGTTGGTATACGGTTTTCCCACGATTTGGATACTGATTTGATTAATTGATGAATTTGCAGGAGTTGCTGAAAAACATGTTTATTATGCGGTGAAAACGGAAGAAAGCGGAGCAGTAAAGATAGCACGGAAAAGCGTGTCAAAACAAAGAATGAAAATTCAATTGTTTGCTGCCCAGGTGCCCTTACGGACACCGTAAAGGTGTGCTCCTTACGGTCCGTAAGGATGAGACACGCGGTGAAATTTTTTAGGCTTACGGACCGTAAGCCCGAGGCCCTTACGGTCCGTAAGGGGATCGTAGTTTGCGAAAAATGTTATAAAAACCTAGCAGCCGCTAGGGTTAGGGACATCTCGTAACTCAGGCGACTTTGGGGCTGTGTGAAGGTCTAGGAAGCTTTCGGTTCGAGTCTTGAGCATCTTGGGTTCGTTTAACATTAGTTTTTCAGTTTTATTTCGCTTTAAACTATGAACTCAGTTGTTTTCAGATTTCATTCAGTTGTTTTGATGAATATTATGAGTAGCTAAACGTTATAAACTACTTAGGGTCGAGGAACTTGATGATTGTAATGCGTTTTTGACATGATTTTGGCTATTTGATGTGATTTACAAAACTTTGCCTTGTGATTGATCTTGATATTGCATGTTGGTGTATTTTGATTGATTTTTAGTTTATAAATTTAGCGGTTTAGGCACATTGAAAGATTCCCTAGACTTAGAGTTTAATTTGAATCGTTAATCTTACGGTTTCGGTTTAAATATTGAGTTGAGAAATTGACCAATTCAACTAATAATTAAAATCAAGATATTAAAGCTTGCATCCTCATTTGATGACTCGGGAGACTATTTAGGTGAGCTAGGTTATTAGCTAGTCATTGGTGGGTAGATTGGGTGACCGATAGCTCGGGCTCGTTTATTACATCGTGGTTAAGGTTTCCTAGGATTTCAAGTATCAAGGTTTGGTTTGCTCTGCATTTTGAGGGTTTTGGGAGTCTTAGATACTTTCTTTGCTCGATTCTCGTAGGATTTGGTATCGATAGGTCGAGCCGGTTCGTTCTAGCACTTCACATTTCGTCTTTATCTTTCGTTTGGTACATATCTAGCGGGGGTCATTCGAGAGAGTAAGATATTTAGCCATTGTCACTGTCAGATTAGCGTTGCATGATTCTAGGGATTCGACACCTAGGTAGTTCTTTTCTCATATATATTTGATCACATTTTGCTCTCGTGTTCGTGTTTGTTTCACGTTGTTTGTTGGGTTTGCCATTTTCGTAATCAATTAGGTTATTAGTTAAACACCAAAATTCAAATCAACTTTGACATTGTATTTGATAGAGGTTTAGTATCTAAAATTCACATATAGTGTCCACGGATTGATACTCGGTCTTGCTATCTACACTACGCCGTGACCGGTGCACTTGCCGATTGTGTGTGGTCTAGATTGTGATTCCTTTTTAAAACTTGTTTGATTTTTGCTATACACATTTCACACATCAACGATAATTATTATTTTTACTTTCACAACTCTTATAGTGAATGGTGTCAAATATGTGGTGGGATTCACCAAGATTTAGAATGCTACTTTCTAAACTCCGACCCCCACTACCTTATAGACCCATCATTTTCTAGTAAGGATCACCTTAAGATGGGCGAAAGTAAAAAAAATAACTATTATCCACCCGAATGCCATCAAACCCCTTTTCAAGAAGATATAGCCTCAGACGATATATGCCAAATAGAAAAGAGGATTCTCCACAAATTATAAGAAATAGAGTTTATGATGAAAATGAGGTATTCATCACAAAACACTAACAACGAAGAAAAATTCATGGGGCCCATTCAGACCTAAACAACATCAAGGCCACTACATGTGCCTCAACGTCTTGTGAGGACAAAAGCGATAGTCATCCCTATTCCGATTGTGCCATGACGGACTCCCCACCAGGAACATCCGGTGCATACATAGACCAGAGCGATTCGACTCATACCTTCTTTAACAAGAGCCCTGAGTTGGTTTCGCCCGCCGGGCAATTTAGGATTCATCCTTTCCGATATCCTCTTGCTTTTTCGCATAAATCACAAGCTTCTTAGATACATATGACACTTTGGTGTTGTTCTTACCTGTAAGGAGCCACTCGATAAAGTAAAACACCTTAAATAAATGACTAAACTTCATAAGCCTCAAAACAACATGTGTCGTGCCCTCTCGGCACGCCCCATTGCCCAATCGTCAAAATCGTCATGGGACGTGTTGGGCCAACATGACCCATGGCTAACTAGCAAACAAAGTGTCTCTGATCCGTTGCAGACCACGGGGCCGTGCCATCGTGGCACGAGGCTGTGGCCATTGTGCTGTCACTTTCTATAAAGCCAGAATGGGTAGCAAGTCTTGACTCATTCCAAAGACAAAGATCTAGCCTGATTTTACACAGATACCGCAAAAGGTATATTCTTAAAAAGGTTTCATCAAGCTTGCTTGTCTTTCCCACTTTTATCTCTTTCCTTCTTCTCTAATTATTCAAACCTCCATGAAAGCTTGAAGCTTCAAAAACTTCAAGCTTCATCATACAAATATATGATTTTTGTCAATGCTTAGGATCGGAGCCAACTAAATGAGCTTTCCGGTTAGACTTGCTCAGCTAAGAGAGGCGGAATTCATTGTTAGTTGATTGAACAAACAAAGAACAAGCGATGGTTACTGTTTAACCGTCTGTGTATTGAATAAACGTTTGCAACGATTACAGACTCAGACAGCGCTTCACCACTGATTCCTCAAAACAGCATACCAAACACACAACCTAAGTCACCTATTTATAGGCATGACATGACAGCACCCAGTCACTAGGAGGCTGAGATTTTCGTAGTAAATTTTCGTGCGAAAATCTAGCCTGATTTTCGTACAAAAATTATATCATACTTACAAAACTTTCAAAACTTAACTTCTGACGCTACGAAACCCTATCTGTACAATAGACTCGTCCTAGACGTAGGCAATAGACATATGTGCACCAACAGACTCCCCCTTGGATGTTGCTGCAGTCTTGGACAGTCTTCAAAACTTTTTCTTCAAAAACTTTAAACATGTTTGACATGAATCAACCAAAAAATATCTTGCGAGGCCTTCGACGCTCCTCTGAAGCAATGGGCGTTTGATCTGTAGGTGGAGGTCGGTTGTAAGTATTCCCGAACTTGAACCTTTCATGGGTGGCCAGCTTTCGACGAGCTTCAATTCTTTCTTCATTTTAATATTTCTTTTTCTGCTCTTTATCTTCAAGCTTTCTCCATGAAGTTTTACATTCTTTACCTGAATTAATATTGTTAGCGTAACAAACATTCACAATTTTCTGGAACTGCATGGCCTGCTCCTTGTCTTTATCTTCATAACTTATTCTGATGAAGAATAAGCGTTCAATGTCTTTCTCTGAGCAGTTGACCAGCCACATAGGATCCAATACTCTGATTGCACGCCATAGCCCATAGATTCTTTTATGCATAATTACGGTTTCTGAAAGATCCTCGGACATGTCCCATGACCCTTCGTCAGGCTCAACACAAATCACAGCCTCTCCAGTACTCGAATCATAGTGCCACCACTTGAAGATCTTGTAAAAATCTTGTTCCATTTTCTTCAGATGCATATCCTTCATAACGCGTGGCCTTTTCACAATCAAAGTCACATCTTTCTCTTGAGTAACTGGATCTATCTTTGTCACGGTTTTTGGCTTGTGAGGCTTCCATAGATTGAATCCATGTTCAGCTTCCAACTTGATGAGCTTCCATAGACGTTGATCATTCGGACGTAGCTTCATACTGAACGTCTTGGTTTGAACCAGCTCTTTCACATCCCATTCTGGCAAGGTCTTTATATCACCCAATCTTCTGAAGTATTGAACTCCATACTCACGTTTTAACGCATACACATCGAGTTCCTCGATCCATCCCCAACTAATAATGTCACCCAGAGATGCGTCAGGGTCTCTGGTGAAGAAAGCCAATGGACAACGGAACTTTCTTTCAGGTGGCATCTCTTTGAACCATTTCTTTTTCATCTCTATGATTTCTTCTCTTGTCGGTGGTTTAGGAGCTGTTCCCTCTTTAACTGCTTCTGCTACTTTTTGATTTAACATCTCATCGTCGATTTCAGCAGTCATTTCATCAAGGGTAGGAAACACATCAGTTCCTTCACCTGGTATATCTTGCCTCTTCATTGTCATCTGAATCCCAATCTTCAATAATGACTCTATCATAATCATTAGCTTGCGGGATATCTTTGAAAACATAATCATTCGGCTCTGTGCTTGTATTCTTTAATTCTTCTTCAAAGTCGAACTCGAAAGAATCTTCTTGAAGGCCATATAATTCTGCAAGATCAGCCTTGGAGAGGTTATGAACATACTCCCCTTCTTCAACATCATGCTCAAGATAGATAACTTTCGGCTTTGGCACTGTTTCTTCAAAAGATGACTCCCCCTGAACCTGTTCATCGGTTAGCTCAAAAATAGAGCCGTTCATGTAAGCATCAATAGATAAATTTTCATTATCAAACAAACTAGATACATATTCAAACCCTTCCTTTTCTAGATCATCAAACGTTCCGTCTACCAACTCATCAATCTCTTTCTTCAGTTCCCTATCAGCAATCGCCTTTTCCTTCGTCATTGATACTAGAATACCTTCCCCCAGTAGCACAAACCCCATGCTAACATCAGCAGACGGATCATAGACAACCGTCTAAGAAGATACTGGCACGGATTCAGCTTCCGGCGCAAATGGTTCGATCAAAGGAGCTGATGAAGTAGCAGCTGTATCCACGGGCATATCATTAATCTTTTCTTTACCCCGGCCTTCAGCATCAGATAGAGCTTTAGAAGCTCGTTCCCTTTCTGCAACCTTCTGTCTAGCTACCTATCTCTCTATCTTTTCAATCTCATCAGTGAGAGAGATACCCAGAGTGCGAACTAAGATCTTCTTCATAAGCTCAACCTGCCTGTTGTTCGACTCACGTTCAGCTTCATATTCTTCCATCTTCTTTATGATCCTCTGATTTTCTGTCTCATAACTGCTCAGAGTTGCCTTTAGAACCTCCCTCTCATTCTCTAGAACTCTGATTCTTTCTTCATAAACAGCCACTCTCTGGGAAGCCTGGAAGTATCTTTCACTATCATCAGTCACCAGCCTTAGAATCTCCCTGATACTATCCCTACCAGATTCAAGAATCTTTATCTTCTCATCAATAGACTTCAAATTTTCTTCTAACTCGTTAAGCCTTCCAACATAAACGTCATCAGCTGGGAGCCTATCTCCCCCTGGAATACTACCCATCTCAAAGAAATAGTCATCAAAAGATGCGTCAATTAGAGGATCTGGTTGTGTAGGATGAGCAGATGATGTCGCTTGCCCTTGAGATATAACATGAGGAGATGGAATAGGAACCTCTGTAGATGTGAACTGTGGAGGAGGAGAACTGATTGGAGGATTAACAACTGGTGGAGGAGAAATCACACGAGCTTCTGATGTAATATGCTGAGGAGACGGAGGGCGTTCATAAGTTGTTTCTGCAGCTGGGGCAACTGGTGTTTCAGAAGGTTTTGACCTTAGCTTAATCCGAAACTTTCTAGTAGTTTTCTTCTTTGTAGGCTTGACAATTGAAATATCTTCTTCAGCCTCAGATGGCTCATATGTAGTATCGTCATCCCCTATAGCCTTACGCTTTTTATTCTCCGCCAATTCTTTTTCTGTTTCTTTCCTCTCTTGCTCTTTTCTTTCTCTTTCTCTCTTTTCCCTTCTCTTTTATCCTCAGAATCTGTGCTTGATGATGGCCTTTCATCATCGCCACCACCTGCTTCTTTTTCAACTCCGACCATTCTCTCGATGTTTGTAGTCGTTTGTTCCAACGTTTCTTCAACCTGGACTGGTTCAGCTTGTTGCACAGTCTCTACTACATTCACCTGCTCGACATCTGTTTCATCTATCAACCTTGTGTTGACACTGGCTTGTTTTCTCTGGCGTTTAGGTGCAGAAGAAGAAGTTTATGTAGATGTCTTTCTTTTTGAAGCAGCACCACCTTTCTTCTTTCCATAGTGCCATTTCTCGCTGTCGCCCTTAACATACCACAAACTTCTCTTTTCGACAAAATCTTCCATCATATCTGCTTCCTCTCTTTCATCACCGCTCCCCTCCTTCCTCCATTTACCCTCAGGCGGAGCAATATAATCTGTCTTGACAAACGTTCCAAACACAGGCTTGAATGCTGGAGCCTTTCCTCTTTTGTGGTAGTTGCTGATGTTGTGGAGGTCAGAAGCAATCATGTGTTCTAACTTTAAAAGATCATCCTTCTTTTTCTCCAGATTCGGATGTAAGTGGTCTAGAATCATCTGTACAAAACGAGGATACTGCAAAAATCTACCTTTCCCCAAGTTCATCACCATCTGGTCAAAAATCATCCTACTGAAGTTGTAGGGCTTGTTTAATATCACTACCACCATCATACATATGTGGTAGTCTACTAAATCATCCCAGCCCCCTTTCATGTGGCTTAAAGAGCGTGTAATGCAGTGGGCAAGAAATCTATATGGCAAGCCCAACTGATTGATCTTGTATGGAGCAGAGTTCACATATCCGTTGTATCCCATGCGGTAAAAACAGCCCAGTCGGAAAATTACTCTCATCTCTAAAGTGCAGCACTGTGCGAATCAGATCTTCTGTGATCGTAATTTGTACGTCTTTATCCTCAATCTTCACTGCTGACATAATAGCTTTACCATCAGCTCTTAACACTGTTACACCCCAAAATATATCAACGTGTGAAGCATAAACATCATGATGATGTGTAAGAGCATAATAAACTGGCAGTCTCTCTAGAAAATCAATACACTACGTGAATGGAGCAAACTCAGCTATATCCTTGTCGATCAAACAGCACGAGTTGTGGATTTGCTGGAACTCACATACAGTTTTCTGTGAAACAGAGAGATGTGAGAAAGTTAGACAAAATTTTCACAAACAAACAAATTTACTCAGTTTTCGTACAGAAATTGCTAGAGTATACGTTTTCAAGATTTTCGTGCGAAAATAAGCATAACATAATCTGACTGTCAACAACATGAATTTTCGTGCGAAAATCCAAGATTTTCGTGCGAAAATCTTCATCTTCCCCAACAGTTAACAATTTTCATTACGACTCAAAACGCTTGTAATTTTTTTATTTTTTCAAGAAATCAAAACGGTAAACCTCAGTTAAACAAGCCGATTTAACATAAAAGGGTTCAATTTAGATTTTACCGACTAGTTTATCCTAGATCTACGTTTTAGTCCGTTTAAGGTCCGATGAGTCCAATTTTGATGGTTCAATCTCGGTGATTACCTTCGCCATTACAAGAGGTGTGCCAATCAACCTCCCTAATGTGTCAAGAACGACGTAAAGAGAATAAACCGAGACAAAGTGTACAAGGAACTTCAGAGAATCCGCACCAAAATCTTTAACAGGTTTTCGTGCGGAATCTGAATATAGGCAACTGATCTACGTGCGGAAATTTGGCTTATGAAATTAAGCCAGATTTTCGTGCGGAAATACCAATTTTCGTACAAAAATTGTTGCCCCTTTGAAATTTTCTCAACTTTTCAACTTTTTCGTTTGTTTTCGGTTTTAATTATCAAACACAGATATCCAAGTCCAAGTTAATGATGTTGTATAACTGTTTTGGTTACCAAGTCCAAGTTAATGACCTTGGTTGACCACCTTCTGACCAATACTGATCTTTTCATAGATTTTATGTTTCAAATTAATGAACTTTTCATCGTTTTAGACCAGACTTTCGTTTCCAGATTAGCTCCCAACCCGTAATTCAAACGATTTTCCTTAGCATTCTATCGCTTTAGACTTTGAAGATCTGCTTTCCATCACTGGTAGTCAGAAAATAAAGTAGTAATAGAAAATCTTTTTGAATTTTTGAAAACTTCTAAGCTAGAAATACTTAAAGCAATTGTACAAAATATATTTATAGACATATTTTTGTGAGTTTGTGTTAGAGTATCATATCAGTTTATTGAGACACATTGCCAGTACTGTTGCTCTATATGAAACTTTAAGTTCTTAAACAGATTTTCTTCAGATTGTCGGTATACTGATCCACTTAAACCTCTACACATTTCTCAACTGCTTCAAGATTTGTTAGGTAAATTTTAGCAACATGGCCTAATCTGTGTTTCCCACCTCAGAATATACCCCCGCATCGAGATTCCCTAGATTTCATCTCACAGGTGAGTATATCTAACTGATATCTCTAAGGGGTGAATTGCGAGACCTTGAGAGCTTAGGTTAGTACTACCGTACAGAGAAAGAGATGAAGGCTCGACTTTGGTGGTGTTCCTCTTGGGAATCTTTTCATTTTTGTACTGCAGCATGTCGTATATTTTTATGACATTTTCTTTATTTTTTATGCAGCTTTGGTGGTGAATAATGCGAAAGTATTATACAAGTTCTAGGCCATTGCCAATGCAAAATCAGAAGAACTCGTATAATACCCATATATCAACTAAATATAAAGACCTAGTATCTCAGAATCTGACATTCTCTCAAACGAAATTTTGGGGCACCAAGCCCATATATCCGACAGATGTTAAGCCACAGATTTACCAGTTTATCTTTTTAGGTTTATATCCTGAAAGCAGTTCACTGAACATGCGAAGCTTACCGACATATCTTTAGAAAGACCTGTTTAAACGCTTTTTAAACATTACATTTCTTTAGCGTACTGTAATGGTCTACTGATATACTATCATCTCCTCTTATACACAAAACTCTTTTTGGATTTTTTTAATGTTTTTTGTATTTTTTTCTTGATTTTTCAATGTTTTTGTATTTTTCACAACCTTTTCTCCCCTAAAATCAAAAACATATTTTTTAGATTTTGGGTTTTAAGAAAGCATGTAAACTATTTACAGAAAAACTTTTGACATACCAGTGAGGATCACATCTCAACATCGTCATCCTTGAATTCAACCTCATAAATATCCCCTGATGATAGATTCTTTAAACCATTTAATTTTGAAGGATTTCGAAATCTTGCTCTATCTAAAGCTTTGGTATAAAAATCTGTTTTTTGGTCATCAGTGTGGATTTTCTCAATTCGTATCAACTTTTTCTCGTGACAGTCACGGATAAAGTGATATCGAATCTCGATATGTTTAGTGCGTGACTGTTGACAAGGATTGACCGTGATATCAATGGTCGCCTTGTAATCTACGAAAATGGGCGTATCAAGAAAATTGCAGACCGTAGTCTCTCTTCTGTTGTTGTATCCACAGTATTTGGAAACAACAACTGGATGCTGAAACGTATTCAGCTTCGCAGGTAGAGAGAGCGACCGCGGTCTGTTTCTTGCACTACCATGTTACCAAACGAGTTCCGAAGAATTGGCAGCCGGCCGTTGTAGATTTAGCATTCTGCTTGCAGCAACCGAAATCAGAGTCAGAGTAACCCACAAGGTGGAAATCATCGTGACGTGGATACCACAAGCCGGTGCTTGGGCATCCTTTCAAATAACGCATGATCCTTTTGACGATCAACAGATGTGATTCCTTCGGACTTGACTGATATCTGGCGCAAAGGCATGTGGGGTACATGATATCCGGTCGAGAAGTGGTAAGATACATCAAGGATCCGATCATGGAGCGATATAAAGTTTCATCAATATTTTCTCCATACTTGTCTGGACAAATGCCGTGGTTTGTGGCTAAAGGGGTAGAGGCGGGTTTAGTTCCTGTCATGTCGAATTTCTCCAACACGTCATGAACATACTTCGTCTGGTGAATGAAAATACCATCTGGCAGTTGTTCAACCTGAAGCCCCAAAAAGAATTTCATCTCTCCCATAGCGCTCATTTTGAATTTTTCTTTCATGACTTCTCGAAGTCCTTGCACAGCTGTTCGTTTGTCGATCCAAAGATGATATCAACCACATAGATTTATACAATAATCAGATGTCCATCTACTTCCTTTGTAAAGAGGGTGCTGTCTACTATTCCTCTGGTAAAATGATTAGCCAGTAGGTGCTTGGAAAGCGTCTCGTACCAGGCTCTCGGGGCCTGGTGTAAACCATAAAGAGCTTTGTTCAGCAAGTAGACCTTGTCTTTGTGAATCGGATCGACAAACCTCAGTGGTTGGCTGACATATACCTCCTCTTTTACCTTACCGTATAGGAAAGCAGATTTTACATCCAATTGGTACACTTTGAAACCTTTCCATGAGGCGAATGCCAGAAAAATGCGGATAGCTTCTAGACGTGCGACTGGGTTGTAGACCTCGTTGTAGTCTATCCCTTCTTGCTGACGAACACCTTGAACTACGAGCCGAGCTTTGTTTCGAACAACCACTCCTCTATCATCTCTTTTGCACTTGTAAACCCACCGTGTGCTTATCTTTTTCTTCTTGGCGGTAGGTCAACAAGTTCCCAGACTCCAAGTTTCTGGAATTGCAATAACTCTTCCTGCATTGTTTCCACCCAACTGTCATCTTTAAGAGCATCTTTGATGTTTGCTGGTTCGACCTGAGAAACAAAACAACTATAAAAAAATTTATTTGGAGTGGAGCAACTTTGGTATAAAAGCAACTTAGATCCTTATTGATCTGATTTCGCGTTTTCACGCCAGCTTGCAGTTCTCCAATGATGTTATCTGTTGGATGATAGGAGACTGTTCTTTGCATCACTTCGCTTGGAACATCTACTGAAGCTTCTAGATTTGTGATATTCTGATCAGCAACTTGTTCGGAAGAAGTGGCCTCATTTCTCGCACTGGTTTCGGCAGCTGGATTGTTTATATAACTTGTAATCTCTTCTGATCCTTCATCGGAACTGGTATCCCAATTATCAAAGGTAGGATCTTGTTCAGGTTCTACATTTGATGATGGTTCTGCAGAATTTTGTACTGGTTGAACAACAGGTTCTGTCTGAGTGTTGCTTGGACCTGCTTCTGAAGATAGAGTTGTTGTTGGAGAGATTACCAACGGCCCTGTTACTTGCTCTTGATTCGATATCTGATGTTGTTGAAATAACAACATAAGTTTTTCTTCAGATGGTTCTTCAGGCAGATCAAATGAATTCCACAACCCGTTGTAATTGACCAGCCACGGAGATCCAGGTTTTTGCATGGGCGTTGTATATCTCTGCCAGTCAACGTGTTGAGCAACAATAACCTGATTCAAGCTTGGGAGAAAGACTCGCTTTTGCGGACTTGCATATCCTACGAAGACTCGCTTTTGGATCAGGTTATTGTTGCTCAACACGTTGACTGGCAGAGATATACAACGCCCATGCAAAAACCTGGATCTCCGTGGCTGGTCAATTACAACGGGTTGTGGAATTCATTTGATCTGCCTGAAGAACCATCTGAAGAAAAACTTATGTTGTTATTTCAACAACATCAGATATCGAATCAAGAGCAAGTAACAGGGCCGTTGGTAATCTCTCCAACAACAACTCTATCTTCAGAAGCAGGTCCAAGCAACACTCAAAGGGTTCCAAAAACTCTATATTAGGTTTTCGCTAGTTTAGAAGTTCAAAGCATGTCTTCTTGTGTTTCTTGACTGTCATTACGCGGTTAAGGGTGTAACATGCAGAGGCAACAGCTTCGCTCCAAAAACTAATAGGCAACTTAGAGTCGGCAAGCATCGTGCGTGCAGTTTCAATAAGCGTTATGTTCTTTCTTTCAGCTACTCCATTTTGTTGAGGAGTATAGGGGGCACTGAACTCATGATGAATACCCTTAGCATTGCAGAATTCGAGCATCTTATTGTTCTTAAACTCAGTACCATTGTCACTTCTGATTCTCTTGATAGGCAAATGGTAAAGGTTTTCAATCTTTCAAAACAGGATCATCAGATTGTCGAATGTTTCATTCTTGCTTTCTTGAAAGAAAACCCATGAGAATCTTGAGAAGTCATCGGTTACAACCAGACAATATAGATCTCCTGTAATACTCTTTACATTGACAGGCCCAAAGAGATCCATGTGTAGCCTTTCTAGAGGAAGTTTGATGGAGTTGAGAAGCTTCCTTGGGTGTGACTTCTTACGTTGCTTCCCTTTCTCGCAGCTGATACAATCGTCTGATAAATGAATTTTTTTGAGATTCACCCCTTCCACTAGATTGTTATGCACCAGAGAATTCATCTTCCTTAGGTGTATGTGACCCATCTTCCTATGCCATAGGATTGATTCTTTCTCTTTAGCCTTTGATACAAAGCACTGCCCTTCTTTTGAAGTAGTGGATGCGACGCTCATGTCTAAGACATATAGATCATTTTCTCGCAGAGCGCGCATAAGGATCCACTCCTCAGGAATAACGAAACCAGGTTTGAGAATAAGACATTCTTTGTCAGTGAAGTGAGTTGTGAACTTCTTGTCACAGATCTGTGAAATGCTCAAAAGATTGTTCTCAAGCTCAGCGATGTCGTTCACTTTGTCGAAAGACACGACTCCGTTTGTCAAAATTCCTTCTCCCACGATCCTGCCGCTGTGTGTTCCAGCAAACCCAACATATCCTCCCCTGATGGCTTTAATATTGTACAGCAATGCCAACATCCCTGTCATGTGCCTAGAAGCTCCACTGTCCATTATCCACTTTGAAATTATTGACCTTGGAAGCCCCTGCACATATTAAAAGCATATTACTGAAACAGAGAGACCCAAGCCCTTTCGGTCTTGGGTGGGATGATAATGTCAACTTTTGGAACTTTGGCAACTTTGTCATCTTTCTTAACCTCAACCCACTGTCCAGTATTGAAGTCAGTATTATCTTTTCATTTGACTGGAACATTGGTTGATTTTGGAATTACAGAAGATGTCTTTCCTTTGGCTACCCAGGTTTGTGCTTTAGAAAATGCCTTTTTGATGTAAAGTTTAGATTCTTTCTTTTCATTTTTCTTTGATGTTTCTCCAATTTCAAATTTTGAAATGATCTCAGTTGGTGATTTCATAATAGAGTTGGCATTGTCATTTCTCTTTAAAATTTTTGTTGGCACAAACGCTGGACCCTTTTTCTTCTCATCTACTGTAAACCTCTTTTGTTCATGAACAGGTTTTGAACGATTTTGTGAACATTGTCGTGCAATATGCCCAACTTTGTTACATCTGTAACAGGTTCTACTGTCATTTCCAATAGTGTGTTCCAAAGCCTGTTCAAGAAGCTCCTTTTCTTTCTTAAACTCTTCGTTAGTTTGTTTGTTAATAACCTCTTTTTCTTCAACAGTGTTGGTTCCAAAAACAAACTCAACTTTCTTTGTAAAATCTGGTTTTCGTGATTTGTTGTTTTGTTTCTTCTCAAACCCTAATCCATCCCTTTTGTTCTCAGGATAACTTCTTACTCTGGGATGAATGTTTTTTGTGAGTTTTCTTTGGTTTTGAGTAGAAAACATAAACATTCTTCTCAAGTTCAATGAGTTTAAAGAATTTATCGACACGCTCAAAGTTAACATTCTGTACTGGGAATTCTTCATCAGTATATAGTTTATCTGGTCCTTTCAGTTTGTACATAACTACATTAGGATCATCACTTAAACCATTTTCTGATGTTGTGATAAAATTTTCATGAAAACTTTTCTTACTTCCAGTATGTGAACTTGACTCTGACTTCTCATTGGTTGACTCAGCACTTTCATATGTGCTGTCAGACTCATTTTCAAATACATTTTCAAACACTTTGGTTACCACCTCGAATTCACATTCCTTCTCTGTTTTGGAATATGTTACGTCAAGATTTTCAGGCAGCTCGTTATTCTTTTCTGTGAGAAGATTTAAATTCAGTGCCTTATCCACCCCGTCAGGATGTTTCTTAGCATAGCTATTCCACATAGGAGGTGGAACATGATCGTAACATTTTCCAAGATTTTTCTCACTTTTCTTACCATTTTTGCTGCTTTCTAGTTTTGGCAGAATGTGATCGAGGACATACATGCTGGTAGAGTAACCGATTAACAATTTATTAACCCTTTCTGTTTCAATTCTAGTTTTCTCCAGCTCACTTTTGAGCTCAGCAATTGTGTTAAAATGAAGATTTATGGCCATTTATTTATCCATTACAGTTGCTTTGAGCATTGAAAGTGTTTTGTCATCTTCTTTGACAGTTTTCTCATACTGTCGAATGGTCCTGCTGAGCTTATCATATGATTCTTTTACGGTGTTGTAATCATATGACAGCTTATCATTGTATGTTTTAAGTTCTTTAAAAGCCTTTTCTTTCTCAACACATTGCTCACATGCTTCAACACATTTTAAGCATGGGCTGACCAATTCGACAGTTTGAGCTTTGATTGTTTCGTTAGCTGTTTCAACCCTTTCTACCTGTTTTTCCACACTGACTACCTCGTTTGTATTGGCCATGAGTGCTTTGTTGGCAATATCGGTTAGACTCACCAGTGTTACAGGCTTGGTTACATCAATCACTTCCACACACTCAGACTTAGTCTCTTTAGGACTTTCCTCTATGTGACCAGAATCGAAGCTACCTGCAAAAGTTTTAAGAATCATGTCAAATAAACAGGGTTTGGGGGTACCTGCTAGATGTTCTTCTTCCTCTGCTAAAGTTCTGAAGTAATCTGCCAATACTTCTTCCATCTCTTCTTCTGAAACTTCTTCAGATGCTTCTGGTTCTTCGATGATTTCATCAACGAGTGCAAGACTTTCCTTTTTGGAGATGAAATCGTTCCAATTGAATCCTTCATCATCCTGTGTTACCACTAGAGCTTTATCTTTGGAGTTTGAACCTCCATGTTTGATCTGTACTAATCTCTTTTCTGGTTGTGGTCGATGATAGATTGCCTTTTTGTAATAATCATCACCAAACGGATTATGATTGCCTTTTACTTCTCGGTTTGGGCATTCGCGTTTGAAGTGCCCTTTCTCCCTGCACTTGAAACATGTGACTTTGGATTTATCAAAGCCTAATTTACCGTCAAGGCCCCTTAAATCATCTCTTCCAGTAATTTCCATGAAACGTTGAGCCCTTCGAACCACTGATGCCATGCACCACATGATGTAAATTAATTCCATCACCTCTGGATCAATTTGGTCGTAGTCTTCTTTAGTCATTTTTGGGTTTCTGATTCGACCAACTACAAGACTTTCATAGGATTCCAGAAAAGCTGCAAAGAGTATCATATGTTGTTTAGCTGTCTGTTCATTGAAATCTTGAGCGTTCTGGAGATTTACTGTGATATTGCATTGCAGGATTCTCTGGTTAGAATTGGATTGACTCTGCTGGTTGCTCTGTGGTTGATTTGAGCTCTGAGACGATTGTTGTCCTTGGTGATTGTTTGGATTGAAGGAAGCAAACGTTTGAAATCCACTGGACTGGTTAGAGGCTGGACTAGCATTTGTATTAGCATTGAAGGTTGTTTGGATCTTGGGACTCTGAACAGGGGTGTTTGGGTTTCCTTTGTAGTATAGGCTGACGTCCTATTACGAGTTAGATTTCTTTCCTTTTGCCATTTTCTGCATTTCTAGTTCGTACCCTTCAAATTTTTCTATGAATCTCGGCAAACTGAGATTGTCATATTCAGCTCCATTCTTCAGGATTGTTATATATTTTGCCCAATCTCCTTCAGGCAAGGAATCTGCAAGTTTGTCAACTAGTTCTTCATTCGTCTTGACAATTCCCATGCGCTTCATCTGCACTACTAGGTGGCAATACCTTTCGATGAGTTGCTTCATGTTCTCGCCTGGAAGAATATTGAATATTTCAAATTCTTTCTTTAGTAACGCCTTCTTTCCTTTTCGGACATTAGTGCTCCCTTGTGCCCTTAATCGTAAAGCGAGCCATAGTGAATGAGCATCGTCGTCATGTTGCAGGAAAACTAATATTTCTTCTTTTACGGCCTGCTGAAGGAGATTCATCATCTTCTTTTCAGTGATGTATTTTTCTTGTTTGTCATCGGACAGACGAGCCACTGTTTTCTAAATGCCAAGTTCATTAAGTGGTGGCTGATACGTGTGTTTTCGAGTGCGAACCAAACTGTTAAGTTTGTTGCTTGAACCCAGTTCTTGAAGCGCTCACTCCAAATCTCGTAGTCTTCGATGTTCATGAGCTTTGGAGGCTTCGTAGTTGTTCCCATTTCATTTTCCAGATTCATGTTCTGGGCTGCTACGGTGGCTGTAACGGCTTGTGTAGCGAACGCGTTATGGAATTCTTCTTCACCTGACATCTTTTCAAAAACTTAAGACAAAAACAGATTAAAACTGGTTAACTTGAAGTAGACTGAAAATTGAGTTGAAGAACAAAATTTTCGTACGAAATTGGTCCTGGATTTTCGTGCGAAAATCTGGTTTTCGTGCGAAAATTTAATTTTGATGCGAAAATTTTGCTGCTTTGTTAGATCAATTCTTTACAGGTTTTAGACCCTTAATTTTCGTACGAAATTTATTATTCCGTGCAAAAATACTTGTCTTCTTCAAGCACTTGTTCACAATTTCACGTTTTTGATGATTTCAAGCATGATTTTGATGGATTTTAGGTTCATTTGTTTCAGTAAGCTGTTTAGAGTAGATTTTAACATGGTATACTAATAACCTAGTCCAAATTGTCCATGAAATCCTTCAGATCTAGAATAAGTTCCAAGAAAGAGTAGAAGAATAGTTTCCAATGGATGAATCTTGAACTTTGAAGGTTGAATCCAGCTGAAACTTGGTTGTTTGTTCACAAATCAGACCTTAAGGCTCTGATACCACTTGTGAATGCTTAGGATCAGACCCAACTAAATAAGCTTTCCGGTCAGACTTACTCAGGTAACAGAGGCGGAATTCATTGTTAGATGATTGAACAAACAAAGAACAAGCGATGATTACTGTTTAACCGTCTGTGTATTGAATAAACGTTTGCAACGATTACAGATTCGGACAGGGCTTCGCCATTGATTCCTCAAAACAGCATACCTAACACACAACCTAAGTCACCTATTTATAGGCATGACATGACAGCACCTAGTGACTAGGAGGCTGAGATTTTCGTACGAAATTTTCGTGTGAAATCTAGCCTGATTTTCGTAAGAAAATTATATCATACTTACAAAACTTTCAAAACTTAACTTCTGACGCTATGAAACCCTATCTGTACAATAGACTCGTCCTAGACATAGGCAATAGACATATATGCACCAACAATTTTAACCCAAGACTCTCCTAAATCAATGTTTCACGAAAATGTGTTAAGTTATTTTAAGCTCAAAACTTTCATAAACCACATAATTTATAACTTAAAACAAAAGATTCTGGGTTCAAAATCGTAACAGAATAGGAGGCACGGGGACGTGGTAATAATCTTGTTAGTAATGACTTCTTGTTTTTTCTTAGAATTTCGAACGTGAATAGTGGGACTTCGTCGACCGCCTCCGGGAGCGACAGGAGGAGCAGAAGACCTTCCATTGAAGCCACCCTTGTCTGGTATGTCGGGCCACTAAGGGAATCCATGGAAGAGATGGCATCCGTGGAGGAGATCCTCATTGACCGGATCAACGGAGCTTGAGCTTTCAAGAAATCAACCTTTTACACAAAAGATTGAACATTCTTTCTATGCCTCCTATGGAACCAGTCTACCCACAAGAAATTGGAACCTAGCTCAAGAAGTCATAATCCATACCGGGTGGGATGAAATCCCACCGGAATTACCCCTAGAAAAACTTCACGAGGTTCCAGTGACTCTTACTCCTCCCCCATAAGAAATTGTGGAGGATGAGCTCCCCTTCTTTCTCCCTAGGAAGATCGAGGAGATGCTCAACGACATTTGAGAGGAACATTCCCCCGGTGAAGCTCTAGAGCCCTCAACCACCCAGAAACCACCTACGGGTCCTTATTGTATTTTTGTTTATCCTAGGGAGAGCTTTGCAGGTTTTGATTTCTTGTCATTAGGAAGGTAACCTAAATTAGGACTTTTAAATTATGTATTTTTCATTTTCAAGGTTGTAATGGATGGTATAAATAAAATGGTGGTGTTGATAACAAGCGTAATTAATGAAAGTTGTGAAAAACTTATGAAAAGGGACCCCATGCACGTAAAACATGACTCCCTGCTTCAAAAACTACGTTTTAGTATCTGCAGCACGGGGCCGTGCCCAACAGACACGCCCCGTGCCCACAAGTCTGATGCAAAAATTTTATGTAGAAAAGGAGGCACGGGCGTGCCCACCCGGCACGACCCCGTGTCCTCCCTACTGTAAGTTTCTGTTTTCTGTTTGTTACTGGCACTTTGGCCACGGGGTCGTGCCCACCTGGCACGCACCCATGCCAAATACCCCGTAACATAAAAATCCTTTTTGGCACACATTGAGGACAATGTGTAATTTAAGAGTGGGGGGATGTTAAAACCTTGAATCTTTAGTCCGAAAAAACAAGACTTACACAAAACTCTCCTTGAAAAACCGCCAATCACCCCAAATAATTTTTAAAATTTTTTTTTACTTATCTTGGTATAGTTTGGGTAAAACAAGTTCTAAAAATTATGTTTTTGCTAATTTACAACTGATAGCGTCGTGATAAAAAGAACCAATTAAGAAAATTATAAAAACGGGCATAAAAATTCTTTATAAAATTAGATTATATATACACTCTTTCACTATACCCTTTTTCCACATAAAGTGATGTTTGAACCTTTACCGAGCATACAAATTCATATCTAAACTAATTGCTCAAATTTTCATTTCTTGTGTGATTAGACCGTTTGGTTCTTACAAATGTAGAACTTGGCAAAGCAATACATTTCGAATCCTTACCGAAACAAATCCAAGTAAGTAAATGATGGAGGCAATAGTACTATGACCCATTTTTCTTTCTAAACCATTATTTTTCTTTTTCATCTCTCACCAAAAATACCCCCCTAGTAAACCCCTTTAATCTTTAACCCTTTCGTTTCTAAAACCCACAAAAACACGAACTTTTGCAAAAATAACCACCCACATCCACAAACCCCTTTTTATTTTCACACCCCTTATTTTAGTAAAAAGTTCGGTTATAAAATAACGAATTATGGCTTACTTTCAACTTTAGTTAAAAAATATGCATTGATTAAAGTTTTTTCTAAGCCACAAAAAGAATTCTAAAAACCAATTTTACATTTTTCACCAATTTTTATCCAACAAACACCTACCCGAGCCAAAATCTACCATTTTAAAAGTCCTCTTGATATTTACAAGGATTTAAAGCGTCAAAAAGGAAGAAGTTTGATTTATTGTCAAGCCTATGGTAGGGGTAAGCTCCACACCGAGTCCGAGCGTTTCCACTTAAACATCTTCGGCCGAGAGTTGAATGAACACTTGTGAGGTGTGTAAATATGTATATAACTAAATAGAATTTTATAAAGGCATGTTATGCCAATAATAAATAATTTTTCTTAAAATGTGTTTTAAATAAATCATGACAAATAAGTTTGTAAATAAAACAAAAACAACATAAGTTTGGAACTTGGAATCCCGACACTCTAAAAATAAGCCCAAAAAATTCTCTTTTACCAACTCCATTTAGGTGTGTAAGCCACATTATAGAGTTTTGCTGGAGGACAAGCCAAGATTCAAGTGTGGGGGTATTTGATGTACGCAAAATGTAACATATAAATTACATTAAACAAGGCGTAAAATCAACCCCTTTTCGGTACTAATTTTGGAAAAAGCATGTTTCTTCATTTACTTTTAAATTACATGATCAAAAGAGCTTAAATGAACAAAAGAAACAAGTTAACGGCAAAAACCAACACTAATACAACAAAGGAGGATTGAAACAACGTTCTGAACATCAATACACATCCAAACAACAAAAAGGAGAAGACAGAAGCTCAGGCACGGACCGTGCCCACCAGGTCGTGCCTAAAGAAGATTCTCTACAGCTGAAGACAAACAGAACAGGACAACTGACACGGGGTCGTGCCAAGTCAATACGGGGCATGGTCAACTCTAAGATTTGCAGAATCTTGATAGTACAACAAGTACACCGACCACGGGGCCGTGTTTTGTCACCCTAGTGCGTGTTGGTATACGGACCTAACACCTGCAATTAATGAAGGGAGAGAAAGATGCCCACCACGGGGCCGTGCCAGCCTTCTATTTCCAACTATAAATAGAAGTGCTTGGCTCTTGAGAAAGGCATCCCTTGGTAAACCACTTCTCTCACACCTCATCAGTGCACCACCACTATAACACCAACACCCAGCACTATCATCCGTCTTTCATCTTTTAGAGTGTATAGTAGTCTCGGGATCCAAGATTGATTGTAAGAGTTCTTGTCCAACTGTTGGGGCACTTTTTGTGTCCGTCACAGTGCGAATAGACTAGATAGAGCGTGTGTTGAATATTGTATAGATTAGATACGAACACGCGACCCAAGTACGAACTGGAATGGTGTTTTATGTCACTTCATACGAAGTGGTCACTTCATAGGAAGTCATGACAGTTCGTACAAAGTGCTGTCACTTCGTAAGAAGTCTATCGCCCAGTTCGTACGAATTGCTAGGGTCTATAAATAAGGTCGTGTGTTCATTTCTTAGTAAGTTTTTGCTCTCCCGAATGGGGTGGTGCTGGCGAAATTTCTCCAGGATTTCGCCAGCTTTACAGGATGTATGCTCTTTCGGTATGAATGAATAACATATGACTTCCACTGCTTCTACTCCATTCTTCATAATGTTGTACAGAAATTTTCATACTACGCACTAACTTCCGTCTAGAACCGCTTGGTCAGGACCTGCAATAGGTATCAGAGCTACGGTTATCACCTACGCTCATAAATTTTGGACATTTATGGACTTAGGGGGTTTTAGACGTAAAACATCAAATAAACGGACAATCCACGGAAAAAAAGGTGAAATTGAACTTATAGGATTGTTAGAAAATAATTTTTGACAAGATCTATGTGGAATTATCTTGAAATTCGAAGAAATAAAGATTTTGGATCGAAAAACGTAATCAGGCTCGCTTAGTGCGAAGTGCGCTTCGTACCAAGTGACCCATTCGTACGAAGTGAAGGCTAATTCATACGAAGTGGAGGTCCAATTCGTAGGAAGTGAATTGAGTAAAAAAGGCATGGAAAAATTTTGTTTATCGTATTGACGAGATGAGTGCCCAGAAAAAGTTTGGTGATATAATTTTTTTCGAAATTTTAACGTCTAATTCAGCATGTTTGGGAACATCGTCTAGAGCTTCAGAGTACAAATTTGGTGATACGGTCACAAGATGTTGAAGATAATGGGAGAGTCATGGATACATGTGCAGAATGTTTATCATTTAGGTGTCGTGACTAGTAATGGGCCTAAAAGTAAAATCCGCATTTGATGAAAATTGATTTTTCCAGATTTGAGGGGGAATTTCAGTGAAAAAATTTTGGTACAGTCAGAATTTGCAAAAATGAGGGGGAGTAAAAATTTCAAGTTTATATGAAGATTCTGACATTTTTGAAATTCGTGACCATGCAACTGTATTCGGGTGGTTACTGACTGCAGATTATATGGAAATGCAGAGGATCTAGGTTCATTAGTGATCTTGAGTTATGTCTACTTTTTGTGAAAGTGGGGTTGTATAACTGTGTCTTGGAGGAGTTGTTTATCATATTCTGTAGTTGTGGTCACGTTAATGCCTGAGCCCTTGTATTAGCTGGTTAGCACACACGACTACTTAGTGGTACAATGTATCCAGTTTAACTATGCATTGCATATGAACTATTTTCCGGACTAACCGCCAGAAAATAGGGATGTCTTTAGTTTCTGTTGTATCGGGACTGGCGAGGGAGGCTACAAACTTGCAATTCATGACTAAAGAAAATGATTTAAGAAATCTTTCAGACAAACTTGTGTACTAGTTACTCGCAAAATAGACTATACATTTGGGATTTCGTGATCACAAGAAGTTCAGAATTTTCAGATCATGATACAGATTGATGCTTAAGGGTTAGAGTCCTGATTTTTGGAGAGGGACGGGTAGCAGGATTAGCAGTCATTAATACCAGTGAGGAACTGAGGACGTTCAATATGTTCAGTGATGATCTTAGGTATTAAGGACTAGCTTCGGGGTCCGGATTGTTGCAAAATTACCGAGGAGATCTGAGGTTATTCAAGATATGACAGATGATTGCCTTAGGTGGCCATTATTTTTAGTCTTCAAGTAGATGAATCATTCTTGTTCGACTAACCGCCGTTGGATGACGATGTTTGTTGATTAAGTTGCGCCGGTCTACTGGAGATAACTATATATCTGCTATTGTGTCTGAAGAGGAAGAATAAAGTTCTGACCGCGGACATATGATTCTGAGATTCAATGTGTTACCAGATGATTTGATTCCGATGATGATCTGCTGATTGAGAAGATTACCAATTTGAGGAGTGATTACGGAAATTGGGATTTCAGATTTTCACGAGTATTCATTGATTTGAAATTTACCAGTATGGTGATTCGAAGTTTCTATCAATTGTCGGTTGAGTTTTTGAAAGATTAGGAGTTTGCGGAATAAGTTCTCTGTGCTACATTGCTTATTCAAAAACTGAACTCGGATCTCGTTATCGTTGAAACAGAGAAGCTGCATTGAATAGCTTCAAGTTGGTGTTTATTCAAGAAAATTTGTCGATCAAGAAAATCAGAGGAGCTCGGAAACCGTGCAAACAAAGTTCTGAACTGGAGATTTCAGGGGGAATTTAAAGTTGATAATGCAAACCCGGATCATCAATTAAGGGGGAATTTGTTGACGCGTTCTACGACATCGGCAGATACCTTGATTGAAGTTGTAGAATATTCAAACACGACTCTGAGATTTGAAGTTCAAGATCAAGATTCGACAGTAACAGACAAGGGGGAATCTATTGGTGCACTTTGTGTGTCCGTCACTCTGCGAATAGGCTAGATAGAGCGTGTGTTTAATATTGTATAGATAAGATACGAACACGCGACCCAAGTATGAACTGTAACGGTGTATCATTGTCACTTCGTACGAAGTGGTCACTTCATACGAAGTCTATAGTCTAGTTCATACAAATTGCTAGGGTCTATAAATAGCGTCGTGTGTTCATTTGTAAGTAAGTTTTCGCGCTCCGGGACAGGGAGGTGCTGGTGAAATTTCTCCAGGATTTCGCCAGCTTGACAGGATGTATGCTCATTCGGTATGATTGAATAACATATGGCTTCTGCTGCTTCTACTCCATTCTTTATAACGTTCTATCAAAACTGTTATACTACGTACTAACTTCCGTCTAGAAACGCTTGGTCAGGACCTACACCAACAAAGGCCATGTTTGGCTAAATCTCTTACATCAGTTGGTGAAGACAAATCTTATATGTTTTACTTTTGATTTTCAATCTTTGGCAAGTTTTTAATTGGGTATTAATGACTTTAATAACTAGTTTCTTATATTGAAATTGAATTTAGCTAAACATTCTTCATGTCTTTTTATTCAGTCATTCATGTCTTTACGGTCTATATAAAGCATGTTAAATACTTGGAAGGGCTTAGAAGGGTGTTTGGGTAAATTCTTGTCTCGTTTAGTGTATAGATCCTATGAAAACTTGGCTCAAGCTTAGTAGGACTTCACGAGAGGTAGGTCTTAACCACCTCGGGAGTAGTAAGAAATGTTTGAGTCCCTTATAAATAAACTACTATTAAAACCTTATCCGGCCTTGTGGGACTGTATCCCTGCTGACTTAGACCAATATGGCCGAGGGTAACGCTACCTGGAAGGGGCCTACGATATTTTGCATTAATAACTTACTTAATTATCTTTCAATAATCTGACCTTGTGGGACTGTATCCCTACTGACTCAGACCAATAGGTTGAGGGTAACGCTATGTGGAAGGGGGTTTACTACTATAACTAAGATAATCTCTTAAAATGCCCAAAGTGCGGAATTCGTCAAAGGAAACATAGAAGAGGAGTCGAAACCAAGTGCTTCTTTCTTGTCGATTTGTTTTATAATTTTATTTACATTTTTATCTTTATTTTACCTTTCAAAAATACTTTTCTTCAAAAATTTGTTAGATTAGACGTTGACGATAAGCTGGTACTAAAAGCTCTTGTGTCCTTGGATGACCTGGGTATCTTACCATCACTATACTACGTCCACGATGGGTGCACTTGCTCTAACGTGCGTACAGTGGTAGTGTTGTATCGTGTTTTATAAATTTGAGACTTAATTTATGAGTAAAAAGTGTCTAAATTAACATAAAAATTAACCACACTTGACACACGTCACATATACTCTTGTCCAAGATAGTATGAACAATGACTGAATAATACACAGTATATTTTGAAAACAATGATCATGATGCTATACACTTGTTTACGGAATTGTCTTATATAACCCTAATATCTAATCGATGTGATGATTTGCCAAGTATCGTGACGTTCGTACATACGGTTTTCTATCACTTAGGTTATACATACATAACCTTTGACTTTTAACTATTACATATTTAGCACCAAACATTGTATACTAAATAACAAAAGTCTCTTAGATTTACCCACATGGATTAAGGAACTACAAAATAATATTCCGTCTTCATTTCTTAATCTTTGCCTTGAATATAAATGCTTTAACATCTACATTCTCTAGGAGAATGAAGTCTTCATCTTCCACCTGATTTCCTTCACATGCACTTTGATTTTCCTTTATGTCTTTACCCACATGGATTTAGGAACTACAAATCAATATTTTGTCTTAATTTCTTAATCCATGCCTTGAACATAAATGCTTTAATATCTACATTCTCCAGGAGAATGAAGTCTTCATCTTCTACCTGGTTTTTTTTACTTGCACTTTGATCTTCCTAATGTCTTGATCGCCATCATATACTTCATCGTCGTTATCACCAACATTTCGTAGAAGAATCATGTCTACGAACTTTGGCTTTCTCCATGTTACTTGTTTAACTTTTTGATCCAAATCTTCTTCATTTGTAGCACTAACTTTGTCTTGAACATGAACAGACACTTTCATGTCTTTACACATTTTTTAATAAAATTCTTAATCCATGCCTTGAATATCTTCATGTTTTAACATCTCCATTCTCCAATAGAATGAAGTCTTCATCTTCCACCTCGTCTTCTTCACTTGCACTTTGATTTTCCTCCATGTCTTGATCGCCATCAAGTGCTTTATCATCTTTATTACGAACATTTTGTAGAAGATTCATGTCTTTGAACTTCGACGTCCCCCCTATTACTTGCTTGACTCTTTTATTAAAATATTCTTGACTAGTAGCACAAACTTTGTCTTGAACAAGAAGATACTCTTTCATGTCTTCGCACATTCTTTGAGTATCATCTTTAACATGTACACCATCTGCTTTCACTTTGACTGGTTGGTCTTTCAATGGTGAATCACGAATTTTTTGTATCATCCCTTTCCTGCAACTTGTTAGTAATAAAAATCGGATGATATTCCTCCATAATCATTGCATCTCTTTTCTTCTTGAACATGACACCATATTGCTTATTTGCTTAGTGATTTTTTTTTGTGTGTGTTTATAAATTACCCGTTGATATTCACATATCAAAGTAACAAATTACAAACAAGTGGCAGGTAAACGGGCAACAAGCTGCACCGCAACCGCCTTTTAAATTGCAAAACCAATCCTACTAAAGACAAAACGGCCCTTAGAGGTTGAGAGATTACTATTCACAACCCGTTGGACCCTGTTTAGGAATTCCACTGCCTATGGGGCTAGAGACCCTGCTTAGTGATTTGCAAGAACTTCACTTATTCTATTTTCTAAGCGTACTCTTTCTGAATTTGACTTTCCATCGCTTTGTTATCTTATCTTCAAATGACTTCTCCTTTTCAAGCATCTACCTTTCAAACTCCCTTTCTCTATTTTCAACTTAGTCTCAAGTTCTTGTTTCTTTTTATTAAAGTCATCAAACATATCTAACTTCCAACACTCTAATTCTTTTTTCATATCACTTTCTCTTTCAACCTTTTGTCTCCTGGAACTTAACTTTTTCAGTGACTAATCTCCTCCATTCTGGTTCTTCGGTAACTGCAATCAGAAGTGTTGGTTCCTTGTCCTCTACTACCAAGTTTGTCTCCTCTTGTGCTTATTTTTACTAAGGGAAATTTCTTACATATGATGCCCAAACTCATGATAAGTTTCACATTCTACTTGTCTCATGTTTCCTCCTATCATAACCTTCATCCATGTTCCCGAAATTTTCATGCGTGATACTTCCTTCTCTTTTAGCTTGTCTTAAATTTTCATGACACCAAATTGCCTTGTGATGATTTAGATCTTCTTTGTTCACAGGTTTCCAAAATGTCTTCCACGACCAGAGTTACTATTATGTCATGTGAACAAAAGTTTGTCTAAACTGTCCACAGGGCCTCTGTCCATTAGATTTGTCGTTTCTTCATATGCTTTAAACCTTCCAATTGTCTGATCTTGACTTAACGTTTCTAGATCAGTGATATGTTCGATGATTGCAACAATTTGAATGTACCTTCTAGATACAGAACCAAGCAGCTTTCATACTTAAGTTGGTTGATAAAATGTTGATCAAAGACCACTTGTTCTAGTGAAAATATTATTTAGCCTCGCGATGAACGAATTAATAGTCTCATCCTTCTTCATTTTCAACATCTCAAATTCCATCTTTAGCGTTTGAAGACGTGCCTTCTAACCCAATGTATACTAACGTGCCTTGTCTTTTCTGCCAAGGATCAGCCCATTGGCTAGTGAACTAAAGCTAGGGCTTTAGGCCCCAACTTGATAGGGCCTCCAGAAAAAAATATAAGGCGTATTCTCATTTTTGGGCTTAGAAAATAAAGTGGGCTTAGAGGAACTGTTTAGGTCGCGCATGTTAAAAACGGAGTTTCTTAGTTTGCAAAATAAGTATTGATTATCACAATAATATTCACAAACTAGAAGTCATCATCAACGATTGTTTTTTTATTAATCATCAAAGATTCAAATGTTTTACAATTCAATTGACTCTACAGACTCCCCCTCAGCTTATCACAGAAACAAATCAGTTCGTACAAGAGAAAATGTGATATGTGTGATGAATAGATCACTAACAGGTGTGATCTATTTATACAAGTATGAAAGCTATGTTCAGTGATTGACGGACCTCACCCTGATAGTGGCATCTAACATTCCTAACATAAAAGATTCTCTCTGAGCAAATCTTATCATATGTTCTAGGCTATACTAAACACTAACAAAATAAATACTGTTACATTGAGAAAACACTGTCTAAGCTACCCTCGATTGCAGTTGTCCAAACATCTTTTTGGCCTAACAGATGTTTGCTGTTCATCATCAGACCTTTGGCTTGATCAGGGCTTTGGTCGTCAACAAATGCTAGCCTTCAACCGATGTTGGTACTCGTGAATATCGGTTCCAAGTCTTCATCAAATGTTAGCCATGCTCTTGAACAGATGTTTTGTATAAGTGTCCAACATTCACTATCTTTGGGGAGAGACTGGTTCAATCTTTTGCTTGTTTCTTGATCGGTGGATCATGCTTTAACTTTTGGATATCATTTGTTCTTTTATAGGTCTAACAATCTCCCCTAAGAACAGATGATGCCAAAACAAATGTTTATTGGATCAACTTTAATTCCTCTTCTTCAACATTAACTTGATTTGAGCCTTGAATTTCTTTTCAAGATAATGAGTCACCGGCATCCCTTTCGAGTGGAAGATTAGATAAATCTTGCATATCTTAAATTTTTAAGCTCATAATGATGTTCATTGAAGTCTTTTGCATTTCCCCATTTGCCCAGACAAGAGTCAATTCGTTCCTGGCTCTGTCTAATGACGAGTTTAGAATTTTAGAGGCAATGGGGTTTACTAGGAGTGATGTTATTGGAAGAGGTGAAGGATTTGCATTCCAATGACCAGACCTATAGGATCGGCTTGATTGGCATCAGGAAGTTTATACATAAACATATTTTCCATCCCTTCCATCATGGTGTCTTCAAATAGCACACCCTAGATACTGAGTTTTTAAGGGTATCTCATTAAAAGAAGTGGTTTTAGTACAGAGCCAAACCAAAAGTGTATGGAAAAATAAGTTTATTTCAGGTGGGAACTTTGGTTTAAAAAGTGTTGCTCCCACCGTCTGACCTTCATAGCCCCTTTCTATGAACTTAACATGTAAGTTATAAGGGTAACTTTCCATATATATCATATCCTCTAATTGGAACATAGTGGAAACGGATTCTTTGGTGATTTCCACATGTTCTTTATTAACGGCGGAGGTATGATAATGGGCTTTTTGTTTTGCACAGATAGCTTTGCATTTGCCAAGAATTCTCTAAGTGTAGAAACATGGATGGGTGCATCGGCGGTGAGGATGTTGAGATATTTTGATTAATTAATGATGTCAATGATTGGGTGTACGTCTGTATTCTTGCTGTGTTGTACAAGATATTGCAAGTAATTGTGCTGAGTTTTGATTTCGAGAGCCATGATGAACATATGTTCAAATCTTTTGAAACCATTTTGAGAAATTATGTTGATTGAAAGAAAAGTTTTAAGGAATAAATTCGAAGATTTTCTCTTTTGAAATGCTTTTGAAATAGATAGAAGTAAACTTTGTTTCTCATGGGTTTTTATTGGGTTAATGGAACAGGGATGCCAATGTGGACAACGGTTATCTTTTAGTCCACGTGGGCAGTTGCTATTTGTCATAGCAAACCTATGTTCAGAAGGTGGGTCCTACAGAAGAAACCCTTTGATGAATATACCAAAGATCTGTTTTCAAAATATCTGTTTGAAACCTCTGTTGTGCTCAACAAACCTTTGAACAACATGATTAGTGTTTTGAAACATTTGTTTGACTCTTGGTCAACAATGTTTTGAAACATCTATTTGACTCTTGGTCAACAGTGTTATGAAAATCCTCCGTTTGAAACGTTATTGGGTTAAAAAGAATATTGTATGGAAACACTGGCTTTGTTTGACCTTGTAAAGTCAAACAATGGTTTTATAAACAGTGGTCCTTTTGCCTTATACAGTGGTTATCACACTTGAATAGACATTTGTAGTTGCTTTACCCGTTTGAACAGAGTTTTTGTTTTTGGTGATTTTGTCATTCTTTTCTTGATTTTTAAACACATATTTTTTCCTATTATTGGGATAAAAAGACAGAAATAATTTGGGTTTTTCAAAACAGTTTACTTCCTATTATTAGGATAGAAAATAGATGCACAGGTAACCTCTGTTAGTATTTTCAAATTACCAACAGTGGTTCCCTGCAGATGGTGGTGAGTGGGTCAAACTTGCAGATGATCCAAAGCATTATCTGCCTTGAATTTGGTGTTATCAACGACTGTAATGATTTCTTGGGATTGGTCTTTGGTCACAAGGAGTTTTTGTATAATCTCCAACATATGTTTCTGACCGTCTGCAAGTGCCTGCACACTTGGGTCAATAGGAAGCTGACAATTCCAAACAAGATGTTGATACCCATGAGGATGCAGGTATACCCTTTGCTTTTGAGGTTGTGGTACATGTTTAATATACCTGTAAGGTACCCTATTGCAGGGTGGTTGACCATAGCGTATAGGTAGTTGATTCTGAGGTGCAACAGAGGTTTGACCTGACCTCTGTGCAAGATGTTGGTTTAACTCAACTCTTTTGGGAAGAGAATGGGTATTCCTGTTTTCATGCCCATCTTCCCTTTTGAGACTCAGATTCCTTTTTGACCAATTTTTTCTATAAGTGTGTGATCTAAGAAATGGACACTACTAAGTTAGGTGATTTGTTTTACCACAGATGTTGCATCCAAGGGTAGATTCACAGATGTTGTTACTTTGATTCATATCAAGGGCTTTCAACTTGAAACAGTCTTTTACCCAATGATTTGTTTTACCACAAAAATTACACAACATATCTGGAATCTTGTCTTGCCTTTTACCTTTGTCTCTTTTGTCAAAAACTGATGGTTTAACCTTTGTTTGAGAATCACTAATAGGAAGTTTTATCTTAGGTGGCTTAAGACCATTAGGGTTTTCAACATCCATTGGTTTGAAATTTTCAAGATCATCACATTCATTTGACCAAGTTTGTTTGAAGACATACTTTCGTTTTTTAGATAGACTGGAACTTTGTGGCTTTTCAAGAGTAGCATTCTTGCCACTTGTTTCAATAATCTTGATTTCTTCTCTAATTGTCTTCGTTTAATTTCCTCAACCAATTCAGAGCAACTAGAATTGTTAGTATTTTGGTCAATTTTAGAAAGACCTGCAACAAACTTCTCATTGTTTTTTATCTGCCTTTCTAGCATCTTTTCATAATAAGAGCAAGAATGTACCTATTTTTCACAAGTGTATTCGGTAGACTCCAACTCCTTTTGGCAGTTTTGATATTTTCTATCATTGACATGAGTTGGTCTCTGATTATGGATGCTTCATGTTTTAAGGTGCTGATCTCTTGATCCTTTTCAACTAGTCTTCTTTTGAAATCACTGTTTAGTTTTTCTAAGATAATTTCACCAACTTGGTTCTTTCACGGAGGTTTTCATTCAACTCCTTGATGTTAGCAAATGCTATGATGCATTTGTCCGAACACTTTCTCTTTTAGAACTTGAGGTGATACCAGCAACCTTCAAATGATTAGCATTGATGAGGTTAGTGGTATTTTTGGGATAGTTTTTTATTCCTTCTGCATCACCCTCTTCATAAATAGATGTTTGTCTTAGGCTATCAGCAATTTCACCAACCGAGCTTTCACCAGCAGAGGTTTCATTTTCTTGAGATTCTTCACCTTGGGTATATCAAAAGACATAAGAAAGAAATTTACATGTTCATCACTATCACTTGCTATTAAAGCAAGATTTTCATCAATTAAATTTTTAGGCAAACTGCTCCAATCAACACAACCTTGTGTGAAAGTGTGTCTGATTGTTAACATTAGGTCTCTGATTTGGATAGGTAATGACATGTGCAAAGTTTTGACTCCTGCATTCCCTAGCAAATGACATAGCTGGTTATATTTAAAACACTTCATCTTATTTTTGTCTAGGATCTCCCATTAAGTCCTGGATAACCCCTACCAATTTTCTTGTAAAAATTGTTTGCTCTTTCATTTAGTAGAGCCACCTTGTGCAGAATATCTATTTCCTCAAGATCAATGGGATCAATGTACTTCAGATCATCAAAAACAAACGACATATTGTCTAGATTCTGATTATCATCACTAGTAGTAAAAGCATAGTTTGAGGAATGTTTACCGGAATTGATTCCTATTGATATGTCACTAAAGTGATCGTAACTCTGCTCATTTATCATTCCTATTGATGAACTTTCCTGACCTAGAAGTGCCACGAATACATATTCGTCGGACACTTTTTCAGTTCCTGGAGCTACTTTTCTGGACAAGCTCTCTTTTGAAAGTCAAGAACTTTCCATGAAGCTGGGTTAGTGTCATATCTTTGAATTCTTGATTTTTTCTCATCACTATGGCTATTGTATCCCATTTAGCAGGTAAAGACCTCAACAATTGATTACTTAAAGTTGATTTTGTGGATTCTTTGTTCACCAACTATAGCTCACTGATTAAACATGAAAACCATTCAAATTGTTGTGTAAGGGTTTCTTTCTTGACATGTGTGAAAGTGTCGTATTGTTGGTTAAGGATCTCCCGAGTGTTTTCGAGAACCTCCTCTGTATCACCAAACTGTTCTTTCAATGCGTCAAACAACTCTTTAGCACTATTGCTCTGTATATTGCCGGCATAAATATCATTCGCCAGTTCCATAGCCACAATGCTAAAGGCTTTCACATCTAGCTCGAATGTTTGATAATCTTGCTCTGAGTAGTTTTTAGGCTTCTTTGGCTCAAATACATGTGGGTTTTTGGTATTTGGTACCATTGGGTCATGTTGTCCAAAAACCACAGATCTCCAACACCATGTATTTTGTTGAGATAGCATATGTCCATCCTACGTCGCAAGATATTATATTTAGATCTGACAAGCATAGGTGGTTTGTAGTTGAAGCCTGTGTTATTAGGATCATTTTGTGCCATTTTCTCAAAGAAAAACAGAGTTTATGAGAGACACTTAATCAGTTCTTCACTAAACAACCCTGAGCTATGAATTGAAAATGGATCTTTGATGAACCAATTTTTTGTGTTAAACCGATTGTGAAATCAAGTTTAAACGTAACCAAGTTCTTATATCAGTTGTTAAAAACTGAGTTTCTTTGTTTGCAAACAAGTATTAATTATCACAATAATATTCACAAACTAGGAGTCATCATCAATGATTGTTATTCACTAATCATCTAAGATTCAAATGTTTACATTTCAATTGACTCTACAGACTCCCATCAGCTAATCACACAAACAAATCAGTTTGTACAAGAGAAAATATGATGGGTGTGATGAATAGATCACTAACAGGTGCGATCAATTTATACAAGTACGAAAGCTTTGTTCAATGATTGGCTAACGTCACCCTGATAATGACATCTTACATTCCTAACAAAAAAATTCTCAGATGTTTGCAAACATCTGAGCAAATGTTATCATTTGTTCTAAGCTATACGAAACACTGATGAAATAGATACTGTTACATTAAGAAAACACTGTCTAAGCTATCCTCTATTGCAGTTGTCCAACAACTGTTTGGCCTAACAGATGTTTGGTCTTCTTCATCAGACCTTTGGCTTGACAGGGCTTTGGTCTTCAACAGATGCTAGCCTTTAACGGATGTTGGTACTCTTTAACAGCGGTTCCAAGTCTTCATCAGATGCTAGCCATGCTCTTGAACAAATGTTATGTATAGGTGTTCAAGATTCACTATCTTTAGGGAGAGACTAGTTCAATATTTTGCTTATTTCTTGATCGGTGGATCATGCTTTGGTTTTTGGATATCATCTGTTCTTTTGTAGGTCCAACACGCGAGTGGAACTGGAAACAGCGTGTTGAGACTTGAGTGTCGCCCTTTACCGACTGATTGACGGCTATAAGTAATAGGGTTTTCCTTTTTGACAAAATGAGAGGATAAAACTCCAGAAAAATGAGAGGATAAAACTTGTTGGTGCGTTATATTCATAACAAGAATGACATTCTTTAACAATGGCCAAGCCGACCAGTAGTATGTTATGGTACCATAGGATTGACAATCCCGTTATCGGGCTATTCACTGGAATTTGGTGGATAGTTTAGGGTAACGACAGAATCTGTTATTTAACAAAACCCTTTGGTGGTTTGTTATTCGATTTAAAGATACCCTTTTATGGTATAGACGAGTCACACAGGTTTTATGTATTCATGAAACGACCAAAAGTTTTCACAATTAAAACAAGGACGATTGACGAATGGTTTTATAACACGATCGATAGACGAATGGTTTTATGACATGGACGAATGACGATTGGTTTATAACAAAAACGAATGACGATTTATTTATAACACGAACGATTGATAACACAGACGAAATGGGCGATTGGTTTATGGTAAGTGATTAGATAACGAGACGGTTTAATATAATAAATGCATGGTGGATACGCCGCTGCTACTTCCTATATATAAGTGCTTTTATCATATTCTATATGTGGCGTTATTTAGATCACTTGGACGAATATGTTCAAATGATATCACGCAACGATGTGTACAAACTGCTATAAACCATACGAGTTTTCTTCAAGGACGATTTACTACTTGGTTTACGAAAACAATTGTTTTAGTCAAGATTCATGGCAATGAGATTTCATAAACTTTAACCAACGTGTTTTAGTTGGTTTATTATATTGCAAGACCAGACACTCTTTAATACAAGGTTTTCACTACTCGACTCTAGTAGTCGTGTAAGGTAATGCAATATGTTACATGCCATAAATCTAACTTACTCACAAAACCTATGTACTCGCCGGCATATTTTTGCTGACTCGTTTTCACATATGTTTCAGGGAACGATGCTAGATGATACTGATGCGTGCTCACGTAGGAATGGACTTGGACCTAGTGCCTTAATAACAAGAAAGATAATAAATATGCATGCTTGTTGTTTCGTTGTTTAAAAACTTCTAAGACAATTATGACAATATAACCTATGTTTAATATCTAATTAAAACAAAACTTCAAATACCATGTGTTGTTGAAACAATCTGTTAACGTGACCCCCCAAATGTTTCCGCCGCATGTTGTTTTATGCGATTTGGGGTGTTACAGGTTGGTATGAGAGCACTGGTTATAGGGAATTAGGTTATTAGTAATGCTTTGACCTAGACTATAACCTTCCTAGGACCCTAACGCGAGTTTACTTGCGTTTAGATTTAAAACACGATACAATCACCTATCCTTAGGTGATTACCAAAAACAAATCCACAAATTATAAATCCGTTTTGAAAATCAATCATCTATCCTTAGATGATTTGTTTTTGGCGTAAGCCTTCAAACGTTTTCAAAATCTCATCAAAGTTTGGGTTTTAATAATGTGAACACGTGCAATCTGGAAGGGTGGGTGCCTGTACCCTGAGTTTTCTATCTAAGGCTAGAGTGTTCATACAAATCCACTTAATCAGACCAGTCACTCTTACCTGGGAACTCTTGGGGTGAGTGTCCACTTATAGGCTAAAGCATGTCTTCGCGTTACATTATGAGACCTACTTACTTTGATTAGTCAACGTACGTCATTTGTATGTTTTGAAAAACGAACAAATGACGTGTCTTGTCAATATTTTCAATACCTCTCTTTGTTTATCCGAATGCCAGTCTCACACATTTCTCATGTTTTCCTTATTCTTTTAGAATGCCTCCTAGACGCGATCAAACTCAAGACGCTGCAATAGCAGCCTTAGTCGCTCAACAAATTGCTGTCGTACTCCCGAACCTAGTAACTCAGATAAATCAAGCAAATAACGCTAACAATAACAATGCTCAGTGCAACTATAAGACTTTCAGTTCGGCTAAACTGCTTAAATTCTCTGGGTCTAAAGGAGCTACGGGACTCCTACAATGGTTCGAGAGTCTGGAAAGCACATTTTGACATCTCCAATGCCCAAACGAGCGAAAGGATGAGTTTGCATCTAGTGTTTTTGAGAAAAGAGCATTAACATGGTGGAATAGTATGGTGAGAGACCGGGGTGCCGATGTGGCTATGGTTCAAACTTGGGAAGAGCTTCGAGCTCTAATGATGAGGGAGTTTTGTCCTTGTCATGAACTTAGGGCTCTGGAAAGGGAATTTGATGATCTTAAACAAGATAGTGGCGAGAATCGTGCTTACACTGATCGATATGAAGAATTGAGCTTACTATGCCCCGTAATGGTTACCCAGCTGGATAAAGCTATTGAGAAGTATATTGATGGTTTGCCTGACCCTGTGCAAGATATTGTTACTGGTAGCAACCCTACCACTGTTCGTCAGGCCATCGAGTTGGCTGCAACCCTGACTGACTCTCAGGTTAGAAAGGGTAAACTGTTTCGCAAGGGTGATAAGAAACAGGCAGCCAAAATCACACAAGACAAAGAAAAAGACAAGAAGAAGAAATCCGAGTCGTTGAAGAGGTCTAGGAAGCGTAAGGCTTCTCATAATTTTTCTATGACTGCTCAACCCGCTCCAGCTGTTCAACCCAATCAAGCTCCCCAGAACCATCCAGCACAGCCTCCTACAAGGAAACCATATGCTGGTACTACACCGTTGTGTAACCGGTGCAATGGTCATCATCAAGCTCATCTAGCTTGTCGACAATGTACATCTTGTGGGAAACTTGGCCACAAGGCAAATATTTGTCGAACTGCTCCGAATCAAGCTGCACAGAACCCAGTACATCCTCAAGGAAATGTCTCTAGACCTCCATTTCCGCCTGGTTCATGTTATAATTGTGGTGAAATGGGTCACTATAGGAACAACTGTCCTAGGATAGCCAATGCAAATCCAGCTTGGGGACGAGCTTTTAACATGAATGCCAACGAGGCTCGTGCGGACAATGAAGTTGTTAACGGTACGTTCCTTGTCAACAATCATCCTTCTTCTTTTCTTTTTGATTCAGGTGCCGATAGGAGCTTCGTGTCATTAACTTTTGAGCCTTTGCTCTCGATGCCTAGAACGAAACTAGGGAGACCCTTGTCTGTCGAAATAGCCAATGGTGAACCTCTTGTTCTTGATTCTGTTATTCGTGATTGCAAGTTAAATCTCAACAACCAGTTGTTTTCTATCGACCTCACAGCAATGCAAATCGGAAGCTTCGATATCATTATTGGAATGGATTGGTTAACCAAGCACCATGTCGAAGTTATTTGTTTTGACTAGATTGTTCGTATACCGCTTTCGTCTGGCGAAACCTTGGAAATTCATGGAGAGAAAACCGCTAGTAACATAAAACTCATGACATGTACACAAGCCCAAAAGTACCAGCGAAAGAATTATGTGGCCTTCTTGGCACATGTCACAGAGGAGAAAGGTAAGAACAAGACTATTCAAGACATTTCTGTTATTCGAGATTATCCTGAGATCTTTCCCGAAGATCTACCTGGTTTACCACCTGTACGTCAAGTGGAATTTCGTATTGATCTTGTACCTGGTGCCAATCCGATAGCCAAATCTCCTTACCGTCTTGCACCCTCTGAGATGCAGGAGTTATCGAAGCAACTACAAGAATTATCTGACAAAGGTTTCATTCGTCCGAGTGTTTCACCTTGGGGTGCTCCTGTCTTATTTGTGAAAAAGAAGGATGGATCCTTCCGAATGTGTATTGATTATCGTGAGCTCAACAGCTTCGTGTTCACAAGGAGGATATTCCCAAGATTGCTTTCCGCACACGATACGGTCACTACGAGTTCACAGTTATGCCTTTCGGTTTGACCAATACTCCAGCTATATTCATGGACTTAATGAATCGAGTTTGTGAACCTTATCTGGACATTGTTTTCATCGACGACATCCTTATTTATTCTAAGTCTCGAGCCGAGCACGAACAACATCTCCGATTAACAATGGAACTTCTAAAGAAAGAACAACTTTATGCCAAATTCTCCAAGTGTGAATTTTGGCTGAAAGGTTGATTCATATGTGCTAAAGGTTTTCGAGTTTTCAAATACAAATTACTATGGTTTATATAAACAACACGATTTCGATAATGTGAACAAACTTGTTGGTGCGTCATATTCATAACAAGAATGACATTCATTAACAATGACTAAGCCGAACAGTAGTATGTTACGGTACCATAGGATTGACAATCCTGTTATCAGGCTATTCACTGGAATTTGGTGGATAGTTTGGGGTAACGACAGAATCTGTTATTTTAACAAAACCCTTTGGTGGTTTGTTAGTCGATTTAAAGATACTCTTTTGTGGTATAGACGAGTCACACAAGTTTGAATCTATTCACGAAACGACCAAAAGTTTTCACAATTAAACAAAGGACGATTGATGAATGGTTTTATAACACGGACGATAGACGAATGGTTTTATGACACGTACGAATGACGATTGGTTTATAACAAAAACAAATGACGATTTATTTATAACACGAATGATTAATAACATGGACGAAATGGACGATTGGTTTATGGTAAGTGATTAGATAATGAGACGGTTTAATATAATAAAAGCATGGTGGATACGCCGGTGGTACTTCCTATATATAAGTGCTTTTATCATATTCTATCCGTGGCGTTACTTATATCACTTGGACGAATATGTTCAAATGATTTCACGCAACGATGTTTACAAAATGATATAAACCATACGAGTTTTCTTCAAGGACGATTTACTACTTGGTTTACGAAAACAAATGTTTTAGTCAAGATTCATGGCAACGAGATTTCATAAACTTTAACCAACGTGTTTTAGTTGGTTAATTATATTGCAAGACCAGACACTCTTTAATACAAGGTTTTCACTACTCGACTCTAGTGGTCGTGTAAGGTAATGCAATATGTTACATGCCATAAATCTGACTTACTCACAAAACCTATGTACTCGCCGGCATATTTTTGCAGACTCGTTTTCACATATGTTTCAGGGAACGGTGCTAGATGATACTGATACGTGCTCACGTAGGAATGGATTTGGACCTAGTGCCTTAATAACAAGAAACACTATAATTATGCATGCTTGTTGTTTCGTTGTTTAAAAACTTCTAAGACAATTATGACAATATAACCTATGTTTAATATCTAATTAAAGCAAAACTTCAAATACCATGTGTTGTTGAAACAATCTGTTAACGTGACTCCCCAAGTGTTTCTGCCGCCTGTTGTTTTACGCGATTTAGAGAGTTACATATTGTAGTAATTATAATATTTTCTAAGATGCATAAAGACACATTCACATTCACATCCACCTCTGAAGGAAAAAGATCAAATATTCAAGGAGACTTTACGCTCCTGGTCGCATTTATCAAATCGTATAAAGAATACCTTTCAAGTTTAAAATTGCTACTTGAACAATATTTTTCAGCTTCAAATATGAGATGTTTTTTATGAACGAATTACTTCCCAAATTTTTTGAGTGTCCAATTTTCTAGTCGGAAAACATGTTTTGAAAAGATTTGTGTTAATTGTGTTTGCAGATGTGGTAGGTTTCCACCAAAGTTATAAGGACAACAGTCCCTGTAAATGAGAGATTTGAGCACATAGTTCTTTCTTGCAATTCGACTTCAGACAGTGTAATCATTTGGATAGAAAGGGAAACTAAAAGGGATTTTTGGATGTGAGTTTTTCACTTCAATCTTCAATTATTTGATTATTAGCTTAATTTGAATCTGCATGCTCTTTTATTATATGGTTCTTATGGGAGTTTTCTTGCCTATACATTGCACTCTTCATGTAATATGTTAAAATCACTCTTGTTATTAACAACCAATTTTACAAATAGTCACTGAGGCCCTATCTAAAAGTTAATTTATGTCGAGTATGTTAGAAATCAGTTGAGCTGACTTTATATTTATGTTTCTCTCTCGGTTTGTCTACCAAAATGCTATTTTTAGGAATTTCTTGAGAGACAAGGTCAATGCCAAACAGCCCAACTTAGTGCAGTGGTTTAGAATTGTAGGACTACAACAACTGTTGCAAATTCCGACTATAATGTGTGTATTTTATTCTAAACTATTAAACATAAATTTCAATTTTATAGGACTAAACTAAAGTTGGAATTTTTTACCCTCTTGTTTTGTTGGAAAGGGCCCTGAATTTGCTCTTCGCTTCGGGCCTCCAAATTGGTTGAGCCGGCTTTCTTAGTCCATCCCAAATCTCCTTTACACTTTTACAACTTGAAACTTTCAGTAGTGCTTAAAATAGACGTATAGTCGCCGTAATATCCTTATTTTCATTCGGTTGCGTATTCTGTCATTCCACATAATTCGCCTGACCTAAGTATGGTTTTAGTTTGGATATTCCATACCATATGGTTTGTGGATTTTAAAATATGGCATTGAAATTGGGAAAGCGAACCAACTTCCTTATGTATTACAATCTCTTTATGACTTCTCCCTCTAAATCTGACACAATTTCTTTCCCAATTATCTTCACTTTTGTATCTTTGGTTTTCTTCTAAAACCGAAAACGATGATTCCAAAGTTCAAACTAACTCTCTAATAGGAACAAGAACAATTCTAAACGTAATTCTCTTGTGTAGGTACAGAAAACCAAAAATAAATTTTGGATAAAACTGAAACATGAAACCTAGAATTTGCGAAACTTTCACGCATGACAATGGGTATTATACTAAAATTCTAACCCTTTTAATCTTTTCTGAAATTTGGAATAATACAATGACAATACTTTCACTGTTTTGATTGGTAAAATTACAATAATCCACTCTTTTGTGATTGATGTTTGAAACAAGAATTGCTAGAATCCACACAAGTTGACTTATGACTTTCTTCGAACAACACACTCTTTGGCCTCTTTTTTCATGACAAAAAAACACAAGAACTTATTCCTTTGTTCGTGATAAACACTCTCTAACAAATAACAAATTATACTTGGATTAAAATTTTCCTTCAAAATTCCAGAGACGCTTTTCTATTCTCGTCTCCTTGGCACCGTAAAAACACATGTGAAATTGCTTTTTCTTTTCTAATAATGAACAACGCCACACATCATTCTCTTCTTCTTCTTCAATGTAGCTAACTATGTAGGAACAATGATCAATGATTATCCTCGCAATCAGCCTTTTCCATTGAATATGAACAATGACCAACGAGCAACAAACTACTTTAGCGATCGACTCTCTTCTCTCTTCTGATGTGACAACCAACAAAATTTATGGTAATTCCATACAAATTTACAACTATTTATACATTAAATTGCATTCATTTATGGCTTAATATGTGCGTGATTAGGTCATAGAAGTCTAGCAATCATAGGACACATTGAAACTTAACAATTGGTATTGTTACATTCGTCACGTAGCGAGAAAACGACTGACTATGATCTATTATGTTGGTGAAAAATGCTGCTGAAAACGGTCCAAAACGACGAACGAACGAATGATACGACAAGCGTATCATCATAAATACATGAATAAAAACCCTATTTAGGGGCACAAATTGCAACAATACTTTAACTTTCGGATTGTCCAATCCGCACTATAATATAACAATTATATTTGTCCGCAACACAAAAATTCAGCAATTGCAATATCAACAAAGCTTGTAAATGTTGGTAATCATCCTAAATAAACCCAAGGATATCAATGGGATATCAAATAGGTAGCTTCCAGTACTACGACGCACCTTTCACATATTGTCCGGTTTCGACCCGACAACTAAACTAGTGGCATTATTGCTATCCTAACACCTAATATACTAGTCTAATGGACTAGTTAGAAGTTGTTTAACATCTTAAACATCATAACTTCACTAATCATGCAAAAACACTCCTAATTACCAAAATTCTAAACTTAACATTCTACACACATGTCTAAACTTTATATAATGATGATCTTAGTGGTTATTGAAAAGTAGGTTGTTAAATACTATGATCTTGTAAGAACATGTATAAAAATAATGATCTAATCTAACAAGAACATGACCTTCATGATCTATATATGAGCTTAACCACTAAACTTGAAAAGGATTTTTGACAAATATAACTTTTACAAGGAAATTTAAATCATGATTTATATTATGAAGATCTTATAGCCTAAACAAGTTTGTTTAGATGGGTGAACTAGGTTAAAGATCATGAGAATAAAGTTAGTTTTAGTGGTCTTGTTAAAATATATAAAAGTGATGTTATTATAAGAAGCTTTGTTAATATATATATATATGTAAAAGCTCATGTGAAAATGTAGGTGAATATGTGTATAATATACATCCAAAGTTGGTTATGGAACTTGTTTTGAGATTGATGATGGGACTTAAACATGGTTTAAAATACGTTTTAAAAACGTGGAAAACGCCATAGTATAGGGGAAACTATAGCGAAATTTTCTAAAATCCTAATCATGATTAAGGTGTAATTGAAAGGTGATGAAAATGACTAAACACGATTTGTGACCTTAATCACGATTAGGCAAACCTTAATGGTATAGTTTAAGTCTTAAACTCCTAAGTGTTCTTAAACACTAATGTATATATTTTCATAAGTTAAAAATGTAAATATTATATATAGATTTTTAGGATGAATAATATATATACTTAGAAAACTCAAACTTATATGTATAAATACTTATGTGTATTTATGTGTATGTGTTAGATGTTAGGAAATTTCTACCTAAATACAAATACACCACACATTAAAAACCCCTAAATACTTAAAATTTAGCAAAGTGTAAATATATGTGGACAATTACACATAAATACTCTTATCATCCAACAATCCCATACTTGGGAAGTTAACCATGCATGAAGATATATATATATATATATATATATATATATATATATAAGCAAACTTATATTATATCCATACACGCGGGCAACATACAAAGTGGACATCGGACAAACCGTTACATAAATATATATATATATATATATATATATATATATATATATATTTGCATATATGTACTAAACTACACAAAAGTATAATATAAGTTCGGGAATAAATTAAATACATAGTTACCGAAAACGATCACCATATCGTCACGACAAGGAACGGATACCTATCACGGACGACACTTGGGCATTCTCGATACGAAAATATATATTAACGACTCCTACAATGAAATCTAAAATAATATATTTTTAGACCGTTGAAAATATATATTTTCAACACATCTAAATTCCGGAAAGTATAACTAAATAATCACTAAGTGTGAATACAAGGTATTTAAATATACTCATATGTATAAAATACGTACAATAATACACTTGGTGAAATTGCAAGAATACAAGGATGTACATGTACCCAAATACGTATAAATATGATATAAATACCGACTATAAAGTATACAAGTAAAGTATATACGTGGTATACGTATACATATAAATATGCAAGTACAAAGTAATGCACAGTCACACAAATAACTCTTGTTGAAGTGTACACATACAAAGAATACCACACATGTACAACAATTGTAGTATGATGTTAAAAATAAGTATTTTTAACTATTATATCTAGAAAAGATATACATACACATTTGTGAATCAAATATATGAAATCGAACCGAATATACTTAGACATGTGAACGATGTTCACTATACCTAAAATATATATTGGAAGAATATATATAACGCATAACGAACTTATACCGTGCGTGACACAGAGACGCTTATGGACACCGAGTAGAACATGGAGACTAAAATGGACTAGGCCCATTCTTACTTGTGCGAGGCACAAAGAAACTCATGGGCTAGGCCCACTCATACTCGTTCTAGGCACGAAGACTCATGAAGGATGAGGCTCGTTCATACGCATTATGAATGTAATTTATATATATATATATATATATATATATATATATATATATATATATATATAGGATTAGGTTCAAGGATGAACACTAGTGTATTTGCGAACTGAGCGAACTAATCTAGGCCATACGCGTGTGTAAATCAATGGCCAGGATTTGATGATTGAATACACTAGTGTATTTTACGATGATGAAATCATAGCCATACATGTGTGTAAACCAATGGCAATGATTTGTTCACTCAGTTCATAAATACACCAGTGCTCACTCAATACATATATGAATTGTATATATGTTAAAAACGAACGTACGAAATAAATGCCAACATATCAAAATACAAAAGGGTTCCAAATACATAAAAAATACCAACTTAACAACGTTCAAAATGAGCAACGCGTACACGATCTAGTTGAGACCTGCATGTCTAATTAGGACACTTGTAGATTAACTCGCGTATTTGGATACCCTGCTTGCTAGCACTCACTTTTAAGGACGCAATACTATGAGTTCATGTCGCCCTTTTCTTTTAAACGTTTTTCGTTTTACAACTCTCGGGGGAAATAAATGTTACGATGGTATGGTTAAAATATGGAATGAAACAACTAGATCATGTGTGAATAGGGTGGAACTTAAGAGCCCTTAATCTTTTATAAGACCAAGGAACAAGAGGGGTAGATCTATCGGGTACGAGCGAGCCCTACTCATGGGTCCTTGTGTGGTCGCATGTAGTGCTTTTGTTGTCCCAGCAGAAGTGAATTGGTGCTAATACGTCAAGAGTTGAGTGCTTCCTATGTCATCACTAATGTCCTTGCAAAACATTAATGTCAACAAGTTCATAGACACTTTACATACCACATTTTTATATAACAAACTTTCAAATGTTTTTAAGATTCATTTGATACGAACTCAAAACACACAAATTTACCAACTTTATTTACGTTTTTAAACTTACATGTATTTCAGCAAATTAAGTGGATCTTGGCGCAATGGTTATCACGAAGAAAATGGTTGTCAAGAAAGCAATGTCATTCATTTTGAAGGGTTTGATCCATATATCTCATCCTCGAGTGAGATATAGGATGCAAATCCTTGGTACTTAAAACTCTATTTTGGAATAAGTCTTTTGTAAAACTTTATACACATGTTGTCTTTTACCTTTGAACAACTTATGACTTGTAATTTAATTTCATGGTTGAATGGATGAAGATCGTGCTTTTTATTCATATCGTTTGTTTGTTTATATCGTATGCAATGAAAACCGATCAAGTTCACACCATATGCTTCCGCCTACGAGCGAGTGTGACATCTGACCCTCTTCTAGTAAACATAGGAACAACAATCAACGATTCTTTGTTTTTGGCTTCGTCCTGAATTCTATTTCAAACAAGTATACCACTTCTGCCCAAGATCGTATGAACACAAATGACTGAACATTACTACACACTCTGATTTTGATAACAATGATCGTAATGCTATAGACTTGTTTGTCGGGCTATGCATTTTTATCCAAAACCTAAAATGCGGCCCGAATTTAAAGCCACTAAATCCGAATTAAGGAATGCCTGAAAAACCTGAACCAACCCGAAATTTAAATGGGTCAGTCATCTGGCCACTTTTTCACAGCGGAATACCTGAACAAACCCGACAGGAAAAACGCGAAACACGAAACTCGAAAAAAAGGAGATCATTTATTGTCTTTTGTCATATAGATGTGTTTTGTTTTGGGGTCTCTAGTATTTCAAACATTAAGTTTCGGGACTTTTAAACATTATGATATCATATTGTTAAATAATGTTTGAATTTTGATAATAATTTTTTAGTATTAATCCGAATTTTGATGCTAGTTTGTAAAAAAATACATTAATTTTCACTTTACATCTAAACCCGAAACCGAAAAACGCGAAACACGAAACACGAAAAAAAGGAGATCATTTATTGTCTTTCGTTTTATAGATGTGTTTTGTTTTCGGGTCTCTGGTATTTCGAACATTAAGTTTCGGGACTTTTAAACATTATGATATTATATTGTTAAATAATGTTTGAATTTTGATAATATTTTTTTAGTAGTAATCTGAATTTTGATGCTAGTTTGTAAAAAAATACATTAATTTTCACTTTACATCTACACCCGAAACCGAACAACCTGACCCGAACCAACCCGAATTCGACCAACCTAAACTATGAAGAGTCAGTTATAGGGTCACTTTTTCTCAGCAAGAAACCCTAACAACCCGAAGGTGAAAAAACCCTAAAGCCCAAAACAAAACACGATAAACACCCCTAGTTGTTTATAGACTTGGTTTATATAACCCTAATTTCTATTGAAGTAATAATTTGCCAAGTTTCATGCGTTTCCTACATACACCTTCTATCAATTAGGTTATAACGCGGTTTGCCAAAACTCACAAGAAAACCTAGGGTAATTCACTCTGTGCAATTAAAACTTAACCCTTCTAATGATTAAGACAACCAACATCTAATTTCCTCAAAGATCTCTCAAAGATCATAGAATATTCAATTACCAAATAGTTTATTAGTTTTATCCTAGGGTTTACTATGTCTAGTAACCACGAGATATAATCGAGAACACCAAGTGAACAAAATCACCTAACCCTAGCTTTAATCAATACGCAATTAATTTTATCCAAGATAAGGCGAAAATTACATAAACCATCAATTATCCAACACGCATATACATTAGAACCTTGATTAGAACACTTTTACCAAACCATGAAAGCCAAAACTATAATTAACCAAGCCGAAAACCATAAATAAACTTACAATTATCCATAGCGTATGTAGCTTAGATAAAACTAGCCACTCATGTTCAAGAACGAAACACAAACTAGTTCATAGTTTACCAAATCAAAAAATGATTATGTATCAAGTTCATATAAACCAAAACAATAAAAACGAGCTCTAACTGAAAAGCGAATAACCTATTATCAACTTCTTCAACCTCCAAGTCTTTCCTCTCTTGAACAGCCCTTTAAAAATCATCTATATTGAGCTTTGTTCTCATTGCAGCCGGTTCGTAAATTTCGTATTTTTTTCTGTATAGTAAGGTTGCGATGAATTTGAATCTCTTTTTCTCGAATAGTAGCAGGTTCTATAAATAATTATTTCTTCTCCTGTGATTCAGCCGCCTATGAGACCAGTAATATTTATTTTTTTATCGGCAATCAGTAAACTTGATTCATCATCACCAACTTGTTACAGTAGTGGGTCACCAACAAGTTGCTGGCCCATTACAACCATCACCAAACATACACCCAAATACATAACAATAACTAAAGCATTACATATCAAGAGAAATTGAAATTCACTCAGTTTCTCCATTCCATGTTTATGAGTTTTGCTCTATGTTTGATCCCCAGAAAGGCCACACTTTGCGTTTCTCCGTAAGCTCTATCAACAGCTCCTTGTTATCCTGTTAAAAATGAATTCGTTTCTTACCTTCCAAATCGCCCAACACATCGCCAAGATTATTACCCGCACCATATTTCTTTTATGTTTAGTCTCCATTAGGTCTTTGTGCACATGAAGTAGATCGCGAAAGCTGGACACAAAGAGTTGTGGGAATACCAAGATACGAACAAGTAATTTGCATCTTCCTTGACCTCCCCACATAACTGACAAAAAAGTAGATCCCTTTTCTTTAGCACTGTGAGGGTTGCCAATTGGTCTTGTTCTACTTTCCAAGCAAATATATTAACAGTTTTCGGGGCTCATTTAACCTAAGTATATGGATAAAACAAAACCGCATGCTTTTCTAGAATCTCGCGCCATGATGTCGTTATGAATTCCCCTCCCCCTCCCGACTAGGTACCCATATCCATCTATCCTGTCCATTCTGTGCCACTAAATTCTATTTCAGACGCGGTACCCACATCTCTCCTACAATCCCAATTTCTTCTTCGCCTCTCTACAGTGGCAGATTTGTACCGCTTATATAGAGTAGGGAAATAATCATAAGGGGATCTTCCCCATGCCATACATCAATCCAAAACCGAACTGAGTTACCATTCCCGGGTGTAGCCTTAATAAGTTTGCTAATGTTTACATTGAGACCCATGAGACCCATCAAAAAGGAGATCACAAAACTGGATTCCAAAGACAAAAACAACTTCTGAGATTCCAAAACCAACTGTTTCGGTAAAATCTAAAGAAAAACTTGAATTGAAAACTTAACAGTTGGTTCCAGTTAAAAAGGAAGTGAAAGTTCTGACATCTGACATTCCTATCCCACCCAAGACCGAGAAGGCTTGGGTCTCCCTATTTAATTAATTTCTTATTTGCATGTGCAGGGGCTTCCAAGGTCTATTATATCAAAGTGGATCATGGACAACAGAGCTTACAGGCACATGACAGGATGTTAGCACTACTTTATGATGTCAAATCAATCAAAGGAGGTTATGTAGGGTTTGTAGGGAATCAAGGAGGTCGAATAATCAGGGAAGGAAAGTTATCAAACGAAGTGGTATCATTTGATAGAGTGAACTACATTGCAGAGTTGGAAAATAATATGCTTAGTATTTCTCAGATATGTGATAAAAAGTTCACCGCTCATTTTAACGACAAAGAATGCATGATTTTGAAGCCAGGATTTAAGATTCTGGAGAAATGGATTCTTATGCGCGCCCGAGAGAAAATGATCTTTATGTGTTTGATATGGGCGTAGCTACTACAACATCAAAGTCGGCACAACGTTTTGATACTAAGGCTACAGAGAAAGAGTTAGTGTTATGGCATTGGAAGATAGGTCACATACATTTGAGAAAACTGAATATTTGGGTTCATAACAACCTAGTGGAGGGTGTTAATATGAAAACTTTTCATTTGAACGATGATTGTCTAAGCTGCAAGAAGGGGAAGCAACACAAGAAATCACACCCAAAAAAGTTATTGAATTCGATCAAGCTACCACTAGAAAGACTTCACATGGATCTCTTTGGACCTGTCAATGTTAAAAGCATTTCTGGAGATCTATATTGTCTGGTTGTTACAGATGATTATTCAAGGTTCTCATGGGTATTCTTTCAGGAGAGTAAGGATGAAACATTTCAGAATCTGATGATACTTTTTTCGAAAGCTTGAAAATTTGTATCATTTGCCAATCCGAAGAATCAGAAGTGATAATGATACAAAATTTAAGAACAACCGCATGCTCGAATTTTTCAATGATAAAGGCATTCTTTACGAATTCAGCGCCCTCATACTCCTCAACAAAATGGAGTAGCTGAACATAAGAATCGCACACTTATTGAAACTGCAAGAACAATGCTTGCTGATTCGAAGTTACCTGTAGGTTTCTTGAGTGAGGCTGTTGTGTCTGCATGTTACACGTTAAATAGGGTGTTAACTGTTAAGCCTCATAAACTGACATGTTTGAACTTCTTAATCAATGGAAGCCGGACTTGGAATTTCTTGAACCTTTTGGATCTCCTTGCACGGTTATTGATCCTGATGGAAAATTTAGTGCGAGATCATTAGAAGGTTTCTTCGTTGGTTATGCTAGTCCACTTCGACGTGTATTCTTACCAAGTTTGAATCAAGTGATTTTAGCTCAACATGTTGTGTGTCGAAGGTATACAATGCCAACTCAGAAGGCAGGTGATTCTTGGATGTTCAATTATGAAAGTCTGTAGAATTCTTTTGACCTACCATAGGAGGAAAATGAAGAAGAACTTGCATTGTTGTATCATTTACATCAAGCTGTAAATCAAGAACAAGTTCCAAGGCCGATAGTGGTAACTCAACCATCTATTGGAACACATGATTCTGGAGAGGGTCCAAGCAATTTGCAAGACAAACAAGTTGTTGAACCAGTAATAAATTCAACAGAGCCCAATTCTTCTCAAACTAATGATGCTGATTCTGAAGATACACCGACTTATGATCAAGATGATGAATCTAGTTCTGATGATGAATCTGAGCAGATAACGAATTTGTTAAATCAATCTGCAGGTCCTAGTACTCAAAATGAAGCATCTACAAGCAATATTGTTGCTGACTCAGTGACTGAACAAAACATCACTAATCTGGAGAATGAAGTGGTGGTTTCTAATAAAGTGATGCCTAGGAATCTATCTTATCATCCCTCTGATAACATTATTGGCAAACTGCGTGCAGGAGTTAAAACGAGAAATCAAATTAACAAGGCTCTTAGTTGTTTCTATACTAGAGTAGCTTTTGCTCAAGAATATTGCTCATATCGCAGTTTTATCTCGCAGATCGAACCAAAAACTGTAAAAGACGCAGTAGCTGATGAAAGTTGGGTCATTGCTATGCAGGATGAGCTGCAGCAATTTGAGAAATTAGGAGTTTGGAAACTTGTGGATCCTCCGGGAAATAAAAAAACCATAGATACTAAATGGGTCTTCAAGTGTAAGCGTGACGATCGAGGAGTGATTGTTCAGAACAAAGCTTGGGTCGTTGTCAAAGGATTTCATCAACAAGAAGGAATTGATTACACTAAATTCTATGCTTCAGTTGCAAGACTGGAAGCCATCCGCATATTCCTGACCTTTATTTCATGGAAAGGCTTCAAGGTGTACCGGCTAGATGTCAAATCAGCTTTTCTCTACGGAAAGGTGAAGGAGCTAGTGTATGTCGGAAAACCACCGGTGTTTGTCAATCCACTAAACAAGGACAAGGTTTATCTACTTGATAAATCTCTTTATGGGTCGCATCAGGACCCGAGAGCCTGCTATGAGACTTTGTCTCAGCGCCTGTTAGAAAATGGCTTTACAAGAGGAACAGTGGATAGCACGCTCTTCACATGAGTAGCTGGTAGTCATTTACTGATAGTACAAATCTATGTGGATGACATCATTTTTGGTTCTACTAACAATGAACTATGCAAAGAGTTTGAAGAAATTATGAAGAAGATGTTCGAAATGAGTTCAATGGGAGAAATGAAATTCTTCTTAGGATTACAGGTTGATCAACTGTCTGATGGTATTTTTATTCATCAAACTAAATATGTTCATGACATTTTGCAGAAGTTTGATATGACCATCACTAAACCGCTTTCAACACCATTGGCGATCAATCATGGAATTTGCCCAGATGAACATGGAGTCATAGTTGATGAGACTTTATAGCAGTCAATGATAGGATCTTTGATGTACCTGACAGCTTCCCGTCCTGACATCATGTATCCTACATGCCTGTACGCCCATTATCAGTCTTATCCTCGAGTATCACATTTGATGATCGTGAAAAGAATATTCAGATATTTGAAGGGTTGCCCTAGCACCGGCTTGTGATATCCAAAGAACAACAATTTTGATCTCACATGATATGCTGATTTTGATTTCGGTTGCGACAAACTTAATGCAAAGTCTACAACGGTCGGTTGCCAGTTCTTCAAAACACGATTAGTAACATGGCAGTGCAAGAAGCAAACCACGGTCGCTCTCTTGACTTGTGAGGCTGATATATTTTCAGCTTCCAGTTGTTGTTCACAGTTATTGTGGATTCAACAACAGATGAGAGACTTTGGATTGCAGTTTCTTGACAGTCCTTTATATGTAGACAATAAGGCAGCAATTGACATAACTAAAAATCCAGTTCAACACTCAAAAACTAAACATATCGAAATTCGATATCACTTTATTCGTGATTGTTACGAAAAAAGGTTGATACGAATAGAAAAAATCCACACTGATGAACAAAAGGCTGATTTTTATACCACACCATTTGCACTAACAAGGTTTAAATACTTAATGAGATTAAATGGTATGAAAAATCTTTCGTCAGAAGGGGATAATGAGGTTGAATATGGACGATGAGTTCTTATGATTCTCATTGGTTTGTCACATTTTTTATAGTTAGAAATTCTTTCTTTATAAAACCAAAAATAAAAAAAAATATGTTTTTGATTTTAGGAGGAGAAATGGTGTAGAAAATACAAAAACATAAAAAATCAAAGAATGTACAAAAACATAAAAAAACAAAAAGAGTTTTTTGTGTAAAAGAGAAAATGATAGTACATCAGTGAGCTATCACAATATGCTAAAGAGTTGTAAGGCTTAAAAGATTTAATCAAGTCTTACTTTGGATATGTCAGTAGTCTTTGCACGTTTAGTAAATTGTTTCCAGATATAAACCTAAATTTAGAACTTCTTATGGATTAACATCTCTTGGATATATGGACTTAGTACTCCGAAATTTCGTTTGAGAGATTGCCTGATTCTGAGATACTAGGTCTTTATAGATAATCGATAGGCAATGACCTAGAACTTGTATAATACTTTTGCATGAACCCCAAAATTGGAGCATATTGTAAGTATCGTAAGATCAACAATTGCAGTACAAAAGATTCCATATTGGAACACTACCTTAAGTCGAACCTTCATTTCTTTGTCTCGCATAACCTAAATGCAGATATTAGGTAAGCCATACTCACCTGTAAGATGAAATCTAGGGTATCTTGATACAGGAGTATACTCTGAGGTGGGAAACACAATTAAGTCTAGTTTCTTAATGTTACTTAATGTATCTTGGAACAATTGAGGAATGCGTTGAAGTATAGTGGACAATTATACTGACAATCTAGGTAAATTCGTTTAAAAACTTAGAGTCTAAAAAAGGTCAACGGTACTGGTATATGTCTCAGATAACTAATATGATTCTCGAACACGAACTCACAAAAATATGTCTGTAAATATGTTTGTACATAGTTCATTTCCATTTCAGATAAAAACCCAAAAAGATTTTAGGAGTGTTTTAGCATAATTTTTTTGAAAATTCAAAAAGATTTTGTTTCTATCTTATTTTTGACAACCGATGATGGAAAACGGACCTTCAAAATCCAAATGATGCTGAATGCTGAGAAATCTAGAAGATAACGGGTTGGGAGCTAATCTGTAATGAGGAAATTGTTTTGAAAAGATCTAAAGTTCATTAATTTGAAACTTCACATTATTAAAGATGTCAGATTGTTCATAAGGTGTCCAACCAAGGTCATTAATTTGGACTTGGTAGACAAATCGGTTAACCAGGGTCATTAACTTGGACTTGGTCAACTGAGTAGATTGATAAAACTGAGAAATTGGTTAAAAATTACTTGAATTAAACTAAAAAAGGATCAATCCGTACGAACTGCCAAAAGTTTTGCAATGTTCAATTCGTACGAACTGAATATTCAATTCGTACGAAGTGACAAGAGGTTATATATATGTTACAACTCGTACGAGTTGAGTTTTGTTTGAGTATTGAGAGAGTCTGTGTGTATGATTTGAATTTTTCAAGATCAAAGCGATTTGAGACTATATCTGAGATTGTTATAGGTGATTAGCACACCTATTACAATGGGAAAGGTAATAAACCATCATTAGGAGTTGTTTTTGAACGAATTGAATATAAAATGTTAAATCTAATCGTTTGAATGGATAAAATCTAAAATTGAACATAGAACTTTGTAGATCTGCATGTATAAACCAAGTTGTGATTATCAATTTGAATGAATATGATCTTAGTACAAGTTGCAGGTTTTTTGCTTGGGACGATAAACACTTCGTACGAAGTGCAAACAAAATAAACATATTCAGTTGTCTTAATTCGTACGAAGTGTGCAAAAGATCTGTTAAATGTCGATAATCAACTCGTACGAACTGGATCCTAAATTGATAATGTTTAATTCATATGAACTGGACTTGTAATTTGGAAAACTTTTCTAAGTGTTGAATCAATTTGTGTGCAGGAAAAGAAATCCGATTCGTCGTCGATTCACAACATTTGTTGCTTGTTGGATAAAGAAAAACATCCTCTGCTGAAGCCGTTTGGTGAAGTGTTAGACTTTATGGGACGAATTAGGGTGACGAAGGCTTTGACGCACATTCATAGACCATACAAATCACATGTTGATTATTTTTGGAAATCTGCGAAGTATATTGAAAATGAAAAGTGTATTCAATCTGTTGTCAGAATTGAGAACAAAGACTTTGATGTGAAGATAAATGAAGCTGATATTTGTTGAGTTCTGGAGTTTAAAGATAATGAGAAAGATCCGACCAAGTATCCAGAGTATATGGTCAAAGGGTGTTTTTACAGATGGGTTATAGAGGATATGTAAATGCTACTACTTGGTAGAAAGGTGGATTGGGTCTTCCTTACAAGTTCTTGGTTCATTCAGTTGTGCATGCTCTAAGTCATTGCAAGGGTGGTTTCGACGATATTCTTGACTATCAGATGTGCATGGTGGCCGCATTAGTGCGGTTACCTTACAACTTTTCAAGAGTTATTTCCGAGCATATGATGAAGAATTTGGGGTCAGATAAGTTTTTCAGTATCCAAGGTTCATGCAAATGTTATTGGATGATAAATTTAAGAAACCTGGAGAAGGAAAAAAAAATGATATTCTCAAGGTGGAAAACATGGATGATGAAACACTACAATGATTGGATCAATACTTGAGACAAGAAACAGAACCAATTCCAAAACAAATTTTTGGAGCGATTAAGGGCAAAGATTATGTTGCACCTGAACCAGGAAAGTGGCGTAAAGCATCAAGTGGTGATGAAAAGGATGAGGTGGAATGTTTGAAAGGTTTTATAGCTAAAAGATGTTTCTAGTTTGAAAAAGTAGAGACTGGGAAAAAGCGAATGCGTCCTACTGAAAAGAAAGCTGCAAGAACTATCTTAATAGATGAAACAGAGGATCAGCCTGAGCAGAATGTTCAAACTGAAGTAAACATAGAAGCATCTGAAGGAAACGTTGATCAAAATGTAGAAAAGACTGTTGAAGCTGAGAAGAATGATAGTGATGATGAAGTTATCTCTGCTACTTCTGAGACAGAGAAACAAACAACTGGTGATGCAGAGTCTGAAGATTCAATAGATGTAAGAGAGAAACGGTTTCAAGCTGAATTGGAAGCTATAAGAAAGGATGGTGAAGATCAACCTTATATGCCTTCGGAACATGAATCAGAAGAAGAGAGACCATTAAAGAAAGTTCGAAGAGTGAAAAGCAAAACTGTCTCAACAAAGAAATTCACCAGGTCTACAACTGTGAAGGCCAAGAGAAAGTATTTGAGGAAGAAAGCTTCTAAAACAAAGAAAGCCACTGAAGATGAAAAACCACCATCATCACCAATACATACATCCCCTTCAATCCTAATTTCACCACAACTGAACCTATTGTCACATCGACAATAGAGACTGTTATTCCACCTATTCCACCATCATCAAAACCAACTTCATAACCAATTCCATCATCTACCACAACCAACTACTCATCCCATTCCACCACAACAACATGCTACACCACAAAGTCAATCTTCTGAAAGAGGTTTTCATGATGCTTTTGGCATAATTCCTCTTCCGCCTGAAAAGTTCACTGAAGGGATAGCTATGATACTTTTTCCGACATGTTCAATGAGTCAATGATTGCTGAAGTAGAAGGCAGAGTCAAAGTATTGGAAGAGAAAAGTAAAGTGTTAGAAGACGAGAATGTTGTATTGAATGGCATGTCACACCCCGACCCGCAGCGGAAAAGGTGATCGAGGCATGATTGGGTTATCATCAAAGCTCATGACATTTATTTTAACGTTTCATATTCATTAATACACTTTAATGGAAAATTACAATCAATATTACATCATGTCCTAAATATCAATCTAGGCTTAATTGTTTTCTTCTAAGGCATTTCCTATGTTTTCCTTGCTTCATCCTGTTCACCTGTATCATGTGTAAAAAGGGTTTTTGGATCAACAAAAAGTTGGCGAGTGAATCCTATGGAAAACATTTGAACAAGTTTATTTAATTGATTATAAAATAAAGTGCATAACCACACATGAGTAAAAATAGATGTAAACTTATTCACCAATCAATTTAATATTAAACAATACACACATGAACAATAATGGATCGTTTAGAGGCACGCGTTGCTCAACTCGTCTCTCACGAGGAACTGGTGAGCCTAATGAATGAATTGCATAAACTTGACAATATGAAATACATAACTACAAACAATATAAACTCAATAATACACACACGAACAATAATGGATTTGTTTTAAGGCACGTGTTGCTCAACTCGTCTCACACGAGGAACTGATGGGCCTAATGAATGAATTGCATATAAATAGACAAAATGAAATACATAACTACAAGCAATGTATACAATCTAAGTTTAGATCACAATATGGTATGGCACAAGTTTAAATAAACGAGTTAATTTTATGACACATGACACACCCCAAAACGTGTAATTAAAAAGGGGAGTTGTAAGATTCACTCACCTTGGGTGCGTCGGTTGATAATGTTGAATGCACGCGAAGTTGGTTTTAACCACGAGTGAAACTAACCTAGATAATGGCATAATGGTTCGGTAAGTAAACGGGTTTTATTAATCCATTTTAGTAGGATTGTTGGGTGTATTTTTGTGAGTTTAAGGCTATTTTCTAACCTTAAAAATGTTATTTTTAAGTATTTTTAATTGATTTTTAATTAAAATAAATAAATAAAAATAATAAAAATGTTGACTTTTTTTACCGTTGACCGTTGACCATTGACTTTGACTGTTGACCGGTTCGTATGTGTGTTTGCATGCGCTGGGTGAGGCTCGAACCCGAGACCTCCCGTACGCGTGCACGCAGCTCTACCAACTGAGCTACGTGTCTAACCCGAAATATTTCTGTTTTTAATTATATTTATATACTAATTAGATTAAACAGAAAATCCTTTATTTTTTAAAAACGATTTAAATCTATCGACTCGGTGCGCTCCACAGGTCTCGAACCCGGGACCTGTGGTTTAGGTTAACACACAGTCCACCGCTGGACTGTGTGTTTAACTTGTTATATAATCTCATTTTTATTATACTTATATACAATTAAATAATTTCAGTTCTGCCTTATTTAAAAAGTTGGATAATTGTCCGGACCGGTGCGGTAGTCCGGATTCGAACTCGTGACGTGTGTTTAAACATTCACACAGTCCACCGCTGGACTGTGTGTCTATCTTGGTTATTATTCTGGTTTTTATTAAACTTAACAACTATATGAAATGAATCCGGTTCAGTAAGAAAAAAAGAACATTTTTATTAGGGCGAAGGTGCGCGGAACAAGATTCGAACTCGAGACGTAAGTGTGTTTAATGTGCACACAATCCACCGCTGGACTGTGTGTCTAACCCGAGTTATATCGTGATTTAAATTAAACTTATAGACAACAGCAAACTTCGTCTTCTTCGTTGGATTTAACCAGAACTAACGTCCGACTGATTCATCGATTTTATCAAGTTTCTTTAGTGTGTTATGATTAATTATAGGTGAGATAAATGAAAAGAATGAAAGACTAAGCGTTAGATATACCGAAATTGGACTCCTCTGTTTCTCCGGCGGAACTCCGATGTCAGCAGACTATACCGGCGACTTGTGTCTTGCGGCAGAGAGTCTTCAACGAGCTTGAGATGAATGTGGGTGGCTTCGGTATGAGTTCTGAGTGTTCAGTGCTTAGAGCAAGGCACAGAAGTGAAAAACCCGGTTTTCCGGCGATTTGCAGGAGATTTCCGGCGAGTGAGTTTTCTTCGAGAAAGGGTGCGGTTTTGAGCGAAAAAGCTAGCAGAGGTTCGAGGAGGTATTTATAGGGCGGGACATCGACGTATAAAGTCGGATTTCAGACTTGATTCAAAGTCATTACGTTTTCCGGCGGTTATGACTTGCGTCGCGGGTCAGACGTCGGTTATAACCGATGTCATAGTTAAAGTTTACGTTAACAACAAAAAAAAACCGTCCAATTTCGCGAGATCGCCGGGATTTCCGACGACTGCAATTGGGCGCGTCGTATTTGATTCGATATTTATGATATGAATTAATTGTTTCCATTAATTAACAAGAAACACTAGTGGCGCAGTGGTTGAACGGCTGAGTGTTAAATCTTTGTTTGAATCGTTGGCTGACACAGGTTCGAAACCCAGCAGCAGCTTTTCATTTTTATTTCCTTATTTTTAACAGTTTTTCAAAAACAAATTATATATTCCAATATCCTTTTTAATTATGTATCGTTTAAAATTAATTTGGGCATTAAATAAGCAACGAAATTTTTAACTGATTGTTCGGTTAATAAACGGAGCGGGTTTGGTAAATCCGTTTTTTTTTTTACGGATGTTACAGTATCCCCTGCTTTTTAGAAATTTCGTCCCGAAATTTAAGTAGTGATATATTTGACAAAAAAAAAATGATGGTGTTTAGTTTGACAGTTACATGCTTAGAAAAAGAGTAAGAGTTTAAATTTTTGTTTGAGGCGGTAACGTCCCTTGTAAGGGTTAAGTACCCTGTTACAGGAATTGCTTTTTGTTGCCTACGGTAAAATATTGATAAGCAGAGTTGATTCGCTAAATATGATATCACGCGTAAGAGTTTTGATATGTTAGGAAGGATATGGTTATATCCTAAAGCAAAACTTCTAATACTACAACCTACACGGAACTTCTCATAACCGTCTAACAATACCTCTGATCCTTTGACAAGAATACTTATATATAGGAAGTACCAGCGGCGTATCCACCATATTCTTGTCAAATTTTCATTGGTTTTATCAGTAAGTTATGATTGGTTCTATGATATGACTATAGAACATAAATAATCACAACAACTAATGTACCAAGAAATTACTAAATCCTACATAGAACTTCTCATAACCATCTGACATGCCTCTGGTCCTTTGACAAGAATACTTATATATAGGAAGTACCAGCGGCGTATCCACCATATTCTTGTCAAATTTTCATTGGTTTTATCAGTAAGTTATGATTGGTCCTATGATGTAACATTTAGAACATAAATAACACAACAACCAATATTTGAATCCACATTCTGATAGCATATATGTTTGAATGGTGACAGTTCCTCTCTCGTTTGTTATGATGGAGAGGTTAGTTTATGTAGAAATAGAACACAATCCAATTTCTTTAAATGGCGAGATGATATGAATGTAACACAAATTTCAACCAAGACAATACTAAATCCTACATGGAACTTCTCATAACCGCCTGATAATGCCTCTGATCCTTTGGCAAGAATACTTATATATAGGAAGTACCAGCGGCGTATCCACCATATTCTTGTCAAATTTTCGTTGGTTTTATCCGCAAGTTATGATTTGTTACCAAGAAACTACTAAATCCTACATAGAACTTCTCATAACCGTCTGACAATGCCTCTGATCCTTTGACAAGAATACTTATATATAGGAAGTACCAGCGGCGTATCCACCATATTCTCGTCAAATTTTCATTGGTTTTATCAGTGAATTATGATTAGTCCTATGTGACTCTACAACCAATACAACAAACACAAGATACTGAAAATGAAAAATGTATGTGCGATCAAGGCTCAATCAAATGGAGCCGATCGTATTGCATGTACTGAAAATGAAAAATGTCTGTGCGATCAAGGCTCAATCAAACTGAGCCGATCGTATTGCATGTACTGAAAATAATAAATTTAATCTAAACAATAATCACACAACAGTTTATACATGGAACCTCTCATAACCGCCTGATAATGCCTCCGATCCTTTGACAAGAATACTTATATATAGGAAGTACCAGCGGCGTATCCACCATATTCTTGTCAAATTTTCATCGACTTTATCCACAAGTTATGATTAGTTCTATGTGACTCTACAACAAACACAACAACCACAAGATACTGATAATGAAAAATGTCTGTGCGATCAAGGCTCAATCAAACGGAGCCGATCGTATTGCATGTACTGAAAAATGAAAATGTCTATGCGATCAAGGCTCAATCAAACGGAGCCGATCGTATTGTATGTACTGAAAATGAAAAATGTCTGTGCGATCAAGGCTCAATCAAACGGAGCCGATCGTATGTGGGCACGCCGGGTTCACGCTCATAATGAAATGGGGAACATGCTCAATGCTCATAATGTAATGGGGAGCGGCGGCCTATGAAATTGCATGTACTGAAAATAATAAACAATAATTACTCAAACAGTTTACACATGGAACCTCTCATAACCGCCAGATAATGCTTCTGATCCTTTGACAAGAATACTTATATATACGAAGTACCAGCGGCGTATCCACCATATTCTTGTCAAAGTTTCATTGGTTTTATCCTTAAGTTATGATTGGTTCTATGTGATTCTAAAACATAAAGAAAAACATAAAACTAAACGATTGGAGTTGAATCTGGATTTTCGGTGAAGAGGACTAGTTGGGTATCTTCGTTTGGGCCGTCATTACCTTCGACAGGATTGGCGTTGATGTTGAAAACTCTTCCTCTTGCTGGTGGCCTAGTGGTTGGGTTTTCTTGATTTACTTGGTTAACTGGGTTTGATTGAGCTTGAACGTTTATGATGTTAACCAATCGAGGGCACGTGTTTCTATAGTGGGTAGGGTCGCCACAATTGAAACAAGCTCGAACATATGGGAACATGGGGTATTGGGGTTGTTGGTAGGTTTGGATCATATCTTGAGTAGGGGGAGAGATTTGGTTTTGAAAGGTGAGGCAAACCTTGCTCAAATGACCATAGCGTCCACAAGTTGCACATAATCGACAAGGTAAGGTAAGGGGATGGTGATAAAAATAGGTGTTACATCGAGGGTGAGGTCCAAGATATGGTTTCTTATTTGGGTAAGTTGAGTTGGGTGCCACTTGGGTGATTGGGATAGCTTGGATGGGTATGGCGTGTGAAATTGGTTGATTACGTTGGATAGTAGTGAAAAGTTGCCCGTTTCTTTTTCTCTTAAAAGTGGGTTGAGAAGGTGATTCGGTTTGGGTGGAGTTTGAAGTTTCAGTCGATGCTTTATCCTTCTTCTTCTCCTCCTTGAAGTCTTTGTTCCGGATTCGGTTCTCGGTGAGCTCTGTAGCTAGCTCCATTGCTGCTTCCAAAGTTGCAGGCGTGGTACTTATTATAGAGTCTTTAATTTTTTACGGAAGACCTTGAATGTAGTGCTCGATCAAACGGTAGAGGGGAGTAAACAAGTTGGGAACCATTTGATTTAACTCGAGGAATCTTTTGTTGTACGTGGTGTGGTCGCCTTCCTTTTGCTTCAACGAATAGAACTCATCTTCTAATTTCTTGATTTCGCTCCTTGGGCAAAATTGTCTGGTCATGATTTCCTTCAATTCATTCCAAGTTAAAGTCATAGCATCTTCAACACCTCGTTTGGCCTTCTCTGTATTCCACCAAGTAAGTGATATTCCATATAAACGACCAGTAGCATATCGCACTTTGCGATCATCGGGGCAATCGCAATTTAGAAAAGTGTTCTCCATCTCTTCAAACCAATGGAGGAGAGCGGTGACGCCTTCAGTCCCTTTGTATTTCGGAGGGTCGCATGATTTGAAATGCTTGTAGGTGCATTTAGTGGTATTTGGGGGAGAGTTGATAACGTGTTGATCTTCTTGATTAACAGGATTCGCGGTAAGTGCTTGTTGGACTTGGATTACAATGTTGGGTATTACGGCAGCCATTTGTTGGGCGATTAGGGCAGCCATGCGCTCGCGGGCTTTTCCTGCTCTCATCTTCCTACGGGCGAGATTAGAAGACATCTACAAGGAATACATGTCAAGAGTATGAGTTGGATGCTTTTGGGATCATGGGTCGCACTTAGGAATGAACATTCATAAAATAATTATAGAAAAATAAATCTACTACATCCATAGGATGTCTTTGGCTTTGCTCGTCATTAGGCCCTACATGCCGCCATACTTCACCTTCGTAATCATGTGGGCCCCCATGAATACCGGATTTTTCATATGGTTCGCATGTGTTAGCCTGGTTACGTACACTAAAACCCGGAGAAAATCAAGAAATATGTATATAACGTATGAGATTCGGAATGTGACCAGGTGTAGACACGGTGACACCTCAAAGTGGGGTTAGTTCGAACGACGTTTGGTGTGGCATGCTTTGGCCTAATAGGTCCTTCGTACTCTCATCGTTAGTCCCCAGGTAGGCAAACTGGTCCGTTATATTGGATTTATACGAATGCCAACCTAGACAGGACGTTCCGACTACCGGTACTTGTACCCTTCCAGTTACTACATGCCCGTCGCAGAACTTACTTTGATGAGATTTGAAAATTGCAAAAAAATCTTTGAATAACAAAAGTATGAAGATGAATTGAATATATGAACATTGATATATGTATGATAAATGTGTATATAAGTATGTATGTTTGACTGTAAGTATAAACAAATATGAAACAAATAAATATCATAAGTTTGTATGTAACCACCTAATCAATTAAAATTTTAGGCAAACTATAGTATAGGCTCTAAGGGTCTAATAACCTATCCTATATCCCTATAGTCATGGCTTTGATACCAATCTGTCACACCCCGACCCGCAGCGGAAAAGGTGATCGGGGCATGATTGGGTTATCATCAAAGCTCATGACATTTATTTTAACGTTTCATATTCATTAATACACTTTAATGGAAAATTACAATCAATATTACATCATGTCCTAAATATCAATCTAGGCTTCATTGTTTTCTTCTAAGGCATTTCCTATGTTTTCCTTGCTTCATCCTGTTCACCTGTATCATGTGTAAAAAGGGTTTTTGGATCAACAAAAAGTTGGCGAGTGAATCCTTTGGAAAACATTTGAACAAGTTTATTTAATTGATTATAAAATAAAGTGCACAACCACACATGAGTAGAAATAGATGTAAACTTATTCACCAATCAATTTAATATTAAACAATACACACATGAACAATAATGGATCGTTTAGAGGCACGCGTTGCTCAACTCGTCTCTCACGAGGAACTGATGGGCCTAATGAATGAATTGCATAAACTTGACAATATGAAATACATAACTACAAACAATATAAACTCAATAATACACACACGAACAATAATGGATTTGTTTTGAGGCACGTGTTGCTCAACTCGTCTCACACGAGGAACTGATGGGCCTAATGAATGAATTGCATATAAATAGACAAAATGAAATACATAACTACAAGCAATGTATACAATCTAAGTTTAGATCACAATATGGTATGGCACAAGTTTAAATAAACGAGTTAATTTTATGACACATGACACACCCCAAAACGTGTAATTAAAAAGGGGAGTTGTAAGATTCACTCACCTTGGGTGCGTTCGGTTGATAATGTTGAATGCACGCGAAGTTGGTTTTAACCACGAGTGAAACTAACCTAGATAATGGCATAATGGTTCGGTAAGTAAACGGGTTTTATTAATCCATTTTAGTAGGATTGTTGGGTGTATTTTTGTGAGTTTAAGGCTATTTTCTAACCTTAAAAATGTTATTTTTAAGTATTTTTAATTGATTTTTAATTAAAATAAATAAATAAAAATAATAAAAAAATGTTGACTTTTTTTACCGTTGACCGTTGACCATTGACTTTGACTGTTGACCGGTTCGTATGTGTGTTTGCATGCGCTGGGTGAGGCTCGAACCCGAGACCTCCCGTACGCGTGCACGCAGCTCTACCAACTGAGCTACGTGTCTAACCCGAAATATTCTGTTTTTAATTATATTTATATACTAATTAGATTAAACAGAAAATCCTTTATTTTTTAAAAACGATTTAAATCTATCGACTCGGTGCGCTCCACAGGTCTCGAACCCGGGACCTGTGGTTTAGGTTAACACACAGTCCACCGCTGGACTGTCTGTTTAACTTGATAAAGGTGATATAGATGATAAAGGTGATATAGATGATAATAATCAGGGAGGTACAGGAATAATTCTTGAAGATGCAAAGATGAATGATTCATTTGAGTTTGATCATTATCTTGATAATACTGTGAATGAAGAAAGGGAAGAAGGAGATTAGGGAGGGAATTTGATCCAAAGCAAACTGAAGCCCTAACAGCGACTCTTGTTTTTGTTATTCAGATATTTCTAAGCCTCGGATATTCTACTTGGAACACAACGTTGAAGAGGGAGAATACATTCACAATTACATCAAGGAAGAGATAGCATCAATGTTAGAAGTGGATGGAGGATCATTTGATTTTGACTTCGAGGAAGAACTGAATAATGTCAGTGCATTCGAACCTAAAGATTATGTATATAAACATGTTTTAGAAGCTGATAATTATAATCGAGTGATAGCCGAAGATGCATCTGATGATGAAGCAGAAAGGTATTCGGGATTGAACACTGATAGTTTTCCGACATTTGAGGAACTATTTAGTGAGTTAAATGATGATGTGTTGAAAAGAAAGATCGAGGAAACGATGAGTGAAGGAAGTATTCCTAAACGTTTAACCAAAGAGGAGATTGTAGAAGCTAGAAAGTCGTGGTTTAAAGATATGCCGAAAGAAAGAAAGTTTAGACGACCTTTAGCATTCTTCACATGCGACAAAGACAAGTCTCTTGGTGATATTCTGAGTTGGGGGTGGATTCCCGAATTGAATGTCTATGCTATTAAACGAGAGTTTGGAGTACAATACTTCAGATATCTGAAAGATATAAAGAGTTTACCTTACTGGGATGTCGAGGAGTTAGCACAGACTCTAACGATTAATTTTCAGATGAAATCTCATGATCAGAGATTATGGAGATTGATAAAGTTTGAAGCTTCATGGGGTTTTTAAGAATGGAAGCCATTTATACCAAAGAGAATTATAAAGATTAATGAGGTGACAAAGGAGAAGGATATTACTTTAATCATGAAACCGCCAAGAGTTACGAAGAATATGTCGTTGTTTAAGTGGTGGGAAGTAGATCCGGAAACTAGTGAAGCGGTGATTGTTTTGAAAGCTAATGAATCTACAAAGATCACTGATGAGCTGACACCAGAGTTATAGAAAGACGAAGATACTGGGGTTTATGGCGAACGATACGAATACTAGACCCGATGTGGCTAGTAAACTGTTCGAAAGAGGATATTAAATGTTTGTTTTTTAACAACATATGCTACGAGAAGCGTGAAGAAATTCAAGCCATGCAATACTAAGGTGTGGTTAATGTTTGTTTTGCACATGGTATTAATTCAGGAAAAATGTGGGAGTCTTAGTGGCGAGAGCTTGAACGAGAAGAGTTTCTGAAAGAAGAAAAAAGATTGGAAAAGATAGCTGAAAGAAGCAAAGAGGCACGTCTAAGAAGATTTCAATTTATGAAATGGGCACCTCCGACAAATCAAACGCCCATACCTTCAGAGGAAAGAAAGACGTAAGCCGAGAATTGATTTCTTTGGACGCTAACTGTTAAATAATATGAAGATTTTGAAGACTGGACGAGACTACAACAATATCCAATGGGGAGTTTGTTGATGCACGATGTCTATTGTCTACGTCTTAGATCTAGTTGTATTGTATAGGTTAAGATGTTTTCGTTTGTAAGTTTATTAAATGTGGGGAGACCACTTCGTACGAAGTACCAGTTCGTACGAAGTGACAATTCGTACGAACTGGGGTTCTTTTAGTGCGCATTGGGAAGTCTATAAATAGGTCTAAGGTGTTTGTAAGTTGTAACTTTTGTCAGACCAAGCAGCGAAGCTCTGCTGGATTTCAGGCGTATACAAGTTGAATATATCAATGAAATTAAACATTTAAACAGTAAATGACGTGTTATTGTCACTCATCTGTAATATTCTATTATTATGGACTAGATACAAATTAGGTACTTTTGCTAAAGGAGAAATCGATCCTACAAGAAAAATGTTTGAATAACTTAATTAAAACACTTTGACAAACATTGTTACATTTTTGTAAGATTTTTCCTTGACAAAAGTTTGAATAATATATAAATATATTTTTATAAATGTTGAATTATTATAATACATTTTCAAATAATACCATTCTTTCATCATATATTTTTTGCATAGGTTGTTGGATCCTGGATCCTTTGTAACCTTTTATTTATTGTGTGTGTGAGGAATAACTTGATCTTTGTCATATTTCTTCAGTTTGTCAAATGATTGAGAACTTGAGTATTGCATGACTTTGATTAAAAAAATGAAATTATAGTTGACAAAAATAACGCATGTCAATCGAATCGTATATTAGTAATTTTATGACGTATTATATAATATTATTATGGGTCAGGATATAGTAGGAAGTTTATTAAATTAGAAAGGCTAGGTATTAATAATCATTTATTCATTAATAAAGTGCTAATATTAAATAAGTGAAATTGAAGAAAGAAAAAGAGTGTGTGGGTGTGTTAAGTGACATTCTAGTCAATCCAATGCAATAGTTTCTTTTTCCTCCATTTCCCCTTCATTTTTTAAACTTTAATAACTTTTTCATACGACATTATTTTTTTATAAAAATTGCACCTAAAAACGAGCGTTTTTTTATCTTTAAAACGAACACACTATTGCTATACTTTTGAAAAAAAGTTTTCAATAACCCAGATACGTAAAACGCAATGGACAAAAAACACAAAAATTGACTTTTTTCTAAAACGCAATTGACAAAAAACATAGAAATGTCTTGTTTCTAAAACGCAATAGACAAAGAAAACACAAAAGAAATATGTTATTACTAAAACGCAATGGCTGAAAAACACAAAGAAATCTCTTTTTTTTTTTGTAAAACACAATGGTCTAAAAACACGAAGAAATATTTTTTTTAACGCAATGGCCTAAAACACAAAGAAATATCTTATTTCTAAAAAGCAATGGCTAAAAACACATAAAAATGTGTTTTTACCTAAAACGCAATGGACAAAAAAACACATAAAAATGTATTTTTCCTAAAACACAATAAACTAAAAACACAATAAAATTTATTTTTTTTATTTTGTTATAAAACGCAATGGACTAACACACATAAAAAATATATTTCGTCATTGTGTTATAAAACCAACAAACTAAACACAATTAAATATGAAAAATTTGTTTATTAAAACAGAATTCAAGATCAAAATATGAAGAAAATTAATTAAATAACAATATAGGAGTAGCATTGCGTTTTACAAAATACAAAAGGTGTTGGAAAATTATTGATGTGTGGGGCCAAGGTGATGGAACCTTATCAAAACAATATATAGTTGAAGCTGACATTATCATAAAACGCAAAGAAGCCAAGAACCATCTTACACTGAACAAAAAAACAAAATCCTATACATCAACCCACTTTTCTCAATAAACAAAAAAAGAAAATTTTCAAAAACGAAATCGGTTGAATTCACCCAGGTGAGTAATACTAGTAGCGTACCGGTGACCGGAGTTACTGTGAGGGAGGTGGTAGCCGGAGTTACTGTGAGGGAGGCGGTGACGTCGTTGTCAACCAACACGGTGAATAGACGGAGTTGGTGATGGTTACGGTCGCCGGAACTGAAGATTCACCTCGATTCGCTGGAACTGAAGAAGATGGAGGGCCGCGGAAACCGGAAAAGACGATGTTGATAACGGTGGAGGGTCATCAGAACTGAAAAAGACGTTGACCTTGATGATGGTGGAGGTCACCGGAACTGAAGAAGATGGAGAAGGAGGGTTGGGGGTTGGGGTGACAGTTGTGGTGGTAGTGGGCAGTGAATGGTGGTGATTAGCAGCAGTGATGGTGTGAGATGAAATGGGTTTTTTAGATGAAACTAATTTACGTTGGACCAAAATACCCCTTCCCCTTGTTTTTCTACTTTGCCATGCGTAAGGCTAAGATAACTTCCTACCATTCCTAGCAAGATTAAACTTCCTATTTGAGTTAAAGACGTAAATCTGTCACTTTTATAAAAAGAAAAGAAAACTAAGCGTGACTTATATTTGATAAACTATACATTTTTTATTCAATCACTTTGGGGATGACCCAAATTTATATCGAGACGTAGATAATAACAAGCAATTACGTACTAGTGGATATTTGTACTAACGTCGTTCGGCAGTAGCGATTCGGTTCATCACAGTAAAGAAAAAAAGGTCAATTACATCTAACCCGTTCGATTTTGAACAAAATTTGTATCGAAACGTAAATAGAAGTTAAAATGCCACGATAGTATACTCGAAATTTTATTGCACGTTATATTATATTATTAGAATGATGAAAAGATATCTCTTTATTAAAATAAATATATAAAAAGATTGTGAGGTAGCTTTGAAAATATATACGTTTGTTAAAAACACTTCTCCGCGAAAACTTTATATAAAAAAAAAAGAAAAAAAAACATACAGCGTGCTTTGTATGTAAATAGAAGTTAAAATGCCGCGATAGTATACTCGAAATTTTATTACACGTTATATTATATTATTAGAATGGTGAAAAGGTATCTCTTTATTAAAATAAATATATAAAAAATATGAGATAGCTTTGAAAACATATACGTTTGTTAAAAACACTTCTCATCAAAAACTTTATATAAAAAAATAAAAATGTACAACGCCCATTGTATGTAAGTAGAAGTTAAAATTCCGTGATAGTATACTCGAAATTTTATTACACGTAATATTATATTATTAGAATGATGAAAGGTATCTCTTTATTAAAATAAATGTATAAAAAAATTTGTGAGGTAGCTTTGAAAACATGTACGTTTGTGAAAACACTTCTCAACGAAAACTTTATACGAAAAATAGAAAAAATAACATACATCGCGCTTTGCATAGCCTTTTATTTTGTTAAAATTAAATTTACCCGTCTTGGAACACCACCCCTAATCCCATGGTAGATTTTTTCACTTAGATCCTTATATTGAGAGTTGAAATAAATAATTCAAACCCACTTATTTGAATTTTATTATTTTAATGGCAAGGAACGACGCTGTGACACCGGGCGCTGTGGACAAGGTCGACTACTCAACCGCCGCCAGCCCCTTGGCTCTCCCCAGATGCGCAGAAAACCTGACCTCCACCCGCCCGAAGGCACGATAGTGTAATAATCGATAAAACCTTGCCTCCCATCCAAGTCGAACCAGCGCCACCCGTATTCGCTCTTCATTTGGATGCCGCAAAAAATAGTGAGACGAGTGAGAATCGAACCTGGGTCACAAAAAAAACCAATTTTTTCCCCAACCACTTCACTTATGTCTGTATATTAATCAGTAAAATACAAATTAAACTCTCTTTGTTTGTTTTACAATAAATTCCACCCTAAGGTAGTAAATGAAACTTAAATCATAATTTTTTTATAATTATTATTATTTATCAATTTATTTATTATTAAATGGTATTTTAGGGTTTTTTCAATTAATTAAAGATTGTAAATATATAAGTTTAAAAATACCCTATTTACCTCTTAATTTATTTATTATTTGATATTATATTAGTGTTTATTTTAATTAATTAAAACATGAAATTAAAACATGAACGCTTTACAACGATGTTAATGAGTGAAATTTACGTTCAAACTTGTGTTATTATTTTATTGGATAACTTTGTTAAATAGTAACCAACTTTAATAAGTGTTCTAATTAAGTCACTCATAATTATTTTTTTTCAATTAGGTCACTAAAATTTACTTTGATGTTTCAATCCTAGATATTTTACCTAAATAGAAGGTCATTCATCCTAAATGACATTTTTAATTAAGTTTCCTTTTTTGAATATATTGACATGCCTTATAATTGCAACAAAAATTTAAAAACTAAAAAAAAACTATTTATTTATGAATTGGTATATTATTTATTTATTTATTTACAAATAAAAATATTAATATATGCTAATGTTGATTAAAAATTAATTATATAATATATAATTATACAACAGAAAACTTATACGCAACCCTCTTCCCTGCAACTTTCCTTAGTAGATGTCGGTGACGGATAATCAAAGTTCCGAATTGATGACAACAAATGATATATTAATACTTTTCTTTGCTAAAGCACAAATAAAACCCATGACATTTTCATCAGAACATTAGTTTACATTCTTCACATTGATAAGAAACCTAATTTAAGAATTATCACATTTTTTTTACTTCTAAAACTTGCAGACTAATCGCTCCATCAATGTGGATAATGGTAGGGTCAATGATGTAGGGGTTTTTATTTGGATATGGAACATCAATCGATGATCATCAGTGATCTAGATGTTTTGATTTGATTATTTGATCTATTTTGTTAATTAATTATTTTAGCATGTTCATAAAAGTTAAATAAATATATAAATATCACATAGAATAGTTTACCTGCTATTCAGGTAAATTATATAAGATTAGAACATAAAATAAACTTTAATGACTTAATTGAAACAATTTTTTCTAATAGTAACCTGATTAGAACACTCATAAAACTTGATTACTATTACGTGAAATATTCCCTATTTATTCCTGACCAACAACTTATTAACAAGTTGATGTTATTATTATCTGGAATGTTCATAAAATAATAAATAGAGATTTGAAAAAATACATTGATGGCGTTTTGACCAAATCGAATTCAACGCACATTCATACGAAAATGATAAGCCAATAATAGATGATGAAATCAACTACTTGTGAACAAGTTGAACCCTACCATTTTTGTTCTTCAAGCATACCCTTATTAAATATTGATGTTGATGCTGATATTTTGATCATGCCAGATTTACTGCACTCTAATCAGTGAAATTATATCAAAATTTTAAGTTTTTCAAGTAATACACTAAGTTAACTTAAACAAAGGAAAAAGAATGGGGAAAACCACCAAAATGTTCTTGACTATGGTCAAAAAGCCAAAATAAGGGTACTGATTCGGGTTGGATCCAATTGACAAAGTCATTAAAGTTAAAGTGTTACTTCCCTTGAGGTCGAGGATTCGAGCCTCGTCAAAGATGGATTTGAATAATTTAAGCGACTTAAAAAACATTTTTAGAAGCTAGACACACGGTCTTCAATGTGAGGAGGAGGCTAAGCATGTGTCGATATCCTTTAGGGCATTTGAGTTTTGTTAATCGATTAGCACAATAAAATCCCACTAATTTCGACATTATAATTTTTTCAACATTGTTAGGCATAAAGAGTTTTACTAGAGGTTTACGGAACTTTTCAAAATAAATTTGATATTGTACTTTTATTGTTATGCATAAAGGATACTAGAGGTTTAGGAGAGTTTTCAAAATATATTTGATATTATACTTTAACTAAAAAGTATTGTATTTTTATACTTTTAACTCAACAGTTTTAATCGTGGTTAAACGTTTTTACGTCGTCTATTTTTACCGTTTGACAGGTTCATCGTAACGCTCGGGTCCTAGATTGACATCTTGTTTTTATATGTTTCACATTTAAGTTTAATTTTTTCGTATTAACACGTTGCAACTTAAGTGTTGGTGATCGCTGGCAGTAGTGTGGAATTGATGTTTGCTCCTGCCGCAACGCCGGGGTGCCTAATACTAGGTAAAACTGAAAAAGTTGATTAACAAGGTAAAATCTATTTTGTTGAATAATTTATCATATCTATCCCCTTTATATGTATAAACACATAGTTTCACTGTTTCAATGTGGCCAAACTTTAATTTATAATTTATAATGATATTTGGATCACTCTCTTTCGAATCGATAATGGTTGTGGATGGGTTGGGCTGCAAGTGGATATTAGGTAATTTAATTAGAATCATCAAAGAAAGCCACTTAGCCAAGAAAAACTGTCATTTAATTAAACGCTATAATAAAGAACTCAATATAATCAACATATAACAAGAGTCATAAACTCAACAGTATCAACAAAATAGAAGGCACCATGATACCATCTTATTCGATATTAAACTTTCCCCATAAAAAAAAATTTAAAGTTAAACTTTAGTTTTACCCAACCATTATATTTGTTTTGAATGTTGGATTGGTACGTCGAACTAACAATATTTAACAATAGTGAAGGTATGGTTACATAAAAACAACAACTAGATAAAGAGTGTAGGTCCCTGTAAACTTATTAACAAGCTTGACATGCGGAATCTGTCAAACTTGTGATCACAATCAACAATCAAATCAACTTGTAATCTACCCAATTGAACGAAAAAAGATGAATTAGAATATTGTAAACCCCCAAATTCGAGCACCCGTGTTGATACCACCAGTATGTCAAACCCGCTTAGACTATCCACTATCACAACCCAACCGTTTATTAAAATACTAATTTCTCTCTCTTCCACTACACAACCTAACCCAATTCAAATTTTCACTCGCATTCACAACACACAACCTAAACCAATATTTTGTTAAAAAAATCATTCATAGTTATTGTTTATAAGGAAAAAGACAAAAAAAATTAAATATTAATATAAGTGGTTGCAAACTTTGGTTGTGTACACAACCTGGTTGTGAAGCATAATAATTTTTTTATTAAAATATTTCTTTGCTTTTTTGTCTTGATGTTCATCTTGCAACTGGTTGTGAAATTTTTTCACCATAGTCAGTAGTCTTATAGGCGGAAGCGCGATGTGTGAACTTGATTAGCTTCCATTGCATAGGATGTAAGTAAACAAACTATATGAATAAAACACTTATGATGTTCATCCATTCATCAACAAGAAATAGTTTACAAGTCGTAAGTTGTTCTAAATAAAACATCACAAGTTATATTGTTCCACAAAAAGATTTGTACAAAAATAAATTTTTAACAGATCGAGGTTTTTCATTCCATCTTTAGCACAAGGGCGGGAGAGGTGAAGCAAATCCTCCAAAACATCGCCTTATTGACACGTTCGTTCTTGTTTCATGAAGTGTAAGGATCCACTAGTTGCCTGAAATACATGTAAGTTAGAAAAGTCAACATAAAGTTGGTGAATTCATGTGTTTGTTTGCTTTGTATCAAATGAATTTCGAAAACATTTGAAAGTTTTGTATTGTAAACCGGTATATGAAAGTGTGGTATGTAAAGCGTCTATGAAATCGTGATCATTAATGTTTTGCAAGGACATTGATACGTGTGTCGACATAGGAATCACTCAACCCTTGACGATTTTAGTGTCGAATATCCTCGATTGTGACACGAAAGCACTTCATGCGGCCAGGTAAGTGGGGCTCATCAAAACCTAATAGATTTACCCCTTTTGTTCCTTGGTTTGTATGTGATTAACGGTGCTTCAGTTCCACCCTTTTCGAACATGATCTAGTTATTTCATTCCTTAGCTTAATCATACCATCGTAACACGAATTCCCCCTATAGTTGTAAAACTGAAAAGCGTTTAAAAGAAAAGGGGGACATCAACTCACATTTTTGAGTCGGTAAGAAAGGAGCTAGCAAAGGGGTATCCAAATACGTAGTTGAACCTACAAGTGTTCTAACATGTTAGACACTTAAGTCTTTACCACGTTGCTCATCTTGAATATCGTTAGGTTTGTATTGTTGCTTATTCGGAAACCCTTGTTTGTTTTAACACACCGACCGCGTAAAACAACAAACCGCGGCGGAAACTTCAGAGAGTCACGTTACAGGAATTGTTTTCAAACACATGGTGTACAAGGTTATGTTTTATTTAATTAATAATTTACATTGTCTTTGGATAACACAAACAAAATACAAACAATTATCTGTAAGTTTTAAAGTAAACTAAGGCCCGAGTCCATCCTACGTGTAGCATACTTTAGCAATCATCACACATTAGCGCCTGAAACATATGTGAAAATAAACGTCAGCATAAAAATTCATGTGAGTAACATAGTTTTGTGATTGAGACTCAAGGATTTGAATGTTAAAAGAAAATGTTTAAACTATTTCAAATGTAGCCATGATCGTTTAACAAAAGTATTTTTTTATGAAATCATATGAAAAATCGTTTGATTTAAAAGAAGTAATGCAATGGTTAACCTAATAACCAAATATGTCTTTGAAATAATTAAATAAAATGTCTTGTTTCGTCCTTGTTTGAAGTGATTTGGATAACGCTATGATATGTAATATAATAAAAGCACTTATATATAGGAAGTACCAACGGCATATCCACCATGCTTTTATCGTATTAAACACGTCTCGTTATCTAATTCACTTACCATAAACCAATAAATGTCTTATCCTGTATAAATCAACAAATGCCATGTCTTGTAAAACCATCAAATGTCTTGTATGGTATAAACCACAATTGTCTTGTACGGTAAACAAAAGGTCTTGTTTAAACCATAAGCTAATGTCTTGTATAAGTAACCAAATATCTTGTCTTGACTTGTATAATCAAAATGTCTTGTATAAAACAAATTTTTGAACAAACAAAAGGTCTTGTTTAATAAAAAAAGTGTTGTCTTGTATAAAACATTTGCTTGTATTGTATAAAGCAAATATGGATTGTTGGCAAATACATTCAAGCCTTGTCGACTGTTGAACAAACCTTTATAAAGACAAAGGTTTATCAAAATGTCACTCAGTTTATGTCATTCCCTAAGGTCACTTCCAAACAAACCTAGGAAGCGGGAATGGGGTTTTCAATCCTATGGTACCATAACATACTACCGGTCAGCATGATCAGTGTTAATGAATGTATCATTGTCGAGTTCAACGCACCAACATGTCTACTACAATGTAAGCATGCCGTGTAATGTTTTGAAATCATGTAAAATGTTTTTGAAACCATGTATAATGTGTTTGAAACCATGTATAATGTCTTTTAAACCATGTACTAGATATATTAGGTAAATATAACATGTATAATGTCTTGAAAACATGTACTAGGTATACTAGGTAATTAAACCATGTATAATGTCTTGAAAATATGAAAGTAGTGATAGGCACATATGCATCACCCCAAAACATTTGAAAACGTAAAAGAGGGGAGCTATGTACTCATTTGGGATTGCGTCTATGTCTTGTCAAATGTTTAAGCAAAACTCAAAGGATCAAGAGTTTCCTAATATGTCGGATGTCTATGTGTTAGTGCATAAAGAGACTTTAACGGAAGAATCGGATAGAATGAAGTCTATAAACCAAACGAGTGTTGGGTCTTGTATAATATGATTCATAATACCTTACATTCTGATTTGGAAGAGTTTCTAAGTGCTTTGACCCTTTACGACTTGTTAAAGTGGTTTACGCCACTTTAACGGGTCGCAAGCGTAACTATGGGTTTAGATTGTTAAATATGTCCTATGATGAGTCTTATATGTCAAAACAAGTTTGATTATGTTATAATATCAGTTTAGATGTCAAAACTATGGTCTTACATGTTTAAAACCATTTTATGCGCCAAAAGGGCGTTTTCGTCATTTTAAAAGTACATAAAATCGACTCATCATATAACTAACCAAACTGCATGACCATAAGGTATAACCTCAGAGGGTTATTCCCTATATTACTATGGTCATAAAAATGCGCTTAGTCGAATCCTAAGATTGACCAAACGGGTCAGACTCGTCATCTCGCCTACTAAACGTGGTAATTAGAAGGTGTAATCGCAAGGGATTAATACCTTTGTGATTACGATCACGTTTCAAAGTTCAATTTGAACTTTGACTTGACCAAAATGGTTAGAACCGAAAGTCAAACAGGAAGTCAAACTGTTTGACTTTTAGCTCAAAATAGCTAAAATAATGGAAAGAACTAGGAAGAGTACTTACTTGTGTTGAAGAACACTTTCAGAACTCAAGATAGGAGGCTTCCAATCAACTGGAAACAAGATCCAAAGAAATGGGAGAAAGAAATTGGAAATGAACAAGTTGAAATGAGCAAAGGACATGGCTTTTTATAGTGATCTTAAGCTCACAAGATTAAGCTAAGTGTCCCTTGAGGTGTTAAGGACTGGTGAGGGTCACCCCAGGTGTCCAAAGGAGAAGAAAAGTGGCAAAAATCACGACTTGGGGGCCAAGGAAAACAACTGGGAATGCCAGCTAGCATTCTGTTGTCACTGACAGTTGCTTACGGACCGTATGGGGTCTTGTCTTACGGTCCGTAAGACTCCTAAAGCACAAAAAGTTTGCTTTTTTGGCAGATTTGGCCCCTGGACTTGTATTACCGCTTGTTTGCCATTTTTAACTCATTTAACCTAATATTTAGGTTATATAAAGGTATTAAGGCATGTGTAACTCGGATTTTGTTTCAGGAATGTCGGGAATATTGTTTCGCTTGATCATACGATTACGTATTTCGTAAATAAAATACAAGACTTTATTGAATAGGAAAATGATCTAAACTGTAGAATGATTGAAAATGTGTAAAAATGCAAATGTCAAAGTCTCCCCTACTTTGAGAAATTTCGTCCCGAAATTTAATTAAAGAAAACTTGTGAGAAAAGATGTGGGTATTTCGCTTTCATTTGATCCTCTCGTTCCCAAGTAAATTCTAAGCCACGTTTGGATTCCCAACGAACTTTAACAATCGGCATTCGTCTGTGCTTGAGTTTCTTGACTTCATGGTCCAATATTTCCACGGGTTTCTCGACAAAGTGCATTGTGTTACAACGCGAATTTCCTCAAGAGGGATGTGGAGGTTTTCATCAACTAAACACTTTTTTCATATTGGACACGTGGAAAGTTGGGTTAACGTTCACAAGTTTAGGAGGTAGATCAAGTTCGTAGGCTACCTTTCCGATCCTCTCAACAATTTTAAATGGTCCATCATATCGAGGTGCAAGTTTTCCTTTCTTTCCAAATTTAACCAAGCCTTTCCAAGAGGATACCTTGAGAAGGATATAATCACCACCTTGGAATTCCAAGGCTTGCCTCGTTTGTCCGCATAACTCATTTGACAGCTTCCTAGCTGGCAAAAGGTTATCGCGAATTTTCTTGACTTTGTCTGTTGTTTCTAGTATGAGTTCAGGTCCAGTGAGCTGAGCTTCACCAACTTCATTCCAGTAGACAGGTGAACGACATTTTCGACCCTATAGAGCTTCGAAAGAAGCCATGTTGATGCTGGAGTGATAACTGTTATTGTAGGAGAATTTGATTAAGGGTAGATGCGAATCCCAACTACCACTAAAGTCAATCACACAAACTCTAAGCATATCCTCAAGTGTTTGCATTGTCCTTTCGGTCTGTCCATCCGTTTGAGGATGATATGCAGTGCTCAGATTTAATTTGGTTCCTATGGCTGATTGCATGGTCTTCCAAAAATGGGATGAGAAAAGAGCATCACGATCTAATATGATGTTCAAAGGAACACTATGACAAGATACAATCTCATCAACATAGATCTTAGCAAGTTTGTCAGCAGATAAATCCTCACAAATCGGTAAAAAGTGTACTGACTTAGTCAGATGGTCAATGACTACCAAAATGGCATCATGACCTCTAGAAGTACGTGGTAGTTTGGTGATGAGATCCATAGCAATGTTCTCCCATTTCCAAACTTGTCACACCCTCAAATTTCCACTTGCGGAGTTTTACCGCAAGGCGTGTGAACAAACCAGAATCTGAGACACTAGTAACATCGAACGACTCTATATGATTCGTTTATACGTTTTCCAAAAGTTATTTGTTTACCTATCATAGTTATTTTCAAATTATCTTAGTTTGGTTTCAAAGTTTAGCGGAAGCATTAGTTTTAAAGTTGAGCGGAAGCATTAACGTAAAGTAAAGTAACGGGCGCCAACACAAACGCCAAAACCAAAGAAAACCCAAACAATATTCGTAAATAAGACTCGATAAAAGATGTCTTTATCAATGCAAGTGAGTGCACCTAGAGCTCCTAGCGTCCTGAGAAACATGTAAGAAACAAGTGTCAACATTAAAGAAGAGTGAGTTCACAGGTTTTTATAAGTTCATTAGTTCGGTTAAAAGTTTGTTTCCCCCGTTATCCCTAACCCGGAATAACGATATAGTTCCATTATTCCTAACCCGGAATAATAATGATGTTGGTTCCATTATTCCTAACCCGGAATAATATTGTCGTTGTTTCCATTATTCCTAACCCGGAATAATATTGTTGTTTCGTAATTAAGTTCAAGGTTAACATGTAGGTAGCGAGCCTAAAGTTATGTCACATAAGTGTTCGCGATCGAAGCTGACTGTTGTGCCTCCGTGTTGCCAGGCCTATCACTGACCATGGCGAAAGTTAGGCTAAATTATTCACCCGTTGACCATACCCGGTCGGCTAGCGCGACTAGCTCGGGTGGGGCTTGTCGGGCCCAGTAGTACTACTTATAATTTCCCCGCTATCTAACCCAATACTAACGATCCGAGAGTTTGTTGAGGACTTCCGTGATATAGCTGCTTAGTGACCATAACGTACATTAACATTAACTTAGTTACCGAATAGTTTAACGACGTTAATTTCGTATAACGTAAAGAGATAGAGTTGTAGAGTGTATACATGTTTCTCCCCCTGTTGTTTAAAACCGGATAAAACTAGGGGCCGTGAACTCACCTTTAATTGCTCGGTTAGTGTAACACAGAAGTAGCAAATGGTGGGACCGCTAATCGCGTCCTAACAAGTCAATCGATTTAAAGTTAGTGTGTGAACACACTGATACAAACCCTACACACAACTATCATACAATGCGGCACACATGATAACAATTTCGAAAACACAATCATGCATGCAAAGTATTATCATACCAAAATAGTGATCAAACCAACTTATCATGAACACAAATCAACTCATACAACATTTTGGTACACACATTCGCAAGTAATCAAATTTCAGCTTGTATGCTCATAACTAGGCTGTTTTCGAGGATTTTTATAAAATAGTTCCAACATTCCAAAAATTCCAATTTTTTTACAGAAGATGTCAACTAAACTGTAGAATTTTATATAAAATTTTCAAGTCCTAACACTTTACCAATTATTCATAAACATTTATATACTAGGCTGCAGTCAGATTCGTCGCTTTCTGACTGCAGTCCACGGGAGAATTTATTTAAAAATCATCGTTCCTCCAATTAACAAAATTCCAGTGGGAGTTTCCCGGAAATTTCCATCTCCAGTTTCTGTACAAATTTCGTCACCCAACCCTCTACAGATTATGAGATCCGACTCGATAAACAACTAACAAATTTTCAGAATTTACACAGCTTCAGTTACTGCACTTAATTGACCACTTAAAAATATCAAACGACCTCAGAAAAAATATGAATCCAGTGCCATTAGAAGCGTTTTTCAAAAATATTCGTTTTAGGCTTCAGAAAATCTGCTTTTCGATAAATAATAACCAAGTTACAGCCAATTGAAGTTGGCTGTAAACACCATTCAGCATCCTGTTTTCAACCTTTATCGCAATAGAATACGCTTTAACAATCGAGACGTTAAATATAAATGATCAAGAACAGATTTATTAGTCACATATCATCATGTACATCATACTCATGCAAACCCTAATCATACAATATGATTTTTATCACAAAACGCAGCCTATGATTCTTGTATTCAACTAATCATCATAATCGCAATTCTTGCACAATTAATCGAACTAAACATCATAACTCTTTCATAACCATGATTCTACCATTACATACAAGCATGATCAATAGTTCCTAAACCCTAATATGATTTGCGAAACAATAGAAACCCTAACCTTGCAACGATGAAGATTAACGATCCGGGAACGAGATTGGAATCACTTTGGTTCTTGGAGAAAGTCGCGATCGAGAGAAAGGGTGGGGAGGGCTGTCGTCGGCTCTTAGAGCTAGGGTTTAGGTTTGTTTTTTTTTTTTTTTGAAACATAACACATACATGCATGCCTATTTATACCAAGACAAGGGAAAGAAGAAAAGGAGAAAGGGTGGGTTTGCTTGCGGCCGCACAAGGGGTTTGGGTGGGTAACTTGGGCCCTAAGTTTAGGCTAGTTACTTGGGCCACAAGGAAGTGAGGTCGACACGTTTCGCGGCTCGGTTCGGTTCGACTATTTATTTAATATATATTTTTTTATAAACTAATAATCACGAAATCAAAACATGATATAATAACTCACAAAACTTATAAACGTCTAATAACACATAGCACGTAATTCACTCGATAAGTTCACAAAGTTAGCGTAGTTATTTCGAGCGTGTAATTTAATTCTCCGAATCAAATTAGCGTAGGAATGAATAACCGTGAAGTAGTGCGTTTAACATACCTGAAAAACCGGGATGTCACATTATCCCCATGTTGAAAGAATTTTCGTCCCGAAAATTGAGTAAACGCTGTTTAGAATGCAACGCACAGGTTTAGAATGCAACGCACAAAGATTCAGTTTGTTAGCAATGGTACAAGAAATTCCCAGGCTGTCACATCATCCCCATGTTGAAAGAATTTTCGTCCCGAAAATTTAGTTGGTATTAACGTTAGCTTGTTGCTCAGCTGCAAAGAGGTGTGGGTATTTGCTTTTCATTTGGTCCTCTCTTTCCCACGTGAACTCCGGTCCACGCTTAGAATCCCAACGAACCTTGACGATCGGTATCTTGCTGTGCCTTCGAGTCTTGATCTCACGATCCATGATCTCGATAGGTTGTTCCACAAAGTGCAGTTGTTCATCCACTTGAATCTCATCCAATGGAATGACTAGGGTTTCATCTGATAGACACTTCTTCAGATTTGACACGTGAAAAACGTTGTGAACTCCACTGAGTTCGGTAGGAAGGTCTAATTGATAAGCTACGGGTCCGATACGCTTCAAGATCACAAACGGGCCTACGTACCGTGGGTTTAGTTTGCCTCATTTCCCAAAACGGATTACACCCTTCCAGGGTGACACTTTCAGCAGGACGCGGTCGCCTACTTGAAATTCGAGCGGTTTGCGTCGTTGATCAGTGTAGCTTTTCTGTCGATCTCGTGTCGCTGCCATGCGGTTTCTGATTTGTACAATCTTTTCAGTAGCCTCAAGTATCAACTCAGGGCCTGTGAGTTGACTGTCACCGACTTCTGCCCAACAGACCGGTGATCTACATTTACGACCGTATAATGCTTCAAACGGTGCTGCCGATATACTCGTATGGTAACTGTTGTTATACGAGAATTCCACTAAAGGCAGATGGATTTCCCAACTATTCCCGAAGTCTACCACGCATGCCCTAAGCATGTCTTCCAAGGTCTGAATGGTCCTTTCGCTTTGACCATCCGTCTGAGGGTGATAAGCTGTGCTCATATCTAAGCGTGTACCCAACGCTTTCTGGAGTGACTGCCAAAAGTTGGACGTGAAACGAGCATCTCTGTCTGAGATGATGGACGTTGGTACCCCGTGCCGAGAAACTACTTCCTTAATGTAGATGCGAGTCAACTTATCCATCTTATCTGTTTCTTTGATCGCTAGGAAGTGTGCGGACTTAGTTAGACGATCCACGATTACCCAGATGGTATCGCAACCACCCGGAGTTCACGGAAGTTTAGTGATAAAGTCCATTGAGATCTGATCCCATTTCCACACCGGAATCTCAGGTTGTTGAAGTAGCCCCGATGGCTTCTGATACTCTACCTTGACTTTTGCACAAGTCAAACACTTGCTCACGTAGGTGGCTATATCCGCTTTCATGTTGGGCCACCAGTACGCGGCTTTAAGGTCTTGATACATCTTATCCGAACCAGGATGGACAGAGTACCGGGATTTGTGAGCTTCGTCCATGACTAGCTTTCTGAGGTCTCCGTAGAGAGGTACCCATATGCGATTCATGAAATACCAGGCTCCATTGGGTTTTACTTCCCAATCGCGTTCCATTTTTCCCACCGATTCGGCCTTGATGTTTTCTTCCTTAACTGCTTCTAACTGCGCGTCGCGTATCTGTTCGGGTAACCCCGAATGAATGGTGAACTGTAGTGCTCGTACCCGACGAGGTTTCAAGTGCTCCTTCCTACTGAGGGCATCAGCTACCACGTTAGCTTTACCCGGGTGATACCGAATGGCACATTCATAATCATTCAGGAGTTCGACCCAGCGACACTGTCGCATGTTCAACTCCTTCTGGTCAAAGATGTGTTGGAGGCTCTTGTGATCTGTATAGATTGTGCACTTTGTTCCATATAGGCAGTGTCTCCAAATCTTAAGCGCAAACACCACTGCTCCCAATTCCAGGTCATGTGTTGTGTAGCTTTCTCGTGAACCTTCAATTGTCGGGACGCATACGCGATGACCTTATCACGTTGCATGAGTACGCATCACAATCCCTGAATGGAAGCATCACAATATACCACGAAATCATCAGTCCCTTACGGCAAGGACAGAATGGGTGCACTGCAAAGTTTCTGCTTCAGCAATTGAAATGCCGCTTCCTGCTTGTCACCCCAAGCATACTTAGTGCCTTTCTGGGTGAGAGTGGTAAGCGGTTGCGCGATCTTTGAAAATCCCTCGATGAAACGTCTGTAGTAACCAGCCAAACCCTAAAATTGGCGGATCTCTGTCGGTGTCCTGGGTGCTTCCCAGTTCTTGATAGCATCGATCTTGGCGGGATCAACGTGGATACCCTTTTCGTTCACAATATGCCCGAGGAACTGAACTTCCCGAATCCAGAAATCACACTTTGAAAGCTTGGCATATAGTTTCTCCTGTTGAAGTAATTCCAGCAGTAATCGTAGATGTTTAGCATGTTCTTCTTCACCTTTAGAGTAGATGAGTATGTCATCGATGAACACAATGAAAAACTTGTCAAGATACGGTTTACACACGCGGTTCATGAGGTCCATGAACACCGCGGGTGCGTTGGTGAGACCGAAGGGCATGACCAAAAACTCATAATGGCCATACCGAGTACGAAATGCCGTCTTAGCAATATCCTCCTCCCTGACGCGTAACTGGTGATAACCGGACCATAGATCAATCTTGGAGTAGTAGCTTGACCCTTGAAGTTGGTCGAAGAGATCGTCGATGCGAGGTAATGGGTATCGGTTCTTGACAGTAACCTTATTGAGTTCCCTGTAGTCGATGCACGTGCGGAAGGTCCGTCTTTCTTCTTGACAAAAAGGACCGGAGCTCCCCATGGCGAATTACAGGGTCGGATAAATCCTTTTTCTAATAATTCCTGAAGTTGGGTAGACAGCTCTTGCAACTCGGCTGGAGCTAGGCGGTATGGGGCCTTGGCGATAGGAGTTGCATGGTTCGCCAATTCAATTTCAAATTCTACTTGTCGATGTGGTGGAAGACCAGGTAACTCCTCTGGAAAAACATCAGAAAAATCACGGACGGCGGGGATATCTTCTATACGCTTCTCGTCTTTAGGCTGTTCGGTGACCACTGCGAGCAAAGCGAAGGAGTTCTTCCTCCGAAGATATTTCTGTGCTTGCATGTAAGAGATGATGTTTGTGACGGCGCCTGCCTTCTCGCCTTGCACCGTCAAGATTTCGTCGTTAGAGAGCGGAATACGGATAGCTTTCTCGAAACAGAGAACTTCAGCTCAGACGTCGGATAGCCAGTCCATTCCGGCTACCACGTCAAAACTACCCAGGGTAGTTGTCATTAGATCAATGGTAAAGGTGTGACCTGCGAGTTCGAGTTGACAGCCGGATACTAAATGGGTCACATCTACAGATTTACCATCGGCTAGTTCTATGACGTAAGGGGTCTCTAGGGGTTTAGGCGTGAGATTTAGGTTCTTCCTAAAAGACTCAGATATAAAACTCCTATCTGCACCCGTATCAAAAAGTACAGTAGCAAAATGATCGTTAAGGGGAAACTTACCGGTGACCACGTTCGAGTCGTTTCTGGCCTCTCCACGGCCTAGCGTAAATGCACGACCTTTGGCACCTCCTGTGCCACCATTTCCATTGTTGTTGTTGTTGTTGTTGTTGTTGTTGTTGTTGTTGTTATTGTTGTTGTTGTGGTTGTTGTGGTTGTGGTTGTTGTTGTTCCCACCATTGTTGTTGTTGTTGCGAAGCTGTGGGCAGTCTCGTTTGAAGTGGGCAGTGCTACCACACTGATAGCACCCCCGGTTAATACCCTGCTGCTGACCCTGGTGCTGATTCTGATTTTGTCGGGACATGATTTCCCCGCGACAATCCTTTGCTGCGTGTCCCACTTTGCCACATCGTTGGCAGCGATTTCCGGCACAAGGGCTGTGATGATGAAGGTTACAACGATTACATTGCGGCTTTCGACCCACATAGCCGCTTGTGTTCTGGGTGTTGTTGGCGGGCTGATTATTGTGACCCCGATTGTTGTTGAAATTATTGAACCGTTTCTGGTTCCCTTGTTGTGGCTGGGCTGTCGAAGACTGTCGAGCAGACGAGTCTTCAAATTTTCTTTTATTATCAGGGACCACTTCAGTTGCACCCCGAGATGGCAACTTCTTTTGTTCCACCGCCTTATCGGTGAGTTTGTGTGCCAGCCTGATCGCTTGATGCTCAGTCGCAGGGTTGCTAGCCATTACCACGCCCTGGATCTCGGGGACCAGACCCCCAAGGTAAAACTCGAGTCGTTTCTCCACGGTGTTGGCCAGATCGGGACATAGAAATACTAGGTCATAATGTTTCGCTGTGTATGCTTCAATTTCAGATCCCACCATCTTGTGGTTCCATAAAGCTTGCTCCAACTGCTGAACCCTGTCCCGCGGACAGTACTCCTCCTTGATTAGGGCCTTAAACTCGACCCAGGCCATTTCGTTTGCAACAATAAGTCCACGCGTTTGGACTTGTGCATTCCACCAAGTTAGTGCCCCATCCTCCAACGTTGAGGCAGCATACTTGACCTTGTTGGCCTCAAGGCAATTGCACATCTCGAACACCGATTCAGACTTTTCAATCCAACGGACCAGTCTATGGGCCCTTCTGCACCCCTGAATTTGCTCGGTTTCGCATCGAGGAACATCTTGTAGGGGTTAAGACCCCCTCCTGCTGGTGGGTTTTGAACACCTGCCAGAGCATCATTCACGTGTTCTTGGATCATTGCGGCCAATTCTTCGGTTGACATGTTGAGATTTCCGCGGCGACCGGTTGCCATTTCAAATCTAAAGGAAACAAAACGGAGATTGGCGAGACGAGTTAGTCATCTATGTCTCCATCTCCCAGGTCGCTATCACTGCTGTCATCCTCTTCAGCGTTTTCAGCTTCAACCGCCGGGTCCTGTTCTGGCTCTTCTTCCTCCGGATCCTCCTCCGGGTCTTCCTCTGGATCCTCCTCTTCTTCCTCTACCGGCACTGGAGGAGCCGGTGCTGGTGCGGGTACTGGTAAAGGTGCCTGATTCTGTTCTAGTTCTTGAATTCTCCAGCTGGACTCAAGAACTCTGTCTTCGAGCCAGTCAGCTCTCAGCTGCTCAGCACGAAGATCTTTAGCTAAAGTGTTATGAGCTATCTTATTCTCATATTGCTCTTCCTCGAGCTCTCCAGTCTAACCCATTAATTGTCGTATCATCCATCCCTGTGCTAGGATAGTTTCCTGCATTCTTTCTAGTTGTTCCTGTTGTTTTCTTATTATATCTTTAAGTAGGTCGTCCCCTACTTCTAACGAGTTAACCGGTTCGACCGGCATAGCGATGGTCGGGCGTGAGGACGACTCCTCTCCTAGAGCGAGTCTTTTTCTAGCAGCTGAGCGTGTCTCCACGCCATGAGGTGGTGAGAGTTCGACCATAGGTGCCTTCCCCGGCGCCCTTGGTTGTAAAGGCTTGTCGGATGATGATGATGACATTGCCTGTTGGGTTGTTTAGTTAGTTACGAGTTGCGTTTATCACAATATGCATTTATATTTTACATAGCATAGTTGTAGTACAACACATAACAAGATATCACAGTTCAGTGCCAAACTAAGTCTAGTGTCGTGTAATTAGCTATAGTTTAGGTCTACTTTTAATGCAAACCTGGTTCTCTATAGCTAGAGGCTCTGATACCAATCTGTCACACCCTCAAATTTCCACTTGCGGAGTTTTACCGCGAGGCATGTGAACAAACCAGAATCTGAGACACTAGTAACATCGAACGACTCTATATGATTTGTTTATACGTTTTCCAAAAGTTATTTGTTTACCTATTCATAGTTATTTTCAAATTATCTTAGTTTGGTTTCAAAGTTTAGCGGAAGCATTAGTTTTAAAGTTGAGCGGAAGCATTAACGTAAAGTAAAGTAACGGGCGCCAACACAAACGCCAAAACCAAAGAAAAACCCAAACAATATTCGTAAATAAGACTCGATAAAAGATGTCTTGATCAATGCAAGTGAGTGCACCTAGAGCTCCTAGTGTCCTGAGAAACATGTAAGAAACAAGTGTCAACATTAAACAAGAGTGAGTTCACAGGTTTTTATAAGTTCATTAGTTCGGTTAAAGTTTGTTTCCCCCGTTATCCCTAACCCAGAATAACGATATAGTTCCATTATTCCTAACCCGGAATAATATTGTCGTTGTTTCCATTATTTCTAACCCGGAATAATATTGTTTTTTCGTAATTAAGTTCAATGTTAACATGTAGGTAGCGAGCCTAAAGTTATGTCACATAAGTGTTTGCGATGGAAGCTGACTGTTGTGCCTCGGTGTTGCCAGGCCTATCACTGACCATGGTGAAAGTTAGGCTAAATTATTCACCCGTTGACCATACCCGGTCGGCTAGCGCGACTAGCTCGGGTGGGGCTTGTCGGGCCCAGTAGTACTACTTATAATTTCCCCGCTATCTAACCCAATACTAACGATCCGAGAGTTTGTCGAGGACTTCCGTGATATAGCTGCTTAGTGACCATAACGTACATTAACATTAACTTAGTTACCGAATAGTTTAACGACGTTAATTTTGTATAACGTAAAGAGATAGAGTTGTAGAGTGTATACATGTTTCTCCCCCTGTTGTTTAAAACCGGATAAAATTAGGGGCCGTGAACTCACCTTTAATTGTTAGTTAGTGTAACACAGAAGTAGCAAATGATGGGACCGCTAATCGCGTCCTAACAAGTCAATCGATTTAAAGTTAGTGTGTGAACACACTGATACAAACCCTACACATAACTATCATACAATGCGGCACACATGATAACAATTTCGAAAACACAATCATGCATGCAAAGTATTATCATACCAAAATAGTGATCAAACCAACTTATCATGAAACAAATCAACTCATACAACATTTTGGTACACACATTCGCAAGTAATCAAATTTCAGCTTGTATGCTCATAACTAGGCTGTTTTCGAGGATTTTTATAAAATAGTTCCAACATTCCAAAAATTCCAATTTTTTTACAGAAGGTGTCAACTAAAATGTTGAATTTTATATAAATTTTTCAAGTCCTAACACTTTACCAATTATTCGTAAACATTTATATACTAGGCTGCAGTCAGATTCGTCGCTTTCTGACTGCAGTCCACGGGAGAATTTAATTAAAAATCATCGTTCATCCAATTAACAAAATTCCAGTGGGAGTTTCCCAGAAATTTCCATCTCCAGTTGCTGTACAAATTTCGTGATCCAACCCTCTACAGATTATGAGATCCGACTCGATAAACAACTAACAAATTTTCAGAATTTACACAGCTTCAGTTACTGCACTTAATTGACCACTTAAAAATATCAAACGACCTCAGAAAAATATGAATCCAGTGCCATTAGAAGCGTTTTTCAAAAATATTCGTTTTAAGCTTCAGAAAATCTGCTTTTCGATAAATAATAACCAAGTTACAGCCAATTGAAGTTGGCTGTAAACACCATTCAGCATCCTGTTTTCAACCTTTATCGCAATAGAACACGTGTTAACAATCGAGACGTTAAATATAAATGATCAAGAACAGATTTATTAGTCACATATTATCATGTACATCATACTCATGCAAACCCTAATCATACAATATGATTTTTATCACAAAACGCAACCTATGATTCTTGTATTCAACTAATCATCATAATCGCAATTCTTGCACAATTAATCGAACTAAACATCATAACTCTTTCATAACCATGATTCTACCATTACATACAAGCATGATCAATAGTTCCTAATCCCTAATATGATTTGCGAAACAATAGAAACCCTAACCTTGCAACGATGAAGATTAACGATCCGGGAACGAGATTGGAATCACTTTGGTTCTTGGAGAAAGTCGCGATCGAGAGAAAGGGTGGGGAGGGCTGCCGTCGGCTCTTAGAGCTAGGGTTTAGGTTTGTTTTTTTTTTTTTTGAAACATAACACATACATGCATGCCTATTTATACCAAGACAAGGGAAAGAAGAAAAGGAGAAAGGGTGGGTTTGCTTGCGGCCGCACAAGGGGTTTGGGTGGGTAACTTGGGCCCTTAGTTTAGGCTAGTTACTTGGGCCACAAGGAAGTGAGGTCGACACGTTTCGCGGCTCGGTTCGGTTCGGTTCGGCTATTTATTTAATATATATATTTTTTATAAACTAATAATCACGAAATCAAAACATGATATAATAACTCACAAAACTTATAAACGTCTAATAACACATAGCACGTAATTCACTCGATAAGTTCACAAAGTTAGCGTAGTTATTTCGAGCGTGTAATTTAATTCTCCGAATCAAATTAGCGTAGGAATGAATAACCGTGAAGTAGTGCGTTTAAGATACCTGAAAAACCGGGATGTCACAAAACTGGAATTTTTGGTTGCTCAAGCAAACCATACGAATGTTGATGTTATGCCTTTACCTTAAGACAAGTAAGGCATTTGGATACGTATAAGGCTATATCCTTCTTCATACCCGGCCACCAATACTTGGTACGAAGATCCATGTACATTTTTGTCTGTACCAGGATGGATAGAGTAACGTGTCTTATGGGCTTTGTTCATCAACAAGGTGCAGAGATTGTCTTGATTTGGAACCCACAAACGGTTCAAGAAATAAGTAACCCATTGTCTTTTGTTTCCAGTTAAAGCTCAAAATTATGGGGTAGTTCATTTTTCAACAAACCTTGGGTTACACAAGTGCGTTGGGCTTCGAGAATACATGTTTGGATATCAAATTGAACTCGAACACAATGTAGCTTGACACGTTCTTTACGACTAAGTGCATCGGCTACGACATTCGCCTTACCAGGATGGTAGCAAATCTCGCAGTCATAGTCGGTCAGAAGTTCGACCCAACGCGGTTGTCATGTTTAGCTCCTTTTATTGAAAATGTATTGGAGACTTTTGTGGTCAGTGAAAACCACACATTTTGTATCATAGAGGTAGTGTCTCCAAATTTTGAGAGCAAAAACTACAGCACCTAACTCAAGATCATGAGTTGTGGAGTTCTTCTCGTGGATTTTTAATTGTCCTGATGCATAGGCTATGACTTTGTTTCTTTGCATGAGAACACAACCAATGCCTAGATTTGAAGCATCACAATATACGACAAAGTCGTCGTTACCATTAGGTAGGGACAAATTAGGAGTATCACAAAGCTTTTGTTTCAAGATCTGAAAAGCTTCTTCTTGTTTGGGTCCCCACTCAAACGGTTTATTCTTTTGAGTTAGAGAGTGATGGGAACTAAAATTTTGGAGAAGTTTGCGATAAAACGGGGGGTAATATCCAGCAAGACCGAGACATGAACGAACTTTGGTAAGAGTAGTGGGTGTATTCCAGTCCTTAATCGCAGTGATTTTGGAAGGATAAGCATGTATACCTTGTTCATTGACAATGTGTCCCAAGAATTGAACTTCCTTTAGCCAAAGTTCACACTTGGAGAATTTGGCATAAAGTTGTTCTTTCTTTAGAAGTTCCATCGTTAGACGGAGAAGTTATTAGTGATCGGTTCGAGATTTCGGATAATTCAAAATGTTATCGATGAAAACAATAATGAACTTGTCTAAATAAGGTTTACAAACCCTATTCATTAAGTCCATGAAGACGGCAGGAGCATTTGTTAAGCCAAAGGGCATGACAGTGAACTCGTAATGGTCGTATCGAGTGCAAAAAGTAGTCTTGGGAATATCTTCTTCGAGTACACGAAGCTGATGATACCTAGAATGCAGATCGATCTTGGAGAAACAGGTAGCGCCTTGTAGTTTATCAAAAAGATCATCATTACGAGGTAGGGGATATCAATTTTTAATTGTGAGTTTGTTGAGCTCACGCTAATCGATGCACATGCGAAAGGATCCATCCTTCTTTTTCCCGAATACAGAACCGCGTTTAGTTCGTGGAGTTGAAAGATAGGGCTCAAAATCTAAGGATACAAAAATCCTATCGATACCCGAATAAAAAGAATAGAAGCAAGTTGATTATTGACAAGGAATATACCATTAACCACGTCATTGTCAGCACGAGCCTTACTAGAATTTATGTTAAATGCTCGTCCACGGGCTGGATTGGCATTAACTAGCCTTGTACAATTTTACGATAGTGAGTGAGATCACCACAATTGTAGGAAGATCCAGGTGGGTAATGAGTTCGTGTAGGATTTGCTTGCGTTTAAACAGGATTTTGAACCACTTGATTCGGGGCAGGAGCAAAACGACAAGTGTTGGCCAGATGCCCAGACCGTCCACAATTGGTACAATGTCGACATGGTAAATGATGTTGGTGATGATAGTTGCACCGGTTTCACAAGGGTGCGGTACCAGCATATGGTTTCTTTGCAAGAGGTTGTGCTGGTTGATTGGGAGCGACTTGGTTGTTTGGGGTAACAACAACAAAATTCTTTGAAGCCTTACGCTTTCTTGATTCCTTGGAGGGTTTAGCTTTGGTTTCCTTTGGTTTATCCTGAGCAGTCTTGAAAGATTGTTTCTTGTCGTCTTTACGAAAGAGTTTCCCTTTTTTGACTTGAGAGTCGGTTAGAGTTGCGGCTAGTTCGATAGCCTCTCTAACGGTAGCTGGCTTGCTACCAGTGACTATATCTTGAACTGGGTCAGGGAGGCCATCAATGTACTTCTCAATTGCCTTATCTAAAGGCGTGACCATGGTGGGACATAGCAGGCTCAATTCCTCATATTGATCTTAGGAAAGATGCTCTCCACTATCTTGCTTAAGACCGTGGAATTCATCCTCGAGTGCCCTTAATTCGTTGCATGGGCAGAACTATTTCATCATAAGAGCTCTAAGTTCTTCCCACATATGTGTCATGGCTACATCTACTCCTCGATATCTCATGACTCCATTCCACCATGTGAGTGCTCTTTTTTGGAAAACACTCAAAGCAAACTCTACCTTGCGTTCGATGGACACTGAACATGGCGGAAGGTGCTCTCGATGCTTAAATATATTCACCACACGACCACACTTGTTTACACAATGACAATTAAAATAAAGAAGATTAGTTTATACAAAACAAGGACGATTAGTTTACACATAACGAGGACGATTGGTTTATACATAACACGGACAAGGTTTATACTAAACAAGGACAACTGGTTTACACAAAACAAAATCGATTGATTTAGACTTTAGACAAGTCACAAATGGTTTACAATTAAAGATATAGAAACCATACAAAATTTTCTTTTTAAATCGATTACTCACACGGTTTTACAAAAGAAACACTTTTGTCAAGATTCATGGCTACAAGGTTTTCTTACTTATACCAACTTTTATAGTTGGTTAAACATATTGCAATACGAAACACATTTTACAAGTTTGGTTATAAGGTTTTCACTCATCGACTCTCCTAGTCGGGTGAGGTATTGCAATAACAAATACAAAGCCATGAATTTGACTTACAAAACCTATGCTACTCACCAGCATTCATTGTTGACTTTATTTTCACATATGTTCCAGGCGCTAATGTGTGACGATTATGAAAATCTGCTATACATTGCGTGGACTTAACTTGCCTAAAATAAATAGTTGTTGTGTTTTGTTTCGAATTCCCAAAGACATTGTAAATTATTAATTCAATAAAACAAAACTTTAAATACCATGTGTTTGAAACAATTTGTAACGTGACCCTCCGATGTTTTCGCGGCGGGTTGTTTTATACACGGTAAGGGTGTTACATTAAAGGTTGTTGACTCATCCCATTTTGCCATTGTTTTGATGGTGTCCATGTTAGCAGCACTCATTTCTTCCTTCATCCCCGTTATCTTTTATGCGCTTTTATCATTTGGCCTTTTCCCATTGTTCCAGTCAGGAGGAGTAGGTTTGATATCAGGAAAGAGCTTCAACTTTTCTATCCTTACTATTTCATCTAGCAGGGATTTAGTTGGCCATCTTGTAAATTGTTCTTTGTCTACATCATATGGCTTTTTCTCCATGATATAGTTCAAATAATCTTCCCTTAGCAACTTTTTGAGATCTGCATCAGTAGTTGTGTCATGAGAGAGATTTCTACAAATCATTGTGGCATAACTTTGTAAGGCATCTATTCTCCTACATTCTTCTGCTAAAATGTGTTGTATTTGTTTGTCATCCTTCCCATGGTTTCTTTCCAAAACCATCCTCTTAGCCTACCTCTTTCTCACCTCCAGATACTCTTTGACACTAGATGGCCTTGGAGGGTTTGTAGATGGAAGTGATGGTGATGTTGTTGATGATGCTGGAAGTGATGATGGTGTGGTTTTGACGGAAGGTTTGATGGATGAGTTTATTGCTTTTCTTTTTCTTCTTTGTGGGATAGCTAAGTTTATGGTTGTGATACTTGTTGTTGTAACGTCAAGTGACACTTTTGAAATGCCAAAAGATGTTTGGTGTGTTTGTGCAAAATGTATATTGCCTACGTCTTAGGATTGTGTCTGTAATAGGGCTGAATTTTTAGATTTGAAGTTGTCGGTTTTGTAATTAACTTCGCACGAAGGTACCTCCGTACGAAGACGTTGCTACCCTCGCACGAAGGTAGAGTCAAGTCTATAAATATTCATGTATAGGTGTGACTCTGTAGAACTTTGTGACTGATACGGCGAAGCCCTGTCGGATTTCACGATGATCTGCAACTATTAAACACTTAATGAAATCAGTAATTTGATAACTAATCTTGTTAATTGTCACTATTACATATGAATTCCACGCATATGGACTAGATATTCAAATCAAGACCTTTGCTAATGGACAAAACGATCCTACAAGTGGTATCAGAGCTATGGTACCGATTTAATCAAACTAATCGTCGATTGAATCACCTATGCTCATGAATTACGGACATTTATGGACTTAGGAGGGTCTTAGACGTAAAACATCAAATAAACGGACAATCGACGGACAAAAACTAAAATTGAACCTATAGGATTGTTAGTGATTTTTGACCAGATATATGCCTGAATCATCTCAAAATTCACAGAAATCAGGATTTTGGATAAAAAATGTGTTCATCATGGATTTACCTTCGCACGAAGATATAGTACCTTCGCATGAAGGTAACCTAGAATGCCTAAAAATGTTTTTGTTGATCATATTGACTAGACAAGTCTCTAGAAAAAATTTGGTGATAGAATTTTTTTTCTGAGATTTTAATGACTAATCGGGGACACCGTCTAGAGATTCAGAGAATAGATTTGATGATACGATTGCAAAATATTGAAGATAACGAGGTAGTCACTGATACATATGCAGAATGAAGATCATTTGGTATAGTGATTACTAATGGGTCTTAATGCAAAATCCGCATTTGTTAATAACTGATTTTCAAGATTTGAGGGGGAGTTTAAGTGAAAAATTATGGTACAGTCAGAATTTGCAAAAATGAGGGGGAATAAAAATTTCACGTATATACGAAGTTTCCAGCATTTTTGAAAGGGTCTACATATTCACACACCCAAGTGCTTATTTCCACACCTTTAAGACGCCTCCTCTAGGTCTATACGAGTCGTCTAGGAACTGAAATCAAGGGGGCTCTGAGTGAGATGTCGGGCACATAAGTTAAGGGGTCTATATGCCACGTCTAGGTCTAGACTGGGCGTCTTGAAGGTTTTTTAAAAGACTATTATACCCCTGGGTTAGGGATAGACTGGGGGCAAAATAGGGGTATAATTGTCTTTTGGACTACAGTAGACGCCTAGTCTTGCGGCATATATTTTTTTTTGTTTTCTTTTTTTAATATCAATAATACTAATATTAATTATTAAAAATTTATATTAATATCAATAACACTAATATCAATTATAAAAAACTCATATTAATATCAATAAAACTAATATTAACTATAAAAAAACTCATATTAATATCAATAACACTAATATTAATTATAAAAAAACTCATATTAATATTTTTGATATTAATAATAGTGTTGTTGATATTAATATGAGTTTTTGATAATTAATATTAGTGTTATTGATATTACTATGAGTTTTTTGTAATTAATATTAGTGTTATTGATATTAGAAAAAGAAAAAAAATATACGCTGCATACAGGGCTAGACTGGGCGCCTAGTGTAGTCCAAAAGACCATTATACCCCTGTTTTGCCCCCAGTCTAGCCCTAACCTAGGGGTATAATAGTCTTTTAAAAAATCTTAAAGACGCCAAGTCTAGACCTAGACAGGGCGTCTAGACCCAAAAAGACCATTATACCCCTGTTTTGCCCTTAGTCTAGCCCTAACCTAGGGGTATAATAGTCTTTTAAAAAACCTTCAAGACGCCAAGTCTAGACCTAGACGGGGCGTCTAGACCCTAAAAGACCATATACCCTTGTTTTGCCTATGTCTAGCCCTAACCCTAGGGGATATAGTCTTTTAAAAAAACCTTCAAGATGCCCAATCTGGCTCTAAACACCCCGTCTATACCCCAAAAGACCATTATTCCCCTATTTTGCCCCCAGACTAGCGCTAACCTAGGGGTGTAATAGTCTTTTAAAAAACCATCAAGACGCCCAGTCTAGACCTATCTAGACCCCTTAATTTCTATGCCCGACATCCCACTCAGAGCCCTCTTGATTTCAGTGCCTAGATGCCCCGTATAGACCTAGATGAGGCGTCTAGGGCACCAAATGTGTCTAAATAGGCAGGATGGGTGTGTGAATAGATTGAGCCTTTTGAAATTCGTGACCATGCAGCAGTATTCGGGTGGTTCCGACTCAGATTATCCGAGTATGCTGAAGATCTAGTTTTGTTAGTTCGAGATCACAGGAAGTTTAGAATTAGCAGATCGTGATACAGTTTGACGCTTAAGGGTTGGAGTCCTGATCTCCGATGAAGGGCGGGTTAGCAGGATTAGTTGTTTTTGTTGATATCTGCAGAGGATATGGGGATGTTCAAGCTGCCTTATCCACATGAATGTTCATTGATGGTCTTAGGTGTTAACATGACTAGCTCAGGGTTTCAAAAATTACCAAAAAATTTGCCGTCATTCAAGTTATATTGCATACATGAAAGATTAATGATAGCTTTAGGCTCCATTATTTTTAGTCTTCAAGCAGAGGGAATCATTCTTCTTAGACTAGCCGACGTTAAATGACGATGTTTGTTGATTAAGTTGCACATGTCTACCGGAGATAGCTATATATCTGTTATTGTGACTGAAGAGGAAAAATGTGATTCTGATCGCGGAAGAATATTTCTTAGATCTGATATGATACCAGATGCTTTGATTCCGATGAATATTTGCTAATTGAACATATTACTAATTTGCTGATCAATCATTCAAGATTATGCTAAAACGTGATTACTACGAAAAATGGGATTTCAAATTTTCATGGGTATTCATTGATTTGAAGTTTACCGGTGTGGTATTTCAGGAGGAATGTATTGAAGAAATTGCATACCCGAATCATCAATCAAGGGGGAATTTGTTGATGCGTTATATGACATCCACAAATGCCTGATTGAAATTGCAGAATATTCAAACACGACTCTGATATTTCAAGATCAAGATCAAGCTTCGACGGTGACGTCCAAGGGGGAAATTGTTGGTGCACTTTATGTTCGTCACTGTACGAATAGGTGAGATAGAGTGTGTGTTGAATATTGTATAGATTAGATACGAGCACGCGACCCAAGTGCGAACGTAAGAGGTGATTAGATGTCACTTCGTACGAAGTGATAGCTCACTTCGTACGAAGGTAAATGTTATCTTTGTACGAAGGTAAATTACCTTCGCACGAAGGTAATTTCCTCACTTCGCAAGAAGGTAATTTCCTCACTTCGCATGAAGGTAATTTCCTCACTTTGCACGAGGGTAAATTGTGTCTTTAAATAGTGTCGTGTGTTCATTGTTTTGTAAGTTTTGGAGATTCCTAGAGAGGAAACGCTGCAAAAATTTCTCTAGATTTCGCCAGCTTGACCAGATGTATACTCTTTCGGTATGAATGAATGAAGCTTTCGCGTACATTGTTTCTACTCCTTTCTTAATAACATTCTACCGAATTAGTTATATTATACCCAAACTTCCATTTAGAACCGCCAGATCCTGGGCTCTCATGTGTGGTTGATTAGTGGTTTGGCTAGTCTTGGCCTTTTTAGCCGAAGATGTAGGTTTTGGTGGAGGTAGCTTTCTTAGGCTATCACTCTCCCCCTTTTTGGCATCATCTGTATGTTGCCTAGGTATTGGGGTGGTGCCTATTGCTTGAGGAATATGATCTTTGATGGCTTTGATCTTAGCTTGAGTATCATTGTATCTAGCTTCAATCATGTTCCTGATCATTTCCATGTGTATGTTATGTCTGGCATCTGAAGACAGCTTTTGGAGATGAAGATAGGATTGGACATGAAATCAAATATTTTCTGCAAGTTTTGTATTTGTTGGAGGAGGGTTAGAGTTTTGTGCCAAGATCTTCAACATATCTTTAATCTCAGCAACTGAAGATTCTATCTTGGATGCTCTATCTGTCAAAAATCCTTATATCTTAATTCATCACCCCTAAATTAATAGGATCATCTGAATTACCACCAGAGGTGGTTGCACTTGGTTTTGAACCAAGTGCCATTTTTTCTTGGTACTAGGGACTTTGAAGTATTTATGAATGAACAAATGTTGATTCAAAAATTATTTCCTTCAAGGAGGTCTTAGTTATGTAACTATTGTCCAACCGTGAGATTTTTGTCTCAACAGTTGTAGTAGTTGCCTCTTTTGAAAAACCTTCAAATGTCTCTTGAGACACAAAAGGTGTAGCCTCCTCAGCTTGTGGGCTAATAGTGATTCGTAGACTAGCCCTAGTCACTTGTTGCGACAAACTCTCGGTGATGTGTTATTGAGAGGAACTAGGATTGTACAAGCCAAGGTTTTCAATTACTTCAAACAATCATTGTTGGGTTGGCGGTATGGTTGTAGTGGGTGGTGGAGTGAAAAGAGAAGTAGCCCTGTGCTTACAACACTATCCTTTTGTGAGAATAAGTGAGGGGTGCGACTTGGTGGAGATGTTTGCATCTGTTGTGAGGAAGTAACAACAGATGTTTGCTACTTTTGTGTTACAACAGGTTTCCCTAGCATATCATCCTTCAGAGTTGCCCTTTATATGGTTTTTCTTTTGAATTTAGGCTTTCAAATAGAAGTAGTCTTTTTGGAAATTGCTAGTGTGTGTTCCATAGTGCTAAGTTATGCACTGTGGTCACTAAGAGCAGTGGGCTCAACAACAGATTGATTTTCTGAAACATTTTCTTCATCCGCATTTTCTTGACCTTTGGTCATCATGCGGGTGAATGTTTCATTTGAAAGACTTTTTATTTGCAGGGCTTCACCCTGTTCAAAAATGTTTTGTGCCAAGACTCTTTGTAAAATGTAACTCAAAAGTCTAGGGTACAAGATGAAAGCTTTAGGTTTGCTCTCTTCTTGGCTTTTACATTTTCAACCTTATCAAGAAACAGAGTTTTGGATAGCCTATAATTTGCATTTGTTAAAATGGCATATCCTAACTACAATGTTTTTAATGGAATCTCATTATAAAATGTGGTTTTTACTTATAAACATATGAGTATGGCATGGAAGACAATTTTCATTGTAGTTGGGAAGTTTGGTTTAAAAATTGTTGTCCCCACCATTTGTGAATCATAACCCTCTCTATGAATTCATTTTGGAGATCAGTTTTAGAAAAATTCTCTATACATATCTCGTCATTCAGGGCAAAGATAGTTGAGATCAACTTCGGTGTGATCTGGACATAAACGTTTTTCACTTTTGAAGTAATGACAAAGGGCATTTTATCATGAAGCAAGAAATATGAATTAGAACAAAATTCATGAAGATTTTCCAGACGTATAGGTGCATTAGCGGTGAGAATGGCATGCTATCTTGAAAATACCAGAAGATCGATATTTTATGGAATCTTTGTTGGCATCAGTTTTTACAAGATATGGAAGCTAGTTGTGGGGTGGTTTCAAGTTTAGAGCCATTTTGAAAAAAGAAACCCTTTTGATAAATCCTTTGAGGGGATAAATCTTTTGAATTTTTGAGAAAGCGGGAATCTCTTAGAAAATATGTGAATAGATGATCTTTTTGATTGTCTGCAAATAGTGAAGTTTGTGATTTCTGAGTTTATCATACTAGTAAGTGTGAACTCTGTTTGGCTAGGGTTTTTATAGGGTTTTATAACACTGGTGATGTGGCTAATGGTTACTTTTTGAGTGACGTTGCAATCGTATATTTGTTGAGGCAAAGCTCTGTTTAACATGGGTTGGCTCCCACTAAAGAAATCCTTTGATGAAGAAATAAAAGGTCTGTTTTGCCAAAGGTCTGTTTTGAGGCCTCTATTGATCATCAATAGACGTTTGGAACTATAAAACAGTGGTTGGTACATCTGCTTGACTTTTGGTTTGTTGATGGATGGAAACCCACGTTTGAAACCTCTGTTGGGTTAGAAAAAGAGTTTTGAAAAGAAACAGTTGTTGCTTTTTGAAAAACAGTGATTATGTTTGACCTTTTTAGTCAAATAGTGGAGAATGGATCAGTGGTTCCTTTTTGCAAAAAGCGGTTAATATAGGTAAAACAGACTTTTGAACCACCTCCACAGTTGTTTTTTCCTTTGAACAACGTTTTTGTTTTTGGTTATTTTTAACAATCTTTTCGCGATTTTAAAACGAAATTTTGATTTTCAAAATGACATGTAAATGTTTTTATTAAGGAAGACTGAAAATTTCTTTTAGTCTCTATTTAGCATCCTAATTCTGGAGATCAAATTTTTAAAAGTGGATGTGTCCAGCGCTTTTGTGAACACATCTACTAATTGATCTTCACTGGGAAAATGATGAAGTGAGATCAGTCCCTTTTCATAACAATCTCTTAAAAAGTGATGATGAATGTCAATGTGTTTTGTTTTTAATGTGACACTGGTTCTTGATAATGTTTTCGGCTGCTTGACTGCCTAGTTTTAGAGGTGTCTTTAGAGCAGTTTTACCAAAATCAAGCAATTGGTTTTGAAGTCGCAGGAGTTGTGATGTATAGCTTGCAACAACTATGTACTCTGCCTCTGCTGTAAAATGAGAGACTGTGGTTTGCTTTTTGCTTTGCCAAGAGACCAAGGCATTCCCAAGGAACTGTGATCCTCCTAATGTGGACTTTCTTGTAGTGTGATGTAACAACCATCTTTTTTTTTCTTATGTGACTTCATGACTCATTTTGTCATTATCATTATGTACACGTCTTTATTTCTACATAGATAACGATGTACTCAATTTTAACTTCTAGTCTATTATTTATATGAAAAATGCTATGTTATAAATAAATAAGAAATTAATTCATTATGTACTTTAAAATTTTCATAAGAATTTTATAAAATATACAGTTTTAAATTTTCATAAGAATTTATAAAATATAAAGTTTTCATAAATATAAGTTTTAATTATGTTTATAAAAATAGTATTCTAGAAAATGAAATATATATTTAGGTTTTAGTGAAATAAGAGTTACATGCATGAAACTTTACAACCCTCAAGGGTGTGTGATGTAAATTATGATTAAGTATAATCAGATTTGTGTTTCATTTTGAAAATAGATACAAACGTAGGGGACCTATAGCGTCAAATGATGAAACTCTGAAACAAAACAAATCTTCCCCATGTACCAAACCAGTTTTCCTCAATGGTGAACTCGGAACCGTTACAAGATCTACTGAATCTTCCTCTTTACACAAGGATAAGAGAAGGTTGTTCAGTTATACAACACATCAACAAGTTGAATTCGATTTTGGCCAGACTTGTGTCAGTGGTCTTTGTATTTGAAGTTGAAGTTCAAGCTTTACATATTTTATCTTCTTTGCTAGACAGTTGGTCCAGAAATGTTACAGCAATTTCCAGTTTAACAGATACTCGTGGATTTACTTTTGAGGGAATTCATTCTTTTGAATGTGGATTTCAGAAGGATAAGTTTGGGTGAATCATCTAGTGAATTACTGAATGTTGGCAGAGGAAGAAAGAATAAAAGAGATAGTGGGAGCAGGAATAGAAAGAGGAGTCTCTCTAGGGCGTGAAGTAATGTAGTCTGTTGGAACTGCAAAGAAGTGGGACATTTTAGGATCAATGTCCAGGTGAGAAGAAGGAAATTAACACTACAACAAACTGCTTAGTATGATGAATCTTTGGTCTGTAGTGTTCCTAGCAGTGTGAATTCCTGGGTTATGAATTCGGGTGCATCCTTTCACGCTACCGACAACAATAAAGCATTGTAGAATATGAAAGAAGTTAATCATAAAAAGGTAAGACTGGCGAACGGTGATGTTCTTTAAGTGACGGGCATGGGTGACTTAGATTTGAAGACTCTAGTCGGTTCTTGGACTTTAAAGGATGTCCGCATAATTCCAAGTTTGAAGAAAAAGTTGATTTCCCTTGGATAGTTTGATGGCCAGTGTGACATTGCATTTTTACACATTCTCAATCATTGTAAAATTCCGATCTTTTTCGTATTCAGTAAAGTCTTGTATTTTATTTACAAAATACATAATCGAATGATCGAGCGAAACGATATTCACAACATTTCCGGAACAAAATTCAAGTTACCTATGCCTTTATACCCTTTACATAACCTAAACAATGTGTTCGAAGGGTTACAAATGGCAAACAAGTGACAATACAAGTCTAGGGGCCAAAACTATCAAAAAAATTGCTTGATCTCCAAGTTTGGCCACCTATCTCCAATTTTTGACACCTTGCACTCATTTTTCCACACTTAGTTTGGTGTTAACACATGTTAGGAAACTAATCCACACTTGGTAACACTTCTTATCACCTCCTTGATCCTAAAACACTATAAATACCCCTTTGATTCATCCATTTTCTTCACACCTTTTAAAACACTTCAAAGCAAAGTGTGAAGTTCTTCTTTCTATCCTTCTTGGAGCTTGTTTTCAGCGTTTGGAAGCCTTCCATCTTGAGTTCTGAAAGTGTTCTTCAACACAAGTAAGTACTCTTCCAAGTTCTTTCATTATTTAGCTATTTTGAGCTAAAAGTCAAACAGTTTAGCTTCCTGTTTGACTTTCGGTTCTGACCATTTTGGTCAAGTCAAAGTTCAAATTGAACTTTGTAACGTGGTCGTAATCACAAAGGTATTAATCCATTGCGATTGCACCTTCTGATTACCACGTTTAGTAGGTGAGATGACGAGTCAAGTTTTATGAGTTAAAATTAAAAAAAAATGCATTTTACGATGAAAACGTTTTTGGGTATTATAACTTCAAGTTTTGACACCAAATAAGTTTTATAAAATTATTAGACATGTTCAAACATGTCTAACTCGTCATTTCTAGTTTAGTGCTTATTTCTTAGTCGTAAGTCGAGCAGTTTGACTACCGCTTTGACTTTCGAATCTGACCCGTTTGGTCAATCTTAGGATTCGACCAAGCGCATTTTTATGACTATAGTAATATAGGGAATAACTCTCTGATGTGATACCTTATGGTCATATAGTATGGTTAGTTATATGATGAGTTGATTTGATTTTATGTACTTTTAAAATGCCGAAAACGCCCTTTTGGCGCATAAAATTGTTTTAAACATGTAAGACCATAGTTTTAACATCTAAACTGACATTATAACATAATCAAACTTGTTTTGACATATAAGACTCATCATAGGACTTATTTAACCATCGGAACCCGTAGTTTCGCTTGCGACCCGTTAAAGTGGCATAAACCACTTTAACAAGTCGTAACAGGTGAAAGCACTTAGAAACTCTTCCAAATCAGAATGTAAGGTATTATGAACAATATTATACGAGACCCAACACTCGTTTGGTTTATAGACTTCATCTATCCGATTCTTCCGTTAAAGTCTCTTTATGCACTAACACATAGACATCCGACATATTAGGAAACTCTTAAACCTTTGAGCTTTGCTTAAACATTTGACAAGACATATACGCAATCCCAAGTGAGTAAATAGCTCCCCTCTTTTACATCTTCAAATGTTTTGGGGTGATTCATATGTGCCTATCACTACTTTCATAGTTTCAAGACATTATACAGGGTTTAATTACCTAGTATACCTAGTACATGTTTTCAAGACATTATACATGGTATATTTACCTAATATACCTAGTACATGGTTTAAAAGATATTATACATGGTTTCAAAGACATTATACATGGTTTCAAAAACAGTTTACATGGTTTCAAATCATTACATGACATGCTTACATTGTACTAGACATATTGGCGTGTTGAACTCGACAATGATACATTCATTAATATTGTTCATGCCGACCGGTTGTATGTTATGGTACCTTAGGATTGACAACCCATTCCCGCTTCCTAGGTTTGTTTGGAAGGACCTTAGGGAATGACAGAAAATGAGTGACATTTTGATAAACCTTTGTCTTTATAAAGGTTTGTCCGACAGTCGACAAGGCTTGAATGTATTCGCCAACAGTCCATATTTGATTTATACAATACAAGCAAATGTTTTATACACGAGAACACTTTTTAATTAAACAAGACCATTTGTTTGTTCAAAACACTTGTTTTATGCTAGACATTTTGATTATACAAGTCAAGACAAGATATTTGGTTACTTATACAAGACATTACGTTATGGTTTAAATAAGACCTTTTGTTTACCATACAAGACATTTGGGGTTTACACCATACAAGACATTTGTTGATTTATACAAGACAAGACATTTATTAGTTAATGGTAAATGAATGAGATAACGAACTTGTATAATACAATAAAAGCATGGTGGATATTGATGTGTACAAAACGTAACACATAAATTATATCAAACGAGACATCAAAACCATCCCTTTTTCAGTACTATGTGAAAAAGCACGTTTCTTTGTTCCTTTTTAACTTACAAGACCAAATAAGCTTAAAAGAACAAAAGAAGTAAATTAGCAGCCAAAACCAACACAAAATACAAGAAGAAGGAATAACGTGACATGGCCAACCTCTTGGCAGCATCCCATCAACAAAACAAGGGAAACAAAAGATCACCACGGGGCCATGTCTAGCCAGACATGGGTCGTGGTCAGTTAACATATCCTGCAGAAAAGACAAAATGCAGAAATCGAGCCCACCACGGGGCCATGTCAACCAGACACGAGCGTGGTCAACTCTAAGATTTGTAGAATCTTCATAGTACAGTAAAGAGTTGACCATGGGGCCGTGCCCAGAAGACACAGGGGCGTTTGAGACCCTTGCTGACAGTTGCATTAAATGAAGGAATAGAAGAAGGTGGCCACGGGTCGTGCCCAACAGGCACGGGGTCGTGGTCGGGGCTCTGTTCTAACTATAATTAGTGGTGCGTGGTTCCCTTCAAAGGCATCCCTTGGCAAACCACTCCTCTCTTACTTTGCCACCACTCCACCACCACTACAACACCAACACCCACCACAATCATCCATCTTCCATCTTTAGAGTGTGTTGTTATCTCGGGATCCAAGATTGATTGTAAAAGTTCTTGTCAAACAAAGGCCATGCTTGGCTAATCTCTTACATCACTTGGTTAAGACGAATCTTTTATGTATAACTTTTAATTTTTAATATTTCAGCTACTTTTAATTGAGTATGTATTAATGACTTTAATAACTAGTTTCTTATGTTGAAAGTAAATTTTCTTAACCATTTCTTCATGATGTCATTGATTTGCTCATTCGTGTCTTTACGATCTATATAAAGTACGTTAACTACTTGGAAGGGGGTTAGAAGGGTGGTTTGGTAAAGTTCTTGTCTCGATCAGTGTATAGATCCTGCGAGGACTTGGTTCAAGCTTACTAGGACCTCCTTCAATGCCCTACAGTATTGGAAGGCGGGAGACGAATAGCTTGAACCCCTCATATGTAAACTACTATTAACATATAAAACCGGCCTCTTGGAATTGTATCCCTACTTACTCAAACCACTTGGCCGAGGGTAACGTCGCCTTTAAAAGAGAGGCCTACCATTTTTCGCATTAATAATTACTTAATTGTATTTCAATATTCCGGAGTCTTGGGATTGTATCCTTGTTGACTCAAACCACTTGGCCGAGGGTAACATCACCTTCAAAAGAGGGGCCTACTACTATAACTAAGATATTCTCTTAAAAAGTCCGAAAGTGCGAAAATCATCAAAGGATACATAAAAGAGGAGTTGGAACCAAGTGATTCTATCTTGTCTATTTGTATTTCTTTTTATTCATCCTTTTATGTTTATTTTTATCTTTCAAAACTTTTATCAAAAAATTATATCGATTAGACGTTGACGCTAAGCCGGTATTAAAAGCTCTTGTGGCCTTGGACGACCTTAGTATCTTACCAACACTATATTACGCTCACGACGGGTGCACTTGCCCTAGTGTGTGTTTGGTGCTAGTGTAATATCGTGTTTTATAAATTTAAACTTGACTAATGCGTAAAAAGGACTTAGAATATTAATAAAATCATAACACGCTCGACATGCACCAAGGTTTTGGCGCCGTTGCCGGGGACACAAGGATTTTAAGAAAGCTTAAAATTGACGGCCTAATCATTTTTACAAAACTTTTTCAAAATTGCATGCTCGTTTTAACTTTTTTTATTTATTTTTTTAGTTACAATAAGCAGAACACGGGGCCGTGCCCGCTGGACACGCCCCCGTGCTGCATCTCCCCAGTAAAAAAAATTCAATTGCCCAGATACAGAACTGACCACGGGCCATGTCTGCTCAACACGGGGCCGTGGTGAACCTTTGTTTCAGTATCAAATTTTGTTTTTGGATCCCGAGGCTCTGTAATCTGCTGAGTATCTTCCAAATCAATGGATTACTACTAAGAAAATCGCATTCGCTACTACATAGAGGATGATTACGAGGAAGAATATTGTACCATTTACGGTGAATCTCACTCGGTATAAAATTGTTACCTCTTCCAAACATCCACCTCATACATTTTCTATGAGGAACCAAGGTTTGAACTTCCAAAATCAAGTTTGATTGGGACACTTATTCGTCCAACCTACATGAAACACCACCAACTATCGTTCCTGAAGCTGGAAGCCTTAAACATAGTCTCAAGAATCTTGAACGCTTAATAAGAAAATCTCATGAGAGAGAAGAGGCTATTTGGTACTAAAGAGGTAATAACTGAAAAAGTAAAAATGGAAGAGCACTAAGTGAAAAACTAACGCATGAACCAAACGACAAGAGAGGTACGTCCGAAACAATAATTTCGAAAAAGACTCAAATTTTCTAGAAATTAACATTTTGCCACCTTCTTTCGAAAATCATTGTTTGGTACCCACACATGCTAAGTTTTTAAGAGAGTTAAACACTAACATTAAAATTGACGAAGTAGTTAGCGTTAAATTAACAAACGATCAAACTACGCTAATTGAAGATGAGCAATTTGAAATAAACATAAAACCGGTCCTATGTTGTTTTTTCAAAACACTTTTATTAGTAACATTACAATTGATAAAGATCTTTGTGTTAATATAATGCCAAACAATATTTCGAAAAATTAAATATTAGTGATTTTTCTCTACTTCAAATCCCCATTTTTCTTTCTGACCGGAAAATAATAAAAACAACGGGAGTGATTGAGGACGTGTTAGTACAAACAAATCAAACAGTAATCCCCACCGACTTCATCATTCTTGATGATGCTCCACTTGTGTTGGGAGACCTTTTGTAAAGACCCATCAAGCATTTACCAATCAGAAGCAAAACAACCTACCAATTCAGTTAGGGGCCGACAAAAGGTATGTGAATCTTGACCAATCAATGAAATATCCAATCAGCAATGACGACCCCTAATTGAAGACGAAGATGAACCACCCGATACGGAAGAAGAAATCGACCAACCCGTCGAAGAAGAAGACGCCATTGAACAAACCTTTTTGGTTCTTGACCAAAATAAAGAGCAAGAAAATAAGGAGTCTCTTAAAGACCCACCTCTCAAACTCAAAGAGCTTTCAAAAGGTTTGGAATATGCATTCCTAGACGAGCATGGTAAGTTACCCATAATTGTTTCTTCAAAAAGTATAAAAACGCGATTGCATGGAAACTCGTCGACATAAAGGGCATAAGTCCATCCATGTGCACGCACAAAATTATAATGGAAGACAACTATAAAGCGGTAATCCAACCACAGCATAGAGTAAATCCAAACGTTCAAGAAGTGGTTAAAAATGAAGTCGTCAAACTACGTGATGCTGGACTTATCTACACAATTTCTAATAGCCCCTGGGTAAGTCCCGTTGAAGTAGTTCCCAAAAAAGGAGGTATGAAAAAAAATGAATTAACACCAACAAGAACCGTCACCGAATGGAGAGTTTGTATAGACTACTGAAGAATAAATGAAGCAACAAGGAAAGACCACTTTCCTTTGTTGGGATTGAACCCTATGTAAGGAACAGATGATACAAAGCCAAATAACACTATCCAAGCTTTGGTTACACTATCAGAGGTTACAACCTCTATTGTACAAACACTGCCTTCCCTAAAGACTGCTCTTCTATCATCTGTCTTCACAAGTGCAAAGGTTTGCAAGAGCTACAAGGATCAGAGGATAGAGATCAGAGCTTAGTTATTAGATAGTTTATCAATGTAACAGTGCTAAGCACTGATAGTTAGTATTAGCAGTGTTTGTAGTTAGTTACATTTAGTTTCCTGTCACTTCAACCCTGACGTCATCAAAGATGCTCAGTGGTTAGATAGTTTAGTATAAATAGGTAACTTATGTAACAGTTTATCTTTGTCTATCAAAAGAACAACTTTCGCATTTCATCTTCTCTGCATTTTCTTACTACCAAACTTCAATTGCTAAGGCTGAGGGGGAGTTTGTGAATCACATGCACGCTTACCAACCTGAAAGCATGATGATGATGAAAACAAACGACCATTGCTTGTAGTAAAAGTTTTCCATCTATTTCCGCTGCAAATCTCTTTTAAAAACTCAATCATTTTCCATTTTGAAACAAAAACTACAAGTAATTCAAACTCAGATCCTAACAATTGGTATCAGAGCTTGATTCATCAAATTCGATCTAACAATCGATTTGATTCGAACAGATCAGCTCTCTGCTATTTAGTTTGGTTGTTTTTGCTTGATAAACAGAGTTTTATTACGATCAAAGTTCTTAAAATAGAAATCTGTGTAAAATCAACTGAAAATGTCTCAAAACACACAGGATGCCAACTCTGGATCCTTATTCAAACCGCCGATGCTCAAAAGAAATGAATATTTCATTTGGCAACGACGGATGGGTCATATCCTTGCCCAGCAAAACACCGGTTGCTGGAGATCTGTTGCTTATGGACCTCACGTTCCGATGGTTCCAAGCACAGAGGATCCAACTAAACAAGTGCCAAAAAATCCTGAAAACTTTTCGGAGTAGGATTTCCAGAAAATTGAATTGGATGCTAAGGCTTTTAGCTTAGTTGCTTCAGCCTTACCCAATGAGATTTATGCTGGTCTACTCCATTGCAATAGTGCAAAGGAGTTATGGGATGCACTTAAAGAGCAATTCGGTGGGACTGAGGAAGTGATAGAAAGTAATAGAGAAGTTCTAAATCAGCAGTATGAAACGTTTTGTCACTTGAAAGGAGAGTCTCTAACAAAACAGTTCGAACATTACAGCTGTCTCATCAATGAACTTAGACTGGTTAACATGGTTCTACCTAATTCGACTGTCAATAGTCGTTCCTTAGATCGTTACCAGGTAAGTGGGAGACTGTAGCTTATGTAACGAGAAAGTCTGTTGGGTTTAAAGATATGTCGTTGACACAACTTCATGGGATACTCCTCACTTATGAGAGAGAGTTAAACCAGAAAAAGAAGTTGCAAGAATCTGGCAAAATGACTGATGATTACTCATTGGGTAATACAGCTCTTTTTGGCCAAGAAGAGGGTTCTGGCAGCAGTAAGGACCAAAGTTATGATCACTATATAGATATTACATCTGGTGGGAACTTAAGATCTGAAACATATGCACCCAACTATGCTTTCACTGCTAGTGGGGAAAGCCAAACCTCTAACAATCTATCCTTTGAGCTGAATGATTTGCAACACTTTGAACCTTCTGATCTTGAAGAAATGGATATTTTGCACCAACTGGCCCTATTGAGTGTTAGGGCTAGTAATTCTATAAGAGAACTGGTAGGAAATTCCCAGGATTGCATGGGGGGTTGAAGGTTGGGCTGGATAAAGCAAAAGTCAAGTGTTATAAGTGTAATAGGTTAGGACACTTTTCTAGAGAATGCAGGTCTCAAAATTCTGGACCAATAGTGACTCATCCTGGCCCTAGACCTCAGCACACACAAAACACTGTTCATTTTTCCCAATATACCCCTGCTCAACATGTTCAAAATACTGCCCATTTTGCACATCCTGCTACTACTATTCCAGTGCATTATGTTCAATCCACTGCTCCACAAATTCAATATGTTGAGGCACCATCACATCCTCAAGTGCATGTACAACAAGCACCCATTGTCACACAACCTGCTCAAACGACGGCTAGTCCAGTAGAGGTTGGTCAACAGAGCTTTTTCACAGAAAGTTATGTTGACTAGAGTAGCTTGCCTGAGGATTTGACTGATGAGAACTTTGCTTTAATGGCAAAAAATGATGTTGAACAAGAATTTTGTTTAATGGCCTTAGAGACAATTGTTGAAGGTGTTGAATCTGCAGAGATAGTGTCAAAAACTGATGAAGTTCAAGTTTGTGATGAAACAGTGGTTTCAAGTGAAGAAAAGAAAAATGCTGCTGATGAGGAAAATAACTCTCATGCTGACCCATGGAATGTTGATGTGTGTGAAGATGAGTGTGATTGTACTGTCATGGCTGCTACAAAGGTATCACCTCCGATCCTTAAAGATCTATGTTCTGACAAATGCATCAATGCTTTTGCAAACATTAAGCAGGTGAATGAAAACATGAGGAGCAAAATTTTAGAAGATGAACTTAATTTTGAAAAACTAATTAAAGAGTTAAAATCAAAGTTAAGTGAAAAAGATTCTGAAATGAGTAGCCTGAGACATGAATCAAGCATAACCAAGGACCAACTCCAAACTATGATAGAAAAATACCAAGTTTGTAAAAAAGAGTTAGAAGAAACCCAAATCACTTGTGAAAAATGGGTTGAGTCCTGTAAAGGTTATGAGATTATGCTTGATGCTCATATCAAGAGCAACATTAAGTTTGGTGTAGGTTTTAGAACCTATGACCAAAATGAGAAAAATGTTGCTGAAATTGATTCTGAGTTGGTTGAAATAGTCCCAACAAATTTAGCTGGTGAAGAAATAAAAATCACAGATAAATCTGGAAACAAAATTATTTTGGAAAAATCAGAGGTTTCAACAAAAGATAAAGAAATTGAAAAATATTAGTTTAAACCAACCTGGTCAGATGAATGTGATATTTTAGAAAACTTTAAGCCAATGGACTTTACAACCTCTGATGGTATTAAAACCCCAAAAGCACTGTTGATCCCTATCAAAGATGTACCAGCAGAGGTCACAACCACTGCTGATAAAAAGTCTGATAAGAAAAGAAGAGTAAAGATTAAAAACTTGTTTTGTGAATTTTGTGAAAAAAGAAATCATGTGGCTGCAGATTGTTTTCTTTTAAAAGCCTATGATATTAACAAAACATGTGTTATCAAAAATTCTTTAAGATGCACCATCTGCAACAAAACAAATCATTTAACTCAAGAGTGTGCCTATCTCAAAACCTATGAGCAAAAGGTAAAAGAGATCAAGGCAAAAGCACTAGAAAGAGAAGGTTCAAGTTCTGCTGGAAATAAATCCAAGCAGAGTTTTGAACCAATTGAAACATCTGTTACAAAAGCTTTAAACAAAACCTCTGTTCCTAGAGAGGTGCAAGTGACAGATGCCCCACCATCAAACTCATTTCCAAGAGGGCATGGCCAACCAGCCTACAAAAGGGTTCCTCTTACTTATGAAGGATACAAAAAGCCTTCAAAGCAAAGAGTGAATAGGCATCCCTATGGATACAATCATCTGATAGGAAATGGTCAAGAGCAGATGTTACAAGAAAATATCCAAGCCATTGACCATTGTCCTAGACTTGAGACTGGACCATCTGTGACCCCATCCAAAGTCATTTTGGCTTTGGAGACCTATCTTAACTGATCTATTTACTTGATGTGCAGGGACCCTCTACTTGCCTTGATAGCTTATGGTATGTAGATAGTGGAGGTTCCAGGCACATGACAGGATGTAGAGCCCCTCTCAAGGACTTCATGGCTCATGGGGGGTGATATATCTTTTGGTAATAACTCAAAGGGAAAGGGTTTAGGGTCTGAGTCGGTTCTGACTGGGAAACTCAAGTTTGAAAATGTGAACTTAATTGACAATCTGAAATTTAACCTGCTGAGTGTCTCACAAATGAGTGATAGAGGGTATGGATCCTTCTTCACCAAGAAAACTTGTCAAATTGTGGGACCAGAGGTAGTTAAAAAGATTGATCAAATCATTGATGAGAGCAAAGCACAACTCACTACACACATAAGTGGGAATGTGTATGTGGTAGATATGCTAAAAGATAATCCTATCTCTGGAACATGCTTATTCTCAGTAGTCTTTCAAGCAAAGAGACTGAGTTATGGCATCGTAGACTAGGACACACAAATCTTAAAACTATCACCACACTCTCAAATCAAAGTCTTGTAAGAGGTTTGCCTCACAAGCAATTTTCCTGTAAAGAACATTGTGTTTCCTGTTTAAAAGGAAAAGAACATAAAAGTTCTTTCAAATCAATTGAAGAATCCAAAACAAGCCAGTGTTTACAATTGCTTCACATGGACTTGTTTGGCCCAGTACAAATCGTGAGCTTAAAACACAAAAGGTATTGCCTGGTGATAGTTGATGATTTCTCTAGGTTTACATGGACCTTCTTTCTCCACTCTAAGGATGAAACTGCAGTCATTTTGCAAAACTTTGTTAAACAAATAGAAAAGCAATTTGATCTTCCAGTAAAAATCTTTAGGAGTGACAATGGAACAGAGTTTAAAAATAGGGTGTTGGATGCTTTTTGTGAGTCAAAAGGAATTGTTAGACAATATAGCATTCCAAGAACTCCAGAACAAAATGGGGTGGTTGAAAGGAAAAATAGAACTTTAATTGAATCAGCACGAACTATGCTAGCAGACTCTGGTTTACCCTTGTCTTTCTGGGCAGAGGGTGTAAACACTGCTTGCTATGTTCAAAACAGAGTTTTGATTAACCCCATGCATCAAAAGACTGCTTATGAGATTGTGTATAAAATCAAACCTCTGATTTCCTATTTTAAAGTTTTTGGCTGCCCATGCTTCATTTTGAACTTAAAAGATTCTATATCTAAGTTTGCAGCCAAAATTGATTGTGGTTATTTTCTGGGAACTGCTAAAACCTACAGAGTTTTTAACTCTAGGACAAAGTGTGTTGAAGAAACTTTGAATGTGAAGTTCAATGAACTTTCATCACTGAAAATCCCAGCAAATCCTGCAGAGCTTTTTGATTTAGATAAATTCACATTTGCTGATGTTTCTATCAAGCTAGACAATGCAGGTACACCACAACCATCAAGAGAAGATCAAGATCAAGAATATGACTGTGTGCTTCCACAAACAAAAGTCAATTCTTTCAACAGAGGATCAGGTGCCACAAGCTCTTGTGTAAACTCTGCCACTTCTGAGTCAACAGTGGTTGATCCTCAAACCTCTGCCAGTTCACAAAATCAAACATCTGTTGATAAAAGTTCTACAATTGGGCAACAAAATCATCAGAATGTTACCTCTTTACCCCCAATACCACCACCTCCATTTACATCAGAGGCTGATATTTCAAACTCACCAGCAGAGGTTAGCTCAGATGATACAATTTTGCAGCCATCACCTCAAAATGCTATTGTTCCATACCAAGGTGACTTGATTTATCTCAAAAGCCATCCATCAGATCAAGTTATTGGCAACATCAAATCTTGGGTGCTCACATGGAGCCAATCCCAAAATATTTGTCTTTTTGCTGGCTTTCTATCACTCACACAGCCAGTCAAGTACCAAGAGGCACTGAAAGACAACAGCTGGGTAGAAGCCATGCAAGAAGAACTCCTTCAGTTCAAGAGACAACAAGTTTGGGATCTTGTGCCACTACCAAAAGATGTAAGCCAATTGGCACAAAGTGGGTCTTCAAGAACAAAACTGATGAAAGGGGTATTGTTGTCAAAAACAAAGCAAGGCTCGTGGTTCAAGGCTACAGACATGAAGAAGGTATAGACTATGATGAGACTTTTGCTCCTGTAGTAAGGTTGGAAGTTATTCGCCTGTTCTTAGATTTTGCTGCTAACCACAACATAAAGGTGTATCAAATGGATATAAAGAGTGAATTCTTGTATGGAAAAATCAAAGAAGAGGTGTATGTCTGTCAACCTCCAGGTTTTGAAGATGCATTCCATCCTGATCATTCTACAAGCTCAACAAAGCATTGTATGGCTTGAAGCAAGCACCAAGAGCCTGGTATGAAACTCTATCCACTTTTCTCTTATCCATAGGGTTTACTAGAGGTAAAATAGATAAAACCCTATTCTTAAAATGGAGAGGAAAAGTTTTGATGCTTGTCCAAATTTATGTGGATGACATCATTTTTGGATCCACAAGCACTGCTACGTGTGAAGAGTTTCAGAAAATCATGGCAGCAGAGTTTGAGATGAGTGCAATGGGTGGGCTCCAATGTTTTCTTGGTCTCCAAGTCAAACAATTGCAAAATGGTACATTTATCCATCAAAACAAGTATGTGAAAGAATTGCTTAAAATGTTTGATATGGATGATTATAGACCATGTAGCACACCCATGGCAACCACCAAGCTAGTCACCATTGATGGTAAAGATGACCTTGTTAATCAAACTCTTTATAGAAGCATGATTGGGTCTTTATTGTACCTAACTGCATCAAGGCCAGACATCATGTTTGCAACATGTGTTTGTGCCACATCATAGGCATTACCTAGAAAGTCTGATCTTATTGCTGTAAAAAGGATATTCAGATACATAAAAGGTGCTCCCACACTTGGTATCTGGTATCCAGCTAATGGGAATATTGAGCTTTCAGGTTTTTCAGATAGTGACTTTGCTGGGTGCAAAACTACAAGGTAGTCCACATCAGGAGGATGTCAATTCCTAGGTGATTGTCTAGTGTCTTGGCAAAGCAAAAAGCAGGTTGCAGTTTCAACATCCACTGCTGAGGCAGAGTATATTGCTGCTGCTAGCTGCACTGCTCAACTCTTGTGGCTTCAAAACAGTTGCTGGATTTTGGTGTAACTGCACTAAAGGCTCCACTCAGATTGGATAGTCAAGCTGCCGAAAACATCATTAAAAATCCAGTTTCTCACTCAACTACAAAGCATATTGACATCAGACATCACTTTGTGAGAGATTGCTATGAAAAAGGTTTGATTTCTTTGCATCATGTCCATACTTCAGATCAGTTGGCAGATGTTTTAACCAAGGCATTGGATACATCTACCTTTGAAAACTTGACCTCAAGAATTGGAATGCTAAACATGGATTAAAAACACGTTTTCTTGTAAATCCATGCCTACATAGCATCAAAATGTTTTTAGAAAATCAAAAAACTCATCCATAAAAATAGTTAAAATTGAATTTTTCAATAAATCTTTAAAAGTCTGCTCATAACATTTGTTTGCTCAAAACCTCTGATAGGCTTCAAAATCTTATCCACTGTTAAAGTGTATCCTCTGACTTCCATTTTTACCACTTGTTTCAAAACACTGATAGCTATCCACTGATAGTGTTAAAAATCAGTACTTTTCACATCAGAGGTTACACGTGCCCAGATGTTAGCCATCAGATCTTGCAACAGATGCCATGTCATCATCACTTTTTCAAAACCCTATAAAAACCCTGTTTTATCCCTCACCAGTGTTTACCCTAAAACTGTGTCGATTTCAAAAATCTCAAAACAGTCTTTCTCTCTAACACCATGGCTCCCAAATCAAAATCTTCAAAGAAATCCACACAAGAACTTCCACCCTTCACTCTCATAATCAAAACCCCACATAATTACACCGCCATACTTGAAGCAAACGACGCAAATACTCGCTATCATCCAATGATTTGAATTTTGCAAAAGTCGAAATTCAAGCACATGTTGGAAGTCAAAGCTCCAATCTACATTGATTCTCTTAGTGACTTCTGGAATAATGCTAAGGTTCACTCAACTGCTGCTAGTGTTCCTTATACAATAATCTCAAGAGTAGGGGGAGTGTTGATGCAAATTAGCCCCCAATCGATCTCTCAAGTTTTCAAGTTAAATGACATAGAACCTCCTGTGTCATTTCCCTTAAATGAGATCCAAGCAGAGTTTCTGGAAAGAGGTCATGTAGACCAGATGAAAGGTATGACCATATTTAAACCTAACTTTCCTGCTGAGATGAGATTTTTCTTTCACACAATTCTAACTTGTCTCTCAGCAAAAACCACTGCTTTCAATGAAATTCCATTGAACATGCAATATCTGGGGTATGCAATTTTAACTAACACAGATTTTAACTACTCCCAGATCCTGTTCAATGATCTTGTGCATAATTTTCAAAACATTACAAAAAGAAAAGCTTTTTTGATTCACCCACGGTTTCTGAGTGTTTACTTACAAGATCAAATCAAAGGTCCTGAAAGTAAAAAAGGCGTTGTGACAAACCCAGGCCGCCTCAATCATGAAACTTTTACCATAATAACAAACCAAGATAAAGTTGCTAAAACACAAGTAGAGGAGGCTGAGCAAGTTTTACATGAACAAAATGTTCAAACTCAACCTCCTGCTACTGAGCCCACTGCTCTTGGTGATCAGGGCACCATAACCGCTACTCTGAAACCCACACCAAAAATCCTCAAAAAGAAAACCAAAACACTAACCAAAAAGCCCACCAAACCCAAAAAGGGTCCTCTGAAAGATGAGATCCCAGAGGTTAACCCAGTGACAGCACCAAAGTCACAAACCACTACTGCTACTTCTTCACAGCAGTTGGTTCAAATATCTCCAACCGGCTTTGAAACTCCTCCTTCTTCCTCACAAAAGGAAAAGGTTGTAGACACAGGGACACCAAATTATGAAGATCTAGATCCACTTGGTTCTATCTTCCACAGCCCCTCTCCCAAGGCACTGTCGCTTTCTACACAGCCACCTTCACCAATGACTACACTTCCACCTACTATGTTACCTTTGCTGAATGCAATTGAATTAGACCAGACAAAAACCAGCACTTCTCAACAACCTATTACTGAGAATATACTTCATCAAGAGGCTAGGTCTGACTCTTTATTCATTGCTAGCCCATCAGCACTTGAAGAGGCTACATCCCTTGGGTTACATGTAACCCTTGGTGATAGTTCAACTCAAGCAGCCACAACAATTGCTGAACTCCCAAGTTCTCAGTTGGACAGTGGTTTCATTAATAAGACTTGGTTGAAGGCAACCACTATTGAGGCAACAACTGTTACCTCTATTGTGGGAAGTCCCCAGTTACAAGACAAAGGGGCATCTACGGTTGAAGCTGGTCCTAAATGTCACACCCCGACCCGCAGTGGAATAAGAGTCGGGGCAAATTGGGTTATCACCAAAGCTCATGATGTTTACTAATATGTTTCATATTTATTAAATTCAAATTACATCTCAAATGTTCAAGTCAAATTCATACAATACAAGGAAAGGAAAATTAAATAAACAATCCAAAATCTAAACTGTTTTATTCTTCTAGGCCGTCCTATATGTTTCTTGCTTCAACTGGATCACCTGTATCATGTGTAAAAATGGGGTTTTTGGGTCAACAAAAGTTGGCGAGTGAACCTTGTTAGAAAACATTTATTATTGATTTCTTGTTATATTTAACATGGAAAAATTGTGCAATAATCATATGTAAGCAAACGTAAATAAACATACAATAACAAATAACAAACCACCTTGCATGAGCAAATGACATGAATGATAATGTATATGTTGGAAACGTCACGTTCCGCTCATAGGTAATGGGGAACGGACGGCCTATGATGATGTATGTGCGATCAAGGCTCAATCCAACGGAGCCGATCGTATGTTGGCAACGCCTCGTTCACGCTCATAGGTAATGGGGAACGGTTCCGCTCACAGGTAATGGGGAACAGACGGCCTATGATGATGTATGTACTGAAAATGATGAATTTAATCTAAACATTAACCACACAAACAATTGATACGTATTGGATACACATTTGATCATGGATATGATGGATGCACAAGTGTTTAAATATAATAAATAATAAATGACACATGATACACCCCAAAAATGTGATTAAAACGGGGAATTTGTAGAGATTCACTCACATTGGGTGCGTTCGTTTGATAATGTTGAATGCGCACGAGTTTAGAGGGTTGATCGACGAGGAATAACTAACCTAAATAATAACGAAAAGGTACAGTAAATAAGTGGATTTTATTAACAATTTTAATAGGATTTTTAGATATATTTTTGTGAGTTTAAGGTCATTTTCTAACTTTAAAAATATTATTTTTAAGTATTTTTAATTGATTTTTAAATTAAATAAATAAATAAAAATATAAAAAAATTGTTGACTTTTTGGGTTGCCCGTTGACCGTTGACCATTGACTTTGACTGTTGACCGGTTCGGACCTTGTATATGTATGCGCTGGGTGAGGCTCGAACTCATGACCTCCCGTACGCGTGCACGCAGCTCTACCAACTGAGCTACGTGTCTAACCCGAAATATTTCTGTTTTTAATTATATTTATATACTATTTAATTTATTCAGAATTCATTTATTTTAAAGAAGATTTTAATTATGTCGAACCGGTGTGCATGATGAGTTTCGAACCCGTGACCTGTGGTTTAACTTTGCACACAGTCCACCGCTGGACTGTGTGTCTAACCTGGTTAAAATACTTGTTTTTATTTCTCTTATATACTAACTGAAAGGTTCCGTATTTGGGTTTTATAAAAAGGTTTGAATATTGTGACGAATCGGAACAAGGACAGACTCGAACTCGGTATCTCTATGTTTCAAATGCACACAGCCCACCGCTGGACTGTGTGTCTAACCCGAGATATAACCCGATTTATATTAAATATATACACAACCTAAACTTCATCTTCTTCGTTAAAACAACACAGACAACGATTATTCTACTGTTCTTGTTTAATTCGATTGACGGACATATAAATGATTGAAATGTAACGGATAGAGAAGGATTTGGAAATGAATGTACCGGAAAGATGATTTTTCTCAAAACTCCGGCAAAGTCGTCGGCTCTGTTTTATGAATTCTGTCTGAGCGGTCCAATTAACAGTTTTGATTAACTAATTGTGAAATTAAATGACTAAACAAGAGTTATCAGAGAGTTTAGATGTTCATACCGATTCACAGTGTGATTTCGGAATTTTCAGAAATTTTCCGGCGAGAGCTGAATATCCGACAACGTCGTCTGGGACCGATTCTGATTGAAGGATTTGAGTTAGTAAAAGTCTAACAATGGATAGGAAGATGAAAGAATTGAGAAATTTACCGATTCGATGAGTGTCACGGTTTTTCGGCAAAAGTCCGGCGATTTCAGAAAGCGTTTCCGACGAACAGAAAATAGAGCGAAAGTGAAATTGGAGGTTCTGTGAGTGTTTTTGAGTTGTGAGATGATGATATTGTTAGTGAAAATCAGGAAGTAATTGATTTCGGTTTTCAACTCCAAAAATCATATGAATCGAAGGAATTGAAGGCTGAATTGATTAAAAACGTGGGTTTATCGGTTATAAGCAGTAATAGCGAATACTCAACAGTCTGGACAGTTGAAAGCCGATGAGCGGTTTCAGTTTTGGCGCAAACAGATGATTCACGGGTGAACTTAAGGTTTTATTTGTTTCCTTGATTACACAAAACAGCAAGTGGCGGAGTGGTTAAGTGTGTGATGTTTGAGTCTTCCGGCTGACCCGGGTTCGAAACCCGGCAGCCCCTTTTCCTTTTTATTTAATTTATTTTTACTTTTTAATAATTATAGTTTTTAAATTCTAAAATGTTTATTAATTATGTATTGTTTAAAATTAAAATTAACCATAAATACGCAACAAAATTTATAACTTGATATTCGATTAACAAACGAAGCGGGTTTGGAAACCCGTTTTTCGACGGATGTTACAGTATCCCCTACTTTTAGAAATTTCGTCCCGAAATTTAAGTAGTAGTGGTAACAGGAAAAAGATGCGGGTATTTTTCGCGCATTGAGTCTTCACGTTCCCAAGTAAACTCAGGTCCTCGTTTCGACTCCCAGCGTACCCTAACAATTGGAATACGACTCCGTCTTAAACGTTTTTCTCCGAAGTCCATGATCTCAACTGGTCTTTCAATGAAGTGCATAGATTCATCGATCTGAATATCTTCTAGGGGAATATGGAGGTTTTCATCGGCGAGGCACTTCTTCAAGTTTGATACGTGGAATGTGGGGTGAATTCTGTTGAGTTCTTCTGGTAGGTCAAGCTTGTATGCTATAGGTCCTACTCTTTCGAGTATCTTGAAAGGTCCTACGTAGCGTGGTACTAACTTGCCCTTCTGTCCAAAACGAACTACTCCCTTCCACGGTGATACTTTTAAAAGTAAATGATCACCAATGTTAAACTCCAAAGGCTTTCGTCGTTTGTCTGCATAACTCTTTTGACGACTTTGTGCCGCTAGAAGATTGTTTCGAATTTGATGGATCTTGTCTGTGGTTTCTTGAATCAATTCTGGACCGGTGATTTGAGCTTCCCCAATTTCGTGCCAACATACTGGAGATCGGCACTTACGACCATATAAAGCTTCGAAAGGTGCCATGCCGATACTTGAATGATAGCTGTTGTTGTACGAAAATTCAACTAATGGTAGATGAGCGTCCCAATTTCCCTTGAAGTCTATGACACATGCTCGAAGCATATCTTCAAGAGTTTGAATGGTGCGTTCAGATTGTCCATCAGTTTGAGGATGATAAGCGGTACTGAGGTCTAATCGTGTACCCAAAGCGGCTTGTACGGCTTGCCATGTTCGTGAAGTGAAATGACCATCACAGTCTGAAATAATGCTTAACGGTACACCATGACGGCTTACGATCTCGCTGATGTAGATACGAGCTAACTTCTCGTTCTTGAAGTCCTCGCGAATCGGAATGAAGTGAGCTGATTTTGTAAGACGATCAATGATTACCCATATAGTGTCATACCCACCGGAGGTGCGAGGTAACCCGGTAATGAAGTCCATGGTTATATTTTCCCACTTCCAAACAGGTATTTCAGGTTGGAGTAGAAGTCCTGAGGGTCTTTGATGTTCAACTTTTACTTTGGAACATGTAAGGCACTTGAAAACAAAAACAGCAATATCCTTTTTCATTCCAGGCCACCAGTAGGTGTATCGAAGGTCTTGATACATCTTGTCGGCTCCTGGGTGTATAGAGTATCGTGTTTTGTGCGCCTCATTCATAAGGAAATTACGAAGGTTATTGTGATCGGGAATCCATATGCGATCTAGATAGTACAGAATACCGTCGGATTTAGTTTCGATTTTAAGTTCAGCTCCACAAGACAGCTCATTGCGTACGTCGTTTTCTGTTATAGAAACATGTTGGGCTTCTCGGATTTGATCTTTGATGTCGGTTATGATTTGTGAACATAGAAGACGAACGGAGTTCGCATAACCCTTTCGACTGAGCGCATCGGCCACCACGTTTGCCTTGCCCGGATGATACCGAATTTCACAGTCGTAGTCATTAAGAAGTTCGACCCATCTTCGTTGCCTCATGTTCAACTCCTTTTGGTTGAAGATATGTTGAAGACTCTTGTGGTCAGTGTATATTTCACACTTAGTACCGTAGAGGTAATGTCTCCATATCTTAAGAGCGAACACAACGGCTCCAAGTTCCAGGTCGTGGGTGGTGTAGTTCTTCTCATGAATTTTGAGTTGTCTAGAAGCATATGCTATCACTTTTCCTCTTTGCATCAGTACGCAGCCTAGTCCCTGCCCTGACGCGTCACAATAAACCACGAAGTCATCACTACCCTCAGGAAGTGTGAGGATAGGTGCGTCACAGAGTTTTTGCTTTAGAGTTTGGAAGGCTTCTTCTTGTTTGGGTCCCCATACAAAGGGTTTTCCTTTATGAGTTAAAGCCGTGAGTGGTACAGCAATACGGGAGAAATTTGCTATGAAACGGCGATAATAACCAGCCAAACCAAGAAATGATCTTACTTCGGTAGGTGTACGTGGCGCTTGCCATTCCTGTACTGCCTTGATTTTTGAGGGATCAACATGAATTCCCTTGTCATTGACGACGTGTCCAAGGAATTGTACTTCCCTTAACCAGAATTCACATTTCGAAAACTTAGCGTACAGCTTTTCTGTCCTTAAGAGTGTAAGGATGAGTCGAAGATGTCGTTCATGATCAGACTTAGACTTTGAGTAGATGAGGATGTCGTCGATGAAGACTATAACAAAACGGTCGAGATAAGGTTTGCAGACTCTGTTCATTAGATCCATGAAGACAGCTGCGGCGTTGGTTAAACCAAATGGCATGACCATGAACTCATAATGACCATAACGAGTTCGGAAGGCGGTCTTTGGGACGTCTTCTTCATGTACTCTGAGTTGATAATAACCAGAACGAAGGTCGATTTTTGAAAAACAGGTGGCGCCTTGAAGTTGGTCTAGAAGATCATCGATGCGAGGTAATGGGTAGCGGTTCTTGACTGTTAACTTGTTGAGTTCTCTGTAGTCGATACACATGCGAAACGTTCCATCTTTCTTCTTCACAAAAAGGACAGGTGCACCCCAAGGCGATGATCTAGGACGTATGAATCCTTTGTCAGTCAGCTCTTGCAGTTGACTGGCTAGCTCTTGCATTTCGGATGGGGCTAACCTATAAGGAGATTTTGCAACTGGTGTAGCTCCAGGTATAAGATCAATGCGGAATTCGACTTCTCTCACGGGAGGAAGTCCTGAAATGTCGTCAGGAGAAACTTGTGAAAATCTTTTACTACCGGGATGTCTTCGAGTTTCTTCTCCTTGATTCCCTTTTTGACGACATGAGTTAGGAATGCGACATAATTCTTGCGGAGATATTTTCGGGCTTGAAGACAGGACATTAATTTGAGTCCTTTCGAAGGGGTTTCTCCAAAGATTCGTAGAGTCTGACCGTTTGTAAGAGGGATGCGAATGAACTTTTCACGGCATACAACTTCAGCATGATGTTGGCTGAGCCAGTCCATACCAATTATAATGTCGAAACTTCCCAACTTCATAGGTATGAGGTCAACTGGAAAATCGTGATCGTTTAGGGTGAGAGTACAATTGCGTATAATAGAGTTTAATGAGACCGGTTTTCCGTCAGCAACTTCTACCGTTATGGATTCCATGAGTGTATCACGAGTTTGGTTGAGGATGGGTTCAAATTCTAAGGACACAAAACTCTTATCCACGCCAGTATCAAATAACATGGATGCATAACTACCATTGATGAGAAACGTACCGTTAACCACATTGTTGTCAGCCCTAGCTTGATTAGCGTTGATGTTGAAAGCTCTTCCTCTTGCAGGTGGAGGAGCTTGATTAGCCTGGTTTACTGGATTAGCTTGAGCTTTGGCATGGATGATATTCACCAGGCGTGGACAGGTGTTCCTGAAGTGGTTCGGGTCTCCACAGTTGTAACAAGCCCGCATAGGTTGGACCATGGGATAGTTGGGTTGGTAGTAGGATTGGGCTACATGTTGGGCAGGTGGTAGGAGTAAAGGTTGTTGGGCTTGACCCACTATCTGATGGTGGGTTTAGGTTGAGGGTTGATGGCGGTTCGTTCGCTGAAGTGCGCGACAAGTTTGAATGGTGTGACCTGCACGGCCACAGCCGGTGCAATGTTGGCAGGGATGATCAGGAAAGTGATGGTATTGGCAACGGTTGCATTTTGGGTATGGGCTGGAGTATGGCTTTTTATAAGGTGCAGGTGAGGGGGCAACTTGAGTGATGGGTGCAGCAGGGATAGGGAAATTTGTTTGTGTGACAGCAAAGTTTCTGGTGTTTCGTTTCCTCTTATTAGCAAACTTTGAGGAGGAGGTGGAATGGTTTGAAGTTTGGCCCTCAATGGGGGCTTTCTTTTTCTCGTCCTTAAATTTGCCGTTACGAATACGATTCTCGGTAAGCTCGGTAGCTATTTCCATAGCAGCTTCAAGTGTTGCAGGCGAAGTGCTTAGAACCGAGTCTTGAATTTTCGAGGGAAGGCCACGAATGTAGTGATCGACTAAGCGGTATACTGGGGTGAACAAGTTGGGGACCATTTGGTTCAACTCTAAAAACCGTTTGTTGTAGGAAGTATGATCTCCCTCTTTTTGCTTTAACGAGTGAAATTCATCCTCTAACTTTTTGATCTCGCTTCTTGGACAGAAGCGTCTCGTCATGATTTCCCTTAACTCCTCCCACGTTAAGGCCATTGCATCTTCGATTCCTCTCTTACCTTTTTCTGTATTCCACAAGGTAAGAGCTACTCCAAATAGTCTCCCGGTTGCGTAACGTACCTTGTGATCCTCGGGACAATCGCAATTAAGGAAGGTGTTTTCCATTTCCTCAAACCAGTGGAGGAGAGCAGTGACACCTTCGGTCCCTTCAAATTTCGGGGGATCGCAAGACTTGAAGTGTTTGTATGAGCACTTTTTGGAGGGAGGGTTGTCGACGTTCTGGTCTTCTTGTTGGGGAGGATTGATGGGATTTGTGGCGAGAGCTTGTTGGACTTGAATTACGATGTCAGGAAGCACTGCGGCCATTTGTTTTGCGATTTGGGTGGCCAAGCGTTCGTTTGATCTTCCTGACCTTCTACCCCCACGTTGTTGCCTAGCCGACATCTACAGGAACATACATAAGAAGATTGTGAGTTTAAGGAGTCTTTTTAGGTGTCATGTGTCGTTTTTAAAAAAAATAACATAAACATCAATAATGCACTACATCCATAGGATGTCTTGGGTTTGCTCATGTTTGGGCCTCCAATGTCCCCCATACCATCACCTGTATAGTCATGTGGGCCCCCATGACTATTGGCTTAGTAGGATTCACATTGGTGTTGGCGGTTTAACACTCGCATCACCCGAATGAAAACCATGAAATATGTTTGCGAGATGTATGGTCGGAGGGTGTCCAGGTGTAGACACAATGACAACTCAAAGTGGGGTTAGCTAACACGACGTTTGGTATAGCATGCTTTGGCCTAATAGGTCCTTCGTACTCTCATCGTTAGTCCCCAGGTAGGCAAACTGGTCCTTTATTTTGGATTTATACGAATGCCAAGCCTAGACAGGACGTTCCGACTACCGATACTGGTACCCTTCCAGTTACTACATGCCCGTCATGAGAACTCACTTTGATGTGATTTGAAAAAAGAAAAAAAATACAAAAATCGTTGCAAAAATCATGGAAATTGTGTGGTGTGTGCTCTCATGGATATGATATGTTATGAGGATATGATTCATGATGAGCATTGTATAGTAATATGTACTTATGAACATGCTTGCATAACATTGAATGTAATAATAAACATAAAGCATATAAACATCATGAATTTTGCATGTAACACACAAACAATTTAAAAATTCTGATCAACTATAGTATAGGCTCTAAGGGTCTAATAACCTATCCTATATCTCTATGGTCATGGCTCTGATACCAATCTATCACACCCCGACCCGCAGCGGAATAAGAGTTGGGGCATAATTGGGTTATCACCAAAGCTCATGATCTTTACTAATATGTTTCATATTTATTAAATTCAAATTACATCTCAAATGTTCAAGTCAAATTCATACAATACAAGGAAAGGAAAATTAAATAAACAATCCAAAATCTAAACTGTTTTATTCTTCTAGGCCGTCCTATATGTTTCTTGCTTCAATTGGATCACCTGTATCATGTGTAAAAATGGGGGTTTTTGCGTCAACAAAAGTTGGCGAGTGAACCTTGTTAGAAAACATTTATTATTGATTTCTTGTTATATTTAACATGGAAAAATTGTGCAATAATCATATGTGAGCAAACGTAAATAAACATACAATAACAAATAACAAACCACCTTGCATGAGCAAATGACATGAATGATAATGTATATGTTGGCAACGTCACGTTCCGCTCATAGGTAATGGGGAACGGACGGCCTATGATGATGTATGTGCGATCAAGGCTCAATCCAATGGAGCCGATCGTATGTTGGCAACGCCTCGTTCACGCTCATAGGTAATGGGGAACGGTTCCGCTCATAGGTAATGGGGAACAGACGGCCTATGATGATGTATGTACTGAAAATGATGAATTTAATCTAAACATTAACCACACAAACAATTGATACATATTGGATACACATTTGATCATGGATATGATGGATGCACAAGTGTTTAAATATAATAAATAATAAATGACACATGATACACCCCAAAAATGTGATTAAAACGGGGAATTTGTAGAGATTCACTCACATTGGGTGCGTTCGTTTGATAATGTTGAATGCACACGAGTTTAGAGGGTTGATCGACGAGGAATAACTAACCTAAATAATAACGAAAAGGTACAGTAAATAAGTGGATTTTATTAAATATTTTAATAGGATTTTTAGATATATTTTTGTGAGTTTAAGGTCATTTTCTAACTTTAAAAATATTATTTTTAAGTATTTTTAATTGATTTTTAAATTAAATAAATAAATAAAAATATAAAAAAATTGTTGACTTTTTGGGTTGACCGTTGACCATTGACTTTGACTGTTGACCGGTTCGGACCTTGTATATGTATGCGCTGGGTGAGGCTCGAACTCATGACCTCCAGTACGCGTGCACGCAGCTCTACCAACTGAGCTACGTGTCTAACCCGAAATATTTCTGTTTTTAATTATATTTATATACTATTTGATTTATTCAGAATTCATTTAATTTAAAAAAGATTTTAATTATGTCGAACCGGTGTGCATGATGAGTTTCGAACCCGTGACCTGTGGTTTAACTTTGCACACAGTCCACCGCTGGACTGTGTGTCTAACCTAGTTAAAATACTTGTTTTTATTTCTCTTATATACTAACTGAAAGGTTCCGTATTTGGGTTTTATAAAAAGGTTTGAATATTGTGACGAATCGGAACAAGGACAGACTCGAACTCGGTATCTCTAAATAACCCGATTTATATTAAATATATACACAACCTAAACTTCATCTTCTTCGTTAAACAACACAGACAACGATTATTCTACTGTTCTTGTTTAATTCGATTGCCAGACATATAAATGATTGAAATGTAACGGATAGAGAAGGATTTGGAAATGAATGTACCGGAAAGATGATTTTTCTCAGAACTCCGGCAAAGTCGTCGGCTCTGTTTTATGAATTCCGTCTGAGCGGTCCAATTAACAGTTTTGATTAACTAATTGTGAAATTAAATGACTAAACAAGAGTTATCAGAGAGTTTAGATGTTCATACCGATTCACAGCGTGATTTTGGAATTTTCAGAAATTTTCCGGCGAGAGCTGAATATCCGACAACGTCGTCTGGGACCGATTCTGATTGAAGGATTTGAGTTAGTAAAAGTCTAACAATGGATAGAAGATGAAAGAATTGAGAAATTTACCGATTCGATGAATGTCACGGTTTTCCGGCGAAAGTCCGGCGATTTCAGAAAGCGTTTCCGACGAACAGAAAATAGAGCGAAAGTGAAATTGGAGGTTCTGTGAGTGTTTTTGAGTTGTGAGATGATGATATTGTTAGTGAAAATCAGGAAGTAATTGATTTTGGTTTTCAACTCCAAAAATCATATGAATCGAAGGAATTGAAGGCTGAATTGATTAAAAACGTGGGTTTATCGGTTATAAGCAGTAATAGCGAATACTCAACAGTCTGGACAGTTGAAAGCCGATGAGCGGTTTCAGTTTCGGCGCAAACAGATGATTCACGGGTGAACTTAAGGTTTTATTTGTTTCCTTGATTACACAAAACAGCAAGTGGCGGAGTGGTTAAGTATGTGATGTTTGAGTCTTCCGGCTGACCCGGGTTCGAAACCCGGCAGCCCCTTTTCCTTTTTATTTAATTTATTTTTACTTTTTAATAATTATAGTTTTTAAATTCTAAAATGTTTATTAATTATGTATTGTTTAAAATTAAAATTAACCATAAATACGCAACAAAATTTTATAACTTGATATTCGATTAACAAACGAAGCGGGATTGGAAACCCGTTTTTCGACGGATGTTACACTAAAACCACTGCTAATGATACCATAGATACAACTACCATGTCTGGTAGGAGTTCAGATGATCCTATTAAATTAGGTGATGGTCTAAAATATCAGGATTTGACGGAGAGAGTTACTAAGATAGAACATTCTGTGGACGAGATCAAAAGTTTACTGAAGCAGATGATAGCTACAAAAGGTCAACCCTCTGTTCTATCCACTGTTAATCTCAAGGAAGCTCTTAACCCTCTGTTTCAACATCAACAACATTATTTGGATCTACAACAGAAGCACCAGATGAATGATGTTAGAAACATGTTTGATTCAAGGTATCAAGACACTGCAGCAGACATTAAATCCATCAAAGCTCATCTACTCACAACCACTGGCCATGCACCTCCAACGGTTATCTTTGTTACAACAGATGAAGCCAAAAAGGGGGAGAAACCTTTGGGAAACAAAAAGCTGAAAATAGATGATGATAAGGCCAGACCTACTTTAAATATTCCAAGGCCTGATGGTTCAAAGAAGAAAGATTTAAGTGATGAAATTGTGGCCAAGGCAAGGGCTAGTCACAAGAAGACAGTGATTGAGGAGAGCAGAGTGTTGGTTGAGAAAAAGATTGAATAGCAAAAAGAAAAAGGAGAGGTTGGTACTTCATCAAAGAAGATACCTGCTAGAAAAGCTAGGCAACCAACAACCACATCTCCTAAAACTAAGCCTGAAACCAATCCAACCATCAAAACCTCTGCCTCTCAAAAACCTATCACATCTTCAAAACCACAACCCACATCCACACAAGCAGATGTTACAGCACCTGTTGTGTCAACATATGTTGATACAGCAGAGGTTGTAACAGATGCAACTCTATCCACTGCCATGATCACTTTTCCCACATCAACTCATCCATTATCCACACCACCTAAGATCCCACAACCACCGTCACCCACTTTAAGGTTAAAAGGAGAAAGATCACAAAAGTGATAAATGATGATGAGATTCCTGCACCTCTTCCATTATCATCACAACCAATGACCTCCGCATCAGAGCTTACAACATCTTAAACTCTTGAAGTTACTCCTGCAGCAAAGCTATATCCTCTAGATTTACCAGCAGTCAGGGAAGAGATCCTAAGTTTCTTTTCAGAGGATGACCCTGACAAAAGAATAATCCTATCCCTTGATGGCTATCCAAGACCTGCAAATGTTGATGATTATCTAGAACTGAAACAGAAGCAAGCAGAGGATATTGCAAAAAAGAATCAGCTGGTAAAAGTGATAGAGAGATATAGATTTCCATGTCCTTTCAACTAAGTAAAGCCAGCATCTTACAAGATTTTGTAAAGAACCTGAGCAATCAGTTGTCAGAAAGGGAAGATAAGCTGCTCAAGAGTGAACTCATTGAGTATATCATGGAGAAGAAGATGTATAAGGCAACAAGGGCACAGTTCAGGGATTGGAGCATAGATGAGCTAAGAGAAGAAATCATCAGAATGCAAGAAATGTTGAAAGACCTTCTCAAAAAGCCAACTCCTCCCAACTGGGATCTATACAAGAAAGATGTGACTGAAAGAGCCTTGAAGCTGAAGAGAATGAAGAATGAACTAATTCAGAACAATTATGGGTCAAAGAATCAAGTGATGAGATGGGGTGAGGTCAGGGTGATAGACACTTACAAAAAGTTGGAAGAAAGGAGGAAAAAGGATCCATCCATGCCTCCTAAACCTGATTATTCAAAAGAAGATGCTATTCTCAAAGCCCAACTATCCAACAAGTCCAACACAACATCTGCCCATTCTACACTTGCCCTGTTACACAGAAAAAGGCAAGGGGAGATGTCTCTAAAGACTGACAAAGAGTTTGAGGATACATTTATCAAAGAAGGTATACAGAAAATGATTGATTATCCAACAGATGATTCAAGTGCCAAGCTGGCTAAAGATTTATTAAAAATAACTCCTTCTCAAACCTCAGCAATAAAAGCTCCTTCAAGAAAACCTTCAGACCCAAAAATTCTAAAGTGGAAGGTCGACAAAGACACCCATGAATTGACACTGCTCAAGTCTGATGGTAATGCCACTAAAGTATCTATGGAAGCTGCTTATGGGCTTACAGTAGAAGACTTCCAAGAATTATTATGTTTAAAAGAGCTACAGAAGGATGCTGATGACATAGAATCTCTTAACTTGGAACTTCAATTCAAAGGTCAAATAAGAGAATTCTTCCTGATGAATAAAGACCAAGAATAAAGTGTTTTTGGCTTCATCTGTTCCAGGGGAGATTGTTGGGATTGAACCCTATGTAAGGAACAGATGATACAAAGCCAAATAACACTATCCAAGCTTTGGTTACACTATCAGAGGTTACAACCTCTGTTGTACAAACACTGCCTTCCCTAAAAACTGCTCTTTTATCATCTGTCTTCACAAAGGTGCAAAGTTCTGCCAGAGCTACAAGGATCAGAGGATAGAGATCAGAGCTTAGTCATTAGATAGTTTATCAATGTAATAGTGATAAGCACTGATAGTTAGTATTAGCAGTGTTTGTAGTTAGTTACATTTAGTTTCCTGTCACTATCCACCCTGACGTCATCAAAGATGCTCAGTGGTTAGATAGTTTAGTATAAATAGGTAACTTGTGTAACAGTTTATCTTTGTCTATCAAAAGATCAACTTTCGCATTTCATCTTCTCTGCATTTTCTTACTACCAAACTTCAATTGCTAAGGCTGAGGGGGAGTTTGTGAATCATATGCAAGTTTACCAACTTGAAAGCATGATGATGATGAAAACAAACGACCATTGCTTGTAGTAAAAGTTTTCCATCTATTTCCGCTGCAAATCTCTTTTAAAAACTCAATCATTTCCATTTTGAAACAAAAACTACAAGTAATTCAAACTCATATCCTAACATCCTTTACCTTTTATTGATCAAATGTTAGAAAGACTATCCGGTCACAAATTTATTGTTTTTAGATGGTTTTTCAGGGTACTTTCAAATACCAATAGCCCCGGAAGACCAAGAGAAAACAACTTTTACATGTCCCTATGGAACTTTTGCTTATTGACGCATGCCTTTTGGTCTATGTAATGCCCGTGCAACATTTCAACGTTGCATGGTGGCCATCTTCCATGATATGATAGAAAAAACTATGAAAGTATTCATGGATGATTTTTCTATCTTTAGAGATTCATACGACCAATGCCTCGATAATCTTGAACGAATGCTATCCCGATGTGAGGAAACTAACAGCGCCCTTAATTCGGAGAAATGCCATTTTATGGTAACGGAGGGAATAGTACTCGGTCACAAAATCTCAAGCGAAGGAATGGAGGTTGATCGGGCCAAAATAGACACCATTTCCCGATTACCACCTCCATCCTTCGTTAGAGCCATCAGAAGTTTCCTATGACATGCCGGATTTTATAGACGATTTATCAAAGAATTTTCAAAAATTTCAAGACCTTTAACAAAATTACTTGAAAAAGATGCACCATTATCTTTGACAAGGATTGCAAACAAGCTTTATTCGAACTAAAAGAAATGCTAGTCAATGCACCAATCATGATAGCACCAGATTGGAAACTACCTTTCGAAATCATGTGAGATGCAAGTGACTTTGCGATTGGAGTTGTCTTGGGACAACGAAAAGATAATCATTTTCATCCAATAGACTATGCAAGTAAAACTCTTAATGATGCACAAGAAAACTACACTACAACTAAAAAAGAGTTACTAGTAGTAGTATTTGCTTTTGATAAATTTAGTTGTTATCTTGTGCTTTCTAAAATGATAGTTTATACAGACCATGCAGCCATTCATTATCTCTTTAAAAAATAGGATGCCATGCCACGTTTAGTCAGATGGATTCTACTCCTCCAAGAATTTGACATAGAAATCAAAGACAAAAGAGGAGCTGAAAACACCGCTGCCAATCATTTATCTCGCTTGGAAGATCCAGCTTTGGAGTTGACTAGGGATGAACTCATCAACGAAAAGTTCCCGATGGAATATTTAGAAATGGTGGAATATCAAGAAGAACCTTGGTACACTTACTACGCCAACTACCTAGCTAGTGGGATGTTAGTCAAAGGGTGGTCACATCATCATTTAAAAATTCTTTGCTGATGTAAAGCATTATTTTTGGAGGATCCATATCTTTTCAAAATATGTGCCGACCAATTTATCCGAAGATGCGTCCATGGTTACGAAGCAAAGAAGATTCTTACCCATTGTCACGAAGGACCATATGGAGGACATCATGGAGCAACTAGCACCGCTCGAAAGGTATTTGATGCAGGATTCTATTGGCCAACCATTTATAAAGACTCACAAAGTCTTGTCAAAACATGTGATGCATGCCAACGAGCAGGTAATATTTCTTCCAAAAACGAAATGCCACAAAATGGCATTCTTGTTTGTGAAATCTTTGATGTGTGGGGATTAGACTTTATGGGACATTTCCCACCATCAAAAAGAAATAAATACATACTTGTGGCAGTGCATTACTTTTCAAAATGGGCCGAAGCCGAGGCACTTCCAACCAATGATGGAAGAGTTATGGTAAGATTCTTGAAACGATTATTCTCTCGTTTCGGTACTCCAAAAGCATTAATAAGTGATAGATGTACACATTTTTGTAACCATCAACCCAAAAAATCCTAACAAGGTATGGGTCTATCACCAAATCTCAACCGCATATCATCCCCAAACCAATGGCCAAGCCGAAGTGACCAATCGAGGTTTAAGACGAATACTCGAAAAACCATAGGTATAAAAGAAAAGAATGGGCGGATAAATTAGACGATGATTTATGGGCTTTTTGAACCGCCTATAAAACAACAATAGGTACCACCCCATATAAGCTCGTCTATGGGAAAAGTTGTCACTTGCTAGTAAAAATAGCACATAAAGCCTACTAGGCATTAAAAACATAAACTTTGACCATGAAATTGCCAGTAAAATCTATTTGGTCAATTAAACAAACTAGAGGAATTAAGAAATCAAGCATATTCTAACCCCGAAATTTATAAGGAACGAATAAAAAACATACATGATAAACATATTAAGCCTTATGAATTTCGAGAGGGTGATCAAGTGCTATTGTTTAATTCACGACTTCGATTATTTCCTGGAAAACTAAAGTCTCGATGGTCCGGACCTTTTTCCATCACCCATATCTTCCCACACGGTGCAATCGAAATTAAATCTCAAAATGGTATACCGTTCAAAGTCAACGGGCAAAGGCTTAAGCTTTACCAAGGATTCATTGTGGATAATGAGGAAGAGATCTCGTTACAAGCAGTAGAGGCATGATTAAACAAAAGATTATTTGTATATATGTAGGTTATCTTTGTACTTTGCAGGTATCAACGGGAAGCGTACATCGAGACAACTACAAGTAATGTAACCTAGGGAACCTTTTGGGAGAAACGGTCACACACATGCACTAAAAATATATATATTTAGTCCGACACGAGGCCGTGGCCAGCGACCACGGGGCCGTAGTCGGTGTGCAGACGGTTTATATCCCTTGTTTTCACAGTTTCTACATTATACATTACGCATTGTTTCCTCTACATTTTTCTCTGGTTTTTCACGATTTACTTTCGTCAAACATCTCCAAGGTATGATTCTAACATCTTCTTTTGTTAGTTTAACGATTTGCATGTAGATTGAAATTTGGGGGAAAATCTAGGGTTCTTGAACTAGACCCGTGCCAAACCCGAAATTTTTGTTTAGATCTAGTAGTAGTAGTTTGTGTACATGTTTTGGGAAGTAAATCAACCAATATTGTTGAAAGAATCGTCCAATTTCAAGCAGAAACCATGAACCTTGTTTTCAAACCTAAAAAGTTAAAATTGAAGGGGTAAACGGTTTGTTTTCGGAAAAAACGACACTAGGGGTTTCATTTTGGGGAAAACCGCCCCTACTGTAAAAAATTTTCAAATTTTTGAAACCGGCTCCAAATTTGAAGTTTTGAGATAACAGTAGCCTGACCACGGGCCGTGTCCAGTGACCACGGGGCGTGGCAAGCAAAGATAGCTGAAAACGGTGCGTGACCAGTGACCATGGGGCCGTGTCCAGCTATCTGTTTATGGTTTTTTCTGAAAACTGAATCAAAACGCATTAATGGTTTATGTGGTTCTTCTGTGCAGAAATGGAAAACAGGTTCCTAAGTTTCAAGACGTCCGAGCTAGACTACCAGAACTGTTTTGAGATTCTACAAACAAGTCATGAAGAAGCACCGAGGCAAACGTGCTACGATACCCTTAATGCAGTAGGATAGAGGGGACGCTATGAGATGTTGGTGACAGGCCCACTACAAGCCATTCTTGACACAAAGCGCCATTCGATTCATAAATATAATATGGAGTTTTACAAAACTTTAAAGCTAAAAAACAAAGCAGAACCATTAGACCCAGAGGGGGTTGAATTTAGGTCCGGTGGGACGCGATTCTCCATTTCCATAGCCCAATTTGGCGTTAATGTGGGTTTATACACTTAAGAAGAATCTGTTGAGGAAGAATTCACAGGTGGACTACGCGAACTTCCAATCAACATGCGCCAAACTGCATGGGCCGAACTTGGAGATGGGGTGTATGACCCGAGTATAACCAAGAGCTCACAGCTACGGGACCCCCTATACCGCTACATTCACCGGGTCCTAAGCAGTTCTCTCTATCAACGTCGCGATAGCTCAGGGGTGGTGAATCTCCAGGAGCTCACTTGCCTTTATTGCATCCGGAATCACCGACCCCTCGATGTCACCTACCTGCTGCTCAAGAACATGCACCTCAACCAAATCGCCAACCCCCCCCCCCACTGATTTTCTTTGGTGTATGGATCTACCACCTTTTCAAGGACTACATCAATAGAGTTCAGCGGGCGTTCCACATGGGGGTAAGATCGGGGAAAGTGGACATCGCCTAATGCCGAAGCATGGAACTCATTCAAGATATAGATGACGGAACCATGCGCTTCCGTAATGCCCAAGGAAACACGTGGGGTCCGGAAGAAGTCCTTGCCCTACAAGATGATCTGAACCGCCCTCCTCCTCAATACTCAGGCTACCAAGCAGGACCCTCCTCTCAAGGAGGAAGTTTTCATAACTTTCCAAGCTTGCATGATCTTTTGCAGGAAAACCTACTCTGCACTCAGAATGCCTACGACGCGGAAAGCAGTGCAAACACCCGGATCAGGCGGTGGAACACAACGTCGCCACAATGCAAGATGACATCACATATATCCAGGAGCACATGCCATACAACAATGAGGAGGACGAGACATGGACTCCCCGTAGGCGATGGCGATGGTGTGGTAGGTGCCAGACCCGACTCTTAGGTTAACCCCTCTTATTTTTTGAACAATATTTAACCAACCTGCGCGCCGTGGTTGGACAACTTACTTTCTAGACAATTTTACTTTTCTGTATTTTTTTTCTTTTGTGGTGATAATGGATGCTGAACGATCGTAACCATAGGATTTGGGTATTATGTTTTGTTTTGTGTTGTGGTGTGAATGATAGTAAACAGATACAAGGGAGGCTTGAATGCACTAAGCATTAGTGCCCCCTAAGCCCGAAAACCAAAAGCAAAAACTGAAAACCTGAAACTCCACCTTTGCAGACTACCACCATGGGACCGTGGTCAATGACCACGCCCCCGTGGCCAACCCACTAATCTACCATTTTTCTGCATATCACTGACCACGGGTCGTGGTCACCAGGCACGCCCCGTGGCCAACCTTTTGTAAGTTAAGTTACTGGCAGTCTGACCACAAGGTCGTGCCTAGTAGGCACGATACCGTGGCCAGTTGCCCAATAACATGAAAACTTGTTTTTAACCCACTCGTACGCATTTTTCTCAAGCAGAAAACCTACTTTTGGACACATTGAGGAAAATGTGTAACTTAAGTGTGGGGGGATGCTAAAACCTTGAATCTTGTGAGTCCTAATAACAAGCCTTACACAAAACTCATATTGGAACCGCTAATCACCTCAAATCTTTTCAAAATTTTTCATTCTTTTTTTTTTACTTTTACTTGTCTTGGTTTAAATTAGGAATAACAAGTTCTAAAAAATATGTTTTTACAAATTTAGAACCGATAGTGTCGTGATTAAAAAGAACCAAATAAAGAAAATTATAAAAAGGGCATGACAAATTCTTTTAAAATTTGATTATATATGCATGTTCATACTATAAACTCATTCCCACAATAAGTGAGTCTCTACTGAGTATACATATATACATCTTTGACTAAATGCTCGTTTTTCGTTTCTTGTGTGAATAGCCCGCTTAGTTCTTACGACTTTAGAACTTGGCAAGATGATACATTCTCGGTCCTTACCAACTTAAACCCGAGTACGTAAATGATGGAGGCATTAGGACTAACCCATTTCTTTATTCAAAACCATTATATTTCTCTTTTTCACCCCCTCACCGAAAATTCCTCTAGTTAACCCTTTTGAGCCTAAATCTTTTCATTTCTAAACTCGTAAACGTAATCACCCATTACCCACCAAAAACCCTTTTTGGTTTAAAACCATTTGTTTTAGTAAAAAGTTCGGTTGTCTTCAAAATTTGTGACCAAAAAAAAGTAGTTCTTTGAAATAACCAAACAAGACCTTCAAAGATCTTGTTTGAAGTTATCTAGTTTAAATAATTGTCACAAAAATAAAAATTTTACGACATCCGATGCTTTTTAGCTTTTCGCCATTTTTACTAACTTCTAACCCAAAAACACCTACCCTTAGCCCAAACCTACCCTTTTTTAAAGTTCTCTTGATATTTACAAAGGTTTAAAGTTAAAAAGGAGGAAGTTTGATCTCTTGTCAAGCATATGGCAGAAGTAAGTTCCACGCCAGGATCGAGTGTTATCACGAAAATATTCAGCCGAATATTGAGTGATCTCTTGTGAGGTGTGTAAACTTGCATATAACTAAATAGAATTTTAAAAGGGAATGCAATGCCTAAATAAATAATTTTTTTCTTAAAAATGGTCTAAATAGATCATGACGAATAGGATTGTAAATAAAATAAAAAATAAATAAAATAAAGATCTTGGATTCCTGACACTCTAGACAAGCCAACCAAAACTTCTTCTCTACCAATTCCATTTGGGTGTGTAAGCCACATTTAAGAGTTTTGCTTGAGGACAAGCAAAGATTCAAGTGTGGGGGTATTTGATGTGCACAAAATGCAACATACAAATTACATCAAACGAGGTATAAAACCAACCTTTTTTCAGTACTAATATTGGAAAAACATGTTTCTTTGTTCCTTTCTAATACGGGACCAAATGAACTTAAAAGAACAAAAGAAACAAATTAGCGACCAAAACCAACACAAAATACAAGAAGAAGGAATAACGTGACCTGCCTGACCCCTCGGCAGCATCCCATCAACAAACACAAGGGAAACGGAAGACCACCACGGGGCCGTGTCCACCAGACACGGGCGTGGTTAACTCTAAGATTTGCAGAATCTTCATAGTACTGTAAAGAGTTGACCACGGGGTCGTGCCCAGAAGACACGGGGGCGTGTAGGACCCTCTGCTGACAGCTGCATTAAATGAAGGAAGAGAAGAAGGTGGGCACGGGCCGTGCCCAGCGGGCACGGGGCCGTGGCCAGGGCTCTGTTCTGACTATAAATAGGGGTGCTTAGTTCACTATCAAAGGCATCCATTGACAAACCACTTCTCTCTCACTTTGCCATCACACCATCACCACCACTACAACACCAAAACCCACCACCATCATACATCTTCATCTTTAGAGTGTATAGTAGTCTTGGGATCCAAGATTGGTTGTAAGAGTTCTTGTTAAACAAAGGCCATGCTTGGATAACCTTTTACATCACTTGGTGAAAACAAATCTTTTATGTATTACTTTTAATTTCTTAATCTTTCGGCTACCTTTTAATTGGGTATGTATTAATGACTTTAATAATTAGTTTCTTTTCCTAACCATTTCTTCATGATGTCATTGACTTGCTTATTCGTGTCTTTACGATATATATAAAGTAGGTTAACTACTTGGAAGGGGATTAGATGTCACACCCCGACCCACAGCGGAATGGTACTGGGCATGATGATTGCACATAGCTCATGACACTAGTTAAAGTTAAATATTTAAAGCACATCCAAATTAAACTTGTCACATAACATATAAAAATCATAAATTGTTCATACAAAGTTCAAAATTAAATATAACATAACTTTCCCAATTTATTTCCTAAGGCCCGTACTACGTGACCTCTTCACTAGATCATCAACCTTGGTTACCTGCATCATGTTAGGAAAATATATTTTGGGTCAACAAACATGCTGGTGAGAAATTCCTTATTTTGTAAACAATGGAAGTAAGTATTTGTTTTAAAGAAAGTTATATTTCAACATGTTCACAAGGTTAATGTAGAGATTGTCATATGTCACTAATATAACTAACAATACACATATATCAACAAAGACACATAACAAAACAATAAATCATACCAAGACCAAATTAGCACGCAACGACAATAGCGTGCATTAGGCTCAAGTCCCGGAGAGCGAGTCTAATACTATTGGCGATACTAGGCTACAACCCATTTAAATCACTTATTGGATCATAAAAAATGTCCACTTTCCAGTAATTAATCCAATTAATCGATATGTTTATCCAATTAATTATATGGATCGATCCATGATCCATCCGATCAATCCATTACTGAAATATGGGCTGATTTCTCTTTACCAGAATTAGAGAATCAGAGAATTAGAGCAGAGCAGTCGTGTCTCTCTTTACCGTTTGCTCACAGCGAAAAGCTTAAGAACACATCCGTATACCATCGCCTCTCTCTATCTATCTCTCTCTCATCAGGCTTTGTGGTTCTCTCTCTCTCATCCTCTTCGCTCTCCATCTACTCTCTCTCTTCCGTTGATCCGTCATCATCCTACTGTAAGTCTTCGATCTCTTCATCAATCGATAATCGATTCATCTTGTTTCAGGACATATAATAGACACACATATACATACTACAAGTGAATAACTGAACATATATACACGCATATATACAAAAACGATTATAGCTTATAGATTCACGAAACAATTCTGTGAATCGATTGCAGAAAACGTAGGCAGACGAAGAGTGGGATTAGAATGAGGATAAATTTACAAAAAGAGTGTAGATTTTGTAGTGATTGTATGTATAGATTTGAGAGATCTGATTGGGGGTAGAATTAGGGTTTGATGAGGAGAGAACCAGAATCTTAAACAAATGATAGGAATTATTAAGATAACCCAGTGGCGTATTTCATCGAACACCTTATGGGCATGAGGAAAGATAGCAAGAAAGTTGAATACAGAAAAAAATCATAGATATTTTGTTTGAGTTTTGTATGAGTTTGATCGGTGAAAAGTTAGTTGTTGATTTGTATTTGTTTAGAGGATTTGATGTGATTTGATTTAGGTTTTGGTAGATGTTAGTTTACTGATTTTATTTGTTAATTGAATAAGTTTGATAAAATTAGTTGTGGATTTATGATAACTAGAAATTTTCCCCGCGCACGATGCAGCGCGTAAAAACAAACCGTTACAAGAAATTTGTACACAAATCACATCCAGAATAGGCACAAACTTGTATTCGCTTGAAGCCCTGAACGGGTCAGTTTGGGTAACAGGTCAAAATAGGTTGCTTAAAACCAAGTTCAATATGGTTTGGGTGAAAACAGGTTCTGATCAAAACATGCTCAGTTTTAAAAGACTGTTTTCAAAAAACTAAATTATTTAATGTCTTCAAAACATATACCGTGAAACATAAGACCAAATGACATCATATCTTTAACAACATTGAAAGAAGTGAGCTACGTGTAGCTGGTTCGGTTTGAAGCTAGAATAGACTGGTTCGAGCCGAGAAGGTCCGTTTAGTTTCCTCGCTGGTTTGGTTTTCAGCTGGTATATATTTTGTAGAGGAACATCTAGCATAAAATAGAATTTGGCTTTTGAATGGCTTTAGCTTATGGACCTATTTCGTGAGCCTTATTAACCTAGTTTATGTGTGTATCACACACACACATACTCCATAATGGATTTAGCCATTGCCATCTGAGCAGATATTACAAATAACTTTATTATGTTCTTCATGACACACACACACATACTCCATAATGGATTTAGCCATTGCCATCTCAGCAGATATTACAAATAACTTTATTATGTTCTTCATGACCATAAACTGAAGCTCAAAGTTCCAAAATTCTTCACTTCTAAATTATAATACATAATACCATATGTAACAATGCGTGAGCATGTGATGAATCAGCAAGTAAGTAGGTAACTGGGAAAAAGTTTATGTAGATGTATCATTATATATTTAATAATAATGTCGATCATATATAGATTTTTTTACAAGAGATCAAGGAGATGGTTTGATTCTATGATGTTTCTTCTTGAATTTTTAAAATTTTTGAGTTTTTAGATTTTTTTTTTAGTTTTTCGGATTTTTTTTTGAAATTTTCTATTTTTTGATTTTTTTTAGATTTTTGTGATTTTGTTTTTATTTTTTAGAGTTTTTTTATTATATTTTTTTAATATGGATCGATCCTGATAGTGATCCATCCATTTAAAATTATCTGGATATGGATCGGATCACGATCCATTTTGTTGGATCATGGATCGGATCATGATCCATTTAAGTTGGATCATTAATGGATCAGATCATGATCCAATCCATATCCATCCATTGACAAGCCTACATGTGAGGATTGTGAGCCAGCCCCATGCTCATCTTCGTGGTTTTAGAAATCACTCTCACAAACAAAGATGGATTTTGACTTAATGGTTTACCAAAAGTCTTTGATGTTCACACTAAATAACATCCATACTAGACTCAAGACTCTTTTACCAATAGAGGTCCATAATCGCCGCAAATCAAAACGGAACAGTCTGAGAATAATTATTTTTAAAACTGAAGATGGATCGGTTCGCCAACCTGAATCAGAAGTCAAATGATAGTGACAGGGAGCTACTGTTGTGACTAATCTGGACGAGTCAGGCAACAGAGGAACAACAAACTAGTTTGTGTCGACGTAGTGATCGTTTTCATGTTAGCGCCGGCGAGTAGAGGTGTAACTGTTATAGCGGTTTCGGCAGCGTTCAAAAGGTTTCAGGGTGGTGGCAGGAAGTTGTTTGGCGATGGTGTCGAATGGTGCTTCTTAGATGTTGTGGTTACCAATAGTCTTCAAGCAATAAACACGCTTCAAACTTTTTTTTAAAAGAGATAAATGACAAATTGTGATAGGAAATCGTGAGCCATCTTCCTATACGTTTGTGGCCATTAAAGTTCGAGTTATCAACAGTGGGTTTCATAACCTATGAGAATTAATTGGCCAATGAAGAGGAAAAAGGGCTGATGATTGCCTTCAAATAAATTTACTATATTTAGTTGTTTCATTTCACTTTCTTTTGTTTTAAAAAGAAACCATCATATACTAGTTAATATCAACTAGTTGTTAGACCCCGCGCGTTGCTGCAGGTTATGCATGTTTTAAAACCAGAAGATATTTGACTTCATACAGTGAAAAGAGAGTACCATTTCTAAGGTCTCGTTAGAGGATTACATAAAAAAAGCATAACTTGTTCTTGATGTTCTATTACAAAAGACTCTGGTTTCAGCTTGTTAGATATAATAAAATGGCTTTATTTTAGCACTGCATCAGTTGTGGTTATGCTTGCTCTGCAGCATCATTTTGGTGAACGTGGTGTGCTAGATTCGTACTTGTTCTATTCATTGTTTATCTAAACTTCACCTTTGCTTTGGTTTGTTTGGTCGTTTTGCTGTTGTTAATAGTAGCCATTGTCGTTGTTGTGTTTGGTGGTAGTGCGAGTGTTTGTCGTTCAGCAACGCTGTTCATAGCGATTGTGAGATCAGGCTTGAGGGTAACCATCATGAGCTTTGGTTTGTCAGTTATGGAGTGCGTTTCAACTGGTATCGTATGTTGGGTCAGTGTGACCGTATGTTATTATTTCCTCGTACCTAATGTTGAGTAAACTGGTCATTGCTTCACCGAAGAAAACTGTGTTGGCATTTGAGGTGTTGTCGGTGATGGTTGCAATTACAAAGTACATGCATAATGAAATGACAACCAGCGTTGTAGGCATGGTTAATGAAAAGATAAGTTAATAACTTAAAATATTCATCACTTTGGAAATTGAGGCATTAGAAAAAATATGGCACATAAATGGTCAACTTGTTATACTTGATGTTATTAAACTCAAAGGATCTTCAATCTACATAAATATTATTTAAGCTGCCATGTTTACCTGCAATTTTCATAATACGGATAAATCTCTTTATTCCCAAGTGTTCTTATGCGATTGACTTTCAACATGATTTGCTAGAAATGGCTAAACTCATATGCGAGCAGTTCAATAGTGACCTCCTTCGGATATCATAAACAGGGCCGCAACATTTAAGGGGCCGGGCCAGGGGGGGATTGGGCGTCCGACCCTCCGAACTTTTCGCTCGGTCGTGTTATATATGTAGTTTTCGTATAGAAATTTTTGGTATATACCTTTTCGACTCCCCGATTCTATAGAAATTTTTTGGTATACACGTTTTCAACCCTCCTGTCAAAAACGTCAAGCTTCGCCACTGATCATAAATGGCTTCGTCACAATCGCAGTCAAGAAAAGAACATTAGTGTGATCCCGACCAACTAATTTTGGTCACGCCACTGTTTTCATTAATTTAGGTTGGAACCCCTAATACACGAAAAAAAATTGCAAGACAAAATATACCTAGACTATGTTCTTATAGACACACGCGGGCACCCACACACTTTAGCCATGTTTAGCTGCAGCTACTCTAATTTTTGGCTCTCCTTTAAAGGCTGTTGTCAAAAACTAAAATTGATATGGCATGAAACAAAGAACTCTGATATGCAATTGAACTACACAAATGTACTGGTTGTATGCTCATAATGATATCCTAAGGAGGTGTTTGACATTGCTTATGTACAACTAAAACAGAATACGCATACCATTAACTGAGTTTTTATTTTCTATTTAAAAGCTCATTCGTGTTCTTATATTTAATGGCAATTTAAATGTTTTACAAAAAAATTATTTTACCTTATGTGTACAGGTGACTCAACCTGTTTAGTTGCGTCTGTCAAAATTTTAGTAAAGCAAAGCTAAAAGGCACCTTAAATAGCCACATGCAGTCGCCTTAGCCGCTGTGAAACACCACCACAACCGCCATAGTGACCAGTTTCATGTACCTAACTTAAGTCACGAAAAAAACATATGATCAACCGACGAAACCCGACTCGGCCACAATTAATGCAAAACTCAATAGCTAGGGTTTGTGAAACTTAACTTATCTACACCGATCTATGACATACAGTCGAAACTGAGCCCCTGGAATCTCATCGGAACTTAACCGGAAATTCTGCTGGACTTAGTCACCGTAAAACCATCAACCAGTAGTGTCATATCGCGGCTAGCTCAAACCCACTAAAACCTAAATTAGTGTTGTTAAATCAAACCACCCCACCCACCCCCATTGTAACCAAATCAAAAGCACACTGATGATTCTCGATGAACACCCCACTTAAAGCAAACCCACTACCGTGAATCATAGTAGTTTTTTGAATCTCGAATTAAATTGACGCCAAAGATTCTATATGATATCGAAAATCAAACAAATAAATTAAAAACTCGAAATCAAATTTCACATACCTTTAATGCTAAGATTTCATGATGATGTGATTTTCGTCATCATCAGCCAAGCTAATCGGACCGCGGTCACCAGTTCCAGACGCCGGCAACATCAGAGAGGCAAAGAACCCATCAAAGGCTTCTCTACCATCCCTATCGCTACCAAAAGCATCGGGGCAGCAACTAGGGATGAAATTTTTTACCGAAATACCGGTACCGTACCGGTACCTTACCGGTTCTGGTATAAACGGTACGGGTATCGGTAATAGATTTTTCGAATTTCGGTATCGGTACCGTTATTTTTCGGTAAAAAACGGTATTAATACCGAATTTTAATAAGGAATTCTAAGGAGTATTTTGACAAATATAAATCATAATCTCCTAGTATTACTAGAAACAATTTATAAAAGCAATAAGGACGAACCATTGTATCAGTCATGAATGATGATGTTTTTTTAGAAATGTTGGAATTCGGATGTTAAAAGTCGAACCCATGTATGTTTTTCTTTTGACTTTTTAGTTTTTACTATATACATTTATTTAGTTTTCCCACTATATATTATGCCAATTCAGTTAATTACGGATGGATGGATTTATATGATTTTTTTAAGTAAACCAATGGAAAACACCAAAGCGGTACCAATGCGGTAAAATACCGAAATACCGGTACCGATACCAGTACCGTTACCGAACTGAGAAATTCGGTACGGTATTCGGTATCCACTTTTCCTCAATTTCGGTAACGGTATTTGAGGTATCGATACCGGTAAGGTACCGGTATGATACCGATCTCATCCCTAGCGGCAACGGCTTCAGTAACAAACCATCTGTGCCGTCAAACTAACAGAGGAAATCCACAGAGAAGAAAGAGTCGGCAATAGAGCAGTGTTTTACCGATTAAGGAGAGTGCACCGGAGATTCTCCGTTTGCCGATTGGCGGTGGCTAGACACAGCCATCGTTCTCACTATTATTTGTGTACTGGATCTTTATTATCAATGTTGAGCTGTAAAACTGGGTTGAGCTGTAAAACTGAAAGATACGTGTCACAATTTGAAAGCAAGTAAAATAGCTACAATATTTGGTGAGGAAGCAACCAAGTTATAATTTAAATAAATTAATAATAATAATTAATAATATAATATACTTAAATATTAATATCATATGCTAGTTGAACATATTATCTTTTTTTTTTATCCGTAAATACAATTGCTATTATAATTTAATAATAACATAGGTAACTTTCTAACTTTTAAACGGTGATTTATACAACGTAAGGTTAAATTAAGGAAAATTCAAATACATAATATATACGGTCACAAGTCAAAAGCATTGATCATATTTCTTTTATTTATTTATCTTTGTTTTGAATTTCTGCCATAACAAGATTGTGTACTTGCTGAATTAAGTGCCATTTAATTACAAATGGACTAAACGTCTCTCTTTTTTTAATACGTTTACATAAAAAAAAATTATACTAATGCCTCATAATTGACAAAATAAATTCTATAACCATTGAATCAGAATAGTTTTAAGATAACATTTTATAAAAATACGAATACTCTTTTTTTATTATGAATAGCTTTTATAAATAAAAAGAAATAGAACATTAATAATATCAATTGGGAAAAAACAAAAATCGGATATGAAAATAGGTCGGGTTACAAGTATGGATAGTTGACGGATGTCATAGTCTCCCCTACTTTAAAAAATCACCCCTACTTTAAAAAAATTTCGTCCCCAAATTAGGAGAAAACCACTTGTGTTGGATGGTGTGTATGGTCTTTAATAAGCGTAAGTGATAACGATTAGATTGGGTAGTAGCACTAGAGACTCAAATCTTGAAATCATATTGTTCCTTAGATATGTTAGGTAACGAGTGTTAAACATGAGTCATAACATTTCTGAGAATACTCTAGAACTATGATGTATCAAAGGAGGCGGACTTTTTAAGGAGGTAACGTTCCTGATAAGGGTTGCATACGCAATTAAAGGAATCACTTTTAAATGCCAAGTATGAAGAAATGAAGATTGTAAATGACTATGATCAAGATAGCTGGTCTTAGGCTCTATGACCATTACTATCATGAAGCCCAAGATAGGCGTATCGAGGATTGATTGCAGCTTAAAAGAAAATCATGTCCCAAAGATGACTTGTAACACGAGAGAGTTTGCAACTGAGTCGTGAGGTATACTCGTGACGCCTAAACTACAATTCATGTCACGACTTGGGATCCTGAAAAAAAATTCCCATAAAAATGCCACAACTTGAGTTGAATGAGCGAAATCATAGAATTTGAATCTCCATACACATAACCAAAACAACTAACTAAAACTCTCATGATTAGTCTAACGTTGCTTGTGAGAATTTGACAGAGACACTTATATATAGGAAGTACCAGCGACGTATCCACCATGTCTCTACCAAACTTTCATCCACATCGTTATTCGAATCATGATGGACAACACACAACTTCCCGTGACCAGTCTAACGAGGCTTTTGATACTTCGATAAGAACACTTATATATAGGAAGTATCAGCGGCGTATCCACCATGTTCTTATCGAAATTCATCAGCGTCGTTATTCAGATCATGATTGACGACACAACGCAACTTACATAGAACTTCTCTTGACTAGTCTAATGAGGCTTTTGATAGTTTGATAAGAACACTTATATATAGGAAGTACGAGCGGCGTATCCACCATGTCCTTATCAAATTTCATTAGCTTCATTAGCGGTTTTGATAGGTTCTATGCGACGATTCAAACTTACTAATAAAAAAACATAACCAAACCACAACCAACTAATGCATGAGTCTCAAACCCAAAAAGGGCGCGACTATATGGTGGTAGTACCTACATCCATAGTTATGAGCGAAGGGTCGGCATATGGAAAAGGGAGACGATACCCACATCACATAAACTATGGGGAAAGGTAAGCCGTGATGAGTGATGATGTGAACTCGCAACAACATGAACTAGCAATAAAACATAACATAAATGCATGACATGACGATAACATAAAACGTCAAAGTAATAGATGAAAACAACAATACATAGTAACGTTGAAAGCGTGGCATTGACACAAGCCATCAAAGGTACTGATTAAAAGTTAATAATTGGATTGATTGACGTTAGCGCGGACGTCAAGGATACGAAGTGAGAGTAGCAAGAATAGTAGATAATGAGGAAAAAACCAACGTGAAGTTGAGTGACGATAGCAAAGAAGTAGCAGTAGTGACCGTAACTTCTAACAGTCTAGCGATGATTACGGTCCAGACAAATGTAGAGGGTCATAAGATGCATCATAGGAGTAACTCGTATGCTCCTGGTTCGGCCACCTGGAGACGTGTCTCGAGTGATGGAGGAGTAGCAGGAGAAATTTCCTAGGTTCTACCAATAAATTTTAATTGTCAATCGGTCTTATATTAACCATACTTTGTTAATTAGAACATGTTTATTTCGTTTTATTAACTATATTTACACTTTACCAAGTGTAAAACATTAGTATATTGAACTTTTAATGTACAAAAGCAATTCAGTTTCTTTCTTTTCTCTTTTTTTTTCAAATAATAATAATAATAATTTTAGTTAAGTTTCAGGAAAATGAACATATTTTTTATCTATTGTAGAAATTTTTACTAAAAAATATATACTATATATTTTGTTATTATTATTGATATAAAATCAAATTTTGAGGTACGAAAATTTTCAGCGTCACTATGTGCTCTAGACTTGAAGTTCTCGAACTATGGACACATGTTATGAAAGTGATTAGGGTTGTGACTTTCAAGTCATCATAGACGACTCATTAAAACTTTAAACATATTACCAAAAATCACATCATTACACTTGTGTTCAAAAATTCTAAACATTCTTTGTTTGATTAGATTAGTTCAAAGAAAAACTCAAAACATTTTATTCAAGGTAGACTCATCACATAAAAACGGTGTCGTGTTGCTGACCGTATCCTGGTTGTCTTGGAAACTGGATGAGTGCTCGTTCGCGTGCCTTCTTGTTATCGTGGTTCTCTAGACTGGCTTGAATGGCTCGATCGTAAGGAACGAGTTGATGTTATATGGTATGGTCGATTGATCCATCGATGGAGTGTCTGGATGGACATACGGTTTGATAATAAGATGGGAGTTTGGTTTCTCAAATGGGGGATCACGGATTTGTGAAATCATGGGACTTAGGGAAAATCCGATAATTCAAAAATACATATCACATGAAAATATTATGGAATATCAAAAAGGTAGCAGAAGTTGAACCCTTCGACAAGGTTCAAAAGATAGGGTGATTTGTTTTAATATTATTAGAATCTCGTGGAATATTTAAGAATTCATTCTGGTGGTTTATATACGAAACGATATAATAACCACATGGAATAAGATTAAATAATAAAACTTATGATAAAATAATATTTCATCATAAAATATTGAGAATCATAGGTTTGGCACATCATAGGGTTTAGTATGACTTCCATGCGTCACTTTCGTAATTACGTGTGCACCCGCAATTACCGAGCTTTTGCATGGTCCTCATACGTTTACCCACTGACATACAACTTAACCCGAAGAAAATCATGAAATCATAAATGACTCGACTTTTGGGGTGTTGTAAAACGATGCTTGGGGATCGTATCCATGAACTAAGATGGACACATTTGACGTATCAAAATGTTGTTAGTTTCAGTAACGTTAGGTGTGACATGCTTTGGCCTAATAGGTATCGGTACTCTCATCGATAGTCCCCGGGTAGGCAAACTGATCCATTAATTGGATTTATACGAATGCCAGCCTAGACAGGATGTCTCGACTACCGATACGTAACCCTTCCTGTTACTACATGTCTGTCATAAGAACTCACTTTTACGAGAGTGAAATCTCAATTGAAATTTGAAACTCAAAAACGAAATGACATCAAACTCAAAAATACAATCAAACCCATGAATAATTGAAATGCACAAAGAGAAATAAATAGATTCAAGACTTTAGATATAGAAGAATAGGAATTAGAATATTGAATATTCGTATATAGTATAAAGTGTGTGTACATATGTTACATAGAAGAAGAGATAATAGACTATGACTAAAAAATAAGCACATATTGTCACGTAATGTATTTAACATTTAGCTTATGATAATTAAATGTGTTCACATGCATTTGTGTGTGACATTAATATTCATAAGCTAGGACAATTTAAACATTTAAGCACATAAGGTACCAAAGGTACCTAATCAACTATAGACTAAGTTAAGGGTCTAATAACCTATCATAGTTTCCTATAGTAATTGGCTTTGATACCAATCTGTCACATCCCGACCCACAGCGGAATGGTACGGGGCATGATGATTGCCCATAGCTCATGACACTAGTTAAAGTTAAATATTTAAAGCACATCCAAATTAAACTTGTCACATAACATATAAAAATCATAAATTGTTCATACAATGTTCAAAACTAAACATAACTTTCCAAATTTATTTCCTAAGGCCCATACTACGTGACCTCTTCACTAGATCAATAACCTAGATTACCTGCATCATGTTAGGAAAATATATTTTGGTCAACATACATGCTGGTGAGAAATTCCTTATTTTGTAGAAAATGGTTTAACATTTGTTTTAAAGAAAGTAATATTTCAACATGCTCACAAGGTTAATATAGAGATTGCCATATGACACTAATATAACTAACAATACACATAGATCAACAAAAACACATAACAAAACAATAAATGACCAAGACCAAAATAGGACACAACGACAATAGCGTGCATTAGGCTCAAGCCCCGGAGAGCGAGTCTAATACTGTTGGCGATACTAGGCTACAACCCATGGCCGTGGGGAATCTAGTCAACCGTGGATCCACTAGACACAATAGCATGCAATGCAATAGACTGACATAACATATAAGTTAAAAAGATAAGACACATGAACATCTAGATATCAACGCTATGATTTTAGCATGTTAAAAATAGAATAAATCATAGATTTAAATAACATGAAGCACCCCAAAATTTGAAAAATTAAAAAGGGGAATTTGAGAGAAATTACTTACCGGTTGCGGAGAGTTAATCCATGAGAATTACCGCACGAGTACACGAGGTGAGACAAAAATGACTAATCACCCTAAAATAAATATAACCGAAATTTTAAATAAGCGGAACAACAACAATGGGTCTCGTGATTGTTGTCTTGTTGATTTGTTTGGCGACAAAGACCTTTACAAGTCTTGACTAATTATGTTAATAAGTTAAACAAGTTTATATTATGCATTCATCCTAAAATAGGTACGCGAATACCGGTTCAATTAACATGACGACAATCAAATATTATTAAACTAACATAAACAATGTTTAGATTTTTCATTTCTAACATGTTTGAAAATAAAACGTATTACATATTACATAATTATAATTATTTATACACGCTTCAAAACTTAGCTTATATAAAACTTGGGATTTACATGATCCATCATCAATTAAATGGTATCTTAACAAGTCCCAAAACCAAAATTAAATTATAGTACAGCTGGACATAAAATATATAGAGAAAAAAAATACTAAGATAAAGTCATGTTAGCCAGCCCCATGCTAATCTTCGTCGTTTTAAAATCACACTCACTAACAAAGATGGATTTTGACTTAATGGTTTACCAAAAGTCTTTGATGTTCACACTAAATATCAACCATACTAGACTCAAGACTCTTTTACCGATAGAGGTCCGTAATCGCCGCAAATCAAAACAAAACAATCTTTGAATAATTATTTTTAAAACTGAAGATGGATCGGTTCGCTAACCTGAATCAGAAGTCAAATGACAGTGACAGGGATCTACTGTTGTGACTAATCTGGACGAGTCAGGCAATAGCGGAACAACAAACTAGTTCGTGTCGACAGATGGTGACGTCGTAGTGATCGTTTTCATGTTAGCGCGGCGAGCAGAGGTGTAACCGTTATCGCGGTTGCGGCAACGTTCAAAAGGTTTCAGGGTGGTGGCAGGAAGTTGTTTATGGTGTCGAATGGTGCTTCTTAGATGTTGTGGTTATCAATAGTCTTCAAGCAATGAACACGCTTCAAACTTTTTTAAAAGAGATAAATGAGAAATTGGGATAGGAAATCGTGAGCCATCTTCCTATACATTTGTAAAGGGATAGATTGGAAATCTTGGTGTAATTTGTATATGATGTAAGTTGGATTGCGGCCCCTCCTTTCCGTCTTGGAAAGTGGGTGGTTTTCGCGGTTTTGTTGAATGAAGTTCGCTTTAAAAAAAAAAAATCTTCCTATACGTTTGTGTTCATTAAAGTTCTAGTTATCAACAGTGGGTTTCATAACCTATGAGAATTAATTGGCCAATGAAGAGGAAAAAGGGCTGATGATTGCCTTCAAATAAATTTACTATATTTAGTTGTTTCATTTCACTTTCTTTTGTTTTAAAAGAAACCATCATATGCTAGTTGATATCAATATATTTAAATATTAATATCATATGCTAGTTGAACATATTATCTTTTTTTATCCGTAAAATACAATTGCTATTATAATTTAATAATAACATAGGTAATTTTTTAACTCTTAAAAACGGTGATTTATACAACGTAAGGTTAAATCAAGGAAAATTCAAATACATAATATATACGGTCACAAGTCAAAAGCATTGATCATATTCTTTTATTTATTTATCTTTGTTTTGAATTTCTATCATCACAAGATTGTGTACTTGCTGAATTAAGTGCCATTTAATTACAAATGGACTAAACGTCTCTCTTTTTTCAATACGTTTACATTAAAAAGAAATTATACTAATGCCTCATACTTGACAAAATAAATTCTATAACCATTGAATCAGAATAGTTTTAAGATAACATTTTATAAAAATACGAATACTCCTTTTTTATTATGAATATCTTTTATAAGTAAAAAGAAATAGAACATTAATAATATCAATTGGGAATAAACAAAAAGCGGATATGAAAATAGGTCGGGTTACAAGTATGGATAGTTGACGGATGTCACATTAAAAGGGTGGTTTGGTAAAGTTCTTATCTCGTTCAGTGTATAAATCATGCGAGGACTTGGTTCAAGCTTACTAGGATCTCCTTCAATGCCCTACAGTATTGGATGGTGGGGATGTGAATAGCTTGAACCCTCATATGTAAACTACTATTAATATATAAAACCGGTCTCTTGGGATTGTATCCCTGCTGACTCAAACGACTTGGTCGAGGGTAACGTCACCTTCAAAAGAGGGGCCTACCACTTTTCACATTAATAACTTACTTAATTGTCTTTCAATATTCCGGCCTCTTGGGTTGTATCCCTGCTGACTCAAACCACTTCGCGAGGGTAACGTCACCTTCAAAAGAGGGGCCTACTACTATAACTAAGATAATCCCTTAAAAAGTCCGAAAGTACGAAAATTATCAAAGGAGATATAAAAGATGAGTTGGAACCAAGTGATTCTATCTTGTCTATTTGTATTTCTTTTTATTTATCTTTTTATGTTTATTTTTTATCTTTCAAAACTTTTATCAAAAAATTTGTATCGATTAGACGTTGACGCTAAACCGTTATTAAAAGCTCTTGTGTCCTTGGACAACTTCGGTATCTTACCAACACTATACTCGCTCACGATGGGTGCACTTGCCCTAGTGTGTGTTTAGTGTTAGTATCATATCGTGTTTTATAAATTTAAAACTTGACTAATGCGTAAAAAGGAGTTAGAATATTAATAAAATCATAACACGCTCGACACGCACCAATACGCCACTGGTACTTCCTATATATAAGTGCTTTTATTGTATTACATATCGTAGCGTTATCCAAATCACTTCAAACAAGGATGAAAACAAGACATTTTATTTATTTATTTCAAAGACATATTTGGTTACTAAGTTAACCATTGCATTACTTCTTTTAAATCAAATGATTTTTATAAAGAAATACTTTTGTTAAAGGATCATGGCTACATTTGAAATAGTTTAAACATTTTCTTTTAACACTCAAAGCCATGAGTCTCAATCACAAAGCTTATGTTACTCACAGGCATTTTTATGCTGACGTTTATTTTCACATATATTTCAGGCGCTAATGTGTGATGATTGCTAAAGTATGCTAAACGTGGGATGGACTCGGGCCTTAGTTTACATTAACACTTAAAGATAATTGTTTGTATTTTGTTTGTGTTATCCTAAGACAATGTAAATTATTAATTAAATAAAACAAAACCTTGTACACCATGTGTTTGAGATAATTCATGTTACGTGACTCCCTGACGTTTCCACTGCGGTTTGTTGTTTACGCTGTCGGGGTGTTACAAACAGGGGCATGAGGTTAAGTTCAGGCAAGGGCAGTGGGAGGTTATCAAAGGGAATTTTGTCGGGGCTCGAGGAAAGAAACGGAGCTCGTTGTATATAGTCGGTTTTTTTTTCTGAAGGAGTGACCGCCCTAGATTAGAAGGAAAACAAAATCAGGTTCACAGAGTCTCATGGGTAGTAGAACGTTTGTTTCGCAAATTATAAACCATACCTTTAATATCTATTTAAGTGATCTTTGTACTTGTAATTCCTCATCATAAGTGGTGAGAGGCACAAAGCAATTAGAATCCAGGTTGCAGCCCGTGGGCGTAGGTTAGTTTAGACCGAACAACGTAAAACCACGTGTTAGTTTATTTTTAGCAAGTTATCATTTTGTGTGTGTGTGGTTGCTTCCGCATGCATGTACCCTAACAAACCAATAGCAAAACAAGTGATCACAATCTTTACAACCACAACAAGGTTGTTAAAACCGGATGCAAAACAGACTTACCATAGGAGGTATTTGCTATCGTAATTTCAATCGTGAGTTGTCACACCCCGACTCACAGTGAAAGACAATTGCGAGGTGCGGCAGACACATGGTATTTCCTCATAATTTAAAAAACGTGATATCATATAAAGAGGGAACATCGGTTACAACACACATAAACTATCATATTACAACCCATTAGTTCAAGTGCGGTACTACAAGCCACTACAGCCTTTATTTTGCTAATGCCCGCTTACTCAAGCCATTCCATACGAACGTTCCTCATTCCTGTTTAGTTTTACCTGAAATGCACGTTAATTTAAAAAAAAGGTTAGCTAACCGAGCCGGTGAGTTCCACTGGTTTGGTTGTTTCATAGCAAAATGTGTTAACTAGTTTAATTGCCTGTATTCCGGATCACAGATGGAATTACACGAGTTCACAAGTGAAACTTGACCGCAATAACCGTGTCGTGTCACGTTTGACACCTCAGCACACCGGGCCGTGTCACCTTCGACACCTCAGCCCACCGACTGCGTCACGTGTAATCCAACGCCCCAGGAGTAGTTATGCCTAACAACATAACATAGTTTAGGATGCATGCAGTTGCCTGGCTGCCGGCACACCGGTCCGGCGGCAACTGGGTTTGTCAGACCAGTAGTACTATCCACGGCTTACATTAATCACTTGCATTAGGGATAGTTCGTGTGTTAGGTAATTCTCATCATCACAAGTTGGTGCAATTAACACAGCTGTAACATCCAATTCACCCCAGAATACAGTAAAACAGTTTAAAAGTGGGGGAGTGAAACTCACAGTGAGGGTAGTAGCCTCAATCAAGGAGTGATTATGCAACTGGATCAGCTTTAATAGCACGCATGCAAGTAGGGACTTAAATCGGCATCTAAGTTGGTAATGGTTATAACTTAGACCTGGTTATGAGTTTTCACCCTGGATTGAACCTATAGGATACTGGTATGGTGATAGATGTCATGGTCGTATCAGTTTTTAGTTTGGCTTCTGGGCACCGGTTCGCGTGCCAGCCAAAGTCAGTTGTTTGACACGTTCGAATAATGGTATGGGAATACCAATAGTATCAACATGTTTTCATTTAAGAACGATTAGCTTTTCATTAAGGGATTTTGGGTGTTTGGGGAGTCTAGGTGCCCAAAATTGAGTTTCCGTTTTCGCCGCCGGGGATTCTCCTAAACTGGCAAGGGACACACCCCTAGTGTCCAAACGATCCCTGAATCTCCCGGAATACTCCCGGTGTTCCAACTATAGTACCGTTTCCGGCAGGTTCGTTAAACGGTAAACTACCGAAACTAATTTAAAATAAAGCGTTCTTATCTCCGTAAATTCCCCTTTAATACATAAGTTTGATAAAAATCTGAAAATTTTAATAAAATTCAGTAAAAACATATAGATTATGAGAAAAATAATTCGGGATTTTGTTTAGCCATTATAAATCCTCAAATAAATCATTTGTAAAAAAATATTTAACCGAATAATTTACATAGCTTATCATTAGATGTCTAAAAATTCTCAAAATATTCTAGAAAGTCCCTTATATGTCCGGGAACTCCCTGTAAGAATTTGGTATTTTTCCGATTTCCTTTCGTATGTTTCCGGCTACTAGAAATTCCCGAAAATGCGGATATTTAATCCGAATAAAAACCCAAACAATTGACTCCCAAACTTCCCAGAACATTCCCTATGTGTTTCATAGTGTTCATGTAAAATTTGGTGATTTATCGACTAAGTTTGGTATTTTTCCCGAATTTCTTAGTGTAAAATAATAACAAATTCGCCAAAAATCATAGAAAATTCCAAAACTTCAAAAATTTTAGGTGGACATTCCAGTCAATACCTTACATCACCACACCAATTTTCTGCTCAATCCAAGCATCACGAACCAAGTTATAGTCCAAACAACATTCTGCCTAAACTAGTCGAAGGGTTCCGGTGTTATACCTAGCGCAAGCTCCGTTCCCGTGCGTTTCTCTCGAGTCCAGAAGTGCGTAGGTGCTATATTTAGTACCTACACATCAAGCACAATCCAAACATGCTATAACCCATGTCAATCAAGCCTCGTTTCACTGTTTTTCGGTTAATAACTTTGTTAATCGCTTTTGGTCGATTAGGGGTGGATTAGGGTATCAAAAGCCGAAGTTTTGTGATCTTGGCTACCATATAACATCAGGGAATCCCTGATGTGTTCTTATTCAGCCAAGAACCATGTTTAAACCATCCATTAGCATGGATTAGAAAGGGTTTTCCTAGTCTAGTTCATGTTTATACAAGAAATCTTCATCAAAACCTTACAAAACTTGAAAAATACCTAAAATTTTGCTGAACTAAGATGATGATCAGCTTTTTTTTGATGCTTGAGAGCAGAATTTGGTTGCAAGATGAAGAAAAAATAAAAAAAATTTTATATAATAAGGGAGCGGTCGCAAGGTGGGGTGCCCCTACCCCACCCCCTACTTAGTCGTGCTTGGTTTTTCACGTTAAAAAGATGACGTTTATCTTTGTTTTTGCGTTTAGTTTGTTTTCAGGTCCCAGACGCGTCCCCGATTTGCCAAACGGCTCTTTTTTTCGTGTTTTTAGTGTTAAAGACTCGGTTTTAAAAACCGTGCATAACCGTCTTGAAAACCGAACACGGTTACGTTTCATTCATAATGGCCTCGTATTATGGTAGTTTAATGTTTTTAGGCTTGATTGGCCGTTCCTTGCATGTTTGGTTGTCTTTTGTTTCTCTCAAAACGAAGGCGTTTCCCTAACCAGGAAACTGCCTCATTTTGCGTGCCCGAGCTCCGGTTTGCTTCAAATCTTATGTCTTGGTCTATGGCACGTAACTAAGATGTTTTGCGAACTCCGAATCTTAAATGCTCCCACCGTTGGCCTAATAATCATAGTCAAACGTTTAATGCGCTGTTAAACGGAAAGCTCTCGTTTAACACGTTTTTAAAGGCTAAGGACACCAACCTCGCACCGTTGGCCCTTATTAGTGTTATGTTAACCATGACATGCTCTCGGATTCCTCCGAGACATAACAGATATCATTTAATATAGCACACAAGTCATACATGTTTTTAGGATTTTCGCACAATTATTGTTTTAAGCATACTTAAAGTTTTGGACCGATTATGGTGTACCTGGTTTCGTCCTGGGTATCACAGTCTCCCCTGGTTAAGAATTTTCGTCCCCGAAATTTACCCCATCTAGCTAGGGAAAAGGTGAGGGTATTTTCTCCGGATTCATCCTTCCGTTCCCAGGTGTATTCAGGTCCTTGTTTAGAGTTCCACCAGACTTTAACCAGTGAAATTTTGTTGTGCCTTAATTGTTTAACCCTGCCATCAACTACTTCTACCGGTTCCTCCACAAAGTGGAGTCTATCATCAACGTGTATGTCTTCCAAAGGTATCTAGGTGGCTTCGCCTGATAGGCACTTCTTTAGGTTTGAAATGTGGAAGAGATTATGAATCGCACTAAGCTCGGTTGGTAGCTTCCACCGATATGCTAAGGGACCTACCTTGGCTAGAATCTTGTACGGTCCGATGTATCGTGGTGCTAACTTTCCGATCTTTCCAAATCTGATAACCTCTTTCCACGGCGATACCTTTAACAATACACGTTCACCCACCTCGAACGATAACGGTTTTCTACGTACATCAGCCTAGCTATTTTGCCGATCCTGAGCGGCTCTCAATCTATTCTGAATCTGGTGGATCTTATCAGTCGTTTCCTTTACTAGCTTGGATCCCGTCAGTTGAGTGTCACCCACTTCGGCCCAACAAAGTGGTGATCGGCACTTTCGACCATAAAGCGCCTCGTACGGGCTACCTGGTAACTATTGTTATAGGAAAATTCTATTAGTGGAAGATGTTTGTCCCAACTCCCTCCAAAGTCTAGGACACAGGCGCGAAGCAAGTCCTCTAGCGTCTAAATCGTGCGTTCCGATTGGCCATCGGTTTGGGGATGGTAAGCAGTACTCAGATCGATCCGCGTCCATAAAGCTTCTTGTAACTTCTACCAATATCGCGAGGTGAAATAGCTGTCTCGGTCTGAAATAATAGCAACCGGGACACCGTATCTGGCTACTAGCTCGTTAGTGTAGATCTCGGCCAACTTGTCGGTTTAATGGTATGGATCGGAATAAAATGTGCGGATTTGGTCAATCGATCGACGATTACCCAAATCGCGTCATGACCATGAGGCGTTCTTGGGAGATGGGACACGAAATCCATCATGATTTGTTCCCATTTCCACTGAGGTATCTCGTGTTGTTGTAACATTCCAGAGGGTTTCTGATACTCTGTCTTGACCCGAGCACAAGTCAAGCATTGGCTTACATATTCTGCCATGTCCTTTTTCATCCCCGGCCACCAATAAAACTCTTTAAGGTCGTGGTACATCTTGTCTGTACCAGGGTGAATCGAATATTTCAATTTATGGGCCTCGTCCATGATCAACTATCTTAGCTCCGAACTTGCAGGAATCCACACTCGATCATTAAAATACAACACCTCATCCGTTTTCTTCACAAAGCTTTTCTCATTTCCATGCAACCCTTCGCTGGGTTACTGGCTTTCTTCCAAGGCTTGCATTTGTGCGTTCCAGATTCGCTCTATAAGGCTCGTCTGCACAATCATTCCCAGTGCTCGCACTCGGAGTGGTTTAATTCGATCCTTCCTACTTAGTGCATCCGCTACCACGTTAGCTTTCCCCGGGTGGTACTTTATTTCACAGTCGTAATCATTTAATAATTCCACCCATCTGCGCTGCCTCATGTTCAACTCTTTTTGTTCGAAGATATGTTGGAGGCTTTTGTGGTCCGTATATATAGTACATTTTGTACCATATAAATAACGTCTCCATATCTTTAGCACGAATATGACCGCGCCCAGTTCCATTAGTTTTCTGGAAGCGCATGCAATGACTTTGTTTCTTTGCATTAGGACACATCTGAGCCCTCGCCGAGATGCGTCACAATATACGACAAAGTCATCGTTGCCTTCGGGTAACGTCAGAATTGGAGCCTCGCATAGCTTTTGTTTTAACAGCTGGAACGCTGTTTCCTGGTCTTCACCCCATTCATACTTCCTATCCTTCTGCGTCAAGGCTGTTAGCGATTGGGTAATACTAGAGAAATTTTCGATCAACCGATGGTAATATCCCGCCAGTCCCAAGAATTGGCGTATCTCTTTCGGAGATTTAGTCACATGCCAATTCTTGATTGCTTCTATCTTACTTGGATCCATATGAATTCCCTACTGATCCACCACATGTCCCAAAAATTATACTGCTTGCAACCAGAAGTCGCACTTAGACAATTTAGCGTACAGTTGCATTTTCCATAGTATCTCCAATATAGCACGTAAATGATACTCGTGCTCGTCCTTGCTCTTTGAGTAGATCAGAATATCGTCGATGAAGACAATGACGAACTTTATCGAGGTATGGTTTACACACCCGGTTCATGAGGTCCATGAACACAGCAGGTGTGTTGGTTAGCCCGAAAGGCATAACCAGGAACTCGTAATGGCCATACCGAGTTCAAAAAGCCGTCTTGGGGATATCGTCCTCTTAGACCTTCACTTGATGGTAACCGACCGAAGATCTATCTTAGAAAAATATCGGGCCCCTTGTAGCTGGTCAAAAAGATCATCGATCCGCGAAAGTGGGTATCGGTTCTTGATAGTGACCTTGTTTAATTCTCTATAGTTGATGCATATTTGGAACCTACCGTCCTTTTTCTTTAGAAATAACATTGGGGCTCCCCAGGAAGAATAATTGGGACGGATGAAACCACGATCAAGTAACTCCTGCAGTTGTGTCGATAGTTCTTGCATCTCGGACGGTGCAAGATGGTATGGGGCTTTGGCAATGGGTGCTGTTCCCGGTATTAGGTCGATCCGAAACTCGACTTGCCGATTGGGCGGCAATCTGGGAAATTCCTCTGGGAACACGTCTGGATATTTGCGCACTATCGGATGTCTTCAATACGTTTTTCGGCTGGTTCATCTGTCGTGATGCTAGCTAAAAACACGTTACATCCCTGTCGGATACACTTCAACGCCTTGAGATGGGATATGAGGTTCAGCATGGTACCTAACTTCTCTCCCTGTACCATGATCACATCGGTCGGGGACAAAGGAATCTTTACAATCTTCTGCTCACACAACACTTCAGCGCGATGATTAGACAACCAGTCCATTCCTACGACCACGTCAAAACTGCCCAGTTCTACGGGTAAAAGGTCAATAGAAAATTTGGTAACCGTTAAGGGTTATAGGGCAGTTATAAATGAGTTGGTGACTGGTGATCGGTTTCCCGTTGGCAAGTTCGACGGAATATGGTTGTTTTAAGTCAATAGCGGCCATATTTAATAGTGGCAAAAATGCAATAGAAACATAACTCCTATCAGCGCCCGTATCAAATAACACTGAAGCAAATTTATAAAAAACGAGGAACCTATCTGTGACCATGTTTGGATCCTGGCGTGCGTCACCAGACCCAATGACAAAGGCACGACCTCGAGCTAATCCGTTGTGTTGGTTGTTGGGGTAGCTGCTGAAGAGGTTGAGGCCTTCGGGGTTCGAAGCGGGTTGGTTTAGGGTTTGGTTCCGTTGACATCTTACAGTTTCGGGCATAATGCCCACTTTTATGACACCTCGAGCATATCGCTGCTCGGCACGCACCATAGTGGTGCAAAGTGCACTTGTTGCACTTTGGGGCCTTTCCTTTGTAATTATCAGAGTTGCTAGTTGGGGTAGTCATGGCGTAACTCTGGCTAGTTGCTTTCCCCCTCTTCGCTGTTGCTGCCCCTGCTTGACTACTTTCCGGGGCTTCTCGCTTATTACTGGCCTGCTCTCTAGGCATCGTCAAAATCCTACGTCTAACCACGTAGAACGTAACAATACCTGACCTGGCTACCACTCCGTGCATAGTCAGGTGTTCCACTGAGTTGATAATGCTCCTCACTTCTGGGGCCAGTCCCCAGATTTATCTTTCAATCCGCTTATGCTCCAGTCGGACCATGTCTGGCAGTATGCGTGCCAGTTCATTGAAACGATTGGTGTAACCTGCATGGTCGGCACCTTGCATCTGTGGGTTCCAGAACTCATGTTCGAGCCTCTGAATTTCGTTGGCCGGGCAGAACTTTTCCATCATTAGTGCCTTAAGATCGTCCCATGTCATAGTATTAATTGCAGCCTGCTCGCGAGATTGAACGATGGTATTCCACCAGTTTACGATATGGTCGGTGACGGTACAAGTCGTATACCTAACCGCATAGTCACCGGGACAATTACTTATATTGATTACCGATTCCGACTTCTCGATCCATTTCACTAACCCATTCGGTCCTTCAGTTCCACCAAATTCCATTGGTCCATGAAGTGCTTATACGTGCAGACCGGTCTAACATTGTTTTGTGCGTTGTTTTGATTATTGTTTTGACCTACCGGCGCTGTTTGCGGGTTATGTTGTTGGTTAGCATTGATACCAGAGCTAACCTGCGCCACGATCGTGGGGATGACTGCCTGAAGCTGTTGCGTATCATTTGTGCAATTTCCGCCTCCGTCATTTGTGGTGCGCATTTTGGGGCCATTCTATTATAAACAATATATATATACATCAATGTCACACGTTCAATCATAACATATCACATAATTTCATCGCACACATGAGCACGCAACATCTATACCCAAAATCATCATCATATATATAATAACATCTGTCATCACACAACTGTTAAAATTTGCATATAGACTTAACCCATAAGGGCCAGTGCTTAAATGTGCTGTCAAAACTGGTCACCGAGGTGACGTACATACACCATACAAGGAAAGTACGAAACTACGAAAACACAGAAGCACTACGACTACATCACCACCTTGACATGGACATAACCCAGTGCTTGGTAGGATGTGCAAAAGATATATCATGTCTGTCTATACAAAAAGAAAACCATACTACGAACACCAAAACAACCAACATGTCAGTCCCACAAAACCTGCCACCAGGCCTACGATGGCACCGATGCATCCATACAGCATCGCCCGGAAATGGTCCTGGTGGTGATGAACGTATCCCATGCGCTGCTACAAAGTAATGATCGCCTGCTATAAGATGATCAGATAATCTCCCATCGATCTCATGTGCTGCTCATCTTCGTTGCGCGCCATCCGCAGCGATGCAATCTGCTCAAATAAGAACCGAGGAGGGAACGGTACGCCCCATGCAGGTGGGGAAGGATCTTAGACCGGGCGAGAAGGGCCACCTCGCTCATAGGAATGGAAAGGAGTAGGGTCCTCTATAGGTGGTGTGAGGAAACGGGCAGTAACCTGCTGCCGCGCTCCCATAGGTACCGGTATCGGGCGGATAGGAGAGGGTGGTGGTGTAAAAGCAGGTACGAGTGCGGGTACCCTCCGACGGGCCGTCTGCGAGAGGCTGATGGTGGGTACTTCATGAGAACTAGGTGAAGATGGTGAGTAAGTACTCTGGGTATAAGGAGTATAAGGCTCAGGAGGAGTCTCCGGTGTAGGTAAACGATGTGCTACAGGCTCCCACTCCCAATGCTCTGTAGTAGGAGTAGGGCTCCGGGGAATAGGTCCTAACTGTACAACGATGTCAGGGGTACGACTATGCTCCGAGGAGCTAGTCGGGTGGTGAGATGGAGAACAATAGGCGCTCGAGACCTCTCCCTCGCGCCTGGTACAGGGTCTAGGTGGGTAACTACCACAATAGTAACCGAACTGATCCGGCTCGTTGCTCGACGTCTGGTGGGGTATAAGCGGATCCTCCTCAGGATCTGCCTCAGTACGGGATGCAGTCTGATGACTCGTATGACGTAATATGGTACCTGTAGAGAAAGGCAACATAGAACACCGATTCTTTTGACTGAAATAACCAAAATCAACATTCCAAAGATATACACATAAGCACATATTGCACAAAATTTTGATTTTAAAATTTTAAAATTATGTATAGTTTGTTATGTTAGTATTCGCATCCCCTTCCTATCTTATCTTAATGACGTTTCAAGAAAATCCTAAGTATCAGCAAATATATTATTGTGTTCCGGACCACAATAATTTATTTGCCTAACAAGACCATCCCGGTAATAGTCATACTACTCAGTCTCTAGAGGTTCTCAGTGCGAGGAAACTAAACTTAGGATTATAGTCTAGGTTCTTTAGGGATACTTCATTCGCTATAACCGATGGCTCTGATACCATCTTCTGTCACACCTCGACTCGCAGTGGAAGATAATTGCGGGGTGCGGCAGACACATGGTATTTCCTCATAATTTAAAAACGTGATATCATATAAAGAGGGAACATCGGTGTTGATGCATATGTCTGTTGCCTACGTCATTTTATAATATCGAGTCTGTATTTAGAAGCAAAATGTCGAAGTTGATGTATGTAAAGAGTTAAGTTCACCCAAACTTGTCATAGCTAGGACAAGTTCGCCCGAACTTGTCATGGCTTGGACAAGTTCGCCCAAACTTTTCATGGCTAGGACAAGTTCGCCCGAACTTGTCATGGCTAGGACAAGTTCGCCCGAACTTGTCCATGACATAGTTCAAGCGAACTTGTCATCCTATATATAGGATGTCTTGTCATTTCATTTGTAAGATTCAGAGATTTTGTCACGACAGAGACGAAGCTCTGTCAAAGTGTTTCCAGGATATGTAACGTTTACACATTAATGAAACGGTGATTAATCAGTAAAGAACTTGTATCCAATGTCGCCTATGCAAACGGATTCCGCACGTTTACCTTAGGTTTGCCAAATTAGGGCCCGAACGATCCGTATAACGGACCTTCAATTGGTATCAGAGTAGGATTGGCCTAATTTGAAGACATTGGACATAGAACTTCACATCTTCTACTCATTTATTTCATTTTAAACTTTTCTTGGACATTACACAGACAATATGGACTGATTTTCAAGTATAATACGTAAAATCCGTAATAGTAAAACCCTTGAAAAGATCAGAGCTTAAAACAAACGAATCCATATCGAAAATTTGGAAAAAACCATGTTTGAAAACACATGTTCGCTCGAACTTGTCATCAAGTTCGCTCGATTGAGTGATTTTTCATCAAGTTCGCCCGAACTTGATTAGTTTTCAAGGATTTTTAACCAAGTCCGCTCGAACTTGTTAAGTTTTTCATCAAATCACAATCAAGTTCGCCCGAACTTGATAACATTTTGTTGAAAAATTCTTACAAGTTCGCCCGAACTTGATAACATTTTGTTGAAAAATTCTTACAAGTTCGCCCGAACTTGTTCTTTCTCTTGAAATCTTTCACAAGTTCGCTCGAACTTGTTATCAGGGTGAAATTTTAATAAAATCTCAACAAGTTCGCCCGAACTTGTTTAGTAGCAGTTTTTCACAAGCTGAGACAAGTTCGCCCGAACTTGTCTAAGGGTTTCGAAAAAAAGACATGAAAATCCCGAAAAACGTCTCGGACATTATATGTCGTTAGATTCGTATCGACGAGACGAGTTTAAAGCTCTAATATGGTAAAAACAGTTTTCCGAAAAATTTTAAACGTTTTTAGCAAACCGATACGTTAATATTGTCGTTTAAAAAGTCAAATTTACTAAAATTGTATGTTTGCTAATCATTTTTCAAGTGTTTTTGAACGACAGATTAGTTTGGAAAACGAAATGGGGTCCGTAAAGCCGCCAATGTTGATGAGTATAGATGAGTATGAAGCCTGGAAAGGAAAATTCGAGAGCTGGGTACAAATAAGTTTCTTCCACGTTTGGGTTGCCTTTAAAACTGGATTTAAATGGCCAGTTGATAAACATGGAGCTATTCTCGCAGTATCAAAGTTTACACCAGAACAGAATAATGCATATGTCATGAGAAGAAGATGATCAGTTTGTTACAGCAATCGATAAATGAAGATATCTTGGTTTTGCTACCAGAATGTGATACGGCACAAAACCTGTGGAATGCTCTGTGTGCTAAATATCTGGAGTGTGCTGAGATGATCAAGAGCAAGAAGGCTCTAATCATGAAAGAGTTTAACATCTTCACAATGATCAAAGGCGAATCAATGAAACAAATGATAAAACGCTTCTGTACATTGGCAAGTTGGCTGATGTACTTTCGGAAGGTGAATGGACAAAATACTTAATTGTACTAAAGGAAAGTCCAAGTTGGGAACATTTCATGCTTTCTACTTTCATTGACAAGTTAGAGAAATATGAAGTTGAATTGCTAAACAAATCTGAACTTGTCAGTAATCAAAGGAATGATCAGGTGAAAAGAGAAGAGAATGTAGTGGTTAAAAAATGTGAAGCTCAACTTTCAAGTACATCTACAAATGGATTTTCAAGTTCTAAACCAGTCTGTCCAGTTTATGATGTAGATATCTATCGGGCAGATAATGCCAAACTCTTGAGTGAGATTGAGAGTTTGACATTAGAAAATAAAAAAATTAAAAGAAAATGAAAAGAATTTTGAAAACAAAATAAATATTTTAGAAAATGAAAAATTACAAATGGTAGTAGATTTTCAAAATGAAATAAAAATGTTTAAAAATGAAAAAATTGTTTTTGAAAAATTAAATATAGAAAATCAAAAAGCAAAAAATTCTCTTCTTGAGAAAATAATTCAACTTGAAAATGAAGTTGAGATTGCTAAAAATAAAGCTGTTGATTTTGAAAAGAGAGGTTTTGTGACCTCGTCATTGATGTTAGATCATATTTGTCCAAAACCTATCAATAAGAATAAAAAGGAAATCCCAATAAGTGACAAAATCACAAATTATGATGATGTCATAATTGAGAATTGTGATGATGATACCGAAGATGAAAGTGCTAAAAAAGAGAAAAATAAAATATTTTTAAAACTAAAAGAAAAATTCAGGAAACTATTCTACAATCTACTGAAAAAGGTGAATGCTCAACGCAAAAACCTTCTAAGCAGAATGAAGAACAAAAATAAAAGGAAAAACAAAGTTTTAAAAATTCTAAAAACTTTCAAAAGAAAAATAAAAGCTCATCGGTACGATCATTCAATCATTATAAAAATTCACAAAAATCTGAAAATAAGTGGTGCAGGTCGGACCACAGTGCATCAACGTCAAATCAAAGGTACAGAAGAAGCAGGAAAGATGGCTACCACATGTCAAATCAGTGTTATGATTTGAGTGTATGGTTTGATAGAAAACGATATGGTAACAGGAAGTGTCATAAATGTGGAGTAGCTGGACATATTGCTAGAAAATGTTTTCAAATTAATCCTAAACCTGTTCATATTAATAAGAAAATTTTTGAAGATTTGAACGTACCAACTCAAGTTTAGAAACAATGTACAGAAACTACAAACAAGGTGAAACCAGTTATTACTAAGTTTTCAAATTTTGAAACTGGTGAATCTTCGAATAGTAATGAACAAAAAGTTTCTACATTGTATTTTAAGAAAGCTTTAACGAAAATCAATCATGGTTGGTAAAAGAAAAAGAAGTTACACAATCAGTGATAATTGAAAGTTTAGAGGACTTTCTGAAACTTGAGAAAGTCCAAAATAAACCTGATTGTGAAAAGAAAGTCAAAATTAAGGTTGAAGAAATAACACCTAAGACTGCAAAGGCTTGGGTGTCACTTTTCAACTAACTGTTTGAATTTTTGTGCAGGAACTTCTAAGAAGAAAGTAAATCACTGAGAATGGAGTTCCGGGGCAGACAATGAAAACGGGCCTGGTTATCAAGTTCTATATAAAGGCCTAATTACATTTCTATAACGTTTACTTTACAATTTTTTTTAAAATTTTTGGAGAAAATTTTTCGAAAATACATTCCAATAACGTTTACTTGAAAGTTTTACAAATTTTTGAAGAAAATTTGAAAATGGTTCACAGAACCCTCACTGTTGAACAAGACAAAAACTCATGTTTAGTAAATTGTTATAAACACAAAAGTGTCAAAGTTTTTGTCATCATGAGGGGGAGTGTGCTTAAAAGATAAATGTGAAGCAGTAATGGATGGAGAATTGAAGTGATTCTCATCAGTTGGTCAATGTTTTTCTATAAATAAAAAATTCCAAAAATATTTTTTTGAATTTTAGAGGGAGAAAATTTTTTCAGAAAATCCAAAAACATATTAAATAAGAAAAGTACAAAAACATTGAAAAAGGCAAAAAGAGTTTTGTGGATAAAAGGAAATGATAGTACATCAGTGAACTATTACAGTATGCTGAGGATTTATAAAGTTTAAAAGTTTAAACAAGTCTTACTGTGGATGTGTCGATAGGCTTTACACGTTCAGTAAATTGTTTCCGGGATATAAACTAAATTTTACAACTGCTTAAACTTGTGGATTAACATCTCTCGGATATATGGACTTAGTACTCTGAAATTTCATTTCTAAATACAGACTCGATATTATACAATGACGTAGGCAACATACATATGCATCAACAAACTCCCCTTGGATGTTGCCGTAGTCATCATTCTTCAATTAAGTTCCCGAGTCTTTAACATTTTCTTGATCTTTATTTCTTGAATAACTTTAACTTCCTTGATCTTCATAGCATCTATAGTCCTTTTCTCTTTTCTTCTCGAGCTTGTCTTGATAAAACTTTAATCACCATTCTCCCCCTTGCTTTGAGCTTTCTAGAATCTTCAATCAACGTGTTTTATCCAGCTCCCCTTAAAATCAACTTCCTGTTTCAAAGTTCCTCTAACATTCAAATAAACATTTCAGATTCAAAAACTTTGAAATTCAAACACCAACATTTCAAATTTTAATCATCGTATCAGTTTTAAACCCATCAGTTATTCATGTCCAAATTAATGACCTTGAAAATATGATTCATGTACCAAGTTCAACTTAATGATCTTGATTAAACGTTTTGACACTAAACTAACATATTTATTCAAATGCAAGTTTCAACTTAATGAACTTTTAAACTTTTCAGATCAATTTTCAAAAGTTTTTAGATTTTATTCAGCAATTCAGTGGATAGTACATTGTTTACCAAGGAAGTCGGAAACCATCTAATCATCGTACAAATCTATGTGGATGATATCATCTTTGGTTCAACGGATGATAGTATTTGCAAAGAGTTCGAAAAGATCATGAAGAAGAAATTCGAGATGTCTTCTATGGGCGAAATGAAATTCTTCCTCGGATTACCGGTCGATCAGTTACCATACGGCATATTCATTCATCAAACAAAGTATGTTCACGATATTCTCAAGAAGTTTGAAATGGATAGCTCGAAACCGCTTTCGACTCCGCTGGCACTGAATCATGGGATTTGCATTGACGAAACTTGAACCAAAGTGGATGATACGCTCTATCGGTCGATGATAGGATCTCTGATGTATCTGACGGCATCTCGCCCAAATGTCATGTATCCTACCTGCCTTTGCACGAGATATCAGTCCAGTCCTCGAGTGTCACACATGCAGATAGTCAAAAGAATATTCCGTTACGTGAAGGGATGTCCAAGCACCGGCTTGTGGTATCCAAAGAACGATAATTTTGATCTAACTAGATACGCTGACTCTGATTTCAGGGTGGACAAATTGAATTCTAAATCCACAACGGCCAGTTGCCAGTTCTTTGGAACACGCTTAGTAACGTGGCAATGCAAGAAACAAACCACGGTCTCTCTTTCAACGTGTGAGGCAGAATACATTTCTGCTTCCAGCTGTTGTTCTCAAATCCTCTAGATTCAACAACAGAAGAGGGACTATGGATTACAATTTCTTGATACGCCTTTATATGTAGATAACAAGGCATCAATCGACATCACTAAAAATCCTGTTCATCACTCTCGTACTAAACACATTGAAATTCGTTATCACTTCATTCATGACTGCTACGAAAAGAAGTTGGTGCGAGTAGAAAAAATTCACACCGATGAACAAAAAGCTGATTTTTATACCAAATAATTTCCTTTAACAAGATTTAAATATCTCATGAGGCTTAACGGTATTAAAAATTTGCTGACAGGTGCGGAAGCAGAGGTTGAATACGGATCGGACGACGAGTTCACGTGATCCACATTGGTTTGTTTATATCTTTTAGATTAGTATTTCTTAAAAACTAAAATACAAAAATATGTTTTTGATTTTAGGGGGTGAAATATTTGAGAAAATACAAAAAACATATGAAAAAATTCAAAAAGTACAAAAATATTGAAAAAGACAAAAAGAATTTGTTGTCACAAAGGAAATGATAGTACATCAGTGGACTATCACAGTATGCTAAAGAATTGTAAAGTTTAAAAGTGATAAACGAGTCTTACTGTGGATGTGTCGATAGGCTTTACACGTTCTTAAACTAAATTTTTCTGAGATATAAACTAAACTTTACACGAGTCTTACTGTAAATTGTTTCTGAGATATAAACTAAATTTTACAACTGCTTAATCTTGTGGATTAACATCTCTCGGATATATGGACTTAGTACTCCTAAATTTCGTTTGAGAGATTGCCTGATTCTGAGATATAAGGTCTTTATAGATAGTTGATATCTGGGGTATTATACAAGTTCTTCTGATTTTGCGGAAGCAATAGCCTAGAACTTCTATAATGCTTTTGCAATAAACCCCTAAACTACATGCAAAGCTTGAAAAGAATCGGAAGATCTAATCATTTGAAGTGCTTAAAAGATTGCTTAAGTGGAACACACCTATAAGTCGAGCCTTCATCTCTTTGTCTGTACGGTAGTACTAACCTGAGCTCTCAAGGTCTCGCATCAACCCAGAAAAAGATATCAATTACGCTATATTCACCTGTAAGATGAAATCTAGGGAATCTTGATACAGGAGTATATTCTGAGATGAAAACCATAGTTAAGTCAAGTTTCATAATTCGTACCTAACATATCTTGGAACAATTGAGAAACGTGTCTAAGTTTAAGTGAACAAACATATCGACAATTTAGGTAAACGAGTTTAAAACTTAAAGTCATCTAAAGGTCAACGGTACTGGTGATACGTCTCAACCAAATGATATGATCCTTAGACATGAATTCACAAAAATATGTCTGTAAATATGTTTGTACATAGATTACTTTGTTCTGTACATAGTTTATCTGCTTTATAGATTAAAACCAAAAAGATTTTCAGTGTATTTTAGCATAAAGTTACAAAATACAAAAAGATTTTTTTCTACATTGTTTTCAGCAAACCAATGTTGGAGAACGGATCTTCGAAGTCTGGTAAGGTGCTAAACTGGTGAAAATCTAATTGACAACGAGATGGGAGATAATATGTAAAATCTGATAAGCCAAAACGATTAAAAGTTCATTAAATTGAAACTTGATTTTGAGAAAAAACAACAGTTTGTTCATAACGGGTCAAAGCGAGGTCAATAACTTGGACTCGACAGACAAATCGGTTAACAAAGGTCATAAGCTTGGACTTGGTCAACTGAGTGGATTGTTAAAACTGGTAAAATCTGAAAAGTTCAGGGTCGAAATTGAAATTTTTTAAAAAAAATTAGGGTTTGAAATCAATCAAGTTCGCCCGGACTTGCAAACAAGTCCGACCGAACTTGTTCAAAGCTTTGTAGGTGATAACAGTTATCAACTTCGCCCGGACTTATTACTAGTTTTAACTAATTAGTTTCATAAGTTCGCCCGAACTTGTCATCTATAAATAGAAGACAAGTTCGCCCGAACTTCATCACTTGTTATCAGAACAATAGAGCGAACTTAATTGCGATTATAGGCGATTTTGAAATTGACATTCATACGACGAAGTGCTGCTGATTTGAAAGTGTTTAGTGGTGATTTGCACACTGCTAATCATGGCAATGGTAGGTGTTTTGATTTTGGACCATGAATTGTAGGAGTTTGAATGGTTTTAGATCTGAAATGGTCGATTGAACATGTTATAGGACTTTAAAGAACAAATTAAGGCTTAAAACATGTTAAACAAACGATCACATACTTGTCATTAATTCGATCAGAACATCATGTAATATGTTTGCAGGTTTTTGGTGAACAAGATGACAAGTTCGCCCGAACTTGTCCTTGTCCTCAGATGGTTTTGAATGTTAAACAATAAGTTCGCCCGAACTTCTTATTAAATCTGTGAAAACAATTTCCTTATAAGTTCGCCCGGACTTGTATGAATATGATTTGATAAACTTTAAACAAGTTCGCCCGAACTTGTGAAAAAATGTTTAAAATTGGTATGGCAAGTTCGCCCGGACTTGTGAGTTGTAATGTTTGTATAATATGGACAAGTCCGACTGAACTTAATGTCAAATTGACAATCAAGTTCACCCGAACTTGATAGAAAATTGTGAAAATTGAAAATTTTCGTCTAATTTTGTTTCGATTTACGTGTTTGTAGAATATTGAGCTTCATTTAATAAATTTCACAACATGTGCATCACGCTGGATAAAGCTATCTGTCCGTCTCTGGAAGCATTCGAAAGTATTCTCGAGTTTATGCATCGAATTCTGATTCACAAGGCGATTACAGAGAAAACAGTGGTGTATAGATCACATGTTAATAGATTTTGGATGTCTACAACAATGAATGAGGATGATACTACGATAAAGTCTGTGGTTCGTGATGATAATGAAGACAAAGAGATCACAGTGACAGAAGCTGATATACGCAAAGTTCTAGAATTCAATGACGCAGCTAATGATCCGATGCTGCTAGATGAACGAATGGTTAGAGGTTGCTTTTGCCGCATGGGATATAAGGGGCACGTGAATGAGTCTACACTGAAAAAAGGATCTGTCCCTAATCCGTACAAGTTGTTGATGCATGTGATCATTCATACTTTCAGTCATAGAAATTCCGGTTTGGACGACGTGCAAGATTATATGGCCTGCATGGCGACGATGTTGATTTTAAAAAAGAGATTCAATTATTCGAAGCTAGTTTTCACGCATATGGAGAACAACATGGGGTCAAAGAGACTTGTGATGTACCCGAGGTTCGTACAGATGTTGATAGACAATCAATTCAAGAAGATTGCAAAAGATCAGAATGATATTGTGTATTTGAGCCATCTAGATGATACTACGGTCAAAAAGCTTATCACTTTTCAGAAGCAATCATCTGCACCTATTGCAAAACCTCTGTTTGGTGCCATTGCGTCCTAGAATTACATTCTAGAATATAAGTGGAGGAAAGATAATAGGGGTGACGAGAATGAACAAAATGCTGAGATAGAATGGTTATCTACATTCAAAGAAAAGCGAAGTGATTGGTTCCTCAAGAAAGTTGTTGTTCAGGAGAAAAAGAAAGGCTCGTGAAAGCCGAAGAAAGTTGACACAATGTTAATTGATGAGGAAGAGCCTGAAAAAGTTCAACCTGAAGCTGGTCCTAGTACTGCAACAGCTGAGATTGAAAGTCAAGAGAAAACAATGTAGGAAGATGATGTGATCTCTGCAACATCTGAAAAAGATTAAGAGATTTTGTCACGACAGAGGCGAAGCTCTGTTAAAGTGTTTCCAGGATCTGTAACGTTTACACTTTAATGAGACGGTGATTTACCAGTAAAGAACTTGTATCCAATGTCGCCTATGCAAACGGATTCCGCTCGTTTACCTTAGGTTTGCCAAATTAGGACCCGAACGATCAGTATAATGGACCTTCAAGTACAAAAACATTGAAAAAGGCTAAAAGAGTTTTGTGGATAAAAGGAAATGATAGTACATCAGTGGACTATCACAGTATGCTAAGGATTTGTAAAGTTTAAAAGTTTATACAAGTCTTACTATGGATGTGTCGATAGGCTTTACACGTTCAGTAAATTGTTTCCGGGATATAAACTAAATTTTACAACTGCTTAAACTTGTGGATTAACATCTCTCGGATATATGGACTTAGTACTCCAAAATTTCGTTTGATAGATTGCCTGATTCTGAGATACGAGGTCTTTATAGATGATTGATATCTAGGGTATTATACAAGTTCTCCTGATTTTGCGTAAGCAATGACCTAGAACTTCTATAATGCTTTTGCAAAAACCCCCTAAAACTGCATTCAATTGAAAATATCGAAAGATACTACAATTGCAGTACAAAAAGATTCCATTTTGGAACACTACCTTATAAGTCGAGCCTTCATCTCTCTGTCGGTACGGTGGTACTAACCTGAGCTCTCAAGGTCTCGCATAACCCAGATACAGATATCAATTAAGCTATATTCACCTGTAAGATGAAATCTAGGGAATCTTGACACGAGAGTATATTCTGAGATGGGAACAATAGTTGAGTCAAGTTTCATAAATTCTAACTAAGATATCTTGGAACAATTGAGAAATGTGTCGAAGTTTAAGTGGACAAACATATCGACAATCTAGGTAAATTTGTTTAAAACTTAAGTGTTATGAAGAGGTCAATGGTACTTGTGATTTGTCTCAAAAAAATGATATGATCCTTTAACACAAACTCAACAAAATTATGTTTGTACATACTTAGTGTTTGATATTGATTGCATAAAAACAAAATTTTTATATTATTTTTTAGTTTCGACCACTGATGATAAAAAGCTGATTTTCAAAGTCTAGAGTTGCTGAACAAAATCTAAAAACTTTTGAAAATTGATCTGAAAAGTTTAAAAGTTCATTAAGTTGAAACTTACATTTGAATAAGTATGTCAGTTTAGTGTCAAAACGTTTAACCAAGATCATTAAGTTGAACTTGGTACATGAATCAGATATTCAAGGTCATTAATATGGACTTGAATAACTGATGTGTATAAAACTGATAAGATGATTAAAATTTGAAATGTTGGTGTGTTGAAATTTCAAAGTTTGAATCTGAAATATTTATTTGAATGTTAGAGGAACTTTGAAACAGGAAGTTGATTTTAAGGGGGAGCTGGATAAAACACGTTGATTGAAGATTCTAGAAAGCTCAAAGCAAGGGAGAGCATGGTGATTAAAGTTTTATCAAGACAAGCTCAAGAAGAAAAGGAAAAGGATTGTAGATGCTATGAAGATCAAGGAAGTAAAAGTTATTCAAGAAATAAAGATCAAGAAAATGTTAAAGACTCAGGAACTTAATTGAAGAATGATGACTACGGCAACATCTAAGGGGGAGTCTGTTGATGCATATGTCTGTTGCCTACGTCATTGTATACTATAGAGTCTGTATTTAGAAGCGAAATGTCAAAGTTAATGTATGTAAAGAGTCAAGTTCGCCCGAACTTGTCATAGCTAGGACAAGTTCGCCCGAACTTGTCATGGCTTGGACAAGTTCGCCCGAACTGTCATGCCTTTGACAAGTTCGCCCGAACTTGTCATGGCTAGGACAAGCTCGCCCGAACTTGTCCATGACATAGTTCAAGCGAACTTGTCATCCTATATATAGATGTCTTTTCATTTCAATTGTAAGATTCAGTGATTTTGTCACGACATAGGCGAAGCTCTGTCAAAGTGTTTCTAGGATCTGTAACGTTTACAAATTAATGAAACGGCGATTAATCAGTAAAGAACTTGTATCCAATGTCGCTTATGCAAACGGATTCCGCACGTTTACCTTAGGTTTGCAAAATAAGGACCCGAACAATCAGTATAACGGACCTACAATAGGTTAAAACACACATAAACTATCATATTACAACCCATTAGTTCAAGTGCGGTACTACAAGCCACTACAGCCTTTATTTTGCTACTGTCCGCTTACTCAAGCAATTCCATACAAACGTTCCTCATTCCTGTTTAGTTTTACCTGAAATGCATGTTAATTTAAAAAAAGGGTCAGCTAACCAAGCTGGTGAGTTCCACTGGTTTGGTTGTTTCATAGCAAAATGCGTTAACAAGTTTAATTGCCCGTATTCCAGATCACAGATGGAATTACACAAGTTTACAAGTGAAACCTTGACCGAAATAACCATGCCGTGTCACGTTTGACACCTCAGCACACCGGGCCGTGTCACGTTTGACACCTCAGCACACCGGGCCGTGTCACCTTCGACACCTCAGCCCACCGACCGCGTCACATGCAGTCCAACGCCCCAAGGGTAGTTATGCCCAACAACATAACATAGTTTAGGATGCATGCAAATGCCTAGCTGCCGGCACACCGGTCCGGCGACAACTTGGTTTGTCAGACCAATAGTACTATCCACTGTCCACGGCTTACGTTATCACTTGCATTGGGGATAGTTCGTGTGTTAGGTAATTCTCATCATCACAAGTTGGTGCAATTAACACAGTTTGTAACATGCAATTCACCCCAGAAAACAGTAAAACAGTTTAAAAGTGGGGGAGTGAAACTCACAGTGAGGGTAGTAGCCTCAATCAAGGAGTGATTATGCAACTGGATCATCTTTAATAACACGCACGCAAGTAAGGACTTAAATCAGCCTCTAAGTTGGTAATGGTTATAACTTGGACCTGGTTATGAGTTTTCACCCTGGATTGAACCTATAGGATACTGGTATGGTGATGGATGTCAGGGTAGTATCAGTTTTTAGTTTGGCTTCTGGGCACCGGTTCGCGTGCCAGCCAAAGTCAGTTGTTTGACACATTCAGATAATGGTATGGGAATACCAATAGTATCAACATGTCGTCATTTAAGAAAGATTAACTTTTCATTAAGGAAGTTTGGGTGTTTGGGGAGTCTAGGTTGCCCAAAATTGAGTTTCCGTTTTCGCCGTCGGGGATTCTCCCGAACTCGTATGGGACACACCCCTAGTGTCCTAACGACCCTGGAATCTCCCAGAATATTCCTGGTGTTCCAACTATAGTAAACGTCGGGTTCGGTCAGTTACCGGTTCCGTCAGGTTCGTACACGGTAAACTGCCGAAACTATTTTAAAATAAAGTGTTTTTAACTTCGTAAATTCCCCTTTAACATATAAGTTTGATAAAAATCTGAAAATATTTATACAATTCAGTAAAAACATATAGATTATGAGAAAAATAATTTGGGAATTTATTTAGCCATTTTAACTCCTCAAATAAATAATTTGGGAATTTATTTAACCGAATAATTTATATTGCTTATCATCTGATGTTTAAAATTCCCAAAATAATCTAGAAAGTCCCTTATATGTCTAGGAACTCCCTGTAAAAATTTGGGATTTTTCCGATTTCGTTTCCGTGTGTTTCCGGCTACCGGAAACTCCCAAAAACGCGGATGTTTAATCCGAATCAAAATCCAAACAATGGACACCCAAACTTCCCAGAATGTTCCCTATATGTTTCCTAGTGTTCATGTAAAATTTGGTGATTTATCGACTCCGTTTGGGATTTTCCCTGAATTTCTTAGGGTAAAACAGTCTAAAATTTGCCAAAAAATCATAGAAAATTCCATAACTTCTAAAATTTTAGGTTGACATTCCTGTTAATACCCTACATCACCACACCAATTTTCAGCTCAATCCAAGCATCACGGACCAAGTTATAGTCCAAACAACATTCTGCCTAAACTAGCCGAAGGGTTCGGGTGTTATACCTAGCGCAAGCTCCGTTCCCGTGCGTTTCTCTTGAGTCCAGAAGTGTGTGGGTGCTATATTTAGTAGCTACACATCAAGCACAATTTAAACATGCCATAACCCATGTCAATTAATCCTCGTTTCACTGTTTTTCGGTTAATAACTTTGTTAATCGCTTTTGGTCGATTATGGGTCAATTAGGGTATCAAAAGCCGAAGTTTTGTGATCTTGGCTACCATATAACATCACGGAATCCCCTGATGTATTCTTATTTAACCAAGAACCAGGTTTAAACCATCCATTGGCATGGATTAGAAAGGGTTTTCCTAGTCTAGTTCATGTTTATACAAGAAATCTTCATCAAAACCTTACAAAACTTGAAAAATACCTTCAATTTTGCTGAACTAAGATGATGAGCTGCTTTGTTTTTGATGCTTGAGAGCAAAATTTGGTTGCAAGATGAAGAAAAATTAACATTTTTTTATATAATAAGGGGGCGGTCGCAAGGTGGGGTGCCCCCACCCCACCCCCTGCTTTGTCGTGCTACCTTTTTTGCGTTAAAAAGATGACGTTTATCTTTGTCTTTGTGTTTAGGTTCGTTTTCGGGTCCCATACGTGTCCCCGATTTGCAAAACGGCTCCTTTTTCGCGTTTTTAGTGTTAAAAGACTCAGTTTAAAAAACCGTGCATAACCGTCTCGAAACCCGAACACGGTTACGTTTATTCATAATGGCCTCGTATTAGGGTAGTTTAAGCTTGATTGGCTGTTCCTTGCATGTTTGGTTGTCTTTTGTTGCTCTCAAAACGAAGGCGTTTCCCTAACCGGGAAACTGCCTCATTTTGCGTGCCCGAGCTACGATTTGCTTCAAATCTTATGTCATGTTTTATGGCGCATAACTAAGATGTTCCGTGAACTCCGAATCTTAAATGGTCCCACCATTGGCCTAATAATCATAGTTAAACGTTTAATGCGCTGTTAAACGGAAACTCCCGTTTAACACGTTTTTAAAGGCTAAGGACACCAACCTTGCACCGTTGGCCCTTATTAGTGTTATGTAACCATGACGTGCTCTAGGATTCCTCCTAGACATAACATATATAATTTAATATAGCACACAAGTCATACATGTTTTTAGGATTTTTGCACAATTATTGTTTTAAGCATACTTAAAGTTTTGGACCGATTATGGTGCATCTGATTTAGTCCTGGGTATCATGTGAGTGACTAGTCGTATAAGTAGTAGTAGCCACTATATTAAATAACAAAACATCCTTTACGTTCGACTCTAAACCAACATGATTTTTAATCATTAATAACAACCTACAAAAATATAATATCTATTCAAACAAAATAATATTGGTTTCTCAAAACAATCAGTTTTTTTTCAACTACCATATGATGTAGGATCGTTCTGTCCATTAGAAAAGGTCCTAATTTGAATATCTAGTCCATACGCACGAAATTCATATGTAATTGTGACAATTGACAAGATTAGTTATCAAATTTACAGATTTCATTAAGTGTTTAACAGTTACAGATCACCGTGAAATCCGACATGGTTTCGCCGTATCAGTCACAAAGCTCTACAGACTCACACCTCAACACGACTATTTATAGACTTAACTCTACCTTCGTTCGAGGGTAGCTTTTATCTTTGTACGAAGGTAACTTATCTTCGTGCGAAGGTAATCTTACCTTCGTGCAAAGTTAAATACAAAACCGAAAACTTCAAATCTAATAATTCATCCCTATTACAGACACAATCCTAAGATGTAGGCAATAGACATTATGCACCAACAGTCTCCCCCTTGGATGTTGCCGCAGTCTTGATCTTTAATCTTGATTTATCTTTCAGAATATTCAAACACGGCTCTGATATTTCAAGATCAAGATCAAGCTTCGACAATGACATCAAAGGGGGATTGTTGATGCACTTTATGGCCGTCACTGTACGAATAGGCTAGATAGAGTGTGTGTTGAATATTGTATAGATTAGATACGAGCACACGGCCCAAGTGCGAATGTGAGAGGTGATTAGATGTCACTTCGTACAAAGTGATAGCTCACTTCATACGAAGGTAATTTCCTCACTTAGCACGAGGGTAAATTGTGTGTATAAATAATGTCGTGTGTTTATTGTTTTATAAGTTTTGGATTAGTTCAATTAAATCGGTACCGTAGCTCCGATACCAATTGAGAGTCCAGGATCCGGCGGTTCTAGACGAAAGTTTGGGTATAATATCACTAATTCAGTAGAATGTTATTAAGAAGGAATAGAAACAAAGTACATGGAAGCTTCATTCATTCATATCGAAAAAGTATACATCTTATCAAGCTAGCAAAATTCTAGATAAATTCAACCAATGTTTCCCCTCTGAGAACCTCCAAAAAGTTTTTACTTCAAGACATATGCAACACACATATGCATCAACAGTCTCCCCCTTGGATGTTGCCGCAAGCTTGATCTTTTATCTTGATTTATCTTCCAGAGTCATCAAAACTTGCTGTTGAGATTTCATAGCTATGGGCATATGTATTAACAAACTCCCCTTGAACATATCTGTTGATGCGTAATGTCTATTGTCTAGGTCTTGGATCGAGTCTGTGTAATTAGGGCTTGAAAATGTTAGATTTGTGATATTTATGTTTGTAATAGCACAAGTTCGGCCGACTTGTGTGAAGGCAGAACAAGTTCGCCCGAACTTGTTCTAGCCAAGTCACAGTTCGAGCAAACTTGGTGCTCTATATATATTTGTCTTTGGGTCTTTCATTGTAAGAACTTTGCGTTGACGATGATGAAGCTCTGTCTGTTTGGATTCTTGATGTAATATGTTTGGACATTAATAAATAAACAATTTAAACAGTAAATCTTGTGTATTCGATTAACAAGTCACGTAATTTTTGCTTACGATGGACTTTGGATACAAATTAGGTTCCTAAGCAGTGGAGGAGCGATCCTAACAAGTGGTATCAGAGCCATGAATATCTAATTTGCTGAGATCTACACAAGACACTCTCTATTTCTACCCATTTCTATCATTTTCTACACTTTTTCACAAAATTGATGAATTTACGGTTAAAAATGGCTAAAAATTGAATATGTCATACATAATCACCTAATAACAAACCCTTGAAAGTTTCAGAATCAAATTCAATCGATTTTATGTCAAAAATGTGAAAAAACCATGTTTGATAACATAACTTCGCTCGAACTTATACATCAAGTTCGCCCGAACTTGACTTAAAATCATCATTTTTGTTGATTTTAAACCACTTCGCGCGAAGTTGTTGAATTTTCACAGATTTTTGACCAAGTTCGCCCGAGCTTGTTGAAATTTTCATATAAGTTCGCCCGAACTTGATAAAAGTTGAAATTTTTTCAAAATCTCATCACAAGTTCGCCTAACTTGTTCATCAAGTGAAATTTATGAAATTTTCATACAAGTTCGCCCAAACTTGTTGAAATTGAATCTGAATATTGTTTTCCGCACAATTTCGCCCGAACTTGTCAGTTTGCTAATCAATTTTCAAGTGTTTTTGAACGTGTTTCAGTCATAATCGTCTGATTTTCAAGATGGATGATTACCATAATGCCTTTGCTTCAACAGTGGTTTCTATATCAAATGCGAACGCAAATGCAAACTCGGTAAACCAAATGAATCTGGATAATGAGATGGGAACTTTGGTTAAACCGCTAAAGTTGATGAGCATGGATGAGTTTGAAGGCTGGAAAAAAAAGTTCATGAACTGGGTTCAAGCAAATCATTCTACAGTTGGGTTGCTGTTCAAACCGGATATACGTTGCCAAAGGATGAACGTGATCAAGATCTTTCATTAGTAAAGTTTACGCAAGAACTTAAAGATGCATATGTGGCAGAGAAGAAAATGATCTGATACAACAATCAGTGAAACAAGACATCTTGATCTTGCTACCCGAATACAAGACGTCACAGATGCTGTGGAATGCCCTATGTGCTAAATATCTGGGAAGTGCCGATATGATTAAAAGCAAGAAAGCTTTAATCAAGAAAGAGTTTGACATTTTCACGATGATCAAAGGTGAAACCATGAAACAAATGATCGATAGATATTGTCATTTGATAGTTCAGATGCGAAGACACGATCTACACAAAACAGATGAAGAGATGATAGATAAGTTGGCTGATGCACTTCCTAAGAGGGAGTGGACGACCTACTTGATGGTTTTGAAGAATAGTCTGAGTTGGATGCATTTCAAGTTATCAGATTTCATTGACAAGTTAGAGGGACATGAAATGGAGATGCTAAAAATGGCCAAATCGAAGAATGCAAATGTTGTGCAAGACGTGGGTTTGTACTACAAAAGTGGTGTTCAGGAAAATTCGAGTCCTAAAATTCAAAAGGTGTTTAGTGAAAATATGGATCCTTTGAATCATTCGTTCCAAAGTCAACCAAACACTCAATCATACCCGAGTTATGATCAGAGTCCTCCGAACACAGGATATTCGAGTACTGGTTCAAATTCACAGTTTCAGAACCAAACTAATCAGTCAAATCAGACAAATTATTCCAGTTCTGATCCAAACGTATTTCAGTGCAACATTGCGGTCAATCTGAAGAAGGTTTTTCCTGAACAAGTGGCTAAACTTCTTGCAACCGTTCTTGAATCTTATGAAAGTTTAGTTGCGGGGAAGATCGGAAATCCAGAAATGATGGCCGAGGATTATGATCAGGTTTATGAAAAGGAATTGGAATTGATGGATATCAAATGGAGCTTAGCATCGATTATTAGAAGAGTCACAAAGTTTGTTGCGCGCACTGGAAGTGACATTGAAAACTCGAGCAATAAGCTTGGATTTGAAAAGTCGAAAGTAACGTGCTTCAAAGGCAGACAAAGGGGCATTTCAAACGCAAGTGTACAAATCAAGAAGCAAGCGGCAACAACAATGACTATTACAAGAAAGCGTTGCAGTACAAGCCATATCCAAAGAGAACTCAAGTTGAAGTTCAAGATAATTACTCTGTTGGGTTTGAACCCTACAAAAGAACAGATGATAGAAAGCCAAAACAGGTCTGCTATACATGATCTAAGATAAATAGAGTTTAGAGTCACTCCTCCTAAGGACCAGCTACCAAACTGCTGATAGTTCTAACAACTGCCTTATGCCAAAGCTCTGCCAGTTATAAAGTCTGCTGTATCACCAAACCTCTTATGGGTCAAAGATCTGCTAGAAGTCAAAGGTCTGCTGAAAGTCAAAGGTCTGATCACCCTTTGAAGAACATCTGCTAATGCTTCATCAGAGCTTAAGCTTATCAGAGGATAGGATCACCAGTGCTTTGTCATCAGTGCTTATATCCACTATCAGTGTTTAGGTTAGGCAATGGTTAGAGTTTGGTTATTATTGTTAGATGTCATTGTCAAGATGATGTCAGCATAGTCGGTTAGTGGTTAGGATTGTACTATAAATAGACACTGCTTGTACTGTTCTATTCAGCTTTTCACACTTACACTTTCCTGTACATTTTTCTGTGTGTAGCTCGGTCTGAGGGGGAGTTTAGTGATTCATTCATGTAGTTACTTTGTAATGATTTAAATCTTTTGAGTAATGAAAACATGTTATGATGAAAACTATTCTCTCGTTGATTGTGTTATAAAGTTTTAACTGTTCTTCCGCTGCAAAGTTCTTTATGATTTATCATTTTGTTATCAATTTGGTTAAAACAATACAATTAATCCAAACTCAGATCCTAACATCCTCAAAGCCAACCGAAAAAGCTCTAGTTGTATCTCATGAAGACGAAGGGTTTGACTGGAATAATTATATTGGCAAGAAGACAGGTGTTCCTTTGATGGCAGAGATCATGGAAGAACCAGAATCAATGGTTGATGATGCAGCTATTGAGAATGCGATCTTAGAAGAATATCTACAAAGAATAGAAGAAGAGGAGATGATCTATCACGAGACAAAGATGAAGAACATTATTCTCCTAACTTTCATTCTAGTTTTGCAGGTTGCTTTGAAACTACATCGCAAAAGCAAGTTGTTGAAGAAAATAAACCAGAGGTTGAGGAGGTCATTGATGTGACAAAGGAGATGAACGAAGAAAACCTCACAAAGATTGCTGACAAAGCAATGATGGCCAATCTGAAACAGGTAGGATCAGAGGTAAAGGTGATTGAAAAGGAAGTTGTGAAAGTTGTGGAGGTTGAAAAACCTTGCATAAAGGGCACAAAACCTTATGAGCAATGTGTTGAAAAATCTCAAATCATAAGCGATCTAAATGTGCATAACGAAAATTTTAGATATGATTATCGCACGATGAAAGAAGCTTAAGATAAGATGAAAACTAATTTAGAACAAGGTGCCACAATAAGAATGTTAAAAGCAATGGTAATTGAAAAACAAGAAGCAATTAACATGTATATAAACATCATTGCTGAAACAAAACATGAGCTTCAAGAAATGAAAATCGAAACTGAACGAGTAAGACAACTTTTGCTCAGTTATACAACTAACACTTATGTCATCGATCATATTCTTCTAACGATTTCGTCGGAGGAAAATGATATGAAGCCAAAAGGTAAGAAGCATGGAGAGTATAGCAATGTTCCACCTCCATCGTGTGCAAGTTATTGTCGCAAGAAAGTGGATGAGATTGAGAAGGCAACTAATATAACACTTTTATCAGAAACAAATGATAAGTTTCCTGAGAACATTGATGTAGTCTACATGACATCTAATGATGACAATGATGCAGTTGTGAAAAATATGGTTGAAATGTGTTGGGAAATGATTCTGATGATGGCAGCTTTGAAAGCGCTAACTCAAGTTCAGATAGTTCTGAATCACAATCTGAAAATGAAGAGACTTCATCGGAAAATAGCCTAAGTGATGACCCTAACGTTGTAATGTACAAAGTTAAGGACTCTGATAGACTATATTTATATGATAGTTTTCTGATTCAGAATATGAAAGAAGATCAGATTGATAAACTATTCAAACTTGTTGAAGTATCATCAGGTGATCTAGAGAAGAATGAAATTTTTTTTACTCAAAATATTAGAAAGTTTTTAACAACTACCGAAGGAATGGTGGTGACTTTCCTGAGAATAGGAGAGCGGGTTTGGGTTTGGAAGTAGAAGATGAACCGAAAAAGAAACAAAAGTCACTATTTCACGAATATACGAATAAAAATATGCAATTTGTGTTTGGGACTAACACGGTTCAGGAAGAAGTTTCGATTGGAAAGCAATCGGACGATGAGTTTAAGAAGGAACAAGAACTTCGTGATAAGGCTAAATCCACAAGTGGAGTAAAAACCACGAATGGACATTCTGCTGATACTCGGACTTGCTTCAAATGCAATGAAGTTGGTCACATTGTTCGCAAGAGTCCGAAATCAAAGCCTATGTATCAACAAAGATAGAAAACTTCAGATGATAAGAAACTTAAGCACCCAGAGATTTCAAAGCCAATCACGATCTTAAAACGAAATAATGAATCTAACATCAAAGTGAAGCCTAAAAACGAATTTAAATTGAGAAACCAACTTCTGAAAAGGGTGAAACTTTTAAATCAAATGAAAACAAAGATTCAAAATTCTACATTAAGAAAGCTCGAATGAAATCTCAATCATGGGTTGCAAAGAAAACACCATCGTTATCTGAAGATACAAAGATAACTACTGCATTAGTCAAGAATGAAAATGTCAATGACACTAAAACTGATCAGAAGTTACCGAATGTTGATTTGCAAGTTCCTACTTATGACATCCTGATTCCACCCAAGACAAGAAAGGCTTGGGTTTCCCTCTTTAAATAAGTTCTTTACATGTGTAGGGGCTCCAGAGATCTATCTTGTCAAAGTGGATTATGGATAGCGGAGCTTCACGTCACATGATTGGGATGTGTGCCTTACTCTTCGATATTAAAGAAATCAATGAAGGGTACGTGGGATTCGCGGGAAATCAAGGAGGTAGAATCGTTGCACAGGGAAAGCTATCTAATGGTGTGGTGTCGTTTGATAAGGTCAACTATATCGCTGAGCTGGAGAACAATCTTCTCAGTATCTCTCAGATCTGTGATAAGCAGTTTACCACCCATTTCAACGACAAGGAGTGCATGATTATTAAACCAGGCTTTAAGATTCCAGAAGAGTGGATTCTCATATGTGCTCCTTGCAAGAATGATCTTTATGTGCTAGATATGAGCATTGCTACAACTACTTCAAAGTTGGCTCAATGTTTCGTAACTAAGGCCACAGAGAAGGAATCAATTCTTTGGCACAGAAAGATGGGTCATATACACCTTAGAAAGATGAATCATCTGGTTCACAATGATTTAGTTGAAGGAGTGAATCTTAAAAGCTTTCACATGACTGATAATTGTCTAGAATGCAAGAAAGGAAAGCAGGTTAAAAGTCTCATCCTAAGAAGATTATTAACTCCATCATGCTTATATCCACTATCAGTGTTTAGGTTAGGCAGTGGTTAGAGTTTGTTATTATTGATAGATGTCATTGTTAATATGATGTCAGCATAGTCGGTCATTGGTTAGGAGTGTACTATAAATAGGCACTGCTTGTACTGTTCTATTCAGCTTTTCACACTTACACTTTCCTGTACATTTTTCTGTGTTTAGCTCGGTCTGAGGGGGAGTTTAGTGATTCATTCATGTAGTTACTTTGTAATGATTTAAATCTTTTGAGTAATGAAAACATGTTATGATGAAAACTATTCTCTCGTTGATTGTGTTATAAAGTTTTAACTGTTCTTCCGCTGCAAAGTTCTTTATGATTTATCATTTTGTTATCAATTTGGTTAAACAATACAATCAATCCAAACTTAGATCCTAACAATTGGTATCAGAGCTTGGTCAGTCGAATTGATCTAACCGTCAATTTGACCTAAAAAGATCAGCTCGATCTCATTGATATTGTGCTATTCTTAATTGTTGAAAACGGAGCGAAATTGTGTGGAAACTCAAGATTCATGTGGTTTTATTGTTTGTGTTGGAGTCTATGTTGATTTCGGGGTTAGTTGATGAAGAGGATCCATATCAGTCTCATAAGAATGATTGAGATGAACTCTTAATTCATAAATTTCTCAAAAGGATTGCTGGAAATCTATCAGATCTAATTGATTCACGTATCACGAAATTTTCTATGAGTTTTATAGTAGAAATTTCATGTTTATATCAGGTCTTGTATTTCTCATATGATTTTTTTTGGAGATAATACACCTTGAGTTTTGCTTGTTTCTGATAGACAAACTTAAGTACCTGCCTGAAGTAGAACCATAATTTTAGAAAGGGAAGATACTTCCTCTAATAGTGAATCAAGAGGACTCTGGATGATGACCAGTTTAAATCAGATTTAAATGTCCTTGAAAACCTGTCCCTACAGACAAAATAGTTGTACCTTCTGGGATATTCAACCTCTGCCAAGGCCTGAAAAGTGTTTGTACACAAGGACGAGCATGTGAATGAAGCTTTGACTGAAAAAGTTTAAAAACTTATGTCATTGAAAAATATCAGAAGGACATTTGAAATGGTCTGTAAAACTAACCTTGCAAATTATCAAAATTTTTGTCAAACACATTGACATCAGACATCATTTTGTAAGGGATTGCTATGAAAAAGGTCTGATTTCTTTATAACATGTCTATACCAAGGATCAACTAGCAGTTGTGTTGACAAAAGCACTTGATGCTTCCACATTTGACAGTTTGATATATAGGCTTGGAATGCAAAATATGGATTAAAAACAAATTTTCTTGTGATCCATGTGTAAATAGCAATAAAATGTTTTTAGAAAATCAGAAATTCATCCTTAAAAATAGTTAAAATTAAATTTTTCAATAAATCCTTAAAGTCTGTTCAAAGCACTGATAGCTTAAAAACACTGTTGATAGGAAAACCTATCCACTGATGTGGAACCTCTGATAGTGTTAATGTAACACCCCAAATCGCGTAAAACAACACGCGGCGGAAACACTTAGGGAGTCACGTTAACAGATTGTCTCAACAACACATGGTCTTTAAAGTTTCATTTTATTTGACTATTGAACATAGATTACATTGTCATATTTGTCTTAGAAATTTTTAAACAATGAAACAAAAAGCATGCATAATTATTGTCTTTCTTGTTATTAAGGCACTAGGTCCAAGTCCGATCCTACATGTGCACGCATCATTATCATCTAGCATCGTTCCCTGAAACATATGTGAAAACGAGTCAGCAAAAATATGCCGGCGAGTACATAGGTTTTGTAAACATGTCAAGTCCATGGCTTTGTATATATTGCAATATAAATAACCCGACTACTAGAGTCGTAAGTGAAACCTTGTTTTGGAAGCATTTGATATTGCAATAGTTATTCAACTAAAACAAATTTGTTAAAAGTTATAAAATCTAGTAGCCATGATCCTTGACTCGAAAACATTTGTTTTGTAAATCCAACTTGTAAATCGTCTTGAAATAACTTGTATGGTTTATATCTTTAATCAAAAATCATTGTGTGACATTGTTTGAAATCATTTGTTCGTCGTTCATCATTCCTCGAAATAAACCATTTGTTCACCGTTCATCGTTCTTTGTTTCTTGTTATAAACCAATCGTTCCGTGTTATGATTGTGAAAACTTTTGGTTGTTCTTTAATGAGTACATTCAAACCTTTGTTGACTAGACAATACCCCAAGGATATCTTTAATAGATCCTAAAAGATCTCTTTAACAAGACTAGCAAATCAACGAATGATTTGTTAGTCATAAATTCTGTCGTTCCCCAAACTACCCACCAAATCCAGTGAATAGCCTAGTAACGGGATTGTCAATCCTATGGTACCATAACTTACTACTGGGTGGTATAACAATGTTAATGAATGTCATTCGTATCTTGGATAACGCACCAAGAAGTTGTATCACATTATTGAAACCATATTGTTATATAAATCATAGTATTTGTACTTTGAAAACTTGAAAACAATTAGCACATATGAATCACCCCAAAACATTTGTAAACATAAAAGAGGGGAGCGATGTACTCGCCTGGGATTTGCGGATAAGCCTTGTACAAGTGTATGATCAACGTCCGAAGATCAAGGAATCAAGTGTGTGTCCTAAAAATGAACAATAGTGTAAATATCGAAGCTTGAAATCAGAGGATTTGGATAGAATGGCATCTTATAAACCAAATGAATATGGGGATTCATATGACATGGTTTAGTAAGTTCACATTCTGAATTGGAAAGATTTTTGTGTGCTTTTTGACCCGTTATGACCCGTTAAGGTAGCTTAAGCCATTTTAACGCGTCATTTGCGTAACTACGCATTTGGATGGTTAGATATGCGTTATGATAAGTCCTAATTGCCAAAATATGTTTAATCTTGTTGTTACATCAGATTGTATGTCAATTTTTATGTTACATATGCTCTTAGTTGATTTATTTGCGAAAAGGGCATTTTGGTCATCATTGATGATTCTAACAACTAATTATCATAACGTTATCCAAACAACATGACCATAAGGTACAACCTCAGAGGGTTATTCCCTATATATTTATGGTCACAAATATGTACTTGGTCGGATCTAAAGATCAACCAAACGGGTCAGATTCGAAAGTCAAAGCAGTGGTCAAACCGTTCAACTTTTCGACTCTAAACAAGCACCACAATGAGAGTGATGAATTTGACATGTTGTGACATGTCTAATTAAGTTTATCAAAGTACTTCAGCATCAAAACAACCTGTTTTGACACCCGAAGAATAGATCTGTTGCAAAATGCCACAAAAATCGCATTTTGACCGAAACTTTGACTTGTCAAAATGACTAGAAAATGTGGAAATAAGTAGGCATGAATTTTAGGGATCATAACCACCTTGATTACCATCATATTGCAAGTTTCAATTGAGCTTTATCTTGATCAATTCATGATCAAAACTAAAAGTCAAACAGAAAGTCAAACTGTTGAGTTTTAGCTCAATTAAACCAAGAAACTTGAAACCAAACATGAATGATTTACTTACAAACACTAGAGATGATCAAGGAATCATAGAGGAGTCTCCCAAGTGGTTGCAAATTCGGATTATAACAGATATGAGCTTGAATGAAGGTTGCAAAAGTTCAAAAATGAGGAACTGGATTAATGTAAGCCTTACAAGTGTCCATGAATCATCACTAGACTTGATTAGTGTTCTAACACATGTTAGAAGCAGGAAAAAGGGTGGAAAATTCGGGCCAGGTATCAAAAATTGTGAATTGGTGGCAATGGAATGAGCTGGGAAGCTGCCTGCAACTTTCTGTCAAAACAGGGGCCTCGCGCCCTGCCACGGTACCCCCCTTAGGGCGTCGCATAGCGCCAGGCCTCCCCAGACCTGAAATTTTAAAGAAGGCAGAACAGGTCCCTGCACATGTTTTCGTCGATTTTCGGCATTTCTAACACCCGTTAACCCCATTTTTAAGCTCCATAAGGACGTTAAAGTATATGAAACTTGAAATATGCTCAAAATGTTCTGGAGGTCGCTTCGTTTGGTCGTACGGTCGGGGTTTTCGGTTAATTACGACGAAAATCGAAACGAACGCGTGTGTGACCGTAAACGCGTAACGAACGGATTTTTCGCATTCCAATCACTCACATATAATATATTGATGATTAGAAAAATATTTTGGATGTCCAAACGTGTTTCGGATAGCGCTATATGCAAAAAGGCATAGTTTCACGAAATTTGCAAAATAGCCCCTGAAGTTACAAAAGTGTGATTTTGCCATACCGAAGCCCTCAAAGCTTATTTATAAGCTATGTAAAGGATATTTATGGTATGTTAGGCTTGTTTTCTTGTCCCGAAGCGTACGTCGCTGCGGCAATCGGTAGGCTTTTGTAGTTTGTCGTAATTAGTCCCTGTGATCGAATAAACTTGTTTTTTTGACATACCAAACCCTTTAAAACTTATTTCTAAGTTATGCAAAGGTCATTTAAGGTATGTTTAGCTTGTGACATTATTCCAAAACATACGTTGCATTAAATTGGTTTTGTTTGCATATCGGTTTACGTAAAATCTCCAGAAGGCTTTGAGGGGTTGAAATTGTACATGGACTAAAACATATGAATGTCACATGTAATTATACAATTACCGAGAATGAAACGCAAGGTTTCATTGGATTTGAAATTGTTCGGAATTGTACGATGGTTGAAAAGGCTCAGATGTCACAGTCTCCCCTACTTTTGGAAATTTCGTCCCGAAATTTAATTTAGAGGAAACTTGTGAAAACATATGAGAGGGTATCGCTTCAAGTGGTCCTTCATTCCTGGAGTAAAACTGTAGGCAACATTTGGACTTCCAGCGAACTTTGTTTATTGAACTCGTTTGTTGTCCATGGTGATGAGTTGAGATTCAAAAATCTTAACTTCAGTCCAATAGGTAGGTGTTTGACACCTTTGATTGTACTGAGCCTCCGAACAGATCCTTATAAATGTCATAGTGGCATCTTTTTGTCGCAACATTCCATAAAAAGAGCGTGCACTTGAAAGAAAGGAGTCGGATTTCAAATAACGAACGGAAGATTGTTTATAAAGGTTTCCCATGAAGACAAGTATAGGAAACTTGTGTGTGCTCGCAATTTGGAGTCAGAGAGTGTATGATAGAAGAACATTGGTCAAGGTCCAGAGCTTCTAGTAACTTAAATAACGCCACACTTGCAATGTAATAAGGAGCACTTATATATAGGAAGTACTAGCAGCGTATCCACCATGCCCTTTTTACATTGTTCCCATTTCGTTATTCTTATTACTATAGGTTCTCACACATGACAAAACTTGCTATGGTTTTCTATGAAAGGGATTTTATAATTATGTATGCATCCATAATTACTCAATTCGTTGCATAGTCCGCATAGTTTATTTTGTGATGTGTAGGGGAAAAATCATATGAGTAAACATGGAATGACTTGTCTAGACCACATCAGGATCTCTTTAATTAGATCAACGCATGATCTCTTTAAATAGAACACCAAATAGTCTCTTTAACTAGATCTTCACATGATCCCTTTAACTAAATTGACGGACAATCTCTTTAACTAGATCAACACATGATCTCTTTAACTAGATTGACGAGCAATCTATTTAACTAGGCCCTGAAAGACCTCTTTAACTAAGCCCTGAAAGACTTCTTTAGCTAGGCCCTAAAAGACCTCTTTAACTAAGCCCTGAAAGACTTCTTTAGCTAGGCCCTGAAAGACCTCTTTAACTAAGCCCTGAAAGACTTCTTTAACTAAGCCCTGAAAGACCTCTTTAACTAAGCCCTGAAAGACTTCTTTAACTAAACCCTGAAAGGTTTCTTTAACTAAGTCAACACATGACCTCTTTAACTAAACCCTGAAAGGTTTCTTTAACTAAACCTTGAAAGGTTTCATTAACTAGACCCTGAAAGGTTTCATTAACTAGACCCTGAAAGGTCTCTTTAACTAAACCCTGGAAGGTTTCTTTAACTAGACCCTGAAAGGTCTCTTTAACTAGACCTTGAAAGGTTTCATTAACTATATCCTAAAAGGTCTCTTTAACTAAACCCTGAAAGGTTTCTTTAACTAGACCCTAAAAGTTCTCTTTAACTAAACCCTGAAAGGTTTCTTTAACTAGACCCTGAAAGGTCTCTTTAACTTTGAATTAAATTAGTAATAGTACTTTGGAATCCAAGGGCTTGACTATTTACATAGAATATCCCATTCAAGGATTTAAGATAGTACTTTCGGATATCCTTCTAAGAATCTATCATATAAAGATATGGAAGATTCTACAAGGATTTGGATAACGAACATTTGAATCAACTTAACACATAAACATATAATCGCATAATTGTCAATTTGGTCATCAACTTGTTATTAACTTGTCATCAATTTGTACATAAGTAGTTAAAGTACACTAGGAATCCAATCAAGGAGTTCATTTAGTACTTTAAGGATCCGCAAGAATCTAACTATGAAGATAGAAAGATCTTGTAAGGATTTGGTTTGGCCTTATTGAATCATAACATATGTATTGAAGTGCAAAAAAATCCAATTAAGGGCTTTGATATTGCACTTTAAACATCTGCAAGGATCTAACTATGACGATAGGAAGATCCTAATAGGATTTGAGATTCATGTAGCAAAAGTATTTTGAAACCTTGTATTAGGTATACTAGGTTAACGCACGAACTAGAAATGTCCATGAAATCAATGTGCTAGCATGCTCAGACAACATACATAGCAAAAATGTAATGAAAATCAATGTGCTCATATGCTAAGTCAACATATGCCGCAAAAAGTGTCATTGAAAATCATGCATAAAATTTTTGATAATCATGCTTAATGTTTTTGAAATCATATATATAATGTTTTTGAAATTATGCACTAGATATATTAGGTAAATACACCTTGATAAATTGATTTGAAACCACATGATAAATCATTGAATTAATGTATAGAGTTTTTTTTGAAAATATGTATTTTGAAATCATGCACTTCGTATATTAAGTAAATATGCTATGTTAGAAAGCTTTTAGAATCTTATGAAATATATTTGAAATCATGAAAATTTGAAATCAGTATAATGTTTTTGAAATTATGTACCATGCAAAGTGTTATGAAAATAAGAGGGTTGTGGTATAAACATATTGCATAAGACCATTTAAGGACTCATGGAAGTATCCTTAGGTATCTAATCAAGGATTTAAAGTGATATTTTGAGTATTTGTTGAGAGTTGTAACTTGTACCTTGTACATTGTTTCTTAAAAGAAATGAGTACTTAGGATTTTTGTGGAGATCGCGGGCGATCGCAAAATGAAAGAAACTACAAGAGTTGTTTGATTCGCAAGGAACCATGTTATTGGTATTGGTATTGTAGGAGTATAACACACCTATATAATCGCATTTGTAAATAAACTAGAAACAACCATATTTGTTTATAGACAATCAAAGTGTTTTCGAAGTTCTTGGAAATAAACAGAAAAGACAACAGTTCAAGTGTTTATTTAGACATCAGCACAAGCCTAATGTTCCTAATGTTACTGTCGTGCCAATACGTTGAGTCGTCATTTGTCAGCCAGTTTAGTTGAAGTGGTTAAAATAACTACAGTTGAAGCAGTTTCCATGTGGATGGTTAGGGCTACCTGTCATCACATGAGGTGTTGCGATAGGTTGGGTAGAAACCGCCATAGCTTGGTTTGGTGAAGTGGCTAAACGACAGACATCAGCTGTATGACCAAAACGTCCACAGTTTGAACATTTTCGGCAACGGACACTAGTGTAGTGGTGATGGTTACATTGATCGCACATAGGCGCTTTTCCTCTGTACGGCTTCTTAGCGGGTGGCGGGGCCACCTGGCTAGGTCCCACTTGGTTAAGCGGAATTGGAGCAATCACTGTATGATTCTTTGAAGCTTTACGCTTCCTTGATTTCTTTGAAGGCTTGGCTTTCGTCTTTGTTGGTTCCTCATGAGTAGTCTTATCACCAAAACTGGATAAGGCTACAACTAACTCAAGAGTTCCACTGAGTATTGTGCCTATCTGCTGGGCGATGGTATTAGCCAGTTCAGACTTTTGAGTGTCGTTGTGATGAGAAGGCATTCTAGAAGAGGAAAAGGAAAATATGAGTAAAGCCGAATGAGATTGATATTGGATAGCCAAAATGAATTGTTAAAAGAAATATCGGCGAAGCATAAGGATTGGGATCAATTGTTTGCATATCGGTTTACCTAAAATCTCCAGAAAGGCTTTGAGGGTTGAAATTGTACATGGACTAAAACATATGAATGTCACATGTAATTATACAATTCCCGAGAATGAAACGCAAGGTTTCATTGGATTTGAAATTGTTCGGAATTGTACGATGGTTGAAAAGGCTCAGATGTCACAGTTAACATTTGGTCACAACCACTGATAGTTTACTCTGTCAGTGGTTACCCAAACAACTGTCTTCCATTGTCAATCAGAGGTTACACGTGGACAAATGCTATTCGACAGTAGTTGTGTCAGATGCCACGTCATAATCACTTTTTGAAAACCCTATAAAACCATATTTCATCCACATACAGAGTTTTCACTTCTACTGTGCCATTTCAAAAACTTTCAAAACCATTTTCTCTGAAAAATCATGGCACCCAAAGCGAAATCAACACAGGAACCACCAAAACACACTCTTAACATCAAAAATCCACACAATTACCTTTGTACTTTTGAAAAGACCAAGAAAAATACAAAGTTTCATGAAATCATTAATATCTTGTCTTCCTCAAAGTATAAGACTCTGTTCATCTGTAACGCACCGATTTATCAAGATGCCCTTCGAGATTTTTGGGCAAATGCTGAGATTGAAAGTCTAAACAAGAAACCTTGGGCAATCACGTCAAAAGTGGGAGGGATTTTTGTCCCAATAACCCCACAAACCATCTCAGAGGTTTTTCAGATGAACAATCTAGAAGGTAAAATTCTTTCCCTAAAAGTGAGTATCAAATTGTTTTGAAAAACAAACGATATACAGGAGATTTATCAAAAGCTACCATGAAAAAGGGAAAATTCCCACCTCCTATGAAAATTTTGTTTCATACCCTACTCACATGTGTGTCAAATAAAACAACTGGTTTTGATGAATTACCATTAAAAATTCAATACTTGGGGTATGCTATTATGTCTAAAACTGATTACAATTACTCCCAAGTGTTGTTTAATGATTTGGTAATAAATCTAGAAAATGTGAAAGACAAAAGGGAAAATGCTTTTCTGCTATTTCCTAGGTTTTTAAGTTATTATTTACTAAAGAAATCCCAAAAGAAAGTGCACATGTTGTTGTTCAAGGTGTGCCTTTTCCAATAAATAGTTTATCATCTGAAACATATACTCGCCTTATGGCCAAAGAGTCAAAAGTTTCAAAAACACAAGCAGGGGAGTCTGAGCAAAACTTAGATGAGTCCACATCTACTCCTTAGATCCCAGCTGTTGAGCCCACTGCTTTTGGTGACCACAACAGCAAAACCACTGTTGTGCAACGCACACCAAAAACCACTAAAAAGACCAAAACGAAACCTTCAAAACCCACCAAACCTATCAAAAAGGACCTTTTGGAAGATGAGATCCCAGAAGTTAATCCAGTGATAACATAAAAGTCACATCAAACCACTGCTGCTACTTCCTCACAGCAGATGGTAGAAAGATCTCCACCCAAAACCATGACTCCTCGTGATTCCTCACAAAAGGAACATGTTGTAAACACAGGGATCCCACAACTGATAACATCACCCTCATTTGAGAGTATGTTAAAATGTCCATCTCCCAGGACAAACTTGCTTTCCACACCACTCTCCACATTTCAAATCACAACAACCACCAAATCACTGTTTGAAGCCTTTGATAGTCAGTCACAAAAAGGCCACTCTTACCAACACATCATTGAGAGCAAAACTTCCACAATGGCGGTGTCTGATAAAAATCAACTGGTTATCCCACAAACAGTTGAGGAGGCTACATCACTTGGATTTCACGAAATCCTTGTTGATAGTTCAATTGGAGCAGCTACTACAGATGTTGAATCCACTGATTTACATCTGGACAGTAGTTTCGTATATAAGTCTCCTTTGAAAGCAACCACTGTTCCAATGGGAAGACCCCAGTACCAAGAAAAAGGGGCATTTAAGGTTGAAGCAAGTGATAAATCACATGCTTATGATACCCTAGATAAAACTACCACCTCTGGTAGGAGCTCAGATGATCCTATTAACTTAGGAGATGAGCTAAAACATAAGGAATTGATAGATAAAGTCACAAAGATTGAGGCATCAGTGGGAGATATCAATCATGTGCTGCAACATATGTTACATTCTGCAAAATCTCGAAACACTACCCAATCCTTTGCTCAAGCCACCAGAATTGCAAACCAAGTGTATCCTCTGCTTCAACAACACTATCAGCATGCTAATCAGTTATATGATTCAAAAGTGCAGACATTCAAAGAAGAACTTGAAGCAAGGTATAAAGACACACAGGAAGAGCTTAAAGTGATCAAGAAAATTCTCATTCCTGGCACTACCCTGCACCTATCTTCGAAAGAGTTGATGATGCCAAAAAGGGGGAGAAAAATGACTATGAGGAAAATCTCTCAGTAACTTCTGCTGAAACATCTGTCAAAGAAAAGGAAAAGGGAGGTGATGAAACCCTGAAAATTCAAGCAGATGATGAAGATACACAAATGAGGATCGTTCAAAGTCATGTCAGGATAAAAGAGAAGGAGATGAAGGATACCACTGCTGGTCCCAAAACCACAGCCGGTATTAAAAGGCAAACCACTGACAGTTCAATTTTATTGCCTGCCTCATCTAAGCAACCACCTGTCATGGTAGCAGAATTTGATACTACTAAAAGTACAGCATATGTTACGACAGCAGTGGTTTGCACAAATGCCCCTGCACCAAAACTGGCTTATGCTAGAAAAAGAAGAAGAATGGCTACAGTGAAAAATGATGACATACCATCTTCACTTGTTAACCAGTTATCATCCATTCATCATCACTACAAATCAGCTTTGCTGAGTCACTTAAAGGTCAAAATCTAAAAAGAAATATTCCTATGGAAACATCATATCCTTTAGAGTTGGCTGCAGTAAAAGGAGAAATGCTACAATTCTATACAGAAGCTGATCCAACCAAAAGAACCTTCCCATCTCTCCATGGCTATAGAATTCCCAAAACCATTGAGGATTATCTAAAACTAAAGAGTAGGCAAGCCAAAATCATAGCAAAAGAAGAGAGTGAAGGAAAGGGTAATGCTTACTTGTCAAAAAGGGAACAACATGAGCTTAACAAGGTAAAGAAATTAGAAGAGTATGCAAGAGAGTTAAATGAGAAAATGACTGTGGATTCTCCAAAAGAAGATCCTCAAAAGAAGCAAAGGGTAAACCTCATCAGATTTATCATGAAAGAAAAACCCTATCAAGCTGAGGAGAACCAGTTCAAAGAGTGGTCCATCCAAGCTCTCAAACAAGAAGCAGATAGAATTGGTAGGATGAAGAAAGACCCTCAAATAAGACAGAATGCACCAGATTGGAAATATGTTAAGAACCTTAGTGCAGATCTGGTCTTAGAAACAACCATCCAAGCCCTCAACCAAAAGAAGAGGCAGCTGCAGATGGATAAGCAAGATCAGTATATCAAGGAAGGATGCACTAAGCCTGGGTGTAGCTAACCTTCAAGATCTTTTGGAACTACAACTGTGCAGGGATGAGGATGATGAAGATTCTTTGAACTTTGAATCACTATTCAAAGTACAAATCAGGGAAAAACTGATGACACATAAAGATCATGAATAAAGAAGAGTTTTGGAATCATCTATTCTAGGGGAGATTGTTGGGATTGAACCCTACAAAAGAACAGATGATAGAAAGCCAAAACAGGTCTGCTATATATCATCCAAAATAAACAGAGTTTAGAGTCACTCTTCCTGGGGACCAGCTACCAAACCGCTGATAGTTCTAACAACTGCCTTATGCCAAGGCTCTGCCAGTTATAAAGTCTGCTGTATCACCAAACCTCTTATGGGTCAAAGATCTGCTAGAAGTCAAAGGTCTACTGAAAGTCAAAGGTCTTATCACCCTTTGAAGAACATCTGCTAATGCTGCATCAGAGCTTAAGCTTATCAGAGGATAGGATCATCAGTGCTTATATCCACTATCAGTGTTTAGGTTAGGCAGTGGTTAGAGTTTGGTTATTATTGTTAGATGTCATTGTCAAGATGATGTTAGCATAGTCGGTCAGTGGTTAGGATTGTACTATAAATAGACACTGCTTGTACTGTTCTATTCAGCTTTTCACACTTACACTATCCTGTACATTTTTCTGTGTGTAGCTCGGTCTGAGGGGGAGTTTAGTGATTCATTCATGTAGTTACTTTGTAATGATTTAAATCTTTGGAGTAATGAAAACATGTTATGATGAAAACTATTCTCTCGTTGATTGTGTTATAAAGTTTTAACTGTTCTTCCGCTGCAAAGTTCTTTATGATTTATCATTTTGTTATCAATTTGGTTAAAACAATACAATCAATCCAAACTCAGATCCTAACATCCTCAAAGCCAACCGAAAAAGCTCTAGTTGTGTCTCATGAAGACGAAACGTTTGACTGGAATAATTATATTTGCAAGAAGACAGGTGTTGCTTTGATGGCAGAGATCGTGGATGAATCAGAATCAATGGTTGATGATGCAGCTCTTGAGAATGCGATCTTAGAAGAATATCTACAAAGAACAGAAGAAGAGGATATGATCTATCACGAGACAAAGATGAAGAACATTATTCCTCCTAACTTTCATTCTAGTTTTGCAGGTTGCTTTGAAACTACATCGCAAAAGCAAGTTGTTGAAGAAAAGAAACCAGAGGTCGAGGAGGTCATTAATGTGACAAAGGAGATGAACGAAGAAAACCTCACAAAGATTGCTGACAAAGCAATGATGGCCAATCTGAAACAGGTAGGATCAGAGGTAAAGGTGATTGAAAAGGAAGTTGTGAAAGTTGTGGAGGTTGAAAAACCTTGCATAAAGTGCACAAAACCTTGTGAGCAATGTGTTGAAAAATCTCAAATCATAAGCGATCTAAATGTGCATAACGAAAATTTTAGATACGATTATCGCACGATGAAAGAAGCTTTTGATAAGATGAAAGCTAATTTAGAACAAGGTGCCACAATAAGAATGTTAAAAGCAATGGAAATTGAAAAACAAGAAGCAATTAACATGTATATAAACATCATTGCTGAAACAAAACATGAGCTTCAAGAAATGAAAATCGAAACTGAACGAGTAAGATAACTTTTGCTCAGTTAGACGACTAACACTTATGTCATCGATCATATTCTTCCAATGATTTCATCGGAGGAAAATGATATGAAGCCAAAAGGTAAGAAGCGTGGAGAGTATAACAATGTTCCATCTCCATTGTGCGCATGTTATTGTCGCAAGAAAGTGGATGAGATTGAGAAGGCAACTAATATAACACTTTTATCAGAAACAAATGATAAGTTTCCTGAGAACATTGATGTAGTCTACACGACATCTAATAATGACAGTGATGCAGTTGTGAAAAATATGGTTAAAAATGTTTTGGGAAATGATTTTGATGATGGCAGCTTTGAAAGCGCTAACTCAAGTTCAGATAGTTCTGAATCACAATCTGAAAATGAAGAGACTTCATCGGAAAATAGCCTAAGTGATGATCCTCACGTTGTAATGTACAAAGTTAAGGACTCTGATAGACTATATTTTGATGATAGTTTTCTGATTCGGAATGTGAAAGAAGATCCGATTGATAAACTATTCAAACTTGTTGAAGTATCATCAGATGATCTAGCGAAGAATGAATTTTTTTTTACTCAAAATCCAAGAAAGTTTATAACAACTACCGAAGGAATGGTGGTGATTTTCCTTAGAATAGGAGAGCGGGTTTGGGTTTGAAAGTAGAAGATGAACCGAAAAAGAAACAAAAGTCACTATTTCACGAATATACGAATAAAAACATGCAATTTGTGTTTGGGACTAACACGGTTCAGGAAGAAGTTTCAATTGGAAAGCAATCAAACGAGTTTAAGAAGGAAAAAGAACTTCGTGATAAGGCTAAATCCATAAGTGGAGGAAAAACCACGAATGGACATTCTGTTGATACCCGGACTTGCTTCAAATGCAATGAAGTTGGTCACATTGCTCGCAAGTGTCCGAAATCAAAGCCTATGTATCAACGAAGATAGAAAACTTCAGATGATAAGAAACTTAAGCACCCAGAGATTGCAAAGCCAATCACGATCTTAAAACGAAATAATGAATCTAACATCGAAGTGAAGCCTAAAAACGAATTTAAAACTGAGAAACCAACTTTTGAAAAGGGTGAAACTTCTAAATCAAATGAAAACAAAGATTCAAAATTCTACAATAAGAAAGCTCGAATGAAATCTCAATCATGGGTTGCAAAGAAAACACCATCGTTATCTGAAGGTACAAAGATAACTACTGCATTAGTCAAGAATGAAAATGTCAATGACACTAAAACTGATCAGAAGTTACCGAATGTTGATTGCAAGTTCCTACATATGACATCCCGATTCCACCCAAGACAGGAAAGGCTTGGGTTTCCCTCTTTAAATAAGTTCTTTACATGTGCAGGGGCTCTAGAGATCCATCTTGTCAAAGTGGACTATGGATAGCGGAGCTTCACGTCACATGACTAGGATGCGTGCCTTACTCTTCGATATTAAAGAAATCAATGGATGGTACGTGGGATTCTCGGGTAATCAAGGAGGTAGAATCGTTGCACAGGGAAAGCTATCTAATGCTGTGGTGTTGTTTGATAAGGTCAATTATATCGCTGAGCTGGAGAACAATCTTCTCAATATCTCTCAGATCTGTGATAAGTAGTTTACCACCCATTTCAACGACAAGGAGTGCATGATTATTAAACCAGGCTTTAAGATTCCAGAAGAGTGGATTCTCATGTATGCTCCTCGCGAGAATGATCTTTATGCTAGATGTGAGCATTGCTACAACTACTTCAAAGTCGGCTCAATTTTTCGTAACTAAGGCCACAGAGAAGGAATCAATTCTTTGGCACAGAAAGGTGGGTCATATACACCTCAGAAAGATGAATCATCTGGTTCACAATGATTTAGTTGAAGGAGTGAATCTTAAAAGCTTTCACACGACTGATAATTGTCTAGAATGCAAGAAAGGAAAGCAGGTTAAAAAGTCTCATCCTAAGAAGATTCTTAACTCCATCAAGCTACCGCTCGAAAGACTGCATATGGATCTCTTCAGTCCAGTGAATGTGAAGAGTATATCTGGAGATCTTTATTGTTTTGTCGTCACTGATGATTATTCAAGGTTTTCATGGGTCTTATTCCAAGAAAGAAAAGACGGAACATTTAATAATCTCATGATCCTCTTCAGGAAGATTGAAAATCTGTACCATCTCCCTATTAGAAGAATTCGAAGTGATAATGGTACAGAATTCAAGAATGCCCGAATGAAAGAATTTTGCAACGACAAAGGCATTTTACACGAATTCAGTACTCCATACACTCCACAACAGAATGGAGTGGCTGAGAGGAAGAACTGAACGTTAATAGAAACAACAAGAACTATGCTTGCTGACTCTAAACTTCCTGTCAGTTTCTGGAGTGAAGCAGTCGTGGCATCATGTTATACATTGAACAGAGTCTTGACGGTCAAACCTACCAAGAAGACTTGCTTTGAATTGCTAAACCGAAGGAAACCCAATCTGAAGTAGTTTGGCATACCTTTTACAGTTATTGATTCAAACGGAAAGTTTGGTGCCAAATAAATAGTTGGTTTCTTTGTCGGCTACGCAGGCCCACTCAAGAGAGTCTATCTTCCAAGTTTAAGAAGAGTGGTAGAAGCACATCACGTCGAATGTTTTCGATATACAACTCCAATTCAAAGAGTAGGCGATGCTTGGTTGTTCAATTATAGTGAATTGTTGAAATCATTTGACTTGCCAGAAGAGCCTTCTGAAGAAGATATTGCTGTGTTATATTATTTACATCATTCGGCTAATCAAGAGCAGAATATTAGACCAATAGTGGTTAATCAACCATCTTTCGGATCATCTTCTTCTGGTACAGGTCCAAGTATTGGCGGTGTTCAAGAAACTCATGCAGAACAAGTAACACCTGCTACAGAACCAGTAAATGTTACAGAAGAACCCAATCTTTCTCAAGCACAAAATTCCGACTCTGATGAGGCTCCGACGTTTGTTGATGATGTAGAATCTTCTTCTGATGAAGAATATGAGCAGATCACAAGTATGTTGAATCAATCTGCTGACCCGAGTAATCGAAATGAAGCATCTTCTAGTGCTCCTGAAGTTGAAATGGTGGTAGATCAGAATATTACTAATCAGGAGAATACTGTTGATGTTCCAAGTGAGGTGATACCGAGAGCCTATTCATATCACCCATCAGATTCTATAATTGGAGAATTGCAAACTTGCATAAGAACAATGAGCCAGATCAACAAAGGTCATGCAAATGAGCCAACAATGAAGAAAGGTGGTGTTCCTCTACCGTACAAACTTCTTATTCACGCTATTATTCACGCTTTCACTCATAGGAAAGCAGGGTTAGACGATATTTAATATTACATGGCTTGTATGGTGACAATGTTAGTGCTCAACAAGAAGTTTATCTACTCGAAAGTGATCTTCAAGTTCATGTCGAAGAATATGGGCTAAGATAGACTGGTGATGTATCCGAGGTTTGTTCAGATGCTGATACATGATAAGTTTCAGATTATTGCTAAAGATCCGAACGATATTCTTTATCTGAGCCACATGGAAGAGACAACTTTGAAGAAGCTCAAGATATATCAGAAACAAGATTCTGCTCCTGTTGCAAAACCTGTGTTTGGTGCGATAGTTAAAGCTGATTACATCTCACCACCTGAAAACAAATGGAGGAAGGATGGTAGCAGAGACGATAAAGACGAAGATGAATTGTTGAAGACGTTCAAAGAGAAAAGAGGAGACTGGTACATCAAAAGGGTTGTTGTTGTTGAAAAACCGAAACGAAAAAGGGCGTCAAAGAAAGTAGAAACTATGTTGATTGATGAGCATGATGTTAATCAAGAAAATTTACAGAATGTTGAAGGATCTAGTGCTGCAGTCAATATTGGAAGTTAAGAAGCTGAGACTGGTATAGCGGGTGGTGATCGAGATGATGTTATTTCAGCGACTTCTGATAAAGATGATGAATCGTCAGAATTTTTTGCTGACATTAGACAGAAAGAAGCAGAGAAAGAAAAGGAAGAAGAAAGGTTGAAAAAGCTTGGTGAAGATTTATATGAACCGTCTGCTGAAGAGGGTTCTGATGAAGATAGACCAAAGAAGAAAGCAAAGTGTTCTAAATCAAAAGCTGGAGATTCAAAGAAAACTACGGGTTCTCCTAGAACCAGAGGAAAGAAAAAGCCTCAAAGTCACAGGTACTTGAGTCAGAAAACAAAGAAAGGAGCTACACAAGAACCTCCTGTTTCTAATTTGCAAGAAATACCCATTGTTGAAGCGCAAGTTCCACCAAAGATTGCAAGACAAAAACCACCGATTGTTATTGAAGTACGATTTAGAGTACGCCTCAATCAACTCCAAAGTTTGCTGCAAAGGGTACTCCTAAAATGACTCCAACAAGATCAAAGCAATCTACTCCACAGAGCACAAGAGCTAAAGAATTTAAAGATGCTTTCGTCGATATTCTAGATAATGTTACTCATACTGTCACAGCCAAAGATCTTTCGAATTGGTTTCAAGATACTCCAGTAGATATGTTAGAGAAAAGAATCAAAGCGCTGGAACATAAAGTCATACAAAATGAAATTGAAAAAGAAGCTTTGGAAAGTAAAGTAAAACAGAGTATTGTCGAGAAAGAGATTCTGCAAGACAAAGTGAAATTTCTAGAAGATGACAGAGGGTATATGAAAGCGATGGTTGACAGTTTGAGAGCTGCGAATGAACAATTAGAGAAAGAGATTACTGAGCTTAGATCTGAACATGATCAGAATGATAGAAGGTTCGCCAGGCTAAAGAAAGTGTTAACGAATAGTTTGGGTATTGATTTTAAAGCAGAATATGAAAGACTTGATATTCAGGAAGCCAAAGAGAAAGCTGAAAAAGAGTTGACAAATCAGGGAAAGCGTAAAGGGATAGTTGATGGTGTTCCTAAACCTACAGAGGAGCCTGTGATCGAAAAGTCTGTTGAAGCAGAAAAAGCTCCTGGATCTGAGATAGTTCCTGAAGATGTTTCTGTTGTTCAATCTCAGGAAGCTAAAAAGAATGATGAATCAATCAAAACTTATGAGTTAGAGAAAGACGACGAAGAGGAAGATGATGATAAAGACGATGACCCTGCAGGTGATGATACGAAAGATGATTCAGATCACGATGATGGTGATAATGATGATCAAGGGGCATTGGTCTAAAGATTGATTCTGCTAAAGTACACTCTGATTTTGATTTTGAATCCTTGATTAATGATGATGTGAATATGGAGGATGATCAGAGTAAGGGGGAGCAAGCAGAGCAAACAGGGCCTAAAGATGATGATGTTTCTGATGCGATAGTTGCTATGCCTGTTGCTGCTGTTCATGAAAAACCTTTGATGATAATGTTGGATCCGAGTATAGAAGAGGGGGAATTTGTTCACAACTACACAAAGGAAGAATTGGCCAAGATGTTCGAAGTTGATGCATATTCGTTCGAGTTTGATTTTGAGGAAGAGTTGGTGAACATCAATACGTTTGAACTTAAAGAGTATGTGTACAAGCGTGTATCAGAAGCTGATGACTATGATCGTGTTATCTTTGAAGATTCTTCTAATGATGAAGCAGAAAAGTGTTCGGGTATCAACACTGACAGTTTTCCTACGATTGAAGAAATCATGAGTCAGATTGATGTGAATTTATTGAAATAAAAGATTGACGAAGTGGTGAAAGAAGGCAATATCCCTAAACATTATACGAAAGAACAGATTGATGAAGCAAAGAAGTCGTGGTGTAAAGAGATGCCTAAAGAAAGTTCAAGTGACCACTGGCGTTCTTTACTCGTGATAGTGATAAATCTTTTGGTGATATTCTGAGTTTGGGATGGATAAGAGAACTTGACGTTTATGCCATTAAAAGAGAGTTTGGTGTGCAGTACTTCAGACATCTTACAGACATAAAGACGTTACCATTTTGGGATGTTGAAGAGTTAGTGCAAACTAGAAACATCAGTCTTCAGATGAAGTTCAATGAACAACGACTATGGAGGGTTATAAAGTTTGAAGCTTCTAGAGGTTTTGAATTGTGGAAGCCGTTTATTCCGAAGACGCGTGAAAAAGATGTTACGCTGGTGATGAAATGACCAAGAGCAATGAAGAACATGCCACTGAAACCTATCAAACAAGATTTTCATCCTTACTTCTTGTGGTGGCAAACGGATCCTGAAATAAGCGAAGTAGTGATTGTATTACGGGCTGACGAAACGTGGGATATCACAAAAGAATTAGATCCTGAATGCATTGAGAAAAGAAGGATTTGGGGTTTGTGGAGAACTATACGTATACTAGACCCGATGTGGCTAGTCAATTTCTCGAAAAAAGATGTGAAGTGTTTGTTCTTCAACAAGATATGTTTCGATAAACGTGAAGAAGTCCAAGCAAAACAATACCAAGGTGTGATCAACGTATGCTATGCATATGGTATTAACTCAGGTCATATGTGAGAATCAAGATGGAGAGAGTTGGAAAGAGAAGAGTTCTTGAAAGAGGAAAAACATCTAGAGAAGATACATGAAAGGGGTAGAGAGGCAAGGCTTAGAAGATTTCAATTCATGAAGTGGGCACCTCCTACTCACCAAACGCCTATTCCTAAGCAAGAAAGAAGACGAAAGCCGTATAATAATTTTTTTGGAAGAGGTTGAAGATTGAAGACTGATCAAGACGGCGACAATATCCAGGGGGAGTTTGTTGATGGATAATGTCTATTGTCTAATCGAGTCTGTGTAATTAGGGCTTGAAAATGTTAGATTTGTGATATTTATGTTTGTAATAGCACAAGTTCGGCCGAACTTGTGTGAAGGCAGAACAAGTTCGCCTGAAGTTGTTCTAGCCAAGCCACATTTCGAGCGAACTTGGTGCTCTATATATAGTTATCTTTGGGTCTTTCATTGTAAGAACTTTGCTTTTACGACGGCGAAGCTCTGTCTGTTTGGATTCTTGATGTAATATGTTTGGACATTAATAAACAGACAATTTAAACAATAAATCTTGTGTATTCGATTAACAAGTCACGTAATTTCCGCTTACGATGGACTTTAGATACAAATTAGGTTCCTAAGCAGTGGAGGAGTGATCATAACAATATCTCTGATATCTTTTAAACTTAGTTTTGTACTTGATTTGGAAATATCTTCATAATCACACTCTCCCCCTTAAATCACTCTTTTGAATCTTTAAAATTTGACATTGATGTAGTCACTCTCATATCCTCACACAAACAATTTCTAAACAGTCTTGTTGGTCCGACTCATACTCAAAATTATCAGGTTACCTTGGAAGTTTTTGAAAGAAAATCTTTTTGGATTTTGAATTTTGAATGCAGAAATGTAAACAAACTGGAATGTAATATTTACAGTTTATATTTTTGTGAGAAAACGTGCTAGAGGATCATATCAGTTTTACTGAGACATATCAGATGCACCGTTGATCTAGATGAAACACTCAGTTTAAACAATTCACATGGATTGTCGGTATTGTTATCCACTTACACTTAATCAAAAATCTTTTGTAATGCTTACCGATACGTTAAAGTACATTAATTTTCACTAAGTTCTTATGGACCCCACAATCTCAGCATTTCCCCTCATCATGTAATACACTAACTCAAGTAATGCCTTTAAACTTTCATCAGCTGTGATATGTGTACAAATAAGGCAGAATGTTTAACCATTAATAGTTAGATTGATCTTTTGATACGCAGAGAAAGTCCAATGTTTAAACAAAACAAGAAATAAAAACAAGTTGAAATTGTTTAGATCTTACCCACTAGTTCGATTTTTGTAGGACCGATCCTCGATGTTTAGGAACGTAAATTTGATATCTAACGTCCATAATAGCGGAAATATTACGTCGTGTTACCAATAGACAAATATTTAATCAGTTAAACGTCGGTTTTATAGATCAAAGGTTCTGGTTACAAACTGACAGAGCTTCGCCTCTGAAATGCAAAAGTTACAAATGAGACTCCCAAGCTAGGTATTTATAGACCAGTAAGTTCGGACAAGGAGGTGCAAGTTCGGCCGAACATGCCCGAACATGTACAATATGGGCGAACTTGGCTACAGCATACATAAATACTTCGTATACCTAGCCTATTCAGCTCTATACAATACAGACTCGATATAAGACTAGGACATAGACATTATGCACCAACAGACTCCCCCTTGGATATCGTCTTCGTCTTTTATCAGTCTTCAAAACTATGTCTTCATATAAACATTAACGCACACGACCAAAGAAGTTCTTGTACGTCTTCCTTCGTCGTTTTTGTTCCGGATCCGGCTTCTGATCAGTTGGCGGTGGTCTTTTAAAGTTAGTCATTCTGAGCGAACTTTGCCTTACCGCTTTTTCCATTCGTTCTTTGATCGCCTCATTTCTGGTTTCTTCTTTAAGAAATTCAACTCTCTCCAGATCCCTCCACTTCGTTTGCCACATTTTACCAAAATTTACTTCGCGTGCATAGCAAACGTTAACAACTTTTTGATACTGCATCGCCTGTACATTTTCTCTTTCTTAAAAAACAATCTTGCTGTAGAAAAGGCATTTTATATCTTCTCTCGAGCAGTTAACTAACCACATAGGATCTAGAATCCTTATCGTCCTCCACAAACCTCTTGTACCCTAATAACCCATCACTTTAACTCGTTCTTTAGCAATATCCAGGTGATCTTCAAACTTTAACAAAACACTGCTTCATAAGTAGCTGGATCAATCTGCCACCACTTGAATAAAGGATAGAAGTTCTGTTCGATCGGCATAAATGGCAAATTTCTCATGGTTCTAGGACGTTTCATAATTAACGTTATGTCCTTTTCCCCTGTAACCTTATTGATCTTAACTCTTCGTCTTCGAATAAATGGCTTCCAATGATTCCAACCTTTACCAGCTTCGTACTTAATCATCTTCCACAACAACTGATCAACTGTCTTCATATGATAAGTAACATTCACTGTCTGTACTAACTCTTCCATATCCCAATACGGCAATGTCTTGAAATCAGCAAGATATTTGAAGTATTGCACTCCAAATTCTCTTTTGATTGCATATATGTTGAGCTCTTTAAACCAACCCCAACTCAGTATATCTCCCAAAGAAACATCTTTGTTTCTGGTGAAAAATGCTAGTGGACGTCGAAACTTACGTTCACATGGCATCTCCTTGAACTAGGACATTTTCGCTTCAGCTATCTCTTCTTTGGTCATCAGTTTAGGAACTTTTCCTTCTCGTACCGCTTCAGCAATCTTATCCTTGATCATATCTTCATCAAGTTGTTTGCACATTTCTTCAAAAGTAGGAAAACTTTCTGATTTTTGACCAACATACATAGCTTTCTGATCTGATTCATCATCTGAGGACCAATCTTCCATAATCACTCAATTATACTCATCAGCTTCAAACCTTCTTTCATACTGATACTCTTTAGGTTCAAATGTGTTAACATTCATAACTTCCTCAAAATCAAACTCTAAATCCTCAGCTTCAACCTCAATTAGTTTCGCCAAATCTTCTTTCGAGTAATTATGTACAAACTCACCTTGTTCAACATTGTGTTCCAACATTAGTATCAAAGGCTTCGTAGGTACTGCAGTCACAGGCTTCGCAAATCGATCAACATCTAACAAATCAATATCATCTGACGGACCTTTCTCCCCTGACTCCCCCTGGCTTTTATCTTCCATTGGATTCGATTCATCGTCCATGAGGTCAGAAAAATCAAACTCATCAGATACTTTGGCTTCATTGATCTTTAAACCTGTACCTCCCTGATCAAAATCATCACCACCTTGATCAAAATCATCTTCATCATCCCCAACATTCCAATCCTCATAACCTTCTTCCTCTTCGTCTTCATTCTTATCCTCTTTCTCAGCTTCATCATTGTCTTTTTCTTCAATAACAATGATAGTATCAGAAGGCTTGACAGATTCGTCAACCTTTTGGATATCAGACTCAGAAGCTTTCGAAATATCTTCGATTGGTTTCTCAGGGATATCATAAGATATCTCAGTAGAAGATTTAGGGGCTTCACCCTCAACATGCTTTCCTTTATCACCTTTAGCCAATTCTTTCTCAGCACGTTCTTTTGCTTCTTGACGATCTAGATGATCGTATTCTACGATGAAATCAATGTTCAGATTGTTTGCTAACACTTTCTGCAATCTGTTGAATCTTCGATCGTTCAATGCTTGAATATTCTTTAATTCTGCAATCTCTGTCTGTAGTTTTTCATTGGCGTCCTGCAGACTTTCTATCAATGCCTTGAAATATTCACGTTCATTCTCTAGCACCTTTATTTTATCATCAAGCAGTTCCTTTTCAACCTCACCTTGATTCACCTTCTTAACAAGCTCAGCCTTTTCAACCTCATTCTGTGCAACTTTCTCTTCCAATACCTTCACACGTTTTTCTAGCATCTCAGCATTAGTTTCTGGGAAAAACTCATCCAAGTCTTCAAGACTGATTGGACCGTGTGGCATATCACCAAACACACTTCCCCTTGGTGTCTTTGGTGTTGAATCTTTCGGTGTTGCAGTTTTTGGTGTTGACTTCTTAGGTGTAGAACTTTCCAGAACAGAAGTCTTTGGATCAATAGGAGATTCAACAATAGGAACTTCAACAAATCCAGACACAGGAGGTTCTTGTGTAACTCCTGGCCTTTTAGCTTTGGCATGAACAATAACAAGAGGTTCTTATGGAGGAGGTTCTTGTGTGGCTCCTTTCTCCTGAGCACCAGAAGGTTCTTGTGTAGCTTCTGTGCTTTTCACCTTACTTTTATACCTCTTGCTCACAGCTTTCTGAGCTTTCTTAGCTTTCTTAGCCTTCTCTTTTCCCTTTGGTATGAGGTGACCCTGTAGTCTTCTTTGATATTTTAATTGCTGGAGACTTTGTACGCTTTGACTTTTTCTTTGGTCTCTCCTCGTCAGATTCTTTTTCAGCGTTAGGATCAAAATCTGCATCCAATTTCCTTTCTTTTTCTACTCTAATCTCTGATTCAGTCTTTTCTGGCTCTTTATCAGATTCTTCATTCTCAGAAGTAGCAGAAATCACATCATCTTGAGTTGTTTTTACAGTTTCTTGACTTTCAATAACCACTGCACCGCTCGATCCAGCAACTGCTTCAACATTTTCAGGTTCATCCACGTCGACAAGCAAAGTTTCAACTTTCTTAGCAGCACGCTTTTTCTTTGGCTTATCAGCTTCTGCCTTTAAAAACCATTCACTCCTAGCCTTTGGTTTGAATTATTTAAACCATTCTTGTTCAGCTTTAAGTTCTTTCCCATCGTCGCTACCATCTTTTCTCCACTTATTATCTGGCGGCGATATATAATTCAAATCTTTAATGGCTCCGAAAACCGGCTTGGCAACAGGAGCCGAAGCTTGTTTCTGGAACTTGATAAGCTTCTTCACTGTAGTTTCATCGAGATGAACTAGATAAAGAACGTCATTCGGATCTCGAGTAATGTTGGCATATTTCTCATCAATTAACATCTGTATAAACCTCGGATAAAGACACAATCTCGAATCCTCCATGTTCTTCGACATGTGAGTAAAAACCAACTTCGAAACGTTGAACGGCTTTTTCAAAATAAGCGCCGTTGCCATGCTAGCCAAATAATCATGTACATCATCCAAACCGGCTTTGCGATGGCTAAATGTATGAATTAACGCATGAATCAGAAGCTTGTAGGGGTTAGGCACTTCCCTTTTCTTCAGCGTCGGCTTATTTACACTTCCTTTATAGCCCATGCGGAAAAAGCATCCGCGGACCATCTTTTCGTCTAGATGAATTGGATCATCTTCTTAATCATTGAAATGCAAAATTCTTCAAATATCGTCTTCAGTCACGCTGATCGGCTTAACTTCATCACTAACTTGCACTGTAGAAGAGATCGTCTTCTCATCAGCACTTAAACTCGCATTTATCCAGAAATGAACAACATGTGATCGATACGACACTGTGCGCTCTGTAATTGCTTGGCGAATATGACTATCTTCCAGAAATTTCAAAATACTGTCATACTCCTTTAGTGACGGACAGATCGTTTTATCGAACGTAATGCACGTATTGTGAGTCTTTGAAAACTCAATAGAGATAACACGCGCTAGAATCTGTGCCTGAAAAATGACGTAAAACAATTAGCACCCTTATCGAGAAAAAGCACCAAAAATTTCTAACACTTTATCAAGTTCGGGCGAACTTGATTAGTGTTAAACATTCTGATTTTAACAAGTTCGCCCGAACATGTAATCATCACATGTTCACAATGTTTTCTTAATAAGTTCGGGCGAACTTATGTTATCAACAATTAGTTTTATTAAGATCCAAGTTCGGTCGATGATGAAGAATTCAATCATTTCATTAATCAAGTTCGGTCGAACATGAAACTAAATCATTTGATCATATTTTTGACAAGTCCGGTCGAACTTGACAACAAGTTCGGCGGAACTTGTCGTCTTCTCCAAAAGACCAAACTTGTTCAAGCACCCTAACAAACGTTTCAGACCAATCAAAAACAGTTATGCGGTCGATTTTAAGTGTAGATTATGAATCTATGTTCAATTTTGATTATCATCACCTAAATCTTATCAAATTTTAATTTTTAGATCTATTTGGTTCGTTTAAGGATCAATACACAATTTAATCACAAATCTATACCTCTACCATTGTGATTGGTGTGAAAATCACCAAAAACAATCTTGATTTGGACAGCGTAAGGGTATAAAAATGCCAATTTCGCTCTAGTTTTCTCTAAAGTCAAGTTCGCTCAAGAGGTTCTGAAAGCAGGTAAATGAGTTCGGCTGAACTTGATTGGTATTTATACCAAGTCAAGTTCGGGCGAACTTGTTAGGCCCATATTGAAAAGCCCAACTGATGTTCGAGTGAACTTACCTTTTATCAAATAACAACCATCTGCAAGTTCGGTCGAACTTGCTGATTGTTAAACTTGTTATTGTTTAGCAAGTTCGGCCGAACTTGCCAAACCACAAATTCAAACTTTTTCAAAATTTTCATTTTTAACCCTGAACTTTTCAACTTTTTACCAGTTACGAAAAATCCACTCAGTTGACCAAGTCCAAGCTAATGACCTTGGTTAACCGATTTGTCTGTCGAGTCCAAGTTAATGACCCCGGTTTGACCCGTTACGAACAAACTGTTAATTTTTTCAAAAACAAAGTTTCAAATTAACAAACTTTTTATCATTTGCCTTTTCAGATTTAACAGATTAGCTCCCAGCCCGTTGTCAAAAAGATTTCCATCTATTCGAAGATCCGTTCTCCAACATTGGTTTGCTGAAAACAATGTAGAAATAAAATCTTTTTGTATTTTTGTTAGTTTATGCTAAAACACACCGAAAATCTTTTTGATTTTAATCTGTAAAGCTGAAAACAATGAAATAAGCAGTATAAACTATGTACAAACATATTTACAGACATATTTTTGTGAATTCGAGTCTAAGGATCATATCAGTTGATTGAGATATATCACAAGTACCGTTGACCTTAACAGACTTTAAATTTTAAACTTGTTTACCTAGATTGTCGATATGTTTGTCCACTTAAGCTTTACCATATTTTTCAACTGTTTCAAGATATGTTAAGGTACAAATTATGAAACTTGACTTATCTGTGGTTCCCATTTCTTGAATAAACTCCTGTATCCAGATTCCCTAGATTTCATCTTACAGGTGAATATAGCATAATTGATATCTGTATCTGGGTTGTGCGAGACCTTGAGAGCTCAGGTTAGTACTACCGTACAGACAAAGAGATGAAGGCTCGACTTTAAGGTGTGTTCCACTTAAGGAATCTTTTTAGCATTGCAAATGATTATATCTTTCGATACTTTTCAATATTGCATGCAATTTGGGGGTTTAAAGCAAAAGTATTATAGAAGTTCTAGGCCATTGCTTCCGCAAAATCAGAATAACTTGTATAATACCCCAGATATCAACTATCTATAAAGACCTCGTATCTCAGATCAGGCAATCTTTCGAAATTTCGGAGTACTAAGTCCATATATCCAAGATGTGTTAATCCACAAAATTAAGCAGTTGTAAAATTTAGTTTATATCTCGAAAACAATTTACTGAACGTGTTAAGCCTATCGACACATCCACAGTAAGACTCGTTTATCACTTTTAAAACTTTACATTTCTTTAGCATACTGTGATAATCCACTGATGTACTATCATTTCCTTTTATGACACTGAATTCTTTTTGTCTTTTTCAATGTTTTTGTATATTTTGAATTTTTATATGTTTTTGGATTTTAAAATATTCGAATATTTTTGTATTTTCTCTAACATTTCTCCCCCTAAAATCAAAAACATCTTTTTGGATTTTAGTTTTTAATAAAATTCTAAACTAGAAAGATATTTACAAACCAATGTGGATCACGCGAACTCGTCGTTCGATCCGTATTCAACCTCAGCATCCGCACCTGTCAGCAAATTTTTCATACCGTTAATTCTTAGCAAGTATTTAAACCGTGACAATGAAAATGGTTTGGTATAAAAAACAGCCTTTTGTTCATCGGTGTGGATTTTTCTATTCGCACCAATTTCTTTTCGTAGCAATCACGCATGAAATGATAACGAATTTCAATGTGTTTTGTGCGTGAATGATGAACCGGATTTTTAGTTATATCGATGGCTGCCTTGTTATCAACATACAGCGGAGTGTCTAGAAATTGCAGACCATAGTCTCTCATCTGCTGTTGAATCCACATAATCTATGAACAACAGCTGGAGGCCGAGATATACTCAGCTTCACAGGTAGAGAGAGTGACCGTAGTCTGTTTCTTACACTGCCAGGTTACCATTCTTGTTCCGAAGAACTGGCATCCCGCTGCAGTTGATTTTGAGTTCAACTTATCTACACCAAAATCGGAATCAGCATAGCCTGTGAGATCAAAATTGTCGTTCTTCGGGTACCACAAGCCGGTGCTTGGGCATCCTTTCAGATATCTGAAGATACGCTTCACGATCTGCATATGTAAGATCCTCGGGCTTGACTGATATCTAGCGTATAGGCAGGTTGGATACATAATATCTGGGCGCGATGTCGTCACATACATCAGTGATCCAATCATCGATCTGTATAACGTCTCGTCAACTTTGGCTCTAGTCTCGTCAGCACAAATGCCATGATTCAGAGCAAGAGGCGTAGATAAAGGCTTCAAGTTTTCTATTCCAAACTTCTTCAAGATGTCGTGAACATACTTAGTCTGGTAAATGAAAATACCATCCGGAAGCTGATCTACTTGCAAACCAAGAAAGAACTTCATTTCGCCCATCGAGGACATTTCGAATTTCTTTTTCATGATTCCCTCAAACTCTTTGTAGAGACTATCGTTTGTAGATCCAAAGATGAAGTCGTCAACGTAGATTTGAACTATAATCAGATGGCCATCAACTTCTCTGGTGAAAAGAGTACTATCCACAGTTCCTCTGATAAAGCCGTTTCCTACGAGATGTTGCGATAACGTCTCGTACCAAGCTCTCGGAGCTTGGTGTAGTCCATAAAGAGCTTTATCCAGTAGGTACACTTTCTTCTTGTTAAGTGGATCGACAAACCCTGGTGGTTGTCCAACGTACACCTTCTCGCGTAATTTGCCGTACAGAAAAGCTGATTTGACATCCAATTGATAGACCTTAAATCCTTTCAATGATGCGAAAGCTAGAAAAATTCGAATAGATTCCAATCGAGCCACTGGTGCATAGACTTCCGTGTAGTCTATCCCTTCCTACTGGTGAAATCCCTTGACAACAAGCCTAGCTTTGTTACGAACAATAACCCCTCCATCATCACGTTTACACTTAAAGACCCATTTTGTATCAATTGCTTTCTGATTTTCTGGTAGGTTTTCAAGCTTCCACACACCCAACTTCTCAAACTGCAATAATTCTTCTTGCATTGCTTGTACCCAGTTTTCATCGGCTAAAGCTTCATTAACTGTCTTAGTCTCAATCCGAGAGATGAAACATGAATAGAAACAAAAGTTCTGGGTTGTAGCAACGTGTGTAGAAGCAACTGAGTGCTTTATTAATTTTCCCTCGAGTTCTAACACCAGTTTGAAGTTCTCTGATAATATTTGTTGACGGATGATAGGAATATGATCGCGGCAATTCTTCACTTGCAACATCTACTGAGTTTTGCTGATTCGTGATGTTGAGATCAACAACCAATTCAATGTTTGGAGAGATTGATGAAGCTTCATTTCTGTTGTTCGGGACTGCAGATTTATTAAGAAGACTTTTTATCTGCTCCACTTCTTCATCTGAAGAAGATGATTCCCCATTAGCATCAAATGTTGGTGCTTCATCTGAATCATAATCTTGATTCTGAGGCATACTGGGCTCCATTGTTGTATTCACTGGTTCAGTAGAGGCATTCATTGGAAGATTAGCAGGTTTTGATAATGTTTCAGAAACATTTTCAGCTGGAACACCACTATTGCTTGAACTTGCGCCAGAAGAAGATGGATCCAACGTTGGTTGATTAACCACAATTGGTCGAACAATTTGCTCTTGATTTGCTGACTGGTAAAGATAATATAACGCTGCAACTTCTTCGTCAGACGGTTCTTTGGGCAAGTCAAATGACTTCCGAAGGTCTCGATAGTTAAACAGCCACGCGTCACCTTTCCTTTGAATAGGATTCGTGTAGTTGAAACAATCCACGTGCTGTGCTTCAATAACCTTTCTCAATGAAGGAACATATATTCTTCTCAACGGACTCGCATATCCGACAAAGAAACCTTCAAGAGATTTAGCTCCGAATTTGCCATCTTGGTCTATTACGGTACATGGCGCACCGAATGGTTCTAAAAACTTCAAATTTGGCTTCCGTCGGTTTATCATCTCAAAACATGTTTTCTTTTTTGGTTTGACAGTGAGAACCCTGTTTAGCGTGTAGCAAGCTGCAGCAACCGCTTCACTCCAGAAGCTGATAGGAAGTTTAGAATCTGCAAGCATGGTTCTTGCAGTTTCAATCAAAGTTCTGTTTTTCTGTTCAGCTAATCCGTTTTGCTGTGGAGTATAGGGAGCACTAAACTCGTGCAGAATTCCTTTTGCGTTGCAGAATTCCTTCATTTTGTTATTCTTAAACTCTGTGCCGTTGTCACTTCTAATGCGTCTGACCGGCAGATGATAAATGTTCTCGAGTTTCTTGAATAGAATAACCAAGTTCTCGAACGTTTCGTCTTTTGATTCTTGAAAGAATACCTACGAATATCTCGAATAGTCATCTGTCACGACCAAGCAATATAAGTCTCCTGAGATGCTTCGAACATTTACAGGACCAAATAAGTCCATGTGGAGATGTTCTAATGGCAATTTGATTGAGTTTAGAATTTTCTTCGGATGAGATTTCTTGATCTGCTTTCCCTTCTTGCATTCCAAGCAATGATCAAACATATGAAAACTTCGAAGATTTACGCCTTCTACAAGATCATTATGAACCAGGAAATTCATTTTTCGCAAATGAATATGCCCCATCTTACGATGCCAAAGAATAGCATCTTTTTCAGTAGCCTTTGATACAAAACATTGTGCTGATGATGATGAAGTGGTAGCAACACCCATATCCAGAACATATAAATCATTCTCTCGAGGTGCTCGCATAAGAATCCACTCATCTAGTATTTTGAATCCCGGCTTCAAGATAATACACTCATTATCATTGAAATGGACTGTAAATTTGTTGTCACAAATCTGCGATATACTCAGAAGATTGTTCTCAAGTTCGCAATATAGTTCACGTGATCAAACGAAACTACGCCATTGGAGAGTTTTCCCACGGCGACTATCCTTCCACCTTGATTTCTTGCAAATCCAACATATCCATCATTGATAGCTTTAATGTCGAATAGCAACGCTTTCATTCCCGTCATGTGCCTAGATGCTCCACTATCCAAAATCCACTTTGAAAGTACGGATCTTTGGAGCCCCTACAAAATTCAGAAATTAGGTGAAAAGCTCTACCCAAGCCTTCTTGGTCTTGGGTTTTACTGAATAACCATCAACAAAAACATATTCAAGCTCATCAATGTCATTAAAATCAAATTCATCATCTGTTTCAACAATGTTAATGTTTGAAAATTTCACTTTTTTCTTATCTTTTACAGATTTGACATTATCGTTCTTTATTTCTATTTTAACTTCTTTCACATTCTCACTAGTCTTTACCTGCTCAGACTTAGTGAATTCAGACTTTGATTCTTTTGTCTTGTCAGTCTTTACTAGCTCAGACTTAACAACACCAGATGTTGTTGACCTTTTCTTGGCAATCCAGGTTTGAGATTTGATATTAGCCTTTTTGATGTAAAACTTGTTTTCATTAGACCTAGAAGTTTCACCTTTTTTGAAAATGGAATTTTCAAAAGTCTTTTCAGACTTTAGTTTAACTTCTGGTTTTGATTCATTTCGTTTCAAAATCTTTACAGGTTTTGCAAACTCTGGTTGCTTTGGTTTAACAACATTTGAATCTTCTTTTCTTCGAAGATAAGCCAGTTTTGATTTCGGAAATTGTCGTGCCATATGACCAATTTCATTGCACTTGAAACATGTCCGATTATCAAGTGGATGTCCTTTAATAGATGGTTTTACCCTACTTGAAGTTTTTACACCACTTGTAACCTTGGCTTTATCTCGAATTTCTTTATCCTTCTTAAACTCATCATTTGATTGTTTACCAATAAAACTCTCTTCATGAACTGTACTCGTCCCATATACAAAATTCATGTTTTTGTTTTTATATTCATGAAATGGTGATGGTTTCTTTACATATTCATCAGTTTTTTCTTCTAAACCCAACCTCGCTCTCCGGTTTTCCGGATGATCACCACCATTTCTTTGGTAATTGTTTCTTTTAGGTTCGGAATAGAATTTTCGTTCATTAATTACCAATTCCTCTGATGTGACTTCCACGAGTTTAAAGAATTTGTCAAGCAATTCTTCCTTCACATTCTGAATCGGGAAGCTATCATCAAAGTATAGTCTATCCGAATCCTTAATTTTGTACATTACAATATTAGGATCGTCACTTAGACCATCCTCTTACGACTTATCATCATTTTCAGACTGTGAATCGGAATTCTTTGAACTCGAGTCGGCGCTTTTGAAGCTGCCGTCATCAGAATCACTTAGAACATTTTCAACCACTTTGTTAACCACAGCGTTGTTATCATCATCAGATTTAGCATAGACTATATCAATGTTCTCTGGCAACTCGTCTTTCTTTTCAGAAAGTAATTCAACATTGAGTGCCTTGTCTATCCCGTCTGCAGATTTAACATAGTATTTCTCGCAAAGGGGTGGAGGAACATTGCTATATTCTTTGCCTGCTTTCTTTTTAGGTTTTTCTTCCATTGAGATTGTCGGAAGAATGTGATCGATAACATACGCGTTGGTGGTATAATTTCTTAACAATTGTCGAATAGTTTCGATTATCATGTCTTGAAGTTCTTGTTGATTTCAGCAATGGTGTTAACATAAGTGTTAATTGCTCTTTGTTTTCCATTACTGTACCACTCAACATTCTTATATTATCATGTTGTTCGATGTTATTTCTGTCGAGTCTGCCATAATCATTTTTCATTTTGTCATACGCTTCTTTCATTGTGTGATAATCATATTTTAACAAATCGTTATGCACATTGTTTTCAGCGATGATCTTTGATTTTCGGCACATTCGACACAAGGTTCAGTACATTTTGTACAAGGTTTCTCAACCTCTACAACTTGTACTTTGACAACTTCTTTCTCGGCAACCTTCACCTCTATACCTACCTTGGTTAGATTCGCCATTAAAGCTTTATCTGCCATGTCCTTGAGGTTTTGGCATTAACTTCTTTGGTAACATTGATGATCTCTACATCAATCTTTTTCTCCTCAACCACTTGTTCTTTCTTGCTTCCATCAAAGTGACATGCAAAACTATCACAAGAATTAGAAGATAAAAGTCCTTGTCTCTGCATGTGGATATATTCTTCTTCTTCTTGCTATTGATGCAAGTATTGTTCGATAAGAGCTTGTTCAATAGCTGCTGCTTCAACTGCTGCTGCTGCTGCCGCTGATTCCTCTGCAGAATTATCTTCAACCATCTCCACCATCAAAGCAACTTCGGTCTTTTTGCTGATATATGAATTCCAATCAAAACCGTCATCTTCTGTCGATGCAACCATGGCTTTCTCCATGGTACTAGTGTTTGGCTTTTCTTGGATCTCAACTTGAGTTTTCTTTGTGAACGGTTTATATTGAAGTGCCCTCTTGTAATATTCATTCCCTCCTCTGAAAGGACTTTGATTTTCGGTTGCCTTGGTGTTCTTACACTCTCTTTTAAAATGTCCCTTCTGTCGGCATTTAAAACATGTGACTTTGGATTTGTCAAAACCCAATTTGTTGCTGGAGTTTCCTATGTCACGGCCTGTGAGTGCAACGAACTTTGTCACTCTCCTGATGATCGAAGCTAATGACCATTTGATGTCCATTAGTTTGAGCTCTTCCTCATCTACCTGGTCATAATCTTCTGCGGTCATCTCGGGATTTTCGATTTTACCGGCAACAAGACATTCATAAGACTCTAAGACGGTAGCCATAAGTGACATATGTTGTTTTGCAACTTGTTCTGTAACAACATTGTTCAAGTTTACTGCGATATTGCATTTGTAAACATTCGGATCAGAACTATGTTGTTGATTCTGATTTGCTTGGCTTTGAAATGTTGAATTTGAACCATTGCTCGAGTAAGAACTTTGTGGACTTTGGTCATACTGAGGCTGTGAATGGTTCTGATTATGTGGAGAAGCATTCATGTTTGCACTAAAAGCAGTTCCAATTTATGGACTCGAAATGTTATCCTGCATTCCGGTTTTGTAGTACATGATATATTCAAAATTCAAAAGATTTTGACCAAGAATTCTTCATTTTATGTTCAAAAGTTAAGAAAAAATGAAGAATGGAGTAGAAATAGAAGTGTTCTTGTCTTGATACTATCTAATCAGGCGGTTCTAGCTCTGATACCACTTGTAGGACCGATCCTCGATGCTTAGGAACCTAAATTTGATATCTAACGTCCATAATAGCGGAAATATTACGTCGTGTTACCAATAGACAAGAATTAATCAGTTAAACGTCAGTTTTATAGATCAAATGTTCTGGTTACAAACTGACAGAGCTTCGCCTCTGAAATGCCAAATTTATAAATGAGAATCTCAAGCTAGGTATTTATAGACCAGCAAGTTCGGCCAAGGAGGTGCAAGTTCGCCCGAACTTGCCTATGCAAGTTCGGCCGAACATGCCTGAACATGTACAATATGGGCGAACTTGGCTACAACGTACATAAATACTTCGTATACCTAGCCTATTCAGCTCTATACAATAAAGACTCGATATAAGACTAGGACATAGACATTATGCACCAACAATTTTCTCATATACACAGAGGTGATCCAATATATAAACATAACACCAAGTAAAATAAAGCAGAAAACATTGAGACACTAACATCAAGTTCGATACTTTCGTATACGCAGAGGATGTCCAATGATTAAACAAAAGTAAGAAATAAAACAATTTTATATCTTTGCAAAATGAAATACACAATCACAGTAACTTTTTCAGTAAGTTGTGAAAGTTCAGAACTAATTGGTTTTTTTGCTTTTCAGCATTCAGCGATTACCGAGTAGGTACACAATCACGAAGGACAAAGCTAAGTACTATGCTTTAACCGCGTTTCCCACTAGAAATAGGCTTTTCTATTTAAATTTGTATCGTTTTCACAAAACTACTAGTTTAGCTGAGTTTACCGACACATCTTTAGTGAGATTGTTTAACCATTTAAAATAATATATACCTTTAGCATGCACTGATAGTTCACTGGTTTACTATCATTTCCTCTTTTTGCACAAGTAATCTCATTTTTCATTTTTCAATGTTTTTGACATTTTAAGATTTTCTATTATTTTTGGCTTTTTGAAATTTTTTATCTATCTGAAATGATTTTGAAATGATGTTTTTCAATTTAATATGCAATTTTGAATTAAAATTTTTCTCCCCCTCAAATTGAAAACATCTTTTCAAAATCGAAAATAAAAATCTTCCATTTTAACCGTTTAATGGATTTTTACGAATGTCAACGCGAGACTATCATTTTGATTGTGTGGGATTCAAAAACTTTAATCTCTGTCTCATTATCCATCTCTTCAAACTCTGCACGAACAACCATTGCTTCTAAATAGACGTTTGCTTGAAGCTTGGTTATCCTGCACATTCAAACAAACTTCAATTAGTTATGAATTGGAACCCAGTCCATTCTGGATTTAGGTTTACCAAATTCATAAACATCCGAAGTAAACAAATATTCACACTCTTTTTAATACTCAAACAATTTGATAAAAACTTTACCAGAAAAAATAATTTTCTTTGATTTTTTAACTGTTTCATTAACCAAAATTTCTCCACTATTCTCTCGTTTTACTTGACTGGTCACTCTTTGTAGAGTAAAACGATTCTCCAGAACTTGTATCTGAAACGCTCGTATCCGAGGACAAAATCTTTTCCAAATACTCTCTCGCTTTCTTTCTCTTTTTTTCTCAATTTGTCTTTCTGCCCTTGCGTGTCACACCCCGACCCGCAGCGGAAAAGGTGATCGGGGCATGATTGGGTTATCATCAAAGCTCATGACATTTATTTTAACGTTTCATATTCATTAATACAATTTAATGGAAATTTACAATAAATATTACAACATGTCCTAACTATCAATCTAAGCTTCTTTGTTTTCTTCTAAGGCATTTCCTATGTTTTCCTTGCTTCATCCTGTTCACCTGTATCATGTGTAAAAGGGTTTTTGGATCAACAAAAGTTGGCGAGTGAATCCTATGGAAAACATTTGAACAAGTTTATTTAATTGATTATGAACTAAAGTGCACAACCACACATGAGTAAAAATAGATGTAAACTTATTCATAATTCAATTTAATATTAAACAATACACACATGAACAATAATGGATTGGTTTTGAGGCATGCGTTGCTCAACTCGTCTACCACGAGGAACTGATGGGCCTAATGAATGAATTGCATAAACATGATAATATGAAAGACATAACTACAAACAATATAAACTCAATAATACACACATGAACAATAATGGATTGGTTTTGAGGCACGCGCTGCTCAACTCGTCTACCACGAGGAACTAATGGGCTTAATGAATGAATTTCATATAAGTTGACAAAATGAAATACATAATTACAACAATATAAACAATCTAAGTTTAGATCACGATATGGTATGGCACAAGTTTAAATAAACGAGTTAAATATTTTGTGACACATGACACACCCCAAAACGTGTAATTAAAAGGGGAGTTGTAAGATTCACTCACAGTGGGTGCGTTCGGTTGATGATGTTGAATGTATGCGAAGTGGTTTTAACCACGAGTGAAATTAACCTAGATAAATAACATTATGGTTCGGTAAGTAAACGGATTTTATTAATCCATTTTAGTAGGATTGTTGGGTGTATTTTTGTGAGTTTAAGGCTATTTTCTAACCCTAAAAATGTTATCTTTAAGTATTTTTAATTGATTTTTAAATAAAATAAATAAATAAAAATAATAAAAAAAATTGATTTTTTTGCTACAGTTGACCGTTGACCGTTGACTTTGACTTTGACTTTGACCGGTTCGTATGTGTGTATATGTGCGCTGAGTGAGGCTCGAACCCGAGACCTCCCGTACGCGTGCACGCAGCTCTACCAACTGAGCTACGTGTCTAACCCGAAATATATCTGTTTTTAATTATATTTATATACTAATTAGATTAAACAGAAAATCCTTTATTTCTTAAAAACGATTTTAATCCGTGACTCGGTGCGCTCCACAGGTCTCGAACCCGGGACCTGTGGTTTATGCTAACACACAGTCCACCGCTGGACTGTGTGTCCACCTTGTTAACTTAACTGATTTTTATTATACTTAAACACAAACTAAGTATTTTCATTTCTGACTTATTTAAAAAGTTTAATAATTATCCGGGTCGATGCAGAAGACCGGACTCGAACTCGTGTCCTGTGATTAAACATACACACAGTCCACCACTGGGCTGTGTGTCTAACTTGGTTATTATTCCGGTTATTAATATACTTAACATATACCAGTGGTGACCGGTTCGGTTAACAAAAAAAAAGGCATTTTTATTAAGGCAGCATGCGTGGGACAAGATTCGAACTCGAGACGTTAGTGTGTTTAATGTGCACACAGTCCACCGCTGGACTGTGTGTCTAACCCGAGTAATAACTTGCTTTTAATTAAACTTAAACATTACCGAACATCGTCTTCTTCGTTAGTCTTAACCAGGAACGATGACTGACTGGTTCGAAGTTTTAATCAGGTTTATTTAGCGTGTTTCAGTTAATTACAGGTGAGATATATGTGAAAAGAAAGAGAAATTAGGCGAAAGGTATACCGACTGGACTCCTCTGTTTTCCGGCAGAACTCCGGCGACAGTAACAGGTTCCGGCGTCGTGTGTCTTGCAGCAGAGAGTCTTCAGAAAACTTGAAAAGGATGTGGGTGACTTCGGTATAAGCTCAGGGGGTTTAGTAAGGCTCAGAAATGGAGGGTTCGGTTTTCCGACGATGAGCAGAAATTTTCCGGCGAGAGAAATTACGTCGGGTAAAGGTGCGGTTTTGAGCGAAAGAGCTTGCAGAGGTTTGAGGGGGTATTTATAAGGCAAGTCGTCGATGAACTTGGTCCGATTTCCGACTTGATTCGTCGGTTAGAAAATCTCCGGCGGTTATAACTTGTGTCGCGGACTCAGGCGTCGGTTATAACCGATGTAGCGATTAAGTCTTACGTTATAACTGAAGATATCGTAAATTCTTGGCGAGATCGCCGGGATTTCCGACGACTGCATTTGGGCGCCGGTTTTGAATTCGGAATAACATGTTATGAATTAAATGATTCTAATATTTAACAAAGAATACAAGTGGCGCAGTGGTTTAAGTGTTGAGTGTTAAGTTGTGTTGTTTGACCCGGCGACTGACCCGGGTTCGAAACCCGGCAGAAACAATTTATTTTTATTTTCTTATTTTTAACAGTTTTTCAAAAACTAATTATATATTCCCGTATAATAATTTATTATGTATCGTTTAAAATTATTTTGGGCATTAAATTTGCAACGAAATTTTTAACTGATTGTTCGGTTAATAAACGGAGCGGGTTTGGTAAAATCCGTTTTTGACGGATGTTACAGTATCCCCTGCTTTTTAGAAATTTCGTCCCGAAATTTAAATAGTGATATATTTGACGAAAAGAATGATGGTGTTTAGTTTGACGGTTACATGCTTAGAAGAAGTAAGGTTTTAAGTTTTTGTTTGAGGCGGTAACGTTCCTTGCAAGGGTTAAGTACCCTATTACAGGAATCGCTTTTTGTTGCCTACTGTAAAAGTATTGATAAGCAGAATTGATTCGCTAACTATGATATCATGCATAAGAGTTTGGATATGTTTGGAAGGGTATGGTTATATCCTAAGGCAAAACTTCTAATACTACAACCTACATGGAACATAAATAAACACAACAGCTAATATCAGTAAGTTATGATTGGTTCTATGACTATAGAACATAAATAAACACAACAGCTAAATTTGAATCCACATTCTGATAGCATATATGTTTGAATGGTGGCAGTTCCTCTCTCGTTTGTTATGATGGAGAGGTTAGTTTATGTAGAAATGGAACACAATCCAATCTCTTTAAATAGCAAGATGATATAAATGTAACACAAATTTCAACCAAGGCAATACTAAATCCTACATGGAACTTCTCATAACCGCCTGATAATGCCTCTGATCCTTTGGCAAGAATACTTATATATAGGAAGTACCAGCGGCGTATCCATCATATTCTTGCCAAATTTTCATTGGTTTTATCCACAAGTTATGATTAGTTACCAAGAAACTACTAAATCCTACATAGAACTTCTCATAATCGTCTGACAATGCCTCTGATCCTTTGACAAGAATACTTATATATAGGAAGTACCAGCGGCGTATCCACCATATTCTCGTCAAATTTTCATTGGTTTTATCAGTGAATTATGATTAGTCCTATGTGACTCTACAACCAATACAACAAACTCATAAATACTGAAAATGAAAAATGTCTGTGCGATCAAGGCTCAATCAAACGGAGCCGATCGTATTGCATGTACTGAAAATGAAATTGTCTGTGCGATCAAGGCTCAATCAAACGGAGCCGATCGTATTGCATGTACTGAAAATAATAAACTTAATCTACAAACAGCCTATACATGGAACCTCTCATAACCGCCTGATAATGCCTCCGATCATTTGGCAAGAATACTTATATATAGGAAGTACCAGCGGCATATCCACCATATTCTTGTCAAATTTTCATTGACTTTATCCACAAGTTATGATTAGTTCTATGTGACTCTACTACAAACACAACAACCACAAAATACTGATAATGAAAATGTCTGTGCGATCAAGGCTCAATCAAACGGAGCCGATCGTATTGTATGTACTGAAAATGAAAATGCCTGTGCGATCAAGGCTCAATCAAACGGAGCCGATCGTATTGCATGTACTGAAAATGAAAATGTCTGTGCGATCAAGGCTCAATCAAATGGAGCCGATCGTATGTGGGCACGCCAGGTTCAACCTCATAATAAAATGGGGAACATGCTCAACGCTCATAATGTAATGGGGAGCGGCGGCCTATGAAATTGCATGTACTGAAAATAATAAACAATAATTACTCTAACAGTCTACACATGGAACCTCTCATAACCGCCAGATAATGCTTCTGATCCTTTGACAAGAATACTTATATATAGGAAGTACCAGCGGCGTATCCACCATATTCTTGTCAAAGTTTCATTGGCTTTATCCTTAAGTTATGTTTGGTTCTATGTGATAAAGAAAAACATAAAACTAAACGATAGGAGTTGAATCTGGATTTTCGGTGAAGAGGACTAATTGAGTATCTTCGCTTGGGCCGTCATTATCTTCGACCGGATTGGCGTTGATGTTGAAGACTCTTCCTCTTGCTGGTGGCCTAGCGGTTGGGTTTTCTTGGTTCACTTGGTTAACTGGGTTTGATTGGGCTTGAGCGTTGGTGACGTTAACCAATTGAGGGCATGTGTTTCTAAAGTGGGTAGGGTCGCCACAATTGAAACAAGCTCGAACATATGGGAACATGGGGTATTGGGGTTGTTGATAGGTTTGGTTCATGGTTTGAGTAGGGGGAGAGATTTGGTTTTGAAAGGTGCGGCAAACCTTGCTCAAATGACCATAGCGTCCACAACTTGCACATAGTCGACAAGGTAAGGTAAGGGGATGGTGATAAAAACAGTTGTTGCACCGAGGGTGAGGTCCAAGATATGGTTTCTTATTTGGGTAAGTTGAGTTGGGTGCCACTTGAGTGATTGGGATAGCTTGGATGGGTATGGCGTGTGAAATTGGTTGATTTCGTTGGATAGCAGCGAAAAGTTGCCCGTCTCTTTTTCTCTTAGAATTGGGTTGAGAAGGGGATTCGGTTTGGGTGTAGTCGGAGGTTTCAGTCGATGCTTCATCCTTCTTCTTCTCCTCCTTGAAGTCTTTGTTCCGGATTCGGTTCTCGGTGAGCGCTGTTGCTAGCTCCATTGCTGCTTCCAAAGTTGCAGGCGAGGTACTTATTACAGAGTCTTGAATCTTTGACGGAAGACCACGAATGTAGTGCTCGATCAAACGGTAGAGGGGAGTGAACATGTTGGGAACCATTTGATGTAACTCGAGGAATCTTTTGTTGTACGTGGTGTGGTCGCCTTCCTTTTGCTTCAACAAATAGAACTCATCTTCTAATTTCTTGATTTCGCTCCTTGGGCAAAATCGTCTGGTCATGATTTCCTTAAATTCATTCCAAGTTAAACTTATAGCATCTTCAACACCTCGTTTGGCCTTCTCTGTATTCCACCAAGTAAGTGCTATTCCATATAAACGACCAGTAGCATAACGCACTTTGCGATCATCGGGGCAATCACAATTTAGAAAGGTGTTCTCCATTTCTTCAAACTAATGGAGGAGAGCGGTGACGCCTTCAGTCCCTTTGTATTTCGGAGGGTCGCATGATTTGAAATGCTTGTAGGTGCATTTAGTGGTATTTGGGGGAGAGTTGATAATGTTTTGGTTTTCCTGATTGACAGGATTAGCGGTAAGTGCTTGTTGAACTTGGATTACAATGTTGGGTATTACTGCAGCCATTTGTTGAGCGATTAGGGCAGCCATGCGTTCGCGGGCTTTTCCCGCTCTTGTCTTCCTACGGGCGTGGTTAGAAGACATCTACAAGGAATACATGACAAGAGTATGAGTTGGATGCTTTTGGGATCATGGGTCGCATTAGGAATGAACATTCATAAAAATAATTATAGAAAAATAAATCTACTACATCCATAGGATGTCTTGGGCTTTGCTCGCCATTAGGCCCTACATGCCGCCATACTTCACCTTTGTAATCATGTGGGCCCCCATGAATACCGGTTTTTCATATGGTTCGCATGGGTTTGCCTGGTTGCGTACACTAAAACCCGGAGAAAATCGAGAAATATGTATACAACGTGTGATATTCGGAATGTGTCCAGGTGTAGACACGGTGACACCTCAAAGTGGGGTTAGTTCGAATGACGTTTGGTGTGGCATGCTTTGGCCTAATAGGTCCTTCGTACTCTCATCGTTGGTCCCCAGGTAGGCAAACTGGTCCGTTATATTGGATTTATACGAATGCCAACCTAGACAGGACGTTCCGACTACCGGTACTTGTACCCTTCCGGTTACTACATGCCCGTCGCAGAACTTACTTTGATGAGATTTGAAAATTGTAACAAAATCTTTGAATAATGAGAGTATGAAAATGAATTGAACATATGAACATTGATATATGTATAATGAATATGTATATAAGTATGTATGTTTGACTGTAAGTATAAACAAATATGAAACAAATAAATATCACAAGTTTGTATGTAACCACCTAATCAATTAAAATTTAGGCAGACTATAGTATAGGCTCTAAGGGTCTAATAACTTATCCTATATCCCTATAGTCATGGCTCTGATACCAATCTGTCACACCCCGACCCGCAACGGAAAAGGTGATCGGGGCATGATTGGGTTATCATCAAAGCTCATGACATTTATTTTAACGTTTCATATTCATTAATACAATTTAATGGAAATTTACAATAAATATTACAACATGTCCTAACTATCAATCTAAGCTTCTTTGTTTTCTTCTAAGGCATTTCCTATGTTTTCCTTGCTTCATCCTGTTCACCTGTATCATGTGTAAAAGGGTTTTTGGATCAACAAAAAGTTGGCGAGTGAATCCTATGGAAAACATTTGAACAAGTTTATTTTATTGATTATGAAATAAAGTGCACAACCACACATGAGTAAAAATAGATGTAAACTTATTCATAATTCAATTTAATATTAAACAATACACACATGAACAATAATGGATTGGTTTTGAGGCACGCGTTGCTCAACTCGTCTACCACGAGGAACTGATGGGCTTAATGAATGAATTTCATATAAGTTGACAAAATGAAATACATAATTACAACAATATAAACAATCTAAGTTTAGATCACGATATGGTATGGCACAAGTTTAAATAAACGAGTTAATTATTTTGTGACACATGACACACCCCAAAACGTGTAATTAAAAAGGGGGAGTTGTAAGATTCACTCACAGTGGGTGCGTTCGGTTGATGATGTTGAATGTATGCGAAGTGGTTTTAACCACGAGTGAAATTAACCTAGATAAATAACATTATGGTTCGGTAAGTAAACGGATTTTATTAATCCATTTTAGTAGGATTGTTGGGTGTATTTTTGTGAGTTTAAGGCTATTTTCTAACCCTAAAAATGTTATCTTTAAGTATTTTTAATTGATTTTTAAATAAAATAAATAAATAAAAATAATAAAAAATTGATTTTTTTGCTACAGTTGACCGTTGACCGTTGACTTTGACTTTGACTTTGACCGGTTCGTATGCGTGTATATGTGCGCTGAGTGAGGCTCGAACCCGAGACCTCCCGTACGCGTGCACGCAGCTCTACCAACTGAGCTACGTGTCTAACCCGAAATATATCTGTTTTTAATTATATTTATATACTAATTAGATTAAACAGAAAATCCTTTATTTCTTAAAAACGATTTTAATCCGTGACTCGGTGCGCTCCACAGGTCTCGAACCCGGGACCTGTGGTTTATGCTAACACACAGTCCACCGCTGGACTGTGTGTCCAACTTGTTAACTTAACTGATTTTTATTATACTTAAACACAAACTAAGTATTTTCATTTCTGACTTATTTAAAAAGTTTAATAATTATCCGGGTCGATGCAGAAGACCGGACTCGAACTCGTGTCCTGTGATTAAACATACACACAGTCCACCACTGGGCTGTGTGTCTAACTTGGTTATTATTCCGGTAATTAATATACTTAACATATACCAGTGGTGACCGGTTCGGTTAACAAAAAAAAAGGCATTTTTATTAAGGCAGCATGCGTGGACAAGATTCGAACTCGAGACGTTAGTGTGTTTAATGTGCACACAGTCCACCGCTGGACTGTGTGTCTAACCCGAGTAATAACTTCCTTTTAATTATACTTAAACATTACCGAACATCGTCTTCTTCGTCAGTCTTAACCAGGAACGATGACTGACTGGTTCGAAGTTTTAATCAGGTTTATTTAGCGTGTTTCAGTTAATTACAGGTGAGATATAAGTGAAAAGAAAGAGAAATTAGGTGAAAGGTATACCGACTGGACTCCTCTGTTTTCCGGCAGAACTCCGGCGACAGTAACAGGTTCCGGCGTCGTGTGTCTTGCAGCAGAGAGTCTTCAGAAAACTTGAAAAGGATGTGGGTGACTTCGGTATAAGCTCAGGGGTTTAGTAAGGCTCAGAAATGGAGGGTTCGGTTTTCCGGCGATGAGCAGAAATTTTCTGGCGAGAGAAATTACGTCGGGTAAAGGTGCGGTTTTGAGCGAAAGAGCTTGCAGAGGTTTGAGGGGGTATTTATAAGGCAAGTCGTCGATGAACTTGGTCCGATTTCCGACTTGATTCGTCGGTTAGAAAATCTCCGGCGGTTATAACTTGTGTCGCGGACTCAGGCGTCGGTTATAACCGATGTAGCGATTAAGTCTTACGTTATAACTGAAGATATCGTAAATTCTTGGCGAGATCGCCGGGATTTCCGACGACTGCATTTGGGCGCCGGTTTTGAATTCGGAATAACATGTTATGAATTAAATGATTCTAATATTTAACAAAGAATACAAGTGGCGCAGTGGTTTAAGTGTTGAGTGTTAAGTTGTGTTGTTTGACCCGGCGACTGACCCGTGTTCGAAACCCGGCAGAAACAATTTATTTTTATTTTCTTATTTTTAACAGTTTTTCAAAAACTAATTATATATTCCCGTATAATAATTTATTATGTATCGTTTAAAATTATTTTGGGCATTAAATTTGCAACGAAATTTTTAACTGATTGTTCGGTTAATAAACGGAGCGGGTTTGGTAAAATCCGTTTTTGATGGATGTTACATTGCGATAGCTTGACCTTCTATTGTTTGGGCTTTTCTTCTGTTCTTTCAGTTTTCGTAAACTTCTTGTAAGATTTATCCAACATTTCTCTCTTTGGCCTCATTGGAGAATCTCCGGCAATATGACCTTTGATTTCAATTATAGCATCTTCTCATATCAAATCTCTGCTTTAAACAATTTACAGCAATGTGTCCACTGATTCCGCAGTTGTAACGCACCATGTTATCACACCATTCTTCTCTATCAAACCATACAATCAAATCATAACATTGATTTGATGTGTAATAGTCGTCTTTCCTGCTTCTTCTGTAAACTTAATTTGACGTTTGTGCACTGTAGTCCGACCTGCACAACTTATTATCAAAATTTTGTGAGTTTTGTTTTTCAAACTTTTGTAAATTTTTATAATGATTGGATGATTGATCTGATGATCTTTTAATGTTATTTTAAAAACTTTTAGATTTTTAAAATTTTGTTTTTGCTTTTTTTTTTGTTTTCCATTATGCTTATAAGGTTTTTGCGTTGAGCATTCACATTTTTCAGTAGATTGCAGAACCGTTTCTTAAAATTTTTCTTTTCATTTAAAAATTGTTTCATTTTTATCATTTTATCATTTTCCTCAACAGTATCATCATCACAAACTTCATTTATGACATCAAATAATTTGCGGCATTGTCACTTATTGGATTTTCAACAGAGGAAGGTTTTGGAACAATATGATCTAACATTAAAGATGATGTAACAAAACCTTTCAATTTCTTTTCTAAAATCTCAATTTTATTATTAGCAATCTCAACATCGTTTTTTAGGTTAAGTTTTTTTTTCAAGATGTGTATTTATTTCTTTTTTATTTTCAAAAATATTGTCATTTAAAAAAGTTTTCATTTTCTAAATTTTTTATTTGATTTTGAAATTCTTTTTGATTTTTTTTAATTTTTCATCGCAATTTTTGCAAATTGACTCAGAACTTGAAGCCTCATTTGTAGATGTGATTAACTTTTTGACTCTCTCCATCCTCTTCTTCCATTTGCTATCAGTTCATGTTGTTTTACGCTTTCAAGAAACTCATATCACTAACTTCAGACGAATCAAAATATCTTTTCAATATGAATACATGATCATCCCACTCTTATGGTAACAAATCTGCAAACTTTAATATCATCTCAGTATTTGAAATCTGGACACCATACTCTTTCATGTCATATATTAAATCAAGGTACTGTTTCGTCATATTTGTAACAGATGCATTTTGCGAAAACGTGAAATTTTCAAACTTATTTTTTAACATCTGCCTTTTGTTTGAATAACTCTCCCATTTAAAATTTTTAATCTCTTGAGCCCGAATAGTCAAACTCGAAAAGTTTGTAGGTTAAAAACCCGGTTCAAAACACTTTAACTCAAAACACGGTTCAAAAATCTTAGCGTGTTTTCGAAACCCGGTCCACGACTTTCAAATTCAAACGTACTTATCCTTGTACGAATGAACAAAATTCAAACGAATGTATACACTCTCGTGAGAACTAAACTTTCAAACTTCTAAAAATTAAGTTCGTGTGAAGGTACAAGTCAAAATTAAAAAAAAACAAATCAAATTTAACTTCGTGTGAAAGTAATCCTCATGATAAAGTAACCCTCGTGAGATGGTAACCTTCGTGCAAAGTTAAACCCTCGTGAGAATGTAAATGTCACACCCGATTTTTGACGTAGCGGAAGCACGAGGTGTGACCAGAGCGGTAATCGTTGAATTCAATCAAGTAAACAATAAGTGTAAAAGATAGTAAGATGCTCATCCATATACTTTATTTAAAAGCTACGTTTGCAACAAACAACTTGTTCAAAGAAAGACAAACTATAACTTCAAACAACATTATTTAAAGTTTAAACAAAAGTTTACAAAACATATTAACTAAAACTGGATGACATCTAAAACTTGACTTCACAACAACACAGACTTGTTTTTCCAAAGTTGTCCACTAGTTACCTGTAATACATGTTAGGTTTAAAAATCGTCAACAAAAGCTGGTGAATTAATGTATTTAGTTTTTGTATCAAATGAATCTTTAAAACATTTAAAGTATTAAAATCCGATATGTATAGCTTAAATGAAACTTGTAAGATCATTAATGTTTTGCAAGGACACTAATATATATGCCGATATGGGAGGCAACCAAACTTAGACGATAAATTGTGTCTAGGACACTAGTTTTAGACACAAAAGTACTTTTAACGATCTCGGTTATGCCGTTTAGAGTGGGGCTCGCCAAAACCCAATAGATCTATCACTTTTGTTCCTTGATACTTGAATATTCATTAATGGTCCCTTTATATCATCCTATCCATTTTCTAGCTTAATCATACCAATTATAACATGTATACTTTCCCGAGCGTTTAAAACTATAAAATGTTTAAATAAAAGGGGAAACATGAACTCACAGATTTGCGTCTTGTGCAAATCTCTAGTTGGTGTCCGGTTCTGCGTTCGTGTCTTAACCTACAAGTGTTATAATCTTATTAGACACTTAGGTTTATGTTTTGTTTTTGTACAATTCTTTCATATTGAATTTTTATTTATACTTGTATTTGTTTATTTCTTTATTCTAATCCTACTCAAACGGCCATTTAAGGAATGTCCACCCATCAGCAGGAATGTTTACCCATCAGTGGGAATGTTCACTCAGCTGTAGGAATGTTCACTAATCAGCAGAAACGTTCACCCATCAATCAGAAGGTTCACTCTGCTGTAGGAATGTTCAATAATCAGCAGAAACGTTCACTCAACTGTAGGAATGTTCACTAATCAGCAAGAACGTTCACTCAGCTGTATAAATGTTCACTTATAAGTTAAACTTGCATTTTAACGTAAAATTTGGATAACTTCTTCAATACTTATCCGTTTCTTTTGAAACTTTTTCCTATTTGATCGTGAAATATTTGGGCTAGACTTACTTATATAATCTGCATGGGCCTAGCTCAAAAGTTAAGTGTAAAAGCCTAATCCATACGTTTTGTATGTATGGGTCTGTCACACCCCGACTAGCAGCGGAAGACAATTGCAGGGTACGGTAGACACATGGTAGTTCCTCATAATTTAGAAAAACATGATATCATATAAAGAGGGAATCATCGGTTATAACACACTTAATTATCATATCACAAACCATAAGTTTAAGTAAAGTACTACAAGCCACTATCGCTTTTATTCTGCTACCATATGCTACACAAGCCCTTCCATACGCACAAGCCTTATTCCAGTTTAGTTTTACCTGAAATGCATGTTAGTTTTAAAAAGGGTCAGCTAAACGATGCTGGTGAGCTCCATTGGTTTGTTGTTGTGGAACAATATGTTTTAACAAGTTTAATTGCACTAGTTATAGGTCACAGATCATAGATGGAATTACACGAGTATGCACCCATGAAACCTTAACTATTATAACCGTGCCGTGTCACATTCGACACCTCAGCACACCAGGCCGTGTCACGTTCGACACCTCAGCCCATCCACTGCGTCACGTGCAGTCCAACGCCCCTGATGTAGTAATGCCTAACAACATAACCGATTTTAGGACGCGTACAGTTGCCTGTTGCCGAGATGCAGTCCGGTCGCAGCAACTGGGTTTGTCAAACCAATAGTACTATCCACTGCCCACGGCTTACGTTAATCACGTGCACTAGTTGGGGATTATTCGTGTGTTAGGTAATTCACATCATAAGTTGGTGAAATTAACACAGTTTGTAACATGCAAATCACCGTAGAAAACAGTAAAACAGTTTAAAAGTGGGGAGGGAAACTCACAGTGAAGTAGTAGTCTCAACAAGAGGGTGATCAAGCAACTGGATCCACTTTAATAACACGCATGCAAGTATGGACTCAAATCAGTATCTAAGTTGGTAATGGTTATAACTTGGATTCGGTCAGGAGTTTTCACCCCGGATTGAACCTATAGGACACTGGTATGGCGGTGGATGTCAGGGTAGTATTAGTTTTCAGTTTGGCTTTCGGGCACCGTTTCGCGTGCCAACCAAAGTCAGTAGTTTAACGTGTTCGGATAATGGTACGGGAATACCAATAGTGCCAACACGTGGTTATTTAAGAAAGATTAACTTTCCATTAAGGGAGTTTGAGTGTTTGGGGAGTCTGGGTTGCCCAAATTTGAGTTTCCATTTTCATCGACGGGGGTTCTCCCGACCTGGCCTAGGACACATCCTTAGTGTCCAATCCGCCCTGAAATCTCCCGGAATACTTCAGGTGTTCCAATTATAGTAATTTTCGGGTTAGGTCAGTTCCCGGTTCTGGCAGGTTCGTTATACGGTAAACTGGCGAAATTAGTTTAAAATGACCCGTTTTTAATTCTGTAAATTCCCGTTTAATCTATAAATTGAATAAAAATCTGTAGATATACAAGTCAGCAAAAATATGTAAATTATGAAAAATAATTTGGGAATTTATTTAGTCATTTTAATTATTTAAAGAAATTATTTGTAACTCAATATTTAACCAAATAATTACCATTAATTATCATCCGAGTTTTAAAAATTCCAAAAAATTCCAGAACATACGTTACATGTCAAGGAACTTTTCGTAAAAAATTGAGATTTTTCCGATTTCGTTTCGGTGCGTTTCCGGCTACCGAAAACTCCAAAAAACATGGATTTTTAATCTAAATAAAACTCAACCAATGGACTCCCAAACTTCCCCAAACTTTTCCTATATGTTTCTTAGTGTTTACGAAAAATTTGGTGATTTATTGACCCTTTTTAGTATTTTTTCTGGATTTATTTTGATAAAACAGTAAAAAATTCACCAAACATCCTAGAAAATTTTAAAAATTATAATATTTTAGATGGACACTCCTGTCAATACCCTACATCACCACACCAAATGTCAGCTCAATCCAAGTATCAAGGACCATGTTATAGTCAAAACAAAATTCTACCTATCCTAGATTCGTTTCTCGGACGTTATACCTAGTGCAGGCTTCGTTTCCAAGCGTTCCTTGTGAGTCCAGAAGTGTGTGGGTGCTATATTTAGTACCTACACATCAAGTATAATCCAAATATGCTAGAACTCAGATCAATCAAGCCTTATTTCATTGTTTTTTCGGTTTAATACTTTGTTACGCGTTTTTGGTCGAATAGGTGTCGATTAGGGTATCAAAACTTGAAGTTTCTTCTTCTTGGATATCATATAACACCAGGAAATTCACAAGGGGTTCTTATTCAGCCAAGAACTTGTTTAAACCTTCCAAATTCATGGATTAAAATGAGTTTTTCGGTTATAAATCGGGTTTAATCAAGAAATAACAATCAAAACCACTTAGAACTTGTGAAATTACCTTGATTTAGTGAAGGATTTAGGAATGATCAGCTGATTTCATAGTGTTTATGGCAGATTTGTGGTGGAAATTATGGAAAGAATTAAAGAAAATGAGAAAAAAATATTATATAAAAAGGGGGGTGGCAGTTTGGGGGTGGGGTTCCCTACCCCACTTGTGCCACCTAGGGGTTCGTAAAACGTGTTAAAAGATGATGTTTATCTTCGGTGTTGCATTTAGGCTCGTTTTCGGGTCCCGTACGCGTCTCCGATTTGTGAAACGGGCTCCGTTTTTCGCGTTCTTAGTGTCAAAAGAATCGGTTTTAAAAACTGAGCATAACAATCTCGAAACCCGAGCATGGTTACGTTTTAATCATAAAAGCCTCGTATTACGTTGGTTTAAGTGTTTTTAGGCTTGATCGACCGTTCCTTGCATGTTTGGTTTGTCTTTCGTCGCTCTTAAAACAAAGCGTCTCCCTAACCGGGAACCGCCTCGTTTTGCGTGCCCGAGCTCCGATTTGTTTCTAACCTTATGTCATAGTCTATGGCACATAGCCAAGATGTTTCGTGCATTCATAATGATAAAGGGCCCTACCGTTGGCCTAATAATTATGATCGAATGTTTAATGCATTGTTAAACGTCAAGTCCCTGTTTAACACGTTGTTAAAGGCTAAGGACAACAACCTCACATCGTTGGTCCTTAATAGTGTCATATTAACCATGATGTGCTCTCGGATTCCTCCGAGACATTACCGATATTGTTTAGCATAGCACACAAGTCATGCAAGTTTACAAGTTTACGTGCAATTATTGTTGTAAGCATGACTTAAAGTTTAGGACCAATTAAGGTGTGCCTGGTTTCGTCATGGGTATCATAGTCTCCCAATTGAATTTATATGTAAGAGTTGGCCTAGCCCAAATGATTTATAAAAGTGGACTTAGCCCAATTGGTTTATAAAGTGGGCCTAGCCCAATTGAGTTTTATAAAAGTGGGTTTAACCCAATTGTTTATATAAATGGGCTTAGCATAAACATGTGAATAGGCTTGGTCCATATTTTAAAGATTACTTGTACTTTTATAAAAATTAAGTTTATAAAAAAACTATGAAATATTTTATATAACTTATTTTTATAAGTTCTAGTATATATGTATATGTAGATCGTGTGTCGGTTCGTATGTTCGTTTTGACCGTTTCGTTCGTGTCGTCCATTTTTGTCTATTTTGTCCGATTTGTCCGAATTATCCAATATGTCCAAGTTTGGACACACACACACACACACACACACACACACATATATATATATATATATATATATCATACTCGTCAAATTTCAAGTATATTTATGTTTGTATTTTTTAAGTATTTATACTAGTATGTATTTTCTAATTTTTTCTAAATACAAACAGTTATATATACATTGTTTTTGGTGATCTAAATTTATATATTTCATCTTAAATATATATATTTAACATGTTTTTAGTTTAAGAAAAGTCTAGTGATTTTTAACAACTTTTCACCCAAAACTTGTATAATCACCATTAAAATCTCTAATTGTTTTTTAATCAAAATAATTTTTAGTTTAAACATACTTTAATCATGATTAATTTTATAAACATTTTGTCATAGTTTCTTCTAAATTATGGACTTTTCCCATGTTTATAAACATGATTTGATATACTTTCAAATCAATAATTTTTCCAATCTTCCAAAATAACAATATAAACTGCAAATCTCAACATGAAGCATTATGAATTTGTATGTAATCTTGTATAGTTTCAAAAATCATGTTTTAAAGTGTTCATCTTTATTTTCTTAACATGTGCATGTAAACTTTTTAGTTGAACAAAAGCTTTATGTAAACTTGTTTATATATTTTCAAGACTTTATTTTTATAACATGTTTTTATATGAATGTATGCATTACATATTCTATAAAAAAATTTTAAACAAGATGACAAGTTCATAATATTCATATTTATGGATCTTGCTAGATCTAAACATGCATGTGTTTAGATCATAATATTAAACATGAAGATGCATGATCAAGTTTACTACATAATCATAACTTCATAGATTATCAAGAATCATCAAAAATAACATATAATCATACTAGTTTGTTTAGTTTCTGTTAGTGTTTCATGTGATTTTTAGATAAGCTTCAAGATGATTACTTGTACATTTATGTTTAAACATAAAATGAGATATGTAAGTACAAGATTTGAAGCTTACTTCTAGCTAGAGATGAACAAGATGAAGATGATGAAAAGATGAAGTTCCAAAGCTTCAAGTCTTGAGAAAATGCTTCAAGAGTGCTTCCAAGTCTTGTAAATGCCTTGACTTATCTTTGAACCTCCATGTATGTATGAATTTCTAATGTTTAGATTTTTGAAAAGTGAAGGTGGGTGTGGTAGTGCTTGGCCGATGTCAAGAAGAAGGAGAAAAAGTTAAAGGTGTTGAGTTTTGGATGAAAATGAGTTATTAGTGAATGTAGGATGTTATGTATGTAACCTTGGATCTCAAAGTGATCCACAATTGTAATGCATAGAAGGTTAGACATCACAAAAACCACTAAGCATAACTCTTAATCTTACAACACATCAATTAAGGAATGTGCAGATGGAGGAGGTGTCAAGTTTGGTTGGTTTTTAATGGTAAGTTAGTATTTAGTTAGGATTATATTTATAAACTTTATAAACTTGGATGATTTAAATTGTTAGTTTTTATAAAAACTAACAATCCAACACATTATAGTGATGTTAAAATTTATTAACTAGTTCGCTAGACTAGTAAATTTGCTATTTTGGTCATAGTTTTTGTACCGGCTTTGTTAACAGGTAGTTACCGAATGAGTTGTGTATCTTTAATCGGTAATGTTTATATAGGGATTTTTGTGTTGTTTTTAATACCCTATATATTGTTTACGATAAATAATATTTATCTTTTTGGATTTGGGGCGTTTGCTGTTTTGTTCTGTGGAATGATGTACACTTCTGCAGAATTGCTAAATTTGTCTGTGTTATGATCGCTCCTCCACTTCTAAGGAACCTAATTTGTATCTAAGGTCCAACATAAGCAGAAATTATGTGACTTGTTAATTGAATACACAAGATTTACCGTTTAAATTTGTGTGATTATTAGTTCAAATCAATAGTACATCGAGTATCCAAACAGACAGAGCTTCGCCGTCGTCAACGCAAAGTTCTTACAATGAGAGACCCAAGACGACCTATATATAGAGCTACAAGTTCGCTCGGTGTGGTTTGGTTAGGTCAATTTGGGGCGAACTTGACCAACCTTGACACAAGTTCGCCCGAACTTGTGCTTATTCATCATAAATACATTACAAATCTAACAATTCAAGCCCTAAACATACAGACTCGATCCAAGACCTAGACAAATATTGTCACAGTCTTGATCAGTCTTCAATCTTCAGCATCTTCCAAAGAAATTCTTGTATGGTTTACGTCGTCGCTCTTGTTTAGGAATAGGCGTTTGGTCAGTAGGAGGTGCCCACTTCATAAACTAAAATCGTCTAATCCTTGCCTCTCTACCTATTTCGTGTATCTTCTCTATACACTTTTCCTCTTTCAAGAACTCTTCTCTTTCCAACTCTCTCCATCTCGATTCCCACATATGGCTAGAGTTAATACCATGTGCATAGCAAACTTTGATCACACCTTGGTATTGTTTTGCTTGAACTTCTTCACGTTTGTCGAAACATATCTTGTTGAAGAACAAACACTTTACATCGTCTTTCGAGCAGTTAACTAGTCACATCGGGTCTAGTATATGTATGGTTCCCCACAAACCCCAAATCCTTCGTTTCTCTATGCATTCAGGATCCTTTTCTTTTGTGATATCCCAATTCTCATCGGCATGTAATACAATCACTGCTTCACTAGTTTCAGGATCCGTTTGCCACCACAAGAAATAAGAATGAAAATCTTGTTCGATAGGTTTCAGTGGCATGTTCTTCATCGCTCTTGGTCGTTTCATCACAAGCGTCACATCTTTAACCCCCATCTTTTTATCAATCTTGATTCAACATTTCGGTATGAACGGCTTCCACAATATAAAACCTCTTGACGCTTCAAACTTAATAACCCTCCATAGACGTTGTTCGTTGAACTTCATTTGAAGACTCATGTTTCTCGTTTGCACCAACTCTTCAACATCCCAAAATGGTAACGTCTTTATGTCTGTCAGATGTCTGAAGTATTGCACCTAAACTCTCTCTTTATAGCATCTACGTCAAGTTCCCTAACCCACCCCCAACTTAAAATATCACCCAACGATTTGTCTTTGTCACGAGTAAAGAACGCTAGTGGCCTTTTAAACTTTCTTTCTTTCAGCATTTCCTTGAACCACTACTTCTTTGCTTCGGCAATATGTTCGTTCGTGTAGCGTTTAGGGATATTACCTTCCTTCACAACTTCATCAATCTTTTGTTTCAATAAGTTCACATCAATATGACTCATAAGCTCTTCAATCATCTGAAAGTTGTCAGTATTGATGTTAGAATACTTTTCAGTTTCATCATCAGAGGAATCTTCAAAGATAACATGATCGTAGTCATCGACATCTACATGCTTGTAAACATATTCCTTCGGTTCAAACGTTTTCATATTCACCAATTCTTCTTCAAAATCAAACTCTAATGAATCTGTATCAACTTCGAACATCTTCGCCAACTCTTCTTTGGTGTAATCATGTACAAATTCCCCCTCTTCAATACTCGGATCTAACATTACCATCAAAGGTTTCTCATGAACAGCAACAACAGGCATAACAACTATCGCGTCAGCAACATCATCATCTTTAGGCCCTGTTTGCTCTGTATGCTCCCCCTTACTTTGATCATCTTCCATATTCACTTCATCGTTGATCAAAGAATCAAAATCAAACTCAGAGTGAACCTTTGCAGAATCAATCTTTAGACCAACGGTCCCCTGATCATCATTATCATCATCATCATCATCATCGTGATCTGAATCATCTTTTGTATCATCACCTGCAGGGTCGTCCTCCTTATCATCATCTTCCTCATCATCTTTATCTTCTGTTTCTTTCTCAGAAGTTCCGATCAATACATCATTCTTTTCAGGAACAATTTCAGGCATAACCTCTGATTCTGAAGCTTTTTCTGCTTCAACAGACTTTTCTATCACTGGCTCCTCTGTAGGTTTAGGGACACCATCAATAACCCCTTTGCCTTTACCCTGTTCTGCTAACTCTTTTGCAGCTTTATCTTTTGCTTCCTGTAGATCAAGCCTTTCGTATTCTACCTTGAAATCAATGCCCAAGCTGTTAGACAACACTTTCTGAAGCCTGGCAAACCTTCTATCGTTCTGATCATGTTCAGATCTAAGCTCAGCAATCTCTTTCTCTAACTTTTCATTCGCAACACTTAAACTTTCAACCATCGCTTTCAAGTAACCTCTGTCATATTCAAGAAACTTGACTTTATCTTGCAAAATCTCTTTTTCAACATCACTCTTCTTTACTTTGCTTTCCAGAGCTGCTTTCTCAATTTCATTTTATCTTGGTTTATCCTCCATAGCTTTGATTCTTTTCTCTAGCATATCAACTGGAGTATCTTCAAACCAATTTGAAAGATCTTCAGTTGTGACTTGATGAGTAATATTATATGGAATTTCACCCAAAGCATCTTTGAACTCTTTCGCTCTTGAGCTTTGAGGAGTAGACCGCCTTGACTTTTGAGGAGTAGCTTTTGGAGTACCCTTAGTTGCAGATTTTGGCGTTGATAGAGGCGTACTCTGAATAGGTACTTCATTGACAGTTGGTGTTTCTTGTGTTGCAGTCGTTGGTGTCACTTTAGCTTCAGTAATTGGAATTTCTTGCAGATTAGAAACATGAGGTTCTTGTGTAGCTCCTTTCTATGATTTCTCACTCAAATACCTGCGGCTTTGAGGCTTTTTCTTTCCACGAGTACTCTGAATAGGTACTTCAATGACAGTTGGTGGTTCTTGTGTTGCAGTCGTTGGTGGCACTTTAGCTTCAGTAAATGGAATTTCTTGTAGATTAGTAACAAGAGGTTCTTGTATAGCTCCTCTCGTCGATATCTGACCCAAATACCTGCGGCTCTGAGGCTTTTTCTTTCCACGAGTGCTAGGAGAACCCGTAGCTTTCTTTGAATCTTCAGCCTTTGACTTAGAACGCTTTGTCTTTTTCTTTGGACGTTCTTCATCGGAACCCTCATCAGCAGATGGAACATATAAGTCTTCACCTAGCTTTTTCAATCTTTTTTCTTCCTTCTCCTTTTCTATTTCTCTTTGTCGAACATTAGCAGAATCTTCGGACGATTCATCATCCTTATCAGAAGTTGCTGAAATAATATCGTCATGATCACCACCCTCTATACCAGCCTCAGCCTCTTGACTTTCAACATTTACCGCAACACTCGATCCTTCAACATTTTGAATATTCTCATCAGGTTCATCAATCAACATGGTTTCCACCTTCTTAGACGCCCTTTTACGTTTATGCTTTTCAACTACAACAACCCTCTTTATGTACCAATCGCCTCTTTTCTCTTTGAAATTCTTTAACAGTTCAACCTCATCTTTTTCGTCACCGCTGCCATCTTTTCTCCATTTGTTCTCAGGTGGCGCGACATAATCAGCTTTAACGATTGCACCAAAAACAGGCTTTGAAATAGGCGCAGAATCTTATTTCTGATAAATCTTTAGTTTCTTCATGGTTGTTTCATCCATATGACTTAAATAAAGAATATCATTCGAATCTTTTACTATATCTTTAAACTTTTCATCAATCAGCATCTGAATAAACCTTGGATACATCACCAGCCTGTCCTTTCCCATGTTCTTCAACATAAACTTGAAGATCACTTTCGAGAAATTGAACTTCTTGTTAAGAACTAATGCAGTAACCATGCAGGCCATGTAGTCTTGAATATCGTCTAGCCCTGCTTTCCTGTGACTGAAAGCGTGAATAACAACGTAAATCAGAAGTTTGTACGGTAGAGGAACACCGCCTTTCTTCATCGTAGGCTCATTTGCATGCCCTTATACCCCATACGATAGAAACAACCCTTTACCATCATCTCTTCAAAGCTAATTGGATCACTTTCATTATCGTTGAATTCAAGTACCCTTTGAATATCAGTTTCTGTGATCAAAAACTCCTTATCTTCATTGCCAACTCAAATAGCAGACTTTATCACCTTGTTTGCTTCGTCGTAAGATGTTGCGTTCTAGAAAAAGAATACATGCGATCTATAAACAACATGTTTATCCATAATCGCCTTCGTGATCGGAATTCTCCCCAAAAACTCTAAAATCTCAGAGAATGCAGTCAGTGTAGGATAAATCTTCTCGTCCAGTGAAATACAAGTGTTGTGAAACTTGTTAAACGAAAGTTGGATGTTCTGCGTACAAAACAATCAAAACTTAGCAATTTTGAGAATTTTCGACACATAAACATCAAGTTCGGGCGAACTTGATGCCAAAAATTACCAAATATAACATCTTCGGTCGAACATGTGATTGAAACAAGTTTTAACATTTTTAAACAAGTTCAGGCAAACTTGTATCGTTTGCAGGATTTGAATTCTTAAGTAAGTTCGGGCGAACTTACAAAGAATCAACATTAATACAGTGTGATAACAACTTCGCCCGAAGTTGTATTAAAACAACCATAACAAGTTCGGGCGAACTTGTTATCTTCTCCATTCAATCCTGCAACAACTCAACATGTTCAATGGTCAAATTTTTGATTTGTTTATGATTTTAACATGTTTATAAACACATTTCATCGTTCAATTTTTTAACAAGACCCTAGATCTATTGATTTAACATTGTTTGGTCCAACACAGTTCAAAGACGTTCTAATCATGAATGATTTATGCGATATATACCTCGGCCATGATTATAAGTGTGCCTGTCACTTATAATCAGTCTCAAATCGAGCAGTATAACGGCACAATTCTTGCAAAAACTCAATTTCTCTCAAATTCGTACTATGTTCGCTCGAAGATATGTGAATCAGATAAAATGAATTCTGAGCGAACTTGGATACTTATAGATGGTCAAGTTCAGGTGAACTTGATAATATTTAATCAACAAGTATCCAGCAACTTCGCCCGAAGTTAAGCTATAATGAAACCATTTTTCAACCTATAACTTTGGCCGAACTTGGTTAAATCCAATTTTCTAACATTTTCAAAATTTTCACTTTTAACCCTGAACTTTCACATGTTTACTAGTTATGAAAATCCACTTAGTTGACCAAGTCTAAGTTAATGACCTCGGTTAACCGATTTGTCTGTCGAATCCAAGTTAATGACCTCGGTTTGACCCATTATGAACAAACTGATCTTTTCTTCAAATCAAAGTTTTAAATTAATGAACTTTTCATCATTTTTCGTGCATTTTGATTTTACAGATTAGCTCCCAACCCGTTGTCATCCGGATTTCCAACAACTTGCACCCTTCCAAACTCCGGAGATCCGCTTTCCGTCATTGGCGTTGAAAACAATGTAGAAATAAAATCTTTTTGAATTTTCGAAAGTTTATGCTAAAACACACTGAAAATCTTTTTGGGTTTAAATCTGAAAGCAAATAAGCTATGTACAAACATATTTACAGATATATTTTTGTGAATTCTGTCTAAGGATCATATCAGTTGATTGAGACGTATCACCAGTACCATTAACCTTTTGATGACTTTAAGTTCTAAACTTATTTACCTAAATTGTCGATATGTATGTCCTCGTAAACTTCGACACATTTCTCAATTGTTCCAAGATATCTTTGTTAGAATTATGAAACTTGTCTCAACTATGGTTCCCATCTCAGAATATATTGCCGTATCAAGATTCCCTAGATTTCATCTTACAGATGAGTATAGCGTAATTGATATCTGTATCTGGGTTATGCGAAGCCTTGAGAGCTCAGGTTAATACCACCGTATCGACAAAGAGATGAAGGCTCGACTTTAAGGTGTGTTCCAATTAAGGAATCTTTTAAGCACTGCAATTGATTAGATATTTTGATTCTTTCAATTTTGTTGCAGTTTAGGTGTTTTTAACAAAAGCATTATAGAAGTTCTAGGCTATTGCTTCCGCAAAATCAGAAGAACTTGTATAATACCCCAGATATCAATTATCTATAAAGACCTCGTATCTCAGAATCAGGCAATCTATCAAACAAAATTTTGGAGAACTAAGTCCATATATCCGAGAGATGTTAAACCACAAGTTTAAGCAGTTGTAAAATTTAGTTTATATCCCGGAAACAATTTACTGAACGTGTAAAGCCTATCAACACATCCACAGTAAGACTTTTTTATCACTTTTTAAACTTTACAAATCCTTAGCATACTGTGATAGTCCACTGATGTACTATCATTTCCTTTTTGACACAAAACACTTTTTGTCTTTTTCATATTTTTGTACTTTTTGATTTTTCATATGTTTTTGTATTTTCTCGTAATATTTCTCCCCCTAAATCAAAAACATATTTTTGTATTTTAGTTTTAAATGAAATTCTAATCCTAAAAGGTAACAAACCAATGAGGATCATGAGAACTCGTCGTCCGACCCATATTCAACTTCTGCATCCGCACCTGTCAAAAGATTTTTCATACCATTAAGCCTCATTAAGTATTTAAACCGTGAAAGACTGAAAGGTTTGGTATAAAAATCAGCTTTTTGTTCATTCGTGTGGATTTTCTCAATTCGTACCAATCTTTTTTCGTAGCAATCATGAATAAAGTGGTAACGAATCTTGATATGTTTAGTTCGAGAGTGATGAACTGCATTTTTTGTTATGTTGATTGTTACCTTATTGTCTACATATAATGGAGTGTCAAGAAATTGCAATCCATAGTCTCTCACCTGTTGTTGTATCCACATCTGTGAACAACTCAAAGCCGAGATGTACTCAACCTCACAAGTAGAGAGAGCGACCGTGGTTTGTTTCTTGCACTGCCACGTTACTAATCGTGTTCCGAAGAACTGGCAACCGGCCGTCGTAGACTTTACGTTCAATCTGTCAACACCGAAATCAAAGTCTGCATATCCTATCAGGTCGAAGTTTTTATTCTTTGGATACCACAAGCCGGTGCTTGGACATCCCTTCAAGTATCTGAAAATACGCTTCACAATCTGCATGTGAGATATTGTGGGACTTGACTGATAACGTGCACAGAGGCTGGTAGGATACATAATATCCGGGCGAGAGGCCGTCAGATACATCAAAGATCCTATTATCGACTGATAAAGAGTATCATCAACTTTGGCTCCGAATTCGTCAATGCAAATTCTGTGATTGAGTGCCAGAGGAGTAGATAACGGCATCGTACTATCCATCTCAAACTTCTTCAAGATATCTTGAACGTATTTGGTTTGGTGGATGAAAATATTGTCTGGCAACTGATCAACTTGTAATCCGAGAAAGAATTTCATTTCACCCATAGAGCTCATTTCGAATTTCTTCTTCATGACAGTTTCAAATTCTTTGCAAAGATCGTCATTTGTCAAACCAAAGATGATGTCATCCACATAAATTTGTACGATAATCAGATGATTTCCAACTTCTCTGGTAAAGAGCGTACTATCCACTGTTCCTCTAATAAAGCCATTGACAACGAGATGTTAAGATAACATCTCGTACCAGGCTCTCGGGGCCTGATGTAAACTGTATAGTGCTTTATCCATGAGATAAGCTTTCTTCTTATCCATCGGATCGACAAACCCTGGTGGTTCACCAACGTACACTTTCTCTCGTAGCTTACCATATAGAATAGCGGATTTCACATCTAACCGGTACACTTTAAAACCTTTCCAAGCGGCGAATGCAAGGAAAATACGGATTGACTCCAATCTTGCAACTGGTGCATACACTTCTGTATAATCAATTGCTTTTTGTTGATGGAATCCTTTGACAACGAGCCGAGCTTTGTTGCACACTATAACTCCATGATCATCGCGCTTGCACTTGAAGACCCATTTAGTATCTATCGCCTTTTGATTCTCCTGTAGGTCAACAAGTTTCCATACCCCAGCTTTTCGTACTGTAATAATTCTTCTTGCATCGCAAGCACCCAGTTCTCATCTCCTAAAGCTTCAAAAACATTCTTCAGTTCACTCGGGGATATGAAACACTGATAAGTACAATAATCTTGAACTGGAGCTGTTTAGTGTAAAAGCAACTCAAAGCTTTGTTGATCTGGCTCCTTGTTCTAACGCAAGTTTGCAATTCTCCAATTATGGATTCTGATAGGTGGTATGAATAGGTCCTTGGCATCACTTCACTTGGAACATCAACAGTATTCTCCTGATTAGTAATATTCCGATCTACCACCGTTTCAACTTCAGGAGCACTAGAAGACACTTCATTACGATTACTCAGGCCAGCAGATTGATTTAACATGCTAGTGATCTTCTCAGATTCTTCATCAGAAGAAGATTCTCCATCATCATCAAACGTCGGAGCCTCGTCATAGTTGGAATCTTGTGCTTGAGAAAGATTGGGTTCCTCTGTAGCATTTATTGGTTCTGTAGCAGGTGTCACTTGTTCTGCATGAGTTTCTTGACCACCGCTAGTGCTTGGACCTGCATCAGAAGATGAAGATGATCCAACAGTTGGTTGATTAACCACTATTGGTCTGATAATCTGCTCTTGATTAGCCGACTGATGTAGATAATATAACACAACAATGTCTTCTTCAGAAGGCTCTTCTGGCAAGTCAAATGACTTTCACAATTCACTATAATTGAACAACCAAGCATCGCCTGCTCTTTGAATAGGAGTTGTATATCGAAAACAATGGACGTGTTGTGCTTCTACCACTCTTCTAAAACTTGGAAGATAGACTCTCTTGAGTGGACTTGCGTAGCCGACAAAGAAACCATGTATCGATTTGGCACCAAACTTTCCATCTGAATCAATAACTATACAAGGTGCGCCAAACAGTTCTAAATACTTCAGATTGGGTTTCCTTTGGTTTAGCAATTCAAAGAAAGTCTTCTTGGTAGGTTTGACCGTCAAGACTCTGTTCAATGTATAGCAAGCTGCTGCGACTGTTCACTGCAGAAACTGACTGGAAGTTTTGAATCAGCAAGCATAGTTCTTGCTGTTACTATTAACGTTATGTTCTTCCTCTTAGCTACTCCATTCTATTGCGGAGTGTATGGAGCACTGAATTTGTGTAAGATGCCTTTGTCGTTACAAAATTCATTCATTTGGGCGTTCTTGAATTCTGTACCGTTGTCGCTTCGGATTCGTCTAATAGGGAGATGGTACAGATTTTCAATCTTCCTAAAGAGGATCATGAGATCATCGAACGTTTCATCTTTGCTCTCTTGAAGAAGACCCATGAAAACCTTAAATAATCATATGTGACGACAAGACAATAAAGATCTCCAGATATACTCTTCACATTCACTGGACCGAAGAGATCCATATGCAGTCTTTCGAGCAGCAATTTGATGGAGTTAAGAATCTTCTTAGGATGAGACTATTTAACCTGCTTTCCTTTCTTACATTCCAGACAACTAGTCATGTGAAAGCTTTTAAGATTCACTCCTACAACCAAATCATTGTGAACCAGATGATTCATCTTTCTTAGGTGTATATGACCCATCTTTCTGTCCCAAAAAATTGACTCCTTCTCTGTGGCCTTCGTTACAAAACATTGAGCCGACTTTGAAGTAGTAGTAGCAACGCTCATATCTAGCATATAAAGATCATTCTCGCAAGGAGCGTGCATGAGAATCCATTCTTCTGGAATCTGGAATCCCGGTTTAATAATCATGCACTCCTTGTCGTTGAAATGGGTGGTAAACTATTTATCACAGATCTGAGAGATACTGAGAAGATTGTTCTCCAGCTCGGCGATATAATTGACCTTATCAAACGATACCACACCATTAGATAGCTTTCTTTCTGCAACGATTCTACCTCCTTGATTACCCGCGAATCCCACGTACCCTCCATTGATTGCTTTAATATCGAAGAGTAAGGCACGCATCCCGGTCATGTAACGTGAAGCTCCGCTATCCATAATCCACTTCGACAAGATGGATCTCTGGAGCCCCTACACATGTAAAGAAACTATTTAAAGAGGGAAACCCAAGCCCAATCTTGGGTGGAATCGGGATATCGTAAGTAGGAACTTGCAAATCAACATTGGGTAACTTCTGATCAGTCTTTTTGTTATTGGCATTTTCATTATTGACTGATGTAGTAGTTATCTTTGCACCTTCAGATGATGATGATGTTTTCTTTGCAACCCATGATTGAGATTTCATTCGAGCTTTCTTAATGTAGAATTTTGAATCTTTGTTCATTTGATTTAGAAGTTTCACCTTTTTCAAAAGTTGATTTCTCAATTTTAGTCTCAATTTTAGGTTTCACTTCGATGTCATATTCATTATTTCGTTTTAAAATCGTGATTGGCTTTGCAATCTCCGGGTGCTTAAGTTTCTCATCATTTGAGGTTGTTTTCCTTCGTTGATACATAGCTTTGATTTCGGACACTTGCGACAAATGTGACCAACTTCATTTAATTTTAAGCAAGTCCGAGTGTCAACAAAATGACCATTCGTGGGCTTTACACCACTTGTGGATTTAGCCTTATCACGAAGTTCTTTTTCCTTCTTGAACTCAACGGTTCGATTGCTTTCCAATCGAAGCCTCTTCCTGAACCGTGTTAGTCCCAAACACAAATTGCATGATTTTATTCTTATATTCGTGAAATGGTGACTTTTGTTTCTTTTTCGGTTCATCTTCTACCTCTAAACCAAAACCCGCTCTCCTGTTCTCTGGAAAGTCACCACCATTCCTTCGGTAGTTGTTATAAACTTTCTTGGATTTTGAGTAAAATTTCTTTTCATTCTTCTCTAGATCATCTGATGATACTTCAACAAGTTTGAATAGTTTAACAATCTGATAGTCTTTCACATTCTGAATCGGAAAACTATCGTCAAAATATAGTCTATCAGAGTCCTTAACTTTGTACATTACAAGTTAGGATCATCACTTTGGCTATTTTCCAATGATGTATCGTCATTTTCAGATTGTGATTCAGAACTATCTAAACTTGAATTAGAGCTCTCAAAGCTACCATCATCAGAATCATTTCCCAAAACATTTTCAATTACATTTTTCACAACCGCTTCACTGTCATCATTAGATGTCGTGTTGACTACATCAATGTTCTCAAGCAACTTATCATTTGTTTCTGATAAAAGTGTTAGTTGCCTTCTCAGTCCATCCACTTTCTTGTGACAATAACTTGCGCACAATGGAGGTGGAACATTGCTATACTCTCCATGTGAGGGTCCGTTATACGGATCGTTCGGGTCCTAATTTGGCAAACCTAAGGTAAACGTGCGGAATCCATTTGCATAGCCGACACTGATACAAGTTCTTTATTGTTTAATCACTGTTTCATTAATGTGTAGACGTTACAGATCCTAGAAACACTTGGACAGAGCTTCGCCGTCCAGCACACAAAATCTGTGAATCTTACAAATGAGAACACAAGTCACATATTTATAGGAGAACAAGTTTGCTCGAAATGTGCCATGGACAAGTTCGGGCGAACTTGTTCATGCACCATACAAGTTCGGGCGAACTTGTATCTCATGATACATAAACTTAACATTTCGCTCCTATACACAGACTCGACTTTATACGATGATGTAGGCAACATACCTATGCATCAACAGACTCCCCATTGGATGTTGCCGTAGTCATCATTCTTTAGTTGAGTTCCTGAATCTCTAAAGTTCTCTTGATCTTTATTTCTTGAATAACTTTAACTTCCTTGATCTTAATAGCATCTAAAATCCTTTTCTCTTTTCTTCTCGAGCTTGTCTTGATAAAACTTTAATCACCATGCTCCCCCTTGCTTTGAGCTTTCTGGTATCTTCAATCAACGTGTTTTATCCAGCTCCCCCTTAAAATCTATTTTCTATTTCAAAGTTCCTCAAACTTTCAAATAAAACATTTCAGATTCAAACTTTGAAATTTCAAAACACCAACATCTCAAATTTTAATCTCCTCATCAGTTTTTAAACCCTCTCAGTTATTCAAGTCCAAATTAATGACCTTGAATATCTGATTCATGTATCAAGTTCAACTTAATGATCTTGATTAAATGTTTTGACACTAAACTGATGTTTTTTTCTATTCTAAGTTCCAAATTAATGAACTTTTAAACTCTTCAGATCTAATTTTTAAAAGTTTTTAGATTTTGGCCAGCAACTCTAGACTTTGAAAATCAGCTTTTCATCATCAGTGGTCGAAACTTAAAAGATAATATAATCTTTTTGTTTTATGAAATGAATATCAAACACTAAGTATGTACAAACATATTTACAAACATAATTTTGTTAAGTTTGTGTTTAAAAGATCATATCAGTTTTAAGACATATCACTAGTACCATTGACCTTTTGAGACTTTAAGTTTTAAACAAATTTACCTAGATTGTCGATATGTTTGTCCTCTTAAACTTCAACACATTTCTCAATTGTTCCAAGATATGTTATGTAGATTTAAGAAACTTGACTTAACTATGGTTCTCATCTCAGAATATACTCCCGCATCAAGATTCCCTAAATTTCATCTTACATGTGAATATAGCGTAATTGATATCTGTATCTGGGTTACGCGAGACCTTGAGAGCTCGGGTTAGTACCACCGTACTGACAGAGAGATGAAGGCTCGACTTATAAGGTAGTGTTCCACTTAAGGAATCTTTTTGCTACTGCAATTGTAGTATCTTTCGGTATTTTCAATTTGATGCAGTTTTTGGGTTTTAATGCAAAAGCATTATAGAAGTTCTAGGCTATTGTTTCCGCAAAATCAGAAGAACTTGTATAATACCCCAGATATCAATTATCTATAAAGACCTCGTATCTCAGAATCAGGCAATCTATCAAACGAAATTTCGGAGTACTAAGTCCATATATCCGAGAGATGTTAAACCACAAGTTTAAGCAGTTGTAAAATTTAGTTTATATCCCGTAAATAATTTACTAAACGTGTAAAGCTTATCGACACGTCCACAGTAAGACTTGTTTATCACTTTTTAAACTTTACAAATCCTTAGCATACTGTGATAGTCCACTGATGTACTATCATTTCCTTTATACACACAAAACTCTTTTTGCCTTTTTCATGTTTTTGTACTTTTCGTATTGAATATGTTTTTGGATTTTCTGAAAAAAATTTCTCCACCTAAAATTCAAAAACATATTTTTTTAATTTTTATTTATAGAAAAACATTGACCAACTGATGAGAATCACTTCAATTCTCCATCCATTACTACTTCACAATTTTACTTTTAAAGCACTCTCCCCCTCATGATGACAAAACTTTGAAACTTTTGTGTTTATAAAACATTTATATCCCTGAGTTTTTTCTATTCAACAGTGAGGGTTCTGTGAAATCTTTTAAAATTTTCTCTAAATATTTGTACATTTTTCCAGTAAAAATTATTGGAATGTGATAAGTCCTTTATGTAGGCATGTATTCATTGTGTGTCACGGAACTCCATTCTCAGTAAGTTACTTTCATCTCAGAAGTTCCTGCACAAAAATTCAAACAATTAGTTGAATAGTGACACCCAAATCTTTTCAGTCTTAGGCGTTGTTTCTTCAACCTTAATTTTGATTTTCTTTTCACAATCAGATTTATTTTGGTCTTTCTCAAGTTTCGAAAAGTCCTCTAAACTTTAAATTTTCACTGATTGTGTAACTTCTTTTTCTTTTACCAACCATGTTTGATTTTTCGTTAAAGCTTTCTTGAAATACAATGTAGACACATTTTGTTTATTACAATTCAAGGATTCACCAGCTTTAAAATTTGAAAACTTAGTAATAGCTGGTTTCACCTTATTTGTAGTTTTTGTACATTGTTTCAAAACTTGAGTTGGTATTTTCAAATCTTCAGAATTTTTCTTATTAAGATGAACAGGTTTAGGATTAATTTGTATACATTTTTTAACAATGTGTCCAGTTACCCCACAAATATGACACACCCTGTTATCATATCGTTTTCTATCAAACCATACACTCAAATAATAACATTGATTTGATGTGTGGTAACCATCTTTCCTGCTTCGTCTGTAACTTTGATTTGACGTTGAAGCACTATGGTCCTACCTACACCACTTATTTACAAATTTTTGTGAGTTTTGATTTACAAATTTTTGTGAATTTCTATAATAATTGGATGATCGTACCGATGATCTTTTATTTTTCTTTTGAAAGTCTTTAGAATTTTTAAAACTTTGTTTTTACTTTTGTTTTTGTTCTTCATTCTGCTTATAAGATTTTTGCATTGAGCATTCACCTTTCTCAGTAGATTGTAGAACAGTTTCTTGAAATTTTTCTTTTAGTTTTAAAAATATTTTATTTTTATTATTTTTATCAGTTTCATCATCAGTATCATCATCACAATCCTCAATTACAACATTGTCATCATTTGTGACATTGTCACATATTGGAATTTCTTTTTTATTTTCACTGATCGATTTTGGACATATCTGATCTAGAATCAATGACGAGGTCACAAAACCTTTCAATTTCTTTTCTAAATCAACAACTTTATTTTTAGCAATCTCAACTTCATTTCAAGTTGAGTTATTTTCTCAAGATGGGAATTTATTTCTTTTTGATTTTCAATACTAATATTTTCAAAAACAAATTTTTCATTTTCTAAAATTTTTATTTTATTTTCTAAATTCTTTTCATTTTCTTTTAATTTTTTATTTTATAATGTCAAACTTTCCAAATCTTTCAAAAGTTTAACATTAAAAGATCTGGATTGTTGACAATTCGAGCACATAGATTCAGAACTTGAAACCTCATTTGTAAACATTCTTGAACTTTGTTCTTTACAATTCTTCGCCATTTTACTTCCTTCTCTCTTCAACTGATCTGTTGAACTTTGCGTTTCCAAATCATTTCGTTGATCACTGACAAGATCAGAACCCTTTAGTAATTCCATTTCATATCCTTCTATATTGTCAAAGAAATCTGATAACCTGTAGTGAGGCAAACATGAACTACTTTTCAGCACCATCAAGTATGTCGTCCATTCCCCTTCAGGAAGTGCATTCGCCAACTTGTCAATGAATTCTTTTTCTGTTTTAAGAACATCATGTCTTCTCATCTGAACCTTCAAATGACAGAAGCGATCTACCATTTGCTTCATTGTTTCGCCTTTGATCATCTTAAAAATATCAAACTCCTTTTTTATTAGAGCCTTCTTGCTCTTAATCATCTCAGCATTCTCCATATATTTAGCACGTAGAGCATTCCACAACTTCTGTGTGTATCACATTCTGGTAGTAGAATCAAGATATCTTTATTTATCGATTGCTGTAACAAGCTGATCATCTTCTTCTCATGAACATTCTTGTAGAAAAATTTGCTCGTTTCTAGTTCTCGAATTTTTTTGTCCATCTTTCATACTTGTTCATACCTATCAACTTTGGCGGCTTCACGGACCCCATTTCGTTTTCCAAATTTATCTGTCGTTCAAAAACACTTGAAGAATGATTAGTAAACAGAAAATTCTAGTAAAATTTTTCATCTTAATCGACAATGTAAACGTATCGGTTCGCTAAAAACGTTTAAAATATTTCCGAAAACTGGTTTTACCCGATTATATCTTTAAATTCGTCTCGTCGATACGAATCTAACTATATATAATGTTCGAGCGAACTTATGCTATCCGACATGGTTTTTTGCAATTTTGAGCATGAAAACCTTTGTTTTAATGTCTGAAACTTTCAAGGGTTTACCTTTAGTTGATTTTACATAACAAACTTGAAAATCAGTCCATTTTGTCCGTGTAATGTCGAAGAAAAGTCAAAATTAAGAGAAATGAGTAGAAAGTGAGATGTCCTATGTCCAATGTCTTCAAATTAGGCCAATCCTACTCTGATACCAATTGAAGGTCCGGATCGGTTATTTACCAAACACAAGATCTGCGTTTAATCCGGTTTAACGTGCGGAATCCGTTAAACCGAACCGTAATCGTGCACAAGAATCGTAAAAAATCAACGTTTACTACGTTCTAATCGACAACCCGACAGAGTTTCGATGTCTATGTTACAAAATAACTCGATCTAGATCGGAACCGTATGAACGTTCTTGAGAGAGCTTTTGAGCGAAGTTGTTCATATGTCCAAAGTTGGTTCACCTTCTGATATTTATAGTTGCCTTTGAATGCATGCATCCATCTTCCAGTGAACTTCATTATCAAATGTTCGCTTAATATGAACTGACTGAACCTTCTCGTCATATGTATGTTATACATTTCAAAATTTTGATGATGCAATGATGATGTTAGTAATATGATGTCATCATATTAAATGATGACATCATACACGAACGTACACGCTTTCTTCGTATCATGTCGTACTGAATCCTATCGCATCCTAACACTCCCTATTAAAATCTAGCAAAACCTCTGTCCGGTATATTATAGACTCAAGACACTTAACTTTACACATACAATTAGATTTCTATCTATGGCCGCACGAATAGTGCACTAACAGTCTCCCCTTGGACATAGCTAGAAATCTGTGATGTTTAGTCTTGAACTGCCTTGGATAACATCTTCAAGTGAAACCGTAGTCTCCCCCTTGAATGATGCTCTGAATCTCTATGATTTGACGTTTAAGAACAAACACATGTATCCACACATAAACAGTTTCTTAGCAGTCTTGTTGGTCCAGCTCACATTCAACATTATCGGGTTTCCATGGAAGATTTTGAAACAAAATATTTTTGAATTTTTTATATTGAATGCAGAAATGTAAACATGCTGAAATGTAATATTTACGGTTTATATTTTTGTGAGAAAAAGTGCTAGAGGATCATATCAGTTTACTGAGACATATCAGGTGCACCGTTGATCTAAGAAAACATTTAGTTTAAACAATTCACATGGATTGTCGGTATTGTTGTCCACTTAAACTCAATCTAAAAACTTTCGTAATGCTTACCGATACATTAAAGTACATTAATGTGCACTAAATTCTTATGGACCCCACGATCTCAGCATATCCCCTCATAATGTGATACATTGACTCAAGTAATGCCTTTAAACTTTCATCAACTGTCATATGTGTGAAAATAACGCAGAATGTTTAAACATTAACAATCAGGTCGATCTTTCGATACGCAGAGAAAGTCCAATGTTTAAACAAATTAAGAAATTAAAAACAAGTTGAAATTGTTTAGATCTTAACCGCTAATTCGATATTTACATATACACAGAGGTGATCCAAGATTTAAACGAAACACCAACAAAAATAATGAAGAAACGTTTAGGCACTAACATCCAGTTCGATACTTTCATATACGCAGAGGATGTCTAATGCTTAAACAAAATAAAGAAATAAAAGTTTAAATCTTTTGAAAATGAAAACACAATCACAGTGACTTTTTCAGTAAGATGTGAAAGTTCACAAACTAACCGGTTTTTATGCTTTTCAGCATTCAGCGATTACCGAGTAGGTACACAATCACGAAGGACAAAACTAACCACATTTCTCACTAGAACTAGGCTTTTCTTTTTAGGTTTGTATCGTTTTCGCAAAACCATTAGTCTAGCTGAGCCTACCGACACATCTTTAGTGAGATTGTTTAACCATTTTAAACACTTCATATCTTTAGCATGCACTGATAGTCCACTGATGTACTATCATTTCCTCTTTTCGCACAAGTATTCTCATTTTTCGTTTTTCAATGTTTTTGATATTTTGAAATCGAAAATAAGAATCTTCCACTTTAACCGTTTAATGACGTTTTACGAATGTGAATGTGAGACTACCATTTTGTTAGTGTGGAATATCAATCCTGTCTATCTACATGAATAACCACTTCTTTTGAAATGACATTTGGCTTGAAGCTTGGTTATCCTGTACATTCAAACAAACTTCAATTAGGTATGAATTGGAACCCAATCCACTCTTTATTTAGGTTTACCAAATTCATTAACATCTGAAGTAAACAAGCATTCACACTTTTTTTTATATTCAAACAGTTTGATAAAAACTTTACTTGAAAATTTTACTTTCTTGAATTCTTTAACTGTTTGATTAATCGATTTATTAACTATCCTCTCTTTTGTCCTCGGATTTGTATCTGATAAATTCGTTTTATTTGACTGATCACTCTTTGTAGAGTAAAATGATTCTCCAGAACTTGTATTTGAAACGCTCGTATCCGAGGACAAAATCTTTTCCAAATACTCTCTAACTTTCTTTTTTCAAAACAATCACAATCAACTTTTTAAAATGTCAGCTCTCAATTACTATGTACCACTCATTTTTTTTAAGAAAATTAACATTCGAAACCATGAAGTGTCAAGCTTTTTAATTGATTTTTTATTATTCAAACCTAATACCTTTTCACAAACCAAAAGTTTTCATAACACCACATCTATCATGTAAAACCCTATGAGTTCAAAATAACAGATAAATTCTATGAAAACCTGCAACTATCCTGCAAATTTTGAGTAACAAACTGCGATTTACACAAAAAAACTCTCTTTCTTTTTACCCTTAGTCGATCAAACACAACTTCTCAATTAAGATCCGAACCATAACATGAATACCAATCAAACATTCAATTCGTTTTTTAACAGCACATCTCGTTCCGATTTAGATCTGCAACTCAGTTTGTTTTTACATGTCTAAGTTCGAGTTCATATAACCGAAAATGTCCAAAACGTTTTGATCGAAAATCACCAAAAATGATTCGAATCAATCAGAAACTCAACTGAAGCAAACGAAAATCGATCAAATACAGTCCAAAAACTTCAATTGATACACCGAAATGAGATGAAACTTGATCAAAATAGACTGAAATTGATTCAATCTGATTCTGTCGAAATTTGTCCGATACTCTTTTGAACTCATTAAAATCACACCAAAACTTATCGATTTAGAGATAGTGAACAAAATGCTTAAACTTTTAGTTGATTTTATACATGAAAAACAGTTTGCAATCAATCAAAAATCAACCGCAATGAACAATCGTCACACACAAAACGAATCAAAATTCAACCGATTCAGTTCGAAATGTATGAACCTTCAACTGAATCAAATCGAATCAATTAGAAATCATAAAACGACTCACTGAAACTAGTCGTAACAGTCCAAAATCAATCGAAAATCGATTCGATTTCACCAAAACTTGTCCGATTCAATCAACGATTACACGCAGAGCTTCTGAAGCTCTGATACCAACTGAGGGTCCGTTGTACGGATCGTTCGGGTCCTAATTTGGCAAACCTAAGGTAAACGTGCGGAATCCATTTGCATAGGCGACATTGGATACAAGTTCATTACTGTTTAATCACTGTTTCATAAATGTGTAGACGTTACAGATCCTAGAAACACCGGACAGAGCTTTGCCGTCCAGTACACAAAATCTCTGAATCTTACAAATGAGAACACAAGTCACATATTTATAGGAGAACAAGTTTGCTCGAAATGTGCCATGGACAAGTTCGGGCGAACTTGTTCATGCACCATACAAGTTCGTGCGAACTTGTATCTCATGACACATAAACTTAACATTTCGCTCCTATACACAGACTCGACTTTATATGATGATGTAGGCAACAGACATATGCATCATCACCATGCTTCTTACCTTTTGGCTTCAAACCATTTTCCTCCAATGAAATCGTTGGAAGAATATGATCGATGACATATGTGTTAGTCGTATAACTGAGCAAAAGTTGTCTAACTCTTTCAGTTTCAATTTTCATATCTTGAATCTCTTGTCTTGTTTCAGCAATGGTGTTTATGTACATATTAATTGCTTCTTGTTTTTCAATTACCGTTGCTTTTAACATTATTATTGTGGCACCTTGTTCTAAATTAGCTTTTTTCAACATTGCAATAAGTGCCTTTTATCTTATCATAAGCTTCTTTCATCGTGCGATAATCGTATCTAAAATTTTCGTTACGCACATTCAGTTCGCTTATGATTTGAGATTTTCAACACATTGCTCACAAGGTTTTTCAACCTTCATAACTTTCACAACTTTCGTTTCAATAACCTTTACCTCTGAACCCACCTGTTTCAGATTAGCCATCATGGCTTTGTCAGCAATCTTGGTGAGGTTTTCTTTGTTCATCTCCTCTGTCACGTCAATGACCTCCTCGACTTCTGGTTTCTTTTCTTCAACCACTTTCTCTTACGATGTATTTCTAAGGCAACCTGCAAAACTAGAATTAAAGTTAGGAGGGATAATGTTCTTCATCTTTGTCTCGTGATAGATCATTTCCTCTTCCTCTATTCTTTGCAGTTAATCTTCTAGAATCGCATTCTCAAGAGCCGCATCATCAACCATCGATTCTGATTCATCCACGATCTCTGCCATCAAAGCAACACCAGTCTTCTTGCCAATGTAATTATTCCAATCAAAACCTTCGTCTTCGTGAGACACAACTAGAGCTTTATCGGTTGGCTTTGAGGAATTATCTTGAACTTCAACTTGAGTTCTCTTTGGATATGGCTTGTATTGCAACACTTTCTTGTAATAGTCATTGTTGTTGCTGAAAGGACTTTGGTTGCCGCTTGCTTCTTGATTTGTGCACTCGCGTTTGAAATGCCCCTTTTTCTGCATCTGAAACATGTTACTTTTGACTTATCAAATCCAAGCTTATTACTCGAGTTTCCAATGTCTCTTCCAGTGAGCGCCACAAACTTTGTGACCCTTCTGATAATCGATGCTAAGCTCCACTTAATATCCATTAATTCCAATTCCTCTTCATCAACCTGATTGTAATCCTCAGTTGTCATCTCTGGATTTCCGATCTTCCCCGCAACTAAGCTTTCATATGATTAAATAACGGTTGCAAGTAGCGCTATATGTTGTTTGGCTACTTGTTCAGGGAAAACATTCTTCAGATTGACCGTAACGTTGCACTGAAATACGTTTGGATCAGATCCATATTGATTTGTCTGATTTGACTGATTAGTTTGGTTCTAAAACTGTGAATTTGAACCAATACTCGAATATCCTAGGTTCGGAGGACTCTGATCATAACTAGGATATGATTGAGTGTTCAGTTGACTTTGGAACAAATGATTCATATTTGCACTATACACCGTTTGAATCTTCCGATTCGAAATCTCTTGAACACCTCCTTTGTAGTACACACCTGCATCTTGCACAACATTTGCATTATTTGATTTGGCCATTTTTAGCAACTCCATTTCATGTACTTCTAACTTGTCAATGAAAGATGATAGCTTGAAATGCATCCAACTCACACTATTCTTCAATACCATCAAGTAGGTCGACCACTCCCCCTCAGGAAGTGCATCAGCCAACTTATCAATTGTTTCTTCATCAGTTTTATGTATATCGTGTATTCGCATTTGAACCATCAAATGACAATATCTATTGATCATCTACTTCATGGTTTCGCCTTTGATCATTGTGAAAATGTCAAACACTTTCTTGATTAAAGCCTTCTTGCTTTTAATCATCTCGGCACTTCCCAGATATTTAGCACAAAGAGCATTCCACAGCAATTGTGACGTACCGCATTCAGGTAGCAAGATCAAGATGTGTTCTTTCATTGATTGCTGTATCAGACTGATCATTTTCTTCTCAGCCATATAAGCATCTTTATGTTCAGGCGTAAACTTTACTAATGCAAGATCTTGACCACGTTCATCCTTTGGCCATGTATATCCAGTTTGAACCGCAACCCAAATGTAGAAGTGATTCGCTTGAATCCAGTTCACGAACTTTTCTTTCCAGCCTTCAAACTCATCCATGCTCATCAACTTTGACGGTTTTACAGAAGTTCTCATCTTGTTATCCAGATTCATCTGGTTTACCGCATTTGCATTTGCGTTCGCATTTGATGATGAAGCCTGAGCTGTTCCCGTAACAAAAGCATTATGATAATCATCCATCTCGAAAATCAGGCGATTTTAACTGAAAACACGTTCAAAACACTGGAAAATTGATTAACAAACTGACAAGTTCGGTCGAACTTAAGCAGAAAACAAAGTTCAGATTCAATTTCACCATGTTTAGGCGAACTTGTATGAAAATTTCAGAATTTTTCTTGAGAACATGTTCGGTCGAACTTGTGATTACCTTGTTGGTGCATATGTTTGTTGCTTACGTCATTATGTATCAAGTTTGAGGGAATAGGGCTTAAACTGTTAGAATCGAGGCATATTTAAGATAAGTTTTAGTCAAGTTCGCCCATGAAGGTTTATGAGAAGCCAAGTTTGGCCGAACTTGACTAGGTCAAGTTAGGGTGAATTTACCCCATGGCCTATCCCTCACCAGCGAACTTGTAACACTATATATAGGTGCCTTGGGATTTCATTTGTAAGTGTGGAGGGATTTTGGCACAGAGACGGCGAAGCTCTGTCAGATCCAGTTCTCGAATGTCTTGAACTTTAGATCAATGAAAACAACATTTAAATGAGTAATTCTTGTTATTTGGTTAAATTGTCGTTAGTTTCCGCCTAATCGGACAATAGATAAAAAATTTTGGTTCCCGTGCTATTCGTAGACGTTCCTACAAGTGGTATCAGAGCCTGGATACCTAAATTTGCTGGAATCAAGACAAAAATCTCTCTATTTCATCTCCATTCTATCATTTTCCTAAACATTTTCAAATACTTGATGATTTCATGGACAAAATCAGCTAAAAAGTGAATATGTCATGTAAAATACATCATAGATAAACCCCTGAGAGATTGGACATCAAATTCAAAGGTTTTGATATCAAAAAGTTGCAAAAACTATGTTTTGGAAGCAATGTTCAGCCGAACTTAACACTAAGTTCGACCGAACTTGATTGAAATTCTTTGAGTTTTTAATCAAGTTCGACCGAACTTGATTAGTTTTTCAAGATTTTGAGCTTAAGTCCGCTCGAACTTGTTGATTTTTTCTTGAAGTTGTATCAAGTTCGACCGAACTTGATATAATTCTAGTGAAGATTCACTTAAGTTCGCCCGAACTTAGTTTTCTCTTGAAATTCAAGCTTAAGTCCGCCCGAACTTGTAGTTTGTTCTTAAAACTCATTCACAAGTTCGACCGAACTTGTGATTAATCAAAATCTGATTTTCATTCATTTAAGTTCGACCGAACTTGTGAAAGCTGAAATCAAACAGTTGTTTTCACACAAGTTCGACCAAACTTGTCCATTTCTAATCAAATTTCGAGTGTTTTTTATCGTATTATCAGATAAGTCTTCAGATTGGCAAAATGGAAGATTTCCACAACGTGTTCGTCTCTCAAATGGCTTCTTCATCAAACGCTAATGTTCTTGCGGCGAACCTCGATGAATATCGACAACGAAATGGGTACTACGTCGAAACCGCCAAAGCTAATGAGCATGGATGAATTTGAAGGATGGAAAGAAAAGTTTGTGAATTGGATACAAGCGAATCAATTCAACAGCTGGGTTGCAGTTGAGGATGGTTACAAATGGCCAAAGGATGAGCGTGATCAAGGTCTTCCGCTGAACAAGTTTTCAAATGCCGACAAAGATAACTACGTTGCAGAGAAGAAAATGATCAGCTTGATATAACAATCAGTGAAGGAAGATATCTTGATATTATTACCAGAATATGATACTTCGCAAGAATTATGGAATTCTCTTTGTAAAAAATTCAGAGGAAGTGATGAAATGATCAAAAGCAAAAAGGCTTTAATCAAAAAAGAATTCGAGATCTTCACGATGATTAAAGGTGAAACAATGAAGCAGATGATCGATAGATATTGTCACCTTATGGCCCAAATGCGAAGACATGATATCAAAAGGTCTAATAAAGAAGAAATCGAGAAGTTGGCCGATTTCTAGAAGGAGAATGGACAACATATCTGACGATTCTGAAGAATAGTCCATCTTGGAGACATTTCAAGTTGTCATCCTTCATAGACAAATTGGAAGGACATGAAATGGAATTGATGAAGATTGCAAAATCAAAGAATGCAAATGTTGTTCAAGATGTCGGTGTTTATTACAAAGGAGGCATTCCAGATACTCCGATTCAAAGCCCAAAAATTCAAACAACATTTAGTGCAAATACAAATTCTTCTCCAAGTCAAAGTTCTCCATATGCTAGATATACAAGTGCAAGTTCAAGCTCATCATTCCAAAATCAGACAAACTAAGCTAGTGCTGATTCAAATGTTTTCCAATGCAATATAGCAGTTGATTTGAAGAATGTATTTCCTGAAAAGGTGGCTAAACAACACATAGCACTTCTTGCTACTGTTCTTGAATCATATGAAAGTCTCGTTGCTGGAAAGATTGCCAAGGATGACCGCCGAAGATTATGATCAGGTGGACGAAGACGAATTGGAGCTAATGGATATCAAATGGAGCCTTGCATCCATTATCAGAAGAGTTTCCAAATTTGTGGCTCTCACTGGAAGGGACATTGTTAATTCAAGCAACAAGCTTGGATTTGACAAATCTAAAGTCACATGCTTCAGGTGTCGATAGAAAGGACACTTCAAAATCCTTTCGGCAGCAACAATGAGTACTACAAGAAAGCTCTTCAATACAAGCCATATCCAAAGAGAACACAAGTCGAAGTAGAAGATAAACCTGCAAAGAAAGCCAAACAAGCTCTTGTTGCCAATCATGAAGAAGATGGTTTTGACTGGAATAGATACATCAGAAAGAAAACTGGTGTTGCTATGATAGTGGAGTTAGTGGATGAATCTGATACATCATATGTTGACGCTGCTTTGGAAAACGCCATTTTGGAAGGTTATAGGCAGAGAGCTGAGGAAGAAGAGTTAGCTTACCTTGAGATGCAAAGGCAAGAAGCTTTGAAATCAGAGGCAGAAAAGGTAAAATATGAGGTAAAAATGTCTGAAAAGGAAGTTGTGAAAATTGTGGAGGCTGAAAAACCTTGCACAAAATGCGCAAGTCCTTATGAACCATATCTTGGTAAAGTCAAAGTCATAAGAGAGTTGACTGTACACAGCGAAAACTTTCGTTATGAATACAGAACCATAAAAGAAGCTTATGACAAAATATCAAGCAAATACAAATATGTTGATAATGCTAATCGTGAGCTAAATGCTAATGTCAAAATGTTCAATGCAACTGTAATTGAAAAACAAAAGGCAATTAACATGTACATTAATACAATTGCTGAGAAAAAGCATGAGCTTCACGACATAAAGATAGAAACGGAACGGGTAAGACAGCTTCTAAAGAGCTACATCACAAACGCGTATGTCATTGATCACATTTTATCTACGATTAAATTGGAGGAAAATGGTGATAAATCAAAGCGTAAAGAATACGGAAGTGTCCCTCCACCACTTCTTGCAAGTTATTCCTGCAAGAAAGATGATGAGATTGAAAAGGCATTTAATTTACTCATTTTGTCAGAAAAGAAAAATAAATTGCCTGAGAACATTGACGTAGACTTTACGAAATCAAATGATGACAATGAAGCAGTGGTAAAAAATGTGGTTAAAAATGTGTTAGGAAATGATTCTGATGAAGGCAGCTCTGAAAGCGACAAATCAAGTTTGAACAACTCGGAATCACAATCTGAAGATGACGATAAATCATCAAACCATGATCTAAGTGATGATCCTAATGTTGTCATGTACAAGATTAAGGAATCTGATAGATTATACTTCGATGATAGTTTTCCGATTCGGAACTTGAAAGAGGATCAACTTGATAAATTTTTCAAACTTATAGAGTTTCATCAGATGATCTTGAGAAAAAATGAGAAAAGAATGAAGATGAACAGGAGAGCAGGTTTGGGTTTGGAAGAAAATGCTAACAATTATCGAAAGTTTGGTGGTGATTTTCCTGAGAACAGGAGAGCAGGTTTGGGTTTGGAAGAAAATGAAGATGAACCGAGAAGGAACCAGAAGTCGCCATTTCATGAATACAAAGGTAAACACATGAAGTTTGTGTATGGGACAAATACGGTTCAAGAAGAAGGTATGATTGGTAAGAAATCGAATGATGAATTTAAGAAAGAAAAAGAACTTCGGGACAACGCTAAAACAAAGTCCACAAGTGGAGTAAAACTCACTAGTGGAAATGTTTCTGATAATCGGACTTGCTTTAAATGCAATACTGTTGGACATATTGCACGCAAGTGTTTGAATTTAAAGCATGTGTTTCCTCGAAGAAAAACTAAATCAAAAGATGAAAAGCAAAAACAATCAAAGATTGTAAAATCTGTCACAGAGTCAAAAAGAAACTATAAATCTAAACAAGAAGTGAAACCTAAAACTGTGTCAAAGTTTGAAAACTCAACATTTGAAAAAGGTGAAACTTCAAGGTTTAATAAAATCAAAGATTCTAGGTTCTATATCAAGAAAGCTAGAAGCAAACTACAATCATGGGTTGCTAAGAAAAGGCTTTCATCATCTGAAAAACCAACGTCTGTTGCTGACAAAACTGAAAATGTCAAATTAACCGAGTCAATAATCAAACCAACGAATAAAGAAAAGGTAAAAACGTTTTCAGAATCGACATTGGACGAAATGTTTGATGAAGAGTATGATTACGATGAAGAGTTAGAATATGGTTATGATGCTTATCATGTCAAACCCGAAACCAAAATGGTTTGGGTTTCATTTTTCAAATAGTTGTTTCATGTGCAGGAGTCCCAAGATCCACTCTATCAAAGTTTGATACAGGATAGCAGAGCTCCATGAGTATTTAACTTATCTAGAAAGTCATAATCTTTGACGTTTTTAAAATTACAAGTGGTTGAACAAAAAAAATTGAAAAGAATGTTTAAAAATCTGTGAAAATCCATGCCGTTAAACAGAACACTGATTGTTATACTGAAAAATCATTTAAAATGATTTCCTACAAGTGATTCTTAGAAGTGGTTTTTACAAGTTGAGGTTAACAAAGTTTAATGGTTTGTTCAGTTGTCAGGTGATGATGCAGAAGTTGAAAACAAAAGGATAGGACGACGAATTCTCGGGATCCACATTGGTTTGTTACATTTTTAAAAGAATTTCTTTAAATCTAAAATCCAAAAATATGTTTTTGATTTTAGGGGTAGTAAGAAAATTTTAAAAATTGTTGAAAAATCAAAAACATATGAAAAACAAGTTAAAAATTCTAAAACATTGAAAAATTCAAAAGTACAAAAATATTGAAAAAGGAAAAAAGAATTTGGTTGTCAAAAAGGAAATGATAGTACATCAGTGAACTAACACATATGCTAAAGAATTGTAAAGTTTAAAAGTGATAAACAAGTCTTACTGTGGATGTGTCGAAGACTTTAAACGTTCAGTAAATTATTTCCGAGATACAAACTAAATTTCGCAACTGCTTAAACTTGTTGATTAACACATATGGACTTAGTACTCCGAAATTTCGATTGAAGGATTGCCTGATTCTGAGATACGAGGTCTTTATAGATAGTTGATATCTGGGGTATTATACAAGTTCTTCTGATTTTGCGGAAGCAATAGCCTTGAACTTCTATAATGCTTTTGCTAAAAACCCCAAAATAGCATGCAAAACTTGAAAAGAATCGAAAGATCTAATCATTTGCAGTGCTTAAAAGATTCCTTAATTGGAACACACCTTTAAAGACAAGCCTTCATCTCTTTGTCTGTACGGTAGTACTAACCTGAGCTCTCAAGGCCTCGCACAACCCAGATACAGATATCAATTACGCTATATTCACCTGTAAGATAAAATCTAGGGAATCTGGATTCGGGAGTATATTCAAGAAGTGGGAAACTCAGTTAAGTCAAGTTTTCATAATTCATACTTAACATATCTTGGAACAGTTGAGAAATGTGATAAAGTGTAAGTGGACAAACATATCGACAATCTAGGTAAACGAGTTTAAAACTTAAAGTCTCAAAAAGGTCAACGGTACTGGTGATATGTCTCAAACAACTGATATGATCCTTAGACACAAATTCACAAAAATATATCTGTAAATATGTTTGTACATAATTTACTTTACTTGTTAAAGATTATGTAAATACTTTACTTGCTCTTCAAGATAAAAATCAAAAAAAATTTCAGTGTGTTTAGCATAAGCTTTCTAAAATACAAAAAGATTTTGTTTCTACATTAGTTTCAACGAGCCAATGTTGGAGAACGGATCTTCGAAGTCTGGTAAGAAAATCTGAAAAATATGTCAAATTTCATTAGTTTGAAACTTTAACATCAAATTGTCCATAATGGTTTTTCAAATCGAGGTCATTAATTTGGACTCGTTTGACATATTTGGTTAATCAAGGTCATTAACTTGGACTTGATCAACTAAGTGGATTTTTACAAAATCAAATGATAAAAATGTGAAAGTTGAAGGTTTTAAAAATAAAATGTATTCAAGGTCATTAAGTTGAACTTGAAACTGTTGGTGCATAATGTCTATGTCTTAGTCTTATATCGAGTCTGTATAGTATAAGAGTTGAATAGGCTAGGTATATGAAGTATTTATGATTGTAATAGCCAAGTTCGCCCATGAAGTATCATATAAGACATGTTCGGCCTTGAGTCCCCTAGGGCGAACTTGTGTCTCTATAAATACCTAGATAGCCTCATTCATTTGTAACTTTGGCATCTTGGAGGCGAAGCTCTGTCAGTTTGTAACCAGAATGTTTGATTAATAAAACTGACGATTAACTGATTAAATCTTGTCTATTGGTAAACACGACGTAATATTTCCGCTATTATGGACGTTAGCTATCAAATTTAGGTTCCTTAGCATCAAGGATCGGTCCTACAAGTGGTATCAGAGCTAGAACAGCCTGATTTGATAGTATCAAGACAAGGTCACTTCTATTTCATCTCCATTCTTCTATTTTTCTTAACTTTTGAACATAAAATGAAGAATTCACGGTCAAAATCTTTTCAAATTTGAGCATATCATGTAAAATACAACAAAGATAAACCCTTGAACGATTGGAGACCAAATTCAACCGAATTCATGTCAAAATTTTGAAAAAACCATGTTTCGGAAAACCCTCAAGATCGAACTTGTTAAGCATGTTCGACCGAACTTGGTCTAAAACATCACTTTTCAAGTGATCTTTTAGTAAGTTCGCTCGAACTTGAGGTATTTTTTAGGAAATTCTAGCCAAGTTCGCTCGAAGTTAGCAATTTTCCACTGATTTTATAGCAAGTTCGACCGAACTTGTGTAATATCAAGGAATTATTGAGTAATTTCGCCCGAACTTGCTTGTGTTTCATCAAAACTTTGATAGCAAGTTCGCTCGAAGGTCTGATTGGTTTGTTTCATAAGTTCGACCGAAGATAAGTAATTTTTTTTTCAAACAAATATCACAAGTTCGACCGAACTTGTGATAAACTCAAGAATTCTCTATTGTTACTACAAGTTCGACCGAACTTGTAGTAGTGCTAATTGTTTTCAAAGTTTTTGAATATTTTCAGTGTACACGTCTCGTTTTTCACAATGGATGATATTCAAAGATCTTTTATGTCCGGAGCTAGTTCGTCGAATGCCAACGTGATTCATCAAGTCAATCTTGATAACGAGATGGGAACGACTGTTAAACCGCCCAAGCTAATGAGCATGGACGAATATGAAGCATGGAAGGAGAAATTTACCTATTGGGTTCAAGCCATGCACTTCACTGGCTGGGTATCGATTGAAAGAGGCTATACTGTTCCGGTAGATGAACAACAGCAAGTTCTTGAAAAGTACAACTACTCGACAGTACAGAGAGACCAATACATTGCTGAGAAAAAGATGATCAGTCTCATCAACAGTCTGTCAAAGAAGATATCATGATTTTGCTACCAGAATATACTACTGCAAGAGATCTTTGGTTGTCATTACAGAAGAAGTATCAAGGCAGCGCCGAAATGATCAAAAGTAAAAAGGTGCTTATTCTAAAAGAGTTCGATATCTTCACCATGTTAAAGAATGAGACCATGAAGCAAATGATCGAATGCTTTTGTCATCTTAAAGTTCAAATGCGAAGACACGGTCTTGAGAAGACAGAACAAGCATACATCGACAAGCTTGCTGACGCACTACCAGATGGTGAATGGGCTACTTATTTGATGGTTCTGAAGAATAGTGATAAGTGGGAATTCTTCAAGTTGTCAACGTTTATCGACAAACTTGAAGGCCACAAAATGGAGCTTTTAAAGATTGCAAAGTCAAAGAACGCTAATGTAGTTCAAGACGTTGGGTTGTACTACAAAAGTGGAATGCAAGACAACATTTCAAGTCCAAAAATTGGGACAGCGTTTAGTGCGAACATGAATGCTTCTCCACAGAACCAGAGTCAATCACAACCTCATTATGATCAGAGTCCACAGAGTTCGTACTCAAGCACTAGTTTAAATTCATCGTATCAAAGTCAAGCAAATCAGAATCAACAGCAAAATTCTAATCCGAATGTATACAAATGCAATATAGCAGTGAATCTAAACAATGTTGTTTCCGAACAAGTTGCAAAACAACATATGTCTCTTCTCGCTACTGTTCTGGAGTCATACGAAAGTCTTGTAGCCGTTAAAATTGGAAATCCCGAAATGACGGCAGAAGATTATGACTAAGTGGATGAAGAAGAACTCGAGTTGATGGATATCAAGTGTGACATCTGAGCCTTTTCAAGCATCAAACAATACCGAACAATTCCGACTCTAATGAAATCTTGTGTTTCATTCCTGAGAATTGTGTAATTACATGTGAAATTTATACATTTAGTCCATGTATTAAGAGGTCTTTCAGGGCCTAGTTAAAGAAATCTTTCAGGGCTTAGTTAAAGAGGTCTTTCAGGGCCTAGTTAAAGAGATTGCTCGTCAATCTAGTTAAAGAGATCATGTGTTGATCTAGTTAAAGAGATTGTTCGTCAATCTAGTTGAAGAGACTCTTTGGTGGTCTACTTAAAGGAATCATGCGTTGATCTAATTTAAGAGATCCTGATAAGGTCTAGACAAGTTATTCCATGTTTACTCATATGATTTTTCCCCTACACATCACAAAATAAACTATGCGGACTGTGCAACGAATTGAGTAATTATGGATGCATACTTAATTATAAAATCCCTTGCATAGAAAACCATAGCAAGTTTTGTCATGTGTGAGAACCTATAGTAATAAGAATAACGAAACAGGAACAATGTAATAAGGGCATGGTGGATACGCCACTGGTACTTCCTATATATAAGTGTTCCTTATTACATTGCAAGCGTGGTGTTATTTAAGTTACTAGAAGTTCTGGACCTTGACCAATGTTGTTCTATCATACACTCTCTGACTCCAATTTCGAGCACACACAAGTTTCCTATACTAGTCTTCATGGGAAAACCTTATAAACAATCTTTCGTTCATTATTCGAAATCCGACTCTTTTCCTTCAAGTTCACACTCTTTTAATGTGTGCTGCGACAAAAAGATACCACTATGACATTTACAAGAATCTTTTCTAAGGCTCAGTACAATCAAAGGTGTCACGCACCTACCTATTGGAATGAGGTTAAGATTTTCGAATCTCAACTCATCACCATGGACAACAAACAAGTACAATAAACAAAGTTCGCTGGTGTCCAAATGTTTTCTAGAGATTTTTCTCCGGAAACGAAGGATCACTTGATGGCGATACCCTCTATTGTGTTTTTACAAGTTTCCTCTAAATTTAAATTTCGGGACGAAATTTCCTAAAGTAGGGGAGACTGTGACATCTGAGCCTTTTCAAGCATCAAACAATACCGAACAATTCCGACTCTAATGAAATCTTGTGTTTCATTCCTAAGAATTGTGTAATTACATGTGACATTTATACATTTTAGTCCATGTACAATTTCAACTCCTGTAGGCTTTTCTGGAGGTTATACATAAGCTATTACGCAAAACGAAACCAATTTAATACGACCTATTTTCCGTAATAGTTACGTAAGCTAAACATACCTTAAATAACCTTTGCATAACTTAGAAATAAGTTTTGAAGGGTTTGGTATGTCAAAAACAAGTTTATTCGATCACATGGACTATTTACGACAAACTGCGAAAGTCTGCCGATTCTCGTAGTGACGTACACTTCGGAACAAGGACACAAACTTAACATACCATAAATACCCTTTAAATATCTTACAAATAAGTTTTGAGGGCTTCGGTATGGCAAAAAACACACTCTTGTAACTTCAGGGGCTATTTTGCAAATTCTGCGAAACTATGCCTTTTTGCGTATAACACCATCCGGAACATGTACGGACATCCAAAAAATTTTTTATCATTAAAATATGGTATTTTAGTGATTGGAATGTAAAAATATCATTCGTTACGTGTGTATGGTCATTTGCGCGTTTGTTACGCTTTTCGTCGTAATTAACCGAAAACCGCAACCGTACGACCAAATAAACCGACCTATGGAACATTTTTGGACATATTTCAAGTTCCATATACTTTAACGTCCTTATGGAACTTAAATATTGTTTACGGGTGTTAGAAATGCCAAAACACGTCGAAAATACGCGCAGGGACCTGTTCTGCCATTTTTGAAACTTCAGAACTGAGTATGGGGGCTAGGTGTAGCGCGTAGCTCCAGGGGGTTACCCGACGCGTAGCGTGACACCCCTATTTTAACAGAAACATTAGCTGGCAGCTTCCCAACTCATTCCCTTGCCACCAATTCGCAAATTATGACACCTATCTTGCATTTTGCCACACTTAACCTGCATCTAACACCTCAATAACACTTGTTATCATCCTAGAGCATTGGCCTAACACTTGTCATGATTTGGTGGACTTTGGATCATTATAAATACCAATGATCATGTGAATTTTGAACTCTTTAACCACCTTCTTGCTTCAACCTACCACAAATCCGAATTTTCACTCATTGTGGAGCTTCCTCTGGTGTCTTTGATCTTTTCCCTTGTGTTTGTAAGTGATCCTTCATGCCATGTTCAATTTCTATAGCTTAATTTGACTAAAAATCAAACAGTTTGACTTCTGTTTGACTTTTAGTTTTGATCATGAATTAATCAAGTTATGGCTCAATTGAATCTTGCAAAATGATGATAATCAAGGTGGTTATGATCCCTAAAAATCATGCCTACTGATTATCACCATTTCTAGTCATTTTGGCAAGTCCGAGTTCCGGTCAAAATGCGATTTTTGTGCATTTTGCAATGGATCTAATTCCAGGAGTCAAAACAGTTTGTTTTGATGCCAAAACTCTTTTATAAACTCATATAACTAGTTGTTATAATCCTCAATAATACCCAAATGCCTTTTTCGCGAATAAATCATCTTTGAGCTTATGTAACATAAAATTTGAGATGTATTCTGATCAAATAACATTTTCAAACATGTTTAAGCATTAAAGACTTATCATAACACATATCTAACTATCCGAATGCGTATTTAGGCAAATGACGTGTTAAAGTGGCTTAAACTACCTTAACGGGTCATAACGGGTCAAAAGAACATAAAAATCTTTCCAACTCAGAATGATAACTTATTAAACCATGTTATACGAGTCCCAATACTCATTTGGTTTATAAGGTGCCATTCTATCCAAATCCTCCGTTTTCAAGTTCCGATATTTACTTGTTATCCGATTCATTAGGACACACACTTGGTTCCTTGATCTTGGGTCGTTGATCATACACTTGTACAAGGCTTATTCGCAAATCCCAGGCGAGTACATCGCTCCCCTCTTTTATGTTTACAAATGTTTTGGGGTGATTCATATGTGCTAATTGTTTTCAAGTTTTCAAAGTACAAATACTATGGTTTATATAACAATATGGTTTCAATAATGCGATACAACTTGTTGGTGCGTTATCCAAGATACGAATGACATTCATTAACATTGTTATGCCGCCCAGTAGTAAGTTATGGTACCATAGGATTGACAATCCCGTTACTAGGCTATTCACTGGATTTGGTGGGTAGTTTGGTGAACGACAGAAACTGTTTATGACTAACAAATCATTCGTTGATTTGCTAGTCTTATTAAAGAGATCTTTTAGGATCTGTTAAAGATACCCTTGGGGTATAGTCGAGTCAACAAAGGTTTGAATGTATTGATTAAAGAACGACCAAAAGTTTTCACAATTATAACAAGGAACGATTGGTTTATAACAAGGAACAAAGAACGATGAACAATGAACAATGAACAATGAATGATGAACGATGAACAATTGGTTTACAACAAGGAATGATGAACAATTGGTTTATAACAAATGGTTTATTATGAGGAACGATGAACGACGAACAAATGATTTCAAACAATGTCACACAACGGATTTCGATTAAAGATATAAACCATACAAGTTATTTCAAGACGATTTACAAGTTGGATTTACAAAACAAATGTTTTCGAGTCAAGGTTCATGGCTACTAGATTTTATAACTTTTAACAATTTGTTTTAGTTGAATAACTATTGCAATATCAAATGCTTTCAAAACAAGGTTTCACTTACGACTCTAGTAGTTGGGTTTTACAAAGCCATGGACGTGACATGTTCATAAAACGTATGTACTCGTCGGCATATTTTTGCTGACTTGTTTTCACATATGTTTCAGGGAAAGATGCTAGATGATACTAATGCGTGCTCATGTAGGATCGGACTTGGACCTAGTGCCTTAATAACAAGAGAGACAATAATTATGCATGCTTTCTGTTTTGTTGTTTAAAAATTTCTAAGACATTTATGACAATGTAATCTATGTTCAATATTCAAATAAAAATGAAACTTCAAATACTATGTGTTATTGAGACAATCTGTTAACGTGACTCCCCAAGTGTTTCCGCCACGTGTTGTTTTACGCGATTTGGGGTGTTACATCAAGTGGTGTTTAGCATCTTTTATCCGAAGAGTCACAAAGTTTGTTGCTCTTATTGGCCGATATATCGGAAATTCAAGCATCAAGTTAGGCTTCGACAAATCAAAAGAGTCGTGCTTCAGATGTCGCCAAAAGGGACATTTCAATAAAGAGTGCAAGAATCCTGAAGCAATGGGAAATCAGAGTCCATTCGGAGGAGGCAACGAGTATTATAAGAAGTCACTTCAATACAAGCCATTTCCAAGAAGTCTCAGGTTAAAATCTAAGAGAAACCAAATAGCAGCAGCAATGAGAAAGCTATGGTAGCATCAAACGAAGATGATGGTTTCGACTGGAATTCCTACATCAGTAAGAAGACCGGAATTGTGTTGATGGCTGAGATAGAAGAAGACACTTCTGCAGAGGAAGCAGCGGTAACGGCAGAAGCAGCGGCTGTAGAACAGATTCTGCTGGAACAATACTTGCATCAACAACGAGAAGAAGAGGAGTATATCCACATGCAGAAACAAGGAATTTTATCTCCTAACTCGTGTGATAGTTTTGCAGGTCATTTTGATGGAAGCTCTAAAGAACATGTTCTTGAGGAGAAAACAATTGATGAAGAGATCATCAATGTTACACAAGAAGTGAATGCTGAAAACCTCAAGGACATGGCAGATAAAGCTTTAATGGTAAATCTAACCAAGGTAGGTCCAGAGGTAAAAGAAGTTGTCAAAATACAAATTGTAGAGGTTGAAAAACCTTGTACAAAATGTACCGAACCATGTTCTGAGTGTGTCGAAAAATAAAAAAATCATCGCTGAAAACAATGTGCATAATGAACTTTTGAAATACGATTATCGCAAAATGAAGGAAGCGTATAATAAAATGAAAAAAGATTATGGTAGGCTTGATAGAAATAACATCGAACAACATGATACCAAAAGAATGTTAAAAGGAACAGTAATGGATAAGCAGACAGCGATTAATATCTATATTAATACCATTGCTGAAACTAAGCAACAACTCCAGGACATGACAATTGAAACAGAACGTGTTCAACAACTTTTGAGAAGTTACACATGTAATGCATATGTCATTGATCACATTCTTCCGACAATTCCATCGGAAGAGAAACCTAAAAAGAAAATTGGTAAGGAATACAACAATGTTCCTCCACCCCTTTGCGAGAAGTATTGTCGCAAATCCGCTGATGGGATGGATAAGGCACTCAACAATGAGTTGTTATCTGAAAAGAAAACTGAGTTGCCAGAGAACATTGATGTAATCTATACTAAAAGAGATGATGACAATGATGTGGTTAAAAAGGTTGTTGAAAATGTTTTGAACGATTCTGATGAAGGCAGCTTTAAAAGCGCAGACTCGAGTTAAAAGAATTCAGATTCACAGTCCGAAGATGACGATACATCATCGGAGAATGATCTATGTGATGATCCTAATGTTGTCATGTACAAGATTAAGGAATCTGATAGATTATACTTTGATGATAGTTTTCCGATTCAGAACGTGAAGGAAGAATTGTTAGACAAATTCTTTAAACTCGTGAAAGTCACATTAGATGATCATCAATGAAAAGAAATTCTATTCCAAACCTAAAAGAAACAACTACTGAAAGAATGGTGGTGATCATCCGGAAAACCGGAGAGCTGAGTTGGGATTAGAGGAATTAGATGAACCTAAAAGGAAACCGTCACCATTTCATGAATACAAAAATAAAAACATGAATTTTGTATATGGGACGAACATGGTTCATGAGGAAAGTTTGATTGGGAAACAATCAAATGATGAGTTTAAGAAATAAAAAGAACTTCGAGATAAAGCCAAAATTGCAAGTGGTGCCAAAACAAGTGGTGTAAAACCCATTAAAGGACATCCACATGATTTTCGGACTTGTTTCAAGTGCAATGAAATTGGTCATATTGCACGTTACTGTCCGAAATCAAAGCCGGCTTATCTTCGAAGGAAAGAAAGTTCAAATGTTGTGAATCCAAAGCAACCCGTGTTTTTAAAACCTGTAAAGATTTTGAAAAGAAATAAATCAAAAGCTGAAGTCAAACCTAAGTTTGAAAATTCAATTTTCAAAAAAGGAGAAACTTCAAAGGCTAATGAAAACAATTTTTACATAAAGAAGGCTAACATCAAATCTCAAGCCTGGATTGCAAAGAAACGGTCAGCAACATCTGAGATCACTAAGTCTGAGCTGGTTAAGACTAGTGATAGCAGGAAAGAATCAAAATCTGAAAACATAATTGAAACCACATCTGAAAATGTTAAAACTACAAGTGGTAACAATTCAAAAGATAAAAAGACGGTAAATTTTTCAAACATAAACATCATAGAAAATTGAGATGAAGAATGGGAAGTTTATTTTGTAGATGAGTGTGGATTCGATTATGCTGATAAATGTGAATTTGATTTTGATGATGGTTATCCAATTCAACCCAAGACCAAAAAGGCTTGGGTCTCACTTTTTAAATAGATTGTTAAAATGTGCAGGGGCTCCAGAGATCCGTACTTTCTAAGTGGATTTTGGATAGTAGATCATCCAGGCATATGATGGGAATGAAAGCGTTGCTATTCGACTTAAAGCTATAAATGGTGGATATGTTGGATTTGTGGGTAACCAGGGTGGAAGGATAGTAGCTGAAGGAAAACTCTCCAATGGCGTCGTTTCATTCGATCGCGAGAACTATATTGCAGAACTTGAGAATAATCTTCTGAGTATATCACAAATTTGTGACAAGAAGTTCACGGTCCATTTCAACGACAAAGAGTATATCATCTTGAAGCCGGGATTCAAAATACCAGATGAGTGGATTCTGATGCGAGCACCTCGAGAGAATGAACTATATGTTCTAGATATGGGTGTTGCCCCAACTTCATCAAAATCAGCACAATGTTTTGTGTCAAAGGCTACTGAAAAGGATTCTATTCTTTGGCATCGTAAGATGGGGCATATTCATTTGCGAAAAATGAATTTCTTGGTTCATAATGATCTTGTAGAAGGCGTAAATCTTTGGAGTTTTCAGATGTCTGATCATTGCTTAGAATGCAAAAAGGAAAAGCAGATCAAGAAATCTCATCCGAAGAAAATTCTGAACTCAATCAAGTTGCCGTTAGAACATCTCGACATGGACTTATTTGGTCCTATAAATGTTAGTAGCATCTCAGGAGACTTATATTTCTTGGTCATGACAGATGACTATTTGAGATATTCGTGGGTATTCTTTCAAGAATCAAAAGACGAAACATTTGAGAACTTGGTTATTCTATTCAAGAAACTAGAGAACCTTTATCATCTGCCGGTCGGACGCATTAGAAGTGACAACGGCACAGAGTTTAAGAATAACAAAATGAAGGAATTCTGCAACACAAAAGGGATTCTGCACGACTTTAGTGCTCCCTATAGTCCACATCAAAACGGAGTAGCTGAACGGAAAAACAGAACTTTGATTGAAACTGCAAGAACCATGCTTGCAGATTCTAAACTTTCAATCAGCTTCTGGAGTGAAGCGGTTGCTGCGGCTTGCTACACACTAAACAGGGTTCTCACTGTCAAACCAACAAAGAAAACATGTTTTGAGATGATAAACCGGCAGAAGTCAAATTTGAAGTTCTTAGAGCCATTCGGTGCACCATGTACCGTAATAGACAAAGATGGCAAATTCGGAACTAAATCTCTTGATGGTTTCTTTGTCGGATATGCGAGTCCATTGAGAAGAGTATATGTTCCTTCGTTGAGAAAGGTTATTGAAGCACAGCACGTGGATTGTTTCAATTATACGGATCCTATTCAAAGGAAAGGTGACGCGTGGCTGTTTAACTATCAAGACCTTTGGAAGTCATTTGACTTGCCCGAAGAACCGTCTGACGAAGAAGTTGCATCGTTATACTACTTTCACCAGTCAGCGAATCAAGAACAAATTGTTCGACCAATTGTGGTTAATCAACCCACGTTGGATCCATCTTCTTCTGGCATAAGTTCAAGCAATAGTGGCTGAAAATGTTTCTGAAACATTAACAACACCAACAAATGCCTCTACTGAACCAGTGAATACAACAATGGAGCCCAGTATGCCTCAGAATTAAAATTCTGACTCAGATGAAGCACCAACATTTGATGCTGATGGAGAATCATCTTCTTCAGATGAAGAAGTGGAGCAGATAACAAGTCTTCTTAATCAATCTGCAATCCCGAACAACAGAAATGAAGCTTCATCAACCTCTCCAAACGTTGAATTGGTCGTTGATCTCAACATCATGAATCAGCAAAACTCAGTAGATGTTCCAAGTGAAGAATTACCGCGCTCATATTCCTATCATCCGTTAACAAATATTATCGGAGAACTTCAAACTGGTGTTAGAACTCGAGGGAAAATTAAGAAAGCACTCAGTTGTTTTACACTCGCGTTTCTCCAACCCATAACTATTGCTTCTATTCATGTTTCATCTCTCAGATTGAGCCAAAGACAGTTAATGAAGCCTTAGCCGATGAAAACTAAGTACAAGCAATGCAAGAAGAATTATTGTAGTTTGAGAAATTAGGAGTTTGGAAGCTTGAAGACCTACCAGAAAATCAGAAAGCAATTGATACAAAATGGGTAATGGGTCTTTAAGTGTAAACGTGATGATAGAGGAGTTATTGTTTGTAATAAAGCTACGCTTGTTGTCAAGGGATTTCACTAGTAGGAAATGATAGAATACACGGAAGTCTACGCACCAGTAGCTTGCTTGGAATCTATTCGAATCTTTCTAGCTTTCGCATCATGGAAAGGATATAAAATCTATCAATTGGATGTCAAATCGGCTTTTCTGTACGGAAAATTACACGAGAAGGTATACGTTAGACAACCACTGGGGTTTGTCGATCCACTCAACAAGAAGAAAGCATATCTACTGGATAAAGCGCTTTATGGTCTACACCAAGCCTCGAGAGCTTGGTACGAGACGTTATCGCAACATCTCGTCGGAAACGGCTTTATCAGAGGAACTGTGGATAGTACTCTTTTCACCAGAGAAGTTGATGGTCATCTGATTATAGTTCGAATCTACGTCGACGACATCATCTTTGGATCTACAAACGATAGTCTCTGCAAGGAGTTTGAGAGAATCATGAAAAAGAAATTTGAAATGTCCTCAATGGGCGAAATGAAGTTCTTTCTTGGTTTGCAAGTAGATCAGCTTCCGGATGGTATTTTCATTCATCAGACTAAGTATGTTCATGACATCTTGAAGAAGTTTGGAATGGAAAGCTTGAAGCCTCTATCTACGCCTCTTGCTCTAAATCATGGCATTTGCATTGACGAGACTGGACCAAAGTTGACGAGACGTTATACAGATCGATGATTGGATCGCTGATGTATCTGACGGCATCGCGCCCAGATATTATGTATCCAACCTGTCTCTGCGCCAGATATCAGTGAAGCCCGAGGATCTTACACATGCAGATGGTGAAGCGAATCTTCAGATTCCTGAAAGGATGCCCAAGCACCGGCTTGTGGTACCCGAAGAACGACAATTTCGACCTCACAGGCTACGCTGATTTTGATTTTGGTGTAGATAAGTTGAACTCAAAATCAACTACAGCGGGATGCCAGTTCTTCGGAACAAGAATGGTAACATGGCAGTGTAAGAAACAGACTATGGTCGCTCTCTCTACCTGTGAAGCTGAGTATATCTCGGCCTCAAGCTGTTCACAGATTTTGTGGATTCAACAGCAGATGAGAGACTATGGTCTGCAATTTCTAGACACTCCGCTGTATGTTGATAACAAGGCAGCAATAGATATAACTAAAAATCCGGTTCATCACTCACACACAAAACACATTGAAATTCGTTATCATTTCATTCGTGATTGCTACGAAAAGAAATTGGTGTGAATAGAAAAAATCCACACCGACGAACAAAAGGCTGATTTTTATACCAAACCATTTTCTTTGTCACGGTTTAAATACTTGTTGAGAATTAATGGTATGAAAAATTTACTGACAGGTGCGGACGCTGAGGTTGAATACGGATCGGACGACGAGTTCGCGTGATCCACATTGGTTTGTAAATATCTTTCTAGTTTAGAATTTTGTTAAAAACTAAAATCCAAAAAGATGTTTTTGATTTTAGGGGGAGAAATGTTAGAGAAAATACAAAACCATTCGAAAAATTTTAAAAGCCAAAAACATATGAAAAATTCAAAATGTACAAAAAAATTGAAAAAGACAAAAAGAGTTCAGTGTCATATAAGGAAATGATAGTACATCAGTGGACTATCACTTTATGCTAAAGAAATGTAAAGTTTAAAAGTGATAAACGAGTCTTACTGTGGATGTGTCGATAGGCTTAACACGTTCAGTAAACTGTTTTCGAGATATAAACTAAATTTAGCAACTGCTTAATCTTGGGGATTAACATATCTTGGATATATGGACTTAGTACTCTAAAATTTCGTTTGAAAGATTGCCTGATTCTGAGATACAAGGTCTTTATAGATAGTTGATATATGGGGTATTATAAAGTTCTTCTGATTTTGCGGAAGCAATGGCCTAGAACTTCTATAATACTTTCGCCAAAAATCCCCAAACTGCATGCAATGTTGAAAAGTATCAAAAGATATAATCATTTGCAGTGCTGAAAAGATTCCTGAAGTGGAACACATCTTAAAAGACGAGCCTTCATCTCTTTGTCTGTATGGTAGTACTAACCTGAGCTCTCAAGGTCTCGCATAACCCAGATACAGATATCAAGTACGCTATATTCACATGTAAGATGAAATCTAGGGAATCTGGATACGAGAGTATATACCTTAACATATCTTGAAACAGTTGAGAAATGTGATAAAGCTTAAGTGGACAAACATATCGACAATCTAGGTAAACGATTTTAAAGCTTAAAGTCATTTAAAGGTCAACGGTACTGGTGATATGTCTCAATCAACTGATATGATCCTTAGACACGAATTCACAAAAATACGTATGTACATATGTTTATACATAGTTTACATTGTTCTGTACATAGTATTTCAGCTTTACATATTAAAATCAAAAAAGATTTTCGGTTTGTTTTAGCATAAACTTGCAAAAAATACAAAAAGATTTTAATTCTACATTGTTTTCAGCAAACCAATGTTGGAGAACGGATCTTCGAAGTCTAGTAAGATGCTAGAACTGGTGGGAATCTCTTTGACAACGGGCTGGGAGCTTGTCTGTAAAATCTGAAAAGTCAAAACGATAAAAAGTTCATTAATTTGAAACTTTGATTTTGAAAATATCAATAGTTTGATCGTAACGGGTCAAATCGGGGTCATTAACTTGGACTCGGCAGACAAATCGGTTAACCAAGGTCATTAACTTGGACTTGGTCAACTGAGTGGATTTTCATAACTGGTAAAAAGTTGGAAGTTCAAGGGTTAAAATGAAAAATTGAAAAAAGTTTGAAATTGTGGTTTGGCAAGTTCGGCCGAACTTGCTAAACAAATCATGTTTAACAAACAAGCAAGTTCGACCGAACTTGCAGATGGCTATTTTTTCCATATGTTCGCCCGAGCTTGTCTGGGATTTGTTAATGGGCTTGTAAGTTCGCCCGAACTTACCTAGGTATAAATACCTGAGTAAGTTCGGCCGAACTCATTCAACTGCTTTCAAAACCTCTGAGCGAACTTAAGCATATTTGAGAGATCTTGTGATTTTGACACTTTTGAGTCGTTATACTGCCAAATTTTCGATTGTTCTTGGTGATTTACACACCAACCACAATGGTTGAGGTAGTAATTTGGATATTGAACCGTGTTTGGACCATTAATGAATGAAACTAGATCTAAAACTTAAAATCTGTAGAACTAGGTGATGTTGGTTAAAATTGAACATAAATCCTGAATCTACAAGTAAATCGACCGTGTAACTGAGTTTGTTTGGATTGTAATGGACATTTACATGTCTGAACAATTTTGGTTGGAGAAGATGACAAGTTCGGCCGAACTTGTTATCAAGTTCGACCGGACTTGCATCAAAAGATCTTATTAAAATGGTGCAAACATGTTCGACCGAACTTATGAAAAGGAATTTTTGAATTGTTTAGAATGCAAGTTCGCCCGAACTTATTGATAAACAATGAACATGTGATGGTTTCATGTTCGGCGAACTTGAACAAAATAGAAAATTGTAACACCTAATCAAGTTCGCCCGAACTTGATAAAGTGCTAGAAAATTTTGTGACTTTTCTCAAAAAGCGTGTTAATTGTTTTGCGTCGTTTCTCAGGCACAGGTTCCAGCACGTGTAATTTCAGTAGAGTTCTCGAAGACTCACAACACGTGCATCACGCTCGACAAAACGATCTGTCTGTCACTTAAAGAATACGACAGTATATTGAATTTTCTGGAAGAAAGCCCTATTCGCAGAGCAATTACAGAGCGCACAGTGTCGTATCGATCACACATTGTTCATTTCTGGATGAACGCGAGTTTAAGTGAAGATGAGAAGACAATTACTTCTACCGTTTAAGTTGGTAATGAAGTTAAGCCGATTACTGTGACAGAAGATGATATTCGCAGAGTATTGTAGTTCAACGATAAAGAAGATGATTCTATTTATCTTGATGAGAGGATGGTGCGTGGTTGTTTCTTCAGGATGGGTTACAAAGGAAGCGTGAACAAGCCGATGCTGAAGAAAGGGGAAGTGCCAAACCCCTACAAGCTCCTGATGCACGCCATAATTCATACATTTAGTCATCGCAAGGCAGGGTTGGACGATGTTCAAGATTACTTAGCTTGCATGGCAATGACGCTGATTCTGAAGAAGCCGTTTAACTTCTCAAAGTTAGTTTTCACTCACATGTCGAGAAACATGGAAGATTCAAGACTGTGCTTATATCCGAGATTTGTTCAAATGTTGATTGATGAGAAGTATTCTAAATTGCACGAGACCCGAATGATGTTTTATACTTAGTTCATCTTGATGAGACCACAGTAAAGAAGCTAATCAAATTTCAGAAGCAAGCTTCAGCTCCTGTTGCAAAGCCTGTATTCGGAGCGATCAAAGATTCTAATTATATTGTGCCGCCAAACAACAAATGGAGAAAAGATGGCAGTGACGATGAGAAAGAGCTTAACGCTGAGAAGGAGTGGTTTAAGGAATTCAAACCTAAGGCAAGGAGTGAATGGTTCTTGAAGGCAGAAACTAATAAGCCTAAGAAGAAACGAGTAGCTAAGAAAGTTGAAACGATGCTCGTCGACGAGGATGAACCTGAAAATGTTGAAGCAGTTGCTGGATCAAGTGCTGCGGGTATTATTGAAAGCCAAGAAACAGTGAATTCAACTCAAGACGATGTTATATCTGCTACTTCTGAAAATGAAGATGATTCTGATAAAGAAATTCCTGCTAAAGACCCAAAAAAGACTGAGGCAGAGATTAGAGCAGAGAAAGAAAGAGAATTGGATGCTGATTTTGATCCTAATGCAGAAAAAGAGTCCGATGAGGATAGGCCTAAGAAATCTAAACGTGTTAAGTCTGTGACTGTTTCTTCAACAAAGACTACAGGGTCTCCTCAAACTAAAGGAAAGAGAAAATACAAGAAAGAGCAAAAGGCTGTAAGTAAGAGGTACAAAAGATCGTTGAAAAGCACAGAAGCCCCACAAGAACCTTCTGGTGCTCAGGAGAAAGGAGTCACACAAGAACCTCCTCCACAAGAACCTCCTGTAATTATTCATGTTGAAGCTGAAAGGCCAGGAGTTACACAAGAATCTCCTGTGTCTAGCTTTGTTGAAATTCCTAGCACTGAATCTCCTGTTGCTCCAACGACTTCTTTTCCTGATAGTTCTACACAAAAGAAGTCTACACCAAAAGCTGCAACACCAAAGTCAACACTGAAGAATCCAGGAGGGCCTAATGTGTTTGGTGATATGTACAACGATCCGATAAGTCTGCAGGATCTAAACGATTTCTTCCTAGAAACAAATGTTGAACTTCTGGAAAAGCGTGTGAAGGTGTTAGAAGAAAAAGTAGCACAAAATGAAGTTGAAAAAGCAGAGATTATTAACAAGATGAATCAAAGCACTGTCGAAAAAGAAATGTTGGATGATAAAGTGAAGGTGTTAGAGAATGAGCGTGAAAGCAAAGTACGTTGGTTCTAATTCAGATAGTTTTCCTACTTTTGAAGAGATGTACAAACAGCTTGATGAAGATATGTTGAAGGAAAGGATTGTTGAATTAGTTCGAGAGGGTAAAGTACCTAAGCCCATGACCAAAGAAGAGATAGCTCAAGCAAGAAAGTCTTGGTTTAAAGAGATGCCACATGAATGCAAGTTTCGATGTCCTCTTGCCGTTTTTACGAGAGACAAAGACGTTTCTTTGGGTGATATTTTGAGTTGGGGATGGTTTAAAGAGCTTAACATGTATGCAATCAAAATGGAGTTTGGAGTGCAATACTTTAAATACCTTACTGATTTCAAGACATTACCGTATTGGGATGTAGAAGAGTTGGTACAGACGGTGAATGTTACATATCACATGAAGCCGATTGATCAATTATTGTGGAAAATGATTAAGTATGAAGCGGTTAAAGGTTGGAATTATTGGAAGCCTTTTATTCCTGGTCGCAGAGTTAAGATAAACAAGAAAACGGGAGAAAAGGACATAACGTTAATCATGAAACGTCCAAGAGCCATGAGAAATATGACGCTAATGCTGATTGAACAAGACTTCTATCCTTTGTTCGAGTGGTGGCATATTGATCTAGCGACTTCTGAAGATGTTATCATGCTAAAGTTTGAAGAACATCTGGATATTACCAAGGAATGGGTTGAAGTGATGGGTTATCAGGGCATGAGGGGTTTATGGAGGACGATAAGGATTCTAGATCCTATGTGGCTTGTGAACTGCTCGAGAGAAGATATCAAAACCTTGTTCTACAACAAGATTTTTTTGAAGAACGTGAAAAGGTACAAGCTATGCAGTTTCAGAAAGTTGTGAACGTTTGTTATGCAAGAGAAGTAAATTCTGGAAAAATGTGGCAAACGAAGTGGAGGGATCTGGAGAGAGTTGAGTTTTTAAAGGAGGAAAACAGAAATGAGGCGATTAAAGAAAGAATGGAAAAAGCGGTAAGGCAAAGTTCTCTAAGAATGGCTAATTTTAAAAGACCACCGCCAACTGATCAAACGCCTGATCGAAAGCAAGAACGATGAAGGAAGCCGTTCAAGAACTTCTTCGGTCGTGTGCGTTAATGTTTATATGAAGACAGAGTTTTGAAGACTGATACAAGACGAAGACGATATCCAAGGGGGAGTCTGTTGGTGCATAATGTCTATGTCTTAGTCTTATATCGAATCTGTATAGTATAAGAGCTGAATAGGCTAGGTATATGAAGTATTTATGATTGTAATAGCCAAGTTCGCCCATGAAGTATCATGTAAGACATGTTCGGCCGAACTTGCAGTTGCAACTTCAGGGGAACTTGTGTCCCCTAGGGCGAACTTGTGTCTCTATAAATACCTAGCTAGCCTCATTCATTTGTAACTTTGGCATCTTGGAGGCGAAGCTCTGTCAGTTTGTAACCAGAATGTTTGATCAATAAAACTGACGATTGGCTGATTAAATCTTGACTATTGGTAAACATGACGTAATATTTCCGCTATTATGGACGTTAGATATCAAATTTAGGTTCCTTAGCATCGAGGATCGGTCCTACAGAAACAATAACATTTTTGAAAAGATTGAAGTGAAAATTCAAGTTTGAAATGTTGATGGTACAAAATTTCAAAATGGTGAATCTGAAATGTTTATTTGATGTCAGAGTTTATTTAGACAAGTAATAAAGTTTGAGGGGGAGCTGGATAAAACACTGTCCAAAGATTTCAAAAAGCTTAAAGCTAGGGGAAGTTTGAAGTTTAAAGATCAAAGCAAAGGGGAGTCTAAAGGATAAAGCTTAAAGCTAAGGGGAGCATGTTGATTAAAAGTTTTATCAAGACAAAGCTCAAGAAAGAGGAACAGGATATAAACACCAAGATGTTAAAGTTTATACAAGAACTAAAGATCGGAAGACTCAGAAGATTTTAAAAGTCAAAATGACTGCGGCAACATCCAAGGGGGAGTCTGTTGGTGCATATGTGTAACATCCGTCAAAAACGGGTTTTCCAAAACCCGCTTTGTTTATTAACCGAATAGTCAGTCAAAATTTTCGTCGCGTATATATTGATTATTTTAATTTTAAACAAAACATAATTAACAAATATATTAGAATTTAAAAACTATAATTAATAATTTATCATAAAAAAAGAGATAAAAATTAAATAGAGACGTCGGGTTTCGAACCCGGGTCTCCCGCTCAAACAAACACACAACGCACCACCAGGCTACCTGCACTCTTTGTGAAATAATTGAAATCAATAAATATAAATATTCGTGCCATACGAGTCATCTGCGAGATTCAAGTGAGTAACCGCTCTGATTCAAACGTATACGTTTTAAAGGAGCGATTTCAACAGTCAATCTTTAACCGAAATTACAATTGAAAGCCTTAACTCGCAAAACCGTTGTGCTGAATAATTGGTGCAGTTACCGATTTTGATTTTAAGACAAGTTGTGGTTTTGGAAGCCTATGAATACTTTCAGTCAGGAAAACCCAACTCGCTTATTCACTCGAATCAACTCTCAACACACTCGCTAAACTCTCTACAAGTCCCTATTCAGCAAGAACACTTCGCCGGAAATTTTCTGCAACTCGCCGGAATTCTCTGCAAGTCGCCGGAAAACCGAACCCATTTCATCTCTTTTGCCTTGCTCTAAAAATAGGACTGTTAGAGCTTCGACAGAAGTCATCCACACTCACCTCAACTCCCTGTAAAGCCTCTGTCGCAAGTCAAGTTTCGCCGGAAAAATTGGAACTCGCCGGAGTTGGTCACTGGAATCGTCAAAGTGCTATTCTCCAGAGGGTATGAACCTTTAAAACCTTTTTACATTCATATTTAATTCCGTTAATTCATAAACCAGTAATCAGAATCGATTAGATAAAGATAACAGTCAGATTTTTGGTTTCTGGGTAATGTTTAGGAAGAAGATGAAGTTTTGCCTAGAAAATAAGTATATTTAAACATGATGTTTTAACCAGGTTAGACACACAGTCCAGCGGTGGACTGTGTACGATTATAAAGCATACGTCCCGGGTTCGAGTTCTGTTTGTGTTCCGATCCACTGAAATAATATACCCTTTTTATATAAAAGCCAAATCCTGAAACATGTAATAAGTGTATAAGTATAATAAAAACCGAAATAATAACCAAGTTAGACACACAGTCCAGTGGTGGACTGTGTGCAAAAACATTAAGCACGTCGCGGGTTCGAGTCCAGGCTCCCGCACCAGTTCTGGCAATTATCAAGTTTTTAAATAAGGACAGAAATGAATTAATCTAATTTGTATATATATAATTAAAAACAGAAATATTTCGGGTTAGACACGTAGCTCAGTTGGTAGAGCTGCGTGCACGCGTACGAGAGGTCTCGGGTTCGAACCTCACTCAGCGCAAACAAACACAAAGTCCGAACCGGTCAAACAGTCAAAGTCAACTGGTCAACGGTGTCAAAAATTTTTATTTTCTTTTATTTATTTATTTTATTTAAAAATCAATTAAAAATACTTAAAAATAATATTTTTAAAGTTAGAAAATGACCTTAAACTCACAAAAATAAATCTAAAAATCCTATTAAAATTGTTAATAAAATCCACTTATTTACCGAACCATTATGTTATTATTTAGGTTAGTTTCTCTCATGGTTAAATCCAAATTCGTGCACATTCATCATCAATCCAAGGAAACGCAACCACTGTGAGTGAATTCTTACAAATTCCCCTTTTTATTCATGTTTTGGGGTGTATCATGTGTCGCTTAAACTAATTCGCTTATTCAAACTCATGCTATACCATTATATGATCTAAACTTAGAATGTAAATATTGTTTGTTGTTATGTATTACATATTGTCAAGTTGTATGCAAATTATTTATTAGGCCCATCAGTTCCTCGTGGGAGACGAGTTAAACAACGCGTGCCTCAAAACTCATTCATTAGGCCCATCAGTTCGTTGAACAACGCGTGCCTCAAAACTCATTCATTAGGCCCATCAGTTCCTCGTGGGAGACGAGTTGAACAACGCGTGCCTCAAAACAATCAATTGTTGTATGTGTGTGCAATATTTAATATTATGTGTTTTGTGAATAAATTTACATCTACATTTACTCATATGTGGTTATGCACTTTATCTTATAATCAATACAATAAACACGTTTAAATGTTTTCATAGGATTCACTCGCCAACTTTTTGTTGACCCAAAAACCATTTTTACACATGATACAGGTGGACAGGTGAAGCAAGGAACACATAGGAAAGTGCCTTAGAAGAAAAATAATGAAGTCTAGAAAGATGTATAGAACATGTTGTACTTGTATGATTTGATTGTATGATCTTCTTTTAAATTGTAATAATAAATATGAAACATTATAATAAATGTCATGAGCTTTGATGAAAACCCAATCATGCCCCGATCACCTTTTTCCGCTGCGGGTCGGGGTGTGACAATATTTTTGTTGCCTACGTCATTATGTATCGAGTCTGAGTGAATAGGGCTTAAACTGTTAGAATCGATGCATATTTAAGATAAGTTTTTGTCAAGTTCGCCCATGAAGGTTTGTGAGAAGCCAAGTCCGGCCGAACTTGACTAGGTCAAGTTAGGGCGAACTTACCCCATGGCCTGTCCCTCACCAGCGAACTTGTAACACTATATATAGGTGCCTTGGGATTTCATTTGTAAGTGTGGAGAGATTTTGGCACAGAGACGGTGAAGCTCTGTCGGATCCGATTCTCGAATGTATTGAACTTTAGATCAATGAAAACAACATTTAAATGAGTAATTCTTGTTATTTGGTTAACTTGTCGTTAGTTTCCGCCTAATCGGACAATAGATAACAAATTTAGGTTCCCGTGCTATTCGTGGATGTTCCTACATACCTTTTGAAAAATTTCCAAGTTGAATCAAGTTCGGGCGAATTTAATGAACATTTCCACAAAATTTGACAAGTTCGGTCAAACTTGGTCAAAATTTCTTTGAAAATTCAAACAACTTCGCACGAAGTTGGTTAAAATCAACAAAAATGATGGTTTTAAGCCAAGTTCGGGCGAACTTGTAGTATAAATTCGAGTGAAGTTTGTCTATCAAACATGGTTTTTTGACATTTTTGGCATGAAATCGATTGAATTTGATTCTGAAACATTCAGGGGATTGTAATTATGTGATTATGTATGACATATTCAAGTTTTAACCAATTTTAACCATAGGTTCATCATCTATGGTGAAAATGTAGAAAAATGTTAGAAACGGGTAGAAATAGAATGTTTCTTGTGTAGATCTCAGTAAATTACGTATCCAGGCTCTGATACCACTTGTTAGGATCGCTCTTCCACTGCTAAGGAACCTAATTTGTATCTAAAGTCCAACATAAGTGGAAATTATGTAACTTATTAATCGAATACACAAGATTTACTATTTAAATTGTCTGTTTATTAGTTCAAATCAATAGTACATTGAGTATCCAAACAGAAGAGCTTCGACGTCGTCAACGCAAAGTTCTTACAATGAGAGACCAAAGACGACCTATATATAGAGCTACAAGTTCGCTCGAACTGTGGTTTGGTTAGGTCAATTTCGGGCGAACTTGACCAACCTTCACACAAGTTCGGCCGAACTTGTGCTAATACATCATAAATACATTACAAATCTAACAATTCAAGCTCTAAACATACAGACTCGATCCAAGACCTAGACAATATGCATCAACAGTCTGCGGACAAGACAATTTAGTGTTTATATAATTTTTCTATAAAGTATTATTTGTTAGTTGTTTCCAACTAATGTAATATTTGTTTTTGACATATTTTCCTGTCTCGTTTTTGCCATGTCGGGTTGTACCACGACTAGTCTTGGCATGAATAGTGTGTTCGCATTTGTGCTGTGACATTTGTGCCTTTTCAACCATTGTACAATCCCGAAAAATTTCGAATCCAATGAAATCTTGTTTTTCTTTTCCAGGATTGTATAATTACGTGTGACATTTGCACATTTTGAGTCCTTGTACAATTTCAAACTCTCAAACCTTTTCTGGAAGTAAAATCATAAACTGTTACGCAAAAGTAACCAATTTAATGCAACGTACACTCTGGAACAAGGACATAAGCTACACATACCCTAAATACGCTTTACATAACTTAGATATAAGTTTTGAAGGGCTAGGTATGACAAAAACACGCTTACACAAGTCCAGGGACTATTTTCGACAAACTGCAAAAGTTTGTTGGTCCGTATTCAAAATATGAACCACATATACAAATCCCAACTTTTTTATTCAATAAAATCTTGTATTTTATTAATGAAAATGCAAAAGTTCAAGCGTTGCACAATTTCGGTCATTTTCGTGTTCATTTCCAGGTAAAATCCAAATTACACATGCCTTAACACCTTTATAGAACCTAAAAATTTGGTTAAAAGGGGGTTAAAAGTAACAAAACGCAATAATACATGTCCAGGGGCCAAATCTGCCATAAAGCAAAACTTGGCCCCCAGACCTGATTACGGACCGTATGCACACACCATTTTACGGTCCGTAAGGGGTGCCCAACACAGTAGAATCATGGCTGCAACTTGGCAGCTTCTCCTTCAAAGCCTTGGGCTCCATGCTCACGTAATTTCCAGCTTTGTACCTACAATTGACATGTGTTTAAGCCACCCTATGATCATGCCAACACATGGGACACTTGTGATGATCTTATGGCTTCAAAACAACTATAAATAGCAACCAAAATCCACCAAATTTCCTTGCTCATTTCTCATTCTCTTTTCCCACTCTCTTGGAGCTTGCTTCCAGCTTTTGGAGGCCTCCTAACTGAGTTCTTATAGTGTTCCCAAAACAAGAAAGTACTCTCCCTTAGTCTACTTCATTTAATTTGGCTATTTTGAGCCAAAAGTCAAATAGTTTTGACTTTCTATTTGACTTTCGGTTCTGGCCATATTTGTTCAAGGCAAAGTTCAATTGAACTTTGCAACTTGATCTTAATCATGAAGGTCATAATCTCTAGAGATTGTACCTTCTGATTACCACGTTTACTAGTCGAAGTGACGAGTCAAAGTTTCGGTCAAAGATGTCGATAATGTGCATTTTTATAACTTATTTAGACATGTTTCAACATGTTTAACTCGCCACTTCTAGTTTAGTGCTTATTTTGGGTCGTTATTTGAGCGGTTAGACTACCTCTTTAACTTTCAAATCCGACCCGGTTAGTCGATCTTAGGATCTGATCAAACACATATGTGTGACCATAGTTGTATAGGAAATAACCTACTGAGGTTATACCTTATGATCATAAGGTTTGGTTAGTATTATGATAAGTCATTCTTATGTTCCTTTGAATGACCAAAATGCCCTTTTTGCGTATAAATCCATTTTACACATATGTAACCAAATTTTTGACATATAAACTGATGTTATAACATTTTCAAACATGTTTAGGCATTTAAGATTTATCATAGGACATGTTTAACCATCTGATCACACGTTTACGCAAATGACACGTTAAAGTAGCAAAAACTACCTTAGCGAGTCATAACGGGTCAAAAGCACTTAGGATCACTTTCAAATCAGAATGTTAAGTTTATTAAATCATGCCATATGAGTTCCAACACTCATTTGATTTAGAAAACTTCATTCTATCCAATCCTCCGATTAAAGTCCTGACGCACTAACATAGTTATCCGATATTAGCACACACTTGAATCCTTGATCTCTTGAGCTTTGTTTGATCATGCGAACAAGACTTATACGCAATCCCAAATGAGTACATAGTCCCCTCTTTTATGTTTTCAAATGTTTTGGGGTGACTCATACGTGCCTATCACTACTTCCTTGTTTTCCTGACATTATACATGTTTTGCTTATCTAGTACATAGAGTACATGATTTCAAGGACATTTTTGCTTCGTATGTTGACCTAGCATACCTAGTATATGGTTTTCAAAGACATTTTGCTTCGTATGTTGACCTAGCATACCTAGTACATGGTTTTCAAAGACATTTTGCTTCGTATGTTGACCTAGCATACCCAGTACATCGTTTCAAAGACATTTTGCTTTGTATGTTAACCTAGCATACCTAGTACATGGTTTTCATAGACATTTTGCTTCGTATGTTGACCTAGCATACCTAGTACATGGTTTTCAAAGACATTTTTGCTTTGTATGTTGACCTAGCATACCTAGTACATGGTTTCAAAACATTTTCACGACATGCTCACATTGTTTTAGACATTTTGGTATGTTGAACTCGACCACGATACATTCATTAACATTGATCACGCCGACCGATAGTATGTAATGGTGCCATAGGATTGACAATCCCGTTCCCGCTTCCTAGGTTTGTTTGGAAGTGACCTTAGGAAATGACAGAATCCGATGAACATTTGATAAACCTTTTTTTCTTTATAAGCGCTTATCCTACAGTCAACAAGGCTTGAATGTATTCGCCAACAATCCATATTTATATGTCTACACAATAAAAGCAATGATTTATAAAACAAAACCTTTGATTAAACAAAATATTTGTTCCTTCAAAAACATTGTTTTATACACGACATTTTGGTTATACACGACAATTATTTTTACATGGCATTGGTTTACACATGACATTGATTTAAACAAGACATTTCATTTGTTGGTTTATGGTAAGTGATTTAAATAATGAGATGTGTGTCATATGATAAAAGCATGGTGGATACACCGCTGGTACTTTCTATATATAAGTGCTTTTATTGTATTTCATATCGTAGCGTTATCTAAACCACTTCAAACAAAATACAAGACATGACATATTTTATATAAGGCATAACATATTTTGGTTATTAAGTCAACCATGCATCATTTCTTTTAAATCATTTGACTTTCACATGATTTTATAAAAGAAACATTTCATAATGGTTCATGGCTACTTTTGTATTAGTTAAACAATTCTTTTAACACTCAAAGCCATGAATCATCATCACAAAACCTATATCACTCACATACATTTTTATGCTGATGTTTTATTTTCACCTATGTTTCAGGAGCGAATGCTTGACTATGAACATGCTTCAGGGCGGACTTGGGCCTTAGATTATCTTAAAAGTTGCAAGACAAATGTTATATTTTATTTGTATTTTCCTAAGACAATGTAAACAATTAACTTAATAATACCAAACGTTTTATATGATGTGTTGTGAAAAAATAGTTCTGTGACATGACTCCCCGACGTTTCCGCCGCGGTTTGTTGTTTTACGCGGTCGGGGTGTTACAGAAAGATTGGTATCAGAGCTCATGGTTATAGGGAATTAGGTTATTCATAATGCTTTGACCTAGACTATGATAACCTTCCTAGGACCCTGGCACAAGTTATCTTGTGTTTAGATCTTAAAAACAATACCATCACCTATCCTTAGGTGATTACCAAAACAAGTCCACAAATTACAAATTCGTTTTGAAAATCAATCATCTATCCTTAGATGATTTGTTTTTGGATTTAAGACTTTAATGTTTTCAAAATCTCCTCAAAGTTTGGGTTTTAATAATGTGAACACGTGCAATCTGGAAGGGTGAATGCCTGTAGCCCGAGTTTTCTATCCAAGGATAGAGTGTTCATACAAATCTGCATTATCGGACAAGTCACTCTTACCTGGGAACTCTTGGGGTGAGTGTCCACTTATAGACTAAAGCACGTCTACGCGATACATTATAAAAACCCATTTACTTTGATTAGTCAACGTGTCGTTTGTTTGTTTTAAGTAACGAACAAATGATCACAATCCTTATGTTTCGTCGGTATTTTAACATCTCATTGTGATAATCCAAAATCATCTCACTCGTCTTCTCTCATATTTCTTTTCTGTCTTTTAGAATGCCTCCTCATCGAAATGCTACTCAGGACGCCGAAATGGCGAATATGATTGCTTAGTAGATAGTTGTTGTGCTACCAAATCTTGTGACTCAAATAAACCAAGCCAATAATAACAACAACAATGTACCTGCTCTGTGCAGCTATAAACAATTTAAATCGGCTAAACCACTCAAGTTTACTGGTTTTGAAGGAGCAACTAGGCTCCTACAGTGGTTTGAGAGTCTTGAGAGTACATTCTGCCATGTCTAGTGTCCAAATGAGCGCAAAGAAGAATTTGCTTCGAGCGTATTCCAAAAGTGGGCGCTCACGTGGTGGAACGGAGTGGTGAGAGATAGGGGTGCTGATGTAGCAATGGCTCAGACATGGGAAGAGCTTCGAGCTCTTACAGGAGCAAAGGGCACTTGAGAACGAATTCCACGACCTGAAACACGATAGTGGAGAAGATCGTGCCTACACTGATCGTTATGAGGAATTGAGCTTGTTAACCCTGCCATGGTTACGCCTTTGGATAAGGAGATTGAGAAATACTTGGATGGCCTTCCTAACCTAGTTTAGGATATTGTCACTGGTAGAAACCCTACTACAATCAGACAAGCTATCGAATTAGCTGCAACCCTAACTGACTCGCAAGTCAAAAAGGGTAAACTTCACCGCAAGGATGAAAAAAAGCCATCTACCAATACAACCCAAGAGAAACGAAAGCGAAACAAGGCCGAAACCTCCAAGAAGTCTAGGAAGCGTAAGGATTCCAAGAATTTCATTGTTGTTACACAACCCAACAAAACTGCACCCAACTAACAAGCTCAGCCTCCCGCTAAGAGGCATTATGCCGGTAGTACACCTCTGTGCAACAAGTGTAATATCATCACCAACCCCATCTACCGTGCCGTCATTGTACTAACTGCAGACGATCTGGTCTTTTGGCCAATGGTTGTCGCTCTGCTCATGTCCCGAATCAAGTGGTTAAAAACCCTGTTCAACAGCAAGTGAACCCTGCATGACCCCATTATCCACCTGGGTCTTGCTACAACTATGGTGATCTTACACACTACAGAAATAACTGCCCCAAGTTAGCAAACCTAGCTCATGGAAAAGCATTTAATATCAATGCTAAGGAGGCTCGTGCCGAAAATGAAGTGGTGAACGGTACGTTCCTTGTTAACAACCATCCTGCTTTTATTCTTTTTTATTTGGGTGCTGATAGAAGTTTTGTATCCCTAGCTTTTGAACCTTTGCTTTCAATACCTATAACCAAACTAGGAAAGCCCTTGACAGTGGAGGTAGCTAGTGGCAAACCTCTTGTACTCTATTCCGTCATTCGTAGTTGCCAATTGAACCTTAATAACCATCTTTTTCCCATTAACCTCACGCCAATGCAACTTGGGAGTTTTGACGTCATAGTATGAATGGACTGGTTAATTAAATACCATGCTGAGGTGATCTGTGTTGATAAAATCGTTCGTGTGGCTCTTTCGTCTGGTGAAATCTTAAAGGTTCGTGGAGAAAAACCCGTTAGTAGCCTTAAACTCATGACTTGTACCCAAGCCCAAGAATACCTACGAAAGAATTATGTGGCCTTCTTGGCACATATCATAGAGGAGAAAGGCAAGGGGAAGACTGTTCTGGATATCCCTGTTGTTCGGGATAATCCTGAGGTGTTTCCTGAAGAACTACCTAGCTTACCCCCGATACGCCAAGTTGAGTTTCGTATAGACCTTGTGTAACGCTTCGCCTTTCGCATCATTCCATTTTTAGTAATATTGTATCGTATTTCTATTTCCAGAATAAATTTTCGTTTCAAATCATTGTAAATCTGAGACTTTGATCGTAATGAAATTAATCTTTATATGGAATATACATTACTTATACATGTTTACACATCGATTCATACCCACGTTTATTAACATAGTTCGCACCATAAAATAACTCGTAAAATGTTCTCGTGTAATCATAATTCCTAAAGCATTTCATTCATACATAATACTTGATCATTCATTCGCGAGATTTACACTTATTTGACACATCGTTATGTGTCACGAACTTGTTAATTGTTAGTCTAGATTAATTATAGTAAAACATGTTAATTTTGCTTATAAGACCTTAGGATATACTAACCAAAAATTAGGAATATCATGCCACACCCTTATTACAAGTTCATAACCCATTAAAAGGTAAAAAATTAGCCAAATAATAACATTTATTTAACAAAACAATAAAATGGGGACACCTACTATAAGGGTATGTTTGGACTTGTTTCAAGCCTTAATGACCCACTAATCTTGTCCAAAGCCCAACCCATTCAAGCCCCAATCCCTTCCGTATATAATGAACACTTCCCCATCCTTTATTCCAATTTTACAAGCCTCCAAACACTTCCAAAACCCTTCTAAACTTAGTTAAGTTTTTCAGCAAACTTCAGAAAGTTTCAGCCATTAAAAAAGGACTCAGTATTCCTCCTCCAAACCAACAACTCTTCACGGATTAACAAGTGGAAGCTTGCAAAACCGTGAGTACACTCGACCCGTTTACTTTTAAAACACTTTGGGTTGTAACATGTTAACATACAAAAACCACATACACACTTAAATATGCTTTTCATGCTCAATTCGTATACATGCTACTTGTCATACTTAGGTTCATGCTAGATTCATACTTTGCTTCATGTCATTAACTTAGCTAACCCAACTTAACATATATAGCGCTATAGGAGTAGCACACCGCCCGTCGGGGTCTTGTTAAGTCTTTTATTCGTAAACTAGTCTCGTTACTTTTGTGGTAAAGGACACTTAATTCTTGTGGAAACTTGGGTTTGACATTTAGTATTGCATGCTTGTTTACCTCATATACAATTGCCATGTGGATGCGAGTAAATTCTTTTTATACTTATGCTATGTGCTTTAAAACTTGTGTGCTCGCCAATGCTTATGGGTTAAACCATATTTTTAACAAGTCACAGGTTGATGATAATGTTTAGGATGAATCTAGTAGGGACGACATAGAACCGCACAAGAAGTACTAGATTTGAATATTTTGTTTTGTTGAACTTATTGTACTTGTCTTTTAAATTGTTGTAATTTGAATTTCCTTGTAATGTACTTGACAATTTATGATATGCAATGAAATCGGTTTTGAATTAGTTATTGTCGCAAATAGTGTTATGTGTGATGAGCAATCTATTTCGTCTCACTCCAATGATTCCTCCATCAGTTGGGGTGTGACAGATTGGTATTAGAGCCATAACTATAGGGAATTAGGTAGAGTTGCCATGTTCGATCTAGTCTATAGTAGGTACCATTCTTACTTCATGTTTAAAATGTTAAATTCTTTCTATTTGCTTCTTTCTACTTCTTTTCTCTTAATACTTACAATATGTATTTCCTAAGACATTTACAAAATACACTTTTGAAGACTTGAAGAAACTCGTAATACAAACGAGATGGTTTGCACCAAGATAGGTCCAATGGCCCACAATTTTTGGTGAAATCCCTCATTCCGCGAATTCGATTTTTCACGAAGTTACACCATCAAGTTAGGAGTGATACCCACATCTTGATGGAAAACTTCCATTTCATACTCTAGTGGATCTTACTAACGAGTTGGAATATGCTCCTCATTTAGTAAGAAACAACCACACTTAGGGTACGATGTTGTCAAGTTAGGGGTGAAACCCGCACCTTGTCAACTATCCTATTCCTTGATTTTCGATCCCGCACAGTGTAGTAACTGAAGGGTTAAATTTCATTAATCGCTTCTCGACGAGAGTATTTTATCTATAGGCCAAAGCATGTTTCTCTAATTTGATAGGATCTTCGATTCACTTTGGAATAGTCGACGTTTCTCAACCCGAAACACTCCAATGTTTTATTAAGCCACTCTTTTATGTCATCTCAATTTCTGTGTGTTTTTAATACTTGATGCTTAGTTCATTTCAAAACCGATGCATAATTCGCACGTCTCTCGCAATAAAAACAATAATAATCCTCGTGAACAAACTAAATTTATACTTTTTTACGCATTAATACGTGATTATACTGTTGAATACTTGCCGAATATATGCAATTTATGTGAATCGTATGTGCTACATGATACTTACATGCTTATACATGCAAAACTTTATTTCAAATTATGATCAGGTCTCATCCTTTCCTTCTCTCTAGATCCTCTAGATATCTTCCCCAAGCTCGTCCAAGAAGTCGTGATCTGGTTCAAAAAGGGGTTCTAACAACAACGAGGACACAATATCAAAGAAAGACCTCGTAGGTTTGATCGCTGAACAGATGGCCGAGTGAATGGCCAAGGTTATACCAAACATTGTGAGCCGAATTCAAACCGTTAATGAAACCCCCAACGCCTCTGTTGATTCCAAGGTGGAACCACCTAAGACGACGTTTCAGTTCAAACAGGTCATGGCTTGCAAACCCTTAGAGTTCACTTGCAAAAATGGTGCCACCACCATGATGAACGGGTTCGATGCTATAGAACTCACCTTCCTTCAAAGCGGGTGTCTTGAAAACCTGTGAACCCTGAATGCTACAGTGGTATTCCATTCAAGGGCTCTCAAATGGTGGACCTCCGAGTGTAACAAACGAGGAAATGACGCAGCCCATGCCTTGCCCTAGGATGAACTAAAGCAATTGATGAAGGACGAGCCCCCCCCACGAGCTTCAAATACTCGAAAACAAGTTTTGGAATTTGAAGCAAGCTGGGAGCGACAACGCTGGCCTGACAGCGCGCTTCAAACAACTCAGTGTTGCGTCAAAACCCTCAAGGATGTATTCGGTATATCTGATAAACTCAACAACAATTATATTCTTCATGGAACCTTCGACAAGGTTTCTACGAAGCATGCACACCAAGCTACCACCGACACCACCACTGCTGAACCTTCACCCTCCCAACCTCCCAAGAAAAAAAGAACAAGAATTGGAAGGCTTCTAGTCAAAACTGTGCGGTTGTTACTCCGCAGAACCCAATACCTTTACAATCAATTTCCACTACATCAACCCTTAAAGCACCAAAGAGGAACTACACTGGACCGTGGCCCAAGTGTAACCAATGCTCTTACCACCATCCCGCTAACACCCCATGTCGCAAATGCGCAACTTGTAACAGGTTTGGGCATTTCGCTGACCGATGTCACTTAAACCTAAAGCCTACCCAAGACCAAACTATTGTTGCAAACCCTGCCCCTAACCAAGCTCAACCCCAAGCCGCTACTGTTCGAGCATGCTTCAAGTGTGGCGATCCTAATCACCTCGCCAACGTCTACTCCCAGTGCAACAACAACAACCAGCATCAGCAACAGCCTCAACAAGCTCCAAGCAGAGCTTTCGTTATCACCGTCGCTCAGGCGCAAAATGCTAATGACGTCATAACTGATACGTTTCTCGTCAACCATGTCTATGTCTCTTGTCTATTTGATACTGGCGCAGATAAAAGTTTTGATTCTATTGAATTCGATCCTATGCTTAAGTGTAAATGCTCTAAGTTGCCAAGATCATTAGTTGTCGAAGTCGCAAATGGTAAATCTGCCACTGTCAATTCTGTCTTTTCTAAGTGTTCTTTGAATCTCAACGATCATACGTTTCACATTGACCTCATACCTATGCAAATGGGTAGTTTCAATGTCATAGTAGGTATGGACTGGCTTAGGCGAGTTTGTGCTGAAGTTGTTTGTTCTGAAGAATCCATTCGTCTTCCTCTTCCCAACAGTGATTCTCAACACGTCTATGGCGAGAAACCTTCTCACGGTCTCAAGCTTATGTCGTGTACTCAAGCGAACAAGTGCTTGCGCAAGGGTACCTTCGCCTTTCTTGCCCACGTTGTGGAAAAGAAGGATAAAGGACCAAGCATATGTGATGTTCCTATTGTACATGATTTCGCCAATGTATTTCCTGATGATCTACATGGTCCCCTTCCTACTCATTTTGTTGACTTTCGAATCGATTTAGTGCCTGGCGCTACGCCTTTTGCTAAGTCTCCTTAACGTTTAGCACCCTCGGAGATGCAAGAGCTTTTGAGCCAACTTCAAGAGCTTCTTAATAAAGGCTTTATACGCCCTAGTACTTCTCCTTGGGGCGCTCCCGTCTTATTCGTCAAAAAGAAAGATGGATATTTCAGAATGTGTATTGACTATCGTGAGCTCAACAAGCTTACTGTCAAAAACCGATATCCTCTTCCTAGTATTTACGATCTCTTCAATCAACTACAAGGCACGACTTGCTTTTCTAAGATTGATCTGTTCTTGTTATCATCAACTTCGAGTCCTCGAAAAAGATATACCCAAAACTGTCTTTCGTACGCATTATGGTCGTTATTAGTTCGTGGTCATGCCCTTTGATTGACCAACGCACCTGCAGTTTTTATGGATTTGATGAACCGCGTGTGCAAAGCTTACTAGACCGTTTCGTGATCGTCTTCATTGACGATATCCTTATCTGTTCCAAAACCCAAGAAGAGCACGAGCGACACTTACATCTTATCCTTCAGCTTTTACACACTGAACGTCTTTACTCCAAATTCTCTAAATGTGAATTTTGGTTAAAAGAAGTTCAATTCCTTGGTCATACCGTCAATAAACTTGGTATTCACGTTGACCCTGTGAAGATCGAAGCGGTGAAGAATTGGATTACACCTAAGTTGTTCATTCCTTGGTCTAGCTGGTTATTAACGTCGTTTTATTTCTAACTTCTCGAAAATTGCAGTTCCTCTTACCTCATTGACTCAAAAAGAGAAACCTTTTGTTTGTGGTCCTGAACAAGAGGAGTCTTTCCAAACACTCAAGGACATGTTTTGCAATGCTCCTATCCTTGCTTTTCCCGATGGTAACGACGACTTCGTCGTGTATTGCGATGCTTCAAACCTTGGCCTTGGTTGTGTCCTTATGCAACGAGGCAAGGTTATCGCTTACGCGTCGAGGCAACTCAAGATACACGAAAAAACTACACTACGCATGACCTTGAACATGGTGCAGTTGTTTTTGCCTTGAAGATATGGCGACACTACCTTTATGGTACTAAGTGATGGCGACACTACCTTTATGGTACTAAGTGGGTGGTCTTCACCGACCATAAGAGCCTTCAACACATATTCAAACAAAAGGAACTGAACATGTGTCAATGTCGTTGGGTAGAGTTGTTAAACGACTACGACTATGAAATTCGTTACCATTCAGGTAAGGCGAATGTAGTGACCGATGCACTTAGTTGTAAAACTCATGTTAAGGGTATTCGTTGTCTCCAACTCGTCAACGATCTTCAAAACCGCATTCGTGAAGCTCAATATGCGTCCATTAATGAGGGTAACCTCTACAACGAGATGTAATTTGGTGTTGAAGAGAGTCTTGTGTCTAAAGCCAACGGTGTTCTATACCATCTCAATCGCATCTGGATTCCAAATTGTGATAACCTTCAAGACTTTTTGATGAAGGAGGCACACAAATCAAGGTATTATAATCACCCTGGTGCTAATAAGATGTATGACGATTTACGTACGTCTTATTGGCGGCCTCGAATGAAGAAAGATATCGCCACCTTTGTTTCAAAATGTCTCACTTGTTCCAAGGTTAAAGCTAAACATCAACGTCCCTCTAGCTTGCTCAAACAACCAGAAATTCTTGTCCGGAAATGGGAGAGCATTGCGATGGACTTTATCACTAAGCTTCCTTGTACTTCGTCTGGTCATGACACTATATGGGTGATCATTGACTGATTGATCAAATCCGCTCACTTTCTTCCCATTCGTGAAGATTACAAAGTCGAGAAATTGGCTCGTATCTACACGGATGAAATCATCTGTCGTCATAGTATCCCTATCGACATCATTTCTGATCACGATGGTCGCTTTACGTCTTGTCTTTGGTAAACTTTCCAATCTGCTATGGGTACTCTTCTTAGCCTTAGCATCGCTTTTCATCCTCATTCTGACAGACAAACCAAGCATACTATCCAAATCTAGAGGATATGCTTCGTTCATGCGTAATCGATTTTGGTGGCAACTGGGATATACACTTGCCTTTGATTGAATTCTCCTACAAGAACAGTTATCACGCGAGTATTCAAATGGCACCTCTCGAGGCATTGTATGGCCGTAAGTGTCGTTTGCCTATTCGTTGGCACGAGATCAGAGAAACTCAAATCACCAGTCCCAAGATTATACAAGAGACGACGGACAAGATTTTACAGGTTGGAGACAACTTACTAAAAAGCCAGGAGCCGACAAAAGAGTTACGCTGACAAGCGTTGCAAACATTTAGAATTCAAAGTAAGTGACTTTGTACTTCTCAAGGTATCCCCTTGGAAGGGCGTAGTCCGTTTTGGTAAGAAAGGGAAACTCGCACCTCGCTATGTAGGTCCTTTCAAAATTCTCGAAAAGATTGGCAAGGTAGCGTATCGACTGGATCTACCTCAAGAACTCAACAATGTCCATCCTACATTTCATGTCTCAAACTTGAAGAAATTTTTAGCTGAAGAACGACTCCAAGTCCCACTTGAGGATCTTCAAATCAATGAAACCCTACACTTAGTGGAAAAACTTGTCGAGATCATGGATCAAGGTGTCAAGCAGTTGAGGCGCAGTCGAATTCCCGTGGTTAAGGTTCGATGGGAAGGTAAACCTGGCGCTGAATTTACTTGGTAACTCGAGAGTGATATGAAGACTAAGTATCCATATCTGTTTATTACACCTTCCTAAATTTCGGGACGAAATTTCCTAAAGGGGGGAGACTATAAAGCTTCGCCTTTCGTAACTTCCCATTTTTAGTAAGATTGTATCGTATTTCTATTTCTAGAAACTCGTTTCTTTTTGTAGTCGCATTTCATTTCAAATCATTGTAAATCCAAGACTTCGATCGTAATGAAATTAATCTTTATGTGGAATATACATTACTTATACATGTTTATACATCGATTCATACCCACGTTTATTAACATAGTTCGCACCATAAAATAACTCGTAAACAATTCTCGTGTAATCGTAATTCCTAAAGCATTTCATTCATACACAATACTTGATCATTCAATCGTGAGATTTACACTTATTTGACACTTCGTTATGTGTCACGAACTTGTTAATTACTAAAGCATTTCATTCATACACAATACTTGATCATTCAATCGTGAGATTTACACTTATTTGACACTTCGTTATGTGTCACGAACTTGTTAATTATTAGTCTACATTAATCTTTGTAGAACATGTTCATTTTGCTTATAAGACCTTAGGATATTATAACCAAACATTAGGAATATCATGCCACACCTTATTACAAGTTCATAACCCATTAAAAGGTATCAAATTAGCCAAATAATAACATTTATTTAACAAAAAAATAGGGACAACACACTATAAGGGTATGTTTGGGCTTGTTTCAAGCCTTAACTCAGCTGAGTTTTTTCAGCGAACTTCAAAAGTTTCAGCCATTAAAAAACGACTCGGTGTTCCACCTCCAAACCAACAACTCTTCACGGATTAACAAGTGGAAGCTTGCAAAAATGTGAGTACACTCGGCCCGTTTACTTTTAAAACACTTTGGGTTGTAACATGTTAACATACAAAAACCACCAACACACACTTAAACATGCTTTGTATGCTCAATCCGTATACATGCTACTTGTCATACTTAGGTTCATGCTAGATTCATACTTTGCTTCATGTCATTAACTTAGCTAGCCCAACTTAACATATATAGCACTGTAGGAGTAGCATGCCGCCCATTGGGGTCTTGTTAAGCCTTTTATTCATAAACTAGTCTCGTTACTTTTGTGGTGAGGGACACTTAATTCTTGTGGACACTTGGGTTTGACATTTAGTATTGCATGCTAGTTTACCTCGTATATAATTGCCATGTGGATTCGAGTAAATTCTTTTTATACTTATGCTATGTACATTAAAACTTGTGTGCTCGCCAATGCTTTTGCGTTGAACCGTATTTTTAACATGTCACATGTTGATGATAATGTTTATGACGAATCTAGTAGGGACGGCATAGAAGCACACAAGAAATACTAGATTTGAATATTGTGTTTTGTTGAATTTATTGTACTTGTGTTTTAAATTGTTGTAATTTGAATTTCCTTGTAATGTACTTGACAATTTATGATATGCAATGAAACCGGTTTTGAATTAATTATTGTCGCAAATAGTGTTATGTGTGATGAGCAGTCTATTTCGTCTCACTTTGATGATTCCGCCATCGGTTGGGGTGTGACACCTTGTAGCTGATGCCAACCCTATATCAAAATCTCCATACCGTCTTGCACCATCTGAGATGCAAGAGTTATCGAAACAGCTTCAGGAGCTTTTAGACAAAGGATTTATTCGTCCAAGCTTTTCACCTTGGGGCGCTCCTGTCCTGTTCGTGAAAAAGAAGGATGGATCCTTTCGCATGTATATCGATTATCGTGAATTCAACAAACTCACAATCAAAAATCGATATTCCCTACCTCGCATTGATGATCTCTTTGATCAGCTACAAGGTGCTAACTGCTTTTCAAAGATCGATCTGTGTTTTGTGTATCATCAACTTCGTGTACTCGAAGAAGATATTTCCAATACTACTTTCCGCACACGATACGACCATTACGAGTTCACTGTTATGCCCTTTAGCTTAACAAATGCTCTTTCCGTCTTCATGGACTAAATGAATAGGGTTTGTAAACCTTTTTGGACAAGTTCATCATTGTTTTCATCGATGACATCTTAATCTATTCAAAGTCTCGAGGCGATCACGAACAGCATCTCCGTATAACGATAGAACTCTTGAAAAGGAACAACTTTATGACAAATTCTCCAAATGTGAATTTTGGCTAAAGGAAGTTCAATTTTTGGGACATATTGTCAACGAACAAGGTATACATGTAGATCCTGCTAAAATCAGTGCGGTTAGGGATTGGAGTACACCTACTACTCCTACCTAAGTTCGTTCATTTCATGGTCTTGCCGGTTATTACTGCGCTTTATTGCAAACTTCTCCAAGATTCTGGTTCCCATCACTGCTTTGACTCAAAAGAATATACCTTTTGAGTGGGGACCCAAACAAGAAGAAGCTTTTCAGACTTTGAAACAAAAGCTATGTGATGCGGCTATTCTGTCTTTACCTGAGGGCAACAACGACCTTGTCGTATATTATGATGCATCAAACTTAGGCCTTGGTTGTGTTCTCATGCAAAGAGATAAAGTCATAGCCTATGCATCAAGACATCCATGAGAAGAGCTACACAACTCATGATCTTGAGTTAGGTGCTGTAATTTTTGCTCTTAAAATTTGGAGCCACTACCTTATGGTACAAAATGCGTGGTTTTCAAAGACCACAAAAGTGTCCAACACATTTTTTAATCAGAAAGAACTAAACATGAGGCATGATGTTGGGTCGAACTTCTGAACGACTACTGCGAGATTCGATACCATCCTGGTAAGGCGAATATCGTAGCCGATGCACTTAGTCGTAAAGAACATGTCAAGCTACATTGTGTTTGAGTTCGATCTTCTATCCAAACCCGTATCTTCCAAGCTCAACGTACTTGTGCTACACAAGGCATGATGGGTAGTGAATGACGACATGATCTTAAGCTTCAACTTGAAACAAAAGACAATGCGTACTATACTACTTGAACCGTTTACGGGTTCCATGCCAAGACAATCTACACACCTTATTGATGAATGAGGCTCACAAGTCTCGCTATTCAATCCAAACTGGTGCAGACAAAATGTATAAGGATCTTCGTACTTAGTATTGGTGGCCGGGTATGAAGACAGACATTGCCTTATACGTATTGAAATGTCTTACTTGTCTCAAAGTTAAGGTAGAACATCAACATCCCTCTGGTTTGCTTGAGCAACCAGAAATCCTGGTTTGGAAATGGGAAAACATTGCCATGGATCTCGTTACCAAATTACCGCGTACATCTACAGATCATGATGCCATTTGGGTAGTCGTTGATCGTCTAACAAAGTCAGCACACTTTTTGTCGTTCACATGTCTATTGGAATGAAGTTGGTGAATCTCAGTTCACGGACCTGAACTCATTCAAGACACAACAGACAATGTCAAGAAAATTCGTTATAACCTTCTAACAGCTAGAAGCCGTCAAAAGAGTTATGCGGATAGACGACGCAAGCCCTTGGAATTACAAGTCGGTGATCATGTCCTTCTAAAGGTATCCCCTTGGAAAGGCGTGGTTAGATTTGGAAAGAAAGGAAAACTTGCATCTCGATATGTCGGACCATTTAGGATCATTTAGAGGATCAGAAAGGAAGCCTACAAACTTGAGCTGCCTCCTAAACTTGGAAATGTTCATCCAACTTTCCACATGTCAATTTGAAAAAGTGTTTGACTGATGAAAACCTCCACATCCCTCTTGATGAAATTCGTGTTGATGACACGATGCACTTTGTCGAGAAACATATGGAAATATTGGACCGTGAAGTCAAATAGCCCAAATGCAAATGCATACGAATTGTTAAAGTTCGCTAGGAGTCCAAACGTTGCCCAAAATTTACTTGGGAACGAGAGGACCAAATGAAAGCGAAACACCCACATCTGTATCCACAAGTTTCCTCTAATTAAATTTTGGGATGAAATTTCCTAAAGTAGGGGAGACTGCGACATTTGTGCCTTTTCAACCATTGTACAATCCCGAACAATTTCGAATACAATGAAATCTTGTGTTTCATTTCCAGGATTGTATAATTACGTGTGACATTTGCACATTTTCAGTACATGTACAATTTCAAACTCTCAAATCTTTTTGGAAGTAAAATCGTAATCTGTTACGCAAACGTAATTAGTTTAACGCAACGTACACTCCGGAACAAGAAAATAAGCTACACATACCCTAGATACGCTTTACATAACTTAGATATAAGTTTTGAAGGGTTAGGTATGACAAAAACATGCTTACACAAGTCCAGTGACTATTTTCGACAAACGGCAAAAGTTTGTTAGTCTGTATTCAAAATACGAACCACATATTCAAATCCAAACATTGTTATTCAATAAAATCTTGTATTTTATTGATGAGAATGCAAAAGTTTCAATCGTTGCACAATTTCGGTCATTTTCGTGTTCTTTAAAGCATTTTGCGTGATTATGTGAAACGCATAACCGTACAACCGAACGAACCAACATCCACATCATTTCCGGGCAAAATCCAAGTTTATAGAACCTAAAAATTTGGTAAAAGGGGGTTAAAAGTAACAAAACATAATAATAAAAGTCCAGAAGCCAAATCTGCCATAACGCAAAACTTGGCCCCTAGACCTGCTTACGGACCGCATGCACACACCATTTTACGGTCCGTAAGGGGTTCCCAACACAGCAGAATCATGGCTGCAACTTGGCAGCTTCTCCTTGAAAGCCTTGGGCTCCATGCTCACGCAATTTCCAGCTTTGTACCTACAATTAACATGTGTTTAAGCCACCCTGTGATTATGCCAACACATGGGACACTTGTGATGATCTTATGGCTTCAAAACAACTATAAATAGCAACCAAAATCCACCAAATTTCCCTGCTCATTTCTCATTCTCCTCTCCAATTCTCTTGGAGCTTGCTTTCGGCTTTTTGAGGCCTCCTAACTGAGTTCTTATAGTGTTCCCAACACAAGTAAGTACTCTCCCTTAGTCTATTTCATTTATTTTGGCTATTTTGAGCCAAAAGTCAAACAGTTTGACTTTTTGTTTGACTTTCGGTTCTGGCCATAGTTGGTCAAGTCAAAGTTCAATTGAACTTTGCAACGTGATCGTAATCACGAAGGTTATCATCCCTAGCGTTTGCACCTTCTGATTACCACGTTTACTAGTCGTAGTGACGAGTCAAAGTTTCGGTCAAAGATGCGCATAATGTGCATTTTACGACGAAACTATTTTCGGGTATCAAAACTCCAAGTTTTTATACCAAATCATTTTTATAACTTAGTTAGACATGTTTCAACATGTATAACTCGTCACTTCTAGTATAGTGCTTATTTTGGGTCGTTAGTCGAGCGGTTTGACTACCGCTTTGACTTTCGAATTCGACCCGTTTGGTCGATCTTAGGATCCAACCAAACACATATGTGTGACCATAGTTTTATAGGGAATAACCTACTGAGGTTATACCTTATGGTCATAAGGTTTGGTTAGTATTATGATAAGTCGTTCATATGTTCCTTAGAAATGACCAAAATGCCCTTTTTGCGTATAAATCCATTTTACACATATGTAACCAAATTTGTGACATATAAACTGATGTTATAACATTTTCTAACATGTTTGGGCATTTAATACTTATCATAGGACATGTTTAACCATCCGATCACACGCTTATGCAAATGACACGTTAAAGTAGCAAAAACTACCTTAACGAGTCATAACATGTCAAAAGCACTTAGGATCACTTTCAAATCAGAATGTTAAGTTTATTAAATCATGCCATATGAGTTCCAACACTCATTTGACTTATAAAACTTCATTCTATCCAATCCTCTGATTAAAGTCCCGACGCACTAACATAGTTATCTGATATTAGGACACACTTGAATCCTTGATCTCTTTAGCTTTGTTTCATCATTTGAACAAGACTTATACGCAATCCCAAGTAAGTTCATAGTCCTCTCTTTTACGTTTTCAAATGTTGGGGTGATTCATATGTGCCTATCACTACTTTTTTGTTTTCATGACATTATACATGTTTTGCTTATCTAGTACATAGAGTACATGATTTCAGAGACATTTTTGCTTTGTATGTTGACCTAGAATACCTAGTACATGGTTTTCAATAACATTTTGCTTCGTATGTTGACCTAGCAAACCTAGTACATGATTTTTCAAAGACATTTTGCTTCGTATGTTGACCTAGCATACCAGTACGTGGTTTTCAAAGACATTATGTTTCGTATGTTGACCTAGTATACCTAGTACATGGTTTTCAAAGACATTTTGCTTCGTATGTTGACCTAGCATACCTAGTACATGGTTTTCAAAGACATTTTGCTTCGTATGTTGACCTAGCATACCTAGTACATAGTTTTCAAAGACATTTTTGCTTCGTATGTTGACCTAGCATACCTAGTACATAGTTTTAAAACATTTTCACGACATGCTCACATTATTTTAGACACTTTGGTACGTTGAACTCGACAATTGATACATTCATTAACATTGATCACGCCGACCGTTAGTATGTAGTGGTACCACAGGTTTGACAATCACGTTCCCGCTTCCTAGGTTTATTTGTAGTGACCTTAGGGAATGACAGAATCCGATGAACATTTGATAAACCTTTGTCTTTAGAAGGGTTATCCGACAGTCAACAAGGCTTGAATATATTCGCCAACAATCCATATTTATATGTCTACACAATAAAAGCAATGATTTATAAAACAAAACCTTTGATTAAACAAAACATTTGTTCATTCAAAAACATTGTTTTATACACGACATTCTGGTTATACAAGACAATTGTTTTTACATGGCATTGGTTTACAAGTGACATTGGTTTAAACAAGACATTTCATTTGTTGGTTTATGGTAAGTGATTTAAATAACGAGATGTGTGTAATATGATAAAAGCATGGTGGATACGTCGCTGGTACTTCCTATATATAAGTGTTTTTATTGTATTACATATCGTAGCTTTATCTCAACCACTTCAAACGAAATACAAGACATGACATATTTTATACAAGACATGAAATATTTTGGTTATTAAGTTAACCATACATCATTTCTTTTAAATCATTTGACTATCACATGATTTTTTAAAGAAACATTTCATAATGGTTCATGGTAACTTTTTATTAGTTAAACAATTCTTTTAACACTCAAAGCCATGAATCATCATCACAAAACCTATGTCACTCACATGCATTTTTATGCTGACATTTTATTTTCACATATGTTTAGGAGCGAATGCTAGACTATGAACATGCTTCACATAGGCGGACTTGGGCCTTAGTTTATCTTAAAACTTGCAAGACAAATGTTATGTTTTATTTGTATTTTCCCAAGACAATGTAAATAATTAACTTAATAATACCAAACATTTTATGCCATGTGTTGTGATACAATAGTTCTGTGACATGACTCCCTGACGTTTCCGCCACGGTTTGTTGTTTTAGGCGGCCAGGGTGTTTGAAGGACCGATCCTCGATGATAATGAACCTAAATTTGATATCTAACGTTCATAATAGCGGAAATATTACGTCGTGTTTACCAATAGGCAAGAATTAATCAGTTTAACATCAGTTTGATTGATTAAACGTCAAGAGTACAAACTGACAGAGCTTCGCCTCCAAAATGCCAAAGTTACAAATGAGAGAGGCTAGCTAGCTATTCATAGAGTCACAAGTTCGCTGGTCATGGACATGAGTTCGCCCGAACTTGCCACTGCAAGTTCGGCCGAACTTGACATAACACACCTCCATGGGCGAACTTGGCTACTATTTACATAAATATTTTGTATCGCTAGCCTATTCAGCTCTATTCTATACAGACTCGATATAAGACTAAGACATAGACATTATGCACCAACAGACTCCCCCTTGGATATCGTCTTCATCTTATATCAGTCTTCAAAACTCTGTCTTCATAATAAACGTTAACGCACACGTCCGAAGAAGTTCTTAAACGGCTTCTTTCGTCGTTTTTGTTTCGGATCGGCGTCTGGTCTGTAGGAGGCACTTTGTTCATGTACTGAAATCTTCTAATACTTGCCTTCCTAGTTTTCTCATGAATAGCCTCGAGACGCTTTTCCTCTTTCTGGAATTCAACTCTCTCTAGATCCCTCCACTTTGTCTACCACATCTTCCCTGAATTTACTTCTCTTGCATAGCAAACATTCACAAATTTCTGATACTGCATAGCTTGTATGTGACACCTCAAAAATTTCATCCAATAAAATTCTGACACGTGTCCCGAAATCTTTGGTTGCCACGTGCTGAACGAGAGGGACAAAAATTACCAACATGTTATTTTATAACCTCTGAGTGGTGAATATTAAAGTCGAGGGGTTAAACATGTCAACATGCTAAATCTATGCCTCTGAGTGACCTTTTAACGAACCCGGAGTTTAATGATGTTCGGTGATACTCTCGAGAGTGCTAACCAGGGGCCATATTGAATAAAACATGCTTTAATGTCGAAATATGGGAGTTTGGAGAAGTTCAGGGGTCAAGATGGGAATTTTGTGATTTGGCACCCCAGGCGCCACGCCCCAGGGACCTGGTGTCCCCACACGACGCGCGGGAGAAGCCCGTTCGTAGAATTGGCAGCCAGCTGCAGGACCTGCATTCTTGCCACCTCCTAACCCATTTCAGCTCCTAAATTCCAAAACCATGGCCTCAATTTTGGTTTTGGACACCTCATGTAACACCTGGAGTGATCCTAGGTGAGCTCTAAACACTTGGATTGATCGTGTTCATGATCTCCAAGTATAAATAGAGGTATTCATCAACCTCACTTCTTGCACCTCTCACTTTCTTTCTCTCTATTACTCACTTGGAAGGCTCCTAATCTTTAAGGAGCAATCCCCTGAGTTTCTTAAGTCATCCTTGGTTCACTTGTAAGTGTTCCAATCCTTTCTTTTCATTTTTATTAGGCTTTAAGCCAAAGTCAAAGCGTTGACGTAAAAACGCTTTGACTTTGAGCTAAGACCATTACGGTCCAGCCATTGTTCGGTACGAACATGGCTATGTGATTGTAATTAGGTAGGTGTTAATCCCTCAAGAGGGCACCTCCTGATTACCACGTTTGCTTGGTCAATTGACGGGTCAAAGTTATTAATAAAAAGTCAAACTGGGTCTATTTTTAAAATAAATTCATATATGATAATGTAGGTGTTATAAAATACATTTTGACACTTTAATAACTTGGTAATAAGTATTAGAACATGTATAAACATGTTCGGCCCGTCAAGTCCAGGTCTAAGGTCGGTTCGCAACCGAAAGTCGCAAAAGTTGAATTTTTCTTTGAGTTTCAGTTCTGACCCGATTTAGCAACCTTAGCTTTTGATTCTAAGTTGCATTGTGACCATGTTTAGTTGTAGTATAATCCTCTGGAGTTATATCACATGGTTCATAGTAATCCGAGCATTTTGCAAGTATCCGTTAAGTATGCCTAAAACGCCCTTTTAACACATAAAATGGTTTAAACATAATTTTGACATCAAAACCCAATACCTACTGATGTAATATCATTATTAGGACTATTTGGGATACTCATTCAAGTTGAAAACTAAGTTTAAGCTATAGTTTGCCCACTATGCCTTTAAATGATGATATTGCCCTTTCGGCACTTTAAATGGGTTATAAACATTTTTATGAATCAAAACATCATACTTACTGATGCAATATATATCTTAACATATTTTGGTCATTCAAACTTGGTCACAACAACAGTTTTACTTAATTATCGTTTAAATCGTCATTTAACAACTTAATCGCCATTTCGGCGCATAATGTGGTTTAAAACCATATTGGAGCATTGAGACCTGATACCTACTGATTTCAAAACATATTTTAAAATTATTAACAGTGGGTACATGTCCCAAACTCAGATTCCCAAATAAGTTATCAATTATATGTGAAATGACCAATTACCCTTTCGGGTCATAGTTTGGTCTTAAACTATAAACCACGCATATAATTGATGTCCTATTGATATAACTCCAAAAATAGGTATTTTTACAGAATGTTTATATTAATAGCATTAGTTTACATATAAGCCCGTTTATTACATTTGCTAGAGTTCTTTTCGATTCGGGCGCCGATAAATCGTTTGTAGATCATAAATTTTGGTGAACTATTAAACTTGCTCGTAAGAACTCTAGACATAACCTATGAAGTAGAGCTCGCTGATGGAACCATAGAAACCGCTTCTCCATTCTTGACAGATGCTTCATATCCATCAAGAATAATTCTATCCCTGTCTCTTTTTTGCCCATGAAACTAGCGGGATTCGATGTAGTCTTAGGCATGGATCGGTTATTGCATAACCAAGCACGCATTGCCTGCGATAAGAAACTCATCGAGATCAAATCCTCGTCTGGTAAAATCCTCACCATTCATGGAGACAAACATTTTGGATTGCCTGATATGGCAGTTTTACTTAAGGCATCTAGATGTATGACGAAGGGATGTGTCATCTACATGGCACAAGTCACCGTTGATGAAGCCAAACCAAGGATTGAGGATATCCCTATCATCTCTGAATACTCGGACGTGTTCCCAGAAGAATTACCTGGCCTACCTCCTGATAGGCAGGCAGAGTTTCGAATTGACATCATACCTAGAGCAGCTCCCATAGCTATAGCTCTGTATCATTTAGCACCAACCGAGATGAAGGAACTGAGAACCCAACTGGACGAAATATTAGAGAAAGGTTTTATTCAACCTAGCTCTTCGCCTTGGGGAGCTCCTATCCTTTTTGTCAAAAAGAAAGACGGATCAATGCGGATGTGCATTGATTACCGTGAGCTCAATAAGATAACAATCAAGAATCGTTATCCTTTGCCCAGGATCGACGACTGATTTGATCAATTATAAGGTGCAAGCTACTTCTCGAAAATAGATTTAAAATCAGGATATCACCAGCTTAAGGTTAGAAACGAAGATGTTTCGAAAACTGCTTTCAAAACAAGATACGGACATTACGAGTTCCTAGTGATGCCTTTCGGACTCACTAATGCACCTGCAGCATTCATGGATCTCATGAATAGAGTCTGCAAGCCATACTTAGATAAGTTTCTCATTGTCTTCATAGACGACATACTCATCTACTCTCGTAATCAATCTGATCACGAGAAACATTTAAGGTGTATCCTCAAAATTCTACGTCAAGAAAAGTTGTACACAAAATTTTCCAAATGTGAATTTTGGTTACGTGAGGTCAGTTCCTTGGTCACATAGTAACTGAACATGGTATCCAAGTAGATCCAGCAAAGATAGAAGCAATATTGAATTGGGAAGCCCCAAAGAAACCTTCCGAGATACATAGTTTCTTAGGACTGGCTGGCTATTATCGAAGGTTCATTGAGAACTTCTCACGAATAGCTGCTCCTTTGACAATCCTGACTCGTAAGGATGCTAAATTCAACTGGGGTCCAAAACAACAAGAATCCTTTGAGACGTTAAAGCATAAGTTGAGCAATGCCCCGGTGTTAATCCTACCAGAAGGTGTGGAGGAGTTCGTGGTTTATTGTGATGCATCGCACACTGGCATGGGATGTGTGCTTATGCAGAGAGGCAAAGTGATTGCCTATGCATCACGACAACTAAAAGTGCACGAGAGAAACTACACCACCCATGATTTAGAATTGGGTGCGGTAGTATTCGCACTTAAACTTTGGAGGCACTATTTATATGGAACAAAGTGTATCATCTACACTGACCATAAAAGTCTGCAACACTTGTTCAATTAAAAGGATTTGAACATGAGGCAACGTCGTTGGATGGAAACACTCAACGACTATGATTGCGAGATTCGATATCATCTAGGAAGGCGAATGTAGTCGCTGATGCGCTTAGTCACAAGGAAAGAATCAAACCTTTAAGGATTAATGCCAAGAGCATTGAACTTGTTGGTGCATAATGTCTATGTCTTAGTCTTATATCGAGTCTGTAATTGTATAGAGCTGAATAGGCTAGGTATATGAAGTATTTATGTTTAGCTTAGCTAAGTTCGCCCATGTGTGTCACATGTATACATGTTCGGCCAAACTTGCAGTAGCAAGTTCGGGCGATCTTGAGTCTCTTAGGGGCGAACTTGCAATAGTATAGGTACCTAGCTAGCCTACTTCATTTGGAACTTTGGCATTTTGGAGGCGAAGCTCTGTCAGTTTTTAACCAGAACGTTTGATCAATAAAACTGACGATTAACTGATTAAATCTTGTCTATTGGTAAACACGACGTAATATTTTCGCTATTATGGACGTTAGATATCAAATTTAGGTTCCTTAGCATCAAGGATCGGTCCTACAAGTGGTATCAGAGTTAGAACAGCCCGATTTGATAGTATCAAGACAAGAACACTTCTATTTCATCTCCATTCTTCTATTTTTCTTAACTTCTGAACATAAAATGAAGAATTCACGGTCAAAATCTTTTCAAATTTGAGTATATAATACAACAAAGATAAACCCTTGAAAGATTGGAGACCAAATTCAACCAAATTCATGTCAAAATTTTGAAAAAAAATCATGTTTTGGAAAACCCCCAACTTCGAACTTGTTAGCCAAGTTCGGCCGAACTTCGTCTAAAAAGTCACTTTCCAAGTGAAGTTTTAGCAAGTTCGCTCGAACTTGTGTAATTTTTGAAGAAATCTTGATTAAGTTCGCTCGAAGTTACTGATTTTCCATTGATTTTATAGCAAGTTCGACCGAACTTGTGTAATATCAAGGAATCTTAAGTAAGTTCGCCCGAACTTACTAGCATTTCATCAAAGTCCTATTAGCAAGTTCGCTCGAAGTTTCTGTTTGGTTTGTGTTGTAAGTTCAACCGAAGATCAAGCATAATTTTTCAAAACATAAATCACAAGTTCGATCTAACTTGTGATAAATTCAAGAATTCTTCATTCAAAACTACAAGTTCGACCGAACTTGTAGTAGATCTAACATTTTTAAAAAGTTTTTGAATATTTTCAGTGTACACGTCTCGTTATTCACAGTGGATGATATGCAAAGAGCTTTTATGTCCGGAGCTAGTTCGTCGAATGCCAACATGATTCATCAAGTCAGTCTTGATAACGAAATGGGAACGACTGTTAAACCGCCCAAGCTATTGAGCATGGACGAATATGAAGCATGGAAGGAGAAATTCACATATCGGGTTCAAGCCATGCATTTCGCAGGCTGGGTTCCGGTAGATGAACATCAGCAAGTCCTTGAAAAGTACAATTACTCGACAGTACAGAGAGACGAATACATTGTTGAGAAAAAGATGATCAGTCTCATCCAACAGTCTGTCAAAGAAGAGATCCTGATTTTGCTACCAGAGTATACTACTGCAAGAGATCTTTGGTTGTCATTACAGAAGAAGTATCAAGGCAGTGCCGAAATGATCAAAAGTAAAAAGGCGTCTGAAAGAGTTCAATATCTTCACCATGTTAAAGAATGAGACCATGAAGCAAATGATCGAACGCTTCTGTCATCTAAAAGTTCAAACGCGAAGACACGGTCTCGAGAAGACAGAACAAGAATACATCGACAAGCTTGCTGACGCACTACCAGATGGTGAATGGACTAATTATTTGATGGTTCTGAAGAATAGTGATAAATGGGATTTCTTCATGCTTTCAACATTTATCGATAAACTCGAAGGCCATGAAATGGAACTCTTGAAGATTGCAAAGTCAAATAACGCTAATGTAGTTCAAGACATTGGGTTATACTACAAAAGTGGAATGCAAAACAACATTTCAAGTCCGAAAATTGGGACAACTTTTTGTGCGAACATGAATGCTTCTCCACAGAACCAGAGTCAATCACAGCCTCATTATGATCAGAGTCCACAGAGTTCATACTCAAGCACTGGTTCAAATTCATCTTATCAAAGTCAAGCAAATCAGAATCAACAAACAAATTCTGATTCGAATGTATACAAGTGCAACATCGCAGTGAATTTGAAAAATGTTGTTTCGGAACAAGTTGCTAAACAACATATGTCTCTTCTCGCCACTGTTCTGGGGTCATACGAAAGTCTTGTAGCCGGTAAAATTGGAAATCCTGAAATGACGACAGAAGATTATGACCAAATGGATGAAGAAGAACTCGAGTTGATGGATATCAAGTGGTGTTTAGCATCAATTATCCGAAGAGTCACAAAGTTTGTTGCTCTCACTGGCCGAGATATCAGAAATTCAATCAACAAGTTGGGCTTCGACAAATCAAAAGTGGCGTGCTTCAGATGTCGCCAAAAGGGACATTTCAAGAGAGAGTGCAAGAATCCTGAAGCAACGAGAAATCAGAGTCCTTTCGGAGGAGGCAACGAGTATTATAAGAAGTCACTTTAATCAAGCCATTTCCAAAGAAGACTCAGGTTGAAATCCAAGAGAAACCAAATAGCAGCAGCAATGAGAAAGCTATGGTAGCATCAAACGAAGATGATGGTTTCGACTGGAATTCCTACATCGTTAAGAAGACCGGAGTTGCATTGATGGTTGAGATAGTTGAAGATACTTCTGCAGAGGAAGCAGCGGCAGCGGCAGAAGCAGCGACAGTAGAACAGATTCTGCTGGAACAATACTTGCGTCAACAACTAGAAGAGGAGGAGTATATCCACATGCAGTAACAAGGAATTTTATCTCCTAACTCGTGTGATAGTTTTGCAGGTCATTTTGATGGAAGCTCTAAAGAACAAGTGGTTGAGGAGAAAACAATTGATGAAGAGATCATCAATGTTACAAAAGAAGTGAATGCCGAAAACCCTAAGGAGATGGCAGATAAAGCTTTAATGGCAAATCTAACTAAGGTAGGTCCAAAGGTAAATGAAGTTGTCAAAGTACAAATTGTAAAGGTTGAAAAACCTTGTATAAAATGTACTGAACCATGTTCTGAGTGTGCCGAAAAATCAAAAATCATCGCTGAAAACAATGTGCATAATGAACTTTTGAAATACGATTATCGCACAGTGAAGGAAGCGTATGATAAAATGAAAAATGATTATGGTAGGCTTGATAGAAATAACATCGAACAACATGATACCATAAGAATGTTAAAAGGAACAGTAAAGGATAAGTAAAAAGCGATTAATATCTATATTAACATCATTGTTGAAACTAAGCAACAACTCCAGGACATGACAATTGAAACAGAACGTGTTCAACAACTTTTGAGAAGTTACACATGTAATGCATATGTCATTGATCACATCCTTCCGACAATTCCATCGGAAAAGAAACCTAAAAAGAAAATTGGTAAAGAATACAGTAATGTTCCTCCACCCCTTTGAGTTGTTATCTGAAAAGAAAACTAAGTTGCCAGAGAACATTGATGTAATCTATACTAAAACAGATGATGACAATGTTGTGGTTAAAAAGGTTGTTGAAAATGTTTTGAACGATTCTGATGAAGGCAGCTTTAAAAGTGCCGACTCGAGCTCAAAGAATTCAGATTCACAGTCCGAAGATGACGATACATCATTGGAGAATGATCTATGTGATGATCCTAATGTTGTCATGTACAAGATTAAGGAATCTGATAGACTATACTTTGATGACAGTTTCCTGATTCAGAATGTGAAGGAAGAATTGTTAGACAAATTCTTTAAACTCGTGGAAGTCACATCAAATGATCTGATCTGGAGATTAATGAAAAGAAATTCTATTCCAAACCTAAAAGAAACAACTACTGAAGGAATGGTGGTGATCATCCGGAAAACCAGAGAGCTGGGTTGGGATTAGAAGAATCAGATGAACCTAAAAAGAAACCGTCACCATTTCATGAATACAAGAATAAAAACATGAATTTTGTATATGGGACGAACACGGTTCATGAGGAAAGTTTGATCGGGAAACAATCAAACGATGAGTTGAAGAAAGAAAAAGAACTTCGAGATAAAGTCAAAATTGCAAGTGGTGTCAAAACAAGTGGTGTAAAACCCATTAAAGGACATCCACATGATTCTCGGACTTGTTTCAAGTGCAACAAAATTGGTCATATTGCACGTTTTACTGTCCGAAATCAAAGCCGGCTTATCTTCAAAGAAAAGAAAGTTCAAATGTTGTGAAACCGAAGCAACCAGTGTTTGAAAAACCTGTAAAGATTTTGAAAAGAAATGAATTAAAAGCTGAAGTCAAACCTAAGTTTGAAAATTCAATTTTTGAAAAAGGTGAGACTTCAAAGGATAATGAAAACAATTTTTACATCAAGAAGGCTAACATCAAATCTCAAGCCTGGATTGCAAAGAAATGGTCAACAACATCTAAGATCTCTAATTCTGAGCTTGTTAAGATTAGTGATAGCATGAAATAATCAAAATCTGAAATCATAATTGAAACTACATCTGAAACTGTCAAAACCACAAGTGGTAACAATTCAAAAGATAAAAAGACGGTAAAGTTTTCAAACATAAACATCATAGAAAATTAAGATGAAGAATGGGAAGTTAATTCTGTAGATGAGTGTGGATTCGATTATACTTATAAATGTGAATTGGATTTTGATGATGGTGATCCAATTCAATCCAAGACCAAAAAGGCTTGGGTCTCGCTTTTTAAATAGATTGTTGAAATGTGCAGGGGCTCCAGAGATCCATACATTCTAAGTGGATTTTGGATAGTGGAGCGTCCAGGCATATGACGGGAATGAAAGCGTTGCTATTCGACATTAAAGCTATCAATGGTGGATATGTTGGATTTGCAGGAAACCAAGGTGGAAGGATAGTCACCGAGGGAAACCTCTCAAACGGCGTCGTTTCATTCGATCGCGTGAACTATATTGCAAAGTTGGAAAACAATCTTCTGAGCATATCGCAGAATTGTGACAAGAAGTCCACGGTGCATTTCAACGACAAAGAGTGTATTATCTTGAAGCCGAGATTCAAAATACCAGATGAGTGGATTCTGATGCGAGCACCTCGGGAGAATTATCTATATGTTCTTGATATGAGTGTCACTACCACTTCATCAAAATCAGCACAATGTTTTGTGACAAAGGCTACTGAAAAGGATTATATTCTTTGGCATCGCAAGATGGGGCATATTCATTTAAGAAAAATGAATTTCTTGGTTCATAATGATCTTGTAGAAGGTGTAAATCTTCGGAGTTTTCAGATGTCTAATCATTGCTAGAATGCAAAAAGGGAAAGCAGATCAAGAAATCTCATCCGAAGAAAATTCTGTACTCAATCAAGTTGCCATTAGAACTTCTCCACATGGATTTATTTGGTCCTGTAAATGTTCGAAGCATCTCAGGAGACTTATACTGCTTGGTCGTGACAGATGACTATTCGAAATATTCGTGGGTATTCTTTCAAGAATCAAAAGACGAAGTTCGAGAACTTGGTTATTCTATTCAAGAAACTCGAGAACCTTTATCATCTGCCGGTCAGACGCATTAGAAGTGACAACGGCACAGAGTTTAAGAATAACAAAATGAAGGAATTCTACAACGCAAAAGGGATTCTGCACGAGTTTAGTGCTCCCAATACTCCACAACAAAACGGAGTAGCTGAACGGAAAAACAGAACTTTGATTGAAACTGCGAGAACCATGCTTGCAGATTCTAAACTAACAATCAGCTTCTGGAGTGAAGCGGTTGCTGCGGCTTGCTACACGCTAAACAGGGTTCTCACTGTCAAACCACCAAAGAAAATATGTTTTGAGATGATAAACCGAGGAAGCCAAATTTGAAGTTCTTAGAGCCATTCGGTGCGCCATGTACCATAATAGACCAAGATGGCAAATTCGGAGCTAAATCTCTTGAAGGTTTCTTTGTCGGATATGCCAGTCCGTTGAGAAGAGCATGTGTTCCTTTGTTGAGAAAGGTTATTTAAGCACAGCTCGTGGATTGTTTCAACTATACAGATCCTATTCAAAGGAGAGGTGACGCATGGCTGATTAACTATCAAGACCTTTGGAAGTCATTTGACTTGCTCGAAGAACCGTCTGACGAAGAAGTTGCAGCGTTATATTATCTTCACCAGCCAGCGAATCAAGAACAAATTGTTCGACCAATTGTGGTTAATCAACCCACGTTGGTTCCATCTTCTTCTGGAGCAAGTTCAAGCAATAGTGGTGTTTCAGCTGAAAATATTTCTGAAACATTAACAACACCTGCTACTCTTCCAATAAATGCCTCTACTGAACCAGTGAATACAACAACGGAGCCCAGTATGCCTCAGAATCAAAATTCTGACTCAGATGAAGCACCAACATTTGATGCTGATGGGGAATCATCTTCTTCAGATGAAGAAGTGGAGCAGATAACAAGTCTTCTTAATCAATCTGCAGACCCGAACAACAGAAATGAAGCTTCATCTAGCTCTCCAAACGTTGAATTGGTCGTTGATCTCAACATCACGAATCAGCAAAACTCAGTAGATGTTCCAAGTGAAGAATTGTCGCGATCATATTCCTATCACCCGTCAACAAATATTATCGGAGAACTTCAAACTGGTGTTAGAACTCGAGGGCAAATAAACAAAGCACTCAGTTGTTTTTACACTCGCGTTGCTCCAACCCAGAACTATTGCTTCTATTCATGTTTCATCTCTCAGATTGAGCCAAGGACAGTTAATGAAGCTTTAGCCGATGAAAACTTGGTACAAGCAGTGCAAGAAGAACTATTGCAGTTTGAGAAGTTGGGAGTGTGGAAGCTTGAAGACCTACCAGAAAATCAGAAAGCGATTGATACAAAATGGGCTTTAAGTGTAAACATGATGATAGAGAGGTCATTGTTCGTAACAAAGCTAGGCTTGTTGTCAAGGGATTTCACCAGCAGGAAGGGATAGATTACACAGAAGTTTACGCACCAGTAGCTCGCTAGGAATCTATCCGAATCTTTCTAGCTTTCGCATCATGGAAAGGATTTAAGGTCTATCAATTGGATGTCAAATCGGCTTTTCAGTACGGAAAATTACGCGAGAAGGTGTACGTTTGACAACCACCAGGGTTTGTCGATCCACTCGACAAGAAGAAAGCATACCTACTGGATAAAGCTCTTTATGGTCTACACCAAGCCCCGAGAGCTTGGTACGAGACGTTATCGCAACATCTCGTTGGCAACGGCTTTATCAGAGGAACTGTGGATAGTACTCTTTTCACCAAAGAAGTTGATGGTCATCTGATTATAGTTCAAATCTACATCGACGACATCATCTTTGGGTCTACAAATAATAGTCTCTGCAAGGAGTTTGACGGAATCATGAAAAAGAAATTCGAAATGTCCTAGATGGGATAAATGAAGTTCTTTCTTAGTTTGCAAGTAGATCAGCTTCTGGATGGTATTTTCATTCATCAGACTAAGTATGTTCACGACATCTTGAAGAAGTTTGGAATGGAAAGCTTGAAGCCTCTATCTACGCCTCTTGCTCTAAATCACAGGATTTGCATTGACGAGACTGGAGCCAAAGTTGACGAGACGTTATACAGATCGATGATTGGATCGCTGATGTATCTGACGGCATCGCGCCCAGATATTATGTATCTAACCTGCCTCTGAGCTAGATATTAGTCAAGCCTGAGGATTTTACACATGCAGATCGTGAAGCGAATCTTCAGATACCTGAAAGGATGACAAGCACCGGCTTGTGGTACCCGAAGAACGACAATTTCGACCTCACAGGTTATGCTAATTCTGATTTTGGTGTAGATAAGTTGAATTCAAAATCAACTACAGCGGGATGCCAGTTCTTCGGAACAAGAATGGTAACCTGGCATTGTAAAAAACAGACTACGGTCGCTCTCTCTACCTGTGAATCTGAGTATATCTCGGCCTCCAGCTGTTGTTCACAGATTCTGTGGATTCAACAGCAGATGAGAACCTATGGTCTGCAATTTCTAGACACTCCGTTGTTTGTTGATAACAAGGCAGCCATAGATATAACTAAAAATCCGGTTCATCACTCACGCACAAAACACACTGAAATTCGTTATCATTTCATTCGTGATTGCTACGAAAAGAAATTGGTGCGAATAGAAAAAATCCACACCGACGAACAAAAGGCTGACTTTTATACTAAACCATTTTCTTTGTCACGGTTTAAATACTTGCTGAGAATTAATGGTATGAAAAATTTGCTGACAGGTGCGGACGCTGAGGTTGAATACGGATCGGACGACGAGTTCGCGTGATCCACATTGGTTTGTAAATATCTTTCTAGTTTAGAATTTTGTTAAAAACTAAAATCCAAAAAGATGTTTTTGATTTTAGGGGGAGAAATGTTAGAGAAAATACAAAAACATTCGAAAAATTTTAAAATCCAAAAACATTGAAAAACTCAAAATGTACAAAAAACATTGAAAAAGACAAAAAGAATTCAGTGTCATATAAAGAAATGATAGTACATCAGTGGACTATCACAGTACGCTAAAGAAATGGAAAGTTTAATAGTAATAAACGAGTCTTATTGTGGATGTGTCGATAGGCTTAACACGTTCAGTAAACTGTTTTCGAGATATAAACTAAATTTAGCAACTGCTTAATCTTGTGGATTAACATATCTTGGATATATGAACTTAGTACTCCGAAATTTCGTTTGAAAGATTGCCTGATTCTGAGATACGAGGTCTTTATAAATAGTTGATATCTGGGGTATTATACAAGTTCTTCTGATTTTGCGGAAGCAATAGCTAGAACTTTTATAATGCTTTTGTTATAAACCCCAAACTGCATGCAAAACTTGAAAAGTATCAAAAGATATAATCATTTGCATTGCTGAAAAGATTCCTTAAGTGGAACACACCTGAAAGACGAGCCTTCATCTCTTTGTATGTACGGTAGTACTAACCTGAGCTCTCAAGGTCTCGCATAACCCAGAAACAGATATCAGTTATGCTATATTCACCTGTAAGATGAAATCTAGGGAATCTAGATACGGGAGTATATTCAAGAAGTGGGAACCACAAATAAGTCAAGTTTCATAATTCATACTCTTAACATATCTTGAAACAGTTGAGAAATGTGGTAAAGCTTAAGTGGACAAACATATCGACAATCTAGGTAAACGAATTTAAAGCTTAAAGTCATTTAAAGGTCAACGGTACTGGTGATATGTCTCAATCAACTGATATGATCCTTAGACACCAATTCACAGAAATATGTCTGTAAATATGTTGTACATAGTTTACATTGTTCATTACATAGTATTTCAGCTTTACAGATTAAAACCAAAAAGATTTTCGGTGATTTTAGCATAAACTTACAAAAATTCAAAAAGATTTTATTTCTACATTGTTTTTCAGCAAACCAATGTTGGAGAACGGATCTTCGAAGTCTAGTAAGATGCTAGAACTGGTGGGAATCTCTTTGACAACGGGCTGGGAGCTTATCTGTAAAATCTGAAAAGACAAACTGATAAAAAGTTCATTAATTTGAAACTTTGATTATGAAAATATCAACAGTTTGTTCCTAACGGGTCAAATCGGGGTCATTAACTTGGACTCGGCAGACAAATCGGTTAACCAAGGTCATTAACTTGGACTTGGTCAACTAAGTGGATTTTCATAACTGGTAAAAAGTTGGAAAGTTCAGGGGTTAAAATGAAAAATTGAAAAAAGTTTGAAATTGTGGTTTGGCAAGTTCGGCCGAACTTGCTAAACAAATCAGGTTTAACAAACAAGCAAGTTCGACCGAACTTGCAGATGGCTGTTTTTTTTCATATGTTCGCCCGAGCTTGTCTGGGCTTTGTTAATGGGCTTGTAAGTTCGCCCGAACTTACCTAGGTATAAATACCTGAGTAAGTTCGGCCGAACTCATTCAACTGCTTTCAAAACCTCTGAGCGAACTTAAGCATATTTGAGAGATCTTGTGATTTTGACACTTTTGAGTCGTTATACTGCCAAATTTTTTATTGTTCTTGGTGATTTACACACCAACCACAATGGCTGAGGTAGTTATTTGGATATTGAACCGTAAATTGAACCTTTAATGAACAAACAAGATCTAAAAACATCAAATCTGATAGTTCTAGGTGTTTTTCATCAAAATTGAACTCAAAATCATAATCAACACTTAAAATCCACCGTAAAATTGTGTTTAATTGGAATGTAATGGACTTTGGCATGATAACAGTCATTGAATTTGGGGAAGACGACAAGTTCGGCCGAACTTGTTGCTAAGTTCGACTGGACTTGCATCAAAAGATCTTTTAAAACTGATGCAAACATCTTCGACCGAACTTGAGTTTTAGAATTCTGAATTGTTTAGATTGTAAGTTTGCCCGAACTTATCTTTCATTATTGAACATGTGTTTAGAACATGTTCGGGCGAACTTGAAGAAATCAGAAAATTGTAGCACATATCAAGTTTGCCCTAACTTGATAAAAGTGTTAGAATTTTTTTAAATTTTTTTCTCGATTAGCGTGCTAATTGTTTTACGTCGTTTTTCAGGCACAAGTTCCAGAGCGTATAATCTCAGTGGAATTTTCTAAGACGCACAACACCTATATTATGATCGATAAGGCGATCTGTCCATCTTTGAAGGAATACGACAGTATATTGAAGTTTCTGGAGGAAAGCCCTATTCACCGGGCGATCACAGAACGTACAGTATCATACAGATCTCACATTTTTCATTTCTGGATGAATGCGAGTTTAAGTGAAGATGAGAAGACAATTACTTCTACTGTGCAAGTTGGTAATGAAGTTAAGCCGATTACCGTGACCGAAGATGATATTCGACGGATTCTGCAATTCAACGACAACAAAGACAATCCAATTTATCTTGACGAGAAGATGGTCTGTGGTTGTTTCTTCCGTATGGGATATAAGGGGAGCGTGAATAAGCCGACACTGAAGAAAGGGGAAGTGCCAAACCCCTACAAGCTCCTGATGCACGCCATAATTCATACATTCAGTCATCGCAAGGTAGGGTTGGATGATGTTCAAGATTACTTAGCTTGCATGGCAACGGCACTGATTCTGAAAAAGCCGTTTAACTTCTCGAAGTTAGTTTTCACACACATGACAAAGAACATGGAAGATTCAAGGCTATGCTTATATCCGAGATTTGTTCAAATGTTGATTGACGAGAAGTACACGAATATAGCACGGGATCCGAATGATGTGCTTTATCTAGTCCATCTTGATGAGACCACAGTGAAGAAGCTCATAAAGTTTCAAAAGCAAGCTTCAGCTCCTGTTGCAAAGCCTGTATTCGGAGCGATCAAAGATTCTAATTACATTGCGCCGCCAAACACCAAATGGAGGAAAGATGGTAGCGATGATGAGAAAGAGCTTAACGCTGAGAACGAGTGGTTTAAAGATTTCAAACCAAAGGCAAGGAGCGAATGGTTCTTAAAGGCAGAAGTTGATAAGCCTAAAAAGAAACGTGCTGCGAAGAAAGTCGAAACTATGCTTGTCGACGAAGATGAATCAGAGAATGTTGAAGCAGTTGCTGGATCAAGTGTTGCAGTTGTTATTGAGAGTCAAGAGACTGTGAAAACGACTCAAGACGATGTTATATCTGCTACTTCTAAAAACGAAGATGATTCTGATAAAGAAATTCAGGTGAAAGAGCCAGAAAAGACTGAGGCTAGATTAGAGCCGAGAAAGAAAGAAAGGTGGATGCTGATTTCGATCCGAATCAGGAAAAAGAGCCTGATGAGGAAAGACCCAAGAAGAAATCCAAACGTGTTAACTCCGCAATTGTTTCATCGACAAAGACTACAGGGTCTCCTCAGATTAAAGGAAAGAGAAAGTCAAAGAAAGAGCAAAAAGCAGTAAGCAAAAGGTACAAAAGATCTTTGAAAAGCTCAGGAGTGACACAAGAACCTTCTGGCGCACAGGAGAAAGGAGTTACACAAGAACCTCCTACATAAGAACCTCCTACACAAGAACCTCCTGTTGTTGATACAAGTGAAGCTGAACGTCCAGGAGTCACACAAGAACCTCCTGTGATTGTTGCATCAAAATCTGAAAGGCCAGGAGCTACACAAGAACCTCCTGTGTCTAGTTTTGTGGAAGTACCGATTGTTCAATCGCCTGTTGCTCGAACGACTTCGAATCTTGAAAGTTCTACTCCAAAGAAGTCTACACCAAAAGCTGCAACACCAAAGTCAACACCAAAGACTCCAAGAGGGCCTAATATTTTTGGTGATATGCACAAGGATCCAATAAGTCTGCAGGATCTAAACGATTTCTTCCCCGAAACAAATGTTGAACTTCTGGAAAAGCGCGTGAAGGCGTTAGAAGAAAAAGTAGCACAGAATGAAGCTGAAAAAGCTGAAATGATTAACAAGATGAATCAAAGCGCTGTCGAAAAAGAAATGTGGGATGACAAGGTGAAGGTGTTAGAGAATGAAAGAGAGTACTTTAAAGCGTTGATCAAAAGTTTGCAGGATGCAAATGAAAGAATGCAAACTGAGATAGATGATCTGAAGTCTGTCCAAGTCCTAAATGATCGAAGATTCTCCAGGATGCAGAAAGTGTTATCTAATGCACTGGGTATCGACTCCATCAAAGAATATGATTGTCTAGATCAACAGGAAGCCAAAGAACGATCTGAGAAAGAATTGGCTGAGAGTGGCAAAAGTAAAGGAGTTGAAGGTGAAGCTCCTAAGTCTACTGATGCTACAGAGAAAACAGTTGAGGATGTTTCGAAAGCTTCTGAGTCTGATATTTCTAAGGTTGACGAATCTGTCAAGCCTTCTGATCCTATCACTGCTTCTGAAGAAAACGACGATGAAGAAGCTGAGAAAGATGATAAAGAGGATGAAGAAGAAGGAAGTTACGAGGATTGGAATGTTGGTGATGATGATGATGATTACGATCAAGGTGGTGATGATTTTGATCAGGGTGGTACAGGTATAAAGATCACTGAAGCGAAAGTCTTTGAAGATTTTGACTTTACTTCACTTAATGATGACGAGTCAAATAAAATGGAAGATAAAAGTCAGGGGGAGTCAGGGAAGATAGGGCCTTCAGATGATATTGATAGGACAGATGTTGATCGATCTGCTAAGCCTATTACTGCAGTGCCCACGAAGCCATTAATGTTGATGTTAGAACATAATGTTGAAGAAGGGGAGTACGTGCATAACTATTCGAAAGAAGATCTTGCAAGATTAGTAGAAGTTGAAGCTGAAAGCTTAGAGTTTGATTTCGAGGAAGTTTTAAATGTTAACACATTTGAACCAAATGATTATCAGTATCAAAGACGAATTGAAGCTGATGAATACAATCGAGTAATTGTGGAAGATTGGTCTTCAGTGATGAAACACATCAGAAAGCAAAGTACATTGGTCCTAATTCAGAAAGTTTTCCTACGTTTGAGGAAATGTACAAGCAGTTAGACGAAGACATGTTGAAGGAAAGAATTGATGAATCAGTCCGAGAGGGTAAAGTTCCTAAGCCCATGACCAAAGAAGAAATAGCTCAAGCGAGGAAGTCTTGGTTCAAAGAGATGACACGTGAACGAAAGTTTAGACGTCCACTAGCATTCTTTACCAGAGACAAAGATGTTTCTTTGGGAGATATTTTGAGTTGGGGATGGTTGAAAGAGCTGAACGTATATGCAATCAAGAGGGAGTTTGGAGTGCAATACTTCAAATACCTTGCTGATTTCAAGACATTACCGTATTGGGATGTGGAAGAGTTGGTACAAACTGTGAACGTTACATACCATATGAAGGTTGCTGATCAGTTATTGTGGAAAATGATCAAGTATGAAGCGGTGAAAGGATTCAACTACTGGAAGCCTTTATTCCTAGCCGCAGAATCAAGACAAACAAGAAAACGGGGGAAAAGGACACTACGTTGATCATGAAACGTCCAAGAGCCATGAGGAATATGCCACTTATGCCGATTGAACAAGACTTCTATTCTTTCTTCAAGTGGTGGCAAATAGATCCAGCTACTTGTGAAGCAGTTATTGTGCTGAAGTTTGAAGAACATTTGGATATTACCAAGGAACGTGTTGAAGTGATGGGTTATCAAGGCATGAGAGGTTTATGGAGGACGATAAGGATTCTAGATCCTATGTGGCTTGTGAACTGCTCGAGAGAATATATCAAAACCTTGTTCTACAAAAAGATTATTTTTGAAGAACGAGAAAAGGTACAAGCAATGCAGTTTCAGAGAGTTGTAAACGTTTGCTATGCGCGCGAAGTCAATTCTGGAAAAATGTGGCAAACGAAGTGGAGAGAGTTAGAAAGAGTTGAGTTTATAAAAGGAGGAAAAAAGAAATGAGGCGATTAAAGAAAGAATGGAAAAATGGTAAGACAAAGTTCTCTTAGAATGGCTATTTTTAAAAGACCACTGCCAACTGATCAAACGCCTGATCCAAAGCAAGAACAACGAAGAAAGCCGTTCAAGAACTTCTTCGGTCGTGTGTGTTAACGTTTATATGAAGACAGAGTTTTGAAGACTAATACAAGACGAAGACGATATCCAAGGGGGAGTCTGTTGGTGCATAATGTCTATGTCATAGTCTTATATCGAGTTTGTATTGTATAGAGCTGAATAGGCTAGGTATATGAAGTATTTATGTTTAGCTTAGCTAAGTTCGCCCATGTGTGTCACATGTATACATGTTCGGGCGAACTTGAGTCTCTTAGGGGCGAACTTGCAATAGTATAAATACCTAGCTAGCCTACTTCATTTGGAACTTTGGCATTTTGGAGGAGAAGCCCTGTCAGTTTGTAACCAGAACGTTTGATCAATAAAACTGACGATTAACTGATTAAATCTTGTCTATTGGTAAACACGACATAATATTTCCGCTATTATGGACGTTAGATATCAAATTTAGGTTCCTTAGCATCAAGGATCGGTCCTACAAAACTGAAGAACAGGTTGAATGAAAAGCTGCTAAATGCACAAAAACAAGCCATGTCTAAGGACAACATTGCCAAGGAAGGATTAGGTACAACCATCAATCTGTTAGCATCTAGAAATGACGAAATGTTTAAGATGAATGATCGGATCTGGGTTCCGATCTACGGAGGACTTAGAGGTCTAATCCTCCAGGAAGCACATAACTCTAAATACTCGGTTCACCCGGGTAGCGACAAGATGTATCAAGATCTTTAACCCAGCTATTGGTGGATGGGTATGAAGAAATATATAGCCAATCATGTTGCAAAATGCTTGACGTGTTCTCAAATTAAGGCAGAACACCAGAAACAGTCAGGACTACTACAACAACTTGAAATCCCAGTATGGAAATGGGAAATGGTGACTATGGACTTTATCACTAAGTTACCTAAGACCAAGCGTGGGAATGACACAATATGGGTTATTGTGGATAGATTAACCAAATCTGCTCACTTCTTGGCAATTAAAGAAACATATGATTCCGATAAGTGGCAAAGCTTTATGTCGATGAGATTGTGTCCTTACACGGTGTGCCGGTATCAATTGTATCTAATAGAGATACAAGATACACTCTCACTTTTGGAAAAGCTTCCAACAATCTCTAGGCACGAGATTAAACTTCAGTACGACTTACCATCCACAAACGGACGGACAAAGTGAACGTACCATTCAAACCTTGGAGGACATGCTCCGAGCTTGTGTGATCGATTTAGGTGGAAGTTGGGATGATCACTTACCCCTAATCAAGTTCTCTTATAATAACAGTTACCACACAAGTATTAAGGCCGCTCCTTTTGAAGCCTTATACGGAAGAAAATGTAGGACGCCTGTATGTTGGGCCGAAGTTGGAGAAGCCCAACTATCTGGACCCGAAATTGTACTCGAAACCACGGAAAAGATTGTGCAAATCCGTGATCGACTTAAGGCAGCTCATGATAGACAAAAGAGCTATGCCGACAAAAGGCGTAAACCTTTACAATTCCAAATTGGGGACAAGGTTATGTTAAATGTATCACCTTGGAAAGGTGTAATGCATTTTGGGAAGAAGGGCAAGCTCAGCCCGAGGTATATTGGACCATTCGAAATAATCAAATGTGTCGGAACCGTAGCTTATAGGCTTAAGCTACCGGAAAAGCTCAGTGGAATCCATGATGTTTTCCACGTCAGCAATTTGAAGAAATGCCACGTGGAAGAGTCGCTAGCAATGCCTCATGAGGATATATAAATCGATGAAAACTTGCGTTTCATAGAAAAACCAAATGCGATTGAAGATCGGCAAGTTAAGAAACTTCGCAGGAAGCACGTATCAATTGTGAAGGTCAAATGGGATGCCCGTCGAGGTCCCGAATATACTTGGGAGGTCGAGTCCAATATGCGACAAAAGTACCCTTATCTATTCAAATAAATCTCGAGGTCGAGATTTTTATTAAGGGGGTGAAGATGTGACACCTCGAAAATTTCATCCAATAAAATTCCGAGATGTGTCCCGAAATCTTTGGTTGCCACGTGCTGAACGAGAGGGACAAAAATCGCCAACATGTTATTTTATAACCTCTGAGTGGTGAATATTAAAGTCGAGGGGTTAAATGTGTTAACATGCTAAATCTATGCCTCTGAGTGACCTTTTAACGAACCCGGAGTTTAATGATGTTCGGTTATACTCCCGAGAGTGCTAACCAGGGGCCATATTGAATAAAACATGCTTTTATGTCAAAATATGGGAGTTTGGAGAACTTCAGGGGCCAAAATGGAAATTTTGTGATTTGGCACCCCAGGAGCCACGCGCCAGGGACCAGGTGTCCCCGCGCATCGCGCGGGTGAAGCCCGTTCGCAGAATTGGCAGCCAGCTGCAGGACCTGCATGCTTGCCACCTCCTAACCCATTTCAGCTCCTGAATTCCGAAACTATGGCCTCAATTCTGGTTTTGGACACCTCATGTAACACCTGAAGTGATCCTAGGTGAGCTATAAACACTTGGATTGATCTTGTTCATGATCTCCAAGTATAAATAGAGGTGTTTATCAACCTCACTTCTTACACCTCTCACTTTCGTTCTCTCTATTACTCACTTGGAAGGCTCCTAATCTTCAAGGAGCAATCCCCAGAGTTTCTTAAGTCATCCTTGGTTCACTTGTAAGTGTTCCTATCCTTTCTTTCGTTTTTATTAGGCTTTAAGCCAAAGTCAAAGTGTTGACGTAAAAACGCTTTGACTTTGAGCTAAGACCATTACGGTCTAGCCATTGTTCGGTGCAAACGTGTCTATGTGATCATAATTAGGTAGGCGTTAATCCCTCAAGAGGGCACCTCCTGATTACCACGTTTGCTTGGTCAATTGACGGGTCAAAGCTATTAATTAAAAGTCAAACTGGGTCAGTTTTTAAAATAAATTCATATATGATAATGTAGGTGTTATAAAATACATTTGACACTTTAATAACTTGGTAATAAGTATTAGAACATGTATAAACATGTTCGGCCCGTCAAGTCCAGGTCTAAGGTCGGTTCGCAACCGAAAGTCGCAAAAGTTGACTTTTGCTTTGACTTTCAGTTCTGACCCTATTTAGCAACCTTAGCTTTTGATTCTAAGTTGCATTGTGACCATGTTTAGTTGTAGTATAATTCTCTGGAGTTATATCACATGGTTCATAGTAATCCGAGCATTTTGCAAGTATCCGTTAAACATGCCTAAAACGCCCTTTTAACACATAAAATGGTTTAAACATAATTTTGACATCAAAACTCAATACCTACTGATGTAATATCATTATTAGGACTATTTGTGATATTCATTCAGGTTGCAAACTAAGTTTAAGCTATAGTTTGCCACTATGCATTTAAATGACGATATTGCCCTTTCGGCACTTTAAATGGGTTATAAACATTATTTATGAATCAAAACATCATACTTACTGATGCAATATATATCTTAACATATTTTGGTCATTCAAACCTAGTCACAACAACAGTTTTACTTAAATATCGTTTAAATCGTCATTTAACAACTTAATCACCATTTCGGCGCATAATGTGGTTTAAAACCATATTGGAGCATTGAGACTTGATACCTACTGATTTCAAAACATATTTTAAAATTATTAACAGTGGGTACATGTCCCAAACTTAGATTCCCAAATAAGTTATCAACTATATGTGAAATGACCAAATTACCCTTTCGGGACATAGTTTGGTCTTAAACTGTAAACCACACATATAATTGATGTCCTATTGATATAACACCATAAAATAGTATTTTTACAGAATGTTTGTATTAATAACATCATATAAGCCCGTTTATTACATTTTAGAAATGACGAAAACGCCCTTTAAGGCATAGTTTGCTTTTAAAACCATAAGGTGTCGTCATATCAATAACCTACTGTTTTAATAACATATTTTAAACTTAATGGCATATGGAACTTGTATAGAACTCACCCGGTTACCCAGTTTCGCTTATATGCGTACGGTTAAGCCTACGTGACTAGTTTACGCAACTTAACCGAAAACGGGTTTAACCATATCAAAATATTCTCAAATTCCAGAATGTAAAATGGTAACCCATATTATACAAGTCCTAGTACTTGTTGGGTCCAAAATACATTCTTTTTCGGTCATCGCTTAATCTAGCGTCTTCATACTGTTATCTTTATTTTAAGTTAGCCAGTCTAAGTCAATGACTAAATAAAGATCCGCTAACCAACTAATCGGTTAATAATACCATCCAATCCAGACTAGAGACTTCTGGTAGATTGTCGCCGAGCTAGTTTATTTTGATTACGGCTGTGCTTTGCTTATTTTCTTATTACTAGAGACTTTTACAACCAGGTAAATACTTTAACTTATTTTCCCTTATACGGGCTTGGGATACGGTATAATAATACTGCATGGTTGGATATGGGATCAAAGACCAATGAGTCGGGAATTCAAATAATCCATTTTAATTCGTATTGCTTAATATTAAACATTTGGGGGTTAAAACGACCGTGTCCTGGATATCCACGGCTCATTTAATTGCAAATGGCCATGACCTAAGCACGGGGTGTAGGCATACACTCGTCATATGCTAAAATAAAGTATTACCCAATAGGGGTGCACCTATTAACGGTGTTAAAGTGGTGTGTCGATTAATTAGGAGCCCGACATAGTTTTCGGGCTCTAAATGTATTATTAGCATGTAAAACTGATAACATGGAATTATTTATCCCAAGTTATTTATAAAACAAAGTACCATTGTGTACACTAAATGTTTTCGAAATGTTTTCAAAATGAGTCGGTTAAATGTATTTACCAGTGAAAACTGACGTATTTTCAAAAGACTAAGCACAGGTGACAAGTATACGTAAATAGGTTGGAAGTACTCGGTGAAGCTTAGGAGGAATTGTAACCCTTTGCTTAGAAGGCCTTAGTCTGTCAAGTATCATTTAGTATTCACATTTCGATCCGCATGTGGATCTAGTTACAAGCGTTGTATTTATTATTTTTGAACTTTGAACATTCAAACGTTTGTAATAGTAACTATCCAAACTCAATCGGCATCAACGGAATGTTTCTCATTGCCCTAGGTCGCTTCATTATCAATGTTATGTCTTTCTCCCCTGTTTTCTTGTTAGTCTTGATTCGGCGACCTGGAATGAAAGGCTTCTAATATCTGAATCCTTTGACCGCTTCATACTTTATCAACTTCCACAATAACTGATCAATCACTTTCATGTGATATGTAACATTAACGGTCTGAACCAGCTCTTCCACATCCCAATATGGTAAAGTCTTGAAATCAGCAAAATACTTGAAGTATTGCACTCCAAATTCTCTTTTGATTGCATATACATTAAGTTCCTTGAACCAACCCCAACTTAAAATATCCCCCAATGACACATCTTTATCTCTGGTAAAAATGCTAGAGGACGTCGAAACTTACATTCGCGCGGCATTTCTTTAAACCAAGACTTTTTCGCTTGAGCAATTTCTCCTTTCATCATCGGCTTTGGTACTTTACCTTCTCTAACTGATTCCTCAATCTTTTCTCTTAACATGTCTTCATCAAGTTGCTTGTACATCTCCTCAAATGTAGGAAAACTATCTGTATTAGGACCGACGTACTTCATAGTTTGATCTGTTTCATCATCAGAATACCAATCTTCAACAATCACTCTATTGTATTCATCAGCTTCAAATCTTCTACATACTGATAATCATTCGGCTCAAATGTGTTAACATTCAACACATCCTCTTCAAAATCAAACTCTAGATTCTCAGCTTCAACTTTGATCAATTTAGCCAGATCTTCCTTTGTATAGTTGTGCACATACTCGCCTTCCTCCACATTATGCTCTAACATCAACAATAAAGGCTTAGTAGGTACTGTGTAACAGGCTTTGCAAATCTTTCAATGTTAGACATACCAATTTCATCAGATGGCCCTGTCTGTCCTGACTCCCCCTCAATTTTATTATCCATTCTATTAGATTCATCATCCATTAACGAAGAGAAATCAAACTCATCTGAGACTTTAGCTTCAGTAATTTTCAGACCAACACCACCCTGATCATCATCATCGTCATCATCAGCAACATTCCAATCCTCATACTCAGAATCATCTTTCTTTTCATCATCTTCTTTAACCTCATCTTCAGCTTCTTCATCGTCCTTATTTTCGGAAGCTATAACAGGATCAGAAGGCTTGACAGATTCGTCAACCTTTGGAATATAAGACTCAGAAAATATAACAACATTTTCTTCAACAGATTTCTCTGCAGCTTCAGAAGACTTAGAAGTTTCACCTTCAACCCCTTTTCCTTTTCCACTAGCAGCTAATTCTTTCTCAGCTCTTTCTTTAGCTTCCTGTTGATCTAGACGATCATATTCGGCAATGAAATCGATATTCAGAGCGTTTGATAAAACTTTCTGCATCCTGGAAAATCTACGATCATTTAGGGCCTGAATAGACTTTAACTCTATAATTTCTGTCTGCAGCTTCTCATTTGCATCTTGCAGACTCTCTATCAGTGCCTTAAAGTATTCTCGTTCATTCTCCAAAACTTTAACTTTATCATCCAGCATTTCTTTCTCAACTGCACTTTGATTCACTTTCTTTATCAACTCTGCTTTCTTAACTTCATTTTGTTGACCTTTTTCTTCTAATACCTTCACACGCTTTTCAAGAAGTTCAACATTCGTTTCTGGAAAGAAATCATTCAGATCTTGAAGACTTATTGGATCATTCTGCATATCACCAAACAAATTAGGCCCTGGAGTAGACTTTGGAGCAGCAGTCTGTGGTGTAGTCTTCTTTGGAGTAGACACAGGAGGTTCTTGTGTGGCTCCTGGACGTTCAGCTTCATTTGTAACTACTACAGGAGGTTCTTGTGTAGGAGGTTCTTGTGTAACTCCTCTCTCCTGTGCGTCAGAAGGTTCTTGTGTAACTTATGCGCTCTTCAGCTTTCCTTTATATCGTTTACTGACTGCTTTTTGAACTTTCTTTTTCTTCTTGCCCTTTGTCTGAGAGACCCTGTAGTTTTTGTCAATGAAATAGTAGCAGACTTCACACGTTTAGCTTTTTTCTTTGGTCTTTCCTCATCAGAATCTTTTTCAAGACTTGGATCAAAATTAGCATCCATTTCTTTCTCCTTTTCTGCTCTAGTTTCAGCCTCTGATTTTTCTGTCTCTTTCATTGGAATTTATTCAGAATCATCATCGTTCTCTGAATTAGCTGAAATAACATCTTCTTGTGTTGACTTTCAACCTCTTGACTTTCAACAATTACTGCAGCACTCGAACCTGCTTCAGTTTGAATATTTTCTGGTTCTTCTTCATCTATGAGCATTGTATCAACTTTCTTTGCAGCTTGTTTCTTTTTCGGCTTTTCAACTTCAACCTTTAAGAACCATTCAATCCGAGACTTAGGCTTGAAATCTTTGAACCATTCTTTCTCTGCGTTCAACTCTTCATCATCGCTTCCGTCTTTTCTCCATTTATTTTCAGACGCGCAACATAATTTGGATCTTTAATCGCTCCAAACACTAGCTTAGCAACAGGAGCTGACGCTTGCTTCTGAAACTTTAAGAGCTTCTTCACCCTTGTATCATCAAGGTGACTAAGATAAAGCACATCATTCGGATCCCGTGCAATATTAGTGAATTTCTCATCTATCAGCATTTGCACGAACCTCGGATAAAGATATAGCCTTGAATCATCCATGTTTTTCGACATAAGTGTGAAAACCAGCTTAGAATAGTTAAACGGTTTCTTCAAGATCAATGCCGTTGCCATACAGGCCATGTAGTCTTGAACATCGTCTAGACCTGCCTTGCGATGACTGAAAGTATGAATAATTGCATGCATTAGGAGCTTGTAGGGGTTTGGCACTTCCCCTTTCTTCAATGTCGGCTTGTTCACACTTCCCTTGTAACCCATTCGAAAGAAACAGCCTCTAACCATCTTCTCATCAAGAAATATCGGATCGTCTTTGTCATCATTGAATTGTAGAACTCTGCGAATATCATCTTCTGTGACAGAAATTGGTTTGACTTCATTTCCAACTTGCACGGATGAAATAATAGACTTCTTATCTTCACTTAGACTCGCATTCATCCAGAAATGATACGTGTGTGATCTGTACGACACTGTACGCTCCGTGATTGCTCGATGAATAGGACTTTCCTTTAAAAACTTCAAGATATTGTCGTATTCCTTCAGCGATGGACATATTGTTTTGTCGAGCGTAATGCACGTGTTATGGAATTTTGAGAAATCCATAGCAATCACCCTTGCTGGTTCTTGAACCTGAAAAACGATGCAAAACAATTAACACGCTTTACGAGAAAAGTTACAAAATTTTTCAAACACTTTCATCAAGTTCGGGCGAACTTGATGAGTGTTAAACCATTCTGCTTTTATCAAGTTCGCCCGAACATGCCTTTACAAAACATGTTCTTTATCCAATCTATAAGTTCGGGCGAACTTTTATTCTATAAATTTCAGATTTTAACAACTCAAGTTCGGCGAACTTCCAAAAACTTTTTCATTTCATATTTCCTAGAAGTTCAGTCGAACTTATGAACTATTCAGATTTATTTTAATTGATTAACAAGTCTGGTCGAACTTGATAACAAGTTCGGCCGAACTTGTCATCTCCTTCAAACAAAACTTGTTCAACATAACAGCAACCATTTTTCTTAAATTCAACAAGTGTTCATGGTCGATTTTAAGTATTTAACCAGATTTTAACTTCAATTCGATCATGAAACCCCTAGATCTATCAGATTTTATAAAACTCAGATCTAGATTCGTTCAATTAACGTTCAATTTACGGTTAAATCACGAATACACACCTCGGCCATTGATATTGGTGTGCTAATCACCAAAATCAAATGAAATTTGTGCAGTATGACGGTATAATCTTGCCAAACTCACAACTTCGCTCAAAATCCTTAAGTTCGCTCAGAGGGTATAGGTTGTAGATGAATGAGTTCGGCCGAACTTGCTAGGTACTTATACCTGGCAAGTTCGGGCGAACTTGCAAGCCCATAACAAAGCTCATTCGAGTCCGGGCGAACTTAGTGTTACAAGAAACCAGCCAATCATTTGCATGTTCGATCGAACTTGCTGGAAAGTTATACTTTGATTATTTTGACAAGTTCGGCCGAACTTGCCAAAACCAATTTTTAAAATTTTTCAAAATTTTGCAATTTAACCCCTGAACTTTTCAACTTTTACCAGTTATGAAAATCCACTCAGTTGACCAAGTCCAAGTTAATGACCTTGGTTAACCGATTTGTCTGCCGAGTCCAAGTTAATGACCCCAGTTTGACTCGTTACGAACAAACTGTTGACATTTTCAAAATCAAAGTTTCAAATTAATGAACTTTTTATTGTTTCGGCTTTTCAGATTTTACAGATTAGCTCCCAGCCCGTTGTCAATGAGATTCCCACCAGTTCAAGCATCTTACCAGACTTCGAAGAACCGTTCTCCAACATTGGTTTGCTGAAAACAATGTAGAAACAAAATCTTTTTGTATTTTTGTAAGTTTATGCTAAAACACACTGAAAATCTTTTTGGTTTTAATCTGTAAAGCTGATAAACTATTTACAGGACAAAGTAAACTATGTACAAACATATTTACAGACATATTTTTGTGAATTCGTATCTAAAGGATCATATCAGTTGTATGAGACATATCACCAGTACCGTTGACCTTTAGATGACTTTAAGCTTTAAACTCGTTTACCTAGATTATCGATATGTTTGTCCACTTAAACTTTACCACGTTTCTCAACTATTTCAAGATATGTTAAGCTAAGATTTATGAAACTTGACTTATCTGCGGTTCCCACTTCTTAAATACACTCCCGCATCAAGATTCCCTAGATTTCATCTTACAGGTGAATATAGCGTCATTGTTATCTGTATCTGGGTTTTGCGAGACCTTGAGAGCCCAGGTTAGTACTACCGTACAGACAAAGAGATGAAGGCTCGACTTTAAGGTGTGTTCCACTTAAGGAATCTTTTTAGCACTGCAAATGATTAGATCTTTCGATACTTTTCAAGATTGCATGCAGTTTAGGGTTTTATAGCAAAAATATTATAGAAGTTCTAGGCTATTGCTTCCGCAAAATCAGAAGAACTTGTATAATACCCCAGATATCAACTATCTATAAAGACCTCGTATCTTAGAATCAGGCAATCTCTCAAACGAAATTTCAGAGTACTAAGTCCATATATCCAAGATGTGTTAATCCACAAGATTAAGCAGTTGTAAAATTTAGTTTATATCTCAAAAACAGTTTACTGAACGTATTAAGCCTATCAACACATCCATAGTAAGACTCGTTTGTCACTTTTTAAACTTTCCATTTCTGTGATGTACTCTCATTTTCTTTTGTGACACTGAATTCTTTTTGTTTTTTCAATGTTTTTGTACTTTTTGCATTTTTCAAAGGTTTTTGAATTTTTTAAAATTTTCATATGTTTTTGTATTTCTCTAACATTTCTCCCCCTAAAAGCAAAAACATCTTTTTGTATTTTAGTTTTTAATAAAATTCTAAACTAGAAAGATATAGACAAACCAATGTGGATTACGCGAACTCGTCGTCCGATCCGTATTCAACCTCAGTGTCCGCACCTGTCAGCAAATTTTTCATACCATTAATTCTTAACAAGTATTTAAACCGTGATAAAGAAAGTGGTTTGGTATAAAAATCAGCCTTTTGTTCGTCGATGTGATTTTTTTCTATTCACACCAACTTCTTTTCGTAGCAATCACGAATGAAGTGATAACGAATTTCAATGTGTTTTGTGCGTGAGTGATGAACCGGATTTTTAGTTATATCAATGGCTACCTTATTATCAACATACATCGGAGTGTCGAAAAATTGTAGAGCATAGTCTCTCATCTGTTGTTGTATCCATAGAATCTGTGAACAACAGCTTGAGGCCGAGATATACTCAGCTTCACAGGTAGAGAGAGCGACCATAGTCTGTTTCTTACACTGCCAGGTTACCATTCTTGTTCCGAAGAACTGGCATCCCGCTGTAGTTGATTCTGAATTCAACTTATCTACACCAAAATCAGAATCAGCATATCCTGCAAGATCGAAATTATCATTCTTCGGGTACCACAAGCTGGTGCTTGGGCATCCCTTCAAGTATCTAAGATTCGTTCCACGATCTGCATGTGTGAAATTCTCGGGCTTGACTGATATCTGGCGCATAGGCAGGTAGGATACATGATATCTGGGCGCGATGCCGTCAGATACATCAACGATCCTATCATTAATCTGTAGAGCGTCTCATCAACTTTGGCTCCAGTTTCGTCAATGCAAATCCCGTGATTAAGAGCAAGAGGAGTAGATAACGGCTTTGAGCTTTCCATATCAAACTTCTTCAAGATGTCGTGCACATACTTGGTCTGATGAATGAAAATACCGTCAGGAAGTTGATCTACTTGCAATCCGAGGAAGAATTTCATTTCGCCCATCGAAGACATTCGAATTTCTTCTTCATGATGCCCTCAAACTCCTTGCAAAGACTATCATTTGTGGATCCAAAGATGATGTCATCCACATAGATTTGAACGATAATTAGATGATTACCAAATTCTCTGGTGAAGGGAGTACTATCCACAGTTCTTCTGACAAAGCCGTTTCCCACGAGATGTTGCGATAACGTCTCGTACCAAGCTCTCGGGGCTTGGTGTAAACCGTAAAGAGCTTTATCAAGAAGATATGCTTTCTTTTTGTTGAGTGGATCGACAAACCCTGGTGGTTGTCCGACGTACACCTTCTCACGTAATTTTCCGTATAAAAAAGCTGATTTGACATCCAACTGATAGACTTTAAATCCCTTCCATGCTTCGAAAGCAAGAAATATTCGTATAGATTCTAAGCGAGCTACTGGTGCATAGACTTCTGTGTAGTCTATCCCTTCCTGCTGGTGAAATCCCTTGACAACAAGCCGAGCTTTGTTTTGAACTATAACCCCTCGATCGTCTCGCTTGCATTTAAAGACCCATTTCGTATCAATCGCTTTCTGATTTTCAGGTAGGTCTACAAGCTTCCACACTCCAACTTCTCAAACTGCAACAGTTCCTCTTGCATTGCTTGTACCCAATTTCCATCGCCTAGAGCTTCAGAAACACTTTTTGGCTCCATCTGGGATATGAAACATGAATAGTAGCAATACTCTGAAATTGGAGCAACACGAGTATAGAAACAGCTCAAAGCTTTGTTTATTTGACTCCGTGTTCTCACACCAGCTTGTAATTTGCCTATTATAGAATTTGACAGATGATAAGAATATGATCTTGGCATCACTTCGCCTGGAACAACCACAGTATTCTCTTGATTTGTGATATGTTGAACTACCACTATTTCAACTTCAGGAGCACTACTCGGGCTTGTAGATTCATTCAATAAACTTGTAATTTGTTCTGCTTTTTCATCTGAAGAAGATTCTCCATCGGCATCGAAAGTTGGAGCCTCATCTGAGTCTGAACTCTGTGCTTCAGAAAGATTAGGATTTACTGTAGTATTGACCGGTTCTGTAGTCGGTGTCACTTGATTTGTTTGATTTTCTTGACTATCGCTGTTACTTAAACTAGCCTCAGAAGAAGATGATCCCAAAGTGGGTTGATTAACCACAATCGGTCTGACAATTTGCTCTTGATTTGCTGATTGATGAAGATAATATAACACTCTGATTTCTTCATCGGATGGTTCTTCAGGCAAATCAAATGATTTCCACAAGTCTTGATAGTTGAATAACCATGCATCACCTTTTCTCTTAATAGGATCCGTATAGTTAAAACAATCAACATGCTGCGCTTCAATAACTCTTCTCATGAAGGAACGTAAACTCTTCGCAATGGACTCGCATATCCGACAAAGAAACCTTCGAGTGATTTAGCTCCAAATTTGCCATCTTGATCAATTACAGTACATGGCGCTCCAAATGGTTCTAAGAACTTCAAATTCGGTTTCCGTCGGTTGATCATCTCAAAACAGGTCTTCTTTGTTGGTGTTACTGTTAAGACTCTGTTGAGTGTGTAACAAGCTGTTGCAACTGCTTCACTCCAGAAGCTGATTTGAAGCTTTAAGTCTGCAAGCATGGTTCTTGCAGTTTCGATAAGCGTCCTATTCTTCCGTTCAGCTACACTGTTTTGCTGCAGAGTGTAGGGTGCACTAAACTCGTGCAAAATCCCTTTAGCATTGCAGAATTCCTTTATTTTAGTGTTTTTGAACTCAGTACTGTTGTCACTTCTAATGCGTCTCACCGGAAGATGGTACAGGTTCTCAAGTTTCTTGAAAAGAATCACCAAATTTTCAAATGTCTCATCTTTTGATTCTTGGAAGAATACCCACGAGTATCAGGAATAATTTTCAGTGACTACCAAGCAGTAGAGATCTCCAGAGATGCTTCTGACATTCACTGGACCAAAAAGATCCATATGAAGTCTTTCGAAAGGCAACTTTATCGAATTGAGAATCTTTTTCGGATGAGATTTCTTGATCTGCTTTCCCTTTTTACACTCGAGGCAATTATCTGACATGTGAAAACTTTTCAGATTCACACCTTTCACCAAATCATTATGCACCAAATGATTCATCTTTCTTAGGTGAATGTGGCCCATCTTTCTATGCCACAAGATTGACTCCTTCTCAGTAGCTTTCGAGACAAAACATTGTGTCGTTTTTGAAGAAGTTGTAGCATTTCCCATGTCAAGAACATACAAATCATTCTCTCTCGGTGCACACATGAGTGTCCACTCGTCTGGTATTTTGAAACCCGTTTTGATTATCATGCATTCTTTATCGTTGAAGTGGACGGTAAACTTTTTATCACAAATTTGAGAAATACTCTGAAGGTTGTTCTCAAGCTCCGCAATGTAGTTCACTTGATCAAAAGAAACAACTCCGTTTAAGAGTTTTCCCTCAGCGACAATCCTTCCACCTTGGTTTCCAGCAAATCCAACATATCCACCATTAATAGCTTTTATGTCGAACAAGAGCGCTTTCATTCCTGTCATATGTCTGGAAGCTCCACAATCCAGAATCCACTTAGAAAGTACGGATCTCTGGAGCCCCTGCACGTTTCAACAATTAGTTAAACAGCACGACCCAAGCCTTCTTGGTCTTAGGTTGAATTGGATAACCATCGTTGTAATCAAATTCACATTCGTCAGCATAATCGAATTCACACTCATCTGCATAATCAAATTCACTTTCATCATCTGGATTTTCTATGATGTTTATGTTTGAAAACTTTACTGTCTTTTTATCTTTTAAATTGTTACCACTTGTAATTTTGACAGTTTCAGATGTGGTTTCAATCTTGATCTCAGATTTTGATTCTTTTGTGTTATCAGTCTTTACAGGCTCAGACTTAATAACATCGGATGTTGTTGACCGTTTCTTTGCAATCCAGAATTGAGATTTGATGTTAGCCTTTTTGATGTAAAACTTGTTTTCATTAGCTTTTGAAGTTTCACCTTTTTTGAAAGTTTAATTTTCAAATTTTTTATCTGTTTTAGGTTTAACTTCGGCTTTTGATTCGTTCTTTTCAAAATCTTTACAGGTTTTACAAACTCTGGTTGCTTCGGTTTCACAACATTTGAACTTTCTTTCCTTCGAAGATAAGCCGGATTTGATTTCGGACATTGGCGAGCAATGTGACAAATTTTGTTGCACTTGAAACAAGTCCGAGAATCATGTGGATGTCCTTTAGTGGGTTTTACACCACTTGTTTTGGCACCACTTGCAGTTTTGGCTTTATCTCGAAGTTCTTTTTGTTTCTTAAACTCATCATTTGATTGTTTGCCAATCAAATTTTTCTCATGAACCGTGCTCGTCCCATATACAAAATTCATGTTTTTATTCTTGTATTCATGAAATGGTGACGGTTTCCTTTTAGGTTCATCTGATTCTTCTAATCCCAACCCAGCTCTCTGGTTTTCCGGATGATCACTACCATTCCTTTGGTAGTTATTTCTTTTAGGTTTGGAAGAGAATTTCCATTCATTGATCTCCAGATCATCTGATGTGACTTCCACGAGTTTAAAGAATTTGTTTAACAATTCTTCATTCACATTCTGAATCAGAAAACTATCATCAAATTAAAATCTATCAGAATCCTTAACCCTGTATATAACAACGTTAGGATCATCACTTAGATCGTCATCCGATGATTTATCATCATCTTCGGACTGTGAAACAGAATTCTTTGAACTCGAGTCGGCGCTATTAAAGCTGCCTTCATCAGAATCATTCAGAACATTTTCAATCACATTCTTAACCACATTATTGTCATCATCTGTTTTAGTATAGATTACATCAATGTTCTCTGGCAACTCATTTTTCTTTTCAGATAAGAACTCAATGTTAAGTGCCTTATCCATCCCATTAGCGGATTTGCGACAATATTTCTCGCGTAGGGGTGGAGGAACATTGCTGTATTTTTTACCAATTTTCTTTTTAGGTTTTTCTTCCGATGGAATTGTCGGAAGGATGTGATCAATGACATATGTGTTTCAAGTGTAACTTCTCAAAAGTTGTTGAACTCGTTCTGTTTCAATTTTCATGTCCTGGAGTTGTTGCTTAGTTTCAGCAATGGTGTTAATATAGATATTAATCGCTTTTTGTTTATCCATTATTGTCCCTTTTAGCATCCTCACAGTATCATGTTGTTCAATATTGTTTCGATTGAGCCTGCCGTAGTCATCTTTCATTTTGTCATACGCTTCCTTCATTGTGCGATAATCATATTTTAAAAGTTCATTATGCATATTGATCTCAGCGATGATCTTTGATTTTTCGGCACATTCGATACATGGTTCGGTAAATTTTGTACAAGGTTTCTCAACATCTACAACTTGTACTTTGACAACTTCCTTTACCTCTGAACCTACATTGGTTAGATTTGCCAACAAGGCTTTGTCGGCAATGTCCTTGAGGTTTTCGGCACTCACTTCTTGAGTAACATCAATTACTATTTCATCATATTTCTTCTCAACGGCTTGCTCCTGAGAACTTCCATCAAAGTGACCTGCAAAACTATCACAAGAATTAGGAGATAAAATTCCTTGTTTCTGCATGTGGATATACTCCTCTTCTTCCTGTTGTTGGTGCAAATACTGTTCCAGCAAAATATTCTCTATTGCAGCTGCTTCTTCGGCAGATGTATCTTCAACAATCTCAGCCATTAAGGCAACTCCGTTCTTCTTATCGATATAAGAATTCCAGTCGAAACCATCATCTTCGTTTGATGCAACCATAGCTTTCTCAGTGTTACCGCTATTTGGTTTCTCTTGGATTTCAACCTGAGTCTTTTTCGGAGATGGTTTGTATTGTAGTGACTTTTTGTAATACTCATTTCCACCTCCGAATGGACTCTGATTACCTGTTGCTTCAGGGTTTATGCATTCTCTCTTAAAATGCCCTTTCTGTCGGCATCTAAAGCAAGTAACTTTAGATTTGTCAAACCCTAGCTTGTTGCTTGAATTTCCGATATCTCGGCCAGTGAGCGCAACAAATTTTGTAACTCTTCGAATGATAGAAGCTAGTGACCACTTGATATCCATTAGCTCAAGCTCTTCTTCGTCCACTTGATCGTAGTCTTCAACGGTCATATCGGGATTGCCGATCTTTCCTGCTATAAGACTCTCGTACGATTCAAGAATAGTGGCGAGAAGTGACATGTGTTATTTTGCAACTTGCTCAGAAACAACATTGTTTAGATTAACAGCAATTTTACATTTGTACACATTCGGATCAGAATTTGATTGTTGATTCTGATTTGCTTGACTTTGGTATGAACTATTTGAACCAGTGCTTGAGAACGAAGAACTTTGTGGACTTTGATCATACTGTGGATGTGATTGGCTCTGATTCTGTGGAGAAGAATTCATGTTCGCACTGAATGCTCCCTAAATCTTTGGACTTGAAATGTTGTCGTGCATTCCGGTTTGTAATACAGACCAACATCTTGAACAACATTCGCATTCTTCGACTTTGCAATCTTTAGCAATCCATTTCATGGCCTTCAAGTTTGTCTATAAATGTTGACAACTTAAAGAATTCTCAACTTTGACTTTCCTTCAGAACCATAAGATAAGTAGTCCAATCTCATCTGGTAGAGCGTCTGCAAGCTTGTCGATGTACTCTTGTTCCGTCTTTTCAAGACCGTGTCTTCGCATTTGAACTTTAAGATGACAGAAGCGTTCAATCATCACCCTTCAGCATGTTGAAGATATCGAATTCTTTCATGATGAGCGCTTTCTTGCTCTTGATCATCTCTGCGCTTCCTTGATACTTCTTTTGAAGCAATGTATTCTTCTTTCTGTGTCGTGGAGTACTTGTATTTCTCCGTAATGTATTCTTCTTTCTGTGTCGTGGAGTACTTGTATTTCTCCGAAACTTGCTGATGTTCGTCCAACGGAACTGTATAACCTATCTCGATCGACACCCAGCCTAAGAAGTGCATGGCTTGAACCCAATACGTAAACTTCTCCTTCCATCCTTCATACTCGTCCATGCTCATTAGCTTTGGTGGTTTAACAGTCGTGCCCATCTTGTTGTCAAGATTGACTTGTTGGATCACATTGGCATTTGACGAACCTGCTGCTGTCATATATGCTCTTTGTAGATCATCCATCACGAATAACGAGACACATATACTGAAAACACTTGAAAACTTTGAAAACAATTAGAATTACTACAAGTTCGGTCGAACTTGTAGATGAAATGAAGAATTCAGAGATTTTTCACAAGTTCGGTCGAACTTGTGAATATTGATTTGAAAATTTTCCTTTGAACAACCTCGGTCGAACTTGTTGAATGTATTTTGTAAAGATCTTGTAAGTTCGAGCGAACTTAACCTAAACACTCTTGATATTAATCAAGTTCGGTCGAACTTGATATAAAATCAGTGAATATTTGGTAACTTCGAGCGAACTTGGCAAAACTTTCTTCAAAAACACCTAAAGTTCGAGCGAACTTGGTAAAAAATCACTGAAAAAGTGAGTTTTTAGCACAAGTTCGGTCGAACTTGGCTAACAAGTTCGATTGTTAGGGATTTGAAAAACATGGTTTTTTCAAAATTTTGATATCAATTCGGTTGAATTTGGTCTCCAATCTTTCAAGGGTTTATCTTTGTTGTATTTACATGATATATTCAAAATTGAAAAGATTTTGACCGTGAATTCTTTATTTTTTGTGAAAAAGTAATGAAAAATAGAAGAATGGAGATGAAATAGAAGTGTTCTTGTCTTGAATACTATCAAATCAGGCTGTTCTAGCTCTGATACCACTTGTAGGACCGATCCTTGATGCTAAGGAACCTAAATTTGATATCTAACGTCCATAATAGCGGAAATATTACATCGTGTTTACCAATAGACAAGAATTAATCAGTTTAACATCAGTTTTATTGATTAAACGTCAAGAGTACAAACTGACAGAGCTTCGCCTCCAAAATGCCGAAGTTACAAATGAGAGAGGCTAGCTAGCTATTTATAGAGTCTCAAATTCCTTGGTCAAGTTCGGGCGAACTTGACATAACACACCTCCATGGGCGAACTTGGCTACTATTTACATAATATTTCGTATCGCTAGCCTATTCAGCTCTATTCTATACAGACTCGATATAAGACTAAGACATAGACATTATTCACCAACAGTGTTACATCTACCGTCAGTCTAGGACATAGTTTTGTATTGTTTCTAATTGTAGCGGATTTGTTATCATACTAAGCTATGATATTGTTGATTCCGATACTTTTAAGACTTAATAAAATAAAATCAAGTCAAATATGCGAAAATAATTTGTATAATAATTGTTTATGTTGTACGGAATTACTGTATTTTGCCGAGTGTCAATAAACCCTCGAGTAAAGGTAAATTTATCTTCGTATCTTCGTGCGAAGGTAATTAACTTCGTACGAAGTAATCAAAAAAAGTTTTTTTGAAAATTTCGTCATGAGAACGTTTGAATTTTAAGCTGATTTTTCAATATGTTGTTCAAAACTGAATTTTCAATAATCCTTGGAAAAATCAGTCCTTTTTAACCGTGAAATCTATGAAAAACAATGAAAATTGAGTACAAAGAATGTTTTTCAGTCCAAATCTTGTAGTTTTAGTAGATATCAGCCTCTTGCTCTGATACCACTTGTAGGTCCGGGATTCGGCGGTTCAAGACAGAAGTTTTGGGCGTAATATCACTAATTCGATAGAATGTTATTAAGAAAGAAGTAGAAACAGAATACGCGGAAGCTTCATTCATTCATACGAAAGAGTAGACATCTTGTCAAGCTGGCAAAATTGTGGAGAAATTTCGCTAATGTTTCCCCTCTGGGAACTTCCAAAACTTTTTTACCTCAAAATATAGGCAACAAACATATGCATCAACAGATGAGAGTCAATTACTCAATAAAAGAGATTTTTCCTACAAAATATGAGAAGTCTATGTAGCCATTGTGTTTTAAATCTTAAATCTAAGGAATGATGTTTTAAATTCTTTTAACATGATATAATATAAAAACACCAAACATAATAGTTTAAAACACAATCATAAATATTCTAGGCATTAAATTTAAAACGCAGTGATTAAATTTCACCGCATGGTGTTTTAGATTCCATACTTAGAATACATTTCATTAATTTTAAATTGTTATATTTGGTTTTTTTATATTATACCATGCCAAAAGAATCTAAAACATCAAATTTAAAATACAATGCCTACATAGACTTCTCACACTTTATAGAAAAATTTCCTTTCTGGAAAAACCTTTACATTCTGGATGATATCTATTCAAACCAAATATTTTAATAATATTGGTATTATCAATGTTGATATATATACTAATATTCTTATACTTGTGTATTTTAAACGTAAAAATAACAATATGTATGCAAAATAACATTGCATGGAAAATGTATGTATGTGTATATATATATTGGAGGGTTCAAATGTTAAGAAATTTTTTGTAAGAAGAAAAAAGAAGAAACTTTAAGTATTAAAAATGTTTCATTTAATATTTGAATATAACTACATTAAATTTATAACTTATTTTCTAAATATATATCACAAATAAATAATTTACAGTGTAGGATATATTAAGTATAAATAAATAATTAGTCAAAGATAAAAATAATAAATGAGATAAGAGAAAAAATATTTAATGTTTACAATTATACCTTTAGTTTTTTTTTCTCAATAGTATCATTCTCCACACTAAATGTTTTTGCCTACACACATCAAAATTTATCTTATACATTTCGAAAGTTATCCTACACTTATTGAAATTTATCCTACGCATATCAAATTTTATAATACACAACTTATTATTTATTTTACACACCTCTTAATTTATCCTACACGCTAAGTTATTATAATTATTTTTATTATTATTATTATATTATTTTGAAAAATATAAATATATTGAGAATAAGTTAAAAAAATTAATGTAGTTAGCTATTAAAGGAGAAAACTACAAATTAATTATCTATGTGAGTTTACTAACATACCCTTACAATAACACTAAATACAAATATTGGATGAACTAAATAAAGCATTCTTATTGGTTGAAATTTCTTTTTTTTTTCTTCTTACAAAGGATTTCTTCTCATTTGAATCCTCATATATATAGGATTCAAATCAAGGGAAAACTCCCACGAGTTGTGAGAACTTAGAGAACTCGGCCTTCCCGTGCGAGTTTGGCCCCATTTTTCACACCTCTAGATTAACATCCTACAAAAAACGGTCGTAAAAAGCATTCGAAGTGTTGTTTTCGGTCCCTTACAGACAACATTGACGGCTGATATAAATGAAACAAAAAACTAGGTTTTTTAAAAGTATTTTTTTAGGATTTTTGGTAAAAAAACGTTTTAGAAAACCTTTTGTAAGGCGGAGTTCTCTAAGTTCTCACAACTCGTATGAGTTTTTATTTTACCCTATATATATATATATATATATATATATATATATATATATATATATATATATGGAAAGTCTAAATGAGAACGCTAAATATTGTGAGAACCGTGAGAACAAATTAAAAAACGACAAGAACTTGGTCAAAAACAATTCAAATTCAAATTTTTTTGCACTTATCATTATTATTGTTATTATTCGAATACAATATTAGAAATTAAATTTACACATTTAAATTTACAGGAATTCTTAAAAAATGAAAATTTACACATGTATTAGTCTGTCATTTACACATGTGTAAATATGTGTGTATAAATATGTTATATTTACACATTTGTAAAAAATCTAATAAGAGTGATTTTGAGAGGAGAAATGAACTATTTGATGTTGTAAATTCTTTTTTTTTATGTTGTATTTTAGAATGAAGTTTGTATTACAAAAATTTTGTCACACCCTCAATTTCCACTTGCGGAGTTTTACCGCGAGACGTGTGAACAAACCAGAATCTAAAACACTGGTACGTCGAACGACTCTATATGATTTGATAATACGTTTTCCAAAATCATTTGTTGTCGATTTTATATTACCAATATTTAGCATGAGTATCAGTTTTTAAAGTTTGAGCGGAAGCATAAATAAGTAGTGATGCGGGCGCCAACACAAACGCCAAAACAATGAAAAATCCCAAAACAATATTAATAAATAAGACTCGATAATGATGTCTTGTTCAATGCATGTGCGTGCACCTAGAGCTCCTAGCGTCCTGAGAAACATGTAAAGAAACAAGTGTCAACATTAAAGATGAGTGAGTTCACAGGTTTTCATAAATTCGTTTGTTCGGTTATAGTTTGTTTTCTCCCGTTATCCCCAACCCGGGATAACGTATCAGTTCCATTATTCCAATCCCGGAATAATAAGTTGTTGCTTCCAATATTCCCATCCCGGAATATTAAGTTGTTGTTTCCAATATTCCATACCAGGAATATTATGTTGTTGTTTCCAATATTCCAAACCAGGAATATTATGTTGTTGTTTCCAATATTCCAAACCCGGAATATTAAGTTGTTGTTTCCAATATTCCAAACCCGGAATATTAAGTTGTTCCGTAATTAAGTTCAATGTTAATATATATAGGTAGCTAGCCTAAAGTCATGTCACTAAGTGTTCGCGATCGAAGCTGACTGTTGTGCCTCCGTTTTGCCAGGCCTATCACATGACCATGGCGGTGTTAGGCCAATTATTCACCCGTTGACCATACCAGGTCGGCTAGCGCGACTAGCTCGGATGGGGCTTGTCGGGCCCAGTAGTACTACTTATAATTCCCCCGCTATTTAACCCAAATACTAACGATCCGAGGAGATTGTCGAGGACTTAAGTGATAAAGCTGCTTAGTGACCATAACATTACATTAACATTAACTTAGTTACCGTATAGTTATGTGACGTTAAATTCGTATAACGTAAAGAGATTGAGTTTGAGATTGTATACATGTTTCTCCCCCTGTTGTTTAAAACCGGATAAAGTTAGGGGCCGTGAACTCACCTTTATTTGCTCGGTTAGTGTAGCAAAGATGTTATAAGAGATGGGACCGCTAGTTGCGTCCTAACAAACCAATTAATTCCACGTCAGTGTGTAATCACACCAATACAAATTCCACACGCAATTTACTCACAAAGTGATACACACAAACAACATATCTAACACTCAAACATGCATGCAAGTATTCTCATGTGATCATAGTAATCAAACAACTTATCATGAACATATTCCAAATCCATGCAACACTTTAATGCATAAAATCACAAGTTATCAACTTTCTGCTTAACACTCAATTATTCAGCTGTTTTCTAGGATTTTTATAAAATAGTTCTAGCATTCCAAAAATTCCCATATTTTTACAGTAGGTGACATTTATACCATAGAAATTTATATAATTTTCCCAAGTCCTAAATCTTTACCAATTAACCATAAATATTAATTCACTAAGCTGCAGTCAGATTTACCGCTTTCTGACTGCAGTCCATGGAAGAATTTATTTAAAAATCACTGATCGTCCGATTAACAAAATTCCAATTGGAGTTGCCCGGAAATTTCCATACCTAGTTTCTGTACAAAAATCATGACTCAACTCCCTACTGATTTTAAAATCTAACTTGATAAACAACTAGCAAAATTTCAGAATTTTTACAGCTTTAGCTGCTGAACTTGTTTGGCCCTTTAAAAATATCAAACGATTTCAGAAAATTATGAATCCAGTGCCATTAGATTCCTTATTCAAATCTCTACGTCCTAGACATCAGAAAATCCGTTTTTCGACAACTATCGACCAAGTTACAGCCAGATGAAATCGGCTGTAACTATTACTCAGCAACCTGTTTCAGCAATTCTATCTCATAAACCGTTCATATTATTAACCTAGGCGATCAAGAACCTGTTTCCTAGTCATAGATCAATACATATAACATATCCATGCAAACCCTAGTCAACATCTCTTGTTTTTATAAACCAATACAGCTTATGATTTTCAGATTTCGAACAAACCTCACTTGTACACATTACTAGCTAATCGGCTATCATGACTTTTCATTCAAACATAATCCGAAGACAATACAATCAATTCATTCAAGCACATATATCCGTACATGATCCTGTATTCAAAAGATAAATCCTAACCTTTACTATCAAGCTTAGTGAACCGTGAGTAGACGAGGAACCGATGATTCTGGATAGTTGCGACCGAGACTGAAGATGGCGATGGTTGTTGCTGCGCCCGGAAGAAAAGAAAAGGAAAGCTGTTGCGAACGAGAAGGTGAACAAGGCTGATTCAGATCGAGATGATGAAAGGAGGAAGCTGTTCGCGATCGGAAGGTGCAAGAGTAAGGCTGCCGACGGCAGTTTTTCTTGTTAGGGTTTTGTGTGTGTTTGCGAAGGAAGGCATGCATGTGTGTTAGTATATATAAGGGATCGGTGACAACATGGTTACGGTTTTGGGTTTGAACTTGTGGCCGAGAAACTTGGTTTGGTTTGATCTTATGGCCGAAACATGTTTGGGCTGTTTTGGTTTGGTTTTGAACAAAGTAGATTTGCGGTCTTGGGCGTGATATCGCGGCCAAGGATTAGGGTGGTTTGGTTTGGGTTTGATCAGCCGAATAGCTTTAGGTTTGCTATGGGTTTGGGTTTGATCTTGGCCGAATTAGTTTTAGGTTTTGATCTCGCGGCCAAGACATGTTTGAGTCCTAGCTTGATTAATTCCTAGAGTTACAATGAATCAAAGTTGGTTCGTGTCGTGATTCGGTTCAGTTCGTGTACATATCTACTGTAATTATTCTATAACTAAAACAATCACACAACACACATCACGTATTCATTTAATTCGTACACGTTCGTACACATAGCACGTAATTAGTTTGACAAGTATTACGCTTAAGTTATCCGAAAAACCCGGGATATCACATTATCCCCATGTTGAAAGAATTTTCGTCCCGAAAATTGAGTAAGCGCGGTTTAGCATGTAGCATACATGTTCAGAGTGCCACGCACAAAGAGTTAGTTCGTTTATGATGGTACGCAACGTTACAAGAAGTTCCCAAGTGTCGTACACAGAGATTTCCAAATGCCATGCACAAGAATTTAGTCAACAATAATACACGAAAGTATAAGAAGTTTCCAGGTTGTCACATCATCCCCATGTTGAAAGAATTTTCGTCCCGAAAATTTAGTTACTGGTATCGTTAGTTTGCTGCTCAGTTGCGAAGAGATGTGGGTATTTGCTTTTCATTTGGTCCTCTCTTTCCCACGTGAACTCCGGTCCACGCTTAGAGTCCCAACGAACTTTAACGATTGGAATCTTGCTGTGCCTTTGAGTCTTGATCTCACGATCCATGATCTCAATAGGCTTTTCCACGAAGTATAGTTGTTCATCCACTTGGATCTCATCCAATGGAATAACTAAAGTTTCATCTGATGGGCACTTCTTCAGATTTGAAACGTGAAATACGTTGTGAACTCCACTGAGTTCGGCAGGAAGGTCTAATTGATATGCTACGGGTCCGATTCGTTTCAAGATTACAAACGGGCCTACGTACCGTGGGTTAAGTTTGCCCCGTTTTCCAAAGCGGATTACACCCTTCCAGGGTGACACCTTTAGTAGGACGCGGTCGCCTACTTGAAATTCGAGCGGTTTGCGTCGTTGATCAGCGTAGCTTTTCTGTCGATCTCGTGCCGCCGCCATGCGGTTTCTGATTCGTACAATCTTTTCAGTAGCCTCAAGTATTAACTCAGGGCCTGTGAGTTGACTGTCACCGACTTCTGCCCAGCAGACCGGTGATCTACATTTACGATCGTATAATGCCTCAAACGGTGCTGCCGAAATACTCGTATGATAGCTGTTGTTATATGAGAATTCTACTAGAGGCAGGTGAATTTCCCAATTATTTCCGAAGTCCACCACGCATGCCCTAAGCATGTCTTCCAAGGTCTGTATGGTCCTTTCACTTTGACCATCAGTCTGAGGGTGATAAGTTGTGCTCATATCTAAACGGGTTCCCAACGCTTTCTGGAGTGACTGCCAGAAGTTTGACGTGAAGCGAGCATCTCTGTCTGAGATGATGGACGTTGGCACTCCGTGCCGAGAAACTACTTCCTTAATGTAGATGCGAGTCAACTTCTCCATCTTATCCGTTTCTTTAATAGCTAGGAAGTGTGCGGACTTAGTTAAACGATCCACGATCACCCAGATGGTATCGCAACCACCCAAAGTTCGCGGGAGTTTGGTGATGAAGTCCATGGAGATCTGATCCCATTTCCACACTGGGATCTCAGGTTGTTGGAGTAGCCCCGATGGCTTTTGATACTCCACCCTGACTTTTGCACAAGTCAAACATTTACTCACGTAGGTGGCTATATCGGCTTTCATGTTGGGCCACCAATACGCAGCTTTCAGGTCTTGATACATCTTATCCGAACCCGGATGGACAGAGTATCGAGATTTGTGAGCTTCATCCATGACTAGCTCTCTGAGGTTTCCATAGAGAGGTACCCATATGCGATTCATGAAATACCGGGCTCCATTGGGTTTTACTTCCCAATCGCGTTCCATTTTTCCCACTGATTCGGCTTTGATGTTTTCCTCCTTAACTGCTTCTAACTGGGCGTCGCGTATTTGATCGGGTAGTCCCGAATGAATAGTGAGTTGTAGTGCTCGTACGCGACGAGGTTTCAAGTGTTCCTTCCTACTGAGGGCATCAGCTACCACGTTAGCTTTACCCGGGTGATACCTAATGGCACACTCATAATCGTTCAAGAGTTCGACCCAGCGACGCTGTCGCATGTTCAACTCCTTCTGATCAAAGATGTGTTGGAGGCTTTTGTGGTCTGTGAAGATTGTGCACTTCGTTCCATAGAGGTAGTGTCTCCAAATCTTAAGTGCAAACACTACTGCTCCCAATTCCAGGTCATGCGTCGTGTAGTTTTTCTCGTGAACCTTCAGTTGTCGCGACGCATACGCGATGACTTTATCGCGTTGCATGAGTACGCATCCCCATCCCTGAATGGAAGCATCACAATACACTACAAAGTCATCTGTCCCTTCCGGCAAGGACAGAATGGGTGCACTGCAAAGTTTCTACTTCAGCAATTGAAATGCTGCTTCTTGCTTGTCACCCCAAGCATACTTGATGCCTCTCTGGGTGAGGGTAGTGAGCGGTTGTGCGATCTTTGAGAATCCCTCGATGAAGCGTCTGTAGTAGCCAGCCAATCCCAAAAATTGGCGGATCTCCGTCGGTGCCTTAGGTGCTTCCCAGTTTTTGATGGCTTCAATCTTGGCAGGGTCTACGTGGATACCCTTTTCATTCACGACGTGCCCGAGAAACTGAACTTCCCGAATCCAGAAATCACACTTCGAAAGCTTGGCATATAGTTTTTCCTGTTGAAGCAGTCCTAGCAGTAATCGTAGGTGTTCTGCATGTTCTTCTTCACTTTTGGAATAGATGAGTATGTCATCGATGAACACAATGACAAACTTGTCGAGGTATGGTTTACACACGCGGTTCATGAGGTCCATGAATACCGCAGGTGCGTTAGTGAGACCGAATGGCATGACCAAGAACTCGTAATGGCCATACCGAGTGCGAAATGCCGTCTTGGCGATATCCTCCTCCCTGACGCGTAGCTGGTGGTAACCAGACCGTAAATCAATCTTGGAGTAGTAGCTTGACCCTTGAAGTTGGTCGAAGAGATCGACGATGCGAGGTAACGGGTATCGGTTCTTGACTGTAACCTTGTTGAGTTCCCTATAGTCGATGCACATGCGGAAAGTCCCGTCCTTCTTCTTGACAAACAGGACTGGAGCTCCCCATGGCGAAACGCTTGGTCGGATAAATCCTTTTTCTAGCAGCTCTTGAAGTTGGGTAGACAGCTCCTGTAGCTCGGCTGGAGCTAGGCGGTATGGAGCCTTGGCGATAGGAGTTGCATTGCTTGCCAATTCGATTTCAAACTCCAATTGTCGATGTGGTGGAAGGCCAGGTAGTTCTTCTGGGAATACATCAGAAAAATCACGGACGACAGGGATGTCTTCTATACGTTTCTCGTCCTTAGGCTGTTCGGTAATTAGTGCGAGCAAAGCGAAGGAATTCTTTTTCCGAAGATACTTCTGCGCTTGCATGTATGAGATGATGTTGGTGACGGCGCTTGCCTTATCGCCTTGTACTGTCAGGATTTCGTCGTTCGAGAATGGAATACGGATAGATTTTTCGAAGCAGAGAACTTCAGCCCGGACGTCGGATAGCCAGTCCATTCCGACTACCACGTCAAAACTACCCAGAGTAGTTGTCATCAGATCAATGGTAAAAGTGTGGCCCGCGAGTTTGAGTTGACAGCCGGATATGATTTGGGTCACGTCTACCGATTTACCATTGGCTAATTCTATCACATAAGGGGTCTCTAATGGTTTAAGCGTGAGATTTAGGTTCTTCCTAAAAGACTCAGATATAAAACTCCTATCCGCTCCCGTATCAAAAGCACAGTAGCAAAATGTTCATTAAGGGAAAACTTACCGGTGACCACGTTCGTGTCGTTTCTGGCCTCTCCGCGGCCCAATGTAAATGCACGACCTTTGGCACCTCCTGTGCCACCGTTCCCATTGTTGTTGTTATTATTGTTGTTGTGGTTATTGTGGTTGTGGTTGTTTCCACCATTATTGTTGTTGTTGCGCAACTGTGGGCAGTCTCTTCTGAAATGAGCAGTGCTACCACACTGATAGCACCCCCGGTTTATACCCTGTTGCTGACCCTGGGGCTGATTTGATTTTGTCGGGACATGATTTCCCCGCGACAATCCTTTGCCGCATGTCCCACCTTGCCACATCTTTGGCAGCGAATTCCGGCACAAGGGCCGTGATGATGAAGATTGCAGCGATTGCACTGCGGCTTTCGACCTACATAGCTGCCTGCATTCTGGTTGTTGTTGTTGTTGTAGTTGTTGGCGGGATGATTTTGATGACCCCGGTGGCTGTGGTAATGATTGAACCGTTTCTGGTTCCCTTGCTGTGGATGAGATGACGAAGACTGTCGAGTAGTGGAGTCTTCAAACTTTCTTTTGTTATCTGGGGCAACTTCAGTGGTACCCCGTGCTGGCAGTTTCTTCTGTTCCATCGCTTTATCGGTGAGTTTGTGAGCCAATCGGATTGCTTGATGTTCTGTTACAGGGTTACTAGACATCACCATACCCTGAATTTCCGGAACCAGACCCCCGAGATAGAACTCGAGTCTTTTCTCCACTGTGTTGGCCAATTCGGGGCACAGAAATGCTAAGTCATGGTGTTTTGCGGTGTAAGCTTCAATTTCCGATCCCACCATCTTGTGGTTCCATGAAGCTTGCTCCAATTATTGCACTCTGTCTCGTGGACAGTACTCCTCTTTAATTAGGGCCTTGAACTCAGCCCATGCCATTGCATTCGCAGCTATAAGCCCACGTGTTTGGACTTGGGCATTCCACCATGTCAGTGCCCCATCTTCCAGTGTTGAGGCTGCGTATTTGACCTTGTTGGCCTCTAGGCAGTTGCACATTTCAAAAACAGATTCCGATTTTTCGATCCAGCGGACCAGTCCAATGGGTCCTTCCGCCCCCGAGAATTTGCTTGGCTTTGCGTCCAGGAACATCTTATAGGGGTTAAAGCCCCTTCCTGCTGCTGGTGGGTTTTGAACATCTGCCAGAGCAGCGTTCACGTTTTCTTGGATCGTTGCGGCCAATTCTTTGTTGACATGTTGAAGTTTCCGCGACGTCCAGTTGTCATTTTAAATAAACTAAAGAAAACAAAGCGGGGATCGGCGAGACGAGTTAGTCTTCTACGTCTCCATCTCCCAAGTTGCTATCGTTGCTGTCATCCTCCGCGGCGTTTCCGGCTTCTACAGCCGGGTCTTTCTCCGGATCCTCCTCTGGATCCTCCTCTACCGGTACTGGAGGGGCAGGTGCTGGTGCAAGTGCTTGGTTTTGCAGTTCCTGAATGTTCCAACTATTTTCCAGGACTTTGTCCTCAAGCCAGTTAGCTCTTATCTGCTCAGCACGCAGATCTCTGTCTATGGTGTTATGAGCTATCTTACTCGTATGATGCTCTTCCTCGAGCGAGTCGGTTTTACCAGTCAGTTGGCGGATCATCCATCCCTGTGCTAGGGTGGTTTCATGCTTTCTTTCTAGTTGTTCTTGTTGCGTTCTTAACATATCTCTAAGTAGGTCGTTCCCTACTTCTAACGAGTTAACCGGTTTGACCGTCACAGTGATGGTTGGGCGTGAGGACGACTCCTCCCCCAGAGCGAGCCTTTTCCTCGCAGCTGAGCGCGTTTCCACGCCATAAGATGGTAAGGGTTCCACCATAGGTGCCTTTCCTGGCGCCCTTGGTTGCGTAAGTTTGTCGGATGATGATGACATTGCCTTTAGGTTGTGTAGTTAGTTACGAGTTGCATTCGCTTCAATTATGCATTCATATTTCACATAGCATAGTAGTGGTACATCGCATAACAAGATATAATAATTCAGTGCCAACTAAGTCTAGTGTCGTGATATCAGCTATAGTTTGGGTCTACTTCTAATGCAAACCTGGTTCTCTATAGCTAGTGGCTCTGATACCAATCTATCACACCCTCAATTTCCACTTGCGGAGTTTTACCGCGAGACGTGTGAACAAACCAGAATCTAAAACACTAGTACGTCGAACGACTCTATATGATTTGATAATACGTTTTCCAAAATCATTTGTTGTCGATTTTATATTACCAATATTTAGCATGAGTATCAGTTTTTAAAGTTTGAGCGGAAGCATAAATAAGTAGTGATGCGGGCGCCAACACAAACGCCAAAACAATGAAAAATCCCAAAACAATATTAATAAATAAGACTCGATAATGATGTCTTGTTCAATGCATGTGCGTGCACCTAGAGCTCCTAGCGTCCTGAGAAACATGTAAAGAAACAAGTGTCAACATTAAAGATGAGTGAGTTCACAGGTTTTCATAAATTCGTTTGTTCGGTTATAGTTTGTTTTCTCCCGTTATCCCCAACCCGGGATAACGTATCAGTTCCATTATTCCAATCCCGGAATAATAAGTTGTTGCTTCCAATATTCCCATCCCGTAATATTAAGTTGTTGTTTCCAATATTCCATACCAGGAATATTATGTTGTTGTTTCCAATATTCCAAACCAGGAATATTATGTTGTTGTTTCCAATATTCCAAACCCGGAATATTAAGTTGTTGTTTCCAATATTCCAAACCCGGAATATTAAGTTGTTCCGTAATTAAGTTCAATGTTAATATATATAGGTAGCTAGCCTAAAGTCATGTCACTAAGTGTTCGCGATCGAAGCTGACTGTTGTGCCTCCGTTTTGCCAGGCCTATCACATGACCATGGCGGTGTTAGGCCAATTATTCACCCGTTGACCATACCAGGTCGGCTAGCGCGACTAGCTCGGATGGGGCTTGTCGGGCCCAGTAGTACTACTTATAATTCCCCCGCTATTTAACCCAAATACTAACGATCCGAGGAGATTGTCGAGGACTTAAGTGATAAAGCTGCTTAGTGACCATAACATTACATTAACATTAACTTAGTTACCGTATAGTTATGTGACGTTAAATTCGTATAACGTAAAGAGATTGAGTTTGAGATTGTATACATGTTTCTCCCCCTGTTGTTTAAAACCGGATAAAGTTAGGGGCCGTGAACTCACCTTTATTTGCTCGGTTAGTGTAGCAAAGATGTTATAAGAGATGGGACCGCTAGTTGCGTCCTAACAAACCAATTAATTCCACGTCAGTGTGTAATCACACCAATACAAATTCCACACGCAATTTACTCACAAAGTGATACACACAAACAACATATCTAACACTCAAACATGCATGCAAGTATTCTCATGTGATCATAGTAATCAAACAACTTATCATGAACATATTCCAAATCCATGCAACACTTTAATGCATAAAATCACAAGTTATCAACTTTCTGCTTAACACTCAATTATTCAGCTGTTTTCTAGGATTTTTATAAAATAGTTCTAGCATTCCAAAAATTCCCATATTTTTACAGTAGGTGACATTTATACCATAGAAATTTATATAATTTTCCCAAGTCCTAAATCTTTACCAATTAACCATAAATATTAATTCACTAAGCTCCAGTCAGATTTACCGCTTTCTGACTGCAGTCCATGGAAGAATTTATTTAAAAATCACTGATCGTCCGATTAACAAAATTCCAATTGGAGTTGCCCGGAAATTTCCATACCTAGTTTCTGTACAAAAATCATGACTCAACTCCCTACTGATTTTAAAATCTAACTTGATAAACAACTAGCAAAATTTCAGAATTTTTACAGCTTTAGCTGCTGAACTTGTTTGGCCTTTAAAAATATCAAACGATTTCAGAAAATTATGAATCCAGTGCCATTAGATTCCTTATTCAAATCTCTACGTCCTAGACATCAGAAAATCCGTTTTTCGACAACTATCGACCAAGTTACAGCCAGATGAAATCGGCTGTAACTATTACTCAGCAACCTGTTTCAGCAATTCTATCTCATAAACCGTTCATATTATTAACCTAGGCGATCAAGAACCTGTTTCCTAGTCATAGATCAATACATATAACATATCCATGCAAACCCTAGTCAACATCTCTTGTTTTTATAAACCAATACAGCTTATGATTTTCAGATTTCGAACAAACCTCACTTGTACACATTACTAGCTAATCGGCTATCATGACTTTTCATTCAAACATAATCCGAAGACAATACAATCAATTCATTCAAGCACATATATCCGTACATGATCCTGTATTCAAAAGATAAATCCTAACCTTTACTATCAAGCTTAGTGAACCGTGAGTAGACGAGGAACCGATGATTCTGGATAGTTGCGACCGAGACTGAAGATGGCGATGGTTGCTGCTGCGCCCGGAAGAAAAGAAAAGGAAAGCTGTTGCGACCGAGAAGGTGAACAAGGCTGATTCAGATCGAGATGATGAAAGGAGGAAGCTGTTCGCGATCGGAAGGTGCAAGAGTAAGGCTGCCGACGGCAGTTTTTCTTGTTAGGGTTTTGTGTGTGTTTGCGAAGGAATGCATGCATGTGTGTTAGTATATATAAGGTATCGGTGACAACATGGTTACGGTTTTGGGTTTGAACTTGTGGCCGAGAAACTTGGTTTGGTTTGATCTTATGGCCGAAACATGTTTGGGCTGTTTTGGTTTGGTTTTGAACAAAGTAGATTTGCGGTCTTGGGCTTGATATCGCGGCCAAGGATTAGAGTGGTTTGGTTTGGGTTTGATCGGCCGAATAGCTTTAGGTTTGCTATGGGTTTGGGTTTGATCTTGGCCGAATTAGTTTTAGGTTTTGATCTCGCGGCCAAGACATGTTTGAGTCCTAGCTTGATTAATTCCTAGAGTTACAATGAATCAAAGTTGGTTCGTGTCGTGATTCGGTTCAGTTCGTGTACATATCTACTGTAATTATTCTATAACTAAAACAATCACACAACACACATCACGTATTCATTTAATTCGTACACGTTCGTACACATAGCACGTAATTAGTTTGACAAGTATTACGCTTAAGTTATCCGAAAAACCCGGGATATCACAAATTTGGTTTTAATGGTTTTTTTTAAACGTTCTCACGGTTCTCGTAATATTTAGCGTTCTCAAGATAACCCTCGCCTATATATATATATATATATATATATATATATGGTAGGGTTCTAGAGTGTACAACCTCCCAAGAGTGAACCTTGTGAACTTATATGGACCCTTGATCTTCATCAAATTGAGATTTTAAATGAATGGCAAGATGGTAATTATATCGATAATGATGACTTTTAATTAAATGAAAAAGGATATATGTACATGTGTAAATAAACATATATTCAAAACATTAACTGGAAACTGAATAGTTTCCATATGATCTCGATTCATTCTTTCATAGTATCAGTTATATAATTGCATAATTTTCACCTTTTATTCAAAGATACCCTCTTTTTCTCTCAAAATAGTTGTCGTCATCAATAACAGACAGAAAGAAGTGCAGCGAGTTGAAGATTTCGCCGGAACAATCGCACGATTTCAACAACAAAAGGTAAACAATTGCCGACTGTCAATGTTCATATGATACATCACCTCGTTGTACATTGTGTATGTTTTGTGCTTTTTCTCATAAATGAAAATCGAAAGTTAGGGTTTCTTTTATCTTCCCTAATCGGTGTGCTTTAAGGTTGTTTTGCTTCAATTGTGTCTTTAGTCATCAATCTTTGTTCTATTACAAGATTAATTTTTTTAATAGATCGCTTAATATTAGATGATTGTTGATTTTACTCTATTTTTTAGGGATTATATGCGACATAAAGCTGTTAGGATGTTATGTAGCTTCGGATGGTGTGTAAACCTTGATGTACACATGTGTAAATTGTTTATTATAGCTTTCAAAATTAGTATACAGTTATATATTATAGTGATTGAAATATACACTTCTGTATATTGTTTTAAACCCAGAGTGAGCAATGTTATGTAATGTTATCATAATACACCGGTGTATAATCATGCTTCGTAAGATAATTTTGGTAACAGTCTTCCTTGACTATAAGAGCTCCGTTGGTTACATTGTACAATATTATTACTACATATTATTTAGTTTTGTTCTTGAGCAATATCAATTTTGTTTACATTTGATGGTATGAAAAGGGATACAATGAGAAGAAGTAAGTTTTATGAATTTTAACAATAAAGACTTTTGAAGGTAGGAATACATTTCGTAATATAATAATAGGACCATATTTTATTTAATCACGTAGGGGGAAAAGCGAGAGAATAGCTCGTATATTGGCTCGTAGGTGTCTTAATACAAAAGATGACGCCATTGAATGTTCCGACGACGATGAAACGGACAACATAGGTGAAATAAAATTTTTATTGAATCTAAAACTATAACTTGTCTTGTTACATAACATTTTTACAAAGTTGTATATGTTTTTTTAATTTTGTTTTTAACATATTTAAATTGAAACAGTTGATAAGATGTCTAAAGACAAAAGGGACCGTAATGAAGCGTTAGGCAATGTCAAGGATGTGTCGAAGGTGCATGTTGTTAGTGATGTTGTGGATAAGAGAAATAAAGGTAATGTTGTGTACATATCTGTTTGTTTGATTGATAATGTTTACAAAATATTAATTTTTTCTCAATATGTTCTGTGTGTGAGAAAACTATGGATGTTAGAAGCAAAAAGAAGCGGGTAAAGATAGTGGATCAAAGATGCGAACGGAAGGATACTGCCAAAAAAGGTATGTAACAGAATGTTAATCATTAATTTAAAAGTTATGTTAACTGTTTAACCAAACACACTAAAGCAATATTAAACTCGTCTATAGTTGAAGACGGAGAAAGTGGTGGTGACATAAAAATTGAGAGCCAGCAAATTAAGGCTTCGGCACAGACTGGTGGCGAACGTAGAAAGAAGAGTAAATCGCTGAAAAGGGGAAGAAAGGAAAGTGCTAAAGCTGTTTGTGTACCTTTCTCGGACTAGGCAGAAGGTAAAATTTTGTTATTGCTATTTCTACTAATAGATTGACACGTTTCGAATTGTATATGTACATAAACTCATATCTATGTTTTGTGTTTAGGTGATTGTAAAAATAGTCAACTTACAAGAGATGCAAGTAGAAGTAGTAAGCTGACCGGTGACGCTGAAGGGATGGAAGGATCAGGTATGGTTTATAATATAATTGTACACACGTGTATTGATAAAGTATTTAAGGAATTTTTTTACTACCGTTTGTAGCGTCAGTTAAAAAGGTGGATAAAGAATCTGTAAGGAAATTGTTAGGTGTACCTGTAGGAGATATAAGGGTGGCAAAGAAAAAGAAAAGAAAAGACAAGCCGACTCATCCTTTGAAAGACATATGGGTTGCTAGGTTTCCAAAGGTTCCTGTTAGCTTTATAAACATAGTAGACAAAATAAGGTTGGATCCCTATGAAGACAGGTCTATGTTCCCGTTGGTCATTTCGTATCCCATCAACGGATGTATCTTAGCACAACATAAACTGAACCAACGTATTATGCGAACTGGAGTTTGATTTGACAAATGGTTGGCGCTTTCACACCTAGATGTGGTCTTTATTAAGGTGCACATGGGTATTTCGTGAAAATACCCCGGAATCCAATGTTCACGAATTGAATACATTTCATTCAACCATGAATGGTCTTCTAACTCATATTCAGCAATGAGTTCACGCCATCTATTCTAAAACGTTTCTGGTTTGATGTAAACATTCCACACAAGCTTGTGAAATTTTTGCTTGATTTCTGCGTTTCTCTTGTCGTTGCCCTTGATCTATATATAAAAGAAAATTAAACTAATAAAACCCATTGAACCCATGTTACACTTGTGTACACTTGTGATGTGAGTCACTGTACACATGTGTATAATACAGTTTTAAAATGTTTCATTTGGATTTTCACAATTATTTTGCAATGTAATGATAGTAATATATACATGTTTGAGTCGATACCTTTGCATGCAAGTTTTGGATAATGTGCCACATACATAATCTGTGGATGGACTTATCAAAAACATTGTCGACTGCTTGTTTCATGGCACAATTTTGATTAGTTAATACCAAAAAGGGTTGTTTCCCGTTGTGCATCTCAAGGAATTTTTGAAGAAGCCATGTGCATGACTCAATTGTCTCATTATGTAACAACCTAGCCCCGAAGATAGTGCACTTTTTTGATGGTCGACTCCAGTAAAAGAAACAAAAATCATATCGTACTTGTTCGGATAAATAGGATTTTACACCATACAGATAAAAATATAATAAGCGATAAAAAGTTTAAATACGACTTACATATTTGTATGATACGTTGCATCAAACTCAAGAACATCACCAAATGAGTCGTAGTTTACTTTAGAAACCCCATCACACCAAAATATTAACTGGAGTTCCGTATCAACAATATGGGTGTTAAACGTGTAGTTTTCTTTGTTTTTGTTTCGATCTTTGAATTTGTCAAGTATCATCTGAGCATCTTTATCACCTATAAAATTTTGGATATCACGACCGCAATTTTTGTAGTCCATGACCGTGTCGTGAACATTATGGTGGCCACCTTTAAAACCACATGTACCTTATGAGACTTAGTAGGCCCAAGGTTAGCGTTCTGGCATTTTGCTATGAACTCATGGGTAGAAAAGTCAAGTTTTCTCCGCTTTAGTGATAGGTCAAGATTCTTGGGTGTGGTAAACCCATGGTTGTGCTGTTCTACGAAGTCATAAAGTTCGTACTCCGATGAATTTTTATATGAACAAACTTAACACATGCCTTGCAATCTGTAACTTTGACATTGGAACGACGTGATGGTGAAATTGAGTTAATAACATCAGCCATATTATCCTTACGTTTAGGTTTGTTGGCTCTAGAGCATAAGACATATCTCCAATTCGTAACCATTATATCGCCTACTTTTTCCTTCTGCGAAGTACCCAAACGGGTTCCAGATCCTGCTAGTTGTTTGTACCCGTCATACATTGCAACTGCTTGTTCTATAGTACTAAATCTAGCTTTAACATGGTTTGAATCCGGGAGGGACGGTTGGTGTCCGGTACCTAGTTCCGTTTGGAGTTTCGTATACGTTACTGGCAACTAATTCTGCAAGAGTTTATTTAAAAAAAGTTAAATAACGTATGATGACCTTTAAAAAGCCAAATTAACTGATTGGGTCTTGTGACATTTGTGTCTTTCAACAATTATACAATCCCGAACAATTTCGAATCCAATGAAATATTGTGTTTCATTTCCAGGATTGTATAATTACATGTGATATTTACACGTTTAAGTCCTTTTACAATTTCGATCTTTAAAACCTTTTCTGGAAGTGAAAACGTAAACCGTTATGCAAACATAATCAATTTAACACGATATACATCTCGAAACAAGGACATAAGCTAAACATACCCTAAATACCCTCTACATAACTTATAAATAAGTTTTGAGCGGTTCGGTATGGCAAAAACATGCTTATTCGAGCTCAAGGAGTGTTCGCGACTAACTGCGAAAGTCTACCGATTCTCGTATTTTTGAATACGGACCTTGTGTAGACATCCAAAAATTTTTGTAATCAATAATCTTGTATTTTATTGATGAGAATGCAAAAATATCAATTGTCGCGCAATTTCGGTCATTTGCGTGTTTGTTAAAGCGTTCGTCGTAATTAGGCGAAAACGTAACTGTACAACCGAACGAACTGACATCCACGACATTTTTGGGCATATTCCAAGTTACATATACTTTAACATCCTTATAGAGTTTAATTTTGGTTTACGGGTGTTAGAAATGAAAATACGTGACGAAACAAGTCCAAGGGTTAAAATTTTCAATATGTGAAGTATGGCTGACCAGCCCCCACCGTAGCTTGAGGTGGTACTTGAGCACGGCAAGCTTTTTTCATGGCTGCCAGCTGTTTTCACATGCTTGGAGCCCAAGAATTCGATTTTTCCAGCTTCCTTCCTTCAAATGACATATGTCTAACCTACCCTTGATGCTTGCCACCTCCATGGACACTTGGAATGATCCTAACTGTCACACCCTCAATTTCCACTTGCGGAGTTTTACCGCGAGGCGTGTGAACAAACCAGAATCTGAAACACTGGTACGTCGAACGACTCTATATGATTTGATTATACGTTTTCAAAAATCATTTGTCGTAGATTTTATATTGTCTAAATTAGTTACCAATATTTAGCGGAAGCATTAGTTCTTAAAGTTGCGCGGAAGCATAAAATAAGTAGTGAAGCGGGCGCCAACACAAACGCCAAAACAAATGAAAACCCAAAACAATATTTGTAAATGAGACTCGATAAAAGATGTCTTGTTCAATGCATGTGAGTGCACCTAGAGCTCCTAGCGTCCTGAGAAACATGTAAAGAAACAAGTGTCAACATTAAAGATGAGTGAGTTCACAGGTTTTCATAAATTCGTTTGTTCGGTTATGAGTTTGTTTCCCCCGTTATCCCTAACCCGGGATAACGATTTAGTTCCATTATTCCAAACCCAGAATAATAATGATGTTGGTTCCATTATTCCAAACCCGGAATAATAAGTTGTTGTTTCCATTATCCTCAACCCGGGATAATATAGTTGTTGTTTCCATTATCCTCAACCCGGGATAATATAGTTGTTTCGTAATTAAGTTCAATGTTAACATATATAGGTAGCTAGCCTAAAGTTATGTCACGTAAGAGTTCGCGATCGAAGCTGACTGTTGTGCCTCCGTGTTGCCAGGCCTATCACTGACCATGGCGAAGTTAGGCCAAATTATTCACCCGTTGACCATACCCGGTCGGCTAGCGCGACTAGCTCGGATGGGGCTTGTCGGGCCCAGTAGTACTACTTATAATTCCCCGCTATTAAAACCCAATACTAACGATCCGAGAGATTGACGAGGACTTAAGTGATATAGCTGCTTAGTGACCATAACATTACATTAACATCAACTTAGTTACCGAATAGTTATGTGACGTTAATTTCGTATAACGTAAAGAGATGGAGTTTGAAGAGTGTATACATGTTTCTCCCCCTGTTGTTTAAAAACCGGATAAAGTTAGGGGCCGTGAACTCACCTTTAGTTGCTCGGTTAGTGTAGCAAAGAAGTTGTAAGGGATGGAACCGCTAATTGCGTCCTAACAAACCAATTGATTTCAAGTCAGTGTGTGAACACACCAATACAAATTCTACACTTAATTTAAGCACAAGTGATACACACAAACAACATACCTAACACTCAAACATGCATGCAAGTATCCTCATGTGATCATAGTAATCAAAACAATTTATCATGAACATAATTCAATCCATGCAACACTTTGGTGCACACAATCACAAGTTATCAAATTTCAGCTTAATACTCATAATTCAGCTGTTTTCTAGGATTTTTATAAAATAGTTCCAACGTTCCAAAAATTCCAATTATTTTACAGCAGGTGACATTTATACTGTAGAAATTTATATAAATTTTCCAAGTCCTAAATCTTTACCAATTAACCACAAATATTAATATACTAGGCTGCAGTCAGATTCGTCGCTTTCTGACTGCAGTCCACGGAAGAATTTATTTAAAAATCACTGATTGTCCGATTAACAAAATTCCAGTTGGAGTTGCCCAGAAATTTCCATACCTAGTTGCTGTACAAAATTCATGACTCGACTCCCTACTGATTATAAAATCCAACTCGATAAACAACCAACAAAATTTTAGGATTTTCACAGCTTTAGTTACTGAACTTATTTGGCCAGTTAAAAATATCAAACGACTTCAGAAAATTATGAATCCAGCGCCATTAGATTCGTTATTCAAATCTCTACGTTCTAGACATCAGAAAATCCGTTTTTCGACAACTAATGACCGAGTTACAGCCAGATGAAGTCGGCTGTAACTATTACTCAGCAACCTGTTTCAGCATATTGTTATCATAGATTCGCATAAACCGTCCATATCATTAACCTAGGCGATCAAGAACTGATTTTCTAATCTTAGATCAATACATATAACATATCCATGCAAACCCTAATCAACATCTCTAGTTTTTACAAACAAACACAGCCTATACTTTTCAGATTTCAAACAAACATTACTTGCAAATATTATTACAAATCGGCTAGCATAACCTTTCATTCAAACATACAATCCGAAAACAACAAAATCAAAACACATGTATCCAAATATGATCTTGTAACATATGATAAATTCTAATCTTTTAATGATAAGGTAAACGAACCGTGAGAAAGATAAAGAACCGATGACCAAGGGTAATTGTGACCGAGAAGATCCGTGACCGAGAAGAAGTAGTAGGCTGTTTTGTGATCGAGGAAGTGAACAAGTGGAAGAGATGGGCTGTTTGCGATTGAAGGGATGAAGGATCGGCTGCTCGCGATCAATGGAACAAGCGGAAGCTGCCGACGGCTGTTTTTCTCAACTAGGGTTTTGGAGTTGTGAAAGAGCATGCATGAGTGTGTGTATATATAGCGCAACAAGGTGACTCGCAATGGGTTTGCGGTTTTGGGCTTGATCTCGTGGCCGAGGACTTGGGTTGGTTCGGTTTGGGTTTGATCTTGCGGCTGAATAGTTTGAGTTTAAGGTTTGGGTTAGAACTCGGTTCACTCCTAGAGTCACAAGGAGTTTAAGGTTTGGTTCGTGTCGCGGTTCGGTTCGTGTACATATTTGCCATGATTATTTTATAACTAACACAATCACATAATCGCACATCACGTATTCACTAACTCGTACACGTTTAATACATAGCATATAATTCACTCGACAAGTATTACGTTTAAGTTATCCGAAAAACCCGGGATGTCACACTAACCATTTCAAATTGTTATAAATAGCAACCAATTTTCATCCATTTCACTTGCTCATTTCATTTATTTCTCTCTAATCACTCACTCATGGAGTTTGCTTTTTCTTAGAGGCCTCCAACTGAGTAATTCTTGTCTTCCTAGAACACAAGTAAGTGTTCTTTCCTAGTCTTGTTCATTATTTTATCTTGTTTTGAGCTAAAAGTCAAACAGTTACCTTTCTGTTTGACTTTCGATTCTGACCATAATTGGTCAAGTCAAAGTTCAATATCACTTTGCAACGTGATCATAATCACGAAGGTTATAATCCATAGCGATTGCACCTTCTGATTACCACGTTTACTAGCCGAAGTGACGAGTCCAAGTTTCAGTAAAAAATGCGCATAATGTGCATTTTATGACGAAACTATTTTCGGGTATCAAAACACTAAGTTTTGATACCAAATCAGTTTTGCAACTTAGTTCGACATGTTTTGACATGTTTAACTCATCACTTCTAGTTTAGTGCTTATTTAGGGTCGTATCTGACCCGTTTGGACGATCTTAGGATCCGACCAAACACATATATGTGACCATAGTTGCATAGGGAATAACCTACTGAGGTTGAATCTTATGGTCACGTCGTTTGAATAGTGTTATGATAAGTCGTTCTTATGTTCCTCAGAAATGACCAAAATGCCCTTTTTGCGCATAAATCCTTTTTTAACATATGTAACCAAATTTTTTACATATAAAATAATGTTATAACATTTTCAAACATGTTTGGGCATTAAAGATTTATCATAGGACATGTTTAACCATCCAATCATGCGTTTACGCAAATGACACGTTAAAGTAGCGTAAACTACCTTAACGAGTCAAAACGGATCTAAAGCACTTAGTATCATACTCAAATCAGAATGTTAAGTTTATTAAATCATGCCATATGAGCATTTGATTTATAAAACTTCATTCTATCTGATTCGCTAATTAAAGTCCCGACTTAATAACATAGTTATCCGATATTAGGAGTCACTTGAATCCTTGATCCTCCAAGCTTTGTTTGTTCATTAATACAAGACTTATACGCAATCCAAAGTGAGTACATTGCCCCCACTTTTACATTTTCAAGAATTTTGGGGTGATTCATATGTGTCTGTCACTACTTTCTCGCTTTCATCACATTATACATGTTTTGCCTATCTAGTACGTATAGTACATGATTTCAAAAACATTTTTGCTTCATATATTGACTTAGCATACCTAGTGCATGATTTCAAAGACATTTTTGCTTCGTATGTTACATAGCATACCTAGTACATGATTTTAAAGACATTTTTGTTTGGTATATTGACTTACTAGGCCAAGTACATGGTTTCAAAACATTTTCATGACATGCTTACATTGTTCAAGACATATTGGTGCATTGAATATACAATGATACATTCATTAACATTGATCACGCCGACCGGTAGTACGTAATGGTACCATAGGATTGACAATCCCGTTCCCGCTCCTTGGTTTGTTTGGAAGTGACTTTAGGGAATGACAGAATCTGATGAACATTTGATAAACCTTTGTCTTTATATGGGTTTATCCGTCAGTCAACAAGGCTTGAATGTATTCGCCAACAATCCTAATATATGTTTCTACAATAAAAGCGATGATTTATAAGACATAACTTTTGATTTAAATAAAAACCTTTGTTTATTCAAAAACAATGTTTTATACAAGACATTTTGGTTATACAAGACATTGATTTATACATGACATTGGTTTACTCAAGACACTGGTTTATACATGACATTGGTTTACACAAGACATTGATTTATACATAACAATTGTTTACACAAGACGTTGATTTATACATGACAATGGTTTACATTAGACATTGGTTTACACTTGACAATTTAGTTTACACAAAAACATTGTTTATTTCATGACACGTTTATACAATACATGACATATTTTGTTTATTAATTTAACCTTGCATTATTTCTTTTAAATCATTGATTTTCACAGGATTTCATAAAAAAAACATTTTATAACAGTTTACTTTTGTATAGTTAAACATTTCTTTTAAACATTCAAAGCCATGAAACATCATCAAAAACCTATGTTACTCATAGGCATTTTTATGCTGACGTATTTATTTTCACATATGTTTCAAGAGCGAATGTTTGATGTTGAGCATGCTACACTTAGGGCGGACTTGGGCCTTAGTGACTTAAAATCTTAAAGAACAGTTTAATTTATGTTATGTTTTCCGTTTAATCTCAGACAATGTAAACAATTTAATTCAAAAATACAAAACTTTAAGTTCCATGGTTGTGAAACAATAATTTTGTTACGTGACTCCCCGACGTTTCCGTTGTGGTTTGTTGTTTTACGTGGTCGGGGTGTGACAGAAAGATTGGTATTAGAGCCCATGGTTATAGGAAGTTAGGTTATTAGTAATGCGTTGACCTAGACTATAACCTTCCTAGGACCCTAACACAAGTTATCTTGTGTTTAGATCTTAAAACAATAACATCACCTATCCTTAGGTGAATACCAAAACAGTAACACAAATTCCAAAACGATTTTGAAATCAACTGTCTATTCTTGGATGATTTATTTTTGTCTTAACGCCTTTAAAGTTTTCAAAATCTCGTCAAAGTTTGGGTTTTAATAATGTGAACACATGCAATCTGGAAGGTTGGATGCCTATACCCTGAGTTTTATATCTAAGGCTAGAGTGTTCGTATAAATCCGCATTATCAGACCAGCCACTCTTACCTGGGAACTCTTGGGTGAGTGTCCACTTATAGGCTAAAGCATGTCTTCGTGATACATTATAAAGACCCATTTACTTTGATTAGTCATTGTGCGTCGTTTGTTTGTTTTGTGTAACGAACAAATGACCACCATCCTTACATTTTGTCGATATTTATAACATCTCATTTTTATTATCTAACATTCATCTCACTCATTTTCTCTCATGTTTTTCCTCTCTTTTAGAATTCCTCCTCGTCGAAACGCAAATTCAGACGCCAATATGGCATCCATGATAGCTCAGTAATTTGCTGCAGTACTACCCAATCTCATAACTCAAATAAACCAAGCCAATAATAACAACAATGCACCTGCTCCGTGCAATTTTAAACAGTTTAATTCAGCTAAACCACTCAAGTTTAGTGGTTCTAAGGGAGCAATTGGGCTCCTGCAGTGGTTCGAGAGTCTTGAGAGTACATTTCACGATGTCCAATATCCGAATGAGCGCAAAGTTGAATTTGCCTCGACCGTATTCCAAAGGAGGGCACTCACGTGGTAGAACGTAGTGATGAGAGATCGGGGTGTAGATGTTTCCACGGGTCAGACATGGGAAGAACTCAGAGCTCTTATGATGAAAGAGTTCTGCCCTCATCACGAGTAAAGGGCACATGAAAATGAGTTCCACGACCTAAAACAGGACAGTGGAGAACATCGTGCCTATACTACTGACAGGTATGACGATTTAAGCCTGCTTTGTCCAACAATGGTCACACCTTTGCATAAGGAAATTAAAAATACATCAACGGTTTGCCACTTCCTGTTCAGGATAATGTCACTGGCAGCAACCCTATTACCGTCCGACAAGCCATTTAACTAGCAGCTACCTTGACTGACTCGCAAGTCAAGAAAGGTAAACTCCACTGCAAGAGTGACAAGAAATAATCCGTCAAGGCTGAGAAACATAAGGGAAACAAGGCTGAAACCTCAAAAAAGTCTAGGAAGCATAAGGTTTCCAAGAACTTTGCTGATGTTACCCTACCAAACCAAGTCGCTCTTAATCAGCCTGCACAACCTCCCTCCAAGAAACAATATGCCAGCACTGCACCTTTGTGTAACAAGTGCAATTGTCATCATCAACCCATCTACAGTGTCATCATTGTACTAACTGTGGGCGATCTGGTCATTTGGCCAACACTTTTCGATATGATCCTACTCAGAATCATGTTGCTCAAAACCTGTTCAACAGTTAGCCAATCCTGTTCGACCTCATTATCCACTTGGGTCTTTCAATAACTGTGGTGATCTTACTCACTACAGGAACAACGGTCCAGAGTTGGCAAATGCAAACCCAGCTCGTGGTAGGGCATTCAATATAAATGCTAATGAGGCGCGTGCATACAACGAAGTGGTGAACGGTAAGTTCTTCGTTAATAACCATCCTGCTTCAATTCTTTCTGGTTCGGGTGCCGATAGAAGTTTCGTATCCCTAGCTTTTGAACCTTTTCTTTCAATGCCTGGAACCAAACTAGGAAAGCCCTTGACAGTAGAAATAGCCAGTGGTGAACCTCTTGTACTCGATTCTGCCATTCGTAGTTGCCAATTGAACCCTAATAACCATCTTTTTCCCATTGACCTCATGCCAATGCAACTCAGGAGCTTTGACATCATAGTAGGAATGGAATGGTTAACTAAACACCATGCTAAGGTGATCTGTTTTGATAAGATCATTCATATACCTCTCTCGTCTGGTGAAGTCATAGAAGTTCGTGCAGAAAAACCCGTTAGTATCCTTAAACTCATGACCTATACCCAAGACCAAAAATACCTACGAAACAATTTTGTGGCCTTCTTGGCACATATCGTAGAGGAGAAAGGCAAGGGCAAAACTATTCAGGACATCCCCGTTGTTCGGGATTATTCTGAGGTGTTTCCTGGAAAGTTACATGGTTTACCGCCAGCACGTCAAGTTGAGTTTCGTATAGACCTTGTACCTGGTGCCAACCCTATAGCCAAATCCCCATACCGTCTTGCACCGTCTGAGATGCAAGAGTTATTAAAACAGCTTTAGGAGCTTTCAGACAAAGGATTTATTCGTGCAAGCTTTTCACCTTGGGGCGCTCCTGTCCTATTTGTGAAAAAGAAAGATGGATCCTTCCGTATGTGTATCGATTATCGTGAGATCAACAAACTCACAATCAAAAATCGATATCCCCTACCTCGCACAGATGATCTCTTTGATCAGCTACAAGGTGCTACCTGCTTTTCAAAGATTGATCTGCATTCTGGGTATCATCAACTTCGTGTACTCGAAGAACATATTCCCAAGACTGCTTTTCTCACACGATACGGCCACTATGAGTTCCCTGTTATGCCCTTTGGTTTAACAAATGCTCCTGCCGTCGTCATGGACTTAATGAATAGGGTTTGTAAACCTTATTTAGACAAGTTCATCAGTGTATTCATCGATGACATCTTGATCTATTCAAAGTCTCAAGCCTATCACGAACAACATCTCCGTTTAACGATGGAACTCCTAAAGAAAGAACAACTCTTCTCCAAGTTCTCCAAATGTGAATTTTGGCTTAAGGAAGTTCAATTTTTGGGAAATATTATCAACGAAAAAGGTATACATGTAGATCCCGCCAAAATCAGTGTGATTAAGGAATGGGATAAACCTACTACTACTACCGAGGTTCCTTCAAATCTGGGTCTCGCGGGTTATTACCGCCGCTTCTTTGCAAACTTCTCTAAGATTGTGATTCCCCTTACTGCTCTAACTCAAAAGAATAAACCTTTTGAGTGGGGACCCAACAAGAAGAAGCTTTTCAGACCTTGAAACAAAAGCTTTGTGATGCTCCTATTTTATCCTTACCTGAGGGCAACGACGACTTTGTCGTATACTGTGATGTATCGAACTTAGGCCTTGGTTGTGTTCTCATGCAAAGAGACAAAGTCATAGCCTATGCATCAAGACAACTGAAAGTCCATGAGAAGAACTAGACAACTCATGATCTTGAGTTAGGTGTTGTAGTTTTTGCTCTCAAAATCTGGAGACACTACCTCTACGGTTCGAAATGCGTGGTTTTCACTGACCACAAAAGTCTTCAACACATTTTCAATCAGAAAGAACTAAACATGAGGCAACGACGAAGGGTCGAACTTCTGAACGACTACGACTGTAAGATTCGCTACCATCCTGGTAAGGCGAATGTCATTGCCAATGCACTTAGTCATAAGGAACGTGTCAAGCTGTATTGTGTTCAAGTTCGATCTAACATCTAGGCACACATTCTTAAAGCTCAACGTACTTGTGTTACACAAGGCATGATGAGTAATGAATTACCACAACATCTTGAGCTTCAAATTGAAACAAAAGACAGTGGGTTATTTTATTACCTGAACCGTTTGTGGGTTCCATGCCAAGACAATCTCTGCACCTTGATAATGAACGAGGCTCACAAGTCTTGTTACTTAATCCATCCTGCTGAAGAAAAAATGTATAAGGATCTTCGTACCCAGTATTGGTGGCTGGGTATGAAGAAAGACATTGCCTTGTACGTATCAAAATACCTTACTTGTCTCAAAGTTAAGGTAGAACATCAATGCCCTTCTAGTTTTCTTGAACAACCAGAAATTCCGGTTTGGAAATGGGAAAACATTGCAATGGATCTCTACCAAACTACCGTGCACTCCTAGAGGTCACAATGCCATTTGGGTAGTCGTTGATCGTCTAACAAAGTCAGCACACTGTTTGCCAATTCGTGAGGATTTCTCTGCTGACAAACTAGCTAAGGTCTATGTTGATGAGATCGTATCTCATCATGGTGTTCCTTTGGACATCATTTCAGATCGCGATGCTCGATTCTCATCTCACTTTTGGAAGACCATGCAATCTGCCGTGGGAACCAAACTCAATCTGAGCACTGCTTATCATCCTCAAACGGATGGAAAATCTAAAGGACAATCCAAACACTGGAACTTAGAGCCTGTGTGATCGACTTTGGTGGTATTTTGGATTCGCATCTACCGTTGATCGAATTCTCTTACAACAACAGTTATCACTCCATCATTAACATGGCTCCTTTCGAAGCTCTTTATGGTCGAAAATGTCGTTCACCTGTCTGTTGGAATGAAGTTGGTGAATCTCAGTTCACCGGAGCTGAACTCATTCAAGACACAACAGACAAAGTCAAGAAAATTCGTGATTACCTTTTGACAGCTAGAATTCGTGAAAAGAGCTACACGGACAAACGACGCAAGCCCTTGGAATTCCAAGTTGGTGATCATGTCTTACTCAAGGTATCCCCTTGGAAAGGTGTGGTCAGATTTGGAAAGAAAGGAAAACTTGCACCACGATATGTTGGACCATTCAAGATCGTTGAGAGAATCCGAAAGGTGGCCTACAAACTTGAGCTACCTCCTAAACTTGGTAATGTTCATCTAACTTTCCACGTGTCAAATTTGAAAACATTTTGGCTGATGAAAACCTCCACATCCCTCTTGATGAAATTCATGTTGATAACACGATGCACTTTGTTGAGAAACCTGTGGAAATATTGGATCGTGAAGTCAAGAAGCTCAAGCACAGACGAATATCGATTGTTAAAGTTCGCTGGGAATCCAAACGTGGCCTGGAATTTACTTGGGAATGAGAGGACCAAATGAAAGCGAAATATCCACATCTATTCTCACAAAATATCAGGATGAAATTTCCTAAAGTATGGGAGACAGTGACATTTGTGTCTTTCAACCATTGTACAATCCCAAACAATTTTGTATCCAATGAAATATTTTGTTTCATTTCCAGGATTATATAATTACATGTGATATTTACACGTTTAACTTGTGCATATTCCAAGTTACATATACTTTAACATCCTTATAGAGCTTAAAAATTAGGTTAACCGGTGTTAGAAGTGACAAGACGCGACGAAACAAGTCCAGGGGCCAAAATTGTCAATATGTGAAAGTATGGTTGATCAGCCCCCCATCGTAGCTTACGGTGGTACCTGGGCACAGCAAGCTATTTTCATGGCAGCCAGACATTTTTACATGCTTGGAGCCCAAGAATTCGATTTTTCCAGCTTCCTTCCTTCAAATGACATGTGTCTAAGCTACCCTTGATGCTTGCCACCTCCATGGACACTTGGAATGATCCTAACCATTTCAAATTGCTATAAATAGCAACCAATTTCCATCAATTTCACTTGCTCATTTCATTTCTTTCTCTCTAATCACTCATTCCTGGAGTTTGCTTCTTCTTAGAGGCCTCCTACTGAGTAATTCTTGCCTTCCTAGAACACAAGTAAGTGTTCTTTCCTAGTCTTGTTCATTATTTTAGCTTGTTTTGAGCTAAAAGTCAAACAATTGACTTTCTGTTTGTCCTTCAGTTATGACCATAATTGGTCAAGTCAAAGTTCAATTGAACAATGCAACGTGATCGTAATCACGAAGGTTATAATTCCCTAGCAATTGCACCTTCTGATTACCACGTTTACTAGTTGAAGTGACGAGTCAAAGTTTGGATAAAAAATGCGCATATAGTGCATTTTATGACAAAACTATTTTCGGGTATCAAAACACTAACTTTTGATACCGAATCAGTTTTACAACTTAGTTAGACATGTTTTAACATTTCTAACTCGTCACTTCTAGTTTAGTGCTTATTTAGGGTCGTAAGTCGAGCGGTCTTGACCACCGCTTTAACTTTCAAATCCGACCCGTTTGGACGATCTTAGGATCCGACCAAACACATATATGTGACCATAGTTACATAGGGAATAACCTACTGTCGTTATACCTTATGGTCACTCGTTTGTATAGTGTTATGATAAGTGGTTCTTATGTTCCTTAGAAATGACCAAAATGCCCTTTTTGCGCATAAATCCATTGTTAACCTATGTAACCAAATTTTTGACACATAAACTAATGTTATAACATTTTCAAGCATGTTTGGGCATTTAAGACTTGTCATAGGACATGTTAAACCATCCGATCACGGGTTTACGCAAATGACACGTGAAAGTAGCGTAAACTACCTTAACGAGTCAAAATGGGTCAAAAGCACTTAGGATCATTCTCAAATCAAAATGTTAAGTTTATTAAATCATGCCATATAAGTTCCAACACTCATTTGATTTATAAAACTTCATTCTATCTGATCCGCGAATAAAAGTCCCGACATATTAACATAGTTATCCGATATTAGGAGCCACTTGAATCCTTGATCCTCGAAGCTTTGTTTGTTCATTCATACAAGACTTATACGCCATCCCAATTGAGTACATAGCCCCCTCTTTTACGTTTTCAAAAGTTTTGGGGTGATTCATATGTGCCTATCACTACTTTCTCGCTTTCATCAAATTATACATGTTTTGCCTATCTAGTACATACAGTACATGATTTCAAATAAATTTTTACTTCGTATGTTGACTTAGCATACATTGTACATGATTTCAAAGACATTTTTGTTTCATATGTTGACTTAGCATACCTAATACATGATTTCAAAGACATTTTTGCTTGGTATATTGACTTAGTATGCCAAGTACATGGTTTCAAAACATTTTCATGACATGCTTACATTGTTCAAGACATATGGGTGCGTTGAATATACAATGATACATTCATTAACATTGATTACGCTGACCGGTAGTATGTAATGGTACCATAGGATTGACAATCCTATTCCCGCTTCCTAGGTTTGGTTGGAAGTGACTTTAGGGAATGACATAATCCGATGAACATTTAATAAACCTTTGTCCTTATAAGGGTTTATCCATCAGTCAACAAGGCTTGAATGTATTCGCCAACAATCCTAATATATGTTTTTACTATAAAAGCGATGGTTTATAAGACATAACTTTTGATTTAAACAAAACCTTTGTTTATTCAAAACATTGTTTTATACAAGATATTTTGGTTACACAAGACAATGATTTATACATGACATTGGTTTACTCAAGACATTCGTTTATACATGACATTGGTTTACACAAGACATTGATTTATACATGGCATTAGTTTACACAAGACACTGGTTTATACATAACAATGGTTTACATAAGAAATTGATTTATACATGACAATGGTTTACACAAGACATTAGTTTACACTTGACAATTTGGTTTACATAAAAACATTGTTTATTTCATGACATGTTTGTACAATACATGACATATTTTGGTTATTAATTTAACCTTGCATTATTTCTGTTAAATCATTTATTTGCACATGATTTCATAAAAGAAACATTTTATAACAGTTCATGGCTACTTTTGTATAGTTAAACATTTATTTTAAACATTCAAAGCCATGAAACATCATCACAAACCTATGTTACTCACAGACATTTTTATGATGACGTATTTATTTCACATATGTTTCAGTAGCGAATGTTTGATGTTGAGCATGCAACTCTTAGGGCAGACATGGGCCTTAGTGACTTAAAATCTTGAAGAACAGTTTAATTTATGTTTTCTGTTTCATCTGAGACAATGTAAACAATTTCATTCAATAATACAAAACTTTAAGTACCATAGTTGTGAAACAATAATTCTGTTACGTGACTCCCCGACGTTTCCGCTGCGGTTTGTTGTTTTACGCGGTCGGTGTGTGACAGATCTAAAATATACTAAGGTTAATCAAAATCAGATGTGCACAAACTACAAATCATTGAAGCTGGCACATATGGAATCTACGATCGAAAATACACACGTGTATGAAATAACATACATCATTAAAAAGAAAAATATGACCGCTAACATAATACTACAAAACATGGCCTCTATGCATGTGTATAACAAGTGGGTTAACCTAAGATACAGTTAATTATAGTCATGGTAAAAACTATACATATGTGTATTAATTTGAAAATCAACACTCTATCATGTATTGAATACGATATTTATGAGATGTGATAATGCAGACCCCTGACATTATACACATGTGTATATTATAACATCCATTGCAAGTGAACAAAAAAACTGCACATTCAGATTTAAAAACCACAAACTGTACACATGTGCATAATTAGTTGGGTAATCTAAACAACATAAAAGTCTGGCAGTATGTATAAAAAATACGTCTGTGTATTAACGAGGACATGCATCATTAATCTATCTCATCAGTATAATTTTTGGATAAACAAACACATGAAAACAAATTATTCATCTTAACGAAAATACAAACAAACAAACCTGGACGATCCATTGTTGTCACGAATACGTTATCGGTAGTGGGGACGTCGTTTTCATCGGCGTTTTCGATTGAATTATGGGAATTACTATCTGGGTCTGCCATGGTTGAAACAAAGTAAACCTAATATGGGTATTACTAAATGAACGAATGGTCGAGAATAGTTATATTGGTAGAGATCTTCAAAATCAAAATGTTCAAAAAATTTGGGATTTGTGAAGTTTTGAGAATTACGTATATTGTTGGAATGATCTTTGAATATTATTAAAAGATATCTAGATCACTAGAAAATAGGGATTTGGTAACTGATATACATTTATTAAATTAAAATATTTAAAACTAGACAATTATAAAATTACTATCCTAACCTTAACAAATAAAAAGGAAATCAATGGCTAGGATGAGTTCACACAGTTCACTATGAATATATTCTTCACAAATGAACCTAATCCTATATATAGGTTAGGTTCAAAAGTGAACACTATTGTATTTGCGAACTGAGTGAACTAATCATGGCCATACACGTGTGTAAATCAATGGCCAAGATTTGTTAACTTAGTTCGCAAATATACTCGTGTTCACTCTAGACCCCACCCTATATATATATATATATATATATATATATATATATATATATATATGGGAGAGGATCATGAGAAAACTACTTAAATATGAGAAAACTGTGACACCCCGTGTTTTTCGATTTCTATCCGTACTATAATTTCAAACGTGTTATTATGAAGTGGTGCAATAATATTTACTTTATGTGTGATTAAAGTCAAAATTTTAAATATATAAGTCCAAATGTGCAATGGAATTTGCAAACAATGAGATTTAAAGAATCGCGTGATCCGATGTGAGGACATACCCGTAACGAATGTTGGTGACGGACCGGTTAGTGTTTAGAAGCCCATGAATGTGTCTAATATGTTAGTATAAGGTGGAATTACAAGTCATTGGGGTAAATTGGAAGAAAAGCGCATACGCCTTAATTGGTGGCTTCTGTCTAAATTGTCCGGAAATTTGCTTGTGTCACAGACTTCTAGCAGTCTTAAACAAACCCATACACCACTAAATATTAGATAACATTCTAATTAGTAAAATTATGATGGAATTAATATACAAGTAATATCCCATAATTATTTAGTTCAATCAAGTGAGATAGGGCCACAAACTTTTATTAAAGTTGCAATACTTTTATAAAAGTGTAAGTAATGTATAAAAAATAAATATATATGTAAATATATATTTATTCCCACAAAATAAATAAAGAAAAATAAAAATTTATAAAATCTCTACCTAATCATTCAAATCTCTTACACAAATCTCTTAAACAACCACTCACCATTTAACCCAAACCCACACTCCAACTTTCTAATCATTCAAAACCCTTCCCAAGACACTCTCTCTCCTCTCTCCTCTCTCCTCCCTTTCAAAACCGTCCATACCCCCCTCCCCTTTTCATTTTCATTGTTTCAAATTCATCTTCCATCAAAACCTCTCATTTTCACCTTCATTTTCACACACTTGAAGCTCTTGAGCATTTCCTTGAAGGATCCAAGCATCCATAGAAGATCAACAACGAAGAATCAGCCCCAAGAAGCTCTCATACTCTTAGAAACGCTACTTCATTCATCTAAGGTAATCCATCACTCAAAACCCTAATATTTGAGATTGTAGTTTGTTTAAAAGTGAAGTTGTTCACCAAACAAGAGGATTTCTTAATGAATAAATCAAATCAGTATGTTTAGGGTTTTAATGAGAAATTTTGAAGGTTATGATGTGTGTAAATGATTCATAATTGATAAGTGTGTGTATGGTAGCTTTTGTGGTTAAAATAATGCTTAAAATGGTGTTAAGAGTGACATGCAAAGTGATAAATTAGGGGTTTTGTGTAATCTGAGTTTGAGGTTATATTTGAAGTGTTTTATGGTCTAAAAATGTTTAGTGATAAGTTTGGATGAAAAACCCTAAGTTAGGAGGGTGTATAATGCTTGATTTAAGTGAAAAATGCAAGATAAATGTAGGATTTTGACATGCATAAAAAGACTAATGGTGAACTGAAAATATTGTGGTATTATTTTAATATTTTGGTTATTATCATCAGGTCATATCTAATTTTTATGATAACCATGAGTTGGAAGCTTACAATTTAGTAAATCATACTTATAATGGTGTAAAAAGTGATAATAACCATGGTAAATAAATGATTTATTTAGAACTCAAAATAGTGTAAAAAGTGATAATAACCATGGTAAATGAATGATTTATTTATAACTCAAAAGTATTGTGGTAAAAACATGTTATTGTATCTATAATAATCAGATTATAAGTTTGGAATATGATCAAAATTATTAGGATTGCTTATGTGGTCATCATAGTCTTAAATAGGCATAAAAATGGCAATTTTGGGTATGATCGAAGCATGCAATGTAAATCTGATTTGAAACAGAAACTTTAGGCATATAATATGATATTATAACAGGTTTTAAAGTATATTTTATGATATTTCCGTGTTTGGTGTGTTCTATGTGTAAATATGAGTCCAAAACGTTAATTCTACCCTTGAAAATGGACATAACTATGCATGTGTAAACTATGTGACATAAACTTGTTTTGGATGATAAGATAATGTGTAACATGAATATTTTGATGATATAATGTGTATTTTGGTCTTACATGATCAATATCGAACGATTAATGCAAGATAAGTAACTAATACGAACACGTGATACATATGGTGTTTACTATGAAGAAACTATGTTATTATGTTGAAGCATGATTGTGTGATGATGATGGTATATAATATGATTATTTGGATGAGTTATGTGGCTTATGTGATTAGATGAAGTAATGTGTGATTATAATATGAAATGCTTAAGTGTGGATTTGAGTTATGTGAAATCGTAATAGTAAAACTTAGTGTAAATAAGTATGTGTTGGTGTGCGTCGTTGAGTGGATATTTAGAGGGAAATTATATTTCATTTGAGATGATTGAACACTAAGACAATAGGAAAATATAACCATAAGGGCCGTTGTCACCAACGGGTTGTCTAAGTAACGGGTCAAACACACGAAACTATTTTTATAAGTCTAAAGGGTTAAGTGAACAACTTCGTTAGTAGACTTGAAATTAATTTGAAAGTGTACCTTGTATATAGGGCACCAATTGGTGAATACCTATTTGATTTGGGCTTTTGGTAGCAAACATTTAACACACTCAAAGGTGAGTTCACGTCCCCTTTTTAAATTATGTTTTTACATTTCGGGGGAAAAGCACGTAAAATGAAATGTAACCTATGTTGGCCTTGATTAAGGGCCGTAAGTTACCCTAACGAGGGTTTTATCCATGGACATTTTCCCACTGTCGTAATCATTAACCTCTTAGATGGAAGGCACAGGGTATATTGGTAGATCTATCGGGTTTTGACAAACCCCAAGCTTGTCAATCGGTCGCTCCAATCATAAAAGACAAGGAATATATGCTGAAAGCAAGAATATGGGAAACGATTAAGGTTTCGTTTTTTATTATGGGCTCTTGGTTGTGAACATTATTTCGTATTCCTAGCTAGTTTACGATGTTACATGTCGATCTAACGTTTTCATATTTTTTAAAATGGAAATCAAGAATAAATATTTTGATATTTATAAGTAAGTAAAATCCGTGAATTCGCCAACTTTGTGTTGATATTTTTAAAACGTGTTTTTCAGGTACATAAGTGGCTTCGGAGTTTGAAGTGGGTTTTAGGGCAACTCTAAAATGAATAATAATAAGACTTGTGTCATGATTTCACGAGATGGAACTTTGAACATGAACATTTTAAAAAATTCATTTTGGATGATTGTAATAACTTTTAACTATTTCATCTAATTTAAATAATTATCTATGTTTGCCCTATAATTGTTGGTTTCCAACCTCTGTCGTCACCATGCTTGTCTTCCGCTGCGATTTTTGGGGTGTGACAGAAGTTGGTATCAGAGCCAATGGTTATAGCGAACTAGAGGTTTTCAAAATGTTTTTATCAAAAAAAGGGAATATGAAAAATCTAGACTATAACCCAAGAAAGTTAGAATACTTTCAAACTCACGAAGCCCTTAGTAAACAAATGAGTATGCCATGTTCGACTTATGAGAATCTTATGAGATGTCCATGTTATATGCATACATGTTTACTTTTATGCAAAGTTATTTATATAGTACGGATAATGTCATGTTACAGATGTAGTCCGAGTCACACGCTATCACCGTTTCCTCAAATGATGAGATGGAGTTCGCCTCTGCCTCACCCACCTGTCCACTACAACCTTCGCCGTCTTGATTCGGGAGAGTCCAAACTCATGTTGAAGGTGTTGGTTGGATAGAAGAATCTGAAGATGAGGACCCTAGTGAGGCCGAACCCGTTACTGAAACCCATGATGTCAAGAGACGCGCTGGGAAGGAGCCGATGGTTGAGCCACCCAGCGACGAGGAGCCAGAGGAGGCTGAGCCCCGCCCCTCATTCCGACCCACTTACTCGCATTTTGGAGGAGCCCATACAATCTTTACATGTCGCAAGACCGCTGGGAAGTTAGTCAAGCAACCTGCCAAAGGTACTCAAAGCTATGTAGCTAGGTGATGGGGTTGGTTAGCGGATCAGGTTCAGAGATGGACCGATGACGAGGGAGTACGTCCAGCCTTTAAGGATGGCGAGTCATCCACTGCCTCCCGAGTCTTGCCGCCTACGGGGCAGACAGTGGAGCGAACTGTACCATTACTAGCAGCACGATGTGCCTGTCACGAGACCTGTCTAAACTCTTTGCAGGGTCCAGTTAGATTACTTGGTCGAAGGCACGATTCTTTGGATGATTGGATGTATTTGGCCAAGAAGAGATGAGTGATTGAGGTGAATGCAAGGGAAGCTATGCAGTCCCAGATCATGGAGCTAAAGGCAGAGATGGCTGGTATGAAGAAGCGGATGGAAGATGCTGAGCAAAGAGATCAAGTGATGGGCCAACAGATGGACATGGCCTACGAGATGATTTATGGCTCGATTGATAGGGAGTTGGATGCATTGCAGCGTGTGGAGACGCTTTAGCAGCGCATTGAGTCCACTGTTGCTCTAGCTGTTATATGCATCCTGCTTGCCTCTACACCCATTAAGATGGGAGCTTACACCAGATTTGCCCATAAGCTTCACCATGTTTTGGAACTAGATCTGTATATTTTTTTTTTTGGGAACGCTTGTATTGGTGGAAACTTTAATTTCACCAATTTTGATATTTTGTTATTGAAAACAATGTAACAAGTGATTATCATTCCCAATTTAATGTTATGATTTATGTTTTATTTATCATGTGTTGTTGTAATGATTTTTGGTTGATTGATTCGTGTTGATGGTTGTGATTAGTCACTATTCATACATGTTTGGTTGATTTTAATATTGCGCGAATATCAAAATTGTCATGTTTGTTTTAGAAAGACAACTATGCCTCCAAAGTCACGAACCGTTGATGGAAGCAATAACGCTCTTCCTACCACTCCTGAGGAACTGGCTACGTTGATCTCTCAACATGTGAATGCCGCCTTAGCCCAATGCGAAGATACTAATGTTGATAACCAAACTCATGGTAATATATCACTTATAGTGCTAGTGAAGTTAAAGTTACCATATTATTCTTATCTACTGATCTTGAAAATTTGTCGATTGTTAACCGGATCAATTTACACAATTTCGAAATCAGGAAATCAAAACCAAGGTTGTTCCTCAATACTTTTCAAGCTTGTCAACCACGATCATTCGTGAGAACTGAAGGTCCACTTGGGGTTGTGCGTTGGATTGAGAGAATGGAAGCTGTGATGATTACTAGAAATTGTAGCGCTGGTCAGTGTTGAAGTATGCTACTAGTTCACTATTGGATGATGCCCTGACTAGGTGGAATACCCATGTCCAGGCATTAGGAGACGATGCTGCATATAGTCTTTCGTGGAATGATTTCAAGGAGATGTTGATGAGAGAGTACTGCCTACAAAGTGAACTGCGAAAGGTAGAAGTTGACTTCTGGAATTTGAAGATGGAAGGTGCTGAAGTCCGCGAGTACAATTCTACTTTCAAGGACATGGCCAGACTAGTACCCTATTTGGTCATGCCAGAGTACAAGCGCATTGAGCGGTACATTTGGAGCCTAGCACCCGAAATTCGTAGTATGGTCACTTCAACAAACCCCACAATAATCAATGAAGCTATGCAATTAGCCTGTTCGCTAACTGACGATGCAGTGCGTAGGGGTGATTTGTTTAAAAGAGGAAGCACTGACAAGAAGTCTGTTGGGGCAGAGAAGAGAATGGTTGCGTCTGAACAAAAGCCAGTGGAATCAAAGAAAAGATGGTCTGGAAGTTCTGGAGGTTGTTCTGGTAATAAGAGAGGTAGAGGCGAAGGCTCAAGTCGGATGTATGCTGCTAACACAAGTAACTCAAAGAAGGGTTCGAGTTTATCCGCAAGACGAAACACTTGTGGAAATCTCCACTCTAGAGAATGCAAGAAGTGCGGTAAGTGCAACAGATTCGGGCACCCGGCTCAAGATTGTTGCACCCAGGTCCTGGGAAATGATGGATACCGCAATCATGGCTGCTTTGAGTGTGGTAATGAAGGACATTTCAAGAAGAATTCTCCCAAGCTGAAGAATACAAAAGGTAGGGCATTTAAGATGAACATAGGAAAAGCCCGCAAGGACCCTATGTTGTCACGGTACATTTCTCGTAAACAACCATTTTGCCTTAGTACTATTTGATACTGGAGCCGATTTAAGTTTTGTTTCTAAAAGCTTTGAACCTTTTCTTGGCTTGAAGTCAAGCAAACTTGATAATAAGTATTCAATAGAATTAGCTAATGGTAAAATTATAGAAACCGAAGAGGTCATTCGAGAGTGCACACTTCAGTTGAAGGAACAAAAATTCAATATCGACCTTTTACCTGTCGAGTTAGGTAGTTTTGATTGTAGGAATGGACTGGTTATCCAAAAATCACGCTGAGATTGTCTGTTCCAAGAAATTGGTAGGTCTACCACTCCCTAATGGAGAAATCTTGGAAGTTCAAGGCGATAGAAAGAAAGTGGATCTTAAGATCGTCAATGTCATGAAGATGTATAAGTATCTGCGTAAAGGATACCCAGCCTTTTTGGCGAATGTAGTAGATACCAAGGCCGAAGAACATAAACTCGAAGATATTCAGATCGTATGTGATTTTCTGGAAGTATTCCCTGAAGACCTACCTGGTCTACCGCACCCGAGGCAGATAGAATTCCAAATTGACCTTGTACCTGGAGCAACGCCAATAGCACGATCTCCGTATCGTCTAGCTCCATCGAAAATGCAAGAGTTATCTCAATAACTTCAAGAGTTGTTGGATAAAGGATTCATAAGACCAAGTTTCTCGCCCTAGGGAGCGCCAGTTTTGTTTGTGAAGAAAAAGGACGGATCATTTAGAATGTGTATTGATTACCGAGAACCAAACAAGTAACTATCAAAAATCGGTACCCATTACCAAGGATTGATGATTTGTTTGATTAGTTGCAAGGATCTAGTTTTTATTCGAAGATAGATTACCATTAGCTAAGGATAGCAGAGGAAGATGTTCCCAATACTGTGCTCAGGACGCGATATGGCCACTAGGAGTTTTTGGTTATGCCGTTTGGTTTAACCAATGCACCCGCAGTATTCATGGATCTCATGAATCGAGTGTGTAAAACAATATTTAGATAAATTTGTGATAGTATTCATCGACGATATACTTATCTATTCACGAACTAAATTGGAGCATGAGGAACATTTGAAGTTGATTCTGGAGCTGCTAAGGAATGAGAAGTTGTATGCTAAGCTCTCTAAATGCGAGTTTTGGATTCGAGAAGTGCATTTTCTCGGACATGTCATAAATGAGAAAGACATACATGTGGATCCTAAGAACTGGGAAGTGCCAAAGTCCCCTACAGAGATACGACAATTCTTAGGATTGGCTGGTTACTACCCAATGTTCATCGAGAATTTGTCTAAAATAGCGCAACCTCTGACGTTGTTGACTAAGAAGGATCGAAAGTATTCTAGGAGTGAGAAACAAGAAGAAGCTTTTCAGACGTTAAAACAGAAGTTGTGTAGTGCGCCTATTTTGTACCTTCATGATGGAATAGACGGATTTGTGGTATATTAAGATGCCTCACACCAAGGACTTGGTTGTGTCTTGATGCAAAAAGACAAAGTCATAGCTTATGCCTCCCGACAACTAAAGATGCATGAGAAGAACTACACAACACATGACTTGGAGTTAGGAGAGGTATTTTTTGTGTTGAAGATCTGGAGACATTATCTATATGGTACTAAGTGTACGATTTACACTGACCATAAAAGTCTCCAACATATCATTGATCAAAAGGATCTAAACATGAGGCAACGACGTTGGGTGGAGTTACTCAATGATTACGAATGTGACATTCGTTATCACTCAGGTAAAGCCAATGTAGTAGCAGACGCCTTGAGTAGGAAATAAAGAGTAAAACTGCTATGCGTTCGTGCATTGGGATTAATGATCCAAACGAGCCTCATGGCTCGTATCCACTATGCACAACGTAAAGCATTGAAGAGCACGAAGATTAAAAAGATTGCATGGGATGGATAGCGACATTGTACTCAAAAAGGATGGTATGTTGTACCTCAGAGATCGTATCTGGGTGCCACAGCTAGGAAACTTGCGATGGTTGATCCTGGATGAAGCAAGTGCTCTATATGAAAGGCGAGGTGGCTCTATACGTTAGCAAGTGCTTAACCTGTTCGAAGGTTAAAGCCGAGTATCAGAAGCCATCCGGGCTTTTGCAACAACTCGAGATTCCTCAATGGAAATGGAAGAGAATAACCATGGATCTCATAACCAAGCTGCCAAGGACGTCCAGTGGATATGACGCTATTTGGGTGATCGTTGATCGCTTAACAAAATATGCTCATTTCTTACCCATTAAGGAAAATTATGACGCAGATAAGCTGTCAAAAATCTATCTCAAAGAAATAGTTGCACGACACGGAGTGCCAATTTCGATAATCTCCGATAGAGATGGTCGCTTTACATTGAAATTTTGGCAGTAGCTGCAAAGAGCGTTAGGATCATGTTTGGATTTGAGCACGGCATATCACCCACAGACAGATGGTCAGAGTGAAAGGGATATCCAAACGGTAGAAGATATGTTGCAAGCATGTGCAATTTATTTCGATGGAAATTGGGACACTCACTTTATGGCCGCCCCTTTTGAAGCCATTTATGGAAGGAAATGTCGATCGCCCCTGTGTTGGGAATAAGTCAGTGAAAAGCAATTAACTAGACCTGAAATCATTCAAGAGACTGCCGATAAGATCTCTCAAATCAGGGACAGGTTGAAAGCAGCCGTAGATTGACAGAAAAGTTATGCCGAGAATTTAAGAAAACCATTGGAATTCCAGGTCGGAGACAAAGTCATGTTAAAAGTCTCACCCTAGAAAGGTGTGTTTAGATTTGGTAGAGGAGGAAAACTGAGCCCGCGTTATATAGGACCGTTCGAGATTATAGAACGAATTGGTGTAGTTGCTTATAGGATCAAGCTGCCTCAAGAACTTAGTGGGATACATGATGTATTCCATGTATCTAACTTGAAGAAGTGTCTTTCCGATGAGACACTAGCCATACCGCAAGGTGAAGTTCAGATTGATGAGAAACTCCAATTTGTTGAAGAACCTGTTGACCCGAGTATACCTGGGAACGTGAGGACCAGATGAAGCGGAAGTACCCTCACCTTTTCAAGACCAAACCCAAGACGACGACATAGCTTAAATTTCGGGACGAAATTTCTTTAAGTAGGGGAGACTATGACACCCCATGTTTTTCGATTTCTATCCGTACTGTAATTTCAAATGTGTTATTATGAAGTGGTGCAATAATATTTAATTTATGTGTGATTAAAGTCAAAATTTTAAATATGTAAGTCCAAATGTGCAATGAATTTGCAAACAATGAGATTTAAAGAATCGTCGTGATCCGATGTGAGGACATACCTGTAACAAATGTTGGTGATGGCCCGGTTAGTGTTTAGAAGCCCATGAATGTGTCTAATATTTTAGTATAAGGTGGAATTACAAGTCATTAGGGGTAAATTGGAAGAAAAGCGCATACGCCTTAATTGGTGTTTCTGTCCAAATTACCCGGAAATTTGCTTGTGTCACATACTTTTAGCAGTCTTAAGTAACCCAGACACCACTAAATATTAGATAACATTCTAATTAGTAAAATTATGATGGAATTATATGCAAATAATATCCCATAATTATTTAGTTCAATCAAGTAAGATAGGGCCACAAACTTTTATTAAAGTTGCAATACTTTTATAAAAGTGTAAGTAATGTATAAAAAATAAATATATATGTAAATATATATTTATTCCCACAAAATAAATAAAGAAAAATAAAAATTTATAAAATCTCTACCTAATCATTCAAATCTCTTACACAATCCTCCTAAATCCCATAAATCTCTTACACAACCACTCACCATTTAACCCAAACCCACACTCCAACTTTCTAATCATTCAAAACCCTTCCCAAGACACTCTATCTCCTCTCTCCTCTCTCCTCCCCTTCAAAATCATCCATACCCCGTCCCCTTTTCATTTTCATTGTTTCAAATTCATCTTCCATCAAAACCTCTCATTTTCACCTCCATTTTCACACACTTGGAGCTCTTGAGCATTTCCTTCAAGGATCCAAGCATCGATAGAAGATCAACAAGGAAGAATCAGCCTCAAGAAGCTCCATACTTTTAGAAACCCTACTTCATTCATCTAAGGTAATCCATCTCTCAAAACCCTAATATTTGAGATTATGGTTTGTTTAAAAGTGAAGTTGTTCACCAAACAAGAGGATTTCTTAATGAATAAATCAAATCCGTATGTTTAGGGTTTTAATGAGAAATTTTGAAGGTTATGATGTGTGTAAATGATTCATGATTGAAAAGTGTGTGTACGGTAGCTTTTGTGGGTTAAAATAATGCTTAAAATGGTGTTAAAAGTGACATGCAAAGTGATAAATTAGGGGTTTTGTGTAATCTGAGTTTGAGGTTATATTTGAAGTGTTTTATGGTCTAAAAATGTTTAATGATAAGTTTGGATGGAAAAACCCTAAGTTAGGAGGGTGTATGATGCTTGATTTAAGTGAAAAATGCAAGATAAATGTAGGATTTTGACATGCATAAAGAGATTAATGGTGAACTGAAAATATGGTGGTATTGTGTTAATATTTTGATTATTATAATCCGGTCATATCTAATTTTTATGATAACCATGAGTTGGAAGCTTACAATTTAGTAAATCATACTTAAAATGGTGTAAAAAGTGATAATAACCATGGTAAATGAATGATTTATTTAGAACTGAAAGTATTGTGGTAAAAACATGTTATTTTATCTATAATAATCAGATTATAAGTTTGGAATATGATCAAAATGATTTGGATTGCTTATGTGGTAATTATAAGCTTAAAAAGGCGTAAAAATGGCAATTTTGGGTATGATCGAAGCATGCAATGTAAAGCTGATTTGAAACAGAATATTTAGGCATATAATATGATATTATAACAGGTTTTAAAGTATATTTTATGACATTTCCGTGTTTGGTGTGTTCTATGTGTAAATGTGAGTCGAACACGCTAATTCTACCCTTGAAAATGGATATAACTAAGCATGTGTAAACTATGTGACATAAACTTGTTTTGGATGATAAGATAATGTATAACATGAATATTTTGATGATATAATGTGTAGTTTGGTCTTACATGATGAATATGGAACGATTAATGCAAGATAAGTGACAAATACGAACTCATGTACATATGGTGTTTACTATGAAGAAACTATGTGATTATGTTGAAGCATGATTATGTGATGATGATGGTATATAATATGATTATTTGGATGAGTTATGTGGCTTATGTGATTAGATGAAGCAGTGTGTGATTATAATATGAAATGCTTAAGTGTGGATTTGATTTATGTGAAATCGTAATAGAAAAATTGGTGTAAATAAGAATGTGTTGGTGTGCGTCGTTGAGTGGATATTTAGAGGGAAATTATATTTCATTTGAGATAGTTGAACACTAAGAAAACAGGAAAATATAACCATAAGGGTCGTTGTCACCAACGGGTTGTCTAAGTAACGGGTCAAACACACGAAACTATTTTTATAAGTCTAAAGGGTTGAGTGAACAACTTCTTTAGTAGACTTGAAATTAATTTGAAAGTGTACCTTGTATATAGGGCACTAATAGGTGAATACATATTTGATTTGGGCTTTTGGTAGCAAACATTTAACGTACCCAAAGGTGAGTTCATGTCCCTTTTTGAATGATGTTTTTACATTTCGGGGGAAAAGCACCTAAAGTATCTTTAGTTAATATGATCAGAAGACGACAAAAGGAAATGTAACCTATGTTGGCCTTGAGTAAGGGCCTTAAGTTACCCTAACGAGGGTTTTATCCATGGACATTTTCCCGCCGCCTTAATCATTAACCTCTTGGATGGAGGGCCACGGAAAATTGGTATATCTATCGAGTTTTGACAAACCCTAAGCTTGTCGATCGGTCCCTCCGATCATAAAAGACAAGGAATAATGTTGAAAGCAAGAACACGGGAAACAATTAAGGTTTCGTTTTGATTATGGGCTCTTGGTTGTGAAACTTATTTGGTATTCCTAGCTAGTTTACGATGTTACATGTCGATCTAACGTTTTCATATTTTTCAAAATGGAAATCAAGAATAAATATTTTGATATTTATAAGTAAGTAAAATCCGTGAATTCGCCAACTTTGTGTTGATATTTTTAAAACGTGTTTTTCAGGTACATAAGTGGCTTCGGAGTTAGAAGTGGGTTTTAGGGCAGCTCTAAAATGAATAATAATAAGACTTGTGTCATGATTTCATGAGATGGAACTTTGAACATGAACTCTTTAAACAATGCATTTTGGATGATTTTAATAACTTTCAACTATTTTATCTGACTTAAATAATTATCTATGTTTGCCCTATAATTGTTGGTTTCCAACCTCCGTCATCACCATGCTTGCCTTCCGCTGCGATTTTCGGGGTGTGACAAAAACTAAAAAAAACTCACTCAAAACCCCTAAAAATGAGGGGAAGGGATTTTAATTGAATGATGGGCAAAACTGGAATATATATATATATATATATATATATATATATATATATATATATATATATATATATATATAGGATTAGGTTCAAGACTGAACACTAGTGTATTTGCAAAATGAGCGAACCAATCCTGGTCATACACATGTGTAAATCAATGGCCAGTATTTGATGATGAAATACACTAGTGTATTTTATGATTTGAGGATGAAATCCTAGCCATACACGTGTGTTAATCAATGGCTAGGATTTGTTCACTCAATTCACAAATACACTAGTGTGCACTCTAGAACCCACACTATATATATATAACTTTTCAAACATTTCTATCTTATTCATATGTTATTATTGTTTTTTTTTAATTTGCGACTTAAGATCAAAAAATATTTATCTTTCATTCGAGCATATTTTTGCGACATAAAAAAAAAGATTTAACATGTCGTCTTTTTTTTACAATACTACTATAGTAGTGCACATGTGCAACAAAACATGTAATTAGCCTTAAGGTTTAGATTTTGGGTTTAGTTTAGCTTTTAGGGTTAGGTATTTGGGGGGTTTAGGTTTCGGGTTTAGTTTTTAGGTGGGGGTGGTGTAACGCTCCGCATTTTTTGTACTTTCCATATTTAGAAAAGTTGTATTCGCATTTCTATATTTAGAAACATGTAATCGTGTCGTATTCGTGGTTCATTTCTAGGCTTGTAATCCGAGGCTTTGATCATAATTGAAATTCATTTTATACATACACGTGTTACCTTTCATATTTGTGTTATATACCCAATCAATATTTAAATATGTGTTTATACACAAAACTGACTCTTAAAGTACACTTAGGTACCTAAAAACAAGCTAAAACACAAGAAAACGACATAAAATAACCTAGTTACAAAGTGCATGGACTAAAAGTGAGCAAACCCAAAAGCTTTTCCACCTCCTTTCTCCTTCAATTACCTTCCACCTTTCTTTAGCCAATCAAATTTCACACTTTTCCATCACCTTTCTCCTCCAATTACCTTCCACCCTTCTTTGGGCAATCATATTTCACCCTTTTCCACCTTCTTTCTCCTTCAATCACATTCCACCTTCATTAAATCCCAAACCCTAATCCCCACTTATAAATACAAGCCTCCACCACCTCCTAAACACCTTGTACACACTAATCTACTCCCAAACTCTCTAATCCTCTTAATAATTCCAAGCAAGGAAGAATACTTTCAAGTGTTCTAAGGTTACTTTGGTGCTCCACCCTCCACGACTCGTCAACTTCACGTTACTTTCGAAAGCCTTGCAAACCTTGAGTATAAATGTCTCTTTTTTTTACTTTTTACACTTTTGGGTGCAATACGTACATGCTATCAAAATTCACGCAATCACATACTTGATGCTTAAAACAAACAAACAATCTAATATACATGCTTAATGCGTTATACTTGAATTCGTATATGCTAGACTATTCTTATGCTTTATACTTGTCATTAAATTCGTATAGGTCTCCCTTAACATGTATAATGCTATAAGATTAACACACCGCCCGTATTCATGAGGTCATGTTAAGTTAATTATAACGGTCTTATCGTTGCTACGATAAGATTACGCTAGCGGAAATCTTTGGGTTGACATTTATAGCTGCATGCTAGTATCATATGTTAATTCTAGTTAACCATTATGCCATGTGGATTCGTTTAAACTTTTATACTTATGCTAGTAATCAAACTTGTATGCTCGCCAATACTTTATGTATTGATGTATACTTTAATACGTATTGCGGGAAACTGATGATGATGATAACGAATGGAATCTAGTAGGATGACTAGAAACCCACTAAGACTTTAAATTTTATTGTTGCAGTTTGCTTTGTTCGACTTGTTGTATTTTGCTTCAAACAATGTACTTTCGATCTTAGAAATGAAATGAAATCTCGTTTATTTAAATACTTGTCACAAAATAGCGTTATGAAGTCTCGAGCAATCTATTTTGTCCCGCCCCGATGTTTCTGCCATCGGTTGGGGTGTGACAGGTGGGGAGTTTAGGTTTTTAGGGGGGTTAGGTTTTTGGGTGTGGGGGTGGGGGTTTAGGTTTTTCGTAATAAATAGTAGTATTAACATTTTATGCGTACTTTTTTTAAAAAAATATACACTATAATGACGAGTGTTTTTTAAGCTTTAATATGAGTATGATATTACTATACTTATATAGAGAAAAAAATTACATTTCGATCGAATGTTTTAGTCCATGCTGTTTTGTTTACGTTTATACAATAAAACACTATAAACGTATATAAGACACCATAACATTGCAAATACTATTGAATTCAGCAAACTACCATTTTCTTATATATAAAAACAATGAAATTAAAATAAAACACCATAGAACATAAGAGACCAGATAAGTATACAAAGACACCATTCCATTAGTATTAAAAAATATGATTAAATTCAACAAGCTAACTTTTTCCTTTTACAAAAAACACCATAAATATCATATAATGTACACAGTCACACCATCAAAAACAAAACACCATAATCTGTATAAATTTCTAAATTAAAACACCATAGAAAACAAGATTGAAAGATTGAACGTAATAAAAAAATATTTGAATTCCTAAAATTACTCCAGAAAACGGTTACAACATAATCTTTATCTTTGATTAGGTTTTTTTATTAAATTACTTAGGTGCCATTATCCTAATAAATTAAATAATAACATGTGTCCTCATCATGTTCTTTCTTATTCATCTTACAAATTTCATCTTTTTTACAGGATCCTAAGCCTATATACATAACTTTTATTTTGCTCCCTGTGGTTTAGCCATTTTAACGGTTTTGCCCTAATGGTTTAAAACGTGCTAGTTTCCTCCCCGACCTAAACTCTATCCATATTGTATGTTAACTAGAAGGGTGTTTGTAATTTGAAGGATAAAAAATAAGGTATTTTACTAATATACATATATTATATATTTCTATCTATATACACATAACATATACAAGCACTCCCTCCTCTTTCCTCTCTCTTTCTTCTCCATAACCAACCACCACCACCCGACCTCAACCTTCACCTTTAGCACCCCCACACACATACAGCCACCATCATTATAAACAAATATACACAAATATCTCTTTTTTCTAGCAATACCAACAACTACCACCGGCCATCAACATCTACCACTGCCACCACCTTCAACTACCATCAGCCACTGCCACTACCCGAGCCCAACCATCAGAGCATCAGATCTGTTCTGGTCACCACTTCCAGATATAGAACTTAGATGTTAATATCGAACCCCTAACCATCCAACAACACAAAAAACCACTATATTGATGATAATGGCGGTGTCTAACGGCTGCAATAACGACAACATCTAGGATTTCGTCACCTCAAGCGATAGTGGGTGACGATGAAATTTGGATATCACCATATTTGTATGTGAGTTTTAGAGTTTTGTTCAAGCACACACGGCTCCCATTCATGTCTTCACCGATGGCGGTTTGGTTTTAGATATGTATGTGTGTGTGAATTTTGGATATCACCAGATCTGTGTGTGAAGAATACGATGGGCGGCGGTTTGGTTTCAGATCTGAAAAAAGCTCTTGAGAGAAGGGAAGAATTGAGGGAGTTCTTGAGAGATGGGAACCTAAGAGATGGAGAGAAAGACAAATGGTGGGTAGTCGTTGGGTTGCCGGAAATCTGGGGTGGCCTGTAGTGGTTGGGTGGTCCATATAGGGTGGTTGGTGTCTGGTGGCTGATATATTTATGTGGGATGGTAGAGAGAGGATAAAGTTTGGTAGTAGTTTGATAATAAAATAAATAGTTAAATGTTTATTCGTAAATTACCAAAATGTCACACCCTGTCTTTTGCGGAAGCATGTGTGTGTGACTTGATCAGTTCTCATTGCATTCAATTATATTAAACAACGATGTCCATCCATTCATAAGTTTAAAATATTACAAACCAAAAGTTGTTTAAACTTCCAACCATCACAATCATTTAATTTAAGTTACAACCAACATAAGTTTTAAAGTTCCACAATGGACTTGTTTTACAAAAGTTCAGATTTATGAGTCTTTGCATCCTATATCTCATCAAAAATGAGATATATGGATCAAACCCTCCCATAAGTGGATGACATCGAGACATGAAATTCAAAAGCTTGATTGTAACGCCAGCACCAAGATCCGCCTAATTTCCTGAAATACATGTAAGTTGAAAACATCAACAAAAGTTGAGCGAGCTCGTGTGTTTTAAGTATTTACGCATCAAATGATTCCCAAAAACATTTGAAAGTTTCCAGTATCGAATATAGGTATGTAGAACGTCTATGAACATGTTGATCATTAATGTTTTGCAAGGACATTAACATATGTGACGACATAGGAGGTACTCGACCCGTATAGGCAATTTAAGTGTCGAACCCTCGACAGTGGACACAACAGCACTCTAAGTGGTCTCCCATGGACCGTGAATGGGGCTCGCCCGTACCCATTAGATCTAACCTTTGTTCCTTGGTACTCAACACCTTAGTTGCAGCCTATGCTCACATGATCTAAGAGTTCATTCCATAGTTCAATTATACCCTTGTTAACATGTATTTCCCCCGAAAATTGTAAACTGAAAACATTAAGTAAAAGGGGGACATGAACTCACAAGTTTGCGTCCATAATCTCGTGTACCCAAAGTAGATATCCTCAAGCCGTACAACTTCCTACACACGTGTGAGGTTTTATTAGACGCTTAGGCCGTGTAACGACTCATAGCCTTATTTATTTATTTAATACTTGTTTTGGAATATTGTTATAATAATATATTTTCAACTTGTTTCATTGTATGCTTGTCACATACATATTCTTCAAGTATAGGTATACTTGTATTTGTGTATTTTACCAAGTATTGGTAGTGCATTCAGGTATATATTTATACGTATGTGAGTACGTATTTCTTGTGTTTAATTAAGTATTTCATACTTAATTTATGTATAATTTTCTGGAATATTATTTTTATACTAATAAAATCAACAACATAATATTTCTTAAAATCTCTATATTTTAAGAGGATTTTTATAGAAAAGCGTCTATAAATTTCATCTTGGTAAAATAAGTATATTTTGGTATATATCTTTAAAATAATATATTTTTAAGATCATGGTTAAGAATATATATATATTTTTAGTTTTACCAAAATTAATATATGTTTGGGTTGTTCATGAAAATATATATGTTTTCTCCCACTATAAAAGTATTATATTTTCTCCTTTGACAAAATATAATATATTTTATATTAGTTGTAAAATTTCATATCTCACCGTCTCTTCGGTTTCGAAAATACCGTTTATCACATTTGTCAAGTTGCTAATTTATTTCCGGAATATATATATAGTCCAAATATTCACTGTCCGATTTGTCCATTATTCAGGTATATATATATTTTCTTGTGATGTGTTATTTTCAAGGTTCCTAATTTTAATATAACTAATACAACCAATATACAAGTAGCACATAATTTGTGACATCTAAATATAAATTTTCCTAAATATATACTTAGTCATTTTTATTATCAAAAATCAACCTCCAATATTCATAATTTTTATAACAAAAATTATGGCAACTTTTCATATTAAAACCAAGATCAAAATTACTTGTAAAAACTTGATTAAAAATATTTTTCCAAGTTTTTAACTTTTACAAAAATTTTGCCTTAGTTTCCCCTTAAAAATGGAGGTTTCCATGCTTAATAGCATATCATTTTCTTTTCAAAATTCATCATCAATCATCAACAATTTACATATAACTTACCATAAGCCATATTATGTATTTTTACAACATGATGTGAACTTGAAGTTTTATAAAATCTTGTAGTATTTTAACATGATGTTTAACATGTTCATTTAACACTAAAAATATGATTTTTATTTCATAAAAATTTTACAAGATTTCAATCTGTACAACTTACAACTTAATTTTACAAAAAATCATTCTCCTTGCATTTTTCATGTTGCATACACCTTTCTAGTTCCATTTAACCTTTTGAAACATGTTCACTTTCTTTTAAAATCAAGTTATGTTGAATCTTGGTGTATATTTTAGTTTCTTGAAATGTTCATCTTTGAAATCTCATATTTTTAAGATTCACAACTTGTAGGAATCATTATTCTACACAAAATCATGTTCATCTTCAAGTTCATACTTAACATAAAGGACGATCAGCATAGATCTCTCAAGATTCATCCTCATACTTGCTAGATCATGTGTTTAATCATCATCTAGCAAACTTCTTATGATGATCTACATCATAACACAATAAATCAACAAACAAGTTTACTACACACACTTAAACAACTTTGATCTTCATGTTTTTAAGCTTTATGTTCATGTTCATCATTATGTTTTGGTGTGATTCTTTAGATTACCAAGTTACATCTTACTTTAACCACTAAAATCAAGTGTAAAAACAAGATCAAGAGATCTTACTACTAGCACAATGGCTAGGGAAGAACAAGATGCAAGATGAAGAAGAAAAGAGGTGGTTAATAGCTCCATAAGGTGGTCCTTCAAGTCTCCTTGCTTGCAACCCTCTTAAGTATCCTTGATACACCTTAGAACACCCTTAGATCACTTGAAGATGGGTTGAAAATGGTGAGGTTATGGTGGTGATGGGTGGCCGTGAACAAGAGAAGAAGAAAGGGAAAGGGTAGTGAAAATTTTGTGTTAAGTGTTTATGTTCATCCAAGTCCCTAATGCCCTTTTATCCTCTAACAATGTTTTAACCATACGTCCCAAATCAAGATAACAAATCCCCTAACCAAATCAAGAAAGATCATGGGTGTGGGACCCATGTTGTAACCGTCCTATGGGGGGTGTCTTAGTTGAGTTTCAATTTCAAGTTAGGTAATCTAGTTAGGTTTTATGGGTTCTAGTTAGAGTTAATGTGTTTAGGGGTTTTCAAGATGTAATATCATGTTCGGTGATTATAACTAGCTTCATGACATTAAAACAATGCCTCTAGCTAGATTTTGATGTTTCGGGTAGTGTCCGGTTATTCGTTTTGGTTACCGGTTCGTTAAGGTGCTAAATTGCACAGTTTAGTGTGCTTTAAGGTACCTCTTATGATGGTTTTGATTCCCAACACTAAACAAGTTATTCTGGACTGTTAAACCTCATTTCTGCATCATATTTTAGTGTTAAATTGCTGAAAATTGCTGAATTTTGCTGAATTTTGCAGTTTTAGTGTGTTTTGGGCACTTTCGGACACTTATGTCATCACTCGGAAGGCAGTTTTATGATTCCTACGTTCCTACATACCATTCTAGTGTAACCCTTGTTCCTGGGGCTTGATCTGTGTCTTATCATCATGTCTGTCTGAGTACTGATCTCCCGTCAGTACTTCTAGTTAGCCTGATAGTCGTGCTAACTTTGTTTTGTGCACTAATTCAACCATATTGGGTTGCATGTAATAATGATAAGTAGTCATGCAATATGTAATGCTTCTGTATATTCTTGAAAGAAATCAGGAATTTATTTATCTCGTTGTTTAAATCGTGCACAGTCATTAAGACACAAATTATTGTTTATATTGTACGGAAGTTACCCGAAAAGTGCCAATTGTCACATTCTCCCCCGTTAAAAGAATTCCGTCCCGAAATTCAAGTTGCGTTATCAGTTGCAGGGGTGTTGTGAAACAAGTGCGGGTATTTAGATTTAATTTGATCTTCACGTTCCCATGTAAACTCGGGACCGTGTTGTGAGTTCTAACGAACTTTGACTAGCTTTATACGACTTATCCGTGTCTTGTGGACTTTCCAGTCCGAAACCTCAACAGGCTCTTCGATAAATTGGAGTTTGTCTTTAACGTGAATCTCATCTGCTGGAATGACGACTACTTCTTGGGTAGGGCTCTTCTTGATATTAGACACGTGAAACGTGTCATGTACGCTGTTGAGGTCTTCTGGAAGTTTCAACTTGTACGCAACGGTTCCAATTTTCTATAGAATTTCGAAAGGTCCAATGTAACGCGGGTTTAACTTTCCACATTTTCCAAAACGTACTACGCCTTTCCAAGGCGAGGCTTTCAACAAAACCATGTCTCCAATCTCTTTCCAATGGTTTGCGTCGTTTATCTGCGTAGCTCTTTTGCCTATCGCGAGCCGTCTTGATACGGTCTTGTATTTGGGCAATCTTGTCTGTGGTTTCCTGGACCAATTCCGGACCAATGAGCTGTTTATCTCCGGTTTCCGCCCAACATAGTGGGGACCGACATTTTCGCCCATACAAAGCTTCAAATGGGGCGGCCTGGATGCTAGTGTGATAGCTGTTATTGTAGGAGAACTCCACTAGAGGCAAGTAAATCCCAGCTTCCTCCCAAATCCATCACACAAGCACGCAACATGTCCTCCAAGGTTTGTATCGTCCGTTCGCTTTGGCCGTCCGTTTGGGGGGTGAAAGGTCGTGCTAAGATTCAATTGATATCCAAAGGCCTTCTGAAACGTTTGCCAAATCCTTGACACGAATTGACCATCACGATCTCATATGATAGAGATGGGCACTCCATGGTGTGCTAATCTCATTAAGATATATCTCCGCCAATTTCTTAGTGCTATCCTTTTCACTGATCGGTAGAAAATGCGCGGATTTGGTGAGTCGATCGACTATAACCCAAATCATATCATGGCCTCTTTGAGTCCTGGGTAACTTAGTAATGAAGTCCATTGAGATTTGTTCCCACTTCCATACAGGAATCTCGGGTCGTTGCAGCAACCCTGAAGGTTTCTGATATTCCGCCTTAACCTTAGCGCAGGTAAGGCAATTACCACATAGGTAGCAATGTCAGCTTTCATTTTAGGCCATCAATAGAAGTCCCTTAGGTCTTGGTACATTTTATCCGATCCAGGATGGATAGAGTACCTTAACTTGTGCTCTTCGTCCAGAATAAGTGCTCGTAGATCACCGAAGAATGGTACCCGAACTCGTTCCATAAAGTATAATGTCCCATCTTCCTTGGGCAACAGTCTCACTTCTATTTCACGAAATGATTCAGCTTGTAGATCCTCTAATCTAAGTGCTTCCTACTGTGCTTCACGAATCCGGGCTGTGAGATCAGTCTGTATTGTCATTTCTAAGGCTCGCTCCCTTAGAGGCTTTACGCATTCCTTGCGGCTCAAGGCGTCTGCTATAACATTCGCCTTGCCCGGGTGATATTTTGATCTCACAATCATAATCATTTAATAGCTCAACTCATCTACGCTGCCTCATATTCAAATCCTTCTGATCAAAAATGTGCTGCAAGCTCTCATGATCAGTAAAAATCATGCAGCGAGTACCATATAAGTAATGACGTCAAATCTTCAATGCGAATACCACAGCTCCTTACTCAAGGTCGTGCGTTGTATAGTTCTTCTCATGCATCTTTAATTGACGTGACGCGTACGCGATGACTTTGTCCAGTTGCATCAACACGCAACCAAGACCTTATCAATAAGTATCACAATAAACCACAAACCATCGGTACCGTCAAGTAAAGACAAGTTAGGTGCGTCGCAGAGTTTATCCTTCCATGTCCGGAAAGCGGTTTCTTGTCTCTCCCCAATCAAATTTCTTATCCTTCTGGGGTAGGGATGTTAGCGGCTGGGCAATACTTGAAAAATTCTCAATGAACCGTCTGTAATAGCCTACTAACCCCAGAAATTGTCATATCTCAGTTGGCGTCTTTGGGGCTTCCCAGTTCTTGATTGTTTCAATCTTTACTGGGTCTACATGAATTCCTTCCTTGTTCACCACATGCCCTAAGAATTTGCACCTTGCGAATCCAAAAGTCGCACTTTGAAAGTTTCGCATAAAGTTGCTCCTTGTTTAGGAGTTCCAAGATAGCTCGCAAATGTTGCTCATGCTCCTCCTTGGTTCGTGAGTATATGAGGATGTCATCAATAAACACAATCATAAACTTATCCATATACGGCTTACACACGTGGTTCATGAGGTCCATGAAGACCGCTGGTGCATTGGTTAAGCCAAACGGCATGACAAGGAACTCGTAATGTCCATAACGAGTCCTAAAGGCCGTTTTAGGGATACTTTCTTCTTGTATTCGCAGTTGATGATATCCCGACCTCAAGTCGATCTTGGAGTAGTAGCTAGAGCCTTGCAATTGGTGGACAAGTCATCAATCCTCGGCAAGGGATACCGATTCTTGATGGTTAGCTTATTCAACTCCCTGTAGCCTCTGCACAATACTAAAATTGTCGTCCTTCTCTTAAACCAACAATACTAGAGCTCCCCAGGGTGAGAAGCTCGGTCTGATAAATCCTTTGTCTAGCAGCTCTTGCAGCTGAGTCGAAAGCTCCTGCATTTCTGACGGAGCTAGCCGGTGTGGTGCCTTTGCCACTGGTGCTGCTCCTGGCACCAGATCTATCCGAAACTCCACTTGTCGTTGTGGAGGTAACCCAGGCAAGTCTTTGGGAAAGACTTCTGGGAATTCCTTCACAACAAGAATGTCTTCTAGCTTTGGCTCCTTAGTCTCCTTGTAGACAACATGAGCAAGGAAGGCTATGCAGCCTTTTCGGAGACACTTCTGCGCCTTCATAACCAATGTGTGATGTCACAATCTTCCGCCTTATGGGGCCCAACGTCCTCGCATCAACTGTATGAAGGTCGTGTACTATAGGTGTTTCATCATTCGCAAGAGGGATGCGAATGATTTTCTTATGTCGAACAACTTCAGCTCCATTCTTGGATATCCAAACCATGTCGACTACCACATCAAAACTACCTAAACCAACTGGTAGAAGGTTGATAGAAAATTTTCATTCTCCAAGTTCAAGTGTACAACCCTTAATAACTTCATCTACTTCGACTAATTTCCCATTTGCCGATCCTCTAGAATATGGACGTCTAGTTTACTTGGTTCTAAGACAAGTATATCCTTAAGTTCCACAGATTCAACGCTAAATTCGGCACCAGTATCAAGTAGAACGGATGCAAAATGTCAGTTTATAGGGAACGTACTTGTAACTACGTTCGAGTCCTGGCATGCCTTGCGTGCTCCTTTCATGAAAATACTCCCACAATCGTGATTTTTCTCCAGGCAGTCCTTCCAATAATGTCTTTTATCGTCACATCCGTAGCAATTCTTGGCCCTTGCTGTCTATGTTACTGTCCTAAATTCCATTCACATGCCTCGTACCAGACCAGCATGCTTCCTTGATATGCCCGATCTTGTCGCAATTTTCACACCTTCGAGTCCTGCACGGACCTGTGTGATGATAACCACACCTATCACACTTGGGTAGCTCTCCTTGGTAGCTTTTATCACTTATTTTAGCCGTGGCAATGAATTCCTTGACTTTCTTAGTCGCAGCGGTTTCCTTATGTTTGTTGCTTGATTTAAAACTTACCTGGAATGCGTATACTTTCTCTTATTTCTATCTAAAGAAGACTCCACATGCGTCTTCTTTTTCACTGGACTTTTATTCGATCTCTCCATCGTTACTCTGCCCTTGGCAAGACCTAGGGCAAGGGTTATCGCCTGAGCGATTCCCAAAATGATTCCTCTTATTCCGCCATTGTTTGCAGTGCTGCTTGCTTTGTATTGGACGATTGCCTTAGCGTCTCGCTGGGTCATTAGAGCTTCGAGCTCAGCTCTTGATGCGGGTAAAGGTTCTGATTGGACTTGGCCAGCGTTTCCTTCGCTGTGGTTCCATGAGCTTCGTATGTATAATTCATATTGACGAAATCAAATATTTATTATGGAATAAATTTTGTTGTCTATGAGCAAAGCTCATTTGTTAGGCACTACGAGTATAAGGGTAAGGTAATTCCTAATGATGCTTCTTCAATTCCTTCCACCAATATCATCTCGTCATTGTGGAGAGGTAAATTGAGTTAGAACCCAGTTCTGCTAAGGATAAATCGACTTTTATATGCACCATATCAACTTGTTGCAATGAGTCTTGTGAAGAGAACCTCCTCGGAGTCACCTTACTCCGGTTGATGCAAGTCATATAGTGTTATACAAAATTCGGTGTGGTCTTCCCTTCACCTTGTTCCTTGTTTATTCCTCAAGTCTCCGACTCTTTCATAGTCTTTAATTTTAACAAAAACGGGTATGCTTCCCAGAAAATGGGGGGTTGTGCATTGCTACCACGTGTAAGGGGTTGATGGTGAAAATGCAGAGATTGAGTCGTGAGGGTACGTGACTTCTTCCTCGGGACCGAATTGTGCCTTGTTGCAACTGTAGAGCGGTTTCCAGGGCGTGAATGCACTACCCAAATGATGGAGTGGACTATGGGATAGAGAGTGTGGAGTTACTGATAGGGGTGTTGGTGGTGGTGATATGGTTAGTGGATGATAGGGTGCATTTGGGGTGAAGGACGAGAAGAACCTTCCTGCACGTGTCATCCATGTTCCTAAATGGAATGGGAATCTGTTACAAAGGGGAGAAGCGAGTGGTCGTTTCCGCCCTTATAATGTGTACTCCATACTTCACGAACCTCGATTGTCCGATGTATGAAGGACCCCTTTGCCACACTGGACTGTGCAATGCATACATTGATTTTGCTGGGGCTCCAAGAGTCCCAATATGGTTGGTATGGTCTTCATGAATGCCGAATAGAGTGCGGTAAATGAGTTATACTGCAGCTCGCGCCACACCACCTCATTGGGGTAAACGGGTGTCAAGCGTTGGGGTCTAGCATCGCAACTATAATGGAAAAGTTTGGGGTGTCGTAGGCTCTGTACAATTTAAACACAAGAATCCTAAAGTGTTGAGGAAAATCTTTCCCGAGTGTTTACCATCTTCACTTGCTTAATAATCGGGTCCCAAACGACTCGTACTACTGGTAGAAGTGTAGGTGCGAAGTAGAAAAAGTCGGACTTCCTACTTTGTAGAGTGTTATAGTAACTATCTCGGTTAGTATTCTATTAGATAGAGGTTTGAACAACTTAGAAATTTCGAATGGGTGATGATCATTAGCTTGACCCGCAGAGTCCACCAGGATTTCCATGTACTACAAGTTGTTATTACATGGGCCCCTGTAATAATAAATTGTCTTGCATGGTTACCCTAATTTTCTCTCGTTCGAAGCAGCTGATCAATCAAAGAGGGGACACTACTGTCCTCATACCTTCGACATAGAAAGGACCTTTATGGTGGTCCACGCGCTAATATCCAACGTAGTTACGCGCAAAGTGGCACAATGCTTGGACAAGATAGGATTAAAGAGAATTCCTAACCATAGTAGTTGGAGGGGCATCTTCAAGATGAGTACCTCATCTTCTTTGTTTGGAAAAGGAGTGTCGTCAATCATGTTTCGTAAATGTCTCAGGGACCTCGTCCCACTAATAAGGTTAATGTCCAAGGTTACCTCCTCCACCTCGCCGTCACTGCCGTAGTCAGGAACTTTTGCATTCGAGAGGGAAGAACAGCCATCTTTTACGGAAACAAGCTCAGGGTCTCGTTTGGTAACTACGTCAGCCATAAGCTCCGCAATAAAATCTAGGTCGATAGCCTCATTGTGCGAGTCAAGAGTAATAATAGGATTTGAAGTTGAAGGTATCTCGTTCCCGTCAATAATTATCCCGTACACATACATGCATATATATTAATGTATAATAATGTTACTTAGTATATACTGGAAAATAAATGCAACTTGTCACATATAACTCTCGGTTGTTCTTTCGGGGATCATTTCATCTTTGGCAAGTCTATCCCACACGGACTGACTATACCTCATTTGGCACATTAGTCGGGGTATTCTCCCTCCCTACTAATGTCCTTGCTTTGTCTTTCCTTTGAAAAATGTTTGATTCATGGATTTTGCCGCTTTCGTAAACGCAATGAAAACCTTTTTGTAAAAATGTTTTCGTGAGAGAATCCTAGTGATTGTAATCTAGACTCGAGAAGGAATCCTAGTTCACTACAATCGAAGCTCTGATCCCAACCTGTCATACCCTATCTTTTGCGGAAGCATGTGTGTATGACTTGATCAGTTCTCATTGCATTCGATTATAATAAGTAACTACATGATTAAACAATGATGTCCATCCAATCATAAGTTTAAAATATTATAAACCACAAGTTGTTTAAACTTCCAACCATCACAAGTATTTAATTTAAGTTATAACCAACATAAGTTTTAAACTTCCACGATGGACTTGTTTTACAAAAGTTCAGATTTATGAGTCTTTGCATCCTATATCTCATCAAGATTGAGATATATGGATCAAACCCTCCAATAAGTGGATGACATCGAGACATGAAATTCAAAAGCTTGATTGTAACGCCAGCACCAAGATCCGCCTAATTTCCTGAAATACATGTAAGTTGAAAACATCAACAAAAGTTGAGCGAGCTCATGTGTTTTAAGTATTTACGCATCAAATGATTCCCAAAAACATTTGAAAGTTTCCAGTATCGAATATAGGTATGTAGAACGTCTATGAACATGTTAATCATTAATGTTTTGCAAGGACATTAACATATATGACGACATAGGAGGTACTCAACCCGTGTAGGCAATTTAAGTGTCGAACCCTCGATAGTGGACACAACAGCACTCTAAGTGGTCTCCCATGGACCGTGAGTGGGGCTCGCCTGTACCCATTAGATCTAACCTTTGTTCCTTGGTCCTCAAAAGGATTAATGGCACCTTAGTTGCAGCCTATGCTCACATGATCTAAGAGTTCATTCCATAGTTCAATCATACCCTTGTTAACATGTATTTCCCCCGAAAATTGTAAACCGAAAACATTAAGTAAAAGGGGGACATGAACTCACAAGTTTGCGTCCATAATCTCGTGTACCCAAAGTAGATATCCTCAAGCCGTACAACTTCCTACACACGTGTGAGGTTTTATTAGACACTTAGGTCGTGTAACGACTCATAGCCTTATTTATTTATTTAAGACTTGTTTTGGAATATTGTTAAAATAATATATTTTCAATTTGTTTCATCGTATGCTTGTCACATACATATTCTTCAAGTATAGGTATACTTGTATTTGTGTATTTTACCAAGTATTGGTAGCGCATTCCGGTATATATTTATACGTATGTGAGTACGTATTTCTTGTGTTTAATTAAGTATTTTATACTTAATTTATGTATAATTTTCCGGAATATTATTTTTATACTAATAAAATCAACAACATAATATTTCTTAAAATATCTATATTTTAAGAGGATTTTTGTAGAAAAGCATCTATTTTGAAATCTGAGACATTTTAATATTTTACAAATTCAAAACGATTGATATTCAAAAACAATTTCACAAATTCAGTCCTTGTTCGATTTCAAACCCTTAATCCTCTTCTAGAAACAGAGTCGCAAACTAACGCGAGAACGTAACCCGTTTAACATGACATACAGTTCGGAACAATGAAACAAGTCAAACATACCCTAAATATCCTTTATATAACTTAGAAATGAGTTTTGAAGGGTTTGGTATGTCAAAAACAAGTCTATTCGATCACATGGACTATTTACGGCAAACTACGAAAGTCAGTCGATTCTCGTAGCAACGTACACTCCGGAACAAGGTCATAAGCTAAAACATACCCTAAATACCCTTAACATAGCTTATAAATAAGTTTTGGTGGGTTCGGTGTGTGAAAATACGCTTATTTGGTCACAGGGACTAAAAGCGTCAAAAACGCGAAAGTTTGCCTTTACGCGTATTTCGCTATCCGGAACACGTAAGGACATCCAAAAATTTTTGTAACCATTAAAATATTCTATTTTAGTGATCGGTATGCAAAAATTCAATTCGTTACGCATTTACGGTTATACACGTGTTCGTTACGATTTTCGTCGTAATTAACTGAAAACCGCAATCGTGCGACCAAACGAACTGACCTCTGGAACGTTTTCCAACATATTTCAAGTTCCCTATACTTTAACATCCCTATGGAGCTTTGAAATGAGGTTAACGGGTGTTAGAAGTGCCCGAAACGCGACAAAACGCATGCAGGGGCCTGTTCTGCCAATTTGTGAAAGTGCTGCCCAGACCCTAGGCTTACGGACCGTATGCCTATATACCTTACGGTCCGTAAGGTGTCTCCAGCACATCAGAAATGTGGCAGCACCCTGTTTACTCTCTTGGACACCTAGCTTTCGAACTTGCCACACTTCCCCCGGTCTTGACACCTCCATAAGCAACTGGAATGATCCTAGAACAAGCCCTAACACCTGTAATGATCTCATGGCACCTAATTCATCTATAAATAGCAAGGTTCTTCATACACTTAAACTTTTGATCAACTCAATTCTGCTACAATCTGAAGTTGCAACCATTTAGTGATCAATCTCTGAGTTCTTAGCATTCCTTTGGTGTTTGGAAGCGATCTCTATCATGCTTATTTCAATTCTTGTAGTTTAATTGGAATAAAAGTCGTAAAGTTTGACTTTTATTTGACTTCCAAAATTGATCATAAAAAAATCCAATTGAACCTTGTATTATGATGGTAATCAAGGTGGTTATGATTCCTATTGATCATACCTACTGATTTCTATCGTTCCAAGTCTTTATGACAAGTCAAAGTTTCGGTCAAAATACGACTTTTGTGCATTTTGAAATAGATCAAATTCCAGGTGTCAGAACAGTTTGTTTTGATGCCAAAACTCTTTTATAAACTTATTAGACATGTCAAAACATGTCAAATTTGTCACTCTTGTTTTAATGCTTGTTTAGAGTCGTAAGTTGAATGGTTTGACCACCACTTTGACTTTCGAATCTGACCCGTTTGGTCAACTTTACGATCCCACCAAGACCATTATTATGACCATAATATTATAAGGAATAACCCTCTGAGGTTATACCTTATGGTCTTACCGTTTGGTTAGTCAAATGACAAGTCGACTATGTATTCTTTAAAATGCCGAAAATGCCCTTTTTGCGCATAAAATAGTTTTAAACATATAAGAATGTTATTTTACATGGGAACTGATTTCACAACTTAAATAAACTAGTCTTGACATATTAAACTTGTCTATAGGACATATTTTACCATCCGAACCCATAGTTACGATTATAACCCATTAAAGTGGCATAAACCACTTTAACAAGCCGTAATAAGTCAAAACTTTTTAAAATACTTCCAAATCAGAATGATAGGTAATATGAACCACATTATACAAGATCCAATCTTTTTTGGTTTATATCCTTCATTCTATCCAATTTCTCGTTTTCAAGTTTCGACATACTAACATGTATTTATCCGACACACTAGGAACCACTTCAACACTTGAACTCTTGATACGTTGAGCTTTCTTATATCTTTTGAACAAGATCTTTACGCAATCCCAGGCGAGTACATTGCTCCCCTCTTTTAGGTTTTACAAATGTTTTGGGGTGATTCATATGTATAACCGACTTTTCTCAAATGCATGGCATGTATGTGTTTACTAAGTGCTTTTATGTATTATTTCCGATTATGCAACATGACAATTGATGACACGACAGTCTTGTAGCGTTATTCGAGTCACTCTAGGATTTTGTGTATGACTGATTTCAAAGTTCGATATCCAAATCCTTGAAGAATCCTTTCATGATTTGTATGATAGATTCTCAGAAGGATATTTTGTATTATTATAAATCATTAATTGATTTCTAATATACTCACGCAAGTATGGACCGTTTTCAGTATAGTTATTGATTATCCTTAATTGATTTCTAATGACATACTCTCAAGTTTATGGAGGATTTCAATATGTTTACAAAGAACAAAGTACAATTTTCCAAGGCATGAAAGTTACTTTAGTAATGATCATAATTCCATATACAAAACTCTTTTGTTACAAGTTTCATAATCAAGTTAATGTATTGCAAAACTAACCCTTTTTGCCATTCTTTGGCTAAAATGAGTCGATTTACAATTGGCAACTCTCGTAGTTGTCAAAGTATTGCAATACCAAATCCTTTTGTCATTTAGTTGGCCAACAAAACTATGTGCTTGCCAACATTATTTGTTGACGTCTCTTTTTCACATATGTTTCAGGTTGACGATTTTTCGAGCATGCTACACATAGGAATGCATCCGGGCTTTAGACCTCTTTAAACAAAAAGACAATTACATGTATTCTTTGTATTGTAAAATAATGTTAATAATAACGAAACAATTTAGTTCCAGTTGTGGCGGAGCAATTTGTAACGTGACTCCCTGATATTTCCGTCGCGTGTTGTTGTATTACGCGATCGGGGTGTTACAGATTGGTATCAGAGCACTGGTTATAGGGAATTAGGTTATTAGATTGCCTTTAACCTAGTCTATATCCCTTCTAGGGACCCGAACATGAGTAGATTTAGGATATCTATCCTAATCCTCATCCTTACTCGTGCCACAACTACTCTATGATTTACAAATCATCTATCCTTAGATGGTTTATCCTAAATCCCTAGGCTTTATGCCTTAAGGAATTTCCCAAAGAGTTTTTCTTTCAAAATACTTTCATTGAAATGTTCCTCAATTATTTTCACAAACTTTTTCGAAAAATATTTCTTGACATATTCATCTCAAGTATTATATCAAAAAGGGTTTCTTTAAATGTTTTCTCAAACGCTTTCAACAAGATGTTTGTCAACTTATTTGTCTCAAACATTTTCTTCGAAATCTTGGGTTTTTATAATGTGAACACATGCAATTTGGAAGGCTGAATGCCTGTACCCCGAGTTTTCTGTCTAAGGCTAGAGTGTTCATACAAATCCGCATTATCGGAACAGTCACTCTTACCTGGGAACTCTTAGGGTGAGTGTTCACTTATAGGCTAAAGCATGTCTTCTAGAAACATTATGAAAACCCATCCACTTTGACCAAAACGAACGATTCCTAAACACTACTACCTTTGTGACACTACTCCGACATGTTACCTTCGGTAAAATGTTACAACTATATTCAATACACTCGAAACAATATTCACCTTTATCTTACGACACTATACAATCCTACTACATTTTCAAATACTATTTTCGCCTTTCAAATTTTCAAAATTTTTATCATTGGATGAGAATTTTCAAAATTTTATTCACAAAAATTTCCTTATTTTAAAATTGGACTAAAAATAGCTTTATCTTAAAAATAATAAATATTTAGAGGATAACGAATTTTTAACACAAAACCATTAACTTGGTTTGTATTTTCTCATCCAAAGACATAACAAAAGTCTATTTTCAAGCAATTTTCAAAACAAAATTTACAACACTATTTTTCTGAATACAAGAACAAGACTTTTGAACAAATGTCGCGATAAGATTTCAATTCATTATAGTATTTTGTAAACTTATAACAATTTTACGAAATCTTACTTATTTAATTTTTGCTACAGCTATTTCTGTAAAAAAATGCCTCCACACCGTGACGACACTTGGTACGCTAATATGGCAGCAATGATCGCTCAGCATCTGGCTGCTCTACTCCCAGACATTGTGACCCAAGTCAATCAAAATAACAACAACAATAACAACAACAACAATGTTCTCACGCCTTGTAACTACAAACAATTCAACTCGGCCGAACCACTCAAATTTAATGGGTCTGAAGGAGCAACTGGGCTCTTACAATGGTTTGAGAGTATAGAAAGCACATTTCGCCACGTTCAATGTCCAAGTGAGCGTAAGGTAGAGTTCGCCTCAAGTGTTTTCCAAAAGAGAGCACTAACTTGGTGGAACGGAATCATGAGAGACAGAGGTGCAAAAATAGCTATGGCACAAGCGTGGGAAGAATTCAGGGATCTTATGTTGAAAGAATTTTGCCCACGAAGCGAAATAAGGGCACTTGAAAATGAATTTTATTACCTTAAACAAGATAGTGGGGAGAACCGTGCCTACACTGACCGGTTCGAACAGTTAAGCCTACTCTGCCCCACTATGGTCACACCATTGGATCGGGCCATTGAGAAATACATTGATGGTCTACCTGATCCCGTCCAAGACATTGTCACTGGCAGCCAAGCTACGAGGCTTAGGAAGGCTAAGGAATTAGCTGCTACCCTAACCGACTCCCAGGTTAGGAAAGGGAAACTTTTACAAAAGGGAGACAAGAAACAAACTGTTGAGACTACACAAAACAAATGGAACAAAAGTTGAATCTTATAAAAACTCTAAGAAGCGTAAGAGTTCAAAGAATTTTGCAATTCCTGCACCAATCCCACTCAAGTCAATACCCGTTAGGGGGTCTTATCATGGGAAACATCCCCGGTGCAATCGTTGCAACTATCACCACCAGGCAAATTCTCCATGCCGCCGGTGTACAACCTGTGGTCTTCTTGGACATCTAGCTACGACCTGTCACATCCAAAACCAAGCTACCCCTACTCAGACACGTCCTCGTTATCCAGATGGAGCATGTTTCAGTTGTGGTGATTTAAATCATTTCGAACAAAACTGCCCAAAGCTTGCAAACGCAAATGGACAAATGTACAATGTCAACGAGGTTCAAGCTGAAGATCTAGCACTTATGATCATTTGAACCTTTATGTTTTCTTTTTGTTATCCAAGAACTATGAACGATATTTCAACTTTGTTTGTAATGACAATATGAATATCAAGAAGTTTTCTTCATTTATTCGCATTTCAGTTACAAATTTCAATATGAGTACACTGCGTGAAATTCACAACTTCATGTCAACTTCGAGGATTTTGTTCTTTATTAGGAACTAAATCTCGTAGAATAGCATATTATGATTTCACAATAGTGCATTCATACAATCGCTGCAAAACAGACACTACAATTACTTTGTGCTTATCATTACTGCTTTTGCTTTCATGACAGTACATATATGGTTATTTACCTATTATGTATAGTACATGAATACATTTTGCTTCGTATGTTAACCTAACGTACTGAGTACACGATTTACAAATGCTTACTTTTGCTTAGTATGTTGACTTAACATACCTAGCACATGATCTCAAGACATATTACGACATACTTACATTGTTTATGACAATTTATGCCTAGTATATGATGCATACTACCAGTATGGTTAGTGTGAAACATATATTCATAGACATGCTAGAATAAAATACCTGCTACTAATATTGTTGTATGCAAAACAAGTAGTGTCATCATTACTAGTATGAAACACGACCAACTTCAATAGTTCCTATGTTGCGACGATGGATGTTTGATTCAATGATGTGCTATGACGATGATTACCTGATTTAGTTATTGATTCGACCTTATTATTTGTTTCCCTTATTTAACAAGAGGAGCTATGTGGACCATGTGACGAAACACGTAATTATGGGTGCACACTTAATTACGGGAATCGACATATGAGAATCATAGTAAGTCTTGTTAAGATGGTGGCATAAAATCTAGAGTGATCAGGTAAAGGGAAGGGTATGACGCAATAAGACCACGGTGGATACGCCGTTGGTACTTCCTATATATAAGTGTTCTTATTGTGTTATTCATCGAAACGTTACCAGGATTGCTTGAAGGTTTTATGTTGTCTTGGACCATTATGTGATTATGTGACTATTTGTTATTTGGTTATTGGATACAAGGACGATTGACGAGTACATTCATTAACTCTATTCGAGCTGACCGGGAGTATATTATGGTGTTAAAGGTGACGATCTTGATGCCATAGGTATGTTGACCTGTCTCCTATGCATGAGATGCTCATGGTACATGGGATGTACCTCGTGGGACGTTAACCGTGTACGTATGGCCAGGCTTGAATGTACACCCCTTTGTTGCTAGGATTTACACTAAAAGACTTAGTATAATATAATGTCATTTTTACACACTCGATGACACTTTAAGGATTCAGAAATTCTAAAGGTTTGAATACCTTGAGATGCTTTGAATATCTTTGTTTACACCTTGAATCCCCCAAACATTTCCGACACCAAACGATGTTCAACATTTTTGTAATCTCGAGCTTTAATACCTTTCAATTGTTTCGATCACTTTACGGTCTCCTTCGAATCAATTTCGGGACGAAATTTCCTAAAGTAGGGGAGACTGTGACATCTGATACATTTTAATCATTTTACAAATTCAAAACGATTGATATTCAAAAACAATTTCACAAATTCAGTCCTTGTTCGATTTCAAACCCTTAAGCCTCTTCTAGAACAAAGTCGCAAACTAACGCGAGAACGTAACCCGTTTAAGCGACATACAGTTCAAAACAATGAAACAAGTCAAACATACCCTAAATATTCTTTATAAAACTTGGAAATGAGTTTTGAAAGGTTTGGTATGTCAAAAACAAGCCTATTCGATCACAGGGACTATTTACGGCAAACTACAAAAGTCTGCCGATTCTCGTACCAACGTACACTCCGGAACAAGGTCATAAGCTAAAACATACCCTAAATACCCATAACATAGCTTAGAAATAAGTTTTGGAGGGTTCGGTGTGTGAAAATACGCTTATTTGGTCACAGGGACTAAAAGCGTCAAAACCGCGAAACTTTGCCTTTACGCGTATTTCGCTATCCGGAACATGTACGGATATCCAAAAAATTTTATAACCATTAAAATATTCTATTTTCGTGATCGGTGTGCAAAAATGCCATTCGTTACGCATTTACGGTTATACACGTGTTCGTTACGATTTTCGTCGTAATTAACCGAAAACCGCAACCGTGCGACCAAATGAACTGACCTCTGGAACATTTTCCAACATATTTCAAGTTCCCTATACTTTAAATTCCCTATGGAGCTTTGAAATGAGGTTAACGGGTGTTAGAAGTGCCCGAAACGCGACAAAACACATGCAGGGGCCTGTTCTGCCAATTTGTGAAAGTGCTGCCCAGACCCTAGGCTTACGAACCATATGCCTATACACCTTACGGTCCGTAAGGTGCCTCCAGCACATCAGAAATGTGGCAGCACCTTGTTTGCTCTCTTGGACACCTAGCTTTAGAACTTGCCACACTTCCCCCGGTCTTGACACCTCCCTAAGCACCTGGAATGATCCTAGAACAAGCCCTAACACCTGTAATGATCTCATGGCACCTAATTCGTCTATAAATAGCAAGGTTCTTCATACACTTAAAATTTTGATCAACTCAATTCTTGTACAATCTGAAGTTGCAACCATTTAGTGATCAATCTCTGAGTTCTTAGCATTCCTTTGGTGTTTGTAAGTGATCTCTATCATGCTTATTTCAATTCTTGTAGTTTAATTGGATTAAAAGTCATAAAGTTTGACATTTATTTGACTACCAGAATTCATCATGAATTGATCAATTTAAAATCCAATTGAACCTTGTATTATGATGGTAATCAAGGTGGTTATGATTCCTATTGATCATACCTACTGATTTCTATCGTTCCAAGTCTTTATGACAAGTCAAAGTTTCGGTCAAAATGCAATTTTCGCTGATTTTGCAATAGAACAAATTCAAGGTGTCAAAACAGTTTGTTTTGATGCCAAAACTCTTTTATAAACTTATTTAGACATGTCAAAACATGTCAAATTCGTCACTCTTGATTTAATGCTTGTTTAGAGTCGTAAGTTGAATGGTTTGACCACCACTTTGACTTTTGAATCTGGCCCATTTGGTCAACTTTAGGATCCCACCAAGACCATTATTATGACATAATATTATAAGGAATAACCCTCTGAGGTTATACCTTATGGTCATACCGTTTGGTTAGTCAAATGACAAGTCGACTATGTATTCTTTAAAATGCCGAAAATGCCCTTTTTGCGCATAAAATAGTTTTGAACATATAAGAATGTTATTTTGACATGGGAACTGATTTCACAACTTAAATAAACCAGTATTGACATATTAAACTTGTCTATAGGACATATTTTACCATCCGAACCCATAGTTACGATTATGACCCGTTAAAGTGGCATAAACCACTTTATCAAGCCGTAACAAGTCAAAACTTTTAAAATACTTCCAAATCAGAATGATAGGTAATATGAACCATATTATACAAGATCCAACTTTGTTTGGTTCATATCCTTCATTCTTCCGATTTCTCGTTTTCAAGTTTCGACATACTAACATGTATTTATCTGATACACTAGGAACCACTTCAACACTTGAACTCTTGATACGTTGAGCTTTGTTATATCTTTTGAACAAGATCTTTATGCAATCCAAGGCGAGTACATTGCTCCCCTCTTTTATGTTTTACAAATGTTTTGGGGTGATTCATATGTGTAACCGACTTTTCTCAAATGTATGGCATGTATGTGTTTACTAAGTGCTTTTATGTATTATTTCTGATTATGCAACACGACAGTTAAAGAGGTCTTTCAGGCCCTATATCCTTGTAGGATCTTTCTATTTTTATAATTAGATTCTCAAGGGATGTTTGAAGTACACTCTTAAATTTTCCTATCTTTATAGCGAGATATCTAAGAAGTACTTTACGAGGAACGACGGTTTTGGTTTATGTGTAGAATTTTTGGTGATTTAGATAACGAAACTAGAGTAATACAATAAGAACATGGTGGATACGCCGCTGGTACTTCCTATATATAAGTGTGCTTATTGTATTACCCTTCGTAGCCTTATCCGAATCACCATTAGGATTATGATTTTTTGAAACAATTTGACGAGACAAGTGACAAGACTAAATTCCCATTACATCTACCTATCTTTATAGTTAGATATTAGTGGAATGTTTAAGGCACTAATTAGTAGTCCTTGATTGGACTCTGTGTACTTTAATGCGTATTTGACAGGACAATTTGACGAGACAAGTGACAAGACTAAATTCCCATTACATCTACCTATCTTTATAGTTATATATTAATGGATTGTTTAAGGTACTAATTGGTAGTCCTTGATTGGACTCTGTGTACTTTAATGCATATTTGACAAGACAATTTGACGAGACAAGTGACAAGACTAAATTCCCATTACATCTACCTATCTTTATAGTTAGATATTAGTGGAATGTTTAAAGTACTAATTGGTAGTCCTTGATTGGATTCTGTGTCCTTTAATGCGTATTTGACGAGACAATTGACAAGTTGATGATTATGTGTTTATTTGGTTAGTTGTGATTAGGATAACGAAACAAGTGTAATACCATAAGAACATGGTGGATACGCCGCTGGTACTTCCTATATATAAGTGTTCTTGTTGCATTACTCTTGTAGCGTTATTCGAGTCACTCTAGGATTTTGTGTACGACTGATTTCAAAGTTCGATATCCAAATCCTTGAAGAATCCTTTCATGATTTGTATGATAGATTCTCAGAAGGATATTTTGTATTATTATAAATCATTAATTGATTTCTAATATACTCACGCAAGTATGGACCGTTTTCAGTATAGTTATTGATTATCCTTAATTGATTTCTAATAACATACTCTCAAGTTTATGGAGGATTTCAATATGTTTACAAAGAACAAAGTACAATTTTCCAAGGCATGAAAGTTACTTTAGTAATGATCATAATTCCATATACAAAACTCTTTTGTTACAAGTTTCATAATCAAGTTAATGTCTTACAAAGCTAACCCTTTTTGCCATTCTTTGGCTAAAATGAGTCGATTTACAATTGGCAACTCTCGTAGTTGTCAAAGTATTGTAATACCAAATCCTTTTGCCATTTATTTGGCCAACAAAACTATGTACTCGCCAACATTATTTGTTGACGTCTCTTTTTCACATATGTTTCAGGTTGACGATTTTTCGAGCATGCTACACATAGGAATGCATCTGGGCTTTAGACTTCTTTAAACAAAATGAAAATTACATGTATTCTTTGTATTGTAAAACAACGTTAATAATAACGAAACAATTTAGTTCCAGTTGTGGCTGAGCAATTTGTAACGTGACTCCCTGATATTTCCGCCGTGTATTGTTGTATTACGCGATCGGGGTGTTGCATCTATAAATTTCATCTTGGTAAAATAAGTATATTTTGGTATATATCTTTAAAATAATATATTTTTAAGATCATGGTTAAGAATATATATATTTTTAGTTTTACCAAAATTAATATATGTTTGGGTTGTTCATGAAAATATATATGTTTTCTCCCACTATAAAAATATTATATTTTCTCCTTTGACAAAATATAATATATTTTATATTAGTTGTAAAATTTCATATTTCACCGTCTCTTCGGTTTCGAAAATACCGTTTATCACATTTGTCAAGTTGCTAATTTATTTCCGGAATATATATATAGTCCAAATATTCACTGTCCGATTTGTCCATTATTCGGGTATATATATTTATTTTCTTGTGATGTGTTATTTTCAAGGTTCCTAATTTTAATATAACTAATACAACCAATATACAAGTAGCACATAATTTGTGACATCTAAATATATATTTTCCTAAATATATACTTAGTCATTTTTATTATCAAAAATCAACCTCCAATATTCATAATTTTTATAACAAAAATTATGGCAACTTTTCATATTAAAACCAAGATCAAAATTACTTGTAAAAACTTGATTAAAAATATTTTTCTAAGTTTTTAACTTTTACAAAAATTTTGCCATAGTTTCCCCTTAAAAATGGAGGTTTCCATGCTTAATAGCATATCATTTTCTTTTCAAAATTCATCATCAATCATCAACAATTTACATATAACTTACCATAAGCCATATTATGCATTTTTACAACATGATGTGAACTTGAAGTTTTATAAAATCTTGTAGTATTTTAACATGATGTTTAACATGTTCATTTAACACTAAAAATATGATTTTATTTCATAAAAATTTTACAAGATTTCAATCTTTACAACTTACAACTTAATTTTACAAAAAATCATTCTCCTTGCATTTTTCATGTTACATACACCTTTCTAGTTCCATTTAACCTTTTGAAACATGTTCACTTTCTTTTAAAATCAAGTTATGTTGAATCTTGGTGTAGATTTTAGTTTCTTGAAATGTTCATCTTTGAAATCTCATATTTTTAAGATTCACAACTTGTAGGAATCATTATTCTACACAAAATCATGTTCATCTTCAAGTTCATACTTAACATAAAGGACGATCAGCATAGATCTCTCAAGATTCATCCTCATACTTGCTAGATCATGTGTTTAATCATCATCTAGCAAACTTCTTATGATGATCTACATCATAACACAATAAATCAACAAACAAGTTTACTACACACACTTAAACAACTTTGATCTTCATGTTTTTAAGCTTTATGTTCATGTTCATCATTATGTTTTGGTGTGATTCTTTAGATTACCAAGTTACATCTTACTTTAACCACTAAAATCAAGTGTAAAAACAAGATCAAGAGATCTTACTACTAGCACAATGGCTAGGGAAGAACAAGATGCAAGATGAAGAAGAAAAGAGGTGGTTAATAGCTCCATAAGGTGGTCCTTCAAGTCTCCTTGCTTGCAACCTTCTTAAGCATCCTTGATACACCTTAGAACACCCTTAGATCACTTGAAGATGGGTTGAAAATGGTGAGGTTATGGTGGTGATGGGTGGCCGTGAACAAGAGAAGAAGAAAGGGAAAGGGTAGTGAAAATTTTGTGTTAAGTGTTTATGTTCATCCAAGTCCCTAATGCCCTTTTATCCTCTAACAATGTTTTAACCATACGTCCCAAATCAAGATAACAAATCCCCTAACCAAATCAAGAAAGATCATGGGTGTGGGATCCATGTTGTAACTGTCCTATGGGGGGTGTCTTAGTTGAGTTTCAATTTCAAGTTAGGTAATCTAGTTAGGTTTTATGGGTTCTAGTTAGAGTTAATGTGTTTAGGGGTTTTTAATATGTAATATCATGTTCGGTGATTATAACTAGCTTCATGACATTAAAACAAAGCCTCTACCTAGATTTTGGTGTTTCGGGTAGTGTCCGGTTATTCGTTTCGGTTACCGGTTCGTGAAGGTGCTAAATTGCGCAGTTTAGTGTGCTTTAAGGTACCTTTTATGATGGTTTTGATTCCCAACACTAAACAAGTTATTCTGGACTATTAAACCTCATTTCTGCATCATATTTTAGTGTTAAATTGCTGAAAATTGCTGAATTTTACTGAATTCTGCAGTTTTAGTGTGTTTTGGGCACTTTCGGACACTTATGTCATCACTCGGAAGGTACATTCCTACATACCATTCTAGTGTAACCCTTGTTCTTAGGGCTCAATTTGTGTCTTATCATCATCTCTGTCTGAGTACTGATCTCCCGTCAGTACTTCTAGTTAGCCTGATAGTCGTGCTAACTTTGTTTTGTGCACTAATTCAACCATATTGGGTTGCATGTAATAATGATAAGTATTCATGCAATATGTAATGCTTCTGTAAATTCTTGAAAGAAATCATGAATTTATTCATCTCGTTGTTTAAATCGTGCACAGTCATTAAGACACAAATTATTGTTTATATTGTACGGAAATTACCTGAAAAGTGCCAATTGTCACACAAAATACCCTTATGATTACTTGTAATGTTACTAAACTACCCTTACTCTTAACTAAAGTTTTTAAATGAGTTAGAGTCAGGGAGCAAAATGGTGATAAGTTAGAAAGATCTAGAAAGAAACTGGCACTTTTTAAACTATTGGAGCAAAACCGTTAAAACTACTGTATCACATGGAACAAAATATATATATATACATACATATATATATATATATATACTAAAATGTTTAAGAAGTGATCATGACCATTAGATTGGGTAATCGACGGATAAGATTAAATGAGTGGCGAAATTGTAATATTTTTTTTAATTAAATTGATTGATTTATTGGATTAAGGGTATAAAAGTAAATTTAGTGTGCCTTAAATTTAGGAATCACATGCAAATTCCTTCGTCTTTTTAAAATGTCAATAATTTTTATACATAATTTTTTTTAAGTTATACCGTAATAACGAACGTTTTTTCTCTTTAATATCAGTACCATATTGCTACATGTCTAAAAAATTACGATTAAGGTAATTCAGACACTAGTGTGTTTTATATGGTATCTGCGTGTTTTATATTGTGCATTTAAGACACTATTGTATTTATGTGTAATGGGTGTGTTTAATAGTGAAAACTAATATAACACAATGTAAAGAAATCGGAAACTAATAAATTACAACGTCAAGAAATAATGAATGTGTTTTATGTTTGGAAATATATGAGGGGTATGTTTAATTGTGAAAATATATATAACATGGTGCGATGAAACCGTAAACTGATAAAACACACTGTTAAGAAATGATAAATTTGTTTTATGTTTCGAACATTGGATGAAGTAATCGTGGATACGAATGATGTAACTATCGATTTTAAATAGTTAATAGACATATAGTTTCCATCAAAATAGCCTTTTGTTGTTATGATATAAAATTTCCATAAATAATATAATTATTCAATTACCATAATACCTTTTAGTAAAAAAAAAAAACTCACTAGATACCATATGTCACAAGGAGATTGCTTCCTACACTTTGTAGGAAAAGTAGGCTTTGTAGGAGAGTTTAAATGAGAACGCTAAATATTGTGAGAAATGTGAGAACGAATGAAAAAACTACGAGAATTTGGTCAAAAACAATTCAAATTCAAAATTTATTTTTACACTTATCATTATTATTCGATTACATTGTTAGAAATTTAATTTACACGTTCAAATTTACGAGAATTCGTAAATAAAAAAAACACATGTGTAAGTTTGCCATTTACACATGTGTAAGTTTTTTATATTTACACATGTGTAAAAATCTAATAAGAGTAATTTTGAGGGGAGAAATAAATTATTTCATGTTGTAAATTCTTTTTTTAATGTTGTATTTTAATTACAATGAGAGTTGTGTTAAAAAAACATTGGTTTTGATTGGTTTTTTTCATTTGTCTCACGGTTCTCGCAATATTTAACGTTCTTATTTAAACATTTCCCTATATACATAGGGAAATGTTTAAATGAGAGCGCTAAATATTTTGAGAACCATGAGGACGAATGAAAAAACCGCGAGAACTTGGTCATAAACAATTCAAATTCAAATTTTTTATACACTTATCATTATTATTATTATTATTATTGGAATAGATGTTAGAAATTAAATTACACGTTTAAATTTTCATGTATTTGTAAAAATTGAAAATTTACACATATGTAAGTTTCTCATTACACATATAGGGTAGGGTTCATGCGAGAACCACCCTTATTGCGAGAACCAATGTAAACAGGGGCAATTTTGTAAATACCAAACAACTTTTAAAATAACTGCCTACTTGCTTCCCTATACTATCGCACTTCAAGCATGTGACATCTGTGTATTTTAATCATCGTACATTTCCGAAACAATTTTGTAATTTTATAACATTGTGTTTTATTCCGAGATTTATTTTAATACTTATGACATTTTGTATTTTCAATTCTTGTTCAAATTCGACCTTTCAAATCACTTATGGAAGTGAAATCGCAAACCGTTATGCAAACGTAATCAGTTTAACGCGACATACACTCTGGAGCAATGGCATAAGCTGAACCTACCCTAAATACCCTTTACATAACTTAGAAATAAGTTTTGAGGGCTTCGGTATGGCAAAAACATGCTTATTCAACTTCAAGGGCTATTTTGCAAATTCTGCGAAACTATGCCGTTACACGTATTTCATAATCCGGAACATGTACGCACATCCAAAAATATTTGTAATCATTAAAATCTAGTATTTTAATGATTGGAATGCAAAAATATCATTCGTTACGCGTTTACAGTCATTTGCGCGTTTGCTACGATTTTCATCGTAATTAACCGAAAACCGCAACCGTACGCCCGAACGAACCTACACCCGGGACATTTTTGGACACATTTCAAGTTTCCTAAGCTTTATCGTCTTTATAGAGCTTAAAATGATGTTAACGGGTGTTAAAAGTGCCAAAACGCGACGAAATGTGTTTAGGGGCCTGTTCTGCCAACTTTTGAAAGTTGTCAGCTAAGGGGCTTACGGACCGTAAGCCCATACCCCTTATGGTCTGTAAGGACCCCCCAGCTCAGCAGTTTCATGGCAGCTTCTTGTTTAAGCTCTTGGACACTAAGCAAACGAAATTGCCACACTCCTTCTGGTTTCAACACCTCATTATACACTTGTAATGATCCTAGATCAAGTGCCTAACACTTGGAATGATCTTGTGCATCATCCACAAGTATAAATAGGCCCTCATTTTCACTTCACAACTTGCTCTTTCTATCTTCTTCCTCCTATACTCTTGGAGCTTGCTTCCATCCTTTTTGGAGGCCTCCTACTGAGTTCTTTGAGATCTTGGGTGTTCCTAAACACAAGTAAGATCTCATCCTTAGTCTTTTTCATAGCTTTTAGCTATTTCAAGCTAAAAGTCAAACGTTTGTTTGACTTTCAGCTTTGACCATTGATTGGTCAAAACAAAGTTCAATTGAACTTTGCAACGTGATCGTAATCACGATGGTTATGATCCTTAGCGATCATACCTACTGATTTACCACGTTACTAATTGAAGTGACGAGTCAAAGTTTCGGTTAATAATGTGCAAAATGCGCATACTACGAATGAAGTATTTTTGAGTGTCAAAACACTTTGTTTTGATACCAACTCAGTTTTATATACATAGTTAGACATGTTAAACATGTCTAACTCGTCACTTTTAGTTTAGTGCTTGTTTAGGGTCGTAAGTCAAGCGGTCTTGACCACCGCTTTGACTTTCGAATCCGACCCGTTTGGTCGATCTTAGGATCCGAACAAACACATATTTGTGACCATAGTTATATAGGGAATAAACCTCTGAGGTTATACCTTATGGTCACGTCGTTTGGTTAGTATTATGATTGGTCGTTATTATGCCCTTTATAAATGACCAAAACGCCCTTTTGCGCATAAATTCAATTTAAGAAAATGTGGCTAAAGTTTTGACATATAAACTGATATTACAACATGTTTGGCCATTTAAGACTTATCATAGGACATGTTTAACCAACCGATTACGCGTTTATGCAAATAACACGTTAAAGTAGCGTAAACTACCTTAACGGGTCATTACGGGTCAAAAGCACTTAGGATCACTTCCAAATCAGAATGTTGAGTTTATTAAATTATACCATATGAGTTGCAACACTCATTTGATTTATAAGACATCATTCTATCCAATCCACCGATTAAAGTCCCGACTTATTAACATAGTTATCCGATCTTAGGAACCATTTGATTCCTTGGACTCTTGCGCTTTATTATTTTTCTTGAACAAGGATACTTTTGCAACCCTAAGTGAGTACATAGACCCCCCCCCCTTTATATTTTTCAAATATTTTGGGGTGAAACACATGTGCCTACTCGATACTTTCATGTTTTCACGCTTTCATGACATATACTTGCTATGTTCCTCTAATACATATATAGTACATGATTTCAATTATGTTTTGCTATGTATGTTGACTGAGCATGCTAGCATATTGATTTCCAAGACATCTTTTGTGACATACGTTGACTTAGCATATGAGCACATTGATTTACATTACATTTTGCTATGTATGTTGACTGAGCATGCTAGCACATCGATTTTATGGACATTCTACTTCGTATGTTGACTTAGCATACTTATTACATGGTTTAAAGACCTTTTTCATGACATTGCTTACATTGACTATGACATTTGGTTTGTTTAACGGGACATAATACATTCATTAACATTGATCATGCCGCCCGGTTAGTATGTAATGGTACCATAGGACATGACAAATCCCGTTCCCCGCTTCCTAGGTTTGTTTGGAAGTAGGGAATGACAGAATCCGAATACAATTTTTGATAAACCTTTGACTTGATAAGGGTTTATCCGACAGTCTCAAGGCTTGAATGTATGTGATAAACATAACTACATAAATGTTCATATCAAACCAAGCATTGGTTTTGCAAAACATGACTTTTGATTTAAACTTTGGTTTATTCAAGACATTGTTTTGTACACGACATTTGGTTATACAAGACATTTGATTACACATGACATTTGACATTTGTTAGACAAGATATTTTTTGTGGTTATTTGATAAGTGATTTAAATAACGAGATGTGTGTAATATGATAAAAGCATGGTGGATACGCCACTGGTACTTCCTATATATAAGTGCTTTTGGATATTACATATCGTAGCGTTATTTAAACCACTTCGACAAAGACAAAGACATGACACATTTGGTACAAATAACATATATTTTTCACAAGACATTGTTTTACAAATGGCATATTTTATACAATTCATTTTCATCCGGTTAATTATTTAACCATACATCATTCTTTTATATCATTTGATTTTCATATTGATTTTCATATGATTTTATAAAAGAAAACATTTTTATAAGGTTCATGACTACTTTCGTTAAACTATTATTTTAACTTCAAGTCATGAATCCTTATCAATAAAACCTATGTATCTCACAGGCATTTTTATGCTGACGTACCTATTTTCACATGTGTTTCAGGAGCTAATGCTTAATGTTGATTCATGCGACACTTAGGACGGACTTGGGCTTTAGTAACTTAAAATCTACAAGACAATTAGACTTTTGTTTATTTTCTTTTATTCCAAGACATTGTAATCAAATTTCATCCAATAATACAAAACTTTAATTGCCATGGTTGTTGAAATAATACTTCTATTACGACACTCCCCGAAGTTTCCGCCGCGGTTTGTTGTTTTACGCCGTTGGGGTGTGACAAAGCACAAATTAAATTACATTTAATTCAAACTTTCACGTCCACTCTCCAAACTCTGATTACATCCAGATCTCTCAATATTTCTCAACCTGAATCTCTCAACAATTCTCAACATGTCGTCGATTACAATCGATTACATCATCGTCTCGAATACATCATCACTTCACCATCATGAGTTCACCATATAGAAGCATCTGGATTGAGATTTTATCTCAGATTTGAGATTTTACCGGGAGTATCTCGTCATATAATTGAGGTTAGTTCCCAAAATTCGTCGAGAATTATTCGTATAATCTATATTAGGAACATAATCATCGATCGTACATCCTTCATCCATTTGTAATTAGGGCAACGTGATTATAAGCATTGTGGATTTTTAATCTGTTCGTAATTAGGGCAACATGATTATAAGAATAGATGATTCAGTGAGTGTGTCACTACAACTTCAATGAGTGTGTCACTACGACGGTATCGCCGGGAATCAAACGTCGTCAGAATCGCCGCCGCCAACGGAATCGCTGACCGAATATGCAGTTTAACATAGATAATGTCATATAAATCGAGACACCGTTTGCAAGTTTATACAATTCGTTTGTACTTTTATATGCTAGATAACTTGTCGTTTGTACTTTTATATGATAGATAATTTGTATTGTGTGATATATAAGAATAGATGATTCAATGAGTGTGTCACTACGACATAATCGCCGGGAATCAAGTGTCGTCAGAATCGCCGCCGCCAACGAATCGTTGACGGAATATGCAGTTTAACATAGATAATGTCATATAAATCGAGACACCGTTTGCAATTTTATACAATTCGATTGTACTTTTATATGCTAGATAACTTATCGTTTGTACTTTTATATGATAGATAATTTGTATTGTGTGATATATAGTTATGCACATGTGCATATTTTGACATCATAGGTTTAATAGAATTGGCTATTAAGGTAATTTTTGTGTGATATGTTGTTATGCACATGTGCATAGATTGTCATAATATGTTGATATGTACATGTGCATAGTTTGCAATAATAGTTTAATAAAGCAGTTAATGTTGATGCACGTGACGTTGAATAAGAGTCTCACACATGCATTAATGATCTATAATCGGTATTGTATTATTTTGGTGTGATATATAGTTATGGACATGTGCATTTTCTGTATAATATGTGAATAGGGTAGTTTTGTGTGATATATAGTTATGCACATATGCATTGATTGATAGATAATGTTGATATGCACATGTGCATAATTTGTCAAAGTAGGTTAATAAGGTAGTTAATGTTGATGCACATGTGTATGTATTATATGTTGATGATACAGTTAACGTTGATGTACATGCTCATTGTAGATCATTAATCGAAAAAATTAAAGAAAGTAACATTTATTTTAAATTCAAGGGATGAAAGGTCATGCAACCAATGGAAGACGAATACATGAATGTTAAAAGTGAATGTTAAATGTTGTTGACTATTTTTTTTTAATTATGAAATCTGAGTTTATGCACGTGTGCATCCTCGTAATACTGTCATTTTAAATGTAGGTTTGCAAAAGGATGCAAAAGGATAAAAACAATAAAAAGAGGACGAGTAAATAGAAACATGGAAACATGAAGAAACACCAAATAAAGGTTTTGGTGGAGCCCGTTTGACTAAGAATAGGAGGTTGGCAAAATCAAAAGTCGTAGCAACAGATGAAGATGACAAGGATGACATAATGTGGATAGCAACAATGTTGATGGTATGTGTTATTTAAAAAATGGAAATGTATACAGGGAATGGTGTGAGTTTTGAATGCGGTTTTAGTACACGTAAAGATATTCAAAATATGCAACTGAGTAACATGAGGATGAAGATAGCAACAAAGTTGTTGTTATCAGAGGCAAACGTGTACAGTGGATCCGTTATGAATATCGCAAAAGAAATAATACATGGGTTGACAGACAAAAGAGTTAAGCAGATGTTAGGCGAAGAGGCACTAAAGAAAGAGGAATGCTGGAACATGCTTAACAAATGGTAACATGAACAGAAAGTATGAAATTATGAACCAGTATGAATGTTAAATGTGGGTGATTCATGGACATGCTAGAAGCTTCGCAAGAAGAAAGTATGAGATTATGAACCAGTATGAATGTTATATGTGGGTGATTCATGGACATGAAGTTCGTATTTTTTTTCTTTTTTGTTTTTTTACATTGTCCTTTGTTGATCTGATGTGTTTTGATGGTAGTAAGTGGGTAGCTGTTGTGATGTTTGGTAGCTTTTGTTGATAATGGTTGATATTTGGAGTTTGTATTGGATGATGTTTTCTGCACATGTGCATGGATATGGTTAATTTTATAGGGTGGTTGTTTGGTTTAACATGTATTTGACTGTTCAGGTATGCTAGTGATATATAACGTGTTGCATATGACTATATCTGTTAGTAATATATTATGTTGTTTAGTAAATGAAATGTTGGGTATGCACATGTGCATGAGTCGTTACTACGTGTTACATATGGTTATGTTTGGTATAGCTTACGTTGGTGTTGAATATATGTAGTAAGTTTTGTTTCTATAAGTATGTGATTACTTATGATAAAGGTGTTACAACATGTTAATATTTGGCAACGCACATGTGCATTATTAAAGATAATAAGCATGTCTACAATGATTGTAATTAATTTGAATTATTGTTTATTTGTTAATATTATATATAATACGTATGTGATATTTTGTTTGGGATATCATATTACATATGATGATGTTTATATATATTAAAATAGGGTTTTATGTATATAGAATATGTATGGATGCACATGTGCATTATTCAAAATAGTAATCATATGTCAATGTAGTGTGTGTGTCAGACCCATATAGTAGATGTAGTATGTATATGAGAGTGTAGTATTTATTTCAGAGGTATGTATATGCATATCAAGAGCGATGCAGTATGTACATAAGAGCGATGTATATGCATATCATATCAAGAGCGAAGCATTATGTATATGAGAGCGATATATATGCATATCAAAGTGTTGTTTTTTATGTTGTTAAAAAATATGTATGGATGAACATGAGCATTATTAGAAAAGTGTATGCACATGTGCATTTTTTCATATCAGTAGCCATGTGGAGTCAAACGGCCATGCGTGAACATGTGCATTTTTCCGTCAAGTTTAGTAATATATGTTAGTTGGATAATAATAAAATTACAAACGATTACATATAATAGGTAATTGATAACAAAGTATAACGATGATAATCATAAACATATGAAAAACAAACATATAGTGCAAAACGTTTATTGTCATAAATAGTTAACTCAAGAATCATAAGTTGGGTTGGTTAACTGAGTTGCGACGTCTGGTCTAGTTGAACATCTAAGAGTTTGCTCAGGTTCTTGTATGTATGCAAGGTCTAGGATCATCATTATCAACATCGGGCATCCAATATGGGGTGCCATTAGGTGTACTGTTCCTGTACTGTTCCTATGTAAATAATAAATAAAAGTTGTTTAATATTGTAATTATTACGGGGTGTGGTAATGGGATGCACATGTGCATGATAAGTAATATGCGTAAGAAAACAATAACTTAGTTGTTTGATGTTTATTAATGATAACTAGGTGGTATTTGTCATGTTTAAACATATGTATAGTTATGTGGGTCGGCTAAAATTTTATATGTGATGATTAATTTGTGATGGTTACGGATTGTCATTAAATGTCTACATAGTGTAATTATCAAAATAATGCACATGTGATAATGTAGTTGTCAACATAATAATGTCTACGTAATGCACATGTGCATAATGTAATTGTCAACATATGCACATGTACATTATCATTTAATATATACCGACATAATGCATTTGTCAACATAATGCACATTTGCATATCATTCAATGTAGTATAATTAATTGCATATCATTTTAATGCAGTAGTGTAATTTACAGGTATATATAATTTACAAGTATAGACGTATAATACCTTTAGTCTCAACCCGTATGAACTGCAATGCACATGTGCATATCAGTCACAAAAAAACTTACAAAGATGAGAAACACTGCATTATGCCAACCGGAGCAATCTCATCGCCTCTTGATGTCATTTTTCTTCTCTTTTACATAAGCACTTCAAATATAGCAAATGTAATACTTCAAAAGCAACATACGGAAAGAAAAAAAACTTAAAATTAACACCGATTTATGTAAAAATAAACACTTACAAATGTCCAATCCGCAGTGACCCTCCAGGATGGTCCGGTGGTGTAGTTGTGACCACGATGTTGAATTGATGGTGGTGAACCTACAGTCACTGCCCTCTCCTTCACACTCGGCCACTCTCATGCATGGCTTCATGGTATACCCTAACTACACCACGTGATATACCCTAACTACACCACCCTAACTACACGATGAACCTATCTACATAAAAATGGAGAGATGCAAATAAAAAGAGCTTACCTGAATTCTAGATGGAACACCGATTCATGTCTTTGATGTTGCAGTTGTTCAAGATCACCTTCAAGTTTCCCATTCTGTATCTAGATCGGTCGATGAGAGACACTAGCACCCTCGCCGGAACCCTAGACCCACAATTGTCATGGTCACCACTGCCAGACCATCTCCACTGCGGACTGCCGCCTCATCGTAGGACCCATGAACGCCGACTTCCGCTCCACCGTGAAATCCATGAACGGCCGATGAAATACGAACGAACGATGGGTATTCTAAAAGTTGCTGATGATAAGTGTTATAAAAGATACTGATGATAATAACAAGAACAAAAAAGAAGCGCGTGTATTAAAATAAACATAATATAATTACATGATTACCATGTGTTCACACTGGTTCTCGCGGTTCTCACAATAAATGGTGGTTCCTGACGGATCCTTATCCTATATATGTATATATATATATATAGGGGTAGCATTTAGGAAAAATGGTCATAAGTGTGATAACGGTGAGAACGCCTCTCATCCGTTGGATCAAAACAATGTATGGATTAGATTGCCGCGGTTGAGTTTTCGTAAATAACATAAACTTTCGAACATGGACGCGCTTCATTAAGGACAAAAAGGTAAATGTTCACCTACAAAACCCATCCAATGCAGGACCAAAACATATATACTTCCCATAGAAACCTCCCCCAATTCCAACAAAAACGTGAAAACCCTAGAAAACGCGAACCGGCAATATTATGGCGTCGAACCATCAAACAATATCCAGAAGCAAAAAACAGAGTGAGTTAACTTCGATTCATATTATGCTAGTTTAATGATGTTTTGGCATTTTAATTTAACATTATTTATAGTTTCTATGGATGAGGGATCCAGGAAGTCGCCTGCTCCAAGACGCCAAAGAACCACTGAGCAAAAGAAAACAACAAAACATTGTACAGATGGTTATAATGTATTTGTTTCTAAACGCCAAATACATGTATCATTGGTATGATATTGTTTGACTGTATGAGAATGCCATCTTACATACATCATTTGTATTATTAAAAATGCCATATATCACCTGAGATTGTCTTATTGTACAACATATATCGTTTAACTGGTTCTAAAATGCCATTAAATTAAACTTGTTTTATAGGCAAAAAGGGTTTAAGTGTAGCAATAAATGTGCATAGAGGAAAATCCCAAAACGGCAATAAAAGAAAGGTCTTAAGTCAAAATGTTGAGGTTGATGAACAACCATTTTGCAATTCGCTGGAGCTAGAGTTTTATTAAGATTAAAACATACAAACCTTGGTTTATAAATCTGAATCAAAATCAAAGACAGGCAGTGTCACACCCTGACCCGCAGCGGAAATGGTAGTTGGGGCATGATTGGGTTTTCATCAAAGCTCATGACATTTACTATAAAGTTTCATATTTATTATTTCTCTTTAAAGAAGAAGTTACAATAAACATACAAACACAACATGTTCAAATACATTTTTTATTCAAATTACAAACTAAATTACAATTACAAAGGAAAACAAAACTAAACGTTCATTCCAAGGCATTAACTTGTTTATTCTTCTAGGCCATCCTATGTGTTTCTTTTCTCAACCGGCTCACCTGTATCATGTGTAAAATAGGGTTTTGGGTCAACAAAAGTTGGCGAGTGAATCTTATTTAAATATTTGAAAGGATTAGTTATGTTGGTTATTTGAATAAAATTGTGCATAACCAAATATGAATAAACGTAAATGTAAATTAAATCATAAAACACATAATATCAAACAATGCACAAGCACACACACCAAATGATGAACAATGAGATGAAGGCTCAATCAAACGGAGCCGATCAAATGAGGCACCTGATGCTCAACTCGTCTCCCACGAGGAACTGATGGGCCTAATGAATGATTTGCACACAACTTGACAAGAATGTAAACACGTATCACAACAAACAATATTTACATCATAAGTTTAGGTCATATAATAGTAATAGCACAAATTTGAATAAATGAAATAATTAAAGCGACACATGATACACCCCAAAACATGAATAAGAAGGGGAACTTTTAAGGATTCACTCACAGTGGGTGCGTTTCCTGGATGACGATGAATGCGCACGAATTTTAGGATTTGATCGACGAGGAAAACTAACCTAGAATAATAACGAAATGGTTCGGTAAATAAATGGATTTTATTTGAGATTAATAATTTTAATTCATAACCTTAATAGGATTTTTAGATTTATTTTTGTGAGTTTAAGGACATTTTCTAACTTTAAAAATATTATTTTTAAGTATTTTTAAATAATTTTCTGATTAAATAAATTTAAAAAAAAGAAATAAAAAAATGCTGACTTTTGACCATGTTGACCGTTGACCGTTGACCGGTCGAACTGTGTTTATTCTATGCGCTGAGTGAGGTTCGAACTCGTGACCTCCCGTATACGTGCACGCAGCTCTACCAACTGAGCTACGTGTCTAACCCGAAATAATCTCGTTTTTAATTATATTTATATACTATTTAGATTAAATTATATTCTGATTTAACAAAATGATTTGTATATTATAGAGACAGGGTCATGGAACCGGCTCGAACTCACGACCTTTGCTTCGTGTGTGCACACAGCCTGACCAATTGGGCTGCGTGTTTAACCCGTTGGATATAAGATTTTTATTTCTTTTATATACTTACTGTCAAGTTTCATATTTGAGTTTTATAAAAGGTTTGAATATTGTGACGAATCGAAACAAGAACAGAATCGAACCCGAGACGTGCTTATTGTTTTTGCACACAGTCCACCACTGGACTGTGTGTCTAACCCGGTTATTATTCTGGTTTTTATTATATTTATATGCTATCTCAATTCGTCTTCTTCACACATTTAAATTTCAGATCACCCGCTCGGTGATTTGGTTTGTTAAATCAAAGTGTTTCTTACTGATTAACAAAATAATAGATAGAAAATGAAAGTAAGTCGAAAGATAATACCGAGGGCGGTGGTCTTGAATGTTTCCGGCGAGATTCTGACGGCTGAGGTCAACTCCGGCGAAATGTAACTTGCGACAGAGGATCTACAGGAAGTTTGAGGTGAGTGTGGGTGACTTCTGTCGGGGCTCTAGAAGTCCTATTTATAGAGTAAGGCAACAGTGGGATAGATTCTTCGGTTTTCCGGCGAGTAACTGAGGATTCCGGCGAACAGAAAATTGAGCGGAGAGAACTCGCGAAATCGTTAGAGTGATAGTGCTGGTATTTATAGGTCAATGACTCTGTCCTGCTTCGGATTTCAGATCCGTTTAAATTTTGATTTATAACCGAAATCTGCACTCGATGATTTTGCATAACAGCTTGATTAACGATTATGATCGCCGGTTATGATTGATTAACCGCATAACGGTCAATAAGAGTTGGCTTGAATCAAGGGCGGTTATGTTTAGGATGATTCTGAACTTGCAGGTTTAAACGTTTTCTTAACATAAGATTTAAATGTTTTCAATTTTAGCACTAATGTGCATGTAGCGGAGTGGTGAAAGTTGTGTGTGTATAAGTTTGTGGTTATGGGCGACCCGGGTTCGAAACCCGGCATCCTCATTTTATTTTTTATTCACTTATTTTTATCATTTATTGATTATAGTTTTTAAATTCTAAAATGTTTATTAATTATGTATTGTTTAAAATTAAAATGGATAATTATACGCAACGAAAATTATAACTGAATATTCGATTAATAAACGAAGCGGGTTTTGGAAACCCGTTTTTCGACGGATGTTACAGTATCCCCTATGTTTGACTCGAAAGGAGGGTGGTTTTGACAATTACATACTTAGAAGGGGGTGAGAGTTTAAATTTTATTTGAGGCGGTAACGTTCCTAGTAAGGGTTGAATACCCTGCTACAGGAATCGCTTTTTGATGCCTAACGTATAAGAATGCGGAACATGGATAAACAGAGTTGATTGTCTAAGCATGATTTTATGCATAAGAGTTTTGAGAGAATTGATACGTTTGGAAAGATAAGGTTATATCATAAACAAAAACTTCAACCATGACGATATTAAAACCTACACGGAACTTCTCATAACCGCCTGACAATGCTTTTGATCCTTTGACAAGAATACTTATATATAGGAAGTACCAGCGGCGTATCCACCATATTCTTGTCAAATTTTCATTGGCTTTGTCAGTAAGTTATAATTAGTTCTATGTGACTCTAAAATTTACAAAAACAAACACAACAGCCAAAGTTTGAGTCTCAAATCTGAAAGGATACATGACTGAATGATGACAGTACCTCACTCGTTTGTTATGATGAAGGGGTCAGTCTATGTAAAAGTGAGACACAACCCAACTTCTTTAAATGATGAGATTGAGATACGTCGAGATGTATGATGATATGAATGTTAAATCAATGAGTATAAAACAAAACTGTAATATCAATTCACATTAAAATTCTTGGATACATAAATTCCCAATTTACAACTGGGATACGGAAAGATTGAGATAACATAAGAAAACATAAAAACTAAACGGTTGGAGTTGAGTCTTGATTCTTGGTGAGGAAAGGCTAGTTGGGTTGTTCGTTTGGCCCGTTATTATCTTCAACAGGATTGGCGTTGATGTTGTAAGCTCTTCCTCTTGCTGGTGGTAGTGTTGGGTTTACTTGATTTGCTTGGTTAACTGGGTTTGCTTGCGCTTGGGGGTTTATGATGTTAACCAATCGAGGGCAGATGTTTCTAAAGTGGGTAGGGTCGCCACAATTAAAACAAGCTCGAACATTTGGAAACATGGGGTATTGGGGTTGTTGATATGTTTGGATCATATTTTGAGTAGGGGTGAGGCTTGGTTTTGAGGGGCACGACAAGTTTTGCTCCAATGACCATAACGCCCACAATTTGCACACAGTCGACAAGGTACGGTAGATGGATGGTGATAAAAACAGGTGTCGCATTGAGGGTGAGGTCCAATGTAAGGTTTCTTATTTGGGTAAGTAGAGTTGGGTGCTACTTGAGTGATTGGGATGGCTTGGAGGGGTACGGCTGGTGAAGCTGGTTGATTGCCTTGGGTGATAGCGAAATTTTGCCCATCTCGTTTTCTCTTAGGAGTGGTTTGAGAAGAGGATTCGGTCTGGGTTGGGTTTGAGGTTTCGGTTGATGCTTTATCCTTCTTTTTCTCCTCCGTGAAATCTTTATTCCGTATGCGGTTTTCGGTGAGCTCTGTAGCTAACTCCATTGTTGCTTCCAAGGTTGCAGGTGTGGTACTTATTACAGGGTCTTGAATTTTTGAAGGAAGACCTCGAATGTAGTGCTCGATTAAACGGTAGAGGGGAGTGAACAAGTTGGGGACCATCTGATTCAACTCAAGGAATCTCTTGTTGTATGTGGTGTGGTCGCCCTCCTTTTGTTTCAAAGAGTAGAACTCATCTTCTAGTTTCTTGATTTCGCTTCTTGGACAGAAACGTCTTGTCATGATTTCCCTCAACTCTTCCCAAGTCAAAGTCATAGCATTTTCAGCACCTCGCTTGGCCTTCTCTGTATTCCACCATGTAAGTGCTACTCCAAACAAACGACCGGTAGCATATCGCACCTTGCGATCATCGGGGCAATCGAAATTGAGAAAAGTGTTTTCCATTTCCTCAAACCAATGGAGGAGAGCGGTGACACCTTCAGTCCCTTCGTATTTTGGAGGATCGCAGGATTTGAAATGCTTGAAGGTGCATTTAGTGGCTTTTGGGGGAGGATTGACAATGTTTTGATCTTCTTGGTTGATTGGGTTGACGGGATTAGCGGTAAGGGCCTGTTGTACTTGAATTACGATGTTGGGTATTACGGCAGCCATTTGTTGAGCGATTTGGGCAGCCATGCGTTCGCGGGATTTTCCTGATCTCATTTTCTACGAGAGAGACTAGAAGACATCTACAGGGAATACGTATCAAAAGTATGAGTTTGACGTTTTAGGGGTCATGTGTCGTATTTAGAAATGAACATTCATAAAACAAATGAAGAATAATAAATTTACTACATCCATAGGATGTCTTGGGCTTTGCTCGTACTTGGGTCTTGCATGCCACCATACTTCACCTTCGTAATTATGTGGGCCCCCATGATTACCGGGTCTTTCATATGGTTCGCATGTGTTAGCCTGGTAACGTACACTAAAACCCGTAGAAAATCGAGAAATATGAATGTAACGTATGAAATTCGGAGTGCATCCAGGTGTGGACACGGTGACAGCTCAAAGTGGGGTTAGTTCGAACGACGTTTGGTGTGGCATGCTTTGGCCTAATAGGTCCTTCGTACTCTCATCGTTAGTCCCCAGGTAGGCAAACTGGTCCGTTATATTGGATTTATACGAATGCCAACCTAGACAGGACGTTCCGCCTACCGGTACTTATACCCTTACAGTTACTACATGCCCATCGTAGAACTCACTTTGATGAGATTGAAAAATGAAAAATGCGACAAAATCTTGAATAAGGGAACTATGAGGATGATTTGAATATGTGAACATTGAAATATGCGTGATGAATGTATATGTAAGCATGTTAAGTTTGACAATAAGTATAACTCATTAAGTATCACACAAAATGATTGGGAAGTGTTTGCATGCATTTTTGTGTGTAATAAATACGAAACAAATAAACATCATGAGTTTGCATGTAACCACATAAACAATAAAAATCTAATCAACTATAGAATAGGCTCTAAGGGTCGAATAACCTATCCTATATCCCTATAGTCAAAAGCTCTGATACCAATCTGTCACACCCTGACCCGCAGCGGAAATGGTAGTCGGGGCATGATTGGGTTTTCATCAAAGCTCATGACATTTACTATAAAGTTTCATATTTATTATTTCTCTTTAAAGAAGAAGTTACAATAAACATACAAACACAACATGTTCAAATACATTTTTTATTCAAATTACAAACTAAAGTACAATTACAAAGGAAAACAAAACTAAACGTTCATTCCAAGGCATTAACTTGTTTATTCTTCTAGGCCATCCTATATGTTTCTTTTCTCAACCGGCTCACCTGTATCATGTGTAAAATAGGGTTTTGGGTCAACAAAAGTTGGCGAGTGAATCTTATTTAAATATTTGAAAGGATTAGTTATGTTGGTTATTTGAATAAAATTGTGCATAACCAAATATGAATAAACGTAAATGTAAATTAAATCACAAAACACATAATATCAAACAATGCACAAGCACACACACCAAATGATGAACAATGAGATCAAGGCTCAATCAAACGGAGCCGATCAAATAAGGCACCTGATGCTCAACTCGTCTCCCACGAGGAACTGATGGGCCTAATGAATGATTTGCACACAACTTGACAAGAATGTAAACGCGTATCACAACAAACAATATTTACATCATAAGTTTAGGTCATATAATGGTAATAGCACAAATTTGAATAAACGAAATTATGAGTATGTACATTCCTTTATAGTAAAAAGCCATATCTTATGTGGACATAAGTAACAATTACTAACACGCCATGTCCTTTTTTTGCAGTAGTATAGTGTTCAATATCGATGGAGTGTCAGAACTCCAAAGGGTGATGGCTGAGAGCATGAGACCAGGATTGTATGGGTATCTCCGGTATAAGCTTCAGGGGCTCAGTAAGGCTCGGCAATGGGGAAACCGGTTTTCCGGCGACGAACAGAAAAGTTCCAGCGAGTGGAATTACGCCGAGAAGAGGTGTATTTTTGAGCGAAAAGGTTTGAAGTCGGTTGTGGGTGAATTTATAAGGCAAATCGTTGAAGAATCTGGTCTGATTTCCGACTGTGTTCACTGATTTAAATTTCCCGGCGGTTATGGTTTTGGTCGCGGACTTCAAACATCGGTTATAACCGATGTCTGGTTAATGGTTTACGTTATTACGTAAATTATAGTTAAGACTCGCGAGATTTCCGGGATTCCGACGACTGAACTGTTTGGGCGCCGGTTTTGAATTCGTAACGTTCCTTTATGATTTAAATGATTTCATTATTCATCAAACAGAACAAGTGGCGCAGTGGTTTGTGTGTATGTGTTAAGTCCGTTTGCTGATTCGGTACAGACCCGGGTTCGAAACCCGGCAGAAGCAAATCATTTTTATTTTGCGATTTTTGACAGTTTTTCAAAAACTAAATATATATTCCCGTATAATAATTGATTACGGATCGTTTAAAAATATTTTGGGCATTTAATTCGCAACGAAAATTTGACTGACTGTTCGGTTGATAAACGGAGCGGGTTTGGTAAATCCGTTTTTGACGGATGTTACATTGTATACACACATATGCATTATTATAAGTTGGGGGCATATCCTGAACTACGGAGAAAGATACAAGGCTCCTAAATCACCCTCAATATTATTTTGCGCACAAATACTGCTGGTAACTCTTTTGCTATATTTAATTGATGCAATTATATTTTGACTTTATTTTGTTGTTAAAATGTCGTTCAAACCAAAATTACAGAATACGCTCGCGTATAAAAAAACAGACAGTTATCGATACAAAGAATTCAACAACAACATAGGTTTGGTTATGAAACAAACCCATTTCGAAGAAGACGGATAGATAGAAAGATACAAGAATATGAGCTGGTCTTCGTGCCAATATTATGCGAAAGACATTCTATATTGTCTGCTTCAATATAAAACACAGTAGAGTTGATGTATTGGATAACGGTGCTAAAGAGGATGATCTCAGCATCAAGGACAAGTATGGTGGATGGGTGGAAAAGTTGGTAAGTATATTAAAACTTTGTATATAAAAACTATGTTGACAAAAATCCATAATTTTATTTTCAAAAAATGTGAAACTGCAGCAAGATGCTCTTGCAAACTACTTGCGTATTCAAAAACACCCGAAGGCTAAAATCATGAAGACAACGCCTATTATCAGACAAAAGATGGATTGGAGGACAACGAAAAACGTGATCGACTGTGGAATTTTTGCAATGAGGCATATGGAAACGTATATGGGGCAGTATACTGGTTGGGGATGTGATCTGGCAAAAGAAAGTGCACCAAATGACCTACAACAAAGACAACTAAATGACCCGAGGATTAAATACATTGCAAAACTCCTTCTGCATAGAAAAAATGAAAACAGAAAAAAGGTGGTCAAATCTTTAAAAAAATTCTTGCAATTAGGGCCAGCAAAAGTTAATGAATTGTATGAAACAAGATTCAGTAGAATAAAACAAAGGATGGCAGACTATGTAGATTAACGTAAATGCCATGAATTTCTTTCTTTTTGTAATTTTCATGTTGACTAATGTATTGGTTTTAGACTATTACATCTACTTGTTTCTTATTAAAACGCCATAATAAACAAACCATTGGTTGAATGATAAACAATAAGAATAACAGATTTGCTGAAACCCTAACACATTTTAATCAAAAAGCCATAATTCAAATAATTAACAAAATGGTAGGAACCTAAAAAACGCCATAATGATATAGCCATTTGTTGAAATAATAAAGTTAACAATAACTGATTTAATGTTTTCCTAAATCATGTTAATAAAATGCCATAACTTGAAGAATTAACAAATAGTAAGAACTGATGTTTACAATTAACAACTAATCAGACAACGCGAAAGAGGGTGTAAAACGCCACTTATATATTGAAAAATAAATTTGAAAATAAAACGCCATTTATCAAAAATATTTCTTTGGAAAAAATTGAAAATAAAACTCCAATGAAAGAAGAATAAAAAACAACACACAATAAAACGTCACTTATATGTTGAAAAATAAATTTGAAAATAAAACACCATTTATCAAAAATATTGCTTGGGAAAAATTTGAAAATAAAACTCCAATAAAAGAAGAATAAAAAAAACACGCAATAACTGTTGGACTTTTGTTTGAAAATGAATTATAACACCAACTATTAGGAGGACTTGAACAATGACAATCGTACTGTGGTCAAAGATGAGCTACTGGTTTGATTTACATACTGAAACCCTGGCCGTGGAACTATGTTATAACACCAACTATTCAGGTATGTCATTTTTTAAGTTTGAAATTAACATACCGTATAAATAATATACGCATTTAGTCTAATATTTTTATTTTTCTCTTATACCTTTTGTTCCTTAGTTTTTCTAGAAAAAAAATACGTGATATATATTTTTTAAATGCCACGACATCACAACCATTTTTTCGTTCGTTCGTTTGGGTCACAACACCACGCCACCATTTTCTTCTATATATTACAATATATTTCGTTTTTGTTGTTTACACATTTATATTTTGCACTTCATACTAGTCTTTATCACTTGGTCCGTGGAACTACTGTGGTCAAAGATGAGCTACTGGTTTGATTTTGCTTCTTCATTCTTCACCTCTGCTTTCAATTTCAAGGTTCCTAATCTGAACTCTTCTTTTATGGCTTCAATTATCAAGTTCTAGATGTTGTAGTTTTCACATTTTCAGTCAAATTTGTTGCGACTTTGTGTCTACATATTCACTTAGTTAAAATGTGATTTTGAAGGGCCATTTGTTTCAAATTTAAACGCGTTATAATAGTATGACTGTCACTTTTTTTCAGGTATGTCATTTTACCAACTCAGTTTGGGCTATAAAAACAAGATTACACTTCACTAGAGGGGGAAGCGTCAGGTACTCATTCTTTATATGTGGAGTAAAATTGCATTTGTATGAGTATGATGTAGTTGGTTTATGAATTCCTTTCACTTGTGCGTTGTTTCAGTTTTTTTGTTCTGATTAGCAGCTTTGGTAACCGTATGTTCAGTGAAATGTTGGTTTAAGTTTGGCTTTGTATATGTTATTTTGTATGAAACCCGTCAAAGTTGCAAAAACCATAATATATTTCTTTTGCAAACTTAAAGCTTGGTGGGCATTGGAGTGATATGTACAATGAAACCATAGCTAAGGAAAGATATATTTGTTTATTGTTCTTTGAATGTGGGTCCAAAAGGCTTCTTTATGTAATGTGTATAATAGTAATAACAAACGGATTGATAAAATAACAAAAACTGAGTACCGCGTTGTAAATTGTCGTTCCTGCCGCATCGCGCGGATAAACGGCTAGTGTGTGTATATATATAGGGGGCCGCTAAAATGAAAACCCCCACGAGTTCTGAGAACCGTGAGAACTTTTTGATCCGGGGCGAGTTGGCCAAAAATTTTTTTACAGATGTGTTTATAATATAGTCATCTACGTTTATGAAAAAAAAATTTGGCCTAACTCGCCCCGTATGGTATAGTTCTCACGGTTCTCACAACTCGTGGTGGTTTTCATTTTACAACTTAGCTTAGAATGTTGCCGTGCCTTCCAACTGAATCTGACCTTGGTGCACCTCAACTGCTAGATGGTTAATAGTTTATAATTGGTATAGTTGATAATAAGTTATTCAAATGTACTTTTAAAGGTTAATTTAACTTTAGGGTTCAAAGATGAAACTTTTAATATGGGTTGCTTCAGTTTGCTTGTTTCTTCAACTAACGGAAGAAAGTATTAGATTCTTTGAGACATACCCACTTCCCCTTTAGCTGTTTTATACCCTGCTTTCCTTGTTACCCCTCCAAAGAATCCAAAGTAAAAAAAGTGTCTCAAAAAGAATGCAAAAAAAGCCCTTTAAAAAAAACAAATTCAAATTCCCTTCTCCATGAACACCATATATTATATACCATCCCTTTGATCTCAAAGCCAACAACACTTTCAAAACACACACCAACAGGCAGTATCTTCCATTTTCTTGATCAAATCTTCTCACAATGGTTAACAAAGGCGTAGGCATGTTTGTATGTCTTGTCATCATCGCGTTAGATATAACTGCGGGTATTCTTGGTATTAGGGCGGAAGCGGCTCAAAATGAGGTACGATAATGTTTATTCATTTGAACAAATGAATCAGTTTATTTGACTGAATGTGTGTTTTTGATGAATATAGGAGAAGCATTTGAGGTTGTGGTTGTTTGAGTGCAAACAACCAAGCCAAGAAGCATATAACCTTGGCTTTGCTGCCATTGTGCTCTTAATTGTGGCTCATGTGTTGGCTAATTTGCTAAGTGGTTGCACTGCTTGTAGCCATGAGGAAATCCATAAAGCTTCGCTTGGAAGACAATTGTCATTGTTATCACTCTTCTTTACATGGTACTCTTTCCCCTATCGGTCTCCTCGTTATACATGTTGCAAAAATGAAGTTCTTAATCTTTTATCTTTTTTTATAATTTTTCATTAAAAAATACTAGCTTTAGGCCCCCCAAAAAATAGAGATTAGGTTTTAATGTGCCTAGTAATGAGATTTGGGTTCACTTCTTTTATATATGTATTCAGCCTCTGATATTAATAACCCGCTATTAACCGATTTATAATTTTGCATTTATATTTGAGGTGTTACACAATGAAGTTAATTACGTTTTTTCGATGTAACCCCAATGATGATGGTAAGTTATTATTGGAATTGCGAATAAAATAAGTACTTATATTACAAAAAGACAACACCGATCATTAGATTCACTTTAGCACCAGAAAAAAAAATGAACACAACCCTAAAACCATGTAACTTCAAATTGTTGTGAATGCAATTCAATTTCTTAACATATATTTTGTTAAAAATCACTCAAAATATTCAACTTAAATTCCTATAACCGAATTATTATTAAAGATGCAAATTACAATAGGTTGTAATTTTCTTTACGATTGTTTTCAATTAAAAAATATTGTGTTATTAATGGATCAGGGTAATCCTAGCCGTTGCTTTGGGCCTCCTGGTAATTGGGACAAAAGCAAATCATAAATCAAATGCTTCTTGTGGACTCTCGCATCATCATTTCCTTTCTATTGGAGGGATATTGTGTTTCGTTCATAGCCTCCTTTCCATAGCTTATTACGTTACTGCCACTGCTTCAATTAACTGAAAAGTCAAAATCAGCAGACGTTATATTTTGACTTTTTCTTCCAAATTAACGTGTTTTCATTTTACGGTTTCGGGTTTCATGGATCCCTTTTATCATCCTTTGTATTGACTAATTTACACCTATCTAATGTATTGAATTTTTTAGTTTTCGTAGGAGTTAAAAGGTAATTTACCAAATGTAATGTCTTGAAATGTTGTTTAATTAATTTACTATGAATTTGAGAATGAACATGTATTTCACTTTCACACTTCTAATGTATATAATATACACTCGACTTTTACGGTGACGCGCGTTACGGTGGCAACGTCACGTCAAACGTGACTTCGTTGTACGCGTTATGATAATGACATTAATGTAGCGTGATTCGTTTTTTTACTTTATTGCACCCATTACGTTAGTGACATTAACGTGGTTAGGCATAGATAAAAAAAGTATAATGTCTCGCACGTTGCAGTGTAAAGTTGTAAAAGTAATTTAATAAAAAGAATTGAAATGTTAAAGAAGACGAGATGTGCAGTTATTAACTAGATATAAATTGGGGGGACAAAGTTGTTAAATATCAAAATTTATAGGTTGATGTATCACTTGCCAAAAGATTAATGATGAATGTGTAAAATCTATAAACATGAGGGTTAAAAAGAAAACTTAAATAGGTTAGAAATAACATTTACAAAAATTGAGGGGTTGGGGTGTTCGGTGGAAAACCCACCAATATTGTCTTTTCAGATAACATAAATATTCGTAAATATAACCATGAAAAATTATTTTTAGAGTAAATTGCCATTTTCGTCCATGAAGTTTAGGCACGTTTGTCATTTTCGTTTAAAATGACACTTTGGTACCAATTCCCCCCTCCCCCCACGTTTGTAATTTTTTATCATTTTCGTCCAAATGCCTAACCTAGTTACTTTGTAACGTTAAATTGAAGTATTTTTTAAATTTGTTAATGATAAAGGGGTAACTTGTAATTATGTGTTATAGATATAGCACAACACATACATACAACACATACAGACATATTTTACTCTCTCATCTCTCACCCTCAACAAACGCCGCCGCCACAACTACTACCACCATCAATAACCTACAACTCCGACAACATCTCCGACACAACCTGCAACTCCGGCACCACTGCAAATCCGACCCATTTATCTCTCTCTTCTCTCTCTCTCTTCTCTCTTCTGTGATCGTGAAGGTGGTTGGCGTTTAGATAAAAAAAAACCCTTTCATTTATAAAACCCCACCCCTATCTCCACCTGCCACCACTCACCCCAACCCACCACTGCAACCACAACCACCCGCCACCATTCATCCCACCCACCACCACAAAAACTACCACAACCCCACCACTGCAAGCACCACCACCCCCATCACAAACGCCACACTACCAACCGTCACAATCACCAACAGCGCCACCACCATCGCCAACGGTACCACTGCCAGCCACCATTTTAGACCACCATCATCACCATAGTTCACAATCATCGCCACAATCGTTCAATACCAACAACCCAAAATCAAACCGGCAACCTACAACCCAAAATCATATGACAAACCTTAACCTTTGCTGCCGTCGGATTTGTAGATCAGGTGACGTGGTTTGGTGGCATCAAGAATATGACGAATCGAAGAAGATGATGACGAAGAAGAACTTGAGTGATGATTGTTGCCGCCGGATTTGCAAATCTAGTTGTTCTCCTATCTTTAACCGTTTTGATTAGATGTGTAATACACCTCAAATTTGTTTCGTGTTGGAACGATGGTGGTGCACAGATGGAGGATACACGGTGGGGCTGGTGGTGGTGGCTTTCTGCAGAGAGAGAGGGGGGGAGATGTGTATAAGTTAGATTTAGAGAGAGAGTGGTTTGGAGAGACAGAGAGAGGTGAAGAGGTTTAGAGAGAGAGAGAGAGTGGGGTGGGGGTGGGTGGGTGGGTGGGGTAGGATTTATAATTAGTTTTTTTATTTATTTTTATTTTCTATTTAAAAGTTAACAGAAAAAACAAACTCAGTTAGGTATTTGGACGAAAATGGCAAAAAGTTATAAACATGGAGGGCAAAATGGTACCAAAGTGTCATTTTGGATGAAAATGGCAAACGTGCCCAACCTCAGGGACGAAAATGGCAATGTACTCTATTTTTTTAATTTTGGCTTTTATATTACGTTTTAATTTCAACTAGTTATTATCCCTATATTAATTCATAAAAAATTCTTTACTCATATAAACACTATTCCTTTTCCTTTTCTTTTAATTCTTATACTTCTTTTCTTTTACCCTTTTAACCATTTTCATCTTTTACATAACCCCATTGTTTTTATCGTTTACACTTTTAACCCTATAGTACTCATTTTTTACATGTTTGTCATAAACATTTTCTATTTTTAACCCCAACATTTTTTCACCTTTAACTTTGGTCTTATGTACTATACATCTTTTAGAAATTTCTTGTTTTACAATTCGTTCTAGATTTTGCGAGTTAACACGCTACAACAAGAGTGTGTGCTTCAAGGTTTTTACGTCAATATTTTTATGGTTTAACAACTCCCTTGAAACTTGCAGGTTCTAAGCCAACTTAACTATTCTTTTATAGGTTTTTGTTTTTCGGTCTAATTTTTTACGAGTTAACACACCGCCCGTGCATGATTCATCACTTTTATGTTTACTTTTTGTTTGGCTTAACAGTCCCGCTACAAAGCGCGGGTCATAAAAACTAGTTATAAATAATAAAGTATAAATGTATAGTCTTAAAATTTGTTAATTATTTGTGTAACCACCATCAAAATATAAATATAAACGCACAAATTCAATTACATCTTTACTAAAAACTAGATGTAACGCTCGCCGTGTTATGACCGGGTTCACATTCACATATAAAAGAAGTCAAAAAAATACTATTCGGTATTTTTTGAATCGTTACGGCATCAGCACTCACTAGAGTAAACCCAAAATATAAACATTTGAGTCTAAATTAATTAAGTTACCGAATAAGCGAATAGGTCTCATTCCACTGGCTATCTTCTATTCCATCGAATTGCCATATTCCCCCATTAATTTATTATCATAACTTTTACCCCCAAAAGGATCTTAGTGCATTACCCGAAGCCTTCCCAAAGGATCTTGACGTAATATCAGAAGCCTTTTATTACCCCCCCCCCCCCCCCAAGATCTAGCTCGATACCAAAAGCTTGTACTAATAAGCTTCACCTCCATGGTTTATTTAGTACACTGGATTTGATTAAGGGTACCAGAAGCCGTGCGTACACCTTAGTCAAGTTAAGTTAGGTTAACTTAATATAGTTAAATTAAGATGTTAAGTTAATTTAGTTTCAAAGGGGTCATGCAATCCTGTCACAAAAGATGATAAACCAATAATAAGTAAAGAATAAACACATTAAATAAGATAAGATTAACTAATCCAAGAGTTCGAGGAGACATAGAGATTACAACCATATGAAACACTTGTAACAACGACAATTACCACACTTCATGATCTTCAAGCTCTAGCTCAAGTGCAAGTATGTGTGCAACAAAGTGTCTCTCAACTCTCATCCACCACTCATGTTTAGTGAACTAATCTAACGATGCCTTATTCTTAACATGGATGATCAAAGGTATGATGTAGGATCCTAACTTTGGAGAGGTCTCGGTTAGCATAAAGGCCTTCCCTAAGGATTAGCCTCTCATTTCTAAGCAAAGGGAGCTTATGAAGCATCTTGATCATGGCATACTTGGCTATTGATTAGTTATGCTCCATGGATCATCCACACTTTCTCCAAGGGACTTGAGCCTTCAAGGTGAGAGAACAAGGCCTTAGAGGCACAAGTCTATCGGCCTTGGGGCTGTAGCACGACAAGGAACAAGAGAGCAAAGAACGGCATGCCTCAAATGAGTGAATGGAGATGGTATTTATAGGCTGATCAAACGTACGGATGCACAGGCACGCCTATAGGGCACGGCCGTGCCTTGCACTTGGAATCCTAATAGAAGCTTCAAGAATTTGTCATTTCTGTATCCCGGGGGGTCTTGGGCACGGAAGTGCCTTACATGCACATGCATGCATGTTGAGCTATCCTGACAACGATTGAAGGAAGTGTACTCTAGTCTCAAGCTTTTGTCCTCTTCTCATTTGTCTTTTATGGGGTCATGGTCGTGCTTGTGATGCACGGAAATGCCTGCCACTATTCTTTTCTTGCCCACCAAGTGGTTCTGATTCTTCTAGAAGGCGAGTTGAGGCGAGAGGCATTAGGGGTGAGCAAGAAAACCAAAATAACCGATCCGTAACCAAATAACCGAACCGAAACAAAAACCGACGGTTCGCTTTTTGGATTTTTAATAACAGAAAATTTCGGTTCGGTTTTCGGATAAACATTTTCAATAACCGAAAAAAACCGAACCGAACCGAACTAAGAAGTTACAATCCATATTTTTTATGTTTAAGTTTAAATTGTTTAAGTGTTTAACCCAATACTAGTAGAAAATATTAATTTTAATGAATGTTAATTGTTCACAATAAAAATATTACATGTTTATTTATAATTGAAATAATTTATTTATTACCTATAAAAATAACAAAATTTAATATAAGAATTAAATGATCTTCAAATTATTATAAAAGAAAATTTCTTAATAAAAACTTTGAAGAAAACATAAAAATCGATTAGAAGGTTAGTTTATGTAAACAATATTAATTAAAGAGGTTAACTATAATAAATTAAATGTAAACATATAAAAATATTGTTATAATATAAATTTTACCTTTTTTTTTAATCTTACATAATTTTCTTCCAAAAACCGAAATAACCGAAAAACCGAAGCGAACCGACGTAAAAACCGAAAAACCGAAACCGAAAAAACCGAACGGTTTTTAAAAACCGAAACCCGACATTTCGGTTACGGTTTTGATTTTTCCCAAAAACCAAACCGAACCGAACCATGCACACCTCTAAGAGGCATGGCCATGCTTGGATATGAACAGGAGTGCTTCTTGGAAGATTCTTATTTTCGTCCATTTCCCCCGTTTTTTGCTTCTTTCTTATTTGGACCTTCTAATCCTAAAAAAAACTGAAAAGGAACGATTTAGGTAGTGTTTCCATTATGAATTGCCTAAAAAGTGTTCATAAATGGGGGGTAATTTTGTATTATAAGTATGTATAGTTGTATATTGATAGTACATCAGTGGTTTTTCAAGTCTTGTGCATGCCTTATGTGCTTTTTACAATTGTGGTTCATTTTGAAAATACAAAGGTGGTTCTTCCATGTAGCTCTAAATAGCTAATAGATTGCATTTTCATTGCTGGTAGTTACCTGGTGCCAAGGTTATACACATAATAAAAGATAATGCAACTAATTTGAAATGCTAGTGAGTACCATAAATTCACATTTCTATAGTTTAGCAAGTAAGAAGTGATGTTATAAGGATTTGCATATATGATCCTGTATGAGTGTTGACTTGTAACGTGCTTTAAGCTAATCAAGTTATATAGTCATCATCATCAGCTCTACTAGCAGAAGCATCGAACGGGTCAAACCACGTTGCCCGGATGTTGCTCTAGGGACACGAAACTCAGACCCAAATCCTTTGAACTGCTGCAATGCCTTAGCAAACGGGCTGGTACTTTATGATGTTGGAGACTCTCATCATCATCATTAATGTCCATCTGTAAAACCAACTTCTCTATCATATCACATAAGATATTGCCACATAATGCTAAACATGACAAACCAGAAATCATTTAAATAAAAGTGTTACCTAATAAAATATTAGCTTGTTTTGGCTGCAACAGTTCATCTGGCTATGTATTAGATGCGTTAAGATGTTCAAACAATTGCTTCAGTTAAAACATCCTTATCTACTAATACGACTTCAGCAACACGATTCATGGGCCGCTCATTAAGTTTACAGTCACATGTTCCGTTTGTTTACTTCATGGATTCCTCCAAGTGGGCAACCTTGATCTAGGCCACCTCATCTTGTAACCTCCATGGGACGGCGAGGGTAACAATGTAATTGTAATGTAACCTCCATTTGAGTCATTTAGAGAAATGAGTAAATGTATCCAAGATAGGATCGATGATATATGTGATACAAAAAAATATACATATTTTATTCAAAACTATCAATTTTAACCCATGAACGTGATATCAACTATAAACCACTGCTACTTTACAAAATATATGCTAATAATAATGTTAGCTAATGTGTAATGTTTAAAAATGAATTCTTTAGAAGAAATGACATAAACAAACAAAAACCATTAAACTTACTCTGAGAATACCATTAGTATTTTAACTTATTTCAAATAAATCAGAAAACTTCAAACCCCATTTGTCTTTGAACTTATCCCTCTAGGTAGACCATTTTATACTTCGTTAAGATAACTCTTTCAATTAGAAAAAAAAACCAGTTATCTATCATGTAACAACTGCGAGAATTTCAAGCTTTTAAATTCCGTATTAAAAACTCTTTAACCGACATTCGAACATAATTAATTTTAACTTAGCGACATTACCAGAACAAAATCTAAGTTACACATGCCTTGAAACCCCCTTACATAACGTAAACAATTGGTTAAAAGAACTGGAATCGTCAAAAAGATGAAATTGCAAGTTCATGGGCTAAAACTGTTAACAATGCAAATTTTTGCACGTCAGAGGGCCTTGCGGTCCGCAAGAAGACCCTGCACTGCAAATTTTTGTTTGGGCTCCAAGTTATGCCACCTAGCTTCTCCTTGCCACCTTCTAACCTAGTGTTGACACATGCCTAGACACTAATCAACTTCCTAGAGCTCCCAAGGACACTTGGCATCATCTCCTTCCTCTTGTTAGGTACATAAGTTCACCATTTTATTCACACCATTCTTCCTTCACTTTCAAAACTTCTTGTGGAGCTTGCTTCTGCTTAGGAGCCTCCTGTTCTGAAGTTCTAAGTGATTCTTCAAGTTTAGGTAAGCCTTTCCTTTAGTCAAATTCAGTTTTGTAGCTAGATTCCACCCGAAAGTCAAACAATTTGACTTTTCTTTGACTTTTGATCCCGACCACTTTGGTCAAACGAATTTCAAATTCTTTTCACCTAGATGATCATCATAATATAGGGTATAAATCTCTGCATTTACATGACATGATCGTCACGTTTAAATAGGTCAAGTGACAAGTTAAATTTATATTTATAAAGGTCAAAAATACGCTTTTTGTCTAATAATGAAAGAATAAACTTTATAACTTATGTAATACAATTTTTGGTACCGAAACAGTTCATACAACATAATAAAATATATTTTTATTTATCATACTTGTCACGAACCCATTTGACCATTCGAACCCGTATTACGCGTACGACTAGTTATAGTGTAAACTATATAAACTAGTCGTAATGGGTCAAAACCTTTTAAAAACACTTCAAAATCAGAATGTAAGGTTTAACAAACCATATTACCTCTCGCTCGTATGGTTATAAGCCATATTCTATCCATTCTTACGTCAAAGCCCGTATTTTACGCATTTGAAAACTACCAACGGAAACACATAAGTGATTTCCGGTTTTGGACAGATTATGTGTTGTCACTTTGAACGACCATAACTTGGTCAAAACTTAACCAAATAATGTAAACTCTTACTTCATGATTAAGTACATCAAAAACAATTCAACGTATGGATCCTCAACCGTTTAAAACCAAACTGAAGGTCAAAACTGAACGATTCGTAAAGATCCGCAGTTTTTGACCAATTTCTGGGTTACAAACAGAAAAAATTTCTAAATGAAAGTTGTAGATCACCTTCTAATTTAGTTGACTGGAAATTTTTATAATTTTTCGACATCGTTTACTATTTTAAAATATAAAATGAAAACAACACAGAAAGCTACTTTGTCGTATTAGAATTGTTTTGGGGTAATTCATGTGTGCTAATTATTTTCAAATTACAAACTTTTTACATATGTGGCTTATATACAAATAATTTAATTCTGTGTGAAACATGGTGGTTCGTCTTGATCCATAACTAAAATACATTCATTAACTTTAGTTAGCCGAACGATAGTATGTTATGCTATAAGTTTGACACCCCATTCTCGCTTCTAAGGTGATATGTTTGTGTTGGAAGTTATCTTATGAATGACAGAAACCGACTTACTCAATTAGAATAAACCCTTGTGGTTTATTCTACAAAGTCAACAAAGGTTTGAATGTATTCCCCAAACGACCACACATGTTTGTACAAAGTTTTCCCAATAAGTCATACAAATTGTTTCTTATTGACACTAATTGTTTACTTTTTGCGATTGATGTACTATAATTACATTTGTTTCCATGTATAATTTTTATAATAATTGAGTCATTTTGTGTCGTTTTACCATTGGTTTTGTATATTATTATGTCTTGTGTGTTCTACAGGGTATCAGAAGTAAAAAAACGAGCTAAAACGTTAAAGAAACGAGCACATAGGAGAAGGTTTGGGCTTAATGAAGGATTCTCATGGAATGGAAATGGATATTAAGAAGATGAGACGGTAGAGAATTGAATTACGAATCCGTAGGCGAAAACGACGAAGAAAACAGAGTTGAAACAAGAAAGTTATGACAAAAACGGTTATGTGAGTTCGCAAGCTGGTCGCGCCGCGCGACCAGTAGAGCATATGGACCCCGCGCAACATGAGGGGAGTCCTGTTCAGTGCGTGGAAGCCCACATTTTAACCCCAATCATAACCAGACAACCCTAGACGAATTAGAGAGGCTTGGGACGAATTTAAGACATCTTTTCGAGCAAAATCGTAAAAGACAAACCATTGGTTGAAGTTGTGAAGCTTGGGATCGTGTTGGCTCGCGTGTTAAGCATCAGGGTTTACTTGTTCTCTTGTTTATTTCTTTGATTATGTCTTGCTCCTTTCTGATGAATTTGTTCTTGATTTTTTATAGATTTTAGGCTAAAACTTTTATGAACAACCTAAGCTAATGAGAACATGTGTTAAAGTTGCGATTTTTATCCATTTTATGGATTTTCTATTAGAGTAAAGACTTGTTTGCTATAATTCGGTGTGTATGCGTCATGGTTTTGAAGACCGGATCGGACCGGTCGGTCCGACCGGTTCAACCGTTCTCAATGAGATTGGGGTCCGATCATAGTAGATTGTTAACTTTACAACAAACCGGCCAGTCCGTTGATTTTTCTGGTTCGGCAAGCCAGCTGGGTGGACCTGTAAGTAAGCTTTTTTTTCCACCTGAAACACTGATTAAGCCTAAAATCTACACGCCGACACCCTCAATGATAATATTTACCCCATCGTTCTCAATTGATAATCTATTTAGGCATGGCTGATCTTTATAGATACGAAAAGAAAGAAGTCGATGAACTCTTTTTGGGTGTAGAAGCGTGCGTAGATGGAGTTTCAGAAACGATAGAAAGAGAACACAAAGCAAACGAGAATCCAGTTGTATCACACCCTTTACCATATAATAATTATTAATTATATTCTCCTTGGAAACGTGCACAATGCAAATGAAGATTAATTTCTAAAAATAGAAAAGTAATATACTTTCCTATTTTTTAAATATATTTATATAATTTATAAGGTAGTCCGGTTCTTAAACCCGGTTTGATAGGTCCAACCGATTCGACCAATGAACTAGTAAGGCGTCTGATTCGTTATCCGATCCGGTTATGAAAACATTGGTATGTGTGTCTAAACTTGTTTTGATTCATGTTTATTGCTTCACATATTCCTTGTTGAATGTCGTTCATATAATAGGTTCATGTTAGATCATTAACCATGTATTTTTTATTTTTATGGTTAATTGGCCAATACACTATAGAAGTGATATTCATGATTTAAGTAGGTCTAAGTGTTCTACTAACTTAATAATCGTGAGGTGAGAGATTGCTGGTATGTCTAGGTTGGTAAATTGCTAGGTTTATGTGCCTTGTGAGGAGTCCAACTTAGTTGCCTTTCCAGTTCTTGCTTCTCAATTCGAATCATATTTCTATGTTACCCTTGATTTTCACGTTGTGAGGTAGATTGTCGAATAAGGGTACTTTATTAGAACAGTTAGATAACCGTGATGGAGTCTAAACAAACCGGTAATTTAACAGCATATTAGAGTTCCATAGGTGTCTTCTCAAGAAGGGTCGAGGGTCCTGTTCTATTTCTCGATAAGTTTAGTACTTTACCATCCCGATTTCATAACAGTTCGTGTCTGATAGAAAGATAACTGATAACACATGTGATTCCAACCTAGGTACTCCTTTTATCATCATTTGAGTTAAATCCAAGTTCCAAGTTGCGTCTTAGCTCGGTTAAATTAGTTAGTCTTTAATTAATTGCAATTTTAGGATATTAGCAAACCCCCCAATCAACAAAACAAAAAAGTCGAGTCAGTAATAGATAAGTTAATCGTGTCTAGTAAACGTAATTATAGAGTCTCGTGGGTTCAATACTTGGACATACTTAGGCTATACTGCATTGAGTGGTACACTTGTTGTCACACCCCAACCGATGGCGGAAACATCAGAGTGAGACGAAATAGATTGCTCAATGCTCACAACGCTGATGGTGACAATAATTAGTTAAAACCGAATTTCATTTCACAAATAAATCATTATTACAATACATGGAATTTCCAATGACAATAACAAATAAGGACAAGATTTATACAACATGATTAAGCCTAAGCGTCTATATGTGTATCTAGCATTAACGCTACTTCAATTTCATAGTATCGTCTTCATCAACCTGTAACATGTTTAAAATAAAGTATAGGGAAAAGAAAAGGCGAGTACATAAGTTTAAGCATAGCATACGTATACGAATAAAGTTTAAAACAAATCCTCATGGCAACTATGATTCATACAAGAGCAATATACAAGGCATGTAATACTTCTAGTCAAACCCTGAACGCAAACACGATATTTTAACATGACCTCTAGATTTCATGAGGAGGGTGATGCGTTACTTCCTATAGCGCTATACATGTCAAACGAAGGCTAAAGTAGTTAATGACTAAGGTATTACATAAAGAATGTCCAAGATATGAGCATCAAGTAATCGATTAAAGTATTCATGGATATAGGATTGTTTGTACATTTCATAAAGTTTAAGTATTGTGATTTTTGTATATGGGAACATGTTACACCCAAAAGTGTTATAAACGAAAAGTGGGTCGTGTATACTCACAAAATTGCTAAGTCTTCTTTAGAAATACCGCGACGAGTTGAGGTTTTGGAGGATGGGACACCGAGGTCACCTTATAAGGCAAACGAAGTTGTATGAGTAATCGGAGTTATGACGGAGATTAGAATCGGGTTAAGATGCACGTATATAGTTAACATCGTTTATGAAAGGAAACTCTAAATTAAATTCATTAAAGAGTTGTATAAGTGAATGTCAAAATGATGAATATAGATATATATATATATATATGCTTTTATTTTTTTATTGTTATAAAAATTATTCGAATACGTTACTTTATATTTAGTTTTCAACCTTAAAGCTTATGTGTATATATACATATATTTGACGGAAGCACATTTGGTATACATGTAGTTGTATTATAACGAAAGGTGTATTAGGTATATATTTGTTTCGACGAAAAACGCAATCGATACATATTTATGTTTTGATGAAAGGAGTACAATAGATATGTATATTTGTTAAAACTATAATAAATTAATATATTTCGTCTCAAATGAATATATGTTTTGTCGAGGAGTTTAGTAATTGAACATATTTTGGTCGAATAATGTATATATATATATATGTGTGTATTTTGTCGTTAGATGAATATACTTGGTATATATATACTTGTCGAAAGGTGTAACATATAAATAAATATATATTTGTATGTTTTGACGAAAAACGGGCAGAGGGCGATCCCGACAATCTAGTTGTCGATATATTTGCAAAACTCAACAATTTGGTTATATATAAATGATACACGAATGATTTTCTAAAGTGGCGAATGTTGACGATTCCAGCTTGGTTAGTGTTTAATAATCAATATATGTTTATGCAATTTATATAACGAAAAAAAAATAGATTTGTTACACAAGTTGCAAAGATACGATTTGTGTACATGTTCAAATAACTAAGGTTTTACGGTTATTACAATAACTATATGTAACAATAATAATGAAATTTACGTATAATAAGATTTTACCTCGTCCCGGATCGACAGTTGACCAGCAGTTGACTGGTTGACTCTCGTTGACCGAGTTGACTGTTGTTGACTTGCGTTGATTGAACCGAAACTGAACCAAGCTTCGTATTTTGAACCGAGTTCACCTGTGTCGCGGGAACCAAGCTGACTGAACCGATGGTGCCGCTGACGAGTTCGTCGGAAATCGAACAGGAGCCCGAGTCGAGACGAATCTGACTGAACCGATGACCAAACCCAGCTAAATCGAGACTCATCGGCGTCAATCCCTGCCTGCTGTCTCTGTTTACCGCCACTGCGGCTGCCGTGTTTCTGGAGCACCGCCACCATCACGGTGGCTGGCGGCTCTGTTGTAGAGAGAGAGAGAGAAGGGGTGAGCGGGAAGGAGGGTGAGAGAGGTGAACGGTCTCGTCGGTTCCACCGGCTTCGCCAGTGCCGAAAAATCGAGGGGGGAAAAGGAGAGCCGAGGGGGTGCTCGTGTGTCATCGGAGGTCGTCGGAGATAGGCTGGACCTCCGTTCCGGTCGTCGAAGAAGCATGAAAGCAGGGGGTCAGGTTGTGAAGGAGGAAGAAGGGGTTGTGGGGGTGTGGTTGCTCGCCGGAAAACCGACCGGAGGAATCTCCGGCCGTCGGAGTTCAGAGAGGGAGAGATGAGAGGTGTGGGGGCTAGGGTTTTAAGGAAATGAATATTAGGATGATTATATAGGGTAGGTTTAGGGTTGAATAGATTGGGCCTAAAGCCCAAAAGTGCTCCATTTGTAACCCGATGCTCGTTACCGTTCCGAAACCCGTCTACGAACGCAACATCGTGAAACGTATAGAATATCATCATTATTATTATTATTACTATTTAAAGAAAAATTTAAAACGCGAGGCGTTACACGTGCTGGTTGTGTGGTCTAGGTTTTAGAGAGTCTATTTTTATAAATTTAAAACTTAGTGTGTCTAGTTTAGGTTAAGATTAGTTAGTTTAATTAGATCACTTTGAGCACATCAAGTTTTTAGCACCGTTACCGGGGACTCTTGGCGATTGCGTTTATTAGCTTTGATTATATTAATTGCTATATCTTTGCTAGTTGTCTTTTTGTTTTGTTTTGATTCTTTTAGTCGTGTCTAGAGTCTTTTTACTTTGTTTTGTGTCTGTGTTTGCAGTGAATGATCCATACGCGTTCACAAAGACGGCCGCCACAGCTTGTTATTCCAAAGCTTTCAGATATAAATATCGAGATTAGTACTTCTTCATCTTCATTTTATCTTCTGCCACTTGCGACTCTACTCCACTATCTATGCCACTCGCACCACCTAATACACCCACCCACGTCTCAAATGGTCTACGCCTGTAGAGCCATCCACCAGCAAGCACCTAGGGCTTCACTGGTGTGAATTTGCCCATTACCATTCCGCCCGTCACCATTCCGGCCATCACAAACGAAAACACTTGGCAAATTCCTTCATACATCATGACCCCACTTACCAACACATTCCAATTCCATGGTCGTGATAACGAAGACGCAACTGCTCACATAGCCCGCATGTCCCGAATCTGTAGCACCTTTAAGATCCAAGGTGCCACAAATGATACAATATACCTTTAGCTGTTCCCATTCACTTTAGCTGGTAGGGCCGTCACTTGGCTCGACTCTCAGCCTGCTGGTAGTTTTACCACATGTGCAGCTCTACGCGAAGGATTCTTGAACAAATATTTCCCGCCTGCGAAATCTTCTAGGCTTAGAGACCAAATCCATTCATTCCTGATGGAACCTGACGAGCCGTATTACCTTACATGGGGAAGATTCTGAAACTTACTTCCCCCAACACGGTTTATCTAATTGGGCTCTTTTAGAGAAGTTCTACAATGGTCTCACTTAATAGACCAGAGCTTGGTTTGACGCCACCTTATGGGAAAGTAAACTGTGGCTGATGCAATGACATGTTTGAGAGCTTTGCTCGTCTGAGTATGAACAATGGTCCGTGAATAGGAATTCAATTCCTGTCACTAGTACCACCTCGTCTACACGAGGTGTTCACCAAGTCATGTTGGATACTAGTGTGGTCACTACTTTGGAAAACCTAACCCGAGAGATGAGAAGATTAAGAATAAGGTAGATAAATGTATCTCATTCCTTTCTCTGTATTTTGTATTTTTTCATATCTCTAAACCATTTCTTTTCATCTTTCTAGATTTATATGAGTTCTCTCTAATTAATAACTGCCATCAGTCCTTATGAAGTGGATCGTGATCCACCCGTGATAGGGTGCATGGTGCCCCATGGCGCCGAGGAACACCGCCCCCCTCGACACTTTGGGATGGAAGTTTCTCTTTCACGATAGCCATAACGGGTAGAAGTTAGAATTGGTTTTGCTTTTTTACCATTGAACGGTAAAATGAATTTATTTTTTTTAACTTTTGCAACCTATATAAACCAATCACTTTATATTTTTATACCATTATCTCACCTCTCATTCTCTTCACTCTCTTAGATGTTTTAAAAAATAAAGTTTCACTTTCAAAAAAATGCAACCCTACAACCCGCGTTTCATTCCTCCTCGTCCAAGCGACGGTTCGAAGCAAGACCCGAACCAAAGTCACGTTCCAAACCAACCCTTTGTTTCGGTTCCCACCCGACCAACCGCCTTTAGGGCCGGGTTTGCCGACTTTTTAGACAACAACCACACCGGTTTCATGAACCTCTTGAACCAACCCATCTCATGGGACCAAAATCAATTTGGTTTTAATTCAAACTTCAACGCTGGAGGTTACAGTTTGTCACAATGTTATGGGTCGTCACATGACCGGCCCGATTATGTACCGGAGATACAACCAGAGCCAAGCCGACGAGGCAAATGGGTGTCACATAAGAAGAAAGATATCGAGGGTCAGAAAGCAAAAAAACAAGCAAATGTGGACCGCGGACGAGGGGTACGCGTTAGCACGGGCTTGGCTCGACGTATCGGAGGATCCCCAAATTGGTAAGGTTTTTTATAGACTTTTTATTTTATATTTTTATTTTTAATGTTACAAATCCGAGAACTCTTTTTTGGGCTTGTTGGTAAAGAGGAGGGTTACCGACCAACTGATTCCATATCGGCAAGTGGACCAATATGAACACTAACTGCTAAGATTTCAACCTCTTTATCAATGTGATAAAAATCAATTGGAAAATCAGCGTGAATGATGAGGATATAATTTCAGCAGCTATCATAAAATATCAAGCGGAACGAGGGGACGAAAATAAGATTGTACCTGTATGATACGCAGAAAATTACGGTTCGTTTCAATTTACTTAACAAAGTTAAAAATATAGATGTTGAGGCAATAAAATGCTGAAATACTGGAAATGGGTGAGTATAATTACTTGTTTGTTTGGTATATGGCACTGAACGCAATAACATCACCAAATGCTTTTTAGTTGACCTTAGCAATCTCATCCACCCAGAACATGTGGCATAGCTCCCCATTCTCCAGGCTATATTTGAAGTGTAGTTAGGTAAATGGTCGACCGGGTCTTTCGTCTTGTCAACAACTAGTTGCGTACCCCTATCGTCGATGAACATGCAAAGACTCCATGAAAAAATCTTGTAATCATCTGCCATGTCCTTCACATTGTGATGCCCGTGCTTTAAACTTACTTAGAGTTTGTGGGCCACCGAGAGTCGAACATTGTTAACGCTAACTCAGTGGATGATTTTTTTAGATGAAAAATCTAGTCTCCGACCTTTTTTGGTAAGATCTCTGTTATACAATGGAACCATCGTATTGTTGTGATGTTCTTCAAAGTGATACAACACCCACGTATCCGAGGGCAGATCAAACTTGACACAGATACATGTTTTGCAGTCGCAAACCCGAAACGTGGACTACCTAATCTTTAATGAAGATTCATCCAGCGTGTCGAACTTCCTTTTCAGTTGTGGTTTTCCATGATTGGAGCACAAAATGTAACGATGCGTGATTGCTCCATGCTTCCTCTTAACGGTTCCCATCCTAATAAAAAAACCCGCACTTCTTAGCATACATATCATACATCTCAACCATGTCCTTCCATTGCTGGAACATAGCCGTCAGTTGTGGCTTAAGGTGGGGTGGGGCATACGGGGTCAGTAATGGGTGCCATTGGGGTGAACCTGTACGGGCATTCCTCTTCGCCTTGCTAGCCCCGATCTACATGCCAAAAACCAAAAAGATGAAAGAACATAAAGATCGGTGTATATTCTAAACGTATGCCTTTGTAACGACTAAAACTGGCAAATTGCATGCAACTTTTTCTTTTTGCATCTCAACAAAGATGTTTTATTTTATGTGTCTCATATACAAAAAATGCAAAAACATGTCTTACTATAGTTTGTAAGCCTAAACAAACACATAGTGGTGTCTATCCCTCTAAAAGGATACCCTTAAAACAGATTAGTAGTGGTTGAAAAATGCCACCCTTAACAATCTCAGCAAACTCGACCACTAAAAATCACATCAACATTCACGAGTAGAACTGCTAACCTAAGTTGTCCATCTAGGGTTTTTACAACAAAAATGACAAACATAACAACATTCACGAGTAAATCTGTTTAACTAAGTTCACCATCTAGGGCTTTTTACGAGCAAAACTTCAAAAAAATCACAAAGGAATTATACAAAAAACGATGCTTGACGGAAAGAGATATTACCGTTCTCATTGACTTGCATCCCTGGGTTTGTTGGAGTTTTGAAGGAGACCGAAGATGAGCCATATTCAACATTCAACGGAGGAGGTGCTTCAAGGGATATTTGAATAGTACCAAGTCTTCGAGCGTGCTCTGATATCAAATCCTCTACTGATGTACCAACCAACTGATGAAGACCTGAGATCACCATCACCGACATTGGGTGAGCTCTAAGACATGGTGTCAGTTGTGTGTTGATGGAAGGGGTGGTGTCAGTGAATGGAAGAGAAAAGAAGAGAATGTATATAATGGGAAATGGGAGGGGAAATTGTGTAAGGCCAGTGTATCCAAGGATCTCACTCACGAATACAATCACTAGGTGTACGGAATCCACCTAGCAATCACCATTGTAGGATAATGTATCTAGAAACAAGATTTATGAGAAAAATCAAAGAATACATAGAGTATTCTTTGATGTAGAAGATAAATGACGTCACACACACAGTAGCCGCCAGACAAACACACACACTAATGATTAGGGTTTTCTTGCTGCACAAACTTTCCACAAAAGAAACTGTTATCTTGTCATTACCACTCAATGTTATATACAAGATAAATCCAGACACACTTGTCCAAATAATCAAACAAGGCCCAAGGCCCAATACAAACATAAACTCGGACTACCTAACACAAGGTAAGTCCGGATAAATAGTTTAACTTAAACCCGGACTTGGGAACTACATACCCAAGTCCGGAATACATAAACTCGGAACATATCTAAACTCGGGTTAGGTCTATACCCTAATCCCGACACAATCATAAACTCGGAATAACATCTAAATTCAGACAAGATGTACTTTACAAGATATAGATAAAAGACCCCTGAGCTTTGAGAGACTACACTTATCACACCAAGTGCAATAACAAATTGTATATTGGAATTGTTGATATGCACAATAGAAAAACACATTGCTGCTTAATTAGATTAGGAAAACCCAATAATGTAGATGTTAATTTACCATAATACCTTGCATAATACACACATATACAAATGATGTGACATCCTCACATTTGTCCACAATGGTTCTTATGGTTCTTGCAACTGGGCATGGTTTTCTCCTAAGCCAGATCCTATATATTGTGTGTATAATTGGAAAGTGCTCATGAAAAGTAATTTGATGTTTATAATAATATATGTAGTTTTTTCATATTTTTCATTTCAATATTACGATAGATTATTATTATTATTATATTGTTAGGATCTGAGTTTGATATTTGCAAATAAATATTGATTATCACAATAAAATTCACAAGCAGAGAGACATTATCATAAACTGTTTTCTAATGATCCATATATTCAAAAGTTTTACAGTAATGATTTTATAATATCCCCCTCAGCAGGATCACTCACCTGAGCTATTCATACAAAAGAGAATGTGTGTGTGAAGTGATAAATAGATCACTAACAGGTGTGATCTATTTATACAAGTATTAAAGCTTTGTTCATGATGTCAGCTGACATCATCCTGATAGTGACATCTAACATTCCTAACAGAAAAGAATAGTCTTATCATCTGTTCTATGCTATCTAAACGTTGTCGAAATAAAGTACAATTACATTGAATAAACAGTGTCTAAGCTATCTTCTGATGCAGTTGTCTAAACATCTGTTTGGCCTAATAGATGTTTGGTCTTATTTATCCGATCTTTGCTTGATCAGGGCTTTGTTCTTCCACATATGTTAGCCTTCAACAATTGTTATACTCTTGAACAACGTTTCCAAGTCTTCAATAGATGTTAGCTAACCTTGTGAACATATGTTCTGAATAGGTGTTCTATTCAATATCTTTGAGGAAAGAATTGCTTCATTGGCTGTTTATTTCTTGATCTGAGAGTCATGTTTTGGCTTTTAGATATAATATGTTCTTCTGTAGGTCAACATTTACTTTTAGCTTTAAACATATTTCTTTAATTTTTACCTTTTAATGATTTTCCTTTTTTAATGTTACCGATACTGTCTGAACAACATCAGTACCGATACCACATAACATTTGTATACCTTTTTTATTATTAACGGCATCATGTGCTTATTATTATGTGCGATTCGATAAAATTTCTATTCAAACGACTGAACAGGTTATATATAGTCGATTTTTTATCACCACAAACCCAACATATACCGACCAAACATCGGTAACTGTATATTATTCGTTTTATTAAATTTTTCTCGAAGTAGCGGTATAAAATTCGCAACAAAGCATATTTTGCTATCGTAATATCGAGTGCCTATATGATACCAATATCATAACAGACCGACATCAGTACCGATACCACATAACATTTGTATACTTTTTTTTATTAACGGCACCATGTGCTTATTATTATGTACGATTCAATAAAAGTTATATTCAAACGACTGAACAGGTTATATATAGTTGAATTTTTATCACCACAAACCGAACATATACCGACCAAACATCGGTAACGGTACCTTATTCGTTTTATTAATTTTTTCTCGAAGTGGCGGTATAAAATTCGCAACAAAGCATATTTTGGTATCGTAATATCGAGTGCCTGTATGATACCAATATCGTAACGGACCGATACCGACCAAACAACACGGTACCAGTACGGGTATTCGTTTTTATAATTTTCAATCGTTGTAAAACACGTGCCGATTGATATGCCGAGTGCTGGTATCGTACTGGTACTGTATTGAACTAAAACTGATAATGACCCAAGACCCACAGCGAAGGACGCGAAAATCCCACTAGTATATATTAAAAACCAAACGAAGATAATAACACAAAAGGAACAACCACAATTATCTCTATGCAATTTATTTTTATCTCCTTTTCCTCACAACTTTTGAGTGATGTATAGATGAGTCGAAGGACCAAAAAGTTTTAAAAAAATGTGCAATCAATATAGTATAGTAAATTTGAAAATGTGTAACATTTTAATTTCTACAGCTGGAGAAACTAATTACAATGTTTTTTTCAAGCCAATAAAAATTTAAAAAAAAATCACAACATCAAAAACAACTACTTCATATGAAACTAGGTTATCGCCTATGAATACTCACGGGTTCAGAAAATATATTTTTTTTTAAAACTCAATTGTACATATGATGTTTGGGTGGTTATAAATAGTCTTTTTATCTTACATTTGATGTATTTACCATTTAAATGGTCCAATCCCGTGAGTAACCTAACAAGACATGTCAATTTTGTAAATAAACACTTTATTGTATTTGACACTTTATTCTTTATTGTATTTGACATAATTTATCTTACATTTTAGTATTTTTTATTTATTTATCATGTAATGAATATGATCAACTTTCTTTTGTTAGTCTTATAGTTTATAAGTATTTAAATTTTAAGACGTTGGTAACGTTGATTAATATACCTTATTCTTCACGCACTTTTCATTTGTTAATATTGACTATCTGCATGTGAGACACTCAAGGACTGGATTGATATCTTGCGCAAAGACAGGTAGGATACATGATATTTGGGCGAGATGCCGTCAGATACATAAGAGATCCTATCATCGACCGATAGAGCGTATCATCCACTTTGGTTCCTGTTTTGTCGATGCAAATTCCGTGATTCAGCGCCAGAGGAGTAGAAAGCGCTTCGAGCTATCCATTTCAAACTTCTTCAGAATATCATGAACATATTTGGTTTGATGAATGAATATGCCGTCTGGTAACTCATCAACTTGTAACCCAAGGAAGAATTTCATTTCGCCCATAGAAGACATTTCGAACTTCTTCTTCATTTCTCGAATTCTTTGCAAAGACTATCATCCGTTGAACCAAAGATGATATCGTCCACATAAATTTGTATAATGATTAGATGGCTTCCGACTTCTCAAGATCCACCAATGTCTTCTCAACCTGAAAGCTCTATTCCGAAAGATGTTCATACACCAAGGAGTACGCCTAAGTCTACACCTAAGACTACTCCGAAGTCAAAGTTGTTTGGAAACATTTCTGACGAGCCTATAAATCTTCAAGATCTGAACGATTTCTTCCTAGAATTAGACGTTGATGAATTAGAAAAGCGAGTTAAAATTCTGGAAGACAAGGTTGCAAAGAATGAAGCTGAGAAAGCAGTGCTAGAAAAGCTGGGGAAGCAAGGTGAAGTTGAAAAGGAGATTTTGAATGATAAAGTCAAATTCTTGGAAGGTGATAGAGGTTATTTGAAAGCCCTAATTGGAAGTCTGCAGGACACAAATGAAAGGCTACAAAAAGAGATTGTAGAATTAAGATCTGAACGATACTTGAATGATAGAAGATTCAGCAGACTACAGAAAGTATTATCTAATAGTCTGGGTATTGATTTTGCTGCAGAATATGCTCGAATTGATCTGCAAGAGGCTAAAGAAAAAGCAAAGAAAGAATTGGCAGAACAGGGGAAGGGTAAACATGTTGTTGAAAGTATGCCTGAGATTACAGAGTCTATAGTTGAATCTGCGAAAGCTTCTGAGTCTGTTATTGCACCAGAGACAGAAACTGAACAAAAAGACGATGAAGAAGCTGAAGATAAAGATGATGATGAACCAGTTGATGATACTAAAGACGAATCTGATAACGATGATGGAAACGATGATGATCAGGGAGGAGTTGGTCTGAAAGTTATAGATGCCAAAGTTTCTGATGATTTTGATTTTTCTTCGTTGCTTAATGATGATACAAACAGAATGGAAGATCAAAGTCAGGGGGAGCAGAAAGAGCAGACGGGGCAAACAGACGTTGATATGACAGATGTGGTTACTGCAAATCCCGTTGCTGCTATACCAACAAAGCCAATGATACTGATGTTAGAACATAACGTTGAGGAATGTGAATTTGTTCACAATTATTCGAAAGAAGATCTAGCAAAGCTGCTCAACGTTGATGCTGAAACATTTGACTTCGATTTCGAAGAAGATGTGGTGAACATTAATACTTTCGAACCAAACGAATAATGTTACAAAAGAAGGTCTGATGCTGACAATTACAACAAAGTGATTATTGAAGATTGATCGTCAGATGATGAAAAGGATGAAGCTGAAAAGTATGTTGGTCAGAATACAGATAATTTTCCAACTTTTGAAGAGATGTATGAGTAGTTAAATGAAGATCTGCTAAAAGAAAAGATTTCTGAGTCTGTACGTGAAGGTAAAGTGCCAAAACCAATGACAAAAGAAAAGATTGCACAAGCAAAGAAGTCCTGGTTCAAAGAAATGCCAAGAGAACGAAAGTTTCGAAGACCATTAGCATTCTTTACCAGAGATGCTGATATATCATTGGGAGACATACTTAGTAGGGGTTGGTTGAAAGAACTTAATGTTTATGCCATCAAAAGAGAGGTTGGAGTTCAATACTTCCGATACATGGCAGATTTCAAAACACTTCCATACTGGGATGTAGAGGAGTTAGTGAAGACGAGAAATGTTACTTATCATATGAAGTTTATTGATCAGTTATTGTGGAAGATGATCAAATTTGAAGTGACGCAAGGGTTCAAGTACTGGAAACCGTTCATTCCAAAGCGCTAAATCAAAACGAACAAAAAGACTGGTTAAAAGGATATTACATTGATTATGAAGCGTCCAAGAGCAATGAGAAGCATGCCCCTAATGCCGATTGAACAAGATTTCTATCCGTTGTTTAAATGGTGGCAGGTTGATCCTACAACATGTGAAGCAGTGATAGTATTGAGATTTGAAATATCATCTGGATATCACTAAAGAAAGAATTGAAATGTTTCAAACAGAAGGATTGAGAGGGTTATGGAGGACGATTCGCATACTAGACCCGATGTGGCTAGTAAATTGCTCGAAGGAGGATATTAAATGTTTATTCTTCATAAGATATGTTTTGAGGAGCGTGAGAAAGAACAAGCGATGCGGTATCAGAGGATCGTGAATGTTTGTTACGCACATGGTGTTAATTCTGAAAGAATGTGGGAATCCAGTTGGAGGGAACTTGAGCGCAAAGAGTTTTCGAAGGAAGAAAGGTGAATAGAACATATTCATGATATGGGTAGGGAGGCGAGACTCAGACGTTTTCAATTCATGCCGATTCCGTCGCAAGAACGTGGAAAGAAACCAATCAAGAATTTCTTTGGACGTGTTAGACAAAGATAGAGCTTTGAAGACTGGTCAAGACGAAGACGATATCCAAGGGGGAGTCTGTTAGTACATAATGTCTACGTCTTAGTCTTGGATCGAGTCTGTTTAGAATTGGGCTAGATTATGCTAGAAATGTCGTATTTATGTAAATAGTATGACAAGTTCGCCCGGAACATCATGTGAGAACAAGTTCGGCCGAACTTCTTCTATACAAGTTCGCCCGAACTTGTGTATTCCCCAGCGAACTTGTCATCCTATAAATAGGTGACTTGTGTTTGTCATTTGTAACTTTTGCAACTTTGTCACGATAGAGGCGAAGCTCTGCCCGATCAGGATCTTTCATGTATTTATGATCAATAAACAACAATTACATGAGTAATCTTTGCATATTTGATTAACACGTCACATAGTTTCCGCCTATATGAACGTTAGATACCAAATTAGGTTCTTGTGCTAATCAAGGAGCGATCTAACAACACTCAATAACCTGCAAGGCTTTAAAATTTTGAACTCATCTTCTAACACCGTCTCCCCTTATCAATATCAACTCCTCCATGAACAACCATTTTCCGTACGCTAAGAATTTTAACGGAAAAGGACAATATTTTTTGGAATTTTATGTTTTCTGAAAGCAAATAAATAACATAAACGTAAACACTCTATTTTTGTGAGAATCACCGGTAAGAAGATCATCTTAGCAAAATCAAACTGTTTTCACACTATCAGATAATTCTTTAAGTAATTTTCATGAAAAACAGTCCAAGATGACTACCAGTATATTTGTCCACTTAAACAAAATGCACGAACATTTCAAGTTCCATTACCGTGTGATACGTTAAGGTAATATTATACTGATATAGAAGTGTGTCCCACTTCGAGAACATACCCCCACGATCAAGGTATGCACAAAGCTTCCTCGTAGTAGGTGAGTATACCGAAATTCATCCTTTTTGTTTTACAACGTTAGATAATTAGTGATCAGGTCATTACTTTCGTATAGCAAAGAGACCAACATCTAACGAGGGTTAGGGCAAATACCACAGATTTTGGTACGATTTATGCATTTTGCACATTTGAATGACTCTCTAGGAGAGCTTCTTCATATCTGGGTTTTTGGCATTTTAGCTCTTTAAGGATATCCTGGTTGTGCCTAGGTCAACATATATTTGGATGCAGCAGAAGGACAACCCTGGTATCCCCGGATGAAATAACAGTATAAAGACCCAAAACCTCGGATTTTGGCAATCTCTCAACGCAAGATTTAAGGCTATAAAACCATATGCCACTGATATGTTACCTACTCATACATAGTTCTTTAAGTTTATATCACTTTGGTAAGTTGATTATTTCATGCCTTTTTGCCTACTGGTACATCATATGATGGAGCTGCTATCACACTTATGCATTTTAATTTCAATTTCAGTGTGACAGTCTAACTCACTGATGTACTATCATTTCTTCTTTTTCACACAGTGACAACTCATTTTTGATTTTCTATATTTTTTTATTTTCATGTTTTTCTATTTTTTTATGTTTTTTATTTTTAAGAAAGCAATAAAATATATACAAAATTCTTATGAAAAACTGTTCAGGATTCCTCATCCCATTGAGTTCGACAAGATGTTCAAAACGAGCCCTGTCAAACGCTTTTGTGTAGAGATCTGAAAGGTTACCTAATGTGTCGACTCTGTGAAGTTCAGTCATTCGCTTTTCAGCACAATCCCATATAAAATGATGATGAATGTCAATATGTTTTGTTCTACTGTTCTTTACGGGATTGTTTGTGATTGAGATAGTGGCATTATTGTCTATCATAATAGGATTACGAGTGAAATTCAAACCGTAATCGCGCATCTGCTGTTGTATCCAGAGAACCTGAGAGCAACAGCTACCCGCATCAATATACTCAGCTTCGCACGTAGAAGTAGACACATAAGATTGCTTCTTGCATTGCCATGACAAGATCCTCCCTCCTAAGAACTGACAACCACCTGTGGTAGATTTTCCGATTGATTTACATCTTCCAAAGTCTTATCAGTGTAAGCGCCAAACTTCAAATCACTATCAGCAGGGTACCACAACCCAAGTTAGGTTTCTCCTTCAAGTAACGTAGAATACGCTTCAACGCTTTCATATGTGACTCTTTTGGATTCGCTTGATATCTGGCACAAAGACACACTGCAAACATGATGTCAGGTCTTGAAGCAGTCAAGTACATAAGAGAACCAATCATTGCCCTGTACTGAGTTGGATCAACATCATCCACACTCTCATGATCTGGACCAAGATTGTGATTCTCGTAGATAGGTGCGTTGAAAGTAGCGCAATCCTCCATTTTGAAACGAGAGAAAATGTCATACACATACTTTGTCTGATGTATAAACATCCCATCCTTCTTTTGTTCAACTTGCAAACCCAAAAAGTAGGACAGCTCACCCGTCGCACTCATCTCAAACGTGCTCTTCATTACCTCTTCAAATTCATGACACATGCTCTCATCAGATGACCTGAATATGATGTCATCCACGTATACTTGTACCAGCAAAAAATTTTCCTTCTTTCTCTTAATGAATAGTGTACTGTCAATCCGACCTCTTTCAAATCCATTTGTCAACAAATGTTTTGACAGTGTCTCATACCACGCCCTAGGTGCCTGATGTAATCCATACAAAGCCTTACTCAGCTTATACACTCGATGTGGATAGTATGGATCAGTAAACCCATCTGGTTGTGAGACATACACCACTTCTTGGACTTTCCCGTAAAGAAACGCACTCTTCACGTCTAGTTGGTAAACTTTGAAGCCCTTGAATGATGCGAAGGCTAAGAATAATCGAATTGCTTCCAACCTTGCCACTGGTGCAAACACTTCATTGTAGTCTATCCCTTCTTGTTGATTGAATCCCTTCACAACTAATCGAGCCTTGTTCCTAGTAACAATCCCTCAATCATCTTTCTTGCACTTAAACACCCACTTAATGCCTATTTCCTTCTCTCCTTCTGGTAGATCAACTAGCTCCCAAACCTTCAATTTCGTGAACTGAGCTAGTTCCTCTTGCATCGCTTCAACCTATGAATTATCTTTTAGAGCCATATGCACATTCTTCGGCTCCTCTTGGGCAATAAAGCAACTGTACAAGCACTCATTGATAATTCTCGTCTTCTCAATCGATGCAAACAAACAGGAACCTTCAATGACACCTCTTCTTGTCTGAACACCTACAACAGGATCACCTAAAATATTCTCAAGTGGATGATCTCTGTTTGCTCGTGTAGTAGCAATGGTGTCAACTTCTAAATTATCACCCAGATGGGATCCAACCTCCCCTTGAATATTCTGATTTGCAAACGGATTAGTGAAATCCTCCCCCTGCATAGGTTCAAACTCACTATCACTTGAATCCACTACATCTGCATTTGCATTTGCAATTGAGGAAGTTTCTGGAACATCTGTCATCGAAATACTCGATCTCGGCATAAAGTCACCCTCTTCATCACTGATCACTGCTTGAATCAACTAAGACTCATCTACATTGGGAAACTCAGGAATATTAAATGATTTAAAGATACTATCAAAATCATATAATATAGCAGGACCACTCGTTGATTGTTGAGGCGAATAACTCGTGATTTCAACATTAAACACAACCTCAATTTTACTTGTTTTTATATTAAAAACCCTTTTATCTTCGGTATCAGTCATACCTAGAAAGTAACCTTCGTCAGCCACCGCACCGAATTTTTGTTTATCTTTATTTTTCACGATTGTGCAGGGTAATCCAAATGGTTCAAAGCCTTTCAAGTTTGGTTTCTAGTTAAACAATAGTTTGTGACATGTTTTGTTAAACCTTTTAACAGTTAAAACTTTGTTTAGGACATAACAAGTTGTGTTCACAGCTTCTCCCCATAAAAGAACTGGAAGCTTGGAATCAGACAGCATAGTCCTAGTGGCTTCAATCAACGTCCTGTTTTTCCTCTCAGCAACTCCATTCTGTTGAGGTGTATTAGGAGCAGAGTATTGATGTTCAATTCCCTTTCGCAGAAAATAGAGATCCAGAATCTGATTCTTGAACTCCGTTCCATTATCACTCCTTATCCTCTTGATGTGTGCTTTATGGACATTCTCTAATTTTGTAAAAAGATCAATCAGCAACTTAGCTGTCTCATCCTTTGTACCTAAAAAGAAAACCTATTAATAACGTGAGTAATCATCTGTGACAACTAAACAGTAGTACTTTCCACCTATGCTCCTTACGTTCACTGTACCGAATAGATCCATATGAAGTAATTCATAAGGGGCATCTATAGAATTTACTGTTTTAGACTTACGAGGCTTCTTGTGTTGTTTCCCCTTTTGACATGGTAGACATTTATCCTCCATGTGAAACCTCTGCACTGGAACCCCTTCCACTAGACCGTTTCTAATAATATAATTCATTTTTCGGTAGTGGATGTGGGCCATGCGCCTTTGCCACAACATTGACTCAGCCTCAGATGCTTTTGACAACAAACATGCCACCACATTGGAAGAGTCTTTAGCACCCATGTCCATGACATAGGTTTCATTCCTCCTAGGCGCTCTCATCAAGATCCAATCGTCCGGTGTCACCAAACCCGGTTTCAACACCAAAGATTCAGACTTAGTAAAATGGACCGAGTGACCCTTGTCGCAGACTTGTGACACGCTCAGATTGTGCTTCAGCTGCTCGACATAGTTCACTTTGTCCAGTGTGGTCTTCCCATTGGTCACTTTTCCTCGACCCATAATGTGACCTCCTTTAGTACCCGCACAATTCACATATCCACCAACTATATTTTCAAAATCAGTCAACAATCTCGCATCCCCCGTCATGTGCCTGGAGCAGCCACTATGAACATACCACAAGTTGATAATCCTACTTAGCAGCTCCTGCACAAACCAACAGAAATTAGTTAGATTTGGGAACCCAAGCCTGAATGGCCTTGGGTCTACCAAATTCATCAACTATTTTAACATCCATCCAATATCCATCACTCCTATAGAGATGAAGTAAGAGGTTTGATTGTGAATGCTCTTATAAGACCTTAAACTTTAGCTTAGTTTTTTTTTATACACTGAGGTTTGATTGTGAATGCTCTTTTGAAACCTTAAGCTTTAGCTTAGTTTTTTTACACTGTTGCCTCTGATAACCAATAGGGTTTTGGTTCATTGTCAAAAGCAAAATCTTTAAACACCTTGAAAATGGGAGGTCTTGGATTTAAGTATCACAAACGACAAGAATAAAAGTTCAAAAAAAAGATTGCCTCTGACAAACGTGACGAGATATACTATATATGTATATATAATTGGACAATTTCTTAGCTACGGATAAATTTGTAATTTTAGGTCTAAGATATTTTGAGTTTATCTATCTAACTATTATTTTATTTGGTCTATTAAGCTTTTTTTTAGTCTTCAACGGATCAAAACCTTTTTTTATAGTTTAATTAAAAGTTACTATTTTATTTTTATATGTGTTTTTGGTAAAAATCTTGAGTTGAACCTTTGAATTAAAATTGAAAATTTCGTTTTTCATCTATGAAAGACTTATAATACCTTGGCTTTTTAGAAGGCAAAATTATCAAAATATCTTTTATACAATAATTATGTCACACCCCGACCCGCAGCGGAAAAGGTGATCGGGGCATGATTGGGTTATCATCAAAGCTCATGACATTTATTATGCGTTTCATATTCATTAAATACAATTTAATGGAAATTTACAATAAATGTTACAACATGTTCTAGCTATCAATCTAAACATCTTTGTTCTCTTCTAAGGCATTTCCTATGTTTTCTTTGCTTCAACCTGTTCACCTGTATCATGTGTAAAAAGGTTTTGGATCAACATAAAGTTGGCGAGTGAATCCTATGGAAAAACATTTGAACAAGTTTATTAAGTTGATTATGAAATATGTGCACAACCAAACATGAGTAAAAATAGATGTAAACTTATTCAACAATCATTAGATATTAAATAAATCACACATGAACAATAATGGAACATTTAGAGGCACGCGTTGCTCTACTCGTCTCTCACGAGGAACTGATGGGCCTAATGAATGAATTGCATAAACATGAATATATGAATGACACAACTACAAACAATATAAACTCAATGATACACACATGAACCATAAAGAATTGGTTTTGAGGCACGCGTTGTTCAACTCGTCTCCCGCGAGGAACTGATGGGCTTAATGAATGAATTTCATATAATTTGACAAAATGAAATAAGTAATCACAACAATATAAACAATCTAAGTTTAGGTCATGATATGGTATGGCACAAATTTAAATAAACGAGTTAATTATTTGAGACACATGACACACCCCAAAACGTGTAATTAAAAAGGGGAGTTGTAAGATTCACTCACAGTGGATGCGTTCGGTTGATGATGTTGAATGCACGCGAAGTGGTTTTAACCACGAGTGAGATTAACCTAGATAAATCGCATTATGGTTTGGTAAGTAAACGGATTTTATTAATTTATTTTAGTAGGATTGTTGGGTGTATTTTTGTAAGTTTAAGGCTATTTTCTAACCTTAAAAATGTTATTTTTAAGTATATTTAATTGATTTTTTAATTAAAATAAATAAATAAAAATAATAAAAAGATTTGATTTTTTTTGCTACAGTTGACTTTGACTTTGACCGTTGACCGGTTCGAATTCGTATTGTTGTGCGCTGAGTGAGGCTCGAACCCGAGACCTCCCGTACGCGTGCACGCAGCTCTACCAACTGAGCTACGTGTCTAACCCGTCATATATCTGTTTTTAATTATATTTATATATTAATTAAGTTAAACAGAAAATCCTTTTATTTTAAAAACGATTTAATTGATTCGGACGGTGCGCTCCACAGGTCTCGAACCAAGGACCTGTGGGTTATGATAACACACAGTCCACCGCTGGACTGTGTGTACAACTTGTTAACTTAACTGATTTTTATTATACTTAAACACAAATTAATTATTTTCATTTCTGACTTATTTAAAAAGCTTAATAATTGTCCGGGTCGATGCAGAAGACCGGACTCGAACTCGTGCACTTTGATTAAACATACACACAGTCCACCACTGGACTGTGTGTCTAACTTGGTTATTTTACCGATTATTAATATACTTAACATATATATAAAATGAATCCGGTTCAGTTAACAAAAAGAACATTTTTATTTACGCAGCGTGTGTGGAACAGGATTCGAACTCGAGACCTTTGTGTGTTTATTGTGCACACAGTCCACCGCTGGACTGTGTGTCTAACCCGAGTTATTTCTTGATTTAAATTATACTTATGAGTTACAGGTTCATCGTCTTCTTCGTCGGATTTTAACCAGAGTCGGAAAATCCGACTGGTTCGATGTGTTAAATCAGGTTCTTTAGCGTTATATGATTAATCAAAGGTGAGATATAAATAAAAAGAAAGGAAATTAGACGTGAGGTATACCGACTATCTTCCTCTGTTTTCCGGCAGAACACCGGCGACAGCAATAGGCTCCGGCGTCAGGTGTCTTGCAGCAGGGAGCCTTCAGAAAGTTTGAAAAAGGTATGGGTGACTTCGGTATAAGCTTAGGGGGTTAATAAGGCTCGGAAATGGAGAACCCGGTTTTTCGGCGATAAACAGAAGAATTCCGGCGAGTGGGTTTTCGCCGAGAAAGGGTGTGGTTTTGAGCGAAAATGTTTGCAGAGGTTCGAGGTGGTTTTTATAGGGCAAATTATCGATGAACTTGGTCTGATTTCCGACTGGATTCGTCGGTTATAAAAACTCCGGCGGTTATAACTTTGGTCGCGGACCCAGACGTCGGTTATAACCGATGTCTTAGTAAATGTTTACGTTATAACGGAAGATGTCGTTAAAACTCGCGAGATTGCCGGGATTTCCGACGACTGAACTTTTGGGCGCCGGTTTTGAATTTGTAAAGTCATGATATCAATTAAATGATCTTAATGGTTAACAAAAGACATCAGTGGCGCAGTGGTTTGTGTGTTGTGTGTTAAGTTTGTTGCTGGACCGGTACTGACCCGGGTTCGAAACCCGGCAGGAACAAAGTATTTTTATTTTGCGATTTTTAACAGTTTTTCAAAAACTAATTATATATTCCCGTATAATAATTGATTATGTATCGTTTAAAATTATTTTGGGCATTTAATTCGCAACGAAAATTTTAACTGACTGTTCGGTTGATAAACGGAGCGGGTTTGGTAAATCCGTTTTTGACGGATGTTACAAATTATGTTTGGATATGTACACACATTATAACTTCTTATGTTAATTAACATTTTTTCCTTCTATCAAGAGCTATATTTTATTAACAGTATTTTTAAATAATCATGTTTATTACATATATGCATAATTCTATTATTAATAACATTTTTTATTTAAAATGAGCAATGTTTTATAGTAGATACATAAAAAACAAAAGAGTTTTTCCATTCTTTTAATTTAAAAAAAAATATAAAAGAGTTTTTCCATCCTTTTAATTTAAAAAGATAGCTATGTCTCATAAGCGACAAGAAACTACACGACAAATACTCAACGGACATAAGCCGGATATAAATGTTTTTTAACTTTCAAATATCTGTGTGTCTCGCCGTGGAGCGCGGTTCTCCCTCTAGTTTGATAAGAGTACCCGGGGCGCCGCGTTGTGGGGAAGCCACCACGCGTGGAACGCTGTTATACACCACCGCCACTCGATTTTAAAACGCCTGGAATCCATCACTTGTTACCGGCATCACACATTAATTTTGAAAAGTTTGACGTTTTTTTGACCGTTGGGGGTATAGTTTTTGACCGTTTGATTTTTTGTTTTCATATATATTGAATTCATTTTTATACAATTAACCTACACATATACAATCTTTCAAATACAATCTCTCAATCCAACCCAACATGGAAGGTTCAAGCAAACGAGGTTCTGGTTCGAAGAAAAAACATGTACGACCAAGGGTTCGAGCTAACCTTGGCGAGCCGAAGAGATTTCGGTTGCAAGATGAACCCGACCCGAACCCATCGATTCAAACCCAACCGTTTCCCCACCAACCCTTTCAATCCCAACAATTTCCACTATTTCAAACCCAATAATAACAAAACCATCCATACATTCCACCATATCAACCTCAACAATATCAAAACCTCGACCCACTAGAAGATAACAATCTTATCCACCAATTCGCCCGTGCATACCGTGAACCACAACAACAACTAGATGACGATGACGATAGCGAACCGGTTGAAGAAGAAGATGAAGAAGTTCAAGAAGTTTAAGTCGTCCCGATAGCCAGTGGACGGAGGCCTTGGACGAGCGATGAGGAGGTCGCCTTGGTCAAGGCATTCTTACACATCTCCGAAAACAAAAAACATTCGAACGAACAAAAAAAGATTTGTTTTGGAGACGAGTTATAGCTCATTTCGGTAAACTTCCCGGTTCGACCAAACGACACATGGATCAAATGACTTCGAAGTGGGGAGATATAAACCGAAAGATGAGCAAATTTAACTCTTGTTTCATTCAATTGGTACGTTTTTTTTAACTTTTATAAAACTGTTTTTTTATAAATCTGTTTTTTAAATAAAACTGTTTTTTTAATAAATCTGTTTTTTAATAAAACTGTTTTTTTAATAAAACTGTTTTTTATAAAACTGTTTTTTTAATAAAACTGTTTTTATAAAACTGTTTTTTATAAAACTGTTTTTTATAAAACTGTTTTTTAATAAAACTGTTTTTTTATAAATCTGTATTTTTTTAAAACTATATTATTTTAATAAAACTGTTTTTTTATAACATTGTTTTTTTTTATTTTGTATAGTCACGAACTCCACAAAGTGGAGCGAGCGAGGCGACCATCATAACAAACGCCGTAGATCTATATTGCAAAACATTTAAACATAAAGGTTTTCCACACTTGGCGTCATGGAACATCGCGAGACATCACCCGAAATGGGAGCCGGTTGACTTGGTCAACCTAAAAGGGCCGACGGCTCCAAAGAGAAGAGGAGGTTCCAAAAGATCAAAAACTTCTGAGTCCGGGAATTACACTACTTTCGAGTCCGGAAACATGAAACAAATGAATTTGAACGAACAACCCGATGATGAACCCATTGGACGATACACCGACAAAGCCGTGCCGCAAGCAAAGTGGATGTTCGTCAAGTAGAGATAAGGAAGCGGTGGGGGAGTCCATCGCCGAATTCAAAGAGGCTAAATTGGTGGAAATGACGGAATCAAAAGAGAAAAAAAACTTGTGGCGGCAAAACTTAAACGCAAGGAGGCGTATATTAAACACTTGAGCGCAAAAGAAAAAAATAGTGATTTAAACATCTTGTTACAACCGACCGACAATCTCGCCGAACCGTATAAATCGATCGTACTTCAACAAAACGCGAGATATGTGAAAAATGGGGTTGGGAGGTGCCGTAGAAATTTTAGTTTTTTTTAGTTTTTATTTTTTAGTTTGTAATGTAGGATTTATTTATATGAAATTTATTATTTAAAATTTTATTGTTAATTTATAAATTAAAAAGAAAAAAATGAAAATGAAAAAAAACTCATAATTAGTGATGGAGTGTTGGGCGCTCCTACTAAAATCTATCGCTAGTTATGAAATTTGGCTCGATGACGTGGCGTATGGTGGTTGGATGTTGTGAGTGATGGGTGGGTAGTGAGTGATGGACACCCCTACCAATGAATATGATACGTATGATAAGTTGCCTCTCCGGCGCTAAACTAGAGTTCATTAAAAAAGTTAAAAAATAATAATAAAATTATGTGACAATATTTTGGACTATAAACAACTGCAATCGTGGATTCATTCAGGTGAGTGTTATTTCAAACCTGCAAATCATGAGGCCCTTAGTCCGCATGTTCTCTCAACTTCATCTAGCCAATGAAACCACCTACACTTACAACACAATGATGAAAGCCCAGCTCGCGAATTCAGATTCAGTCCTCCCGCAAATGGCTTTGGAAATTTTCGTCAAAATGAAAACAAATGGAATCCTTTGGGATAATTATACATACCCAATTGTGTTAAAGACCTGCAGGATAATACGTGGACTGTGGGAAGGAAGACAAGTTCATGGGGAGGTTGTGAAAGTTGGGTTTTTCAATTCTGATGTTTTTGTGACAAACGGGTTGATCGGAATGTATTGCAAGTGTGGTCAGAGGAGTTGTTCAAGGGCTCTGTTTGACTGGTTTCATGACAAAGATTTGGTGTCTTGGAACTTGATAGTCAGTGGGTATGTAGAGTGTGGTGATATGGTGGAAGCACACAAGGTGTTTGATGAAATCCCTGAGAGAGATGTGGTTTCTTGGTCCATTATGATTGATGGGTATGGCAAGGTTTGCAGACTTTTTTTTGTATTTTTTATTATTGGGTATCAAACAAATTATCCAAATGCAAGGTAACATGTGTGATGTTGTGGTCTTTTTCAGAAAACAGGTGATGTTACGCGCTCGCTTGCTGTTTGACAAAATGCTTAACTTAGACGTGGTGTCATGGAATACCATGATAGATTTATATGCGAAGGTAGGTGATATGGTGGCAGCACGGGAACTATTTGATATGATGGAGCATAAGAGTCTAATTTCATGGAGCATTATAATAAACAGCTATTTGCAGCATCATAATCCAATGGAAGCGTTAAAAATGTTCAATTTTATGCTTTCTCATGACATAAAACCAGATAAATTCTGCGTCGTGGGTACAATATCAGCTTGTGCACAATTGGGTGCACTTGATCAAGGAAAGTGGATTCATACGTACATCAAAAAGAAGAAAATCGCGCTCGATATAGTGGTGAATACGGCCCTTGTGGATATGTACATGAAATGTGGTAGCACTGAAGAGGCCCGGGCCGTTTTTCATGGTATGCCAGAAAAAAATGTGGTTAGTTGGAATGTAATGATTTCTGGGCTTGGCGTCAATGGTTTTGGAGGTGAAGCGTTGACTTATTTTAGTCAAATGGAACGAGAACGAATCCAGGTGGATGATTTGATATATGTGAGTGCTTTATCCGCTTGTAGTCACGGAGGTTTTGTAACAAAAGGTCTTGAGATCTTTAGGAGAATAAGAAACCCGAAGGTTGAACACTATGGATGCTGATTGATCTTCTTGTTCGAGCTGGAAAACTGGAACAAGCACTAAGCTTTATAGTGTCGATGCCAATGCAACCGAATAAAGATTTGTGGGGGTCGGTTCTTTTGGGATGCCGAGTACAAAAGAATGTCGGGTTAGGTGAGTTTGTGGTGAATAAGCTTAAGGAAGTTGGTGGTGATGATTGTGGGGTGTATGTTCTTATGTCAAATATTTATGCTGATAATGGAATGTGGGAAGATGTAATGAAGATGAGGAAGATTTTGTTAGAGAAAGGGGTGGTTAAGGAGAGTGGGAAGAGTGTGATCGAGGCGGTTGATGGCAGCGTTCTGGAGTTTGTTTCTGGTAAACACAGTCTGTCGTTTTGCAACAATGATATCGAACATGTTCTTTGGAGCTTGTCGAAGATGGTGGATTTGGAATAGGTGCAATGGACTCGGTAGGTTTTATCCTCCACAAATTTTCATTACATGCGACTTTTAACAATCAAGGCGGGGGGGTGACCTTTAACCATAAGTCCTGAAAGGATTTTGTAGAAACCAAGAGGTAAACATGTTAATTTTAAGTTTAAAGTTCTGTGATTGTTTATAAAATAATTAATTTGCAGGTTTAGAATAATATCTAAACAAGTTAAAAGTAGAAAATTATCAACACATGAATAAAAAAACTTCTAGTGATTTGAGTGGATAACTAATCTACCTTAAAAAAATCTACCAAGAGTTTGTTATGTAATATAGATTTACACATACTTAGTTTGGTAGGGATTAGCAAATGCTTCTCTCTAATAAAGACGATGATCACATTTACAAACTTCTCTCTAATAGTGTAGAGATATACAGATTAGGATGACAGAAGGGGTATCTTTATTATATAATTATCTTTGTAATTATAAAAAGTTGTCTATTATCTATTGGTATATTATGGTGATAGTTAGCTATAATTATATAGATAGCATAGAAAAATGCAAACAAGAGTTGACGTTCTTGATCAATAAATCATGTACTATTTATTAAAATTGTTCTTAGACTCCATGGTGTGGAGGCCTCCACCACGCCAGCACACCGGCATGTGTCATGGCGTGGAGATGGAGGCGGCAAGATTCTCACTGGCGTGGAGGGCATGAGGGTGATGATGTGGAGCGATGGTATTGGTTGTTGTTTGGTTGTTTATTTTTTTAATTTTATTTTTAAAAAACGCTCCTTTACAAGCCACTTCTATCCCGTGCTTTTTTTACCACGTCCCTCTCACATGACGCATCATGCCCTTCCACATCATGTAATCTTATGGTTCTTGATTGTATCTTTGTTCAATTGTGGTTGCATGGATCATTGTTTTAATTGTTATTTTTTATCTAGATTTTAATTTATGGAACACATGGATCGTTTTTTATATCTTCAATTTATTATTTTTTTTTTCTAGAACTCATTATTTGATGTTTATGATTTCTGTTTTTTATTTCTCTGACATCTGTGTCTCATCAATATTTATTAGAACAGATGAGTAGTAGAATTCAATTGGTAAAAACTCATTCAATCGTAATTTTAAAAACAAAATAAGCATTGGATTGTTAGGAATAATTAGTTTTGATTAAGAAGATATGTTGCTTAGTTTGTTTTTAAGGGAGATTATATATTGTATTTTTTTCAAACATTTCACTGAAACGAAAACTTTTCTTGGGTGGGTTGAAGGAATTCTTTCCATTTCAATGCCCAATCAAACATAATTTTGTACGGAATCATTTCCAAATTCAATTCCGTGGGATTCTATGATCCAAACGGACCTTTATCGCCAAACTCAAATAGTGAGTTTTATAGAAGAATAAATATGTCCAACTTTGAATATTCATTGGAAACCATCTTCTTATGAAATTGATGCTTCATACTTCCCGTTGACAAAAAGATATGTTATTTTTACAAACCTAATAAGTTTTTATAAATAGTCTCAACTTATAGGATATGTTCCATAAATTAAAATCAAAAGATAACACAAAGCAGCGAAGGTAATTTTGCACTATAATAGAGAGATTAACAAGACAAAGTAAAACACAATTGTTCTAAGGAGACATCAAAAACCTAGAGTTAAAATCTTGCAAGGAGCAGCTATTAATATATTTTCCTAAAAAAAATCTAGTAATAAAACGCAATTGTAAAATAAAGAAGGAAGGGGAGATATATGCATTTAAGCAAACAAGGAAGGGGCATTTAAGCATAGATTTAAGTATGCACTCAATTAGCTCAGATGATAACATATTTAAATTTTAAAAATACGTCTATGATTGTCATAACTTGAAAAATATCCTCGTCAGCAAAAAAGTAATGTACCGTATAAGTATTTCAAAGAGATATAGACAAATGATCAATACAAATACCCTTATATACCAAAGAAATATAGACAAATCATCAATACAAATACCCTTATATACAAAAGGTACGAATAGGGCGAAAAGGTAAAAAAAAATAATAAAATAAAATAAAAACACGGTGATATTTTCGTAATTATTTACTCGTAAAGTAATTATCAAAATTACCTTACAAATGATCTTGTAGGATAATTTTGATCTTCTAGGGTAATTTTGTAAAACGTTCTTATAGGGTAATTTTAATCTTCTAAGTTAATTTTGTAAAATTTTCTTGTAGGGTAATTTTGATCTTGTAGAATATCATAATTACTCTACAAATAATCTTTTATGGTAATTTTGATGTTGTAAGATAATTTTGATCTTGTATGGTAATTTTGTAAAGTATCATAATTACGTTACAAATATATCAAAATTACTCTGCAAGTTTCAAAATTATCCTATAAGAACATTTTACAAAATCACCCTATAAGATCAAAATTACTCTATAAGATCAAAGTTACTCTACAAGATCATTTGTAGCGTAATTTTGATAATTACCCTACAAGCAAATACTTACGAAAATGTCACCGGGTTTTCTTTTTTTTTTTCATGCCTTTCGTATGTTTTGTACGAGTTGTTTGTACGTGAACTTTAACTCGAGAAATATAATAGTTTAAACAAAGAAAATGTATTCTTATACATCAATAGAATTTTAATTTTATCAATAATAATAAAATAATGTTGAACACTTTCACAGATAGCATTTACATTTTGCAGCCCTTCTAACTTTCACAATACAAGGCCCTCAACTTATCTATTATTCCCATTCAACCCTTCTAATTGTCAAGTATTCAATAACATCCAAAAGACACATATATGTGACAGCTACATTCTTCATCCTCATTCTTCTTGATCCAAAAGCACGGGATAAGTTCTCCCTTCATCTTACATATTGTATTTACATTGTATACCCTTTGAATTGAATATTTACAACGTAGGACCCCAACTTCACTTATTTCACATTCAGTCCCTACATTCTTCAATTTGTTCATATACCCCCGATATCTTATTCAATTAGAAGCAAAAACTAAGGAGAATCACTCTCTTGGCTCTCTTCATCCGAACTAGTATAACCCGATGGACTACCTTTGTTAGACGGAAACAGTTTATCACGCCCGAATGGTTCTTCGGTTGAGTTAGATTGGTTTTTCTTTGCTTGCATCGCGGTTGTTCTTCTTATATCGTTGCACACGTTATCTAAAAGTACCAAGAAATCGCGTACAACAACAAACAAGTGTAAGCCTTCGTCTTTTCTCGACTTCCCGTGGAAATAATCACCCGTGTTCTTAACGAGGGCCATCACCCGCTTCTCCTCTTCCAACAACCACATGATCTCGGCTTCTGCCCGACCCACAAACTCAGTAAGAAACTTCTGGAACTGGGTATCGTCCTCGAAGGTTTTCATTTCGTTATTTGCAAAATCTTTGGTCTTCCTTAACATATTTCCTAGTTTCAAAACAGTTGATGTCAGGGTCTCACCGTCAATAAGGGCTGCCTTTTTAACAATATCAAGTTCCTCACTTAACTTGGAAACAACCTCGAGGCCATATCCTCGGTATTCTTCCGGTGCTTCTTGATGTAGAACGTCTTCGGATGAACTACTCTTTGCTCTCCGGGCAGCTTTATTACCTTCTGTCCGGATCATTTCTTGGACCACAAAAGACAACAGTGTGGTCTTGCCATCTGTGCCTTTGACATCCGAGAGCTTTAAAAGTGTGTCGAGCTTGAATGCCTGGGCCCCGCCACGATACGTACCGACGTTCATACGATTCCCTGTCTTAAGAACTGCTTCTAGAAGTTTCAGGAAGAGCCTGCTGTTTCTTAGGGTTGTGCAAGCTACCTCTAAAGTTGCAAAAGAGTCTTTAACGGAAGAGGATTCCTCGTGAAGTGAAGCGATAAACAACAAAGCTTCAAGACGTTTAAATGCAAACGGGATATCAACCAATACTTTAAGAAAGCGTTCCGAAGGGCCAAGAAGCGCAAGATCCCCGTTATATGACCGAAGTTTTAGTTCTTCTTCACGGGTCGGTGCCATTTTCAACAAAGTTGAAATAAATTCGACAGGAAGCTCATTACCTGATCATATTCACATCAACAATTCAATTCATTCCCATTAAATAGGGGTGTTGTAAACGGGCTGAACCACTCAAGATCAGCTCGCTAAAATCTCGAATCAATCCGGGCTTAAACAAGCCCGACCCACACTCTGTTTAATAAACGAGGCATATATCGAGCTCATTTAGGCTCGCGAGTACTTTTTATATCAATATGATAATATTTATTTAATATAAAAATATATATTATACAATAAATATTATTATAGTTATATGATAAGAATAAATATAGAATATATAATATGCTACATATATAAAACTATAGTTATAAACATACGTAACAACAATTATCTATTTATAAAATAAATAACAAACATGCCGAGCTTGAGCTTTAGATACAGAGCTCGGAACAAGCCGAGCTCGAGCTCTGTTTAGTTAAACGAGTTGAGCTTGCTCGGCTCTTTTATATCCTTGCCAATAACACACGATCATGATTCATGAATGCATGCGAGTAACAATATTTTTGTGAAACATCTCTCTTTACATATTAGTTTTAAACTTGATGAAGGAGAGAGACTCACCTTCCATAATGGCATCAGAGACTTCTTCCATTGTTATATTTAATGCTTTTAGAAGAATAGCCAAATTTTGCGCTTTTTTGGGATCGATAATCTGAATCAATTTGGGTTGGTTTGGTAAGACAGTTGCGGTTTTTCCACTCTCATTCTTGTTTTGACCACTCGAAGCGCCGAACAGATTTTCCATCATCTCCTCATTGAACCTGTCCATTAACAAATTTAACTACTAATCAAAATTCAAAACATTGACAGTAACATAAATCTGGGACAACCGAACATGACCCACATCGTTTGACCTGTTACCCAACCTGCCTGATCACCCATCTTGCCCCCCTATAGGTGTAAATAACTGTGGTTAGTGGGTTGAGAGCCTTACTGGAATGATCCGGCTTTGATATCATGCCACACCATTGAGCGGTTAGGGCTAGTATTCACCTTATCCCAGAAAAACGGTTTTAACTTTGTTTTATTGGCATCAGAATCTCCAGTTTCGTCGTCTTCATTTCCAGAGCGCCCTCCAGGTGGACGTGGCTTTGCCATTGGTGGATTAGGCACATTAGCAGCCTTCAGGGGTGGTGGTGGCGGGGCTGGTGGTAGGGGTGCCTCAGGGGCAGGCGGTGGTGGTGGGTGGCGATGGTGGCGGCAGCGGTGGTGGAGGCGGTGGTGGCGGTGATGGTGGAGGAACAGTTCTTTCTGGTTGTAATGGTAATGATCCATCCTCTGATACTTGATCTCGGGGCATGGAAGCACCTTTGGTTGATAAATTTTGCATCCCATCTCTTGTACCTCCATCTTTTTTCGATCTTGATAAAGAACCTAATAAAACAAAATTTTGAATTCTTAAATTATTTAAATCTCGTAAGGGGTGTTGGATTTGCGTTTCAAAAGTGTATGATCTGTTGGTTGATAAATTTTTTAATGACTTCATACTTGTTTTTCATAACCTGATTATTTTGACCACAAATAACTAGAATCATGTTTTTATCCAAACACTCCAAACTTCATATTGTAATATGAACTCGTGATAGTCATTTTAAATGCACATCCAAACACCCCGTAATAATCAATTGGGTAATTTTTATCTAGTTGAGAGAGGAAACTACAGCTTGATCTTCTTGGGATCAAACAAACCATTTTCTGATTTTATATCTCATGAGCGGTATGTTTCAACAAAGAACTGTTAACTGAATTTTAATTTCACAAGGAAAGTAATGCATCTCAGAAAATGTTGGTTAAAAAACAAAATTTTAAATTTTGAGAAATTATAGGTTTGACCTCAAAAGTCAAAGTTCATTATAGGAACATGAGAAAAGTATGCAACTGAGTAGTTACCAGTAGCAAGAAGTCCTCCTTCCCTTCTTCCATCATTAGGCTTCCTTCTCTTTCTTAGTCTAAAGAAGCAAACCAAAAATAATGAGAGAATAGCTAAAGCTGCCACTATACTTGAAGATATAGCAATGATCAACAATTTACGCTCCTTGCCACTGCCTTTTTGTGCCGAATCCAGGGGCTTTTCGGTCTTTTCCTCGGGATAAGGATCCATATCAGGTAACGGTTTTGGTGAAGGCTTGGGAAAACGTCCAGGTCTCAGAGATGGGTTAGGGTTCGGTGTTAGAGATGGAGGCCTGTTAGGCACATGCCTTGGGTGTCCAGGCTTATTGGGAGTCCTTGACGGGGCCAGTGATGGAGACGGCCCGCTGTCATTGGTTGGTGATAGATAGGGGCTCATATTATAAGTTGGGGTTGGCGGTGGGGCCCCTTTAGGAATCGGGATTGGAGATGGGGCTCCTCTAGGAGCCGGGATTGGAGGTGGGGCCCCTTTAGGAATCGGGGTTGGAGGTGGGGCCCCTCTAGGAATCGGGGTTGGAGGTGGGGCCCCTTTAGGAGTTGGGGTTGGAGGTGGGACCCCTCTAGGAATCGGGGTTGGAGGGGGGGCCCGTATAGGAGTTAGGATTGGAGGTGGGGTCCCTGTAGGAGGCGTGGCTCCTCTAGAAGGTGGGGATGGAGGTGTGGCCCCTCTAGGAGGTAGGGTCCCTGTAAGAGGCGGGGCTCCTCTAGAAGGTGGGGATGGAGGTGTGGCCCCCCTAGGAGGCAGGGTTGGAGGTGGGGATGGAGGTAGGGTCCTCGTAGGAGGCGGGGCTCCTCTAGAAGGTGGGGTTGGAGGCGCAGCCCCTCTAGGAGGCAGGGTTGGAGGTGGGGTCCCTTTAGGAGACGGGGCTCCTCTAGAAGGTGGGGTTGGAGGTGCGGCCCCTCTAGGAGGCAGGGTTGGAGGTGGGGCCTTAATTGGAGTTGATGGGGGAGATGGTGGGCTCCAATCGGGAGATGGAGCACTTGCTGGTGTAGGGCCGAATGTCCATGGTTGACGAGGGCGCCGCCGCCTACGCCTACGTCTCCGCCTACGTCGGCGGTACTTTGGCTTAAGGATTCTACCATTCAGTCTGGTTGTGGTGTCTTCTTTTACAAGGATTCTTCTTAGCAATGCTACATGAGAGTTTCTGTTATAGTTTGTGACTTGTGGTAAATTGAGATTAATATACTCGATAGCTTCTGTAATTTGTTCAAATCCTTTCCTGCACAACACCAAAACTTGATCTCCCTGTAAACATACATACATACATACAACAGTTTCATCCAAAATACCAACAATCATTCATGGTGATATTTCTAAAATAGGGGAGGGGAAGTGAAGAATCATACAATGTTATCCTGTATATCATGAGGGCTCCAATGGTGGTATGAAGCATTATCAAGGATTCTGCGATTTCCTTCACCAAAATCTGCCACAGATAAAATGAAAAAAGCTACAAAAACACCTAAAAAACACAAGTTTCTCACATCCATTGGCTTCTCAATCTACTTTTCAGTTCCATAATTCAACCCTTCTCATTTCATCAATGCTGTCGGCATATAATCACCCCATATTAACCCCTTAACTAACTATTGCATTTTGCTTTAGAGCAATAACAAATTTGCAAAGGAAAATGATATTGTTTAAACTGAAATCTCCAATCAATTTCCCAAGGAAAATCTGGCTTTTTCGTGGTGTTACTTTCATAATGCAATGAATTTCACATAAATTATAACCCTAATAAGCATGGGAAGATAGATAATCGATCCAATAAACAGCTGATTTCGAATGCTGAAGCAGATAAGAAGAGTCTACTAAATAATAATATATGAAAATGTAGTTAAAATTTGTAACGGATTTATTGCAAAATAGCCTGTAAATGTGAAACGGAAAGTGGAGAACCTAGGTTTTGTTTGGAACATCCTGAAACAAGTTTGCTGTTGGAAACTATTTTTGGGGAAGAAAGGGAGACGTGGCAGGCAGAAGATGGGATGTGAATATTGGATTTAGAAAACGAATTTTTTACTTTTATTTTTTTCGAATTACTTTGTTAGTAACACGTAGAGATTAAAAAAAACAGTTATCTAACCGAAACCGATTAATAAAAGAACCGGTTTTTTAATAACTGGATCGGTTTGTAATCGGTTGGACCGGTTATGGAGCGGTTTCTGTCTGAAAAACCGGTTATATAATCGAATTATTAGAAAAACTAGTTTAATAACCGAATATTAAAAACACCCGGTTTTATAATCGATCGGTTTTATAATCAATTTAAAAAAACGGTTTATAACCGGTTAATCAAAAATGTAGTAATAATAAACGGTTTTTTTAATCGAAAAAAAACCGGTTTCCCTGCAACATCAGTAACGGTCATATGACTGTTCGGGCTGCCATTCTAGCAGTTTTTTGTATTTTTTTGCCTAGAATCCATCTCCAACTAGTATAAAAGGATAGTGGGTGTTTAGGTTCAATTACACCACTCTCTAATCTCCAAAAAATTTAAAAAAAACACTCACTTTCTTGTTCGATAATTCTCAAAAAAGTTATGGTAACCTCTAGTGCTCATGATTCGGTCAATGTTGGCGAGTCCACAACTGACATGGTGGTTCGTGTTCTTCCAACGAAGCGCAACCCCGAAGTTTGGTCACATTTCGATTTGTGGGAGATGGCCAATAATAAAAAACACGTTGTCATCATTGTCAAAACTTTTACGCCGAAACCGCAAACTCCACCTTGAAACAACACATCGAAACCGTTTTGCAAGGCGTTGAAACAACAACCCGCTAGTGGTCAAGCTTCCATGGCAAGTGAAGGTGCTAATTTGTTCGCCTACGATTTCGATATGGCTAGGAGGAAATGGCGAAGTTTGTAATCCAAGAAAGTTTGTCATTCAACCATTTAGAAAACCAATGCTATACAAAGATGGTTCAAAGAACTCTCCAACCACGATACACCCATGTAAGTTGTGCTACTCTTAGAAGGGATTGTTTAAGATTGTGGAAAAATGCTAAACTATAATTAATTTCTTATTTTAAAAAATTAGAAACCGGTGTTAACTTGACTAGGGACGTTTGGTCCGCACCGCACGGTTCACCCGACTCGTATATTTGTGTCACCGTCCATTGGATTGAACCGGCAACGTGGCAGATGATGAAACACACGATTTTGTTTAGATTATTCGATTACCCTCACACCGGTGAAGCTATATATAAAGTAATCGACAAATGTATTAAAACATACAAATTGGAAAATAAAAAGGTTTTTTCAATATCTTTTGATAACGGCTCAAACAATATGGTTAAGGTAATGCATTTAAAATTGAAATACAATCTGTTTTGTGAGGGTACTTTTTTCCATAATCGATGTGTTGCACACATCATAAATTTGGCTGTTCAATACGGTTTAAAGGTTATTGAACCATCAAAAGTATGTTACGTAATATATATATATAGTAACATGCAAAATATATTAAAACTTGTAAGTAAACGGGTCGAATATGATTAGGACCCAACTTGGATGTTGCTCATATATGGAACTCGACTTGCACTGTGTTTGAAATGACTATTTTTCAAAAAGAAAGTTTAATAGAATTTCATATCATTTTATCTAGTCGTAGAAAGGTTCCGGCTTACCATCCATCGGGTTGGGCTACTATTGAAACGATTACACAATTGCTTCAAGTTTTCAAAACATCGACAAAGACTTTTATCTAGGGTTTACTATCCAACAAGCTCATTGGTACTTCACAATTTGTTTAAAATGTGTTTAAAATTAAGCGAATTGTCGGTTAGAGGTAGACCATATTGTAATATGGTAGATACAATGAAGGAAAAACTAAGAAAATATTTTAAAGAACTACCCGCGGTTTTCACTTGTGCCGCCGCTCTAAACCCTTGCTTTATTATTTTTGGAATCGAGGGTCTTTGATTGAAAAAAATTGCAAACAAGTTGAATTTAGACACCCCTCAAGAACCAAACTTTGGTGAAGCCGCAAAATATCGTTTCAAAGATCAACTTTCAAAAATGTTTGATGTTTCTAATTTGATTTCTCTAAATCCATAATTTGTATATATTTGCAATCATTAATCTCTTCACAAATCATTCTTACATCGGTTAGATATTGACAAACAATAGATTATTAGGAGCCACTTTGTCCTTAGGATCGATACTTGGTTCATGCCACTACTATACTTCATATACGATAGGTACACTTGCATGTTATGTGTGTAGTTTGGTTTAGGTGATTTCCATTTTTACAAATTTAAAACTTGTGTAACTGATACATTTTATACGTACTATTCACATGCATCAGGTACCTTGACGCTAACTTAAAAATTAACCGAGGCAAACCTTGAACCGGCATGACAGGAGATCATTGTTGTACTATCGGGTGTCCTACCCTCTCAAATTGAATCATTCTCAACATAAGGGAAGATGCATCGTCTAAGTATGCGAGATGGTATGAAATGGCGAGCATGCACGAGAATGCGCATGAAATAATGGTGGGAAACTGTCACGGGCCAAATGTTTGAAGGTCGTTTTGCTATGGGATGAACTTGAACGCTTGGGTTTACAGGCTTGTCTGGGACTTTATCAGGGATGGCCTCAACAGATTAAGAAGTTGAACGTGCCTAGTCGTGTCTATGTGACGAACATACCACTGGTTAGAGCTGGCACCGCTCTTCTAATGAGTTCAAGGCAGGACGAAACCAATGACCCACACAAAGAGCGGGATGGATTGGCTTTAGAAAGAAAACCCTTGACATTATGTATGGTGTGTTATGTTGTAATCCCAACGGTAGATGGAACAATAAATGGTCTACTAATAATTAATGGGCTTTTTAAAACACTCCTTTTATATATGTTTGAACCCCAAACCTCAAGTACAGTCAATAGAGTTCTGTGAGCTTCAAGGTAAGTATCTAAGACATTGGTGCTATCTACGGTAGACCTTGTAAATTTTTACATGTAGATTCTAAATATAACAACCTGTTAACTGTAAAACTGCAAACTATCGAATTTGTATATTGAACAAACCGTGTTGTAGATCAAACTAAACAACTCAATGATCGGTTGACCTAACGATGTTGAATCTAAAACCAAGAGAGTATAAGATGAACTCTTTTGAGTGTCCACTACTTGTTCTTGCTTGTACGTTAAGTGTTAGCGCAAATTCTCTAGCCTTCCATGTATACACGACTTGTCATTGATCAATTTTTCATCTCGATCTTATGTATAGCCACACACGTAGTGATCAATGTTATGGTTTCTTATGTATTAGCTCCTCTTCTTGACACGACCTGATGTTGATTTCCATTAATTTGTACGATGACGAAGGTAATATATCGCAACATTGTCGTCTAGGGGACTGCAACTGTTCACATATAACCCAAAATTATAAGAGTATTAATTAGTGCTACTAGCTTTTGACATTTAGAAGTCCAATTTATGTATTGCTAGCACTTACTTACTAACGCGTATCACCCAAAACCAATTTATTACCGTACCGTATAATTGTTGTTTTTCAGCAGGAATTGTCACCCCTAGTAGATAGGGGAGTTAAAATAAGTCGTTCAAACCGGCTGAACCGCCAAACTGAAGTAAGGCAGTTTTGGTTGATTTGAGATCCAAACGGTCCAGTTTTGACCGTTGGTCGGTTTAGTGGTTTGGTTTGGTCCAGTTTGGAAGTTAAAATCAGGGGTGTAAACTAAACCGCCCATTCTGTTTAGCTTTTATTAGAAAAATCATTTTAGAATATGTAAATGTGTATGAACTAAATTATCATTTTTTTAATATAAATTAATGTTTGGTAAACAAAATCGATTCAAACCACATGGAAACTAAATTGTTAAAGCACCAAACCACTCGGCCTATCCGGTTTGGTTTGTCATACCTTTAAACTGTAGTTAGCGGTTCGGTTTTCCTCAAATCAGCTACCGGACTATGAACACCAACAAAACGACTTGGAATGATTATGAAATGCTTTACCTGTTTTAATTCAAGATTTAGTTTTTGGGAATACACTTTGATCTCTTGAATTCTTCTTGGAGATGACATGCCAAACGTGCAGTTTCTTTCTTCCATGATTCTGTAAACACTAGTAATCCCGTCTTCCTTCAAGTGCACGCTATCCAAATGAAACACGACAGGTCTTCGACAAGGTTCGTGGTGGTGTCGCCTCATGTCAAAGTTGAAAAACGTATTAAAAACGCGATTCTTTAGCCACGGTTGAAATGTAACGGGAATACGAAGTACATCAGGTAGAAGAACATGGACCCCGAAAACTTCAATGGCATACCCCCATGACACTGAAACCGTCCAAGAATACCAACGATCGTAACATATGGTTTGTTGCAAAATCCGATGAGGATCTATGTTTGCGGCTTCGTATAAATGACGCAAAGCGTTTGTTTGCGTCATGCTCGGGAAAATTGGATCGATGCGATCTGGGTGATGGAGGGACACCAATGGGCTCATTGGATGCGTCTTCAATAATCCAAATGCATCTCCCGTAACATCCATCTAGTTAAGCATAGAAATAACAATAACAATAACAATAATAAGATAAAGAAAACTAAACTTGACATGCATTTTCAGTCACACTCAGCCTATCCTAACGACTCGTTTTGACTTGACCCATCTAGCGTTTAAACGCTCGTGATTCACTCTAGACTAGCTTGCTGAAAGATCGCATTGAATAGCTCAAACCCAGACTTTATTTATCAATCTCGAGCTAGCTCATAAAGCCTCAACGAGCCTATTATCTGCATATTTTTTATTCAATATATATTTATATAATAGTTTTATGTATGTAAAATTAAGATATCTAGTACTTAGAACCCGCGTGTTGCATCAAGACTATTAAATCGAACAAAAAGTAGAGGTAAAATTGTTAAAATACACACACGTTACAGTGTGTTAATTCGAAAAATTAGACCAAACGTAAAACGTGTATAAGAATAACTAACTCGATTTTGGACCCCGTACGTTACGACGTGGCTATTAAACCAAAAATAGATGCAAAAATGTTGAGTCACACACATAAATTAAATACCAAATATAAAACTGATTTTTTTAAAAATGATTTAATATAGAAATCTAAGGTAAAGAATGAAATGTATTTATAAATTATATGAAAATGGTAAGTTTTTTTTAATTATGATCACCCACTTTAATTATTAAAAAAAACACAAACTTATGCATTACCAAATGTTCCATGTGTTTGAAAATAGAGTAAATTGCACAAAACATCCTTTATGTTTTCTCAAACTTGCAGGCTCCAACCTTAATGTTTAAAAGTTGCTAAAAACAGCCTTTAAGTTTATTTTTGTTACGGGTTCAATCCTTTACAGCTAACCACGTTATTTTCTTCAGTTAAGTTCCCTCACATGCATAACATGTGAGGTATATTCGTCATTTTGATTGATCTTCCACCCACTTAAATTATAAAAAAAAAGAATATTTAAGTTTTAACCTAGTTTAAACAAAGTTTGGTAAAACGTACACGACTACAGAGGAGCACGATTACCGTTTGATAGTGTTTAAGTCTAACTTGTGGCGTCCTAAGCGTCACCAGTTGCTGGATCCGACTGCTGAAAACGGTGTTACGAAGTTCTCTGATTTGACGGCATCGGAGTTCCGTGAGAGGTATTTAGGGTTGAAGAGTCGTTTGTCGTTTTCGTCTGATGCGAATAAGGCGCTGATTCTTCCAACTGATGATAATCCTGAAGAGTTTGATTGGCATGATCAAAATCTGTGTTAATCTTTACTGCTTAGTGGGCTAGCTTAACAAGATTCCTATCTTAATTTCGGGTTCGCCGGAATCCGGCGAAGTCGCAGGAGAAGAAGACCGGAAAAGAGGGTGTTTGGTTTTTAAAAGTTTGGTTTTATTGCACATTAGTCCCTGCGGTTAGAATTTTTTTAAAATAGATTAAACCTTAAATATTCTTTTTTCTTATAATTGACGTGGGTGGAAAATCAACATAACGAATATACTCTCACATGTTATGCATGTGAGGGAACTTAACTGAAGAAAATAACGTGGTTAGCTGTAAAGGATTGAACCCGCAACAAAAATAAACTTAAAGGCTGTTTTTAGCAACTTTTAAACATTAAGGCTGGAACCTGTAAGTTTTAAGAAATATAAAGGATGTTTTGTGCAATTTACTCTTGAAAATATGTAAAAAGTTGAATAGGAATCGACCTCACATTCCCATTTTGTAAATTTATATATTTAGAACCCGCACGTTACAACAGTGGTGGACCTACCCACACTCATGGGCGACCGCACCCCTTGAAAATATAGTTGAACGTCTCATTCACGCCCTCGGTAAATAATTTCTGGATTTGCCACTACGTCACAACAAGACCGAAACCAAACAAAAAATAGACATACAATCGTTATGCCCCATACACGTTATAGCATGTTTTGACGCATCTACAATTAGTTGTTGATTTAAAGTTACCTTTTCAATCTAAACCTACAAAAAACAAATATTTGTTTTAAAAAAGTTTTAAAAAAATCTAATTAGGCTGTTATAGATACATGAAAAAAATTGTTTATAGTGATTATAAGGATAGCTTAGAATATTCAAATTTATCTAATTTTAACTAAAATAAGGATAGCCTAGAATAGTTAAATTTAAATAACTTTAACTAAAATGTAATATTATAAAAAAAATCTATTTGTTACTTGCAAAAAGCATTTAAATAAAGCTCTTCAAAATTCATATTCCTCAAAATTCAAAGTTTTCATTCAATCTAATTTTATTTGCCTTCACGTCCGCTCTCATTATCTCAGTTACATCCGTCTCCTTATGTTCTCTCTCTCTCCACCAAAACCCAGCATCACCATCGTGTCTCCGGTGACGGAAACATGCGAACACCACATCTCCACCAAAGCCACCGCGTCTGATCCATGACGCCTCCTCCACTTAAGCACATGGAAGTTAAGCTAGGTTCTAGCATCGCCACCATACAACACCGCCACCGCCGTTACAGAACCACAGTTTCCTGCTCTTTTCTACTCTCTCTCCTCCCCATCCTTATTTTAGTCACATATTGTTATGGACTGAAACTATTGCAAGATATGGGGATCATTTGCTATATAAACCCCACATCCATACAACCGATATGGGATAAATAGCATATCTTACAATGGTTTGAGTCCTTAACACATATTGTATCAGGGTGGTTTGCTCAGGCTATGATAAACAATGGTGGTGTAGATTGCCAAAAGAAAAGGTTAAGCTTATGGTGAGAGAGAGTTGGTAGAGAGTTATGGGTCCCAAACATCTTACAACCAATCAAAACAACTAAAAATGAACAGTGAAGAATAATTTTACTAATTAACATGGGGTAATAATAAGAGTTATATGCTTGGTTGGTCATGTGGTTTGTAAAAATTACAGACTTGGTCTTAGTGGTTTACTAATTACACGCATGGTATCAAAACTTGTCAAAAATGAACTCGCTTGGTCCCCAGCCCTAACATCAGTTAAATATCTTTGTTAAAATACCCCATGTGCTTGACACATGAGGGTAATTTGGTCCTTTCAGTCCAGCCACTATAAAAAAAATTAAGGGGTAACTTTGTAGAATAGTAACCAAGTTTTAAAAGTGTTCCAATTAGGTCACTCAAGTTTCAAAAGTGTTCCTATCGGGTCACTCAACATTCATTTTTTATTAAAATTAAGGGTTTTTTCATCCATTTCATTAGGTAACCGTGGTGATGTCAATTTTTGTTTCTTTTTTCCCTTTCATTTGATGCTAACGTCCAGTGATGATGTGGATTTTAACTTGTTTTTTTAATTTTTAATGTAATTAAAGTGTTTTTATTTTTAATAAATAAAATTTCATATATTAATATAATCTGACCCTAGCATCTTATGCTCTATTTTTCTCTTGACACATGGAAAAAAGGACATGACTTGATTTGAATATGAAGTTATCTAATTGGGACAAAAACTATACGAGTGACCTAATTAGAACACTTTTGAAACTTCGTTATTATTCTGTGACATTTTCCCAAAAATTAAATACCACCCCACCCCATTCTTCTTCCCCAACCCACAAATCTCCTCCACCAAATACCCACCACCACTGCAAGGTCACCTCTAGCAATCATAACCCGCAAAGGATTTGGTAGCTTCATTGCCTCTAAAATCATGACAACCAAGTTTTTAAGCCCATTTTTGTTTCAATCTTCAAAACAATTGCAGAGGTTTAGCATCAAGTCCTTGAAACTAGTATTTTAGCATCAAGTCCATAGGATAAGTGTAGAGGTTTGTCACGTAACAGAGATGCTTCAGTTAGGTTAGTGCCCTGCATATATTGTCCCAAACAACAGGTGTGTTAATTGCCAAATAAAAAAAGATGGGGAATCCTCCTCTGCACCGTCAACCGTAGCATCAGCCGCCGTTATCCCCGAGAAATTCCGCCGGAAAAACGAACTACCACTCACCGGTTGATACAAGGTTAGCGGTGGTCGTTTCGATCAACGTCCAACTGGAACCGCCGGCAGTTCTGCACACTCGCAGATATGCAATATGTGATATCTCATGCATCTATTGATTCTAAAGAAATGGCGCTGGTGAGTGGGAGTTCCGGCAGCAAATGGCAGAGGTGGTGAGTGGGAGTTCTTTGACAATAACAATGGTGGAAATCAAGAATCTTGTAGGGGATCTAAAGCAATCCATTGTATAATATTGAAGATTTGGTGATTTTGTTTGTTTGTTTGATGATGGAATGGAAGATTTGGTGGTGGGGGCGTGGTACCAAAAATTGCAGATGGTGGTGGTGGTTTGGGGAAGAAGAAGGGGGTGGAGTGGTATTTAACTCTTTTTTATAATGGGCTGGATTGAAAAGACCAAATTACCCTCATGTGCCAAGCGCATGAGGTGTTTTAATAGAGATATTTAACTGATGTTAGGGCTGGGGACCAAGCGAGTTCATTTTTGACAAATTTTGGTACCACGCGTGTAATTAGTAAACCACTAGAACCAAGTCTGCAATTTTTGCAAACCACAGGGACCAACCAAGCATTTAACTCTAATAATAATGACGTGATAATATGTACTATATATGTTATATATAAAAATTATATATAATAATAATCCTTAATGTATATAAAGTACTTAATAAATAAAAAAACGAGCCAGTTAAGCTCGATTTGAAAATCTAATCACTAGTCGAGTTCGAGTTTTAGAATACGAACCGCGCCAAGCACAACTTGTATTGGTGCTGACTCATTATTTTTTTAACTATGAGAAGACTTGTGGCACCCACCAATAACATGTTAACTAGTGGGATAAGGATGATTCTTGGAATTACCTGATGAAAACCGGGCTCGTTAGTAAAAGCAACACCAAGCTCAGCCAAACACGATGAAATCCGGCCATCACTACCATACAAATGCGTATATCTCTCCAAACACGAGTCTAGAACCTTTGACAAAACTTTCGCCAACGGATAACTTATCGCAAACCCAGCTCCACCATATGCCATAGAAAATGAAAAATGTCGATTTTGTACGTAACTCTCCGAGTTCGACCCTATGTAATACCATAGACTATGATCATATTTCGATAAGGTCTTAACGAGGTTATCCGGAAAGAACAACGTATCATCGTCCCCGAACACAAACCACCTAAATCAAAACAAATACAAGTCAAAAAAACATAAGATAACATTAACCTTTTATCAATAAACTAAATAAAACCAAAATACCTAGCATTTGTATGGTTTAACGCTACTGTCTCCAAAACCACACGAGCGACCCGAATGGCGGACCGGAGCCCACCATCCCACGTGTAACCAAACCGGGATGTGTCGTTGGAGATGCAAATCGGAGGCATGACAGAATCGTTATCGAGGAAAGTGTCATTGTCTAATGGAGCATCAAGAAAAATGCAACCTCGCATTTTATCATGGTTCCACCACATATTGATGTATTCCTTTCGTGTTGGCCATGATTTGGCGGTCGAGGCGATCCCAAAAACGATATGATCAATCGATGTGGGTTCGGACGATGAAGGATCATTGTGCATGGAGGTTCTGGATTTCGAAAGAATTGGAAACAAAATTGAGGGAAGATAGAGAATCAAACACATAATAGATATGACCAAAATGAGGGTGTTCAATCGAGAATTATTATATTGAAGCTTGTTGAATTTAGAACTCCGCATTTTTTACGTTTGAAGAAAATGTTTAAAGGTAATTCAATGAAATGGGTTGAATTGGACATGAGAAAAAAGTTTGACAGATAAAGGAGAAATGGTTTGTTTGATGATCATGGTAAGTCAAAATTTTGATGATAAGCATTCAAGAGAAGAGATACGATGAAAATAAGGTTTTTGAAAAAGAATCTTACTTGATAGAAATAAAAAAAAACATACAAAGTTAACTCACGTTGTATGGTAATTTAGTGAAATGATTTAATTTGGAAATGAAAAAAGATGTTTGACCCCAAAGGAAGGAGTTTTATTTTATAAAAAAAGAGTTGATCAATGGTTCATATCTACTTCCCACCCTTTTATAATTATTTTTTTACTTTACATTAACTGGAAAAAGGATTCAAACGGGGTTTGACCAACTTTCGAATCCAAGTTTCTTTGTTTTGAAATGTGATTTTGACTTGAATTTTTTCTGCTAATTTAATATGAATTGGTGTTTGTATAATGTGTTTTGTTTATTTATGTAGTTTAGGCTTGTAACCTAGGTTGTCTTGGTTGTAATTTGTCTTGATATTTAACTTTGGCTTTAGTGGGTGAGTGGTTTCATTTTGAAACTTCGCCCTCTTTCTCATCCATCTTTTTCTCTCTCTATCATCCGACCACCGTGGAATCTTTGCATAAATGCTGTCCGCCGCTGCTGCTTTCTTTGTTTTCGGTGTTCTAATAAAACTGGTATGCGTTGGTTCAGTTTGATAGTCAATGTTTAGTTCTGTTACTTTGATTTGGACGTTTGCGATGTTTGTTTTTTTTTGGTGGCTTTGTGTTCTCCGGCTGCCTTCGTGAGCTATTTGGGGTTTTCCGTATTTTTTTCTTGATTGTGTGTTTTTAGAAACTTGCATGTAGGATTTGGTGGTATTTGTCATTCCAATTGTTGTTTTGTAAGTGGGTTTCATTAATTGCGAGCCCTAATCAGATTGTTTAGCCTTTGTTGGTTGTGGGTTTGACGACTTTTTATTCCAACTGTTGTTTCTTTGAGGCAGTGTTGAATGGAGTTTTTTTTGTGGGTGTTTATCACCTACTTGGTGTCAATGAGGATGTCACATGTTTGTTCATCCGAGATTACTTCTGAGATGGGTTACATCACGATTCAGTCCATTTATGTGTTGGTCTTGATGGATTTTGCAGCTGGTTCTTTTACCCGGCCTTCGTGTCTATGATGATGATGCATGTTTGTTTATTGGATGCTTGTTTGGGGACAACAGGTACTTTGTATGTGTAAAATACTTTTTTGGTTTCGTATAGATGAAGATGATCGCCTTGTCATCTGAAAGAGTTTTTGTGATGCACTTTGTTGCAGCCGACTAAAGGTTTTGCGCTATGGTGTTTGGTGACTGTTGGTAACATGTTTGTGCATGTGGTTTTTATCGTTGTGAAATAACAACATGTTTGTGCGATGGTGTTCGTACAATGTTGTTTGGTGTTTGCTTATGCAGTTGTATCTTAGGCTTATTTGGTTGTAAGTTGGTTTGGTATTTAACTTTGGATTTGGTTTAGTGAGTGGCTTCATTTTGAAGCTGTGGATTGTCTCATTGGCTGAATTGACTGAATGTTGGTGGATAGTTTGTTTTGGTTCCGTTGTAGACCAGGGTTTTGATAGGGTTTTGACGAATGTGGCTTTGTATTCATCTAAGAATGGTCGTATTGGTTGGGTATCTTGGCTATGATGGCATACATCATATGACGTGATATTTTTAATTGTTGTCGTGTCGTGTTTGAGCCTTATTATATTTACAAGTGTTTCGGCCATTTGCACAAACATGTAGCTAATTCATAGTATTAAAATTTTATTACATGGGTTTCGCGGTTGGTAATTGTACTATTGGTGGTTTCTGGGTAAACATGAAATGATTTCAATGATCTTGTGTAGGTAAAATGTGATGACTTTTTTATAAGCAACTGGTGAAATTAAGATTTCTGAGCCTTACTAATACATGTTACACACACGTTAGTATTTGCGACTTATTCTTATTGTTTGTTTTGTTTTAAGCTTTTATTATTTTTTCTGTTGGCGATGTGAATTTCGATCACATCAAAGAAGCAAAACTCTCTAAAATGATGTAAATGAGCTTTTTCTTCGTTAAAAAAATAGCTCTCCTTATTTTGTTCCTTTGTTTGAAAAAATGACATCTAACCTATACATTAATTTATAGGTAAAAAATGACTAACTCGAACAAAGAGGCACACGTTTTTGAAAAACTCGGGCACAATCTGCAATAAGTAATAGACTCGGACCGTAGGATAAACGAGAAGCTCGCTAAAATGACCCAGCGTATGTCCAACATACGCGAGAAACAAGTTGAACTACAACTTGAAATAAACGCCCTTCGTGCATTTTATATTGCCCCAAAAAATGTCAATAAAAAATAAAATGTTTAGTTATATTAGTTTATATGATCTGTGATTGTAAATTTTGTTAATGATAAAGTATAATGTTTTCGCTTATCTTTACTAATTACGTGTAAATGAAACGTGGCAGGGTTATGTTTGTTACATATTATTATCTTACAATTGGTTCGCCTATGTTTGTAAGCCCCTGTTAGGTATGCATTTGGTTACGTCTTATTTTGTAAGCCCTCGGCCGCATCATGACGGGGACTTCCATCTAGTTTCATTTTAACTCTTGTACAAGATCCAGCCTCTAAATAAGCAATCCTAAACACCCTCTTAGACCTCGTGAAAGGGGAGAGGCACCTATATTGTTTATCCATTCTTGCATCTCCACGGTATAAAGCAAAGATGTCAATATTGCTTTTAAAGTTACAATACATATTTGATGTAGGGGTATTCAAAAAACTTGTGGCTCACAGATCGTTTGAAACTCGTTCAATAAAAGCTTGGCTCGAAATTGGCTCGGTTGTAACGAGCAGGCTTGGCTTTGTTTGTAAACGAGCCGAGCTCGAGCTAGGCCTGGCTCGGCTCGTGTGCTCATGTGCTGGCTCGATAAGGTTTACCATATATATAAAAGTATAGTCATAACTTGTTTGGCCTGAGTGTGATTTGAAGAAAATGAACCATTAGACTAGAGTAAAATTTTCAAAATAGAAGGTGACGAAGGCTTAAACTAGTAAATGAATCTTTGCAAAAGATGAAAGCTAAACTTTACAAAACTAAGGGTGTATCTCCCCTACAAAAAAAGGCAAAGACAATATACAAGGTGAATTAACTATTAATACTTGCATATTTAGTCATTTAGTTAAATTACAGTGCAGATAATGGTCTATGAAAAGTTTCATCTTTGAGGGCTTTTTAATTAGTAAAATTTTGCGGTTCTTTGTAAGCCCTTGGCCACATCACGACGGGGACTTCCATCTTGTTTCATTTTAACTCTTGTACAAGATCCAGCCTCTAAATAAGCAATCCTAAACACCCTCTTAACAGGACAAGTAAAATACTATTTTCGTCCATGAGGTTGGAAAACTTTAATTGGTTTAAAAATATTGAAACCCCTCCTCTTGGCCTTAGACCTCGTGAAGGGGAGAGACACCTATATTGTTTATCCATTCTTGCATCACGGTATAAAGCAAAGCATGTCAATATTGCTTTTAAGTTACAATACATATTTGATGTAGGGGTATTCAAAAAACTTGTGGCTCGCAGATCGTTTGAAACTCATTAATAAAAGCTTGGCTCGAATTGGCTCGGTTGTAACGAGCAGGCTTGGCTTTGTTTGTAAACGAGCCGAGCTCGAGCTAGGCCTGGCTCGGCCCGTGTTCTCATGTGCTGGCTCGATAAGGTTTACCATATATATAAAAGTATAGTCATAACTTGTTTGGCTTGAGTATGATTTGAAGAAAATGAACCATTAGACTAGAGTAAAATTTTCAAAATAGAAGGTGACGAAGGCTTAAACTAGTAAATGAATCTTTGCAAAAGATGAAAGCTAAAGTTCACAAAAACTAAGGGTGTATCTCCCCTATAAAAGAAGGCAAAGGCAATGTACAAGGTGAATTAACTATTAATACTTGTATATTTAGTCATTTAGTTAAATTACAGTGCAATAATGGTCTATGAAAAGTTTCATCTTTGAGGGCTTTTTAATTAGTAAAATTTTCAGGTTCTTTTTAAGTTCGAGTTAGATCGAGCCCTAGTTTACAGCCCTAGTTTGATGTAGGCATGCTTGGATTATTAAGTATTTCTTGTTTAGTTTTATCTCCACCTCCCTTGTGTGGTTGTGGAATGTGATAAAATTGAACAACATAATAACAGAATGTAGAATGTAGATAGGGAAGTTGGCACATATTATTACTAATGGAGAAAGGGATGAGAATACAGAGCTCATGAATGGAGGAGAGAGAATAAGAAACTCATTACAATAGCATGACTAACTAACTCACCCACACCCTTTCTTATTTATCATGTGTACTATCAACCTTGACAAAGAAATAATGACGTGTCCTTCACACAAATTCTCCCATGTGTTGCATGGTTTTTGAGAGTTCAGGATCCGGCGATTCTAGACGGAAGTTGGGGTATAATATCACTAATTCGGTAGAATGTTATTAAGAATGGAGTAGAAGCAGAAGTCTAATGATTCATTCATTCATACCGAAAGAGTATACATCTGGTCAAGCTGGTGAAATTCTGGAGAAATGTCGCCAGCGTTTCCCCTCTGGGAACTCCAAAACTTAACTTCTCACGAACACACAACATCTATGTATAGGCCTGACTCACGTCGTGCGAACTGAGATTTTTACTTCGTGCGAAGTGAGTTACCTTCGTACGAAGTGAACTTTATACACCGTTCTTGTTCTCACTTAAGTCGTGTGTTCGTATCTAATCTATACAATATTCAACACACGTTCTATCTAGCCTATTCAAACAGTGACGGACATAATATGCACCAACAGTTTTCTTATCCTGTACCCTCTTCTTGGTTGTACTTAATGGATATGGGTTTGCATTCACAACTTTACCTCCCCTTGTAAGTGCCACCTTGTCCTCAAGGTGCATGGTGGGATATATTGAACTTAGGGTAGGGTCATCACCTATGTGGCTTCTTCAATAGGCAGAACCATCCCATTGTATGAGTGATTGAGAAATGGTTTTACCAGCACGGGTCACTAAGCGTTGCTGGAGTATTTTGGCAGGTTGCAAAATCAAGGTTGCATTGGTGCTCTGGCTGCCCCACACACGTTTTGAGTAAGGAGATATGGAAAACGTTATGGATTTTGGCAGTTTCCGACGGGTCCAAATTAGGGCAACCTGACAGATCGGGGCTAGCACCTTGTAAGGCCCGAAGCAACGTCAGTCGAGCTTATGATGGCGTCGAAGACGTATGAAATCTTGACGGTTGGGCTGCAATTTTACATACACCCAATATCCAATCTGAAAGGTAAGATGACGATGTTTTTTGTCAGCATTGAGTTTCATGTGAAACTGAGCTTTTGAAAGATTTTGTTTGAACAACTGCAACACAACATCACGGTCCTATAAATAAGAACTCAAAGATGCATGGCTAGTAGAATCACGCACATAGCGGCCAATGTGGGTGGTTTTTGCCCATACAATACTTCAAAGGGGTTCATATTAGCGACTGTATGAAAGGAAGTGTTATACCATTGCTTGGCCCAAGGCAAGAACTTCATCCAATCTGTCGGTTTATCAACAAAGAACAACATGAATACATTTCTAAGCACTCGTTGAGGGCCTTAGTTTGGTCGTCCTATTGAGGGTGGTAAGTGGCACCAACGATAAGGTGGTACCTTGGAGGCGGTGGAGCTCCTTCCAGAAAGCTGTCATGAAGCGGGTATCACGATCGGATACAATGTTCAGGGGAACCCCATGTAGTCGAACGATTTCAGCGATATACACTTGGCCACACTTTCACTAGTAAAAGAAGACGGTTGACCAACAAAATGCCCATACTTAGATAACTGGTTAACGACCACCAAGATGACGGTTTGGAATGGACGGGGGATAAAATCCATGGAAATGTCTTCGAAAACAAGGTTCGGAATGGGCAGGGGATGAAACAGACCTACTGGAGGTAAAAAAGAGGACCTTGTCTGCTGGCAGAGCTGACAAGTGGCAACAAATTGTTTAACATCTTTCAGCATGTACTTCCAATAGAGGTTTGCAGCTAGCCTTTGTTAAGTACCGGTAATACCGGAGTTCCCGCCTACCGGTGTGGAATGAAATTCAACTAATAATTGTTGGCAAAGTGGTGATTCGGTCGGAACAGCAAGACTTCCACGATGAAATAGCAGGTCGTCTCTAACCGAATAATCCAGCACCTATTCTGGTAGGGTAGAACATTGCTGGATAATAGAAATGAAAATAGTATGGGTAGCGGCTTCTCGGAGAGTGTGAAGTAGAGATGATTGTTGGCTAGTGTAAACAGCTAAGTAGCCGGAAGGGGAACGAGAGAGAGCATCAGCGGCACCATTTGGTTTCCCGGTCGATATTGAATTTCGAAATCATACCCCTGAAGTTTATCCAACCACTTGTGTTGTTCCGGGGTTTGGATCACTTGATCCTTCGTATTTTCAAGGATTGTTGATCCGTGATTATAGTGAATTTGGCACCAAATGGATATTGCCACCATTTCGATATGGCCTGGGTGATGGCGTACATCTCTGAGTGATAAGTAGAAGCGTTTTGCATTAGGGGGCAAAGCTTCTTGCAGAAATAAGCCAAAGGGTGGCAATTTTAAGAAAGGACAGCACCTATACCAACACCAGAGGCATCAGTTTTGACTGTAAACGGCTGTGTAAAATCCGGTAGCTGTAGAACCGGAGTGGAACGTAGTAAACTTTTCAACCGATTAAATGCTACCACAGTACTTTGTGTCCACACAAGGGCATCCTTTCGTAACATATCAGTGAGAGATCCTGCAATGGTCGCATAGTTATGAATGAAGCAGCGATAATACCCCGTGAGCCCCAAAAATGCACGTTCCTATTTTAGGGAATTCGGAATCGGCCTTTGAAAAGTAGTGCTAATTTTATCGGGGTCCACTGCCACTCCATTTTTTTGAAATAATATGACCCAAGTATGCAACTTCTGTTTGGCCAAACAAGCACTTTGAAAGTTTGGCCACGAGGTTATATCCAACAGGAGCTGTAGAGTTAATTGGATGTGAGCAAGATGATCATCCCATGACTTGCTGTAAATAAGTATGTCGTAAAAAAACGAGTATCAAATGTCATAAATGAGGGCGAAAAATATCATTCATCAAGCATTGAAATGTTGAGGGGGCATTGGTGAGGCCAAATGGTAAAACCAAGAACTCATAATGCCCTCATGAGTGCAAAAAGCAGTTTTTAAGATGTCTTCTTTGGCCATACGAATCTGATGGTACCTCGCGAGAAGGTCTAATTTGGTGAAAAAAACGAGCATCAAATAGTTCATCAAACAACTCGTCTATAGACAGAATTGGAAACTGGTCACGAAGTGTGATGGCGTTAAGGGCACGGTCATCGACGTAAAAGCGCTAAGTGTCATCCTTCTTTTTAACTAGAAGAACAGTGGATGAAAACGGGCTAGTGCTTAGGCGGATTGTACCTTGAGATAACATGTCTCGAACTAAACGTTCAATTTCGTTTTTTTAATTGCGGGTAGGGATAAGGTCGCACCGAGACTGGGGCAGAACTGGGTTGCAAGGTAATATGATAATCCTGAGATCGGGCAGGTGGTAAACCCTGAGGTGGTTGAAAGACAAGAGAAAATATAGTGAATGTGGTTTGCAAATCAAAAGGGTAAGGCTGCTAGGTGGACGAAACAGAAGGTAAAAGTGACAAGTGAAACAAATAGCCAATTAATCATTATGTAACATCCGTTTAAACCCATGTAGATTGAACTGGGGTGAACCATAAGAGATGGGTCACCTTTCCAACATACATTAACCCATGTAGATTGAACTGAAAAGTGGTAGTCGCGTAATCAGTAAACACTGAACCTAAAGTGGCTAACCAATAGACACCCGAAACCATATCCCAACCCTAGAGTGGTAGATTATAGAGATCAATAAAAATAGGAGAATCTTGAATAACCAACTCGACCTTCCAAGTTAAACCAGTACACGAAAGTCCTTCCCCGCTCCCCAGAATAATCGAAAACGTTGTGATAGCTTCAATGTCTAATTTCAGAAAAGCGGCCATTCTAGTGTGCACAAAACAATGGGTACTACCCTATCCAACAGAACCTGAACGGGGTGTCCCTTTATCGACCTGGTGAAGCTTAAAGTATAGGATGAACATCCGCCAGATAACTCGTTGTAGGAGATGGCAGATTGTGTTTGAACCTCTTCCATATGAAGTTTATCAACCAACACAGCGTATGTGTCTGATCGTTCAGAATTTGCCGGAGAAATTAGACCATTAGGATGTAATGAATCATCCTCAAATAATAACAATTGAGGTGAGGTTTTACACTTTTGATCCCACGTATACTTCTCATCACATCACATCGATAACATAACCCTTGGGACCGTTTAGTAGCGATTTCGGATGGTGTGAGTCTCCGAAACCCTAACTTCCCGTCAGAAGTAGATCCGACCCAATGTTTGATTTAGGTAAAACCGTTGGAACGACATTAATGGGCTTAGGCGTAGGTAACAATGATTTACCGGAGCCTAATGACACTCGGCCTACTCCTTTTTCAAGTAACAAACGAGATTCATGCGTATGGGCCAGATCCATTGCCTCATCAAGGGTGGTTGGTTTATGAATAAGCACGGACTATTTAATATCAGATCTAAGACCGGAGACAAAACAACATACCAGAAAAGTCTCCGGAAGAAGAATAGTGCGATTAGAAATAGCTTCAAAACGATGGCGGTAGTCGGCGACAGTAGAGGTCTACTGAAGTTTAGCCAATAGACCCTCGGGTTCCTCAAGATCTTAAGAATGGAAATGGGAAATCATCTCTTGAGTTAATTTGGACCAATCAGTCAACAAATGATGTCGCTGAGACCAATCATACCAATTTGCAGCAGCAGCATCGAAGTAGAAAGAAGAAATCATCAACCGATCCGCATCAGGGATACCATAGAACTCGAAGTAACGTGTAGCATGAGCGACCCACCGTTGGGGATTCTCGCCGAAGAAGCGACCGAGAATACTATGCCCATCGGAATATGAGCAGCTAGATCCACCGGAATTCGTCCTCATTAGGTGGAGAGAGGCCTTTAAACCTAAACGATTAAGTTGAGTGACAATTATCTTTTCATGTTTAGCAAACTCGGATCTGAGCTGATTTTGCCTGCCCCTCTTGTAGAGCTTTGATAATTGTTATCCTAGATTTTAGAATGAGTTCCTTGTGCCATATGAGCTAAAGAATAATGAAAGCACCAATGGAATCTGATAAAACTGAACAATAGTATAACAAAATGTAGATAGGGAAGTTGGCACATATTATCACTAATGGAGAAGGGGATGAGAATACAGAGCTCAAGAATCGAGGAGAGAGAATAAGAAACTCATTACTAACTAACTCACCCACACTCTCTCCTCTCTTATTAAAGACTTATTCACAAGTTCATATTGAACACATGGCTTGCAGATACATATTAATAAAATTCTGTTTGCACAAAGAGTATCATCGTACCCAACTATGCAATGTTTTATGTAGTTATGTGAAAAATTGATCATTGTTGGTTTTTAAAAAGGTATAAAACATTTTATCTTTACATGTGTCCATATATACAGAGAGAGAGAGATTGGGTAAAATGAGAACTGTACCAAGTTGTGAGAAACAAAGGAACTAATCTCATCCTTTGATCAAGATGGGATGTATGGCTGAGATGTGATTTGATTACGACATGTGGGGACCGTGTCTTTTTAATAAAAAAAAACCATTTAAAGTACATGAAATGGCAAATATGACATTTTTACAAACCTACTTTTGTAAGAATTATGTTTTTAAAGTTCTCATCAAAACAATTTATACCCACAAAATTATTTTTTTACAAACCAACATCATTCAACATTACAAATTTATATAAAAAATATTTTTATATATGTAAAATATATTTTTAATGCAAAATTGCATTTTATACAACAAAAAAAACCCTAAATTTTCACTCGCCAAACAAATCTACAAATTTATGTTGACGTAATATCACCAAAACATGTCTCGAGGAGCTCGTTATCCTCGTCTTTTGAACAGCAAAGCCCCAACACCTGCGAAGTGTTTACATTCCACAAACGTGATGTTTAGAGGAGCTCAAGCGCGCGTTCAGGGGTTTAAAAAACATTTTTCTGCCGCATGTAAAAACACATTTTTTACTTTCGACACCGTGCGCAAAAAAGAAAATTTATATTCAGCAACGAATGTAAAACATTTTTTCAAACGTATGTAAAAGTTACAAATTTACAAACGTGAATTTACAAAACATTTTTGTAATTTTTTTTTGATGCCACCGACATGTAAACACGTAAAAATTTTATTTTTACCCCAGTCCCGGTTGTAAATTATTTTTACGTCCAGTTGTAAATTATATTTTCTGTCTCGGTTGTAATTTTTTTTACGCTTTTTATGCCCCTGTTAAAACATTTTAAAACTTTTTTACTCCCCGATTGTAAATTTTTTTCGCTCCGGTTTTAAACTTTTTTACACCCCAGTTATAAATTTTATTTACACAAATATAACTTATCAACGTCTAACCTTTTTGCATTGCTTCTCTAATTTCAACAAAAAAATAAATAAAGCCAAAGGCAATCTTGATCTTCATCGTCCTCATTCGCCAAAGACACCGCAACACCTACGAACACAAGTATAAAAAGAATTTTTTAGATAGTGCAACGATATAAATGTATTTTACCTCCGTCTTTTACAAAAGTCTATGTTGTCGTTTCCCATATGAACAAAAAAAAACACAATCGTTTTTACATCGTATTTCTAGTGTAAGATGTTTTTACATTGTTTTCATATCGCATTTCTAGTGTAACAGTTTTACAAAATATTTTTTAGATTCGGTGTAAAAAAAATTACATCGAATGTAAATATTTTTACATCAACTTTTACAGAAAATTTTTTACATCGAATGTAAAAGATATCTTTTACGTAAAATACTCTTACATCGACTTTTACATGTGTATTCAAATCTTACTTGTTTGACCGGTTAGAAAAGGTGTGATTGTTATCCATATTTGAAGGATCAGTTCCACCGCTAATAACCGGTGTTTTTCCTCAAAATTTCTACTAGGACTTCATAAAAAAACATTTGGTCAGAAACATGAAAAAAAACCTGAGACGAAAGCAAGGGATATCAGCCACTACCGTCAAACAACCATTCATTAAACCTTTTGTCGGAACCACCGTTAAGCCTTTCCGTCGAACCACCAGCCACTAACCCATCCAAATCAAATCCTTCAAAAAAATAAAACCCATCCAAATCAGATCCATAAAAACCAAAACACAAGAACAAAACTGGATATGTAAGTAAAAAACCATTTTCCTCAACAAAAACCTAAAAAAATCACATCAAGCATCAAAAATAAAACTTTCATTTACCATCGATTTTAAAAGACATGAAGGACAGAGGATTGAATCGAAAGCCTTGGTAACGAAGACGGTGTACGAACCCATCTTTCCGTGGTCGGCGGAAGGGTCGTCGGTTCACTTGTTGTTCAACGGGGGACCTTAATGACGGCGTCTTGGAGGTCGCGCCACCCTATCTCACCACCTGCAACCCCAACAACAGTGAATACCTCAGACGCCAGACATCAAGTCTTGTGGTATAAAAAACTTGCACAAATTCGGTATCGATCACCCGCTCATCCCTTCGTACCACCGAGGTCCAATGCATATGCAACCCTCTTTGAGGCCTACATTCATCAAAATTCTCTTGACAATCAGTCTCGGTTACACAAATTTAAATAAAATACCAACAAAAAAACATTGCTTCTGAAACCAAAGCAGAAACAGATTCGTTTCTTTATTCTGATTTCCATCTAATATTAACAAACTTTATTAACATAAAGCGGGTTGTTACCACTTTCAAATAAAAGAAAACATATTTGCTAATTTTGAAACTTAAAATTAACCACTTTAAGATTTAAAGTCAAAACATGGACTATTTGCAACTGTTTTCTAATCATTTACATAAAAGAACGATTTCACACAAATGAACCACATCAGCAACCCTAAAAATTCCAATAAAGAAAAAAAACCTTGAACGTCGTCATCAAGATCTGGACGTCGAATGAACCACATCACTTGAACACCTTCATCGGGCTCTTTACTTGAATCACCACCATCCTTCACACAATATATGGTCTGGGAAACAAGATCTGGTCTCAAAGCACCACCATCAAGATCTGGATCTGGTATCGAAGCACCATTCACACACACCAGCCGCCATCACTTAAAGCCCTCTTCACCTACAAAACACCTCACACACATACCACCGCCGTTATTGGGATCTAGAACGAACATTGACGCCGGCCATATGGTTAAGAGGGTCTGGAACTTCATCAGAACGGGACGAACAGGGTCTGAACTTCAAAACGTGAATGAAATGAAGAGGGATTTGAAACTTCACAAGGGGTATTGGACGCCGGCTGGCCAGAAATGTCGTTCTGTAACTCCGACTACAAGAAAATATGACACCGATCTTGAGTCTCTCTCGTTCTGTAACTCCGATTACGTGTTTGATTTAGAGAATGGTGTGTGTGTGTTTGAAATATATAAAGGAATAAAAAAAGTGTGTGTGAGAGGTGTGTGAAAAAGAGGGTGAGAACCTGACATTGGGTAATGGGGAAGGTGAAATTACAAAATTACCCCTATGTAGAAAACAAATGATGTATTGATGTGTGATGTGTGATGTGTGGTAAAATAAGTGTAATTTTTGTATAGTTTTTGTTTGTTTTTTATTTAGTTTTTAATGTATATTATATTATTTTATGTTTTGCGATCGGTGTAAATGAAGCGAAAGCGAGTAATAGAGAAATAATCAGTCAGTTGGACATAGTAGGACGCCAGTGACCAGATTAAAATTGCCGTTATTTTTCTTAAGTGAGCCGAAGCCACTGTCTCTATCTCATGAGCTCGAGGGACTATTATTGCAATATGCTAAAAAATGAAATTAATTCCATTCACAAAAGAAAAAGAAAAGAATCATGTTAATCGATAATCTCTGTTAACCGAATAAAATGCATGTTGACCATTATATTTTTTATTAGTCAATGTGGGCATGTGGATTAACGTTGGACATGGCACAAATCGTGTACATAGGTGTTTGACTCAAATGAGGAGGTGATTAAAAAAAACAGGGAAAGAAAAAAACGCACATAAACAAAACGAGGGCTAAACTAGGGGGACGAACCTCACTGTTACGAAAAAGAGATTATTATATCTTTGGGGATTAATTTTTAGAGGCTGTAGGGGTTACGAACAGAAGATTCAGAGGGCGATTTGGAGCAGAGAATTTATTGGTTCGAGTTTAAGTTTAACGGTTTAAAATTAGAGTTCGGGTTTGTAACGAGTTAATGTTCGGTTTCGATTTACTTTGTGTTTATTAAACTCCATGAACATGATTTGTTATATATTTGCGACTTGTTTCTTGCTCTTGACTATGGTTCTTGGCTAGACTTCTTGTTACTACCTAGGTTAGGATGATTGTTTAATAAAGTTTGGATTTTTATTCGGTTATTATCGTGTGTATGGGTTTTTCTTGGAAAGTAACAGACTTTGGAATTTTAATTTGGTGTATATGCATATCTTGTTTTGATTGCTGATTGTTTACTCGTTTCACATGAACCTTGATGAATGTCTTTCATAGAATATGTTTGTGTTAATTATCTAATCTTTACGGGTTTGGGTATTTGTTGGGTGAATTGGCCAATAACCTTAGAAACGGTAAATAAAATATAATTAGAACTTGGTATACTGCTAATCTTGTCGCTGAGAGGCTCGAGGTTATTAATAGGTCTCGGTTTGGTATATAGCTAGGATTAGGTTTTGAGATAAATCGGTCTTAGTTCCCTAATATATTCGTGTCTATTAAACAAAGTTAAAACCCTTAGTTGCCTTAGACTTTCGCGTTGAGAGGTAGATTGTCACATTAAGGCACTTTTAGAGAAGTTAGATAACTGAGAGGAAGTCTAACCAACCGGTAGTCGTAACAGCCATATAGAGTTTCACAGGTTTCTTCATGTGAACGGTCGGGAGGTCTTAGTCGTTATTTTTTAGGGTGTAGCACATAAAGATCCTGGTTCCATACCACTTTAGTCCGATAGAAATTCATTCTAAGTTAAATAGGATTCCAGCCTAGGTAGTTGTCTTTTCATCTGAATTCGTCATCGGTCTTAGTTTGTGTCTCCGTCAACTTTAGTTAATTTAGTTAATATTTAATTTAATTGCAATCGTAGGATTTCAGACCCCCCACCCCCCTTAAAACATAAAAACAAATAAGTTGAGTCAGTCTTAGATAAGTGAGTCAAGTCTAGTAAACGTAATAAGTAGAGTCTCGTGGGTTCGATACTCAGACTTACTTTAGGCTATACTGCATTGATCGGTACACTTGCTGGTTGTGTAGTCTAGATTTTAGAGAGTCTTAGTTTATAAATTTAAAACTTAGAATGTCTAGTTTAGGGTTAAAATTAGTTGTTTTTATAGACCATAGTTAGTACATCAATGTGTCAACATGATATTGGCTAAGATGAGCTCTTATGGTTCTCGCAACTGGGATTGGTTCTTCCTTGAACTGAATACTATATATAATTGTAAAAAAGTGTTTTTTGTAAGAAGAGTAAGAAAGAATCTAAACCATTAGATCTTTAATCTAATAAAAGTTTGAAAAACTATATATATATATAATGTAAATCTTATGTGGTCAATGTGGAAAAACAATAACTTGTGGTCAATTTGAAAAAAAAAAGTAAAAAGCTAACTATTCCTAAACTTGGTTTTTTAAGAGTAATGGTTGAGATTTTGAAGGCAATCTTGTAAATAGTGTAACAATTAAAATAATTAATTTTCTAGATTAAGGTTATAAAGGTAAAATTAGCATTTTTAAATTTAGAAAGTAACATGCAATCCACATGCAAGTTCCCCCTTCTTTTTGAAACGTCAATAACTTTTTACACGTAACTCATTTAAAAAAAATTACACCATAACAACGAGTGTTTTTTTATCTTTAATATGAGTACCATATTGTTATACATAGTAGAGAAAAAAAAATACGTTTCGATTGGATTTTTAGTCCATGGTGTATTTTCTATGTTCATACAGTGGTGTTTTTATTGTATTGTGATTCAAAGTGTTGTGTTTTACAATAAAACACCATGACGTAAATAAGACACCATAGCATTGCAAATAATGAATTATGATTCAGGTCGTGATGTTTTAACATCTAGAGTATGCAACATTGTATTGTGATTACAGTCATGGTGTTTTAACATCTGGAATAGCAATAGAATCATTCTAAATATTTAAAACACCACTACTGTATTATGATTCAATTCATGGTGTTTTTGGAATCTGTATAGTGTTTTATACCTGCAAAAATAACAAAAATCATTACAGGTGTTAGAACACCATGGCTGTATTACGATTCAAGTTGTGGTGTTTTCTGGAATTCGTATGGTGTTTTATACGAACTGATGATGAATTCCTAAAATAACTGATGTAATTGTCCATAAAACAATATGTTAATGAAGACCAAAATACCACAAACTAAACCTGAGGATCTCGATTAGAAGATGATGAAGAAAATACAAGTAATTGTTCGTACTGAGATAATCTTGCTATTCTCTTACTGAGAAAAAAAATCAAAATTCGAATTCCCCTAAAAAAAACTCCTTAAAACGGTTACAAAGATTTTATCTTTAATTAGGATTATTAGTAAAATTACCATTATAGCCTTAAACTAATAAAATAGATAGGGACATGTGTCATCACTAGAATCTTTATTACCCTTCTCACACTTTTAGTCTTTTTTACAGGATCTTCTACCTATATATATATATATACACACACACATATATAGGCGAGGGTTATCTTGAGAACGCTAAATATTTGCGAGAACCGTGAGAACGAATAAGAAAACCAATCAAAATCATTTTTAATACAAACCTCATTGTAATCAAAATACAACATCAAAATAAGAATTTACAACATCAAATAATTCATTTCTTCCCTCAAAATCACTCTTATTAGATTTTTTACACATGTGTAAAAAAAAATTATTTACGAATTCACGTTAATTTAAACGTGTAAATTAATTTTTTAACATTGTATTCAAATAATAATGATAAGTGTAAAAAGAAATTTTAAAATTGAATTGTTTTTGACAAAGTTTTTTGTGGTTTTTTATTCGTTCTCACAGTTCTCGCGATACTTAGTGCTCTCATTTAAATCCTCCCCATATATATATATATGTGTGTGTGTGGTAAGGATCATTTCAGAACCCTAAATATTTACAGAACTTCTAATAAACAATATTTTTATTTATATATTTTATGCTTAGGATTATTTTATCACTTATAATGTATATTTTTATGATTACATACATGTTACGAGTAATTTTATCATTTTTATATGTACTTATATAATTACACATATGTAAACTAGTGTTTTTACATATATATAATTAGTTATGACACATATATATAATTTGGCTATTACACATATGTAAACTACTTTTAACATATATGTAATCATAAAAATACATATAATAAATGATAAAAAGATCCTAAATAATATATATATATATATATATAATGATTTTTTATTAGGAGTTCTGAAAGTTCTGCAATTATTTAAAGTTTTGAAATGAACCCAACCATATATATGATAGGGTTAGTGTAAAAAAGGGTGGTTAGTGTAAGAAGTGTTTTAAGCCCTTAGATCTTGTAGTTAATGGTTGAGATCAAGAAGGGCTTAAAATGAAAATTTTGTTTTATTTTTTTGACTAATTTGGCTAGATTAGGGGCAATAATATCTTTTTATATTGTATTTTTAAATAAAGAAACCGCCATCAACTTTAATGCACATGTAGCTTCCACCCATTTTTTTAAACGTCAATAACTTTTTATACATAATGTTTTAAAAAAAATAAATTACATCATATTAACGAGTTTTTTTATCTTCAATATAAGTATCATATTGTTATATTTACATAAAATAAATTACGAATAACACATACTGAAGTGCAGGTTTAAAACACCATATGAAGAACACATACTGCACTACTGGTTTAAAACATCATGAATGCATGTTTAAAGCACCATACGAAGAACACATATTGGACTGCATGTTTAAAACACCATGAATGCAGGTTTAAAACACCATACGAAGAACACATACTGGACTGCAGGTTTAAACACCATGAATGCAGGTTTAAAACACCATACGAAGAACATATATTGGACTGCAGGTTTAAAACACCATGAATGCAAGTTTAAACACTCAACGAAGAATCAATGGATGGCGGTTATTGAAGGGTGGCGGTTATGGAAGGTTATCAATTAATTAAATTAATGAGAAAATTACATGTTTACCCTTTTGAATTAATTTAGATTAAGGACACATGTCATCTGCATAATATTTCTCACACTTTTCACACTTTGGGCACTTTGTACATGATCCTCTACCTATATATATATATCCCCCCACCGGTGAAATCTTATTCTCACATGGTGTATACAGGCCTTATAAGGTTATACGACCCGTAAAGAATAAAATGAACCGACAAAGGCTACGGCCCATATAGAATAATATGAACCGACAAAGGTTGTGCCAGTTCATTTTATTCTATACGGGCCGTATAACCTTATACGGCTCGTACACACAATGTGAGAATAAGATTTCATTGTGGTCGTTTACAGTGTATACGATGCCTTTATACGGCCCGTATACATCGAAGTTTTCTAAAAAAAAAATTATTGTTTGACGCGACGTAAAATTCCTCGATACACATGCGACTAGATGTAAGATTCTTCGATTCGATGTTATATTCCTCGATTCTCATGCTAGTTATGTGATTAGAAGTTAGATTCCTCGATATTCGTGCGAGTTATTTGATTCGATGTAAGATTCCCCAATTCGCGTGGTAGTCATTTGAAACGATGTAATATTCCGTAAAAACCTCTATATAAACGACACTAATCTTATTCATTTTCATTCAACTTCTATCCGTTACTTCTATATTTCTCTGTATTCAACTATTTTACGCTATCAATGGCGTTTTGGCATGATTTTTTCGGTAGTGACTCGAATAACGAGTCGAATCAGGGAGTTATGATAACAATCAAAATGACAATACGGGTTTGTTTGATCTAAACGCTCCGTTCGATCTCAATCTTGCGTCTGAGGCAAGTCAGGATCCTTGGGGTTTTGATGCCTTTCAAGGTAATGATGATGGCAGAACAACTTTTTCAACCAAAAACTTGAATCTGTATATCAATCTCGAACCGTACAATAAGAGCAAAAGCTCTGATACCAATTGTAGGTCCCTATCACGTGGATCGTTACGAGATTGACAATCAACCAAGGGTGCGGAATCCCCTTGATGGATCAAACACACACAGAAACAAGAATATAGATGAAGAACACGAACAAAAACTTTAACCGATCTTCTATGATTATCAAAACACAAAGTTTTACAATCACTCAAGATCACAAGAACCTCACAGCCACTCTCTCTGTATTCTCTCACAAATAACTCTCTGCCACTCTCTCTGCAGTTGTCTATCTAGTGTGTCACCTAAAACCCTAGGCAAGGACCGTTTATATACTACAGCCATGCAACTGAGCTAGGCCCACGTACAATATAAATAACTAAACTCGGACTAAACAAATACAAAGACAAACTCGGACCAAGACTAAACACTCAATTCCGAATTTGCATGACTTAACAAATTCGGACTTCATTGTCCTATGCTGAACTTGGACATGTCCACAAACTCAAAAACTCGGACTTCAAGTCTTTCTCACAAACTCGGATAGACTTGAATTATGAAACTCGGATTCCTCCTTTGCCCAGCAAACTCGGAATCTTCATTGCAATATCAATACACAGAATTCTTGAGTTCTTCACATCCAAGACTTGTATAATATCCAAAGACCAAACCAAGCTGTTGTCACATAAAATGCACCAACAAACTCCCCCTTGACAATAGCTCGCAAAGGTATCTTTAGTCTTCAGAATCTTGAAGCTTTGGTCTTTGGATAGCGTCAGCTTCAACACGAATTCTGTCAACAACAGACTCCCCCTAAGCTGATGCATCCAATCACCAAATCTTTCAAACTCCGAGTCAGCAATCCAAGTATGTCTTCGTATCTTCCGATCTGCATTGTAGAAGGAGGTTCTACCAAGCAGCAACAAACTCTCATCTCAAGTCGTCAACTTCTAAGCAACAATACTGCTTCAATCTGTATACTATAAAACAAACATCTCGAGAAACCATAAGAATTTTTCAACAAAGTTAAACAAATTATTATTAAGCAAGAGATGGTAAGACTGTATAATAGATTAAGCAACTTCCAATTCAGCACAGCACTCAACCAATTTTTGTCCAACACACAATAACCTGCAAGGTTTAAAGTTTTGAGCTTATCTTCTAACACCATCTCCCCCTATCGGTAACAACTCCTCCATGAAGAACCATTTTTCGTACGTTAAGAATTTTAAAGAAAAAGGAAAATCTTTTTGAATTTTTGTATTTTCTGAAACAAATAAAGAAAACAATAAACACTCTACTTTTGTGAGAATCACCGGTAATAAGATCATATCAACAAAATCAAATTGTTTTCACACTATTAGATAATTCTTTAAGTAATTTTGGGGAATAGCAGTTCAAGACGATTACTAGTATGTTTGTCCAGTTAAACAAAATGCATGAACATTTCAAGTGCCATTACCATATGATATGTTAAAGTAATATTATACTGATACACTAGTGTGTCCCACTTCAGGACATACCCCCACGATTAAGGTATGCACAAAGATTCATCGTAGTAGGTGAGTATACCGAGATTCATCCTTTTGTTTTACAACGTTAGATAATTGGTGATCAGGTCAGTACTTCCGTACAACAAAGAGACCAATATCCAACGAGGGTTAGGGCAAATACCACAGATTTTGGTATGAGTTATACATTTTGCACATGTGAATGACTCTATAGGAGAGCTTCTTCATTTATGGGTTTTTGGCATATTTAGCTCTTTTAAGATATCCTGGTTGTGACTAGATCAGCATATATGTGGATGCAGCAGAAGGACAACCCTGATATCCCGAATGAAATAACAGCATAAAGACCCAAAACTTCAGATTTTGGCAATCTCTCAACATAAGATTTAAGGTCATTAAACCATACGCCACTGATATGTTACCCACTCATATTTAGTTCGTTAAGTTTATATCACATTGGTATGTTGATTATTTCATGCTTTTGCCTACTGGAACATCATATGACGAAGCTGCTATCACATTTAAGCATTTAATTTCAGTGTCAGTGTGAGAGTCTAACTTGCTGATGTACTATCATTTCTTCTTTTTCACACAGTGATCACTCTTTTCTCATTTTTTCAATGTTTTTGTATTTTTAAGGTTTTCTATTTTTTATGTTTTTTAAGTTTTCAAGAGAACAGTAAACTATTTACAAAATTCTTATGAAAAACTGGTTATTCAGGATTCCTCATCCCGTTGAGTTCGACTAGATGTTCAAAACGAGCCCTGTCAAATACTTTTGTATAAAGATCTGCAAGATTATCTAGTCTGTCGACTCTATGAAGTTCAATCAAGTTCTTTTTAGCACAATCTCGTATACAATGATGACGAATGTCAATATGTTTTGTTCTACTGTGCTTTACGGGATTGTTTGTGATTGAAATGGCGGCATTATTGTCTATCATTATAGGAGTACGAGTGAAATTCAAACTATAATCTTGCAACTGTTGTTGTATCCATAGAACTTGAGAGCAACAGCTACCCGCAACAATATATTCAGTTTCACACGTAGAAGTAGACACGCAAGACTGCTTCTTGCATTGCCAAGATACCATCCTGCCTCCTAAGAACTGACAACCACCAGTAGTAAATTTTCTGGTAGACTTACATCCTCCAAAGTCTGAATCAATATAAGCAACAAACTTCAAGTCACTAGCAGTAGGATACCACAACCCAAGTTTAGGTTTCCCCTTCAAGTAACGAAGAATACGCTTCACTGCCTTCATATGTAACTCCTTAGGATTTGCTTGATATCTGGCACACAGGCACACTGCGAACATGATGTCTGGTAGTGAAGCAGTCAAGTACATAAGTGAACTAATCATTGCCCTGTACTAAGTTGGATCAACATCTTCCACACTCTCATGATCTGGACCAAGATTGTGATTCTCGCAGATAGGAGTGTTGAAAGTAGCGCAATCTTCCATTTTGAAACGAGACAAACTGTCATACACATACTTTGTCTGATGAATGAACATCCCATCCTTCTTCTGTTCAACTTGCAATCCCAGGAAGTAGGACAACTCACCCATCGCACTCATCTCTAACTTGCTCTTCATCACCTCCTCAAATTCATGACACATGCTCTCATCAGATGACACAAAAATGATGTCATCCACGTATACCTATCCAGCAGAAAATCTTCTTTCTTCTCTTAATGAACAGTGTACTGTCAATCTGACCCCTTTCAAAGCCATTTTTCAACAAATGAGCTGACAGTGTCTCATACCACCCCATGGGTGCTTGATGCAATCCCTATAGTGCCTTATTCATCTTATACACCCAATCTGGATAATCTGGATCAGTAAACCATCTGGTTGTGAGACATACACCACTTCTTGGACTTTTTCGTAAAGAAACGCACTCTTCACGTCAAGTTGGAAAACTTTGAAGCCCTTGAATGCAGCGAAACCGAGGAACAGACGAATTGCTTCCAACCTTGCCACTGGTGCAAACACTTCAGTATAATCAATTCCCTCTTGCTGATTGAACCCCTTAACCACTAACCGAGCCTTGTTCCTTGTCACAATCCCTCGGTCATCTTTCTTGCACTTAAACACCCATTTAGTGCCTATCTCTCTTTCTCCCTCAGGAAAGTCAACTAGTTCCCAAACTTTCAACTTCCTGAACTGATCTAATTCCTCTTGCATCGCTTTAACCCAAGAAGTATCCTTTAGAGCCATGTGCACATTCTTCGGCTCCTCTTAAGCAATGAAGCAGCTATATAAACACTCATTAATAATCCCTGTCTTATATATCGAAGCAAAAAAACAGGAACCTTCAATCACACCTCTTCTCGTCTGACACTTGCAATAGCATCACCTATAATGTTCTCAACTGGGTGATCTTTGTTTGCTCGTGTAGTAGCAATGGCATCAACTTCTAAATTTTCACCCAAATTGGATCCAACCTTCCCCTGAATATTCTGATTTGCAAACGGATTAGTGAAATCCTCCCCCAGAATATGTTCAGAATCACTATCACTTTAATTCGCTGCATCTGCATTAGAGGAAGATTCTGGAGCATCTGTCATCGGTATACTCGATCTCGGCATGAAGTCACCCTCTTCATCCTCACTAATCGTAGTTTAGATCAACTGAGACTCATCTGCGTTGGAAAACTCAGGAATATTAAATGATTTAAAGACACTCTCATAATCATATAATATAGCAGGACCACTCGTTGATTGTTGAGGTGTATAACTCGTGATTTCCACATTAAACACAAACTCAATTTTACCCGTTTTTAGATTAAAACCCTTTTATTCGGTGTGCCAGGTACACAACCTAGAAAGTAGCCCTCATCAGCCACCTCACCGAATTTTTGTTTATCTTTGTTTTTCACAATCGTGCAGGGTAATCCAAATGGTTCAAAGCCTTTTAAATTCGGTTTTTTGTTAAACATAAGTTCATGACATGTTTAGTTAAAACGTTTAACAGTTAAAACTTTATTTAGGACATAACACGCTGTGTTCACATCTTCTCCCCAGAAAAGAACTGGAAGCTTGGAATCAGAAAGCATAGTCCTAGCGGCTTCAATCAACGTCCTGTTCTTCCTCTCAGCGACTCCATTCTGTTGAGGTGTATAAGGAGCAGAGTATTGATGTTCAATTCCCTTTCTCAAGCAATAGAGATCGAGAATCCGATTCTTGAACTCTGTGCCATTATCACTCCTTATCCTCTTGATTCGAGCTTCATGGACATTCTCTAATTTTGTAAAAAGATCTATCAGCAACTTAGCTGTCTCATCTTTTGTACCTAAAAAGAAAACCCATGAATAACGTGAATAATCATCAGTGACAACAAGACAATAGTACTTTCCACCTATGCTCCTTACATTCACTGGACCGAAAAGATCCATATGAAGTAATTCATGAGGGACATCTATGGACTTTACTGCTTTAGACTTTTGAGGTTTCTTATGTTGTTTTCCCTTTTGACATGGAAGATATTTATCTTCCATGTGAAACCTCTGCACTGGCACCCCTTTCAGTAAACCATTTTTAATGATGTAATTCATTTTGCGGTAGTGAATATGGGCCATGCGTCTGTGCCACAACATCGACTCAGCCTCAGATGCTTTTGATAACAAACACACCACCACATTTGAAGAATCTTTAGCACCCATGTCTATGACATAAGTGTCATTCCTTCTTGGTGCTCTCATCACGATCCAATCATCCGGTATCACCAAACCCGGTTTCAACACCAAAGCTTCAGACTTAGTAAAATGGACCGAGTGACCCTTGTCGCAGACTTGTGACACACTCATGAGATTGTGCTTCCGCTGCTCAACATAGTTCACTTTGTCCAGTGTGATCTTCCCAGTGGTCACTTTTCCTCTACCCGTAATGTGACCTCCTTTAGCACCTGCAAAATTCACATATCCACCATCTATATTTTCAAACTCAGTCAACAAACTCGCATCCCCCGTCATGTGCCTAGAGCAGCCACTATCAACATACCACAAGTTGATAATCCTCCTTAGCAGCTCCTGCACAAACCAACAAAAATTAGTTATTTTGGGGGACCCAAGCCTGAATGGTCTTGGGTCTACCAAATTCATCAACTATTTTAACATCCATCCAATATCCATCACTCCTAACTGGAGTCTTGGATCTAGGACCTGTTGATGGAGAAGGGGTTTGCTTTCCACTAGGTCTCTGGTCCTGGGGTTTCCTATGCAAGTTTGGACTTTGTGACCTTTGAAAATTTTGATTTTGAGACCTTGATTGATTCCAAGAATTTTGATAGTCGTAATTTCGAAAGCCATTGTTATAAAAAGTTCGACCACCATTGTTTTGGTATCGATTTTGATATTGACCTTGACTTCTGAAATTATTTGAATAATCGTTATAATTATTCGTTCTTGGTGAACAACTTCTAGGTCTCTGATATCTGCGTGATGTAGATTCAGGCTGAAACCTTTGTTGATTTCTTTGAAAACGAGGAACTTGCTGAGTTCCTGGTTCAGCCTTATCTACACCAACAGCAACACCAACTTGTTGCTTAGGCGCAGACATCTTTTTCTCACCATCACTGCCCTTCATTGGTGATTTCTCTCTCTTACTCTCACTCACCTGTGCTTCACTCTTTTTGTTAGGACAACAACTAGCTACATGTCCCTTTGTGTGACATTTGAAGCACGATCTTTTTGCCGAAGACTTTTTAACTGAAGTCTCTGGTTTAGATCCATCAGGTGAAGATGATGATGCCTTAGAAGGATCTTGTTTAGTTTGCTCAATTTCAGATTTTTCTTGGTTTTTACTTTTAGCAAACTGCACATTTGATTCATTTTCAATAACAATGGTTTCGTTTTTCATGTCACTTCCTTTTACAAAATCAACCTTTTTAACAAAAGTTGGTTTTTGTTTTTAGGATGTGTACTCTTCGTTTTCAAAACTGTTTTTCTGTTATTATCCTTCTTGGCATTATCATTTTCAGAAACCTCCACATTCTCTGATGTGGAGCTACTCGCCGCGGTTGACCCAAAGTCTGTTAGCTCTTCTTCATTTGGTAAGAAAGAATAGTCATGACAAAGAGGAGGTGGAACTTCATTGAAGCCCTGGAAGCCAACACTAGTCTTGTCATTACTTTTCTTTAGTCCATTCATCATGTGTTCATAACAAAAGATGAATCTCTGAATTGACTTAATTTCTTTTCAAGTTCACAAATTTTAAGTTGTGCTTCTGACAACTCTCTGCATTTTTCAGAAATTTCTTTTGTTTTCTCACTCATCGTATCATGAGCTAAGTCAATAATTTGAAGTTTCTCGTTTAATTTACAGGTTAAGATGTTGATTTCTTTTTCATAACCCTTAATTTTCTTCAAATATGATGACTCATTTCTTTTTACGAAAAAGTTTGATTCTTTTACACTTGAGAGCTCACTTACTAGACTTTGGTTTTGTTTTGTTAACTCGTTAACCTTAACTTGTAATTTACGACATTGTAAACAGACCGAACTAACAGGATTAGAAAGTACCTCTCCTGTTGATTTGCTTAGATCAGCCATGAATGCAGCAAAATCGGCAGCCATCTTTTTATCTGCAACATCCTTTTCTTCATCAGACTTTAATTCAAATTCTTCAGCTTCTGTCTGATCAGCATCAACCTTATCAGCAACAGCCGCTTGCTCTTCCTCAGCATCTTTCACTTCTGCATCATCCATTGGTACTATCTCAGCCATGAATGCATGTGTAACATTATCATCACCTTCCAGATGCACACTCCAATCATAAGAGCCTTCACGTGTAGTAGAAATTAAAGCCCTGGAGTTGTTGTTGTTAGATGCATTTCGATTGCTTGAACCATGACCAGGAGTATCTTGAAATGATGAGTTGGGACGAGAATCTACCTTTGGTCTTTGACATTCTCTAGCAAAGTGTCCATAATTCTGACAGTTATAACACCTCACTTTAGACTTGTCAAAACCTACACTCTTTTCCACAAACTTTCTTCCCGTCCTGTTTATGAACCTCTTCACTCTTCTAGAAATCATGGCCATCTGCCACTGTAGATGCATCTCCTCTAAGTCATCAGGACCAATCTGATCATAATCTTCATCAAAGGTAGCTGGACCAGATATCCTTCCCTGAATGTAGTTCTCGTATGAGGCAACAAAGGAAGCAAGCAAGGCAAGATGTTTAGCAGCTTTGACACTCAGAGGCATAGACATAGTATTGTTGTTGTTATTGCTGGATTGTTGTCGCTTAGCCCTTGACGATCCTCCCAAAGCAGCAACAAAACAAACGCCACCTTCAGAATTAGTCACTACCTGCTCATTCTCACATGAGAGAAATGCAGTCGTTGAATCACTCGAAGCATTGTGGGAAGATGAAGATGAAAGGCCTTTGTAAATTCCTGGATCTTGAACCTGATCATAACCGGTGTCCTTCTTCATTCTTAGCTCGTAAGCTCTCAATTGTCCAACAACTTCATCCAAGTCCATACTCTCATAAGTTGCTTCTTTCTTAATCATGAGAGTATAGATATCCCACTTCGCAGGTAGAGCATCTAGCAACTTATCATTCATCTCAACATCAGTGTGTCCCTCTATGTCATAATTATCCATTTCTGACATTAAATGATAATATCTTGTGATGATATCTTCGAGGGACTCATTTCTCATGCCTTTGAACACTGTAAATTTCTTTTTAAGCAGGTCTACCTTGTTCTTCTTTACATCAACATTACCCTCATATCTCTTTTCTAGTGCATCCCATATCTCTTTTGAGGTAGTGTACCTCTTGAAAGTATGTTTAATGCCATCAGATAGAGACATTTTTATAGCAGCAAGGGCTCTTTTCTCTGCTTCATACATTTTCTTCTGTTCAGCATCCGTATTAGCAAATGTAGTGACACGTTGTCTGCCTTCAAACTCATGAGTTGGGTTTACACACCCATCCTCAATACACATCCACATTCGTGTATCTTGGTATTCAACGAAAGACTGAAACCTGTCTTTCCATGTAAGATAATTCTCGACCTTCATATTCTTAGAAGGTTTGTTCGTAGGACCAACCTCATGCTCCATCCTTATCAACTCATTCAAATCAGACATGTTCGACATTTTTAATGCAAACGGCAGGTTAAAAACGGTAAAATATTTTCCGAAACTAGTTTTTACTAAAATGTACTGTTAGATTCGTCCTGAGAAGACGATTCCAATGGCATATAATGTCAAAGACCTATTTCGGAAATTTCCAGAGGTTTTTTTTTTCCTAAAAATCAACCGAGTCTAATGGTGCAACCTGTTTGTTTAGAATGTTCACAGAACTATCTCTGCACCCAAATGCGTTTAAAACTCGGTACTTCAGCTGATTAACTCTCCACCTTTTGAACTAACTGTTAAATTCGGAAGGCTTGAAGCTAGTTAAGTTCGGAACTCAAAAACTTAAACAAATTCAGAATTTGTATTATGCAAACAAAAGCCGGACAATATAAATTCGGAACACCCTATAAGTCAAATTCGGAATCTCAAATTCGGAATGTTGTGAAACTCGGATCTGTTCAAATTCGGAACTCTAAACTCTAACTTAACAAAAATTCGGAATGTTACCAAATTCGGACTATTATTACTCCGGAACTTAAATTCTGACAACTAAATTCGGACAGGTATTTTGACTTAAATTCGGACCTTGTTTGCCAAATCCGGACTGTTATCTTGTTTGTTCTCAAATCCAGAACTAATAAAGTCGGACACTTAAATCCGGAATTTTCAAAAGCTTGGTAAACTCGGAGTATAGATAAACTCGGAATAACCAAAGCTCTCAACTCCGGACAAGTTATAAATTCGGAACTTTTACAAGTTCGGACTTTTATAACAACTCCGAAATTTTGCTTCCGAACTTCCTAAAATTTGTGTGTTTTTGGTAAATCGTACAACCGTGACTTCACAGTAATACGTGTTTAACCACAAACTTAGGAATAAACCCTAGCACAGAAAATGATGATGGCAGAACAGCTTTTTCAACCAAAAACTTGAATCTGTATATCAATCTCGAACCGTACAATAAGAGCAAAAGCTCTGATACCAATTGTAGGTCCCTATCACGTGGATCGTTATGAGATTGACAATCAACCAAGGGTGCGGAATCCCCTTAATGGATCAAACACACACAGAAACAAGAATATAGATGAATAACACGAACAAAAACTTTAACCGATCTTCTATGATTATCAAAACACAAAGTTTTACAATCACTCAAGATCACAAGAACCTCACAGCCACTCTCTGTGTATTATCTAATAAATCATTCTCTACCACTCTCTCTGCGATTGTCTGTTTAGTGTGTCACCTAAAACCCTAGGCAAGGACCGTTTATATACTACAGCCATGCAACTGGCTAGGCCCACGTACAATATAAATAACTAAACTCGGACTAAACAAATACAAAGACAAACTCGGACCAAGACTACACACTCAATTCCGAATTTACATAACTTAACAAATTCGGACTTCATTGTCCTATGTAAACTCGGACATGTCCTCAAACTCAGAAACTCGGACTTCAAGTCTTTCTTATAAACTCGGATAGACTTCAATTATGAAACTCGGATTCGTCCTTTGCCCAGCAAACTCGGAATCTTCATTGCAATATCAATACTCAGAATTCTTGAGTTCTTCACATCCAAGACTTGTATAATATCCAAAGACCAAACCAAGTTGTTGTCATATAAAATGCACCAACACACATATAATTGTTATTGTTAGAAATTCGTTAGCATGGTTGAATTGGTGGATTGGTGTAGAGAAGTCGGACGCCAAAATGGGTACGCCATCATCACCAAATGCACGATCTACGAGAAACCTCCAAGCGGGCAGTCGTTAAAAATTTGGCTTATATGCGATTGTGCCGGACAGCACAACTTAACAGCCACGGTCAGACGTAGCGAGACAAAGAAAACCGGTTGCAAGTTCCAACTGATTGGGACACACGGAAAGAGGTTGTGTTATTGGGAGCTACGGGTTGACAAAGCAAAAATAACCATGAACCATTTTTGTATCCAGAGGGTCATCCGTCCCTTATGAGGCTGACTCCAGTGGAACAGAGGACGTTGGAGCAACTTACCCATCAGAACATAAAACCACGAGATATTCTTCCTGCAATTAAAGAACAGAACCCCGAGAATGTTTTAACAAGAAATGCCATATACAACGCTCGGGCCAAATTGGGTCAAATGGAGCAAATCGGCAAGACTCCAATGCAGGTACTTTTCCACCTGTTGGACAAGGTTGGGTTTGTTTTCTTCCACATAACATCTGAAAACAGCAAAAGGGTCGAGGATGTTTTTTTATCCACCCAAATTCGAACAAATTGTGGTGCACATTCCCGCATGTGTTGCTTATAGACTCTACCTACAAGACGAACTGGTACAAAATGCCGCTAGTTGAGATTATCGGTGTTAGATCCACGTTGATGTCGTTTTGAATTGCTCATGCGTTCATAACAAACGAGAAAAAGGAAAACTTCACATGGGTTCTACAGAGGTTGAAAGACTCATTAGACAGTATTATGGAACCCCGTGTAATAGTAACGGATAGAGATCCCGCCCTAATAAACACATGTGCAACAGTGTTTCCGAACGCTAGACATTCATTGTGTAGATGACACATATAAAAAAACATCACCAAATATTGCAAGCCAAGCTTTAAAACCGAAGCAGGCTGGGAAAGGTTTATATACAAGTGGGCTGATTAACTCAATGACCGATGTTGACTACAACTACTCGTACGAGCAAATACGATCAAAACTGCCAACCAAAAGACGCAACGGTAAGTTTCCTAGTAATTTTCTATTAATCGTAGTTATGTGAGTTGTCTTGACTACACTTCACTTTCTTTTCAGAAATTATGGATTACTTATATTCAAACTGGTTAAAACCATATAGAGACCGGTTTGTTTCTTTCTGACCGACAAACATCTGAACTTTGGACAACGTACAACGGACAGGGTAGAGAGTCAACATGCCCTTTTGAAGCAATACCTCGGCGAATCCAATAACACGTTGGATAAAGTTGTACCACTTATCGATTAGCTCATAAGAAACCAGGTGACAAAAATAAAAAGCAGCATTGCCCCATAACAAACCAATATTTAATCTCAAACGAAAGAAGGTTTCACATGCATGCCTAGACTTGTTATCCAACAAAGTACAGGTTATAGAAATCTTAAAAGCAGCTAACAGTACATGCGCGTGCCGTTTGTTTACAAGCTGTGGCTTGCCATGTGCGTGTCGGTTGCTACCGTATGCGATGAATCATAATATATTCTTCAACCAACCACGTTTTATAATAAGAGCATTTCATCACGCAATGATTTTCACGTTTTCTGTTTGTTGTTTTATTTTAATTTAGGTCAAAGGATTTTGTTGGAGTTGATAGACCCCTTTTTAGCAAAAGGTAGATTTGGATTCTTTAAACAAAGGGAGCGAGGAGGAGTATTTCGACGTAGACAACGAACTTGCGATTCTTAGACAACATAGAATGGGGCAGCCGAGAGAAATAAAGATAAACTTGGTTCAAAGATGAAGGAGTTGGTATATCCCAATCAGACAAATCTCAAATAGCCAGTCGTGCAAAAAAAAACCCACGAGGTCGTCCAACTTTAAAGGCTTTGCAATAAAGGATGGTTGATTCGTTTGCGGAGCCTTCTAGACACAGTTTTATTACATCGCAGACGCGTATGGTGATTCACTAGGCATTGGAACACAAGATTCATACAACGAACCTGCAAGGCATAGCTCGTTTGTTGAGTCACAAGGTTATCGTGGTGAAGCACCTTGGTTCATCGACGAGATTGCGAAGGGCGCTAGGCAAAGGAAATTGAAAGATAAGGTGACAAAATTAATGGAAGAGGCACTATCGTTACAACATTTTTTGACGACCCCCGAGGTTTCTTTTACTCTTTGCGGGAATAGTCGTCGGATGACCCTTCCCGATTTCGTTGTTGCCTTAGGTCTGTACCCACAGGAGGACTCAGTGTCCTAGGCTTTTTTTGATGTGCCGATCACCAGGTCCACTGATGTGTTGCGGACTTGGTGGCGCACTATTGGGTTCGGGGAGTTCGCGACAGAGGATTCGCAGTCTCCGAAGGCGCAGGCGACGTGCGTTTACAACCCGTTACACCGATACCTACATCGGTGTATCGCCGTGACGATCGTCGGTCGTCACGATAGCAGGGAGTGGGTCACCCAAAGTGACCTGTTCTACCTGCGCGACTTACTTACCGGCGGGCGGGGGGGGGGGACTTGGCGTACAAGTTGGCCACATACTTTATCGAGTACGCTTTTAAGCGTACCTCTACCCACATTAGCTGTGGCGGCTTCGTCACCCGTCTAGCGAAGCAAGGGCCGCACCTCTTGTCCCCACAGGTGGCCCGGGATATGACCATATCACTCCAGGTTGATCTGGTTGGGAGGGTCACAGCATGCGCGTTGGGGATTGATCACGAGGTCGAAGAGGATAAGGACCAGGTGGTTTGGTCGTATGGTGAGGGTGAGGGTCACGGGGGAAAGGGAGGCGAGACCGGTTAGGCGGGGTATGGGGCGATTCATGCTGCCGTCGATAGATCGCAGGTATCTGCGCAGGATGTACAAGGTGATCGCCCGTACGAAAGACGGAGCGTGAGACCTCGTGTGATGCCTCCACCGGGGGTGGAGGAGAGACTCGTGCAGGTCGAGTCGGATGTAGCTTCTATACGGGCAGAAGTAGCTTCTGTACAAGCGGATGTACAGTGGATGGTCGAGGCGATTATGGCTATACATTCTGTCGCGCCCCTACCTCCGCGAGCTGGCGTTGCACCATCACCATCGCCGTAGCTGCTTATTGTAGTTTTTTTTGTTATTTTACATTTGAAACATTATAAATATTTATCTTTTGGTTGTTTCAGATGTAAAACATTGTAAATATTAAATATTAATCTTTTGTTTACATTTTATCTAGTTTGTTTAATAATTGTTATCGTAGTGTTTATCATTTCACATATTTATCATTTTGCAAAGTGGAAAATATTCAACGTTATTAGTACGTTTTAGTACAAACTCGTAACATAATCCGATATATTTAAATAATATGCAAACGCTATTTAGAAAAAGACTAAACTTATTAAACGGTTTTTTGGTTACAAAGAAAAAGTAATTATATACGGGTCGTATAACATTATATGGCCCGTATACAGATTTTAAAACTCAAAAACCTCCTCAAATCTCTGAAAAAAATCATACAGACCGTATAACATTATATTGCTCGTATACAATTGTATACGACCCGTATAACATTATACGGCGCGTATTCATGTAAAACAGACAAAACATTCCACCACATCTATTTCTGTGCAATAACATTCTATACGGGCCGTATAAGATTATACGACCCGTATAGACCTAAGGATTTGAAAATATGAAGATAGGGGTGTGTAAATAGTAGATCCCTATTCAAAAACATGTTGATGCATATGTCTGTTTCCTACGTCATCGTATAATATCGAGCCTGTATTTAGGAGCGAAATGACGAAGTTTATGTATGTTTTAGGCCAAGTTCGCTTGAAATGTATGTTTTGTAGTCAAGTTCGCCCGAACTTGCACTCCACCAGCGAACTTGTGATTCCTATAAATAGGAGACTTGTCATTTCATTTGTAAGATTCAGAGATTTTGTCACGACAGAGGCGAAGCTCTGCCAAATTGGAGACTCGATGTTATATCAATAAAATTGACGTTTAACTGACTAATTCTTGTTATTTGGTAATCGTGTCGTAATATTTCCGCTATTATGGACATTAGATATCAAATCTAGGTTCCTATGCTAATCAATGAAACGGTGATTAATCAGTAACAAACTTGTCTCCAATGTCGCCTATGCTAACAGATTCCGCACGTTTAACCTAGTTTAGCCAAATTAAGATCGTATCGATCCGTACAACGGTCCCTCAATTGCTATCAGAGCAGGATTGGACTAATTTGAAGACACTGGACATAGAACATCTCATCTTCTACTCATTTCTTTCATTTTTAACTTTTCTTGGACATTTCACGGACAAAATGGACTGATTTTCAAGTATAATACGTAAAATCAATTATACTAAAACCCTTGAAAAGATCAGAGCTTAAAACAAACGAATTCATGTCGAAAATTTGAAAAAACCATGTTTGAAAACACATGTTCGCTCGAACTTGACTGAAAAATTCACATTTTTCATCAAGTTCGCCCGAACTTGATTGATTTTTCAAGATTTTTGGGTAAGTTCGCTCGAACTTGCTTATTTTTTAAACAAATTTCATCAAGTTCGCCCGAACTTGATTAAATATTGTTGAAAAATATTACAAGTTCGCCCGAACTTGTAAAGTCTCTTGAAATTCTTACAAGTCCGCCCGAACTTGCTGCTTTTCTTGAAATCTTTCACAAGTTCGCCCGAACTTGCTGTTTTTCTTGAAATCTTTCACAAGTTCGCTCGAACTTGTATTCAAGGTGAATTTTTCATAAAATCTCAACAAGTTCGACCGAACTTGTTAAGTAGCTGATTTCACAAGCTGTGACAAGTTCGCCGAACTTGTCCAAGGTTTCTAAAAAAAGGCATGAAAATCCCGAAAAACGTCTCGAACATTATATATCGTTAGATTCGTATCGACGAGACGAGTTTAAAGCTCTAATCTTGTAAAAACAGTTTTCCGAAAAATTTTAAACATTTTTTAGCAAACCGATACATTAATATTCTCGGTTAAAAAGTCAAACTTTTACTAAAATTGTCTGTTTGCTAATCATTTTTCAAGTGTTTTGAACGACAGATAAATTTTGAAACAAAATGGAGTCCGTGAAGTCGCCAATGTTGATGCGTATAGATGAGTATGAAGGCTGGAAAGAAAAATTCGAGGACTGGGTACGAGCAAATCATCTCTATGGTTGGGCTGCTATTCAAACTCGATTTAAATGGCCAGTCGATGAACGTGGAGCTGAGCTTTCAGTATCAAAGTTTACAACTCAACTGAATGCTGCATATGCCCATGAGAAAAAGATCCTAACCTTGTTACAGCAATGGATAAAAGAAGATATCTTGGTTTTGTTACCAGAATACAAAACTGCACAGGATTTGTGGAAATCTCTGGGTGCTAAATATTTGGAAAGTGTTGAGATGATTAAGAACAAAAAGGTGCTAATCAAGAAGAAATCCAATCGTGTTAGTGATCAAGGAAATGACCGGGAAGCACAAAGTTTAAATGTTCAGTTGAAGAGAGAAGGAAGTATAGTGGTTAAAAAACTGTGAAACTCAACTTTCAAGTACATCTACAAATGAATCTTCAAGTTCTAAACCAGTCTGTCCAGTTTATGATGTAATTAATTATCGGGCAGATAATGCCAAACTCTTGAGTGAGATTGAGAGTTTGACATTAGAAAATAAAAAGTTAAAAGAAAATGAAAAGAATTTTGAAAACAAAATAAAAATTTTAGAAAATGAAAAATTACAAATGGCAATAGATTTTCAAAATGAAATAAAAATATTTAAAAATGAAAAAATTGTTGAAAAATTAAATATAGAAAATCAAAAAGCAATAAATTCTCATATTGAAAAAAATTGCTCAACTTAAAAAAGAAGTTGAGACTGTTAAAAATAAAGTTGTTAATTCAGAAAAGTTATTGAAAGGTTTTGTGACTTCCTCATTAAACTTAGATCATATATGTCCAAAACTAATCAATGTTAATAAAAAGAAAATTCCAATAAGTGACAATGTCACAAATTATGACCATATCATAATTGAGAATTGTGATGATGATATCGATGATGAAAGAGCTAAAAATGATAAACATGAAATATTTTTAAAACTAAAAGAAAAATTCCAAGAAACTGTTCTACAATCTACTGAGAAAGGTGAATGCTCAACGCAAAAACCTTCTGAGCAGAATGGAGAACGAAAACAAAAAGAAAAACAAAGTTCTAAAAATTCTGAAACTTTTCAAAAGAAAAATAAAAAATCATAGGTACGATCATCCAATTATTATAGAAATTCACAAAAATTTGAGAATAAGTGGTGCAGGTCGGACCGCAGTGCTTCAACGTCAAATCAAAGTTACAGAAGAAGCAGGAAAGATGGCTACCACACATCAAATCAGTGTTATGATTTGAGTGTATGGTTTGATAGAAAAATCGATATGAGAACAGAAATTGTCATAAATGTGGAGTAACTTGACACATTGCTAAAAAATGTCTACAAATTAATCCTAAACCTGCTTATATTGATAACAAAATTTCTGGAGTACCAACTCAGGTTTTGAAACAATGTACAGAAACTACAAATAAGGTGAAACCAGTTATTACTAAGTTTTTAAATTTTGAAACTGGTAAATCCTCGATTAGTAATGAACAAAAAGTTTCTACATAGTATTTCAAGAAAGCTTTAACGAAAAATCAATCATGGTTGTTCAAAGAAAAAGAATTTATACAATCAGTGAAAATTAAAAGTTTAGAGGATTTTTCGAATCTTGAGCAAGTCCAAAATAAACCTGATTGTGTAAAGAAAATCAAAATTAAGGTTGAAGAAATAACGCCTAAGACTGCCAAGGCTTGGGTGTCACTATTCAACTAATTGTTTTGAATTTTTGGTGCAGGAACTTCTGAGATGAACGCAAATTACTGAGAATGGAGTTCTGTGGCACACTTTGAAGACAGGTCGGGTTATCATGGTATATATAAAGGCCATTTTTACAAAACATGGTTCAAAAATTTTTACTTTAATTTTTTAAAAATTTTTAAAAATTTTTCAAAAACACATTTCAATAACGTTTACTTGAAAATTTTTACAATTTTTTTAAGAAAAATTTGAAAAATTTCACAGAACCCTTACTGTTAAACAGACAAAACTCATGGATTTAAATTGTTATAAACGCAAAAGTGTCAAGGTTTTTGTCATCATGAGGGGGAGAGAGCTTTAAAAGAAAAACTGTGAAGCAGTAATAGATGGAGAATTGAAGTGATTCTCATCAGTTGGTCAATGTTTTTTCTTAAAAACAAAAATTCCAAAAATATGTTTTTGAATTTTAGGGGGAGAAATTTTTTTTAGAAAATCCAAAAACATATTAAATGCAAAAAGTACAAAAACATTAAAAAAGGCAAAAAAAAGTTTTGTGGATAAAAAGAAATGATAGTACGTCAATGTACTATCACGGTATGCTAAGGATTTGTAAAGTTTAAAAGTTTAAACAAGTCTTACTGTGGATGTATTGATAGGCTTTACACGTTCAGTAAATTGTTTCCGGGATATAAACTAAATTTTACAACTGCTTAATCTTGTGGATTAACATCTCTCGAATATATGGACTTAGTACTCCGAAATTTCGTTTGACAGATCGCCTGATTCTGAGATACGAGGTCTTTATAGATAGTTGATATCTGGGGTATTATACAAGTCTTCTGATTTTGCCGAAGCAATAGCCTAGAACTTCTATAATGCTTTTGCAAAAATCCCCTAAAACTGCATTCAGTTGAAAATATCGAAAGACACTACAATTACAGTACAAAAAGATTCCATTTTGGAACACTACCTTATAAGTCGAACCTTCATCTCTCTGTCGGTACAATGGTACTAACCTGGGCTCTCAAGGTTCGCACAACCCAGATACAGATATCAATTACTCTATACTCACATGTAATATGAAATCTAGGGAATCTTGATACGGGAGTATATTCTGAGATGGGAACCATAGTTAAGTCAAGTTTCTTAACTCTACATAACGTATCCTGGAACAATTGAGAAATGTGTTGAAGTTTAAAAGGACAAATATATCGGCAATTTAGGTAAATTTGTTTAAAACTTAGTGTCATGATGTAACACCCCAACCGATGACGGCGGAAACGTCAGGGCGTCACGTAAATAGATTGCTCAAGAGCTCATGATCAACTAAATATTTAAATATTATTAATCAATTGAAAGATCATCCAATACATTAAGGATAAACAAATAGTTCAAAACAAATCCATATTAATTATCTAAGTCCTATAAGCATCCTATGCGAATAGCAAATCTTGTATAGCATCATCAAACAATATTACCTGAAACATGTGCAAAATAAAGGTCAACTACAAAGAGCTGGCGAGTAACATAGGGTGTTAGTAAATATAAGTATAATTGGAAAATTTTGTACAATTCAATGGCATAGCATAATATCTAAAGCAATTTGAAAATAGAAACATGAAACTAAGGGCACCCTCAAACCTTGTGTCGACTTGTAAGTGAGAAACCCAAAGGGTTAACCTCTTGTTAGAGTAAGTGGTTTCTATCATTCCCAGAGGAACTCCCCCTAAAAAGGCCAAGGAGTGGGAATGGGGTGTCAATCTTATAGCGCTATAACATACTACCACGCGGCTTGATCGTAGTTAATGAATGTACAAATAGTAACCATGTAATTTCAAATAAACACATAGATAGCATGCGACCATAGAATCGAATTGTAAGTTGAGTATAACATGTGATAGTTTGTGTATTTGATATTGGCACATGAATCACCCCAAAAGTATAAAAATAGTAAAAAGGGACTATGTTACTCACCTTAGCAAACAACAGAAAACTCAAGCCGGTTGTAGTGAAGATGTTGGGAGAAACCCCAAAGTGATACCCTATCATGATTGCGTGATAGAGTTTAATAGGTATTGATTTTAGTTTAAGTATCTAAGGTATGTTAGGACTATAGAAATTAGGGATCTTTAAAACTAATTTGGGAATACTAGAGTTTTAAGTTCTATGGTTTTATTTGAACAGCATAACAATTATTCGTTGAAGTAGTTAATATATAGTATAATTAAAGTAGTTGTTATAAAAATACAAGGAATTATGATACATAAAAAAATATAGTTATGTAGTTTCAAAATAATTAAGAAAAGTCTAGGTGTGTGTTGGATACAAGCAATGGGCTATTTGTTTTCAAACAATTACGAGACATGATTGGTAGTAAATATAGATTTGAATAAGTTGGATGTATAAAATATGTAAATTAGATCAGTTGTAAAATTATAAGAAAACAGTTTGTTAATATAAAATTTTTAATCCTAATTTTATTTTTATAAAACATGTTTGTTAATTAAAACAATTGTGACCTTTACTTAAAACACGTTTTAAATTTGTTATGAAAACAAATTATATATACGTTTACATTTTAATAGATTTGTTATTTTATACTAGGATAGAAAGTAGTAATTCATGTTTACGTTTAAATCTAATTATATGAGCAAATAAAAAAGACTTTATATTAAAATATCATATCATATCATACGAATTGCCTTACTTATTATTAATTTTTGTTTTTGAAACATAACAGTAGGTTTAGCAGGTTTAACGAAGAGTCCATATTCCCAAATTGAGTCAAACAAGTCCTAATCCTTAAATCCTAATATACACAAAATAAGATGTTGATGTCCTCGATTATGCTAGCTTTTAATCACCAAACTAAAACGAAACAGAAGCACGTAAAATCGTACCTAATTGGCTCGGTTTGATGCGATTGAAGGTGTTGGCCGGAGTAAACTATTCCGGTGAATGCTAGGGAGAACACAGAAAGAAATTGAATGTTCTTTGAGTTGGGCGAGTTTGTATAAGATCTAGGATCAAGTATTTATACACGTATTAAGCCGGTTAACCGATAATGATATGTTTGAAATTTTTGGAGTGTTGGGTTGTAAGATAAATGTTAATTTACACCGTTTTACAGGATAAGGAATGAGTTATCTGTTAATACGGATTGGAGATAATGTTTATCGCAAAGAAAAATGAGTTCATATCAACCGATTTGGGATTTCCGGGTTTGCCGGAAAAGTCGCCGGACTTGCCGGGCAAGATGACTAAGAACGGGTGTTCTTTAGTGATATCAAAAGTTTTGAATTTTATTCAATTGTAGTCCCTGGAGTTTTGTGATAGTTTAAACCATTAAACATATTATATTCTAAAAAGATATGAGATAATCTATTAAAATAACTTGTAGAATTAGCTTTAAGCAAATACATTGTGGTTATGTTTGGATATCTTCATTATTTGTTAATGAAAATAAATAAATGAATAAATAAATAAACAAATAATAGTTTAAGTAATATAAATGTATTTAAAAATCGAAAACTATACTTCATCCATAATTATGATTTTAAAAGAATTTATTTATTTTTATTAACTTTTTTTCTAAGATAAAAAAAGATAGATAATTTCCTATAACACCAAAATTTATACAATTATAGAAATTTAAATGTACTAGAGTAAAATGACAATATGATAATAAATTATAATTCCAAACGTTTTATTGAAGAATGATCAAATACAAGTACAATGGAAATAAAAGTAACTGCAAAAATACATGATATTACACATGAGTAGGTCAATGGTACCGATGATATGTCTCAAAAACTTATATGATCCTTTAACACAAACTCAACAAAAAATATTCCTGTAAATATGTTTGTTCATACTTAGTGTTTGATATTCATTTCATAAATCAAAAAGTTTATATTATCATTTAGTTTCGACCACTGATGATGAAAAGCTGATTTTCAAAATCTAGAGTTGCTGAACAAAATTTAAAAAACTTTTGAAAATTGATTTGAAAAGTTTAAAAGTTCATTAAGTTGAAACTGACATTTGAATAAATGTGTTAGTTTAGTGTCAAAACGTTTAATCAAGATCATTAAGTTGACTTGATACATGAATCAGATATTCAAGGTCATTAATTTGGACTTGATTAACTGAGAGGGTTTAAAACTGATAAGGAGATTAAAATTTGAAATGTTGGTGTTTTGAAATTTCAAAGTTTGAATCTGAAATGTTTATTTGAATGTTTGAGAAACTTTGAAACAGGAAGTTTATTGATTTTAAGGGGAAGCTGGATAAAACATGTTGATTGAAGATTCCAGAAAGCTCAAAGCAAGGGGGAGCAGGGTGATTAAAGTTTTATCAAGACGAGCTCGAGAAGAAAAGAGAATAGGATTGAAGAAGTTATGAAGATCATGGATGTTAAAGTTATTCAAGAAATAAAGATCAAGAGAACATTAAAGATTCAGGAACTTAATTGAAGAATAATGACTACGGCAACATCCAAGGGGGAGTCTGTTGATGCATATGTCTGTTGCCTACGTCATCGTATAACGTCGAGTTTGTATTTAGAAGCGAAATGTCGAAGTTTATTAAAGTTTATAGCCAAGTTCGCTTGAGATTGTGATGATATAGTCAAGTTCGGCCGAACTTCACTAAGCAAGTTCGGCCGAACTTGTACTCCCCAAGCGAACTTGTGATTCCTATAAATAGGAGACTTGTCATTTCATTTGTAAGATTCAGAGATTTTGTCACAACAGAGGCGAAGCTCTGCCAAAGTGTTTCCAGGATCTGTAACATCATATAATCAATGAAATGGTGATTAATCAGTAACAAACTTGTCTCCAATGTCGCATATGCTAACGGATTCCGCACCTTTAACCTAGGTTAGCCAAATTAGGACCGGATAAACGGACCCTCAAAACATATTTTTTTTTTGGAAAAAATGATACTATATCAGTAAATGAGTCACGGGTATCAGACATATCCATGTAGAAGACTTTAGACTTTTTCTACAAAGTGATAGACAAAACACATAACTTGTACAAAGCTTTCATTTTCCAAGTTGATCATTCAGTTTTCACAAAGCTCAAGCTACTCAAAAGCTGAATCAACAGGGAGCAAGTTGTAAGACATTTGAACACTGTTCTCATAAGACCACCCGTAGTCGTCCTTTTTCTGGCGTTTTTCTCCGCCAAACACGCCCAAGCACGCCCAAGCCCCACCCCCTCGGCGTTTTCGGGCTTTTTTTTCAAAAAAAAAAGGGTTAGATGATGAGTTATGGTTGGATGGTCTAATTTGTTATGATTTTGTATGTTTTCACTTGGAATATGGTCACTTTGTGTGTATTTTGGTTGTGTAGGTTTGCAGCGAAGATATCACGATTTGTTGGAGCTTCACATGTACACAAGGATGGAAACAAAGCAAAGACAAGGATGGACGTAGCTATACTCCCTAGGGCGTAGCCCTACTTCCACTCAAAGTTGATCTTGGGCGTATTGCATGGGAATTTTAAAAATTCAGGAAAGTTGACTTTAGAGAGGTCGTAGCCTTACTCCTGCAAACGAACAAAAACGTTATGGATGGTTTTGATTTTTTTTTTATGAAGTTTTGACCAAGGAACTCATTATTCAACACAAAGAGGTGCCAAGGGACGACCAAGGAAGAAGAATCTTGAGTGACAAAGCCCTTTTATCATCCTAATCATGTCTTTCACTTCCGAACTTCACACTTCACATCATTTCAAACCGTCATTAGTAGCTAAATCATTCATGGTTGCATCAAGGTCTAGGCTTTGATTTCATTTGGTATTCAATCTGAATTGTATGTACATTTGACACGGATTTGATTTGATTTGATTTGTTAAGTACTTGGCATTTTCTTTGTGATTTCATGTGTTTATCATGTTTCAGTGTTGAACAATTTACTACTTTGAACACTTAATGACATTGTTTTCTTCTATTTGGTGTTTATCATTAGAGAACAAAGTGTTTTGATTGATAGCATCAGATAGTGTTTTGATAATTGATAACAACCTCATCCCACAACATAAATTATTCGGTCTAGAATCGTTAAAAGAGTTGTTTGATTGAAGAGTCTATTGATTATCCAATGTGTGAATATGATAAACTTCACTATGTCTATGTAGTGATTAATGTGCTATTGAATTAGATTGTTCATTGAATGTACAACCCGATCCTTGGTGCGACCATCTCTTAATTACTTGTTTTCAATAAAAGAATCAAGTTTACATTATGTTCATGAATCATTGAGTCTAAACACTAATCAAAAGCTCTTCGTGGTTCAACACCCTACTTGCCCTAACTAGATTAAGGTATTTAGGAACACAATTCTCTCTATCTTTGATTGGTACATCACGCCGATCATTGGGGCGTCCTTTATAAAACGCCGCATGTTCATTTGTTTGCCCCAATAGAACCTTGCCATGTGTGTGAATAATTAGTTTTAATTCAAAAAAAAAAAAAGAAATAATAATTGTGTAATGATTGGTTGGGGCATTATTCCACCACGCCCATTTTATAAAAACGCCCAATAATGCCCTCTTGCTGACTTGACTGCCACATGGCGGAAAACGCCCAAGGGTGGGGGCATTATTCACTAAGACTATGGGGTATGGTGGGGCGGGGGTTTGGGGCATGGCCCGACACGTGGAGTTGGAGGGGCACCGCCGGTCATGCATCCATGCGGTGGGTATGGTGGGGCGTGGCTTGTCCGCGTGGCCTGGCCTGGCCACGTGGACATTTATTTTATTTTTTTATAAATAAACACAATATTTAAAAAGCCTAAAATTATTGTTAGAAATTCCTAAAAATTACAAAATTCTACAAAAAAAAATCTAAAAAAAACATACTTAAACATAAAAAAAAACCTAAAGCGTTAGGTAGATCTCGAAGAGAGCGAGCTTGTCGAACGCCTTCCTCTCCTTACACCGGTACTCGATGTTTGCCACCTCCACCCGGTCGTCGTGGCTTATGTCCCCGCCCGGGACGCTTTCGTAGTAGGCTTTGAAAAACCGATCGAGTTTCGGTCGTAGTTCGCGCCACTTGTGTTGGCACGCATTTAGGTTGTGCCGGTCGTAGTAAGCTCTTCTTCGTTGTCCACGAGGCCATGATCAGCGAAGGGGCAGGCGGTGTGGGGTGTCGGTTTGAAGGGGCAGGCGGTGGATAGCGAAGGTAGCAGGCGGTGGGGGTTAGCCGTTTGGGTTAGCGAAAGGTGAGGAGGTGGGATTTTTATAACCGGTTGGGTTAGCCGTTTGGCTTGGCCCAACGGTTTAATTTTAAAATTCAAATAGGTGGAGGGCCACCTAGCCAAACCGCCAATTAGCCTCCGCCGTGTCATCTTGGTAGCCCCGCCCAACGCCGGGTCTGAAAGCCCCTTCCAACGGGCCACGCTGAAACCCAAGCCCACCCAGGATGGTGCCTTGGGCGTTTCACCCCAACCCACGCTGAAACCCCCGCCCCATACCCCATAGCCTAAACCACTACACATGGTCTAACCTACACAACCAGTCTTGCAGACTTGATCCTCTTCAGGTTGAACTGGAAAACCAGATCAGGAAAAAATAAAAAATAAAAAAACCTTACAAATTTCATTTGAAGATTTATTTACCACTCCAGTATGCATATTTTGTTATTACGTTTCAGAATTTGTTAACGTCGCAAATACAACCAAAAGATTGATTAGTTCCATAATATGCTTTTATTCATGCAAGCTTTCTCTCCCGTCTGTCTACGAAAACATTGCATTTGAGGTGGGAGAAGCAGTGGGATGAATTGAAAAGCAGTTGAAATACATAGTTGAACAAAAATGTCTTTTATGTCAACTATGTCCCATGTCAGCTTGTTAATCATTTTTTAAATTCAAATTAGAGTTTAAAATGGATAAAGCGACCTTCTAAATGATCCATTCCTTGCTTAAACACAACACAATAAAAAAGAACTGTCAAAATTGCTGAAACACAAATATTGAAAACACGGTACAAGGAATTTGTTGCCATTTCCGGGTTGAGGGGATACTAATTCTGTGCCGCCTCTTCTTCAACACATCTCGCGCATTTGCATATGAAACCATAATCTGCAAGCAATGCTCGTCTCTCTTCCAGTTCAAGGTCTTCATCTATGTATGATATGGTAACCTGCAAAAAAAATAGGCAGCCGTGTGTGAATTGCAAGTTATAAAATCTCATTTGAGTTACTTGTGTCATCAACATGGAGTTAAAAGGATTATGGAATTGGAGGTCCAAAAGCTTTACGTGGCAAGTGGATTTGGAATTGATTTAATCGACCAAAAGACACCATGTTTATGTAAATAAAAAGCACACGCGGTGCACGAGGCTCCCAGACAATAGGATTCAAGAAATTCGCCTGTCACAAAAAAATGTTAAAGGCGAGTTGGTAGCTTCAGTTTTGACTTCCCAAACTTAATCGATGATCAACTGTGTGCTTATTGTACGGCTGGTACCTGATACTAACTTATTATGTGGGTAGTGTTATTTCCAACAGCACACTGTATTATGCCGGTAGTGTTTATGCCTTGCACCTATCAACGGTCATATATGTATTTCTTGGTAATGGTAATTTATCATATGATATATGAATTCCTTACTATGACTTAGGTATTTATGCTTTTATTTCTTCGTTCTATCTTTCTATGTTAAATTCGGTCGGTGGCCTTAGTTGAAACTTTCACCTTTACTTACCTATTTTTACTAAAGCTGGTAATACTAATCCAAAGCAAAATCTGAAACTAAATAATTTATTAGCGTGACTTGAGATCACAATGAATCAGATAATCAGCTCCAAAACGCAAGTTGATTATGTAAAACAAATTCTAATGTGAAACTCCCTACATTGTTCATCGTCAACTTTCTTGTAAATTACTTATAGCTAGCAAAGACCCTTGTTTAGCATTTGTAAAGGGTATTTTAGACATTAAGATAATAATTAATCACATTCCTACTCTCTAGTCCCTTTAATAAATGCTAACAGCTTTCTTTTCTGGGGGGCGTTGCAAAATGAATATTAGATCTTTCTCTTGCTGGTAATGACAGCAGCAGTTTTACTTCACAAGTTTGCCATGTGAGGGTCAGTTTAAATGTTTTGACTGATCGTAAAATATTTTCATCATGCAGTAAAAAAATTAAACAAATATATGAGATCACCTCTTGTCCCTTTGTAATAGGTTTGCATGCAAGTATGGTGGCTTGCCCATCTTTGTCCTGCAATTTAAATACACCAACATAACTATACAGGTAAAAACAAATAAGTTTCTGGTGAGGGTCAACACAGGTCGGCTTGACCTATCAATAAACAGAGTGTTATAAGTGATTACAAAAACATACTATAACGATAATAACCTATTTTTTTTTTAAATAAACTCATCAGTCCTTCCTTATGAAGTGTTATAAGGTATGAAGTGTTAAATTCATGCTGATGTCAGCAGTCCTTCCTTATGTGGTCTAAATGGAACTGTCTCACGAGCTCTCTTTGTTTAAGGATGGATAATTTACTGATATCCGAAGAATTTTAAATACGAAAGAAATACCTCCTCCCGTTTAAAAGCCTTAGCATTGGGAGAACACGAATGATTCATACAACTCTGGATGGGGTAAAAAGCTGTGCCTGCCAATTTAACAAAAATATAATTATATTCGTGGTCCAATACTTTTGAGTTACAAGTTACATCAAAAAAATTAAAACACCTCCTCTTACATCTTTTATTCAAAATTTATTGTACTCATATTGAACACTAACCATTTACAAATGTATGTAGAAAGTGTTTTGGCCAACTCAGCCTATACTATAAAATCATCTGTTATCCAACCGAGATTACCTTGGCAACAAACTGAATAGTCCTCCCCAAGAGCATCAAGAAAAGGTTGTGTTGTTTCATCTTCTTTCTGCCAATAAGATATATATATATATATATATATATATATATTTAAATAACTATGCAAAACAGAACTTAATATAATTAGTGTACAACATTCAAAAACCTTTTCAGCTTCCGGTAGATCATCTATGTACAAAAAGTAATCCTCCACTGGAGACGCTACAACCAAATCACTGTCACATGCAAAAGGTAGCTTCATGAAAAAGAAAAAAAAATTATAAAAAAATTACCCCCCCCCCCTCCTAAAAATTGCATGCTAGTACCATCTTTTTCGACTTGATTGCAAGCTGCACAACTAAGTATAGAAAGAAGATAGGGTGGATGATAAACTTACAGATTATTAAGCTCATACATGCCGATAATATTCCCATATATTTCTAGGGAGAACACTTGAACTAATTAGGGAAAACAAAGAATAATGTGCTATGTTTCAAAAGTACTGTTAGCAAACATTGAAGTTACCATCAAACTCACTATTTTTATCCTTTTTAGCGTGTGCGTGTGATCATGTTTATTATTTATCAGATTAAGCATGTGTCAGATCAGGATACATGGCAAACATTCTTCATCCAATATCGCCGCCTTCAAGAGTTCCAGTGACTAAAAAGGTCAAAATGATAATAAACACCATTAAAAATGACAATGATATCAATTAAACATGTAAACCATGTTGCAAATCATCCGCTTATATATCTGGTATTTTCACTGGTTTTTACTTTTTAATATAAAGAAATCAGTGAACTGGATTAAAAGAGATGACTAAAGTTGGCAATTTCAACCCATTTACCCAAAATAAGTCATAAAGTGCCAAATGGGTAAAATGTATAAATTTAAACTATAGCTTCAATTGAGATGGGTCAAATGGTTTAAAAGTTGCCAAAAGTGCATTCAAATGATTGTAAAAAGAAAATACTGCTTTTAGTTCTAATATGATGTTATCACAACTATACTTATTCCTTTTATTAGTTAAAAGATTTGGAAAAAAGAGACAAGATGTAATGAAGTCAACTTAACCCGTATGGCCGTATTGCAAATTAACAGCTTTTGCCTAGGCGCCTAGTTACCCAACAGGCCATATTTTCCACCTATAAGAGCCGTATGTATATGTGTGTGCACATCTATATATGTTAAATAGTTCTATAGTAACTTTTATCCAGTGCTAGTTTTGCACAAAGGTAACAAACGTTCTTGAGCAACTTTTATAAAAGTAAAAGGCAGAAAGTGTGTAGCTAAAGAACAGATGTGTGAATTCGCATGCTTTAGTTTAGAAATTATATGAAGATGAATATTATTTAGATATACGAATATATATGAGAAACCTCAAAGGCCAAGTGCTTGATTTGCATTCTAAATGAAGCTTCATCAGAAACATCAACATCATCCGGCAAAGCAATGCAATCCCACCATCTATACACAAGTACATCTGTATGTTATTACCTTATATGAACACAAAGGTCACGAAAGTATCCAGCAGTCCACTGTAACTCTAAGATTGATTATAAGTAGTGAAGAAATAAAAGTAATGTAAGTTATTGCATATATACCTCCTCTTGTATCCCATTGATAAAGGCTCCCAAGCCTTGAAAAGAAGACTAAAATTGTGGACGTCAGAAAGGTGATTCTTCCCTTTCTGTTTCTCTTTATCACATGCTGCTTTCAACTTCCTGTATTTTAAGATCGTACAAGAAATCGCCTGGAAATGGAAGCCCAAGAATTCGGTTTTGTCAGTTATAAGTAATATACAAATTTATAAATGCAAAATAAACCGCCATGGTGGTTATTCGGATTTTAAATATATAGTTTACCTATATAAGAGAAAGGGAAAGCAAACTGAGGTTGAGTTTACCTTGGCAGCAAGGATGAAAATATCATTTGTCTCTGATAAAAGAAAAGTAAAGCTTAGAAATCAAGAGGGAGAAAGAAAACACACGACAAAATATGTGTGGAAGGTTAATCATGTTACAGTCTTACCATTGGCATGTTGTATGAATTTAGAAAGTGCCTTATTGCTTAATGATTTGGATCCCTCTCCAGTACAAAGTAAAGAATGACAGAAATCCCAATCAGCCTGTGCACAAGATTTGCTACAAATAATTGGAATATTGTCATTAGCTCATCTTTAACACAATCTATGACCATATAGATTCGGGTGTCCTAGTTTTTAACTAAGAAATAGTTAATATGATTAGAAAAAAACTAATATCACAATAGATATTAGATCCAGTAATATGGATAAAGCAAACTAGAAGCTTGCAAAAACTTGAGGTCACTTGGGTGATTTTTAATCATTCGGCACATTTGACCAGAGCTAAATGTTTAATTTTATATCTTTGGCCTGTTGTCAATAACATATAACTTTACAAAGCCTGGGAATTCCATATTTTCATCAACTTCAATTGATGATTTTCATAGAAATAGAAAAATGATGATGGTCAACTAACTAAGAAGGAACATAAGACCATAATCAAATTACCTACAGTAGTAAACTTCTTTACATCCACCGGGGCAATTTATAACCCCAGGCAATGGAAATTTCTTTGAGTGAGGCAATTCCAATTTCTCATGCATTAATAATTCCAACTTTTCATTAAAGCTATCATCTTTTGGGCTGCCTAAACCCTGCAGATACAGCTTCCTTCCGATTTGAATTTCTATTGACCCAATAAAACGGAAGCAGCAACCGCATACAAGACAGTCTATCTGCAACAGAGTAATATAAATAAAAGTCAAGGAAATGAATAAACCCACAAATGGTACAAATAAGCAGTGACTGAACCACCTTATTTGATAAATGCTGCATACCAACTAGCATCTGATCCTTCAAAACAAGGTCCTCTTCCTCAAAGTCTATGTCAGCATAAACACCTGTGTGTTTGAATATAATAATGTTCAGTTGCATGCTAAAAGAACCTTAAACCCATCATGGAGTAATGAGATTGAGAACATGTGTACCCTTAAGACCGTGGGGTATGGTGGGGCGGGGGTTGGGGGCATGGGCCGACACGTGGATTTTGAGGGGCACCGCCGATCAAGCAACCGAACGGTGGGTATGGTGGGGCGTGGCTAGACCGCGTGGGTAGGCCACATGTATTTTTTTTTCCATTTTTTTTACAAATAAACATAATATTAAAAATATTTAAAAATTACAAAATTATACATAAAAAAAGATCACTAATCGTCGTCTTCGTCGGAGTCGAACCCAGGAATCGTTGAAACATGTTCCACCAAATCAGATCAAAGGTTGTGATGTATATCCCTAGACTTGATCAAAAATTCGTTTGTTGATTTCTCTTCGTCTGTAACGATTACGTTATCTACTTGGACATTGTCATCTTCATAGTAGGTAGCGACCGCACGACCTTCATCCTCCAATATCATGTTGTGAAGAATGATGCATGCGTACATCACGTTTCCAATCTGATCCTTGTCCCATAGTCGACACGGCATTGCCAAAATTCGCCACCTCTTCTTCAAAACACTGAACGCTCGCTCGACGTCTTTACGTGCGGCCATTTGGACCCTGTTAAACTTTAATCTCTTTGGATCTAGGGTGATGTGTCTTGTGAACGACTTTACAAAAACCCCCCACTCCGGGTAAATCCCATCAACTAGGTAGTAACCATACACGTACTCAACCTCATTTACAAAGAAACTTCCTTTTGGTCCTATACCATTTAACCGATCATTGAAAAGGGGCGAGTGGTTTATGTTGGTGATATCGTTAGGTGAACCTGGCATACCGAAGAACGCATGCCATATCCAAAGATCTTGTGACGCAACGGCTTCAAGCATGATGGATGGCATTCTGTGATATCCACTTGTGTGAGCGCCTTGCCATGCGGTTAGACAAAGTTCCCATGGCCATTTCATACAGTCTAAACTACCTAGCATCCCAAGTAGCCCATGATAGTCGGCGTGATGTTCCAATATTTGTTGCATATCATTGAACGATGTCTATCTCAAATATTTTTTTCTTATAAACTTCTAAAATACACGAGCAAAAGTTGTGAAGACTTTCTCTAGCTACACGTGCCGACATTTTTAAATAGTCGTCCATAATGTCCGAACTATTTCCGTACGCTAATTGTCTAAGTGCGGCCGTGACCTTTTGCCACATACTAAATCCTAATTGGCCGGTTACATCTGGTTTTTGTTGGAAAAAATCATACTTCTCCTCAAGATCCGTACATATCCTTAGAAATAAGTTTTTACTCATACGAAAACGACGCCTAAACATTTTTTCATCGTATTTAGGTTCAGCTGAGAAATAATCGCTTACCAACAAATCGTTAGCGGTGTGCCGTTCACGAGGGTTATACCTCCTCCGTTTCGGTTGCGAAGTCTCTCCCTTATCTTCTTCTACGATAGCTTTCACCACAGTCGTGATCGTTTGTAGAAATATTTCTGCGGCGTCGTCGGATGATGACGACGATTCACTCGAACTTGAATAATTCATTGTGTTTTATGACTTTGAAAATTTTGTGAGAAAATTGTTATTTGTTGGGGGGTTTTGTAAGGAAATTTTTTTTGTTTTTAAATTCACACCCAACGGCTAGTGCTCTCCGCCAATTACCTGCCGCCATGTCACTCGGATAGCCCGCCCATAGCCCGGCCTAAATCCCCCGCCCAAGGGGCCACGCCAAATCTCAAGCCCACCCAGGGTGGTGAAGCGGGCGTTTCTACCCACCCAAGCCCAAACCCCCGCCCCATACCCCATAGCCTAAATACAAAAATGAGAATTTTCATCAAACACGTGGTGTGCAACACAAAAATGATTACCTTTTCCATAGTCGTTGGTCGGTTTGACTTGAATTCCGTGAAAGTGTTTGGTTGTTGTACGTTGATCGAAATACTCCTGCAAGTTGATAACATTTTCAGATGAAAATTACACACAGAGAAACAAAAGAGAAAGAGAGAGTGCCTGGACTTGTAGAGGTGAAGGTGGTTCGAGTAGAAGAGAGATTTGGTGAGCAAACTGGGCATCAATTGGGCAAACGACCTCCATTACCAATAAGCTTCGGTATTACAACTTGGAAGAGAACGGCTATTAATGGAAGAATAACAAGGGTTACACTTACACTAGTAGTCGCCCCACCCTTCCGATGACAAATAATATAAGTAAAGAATAAAGTGCATTTTGTGTCCATGAAGAAAGTCGGTGTTGTCAAGTTAAGTCCCCCAAACGCTGCCTGAGTTCTTCATGTTTAAATTGTGCTACAATCTGAATCCCTACGTTAATATTCTGTTAGTTTAACCGTTAGATAAGGGGTATTTTGGTAATATCACTATATTAAAAACTAAAAGAAAAACTTAAAGAATAAACCTAATTCTAGTTCCTCATCATCACAGTTTATCATCTTTCAAACAAAAACAGGGGTGGACCCACCCTTACCAGTGGGTGGGCGGCCGCACCTCTTGAAAAAAAATTTTAGTGTAAATTTTCACGAAAAATCCCGGCCGCACCTCTTGAAAAATTCCGACCGCACCCCTTGGATGATTCCGACCGCACCCCTTGGAAATTTTCGTCCGCACCCCTTAGAACAAATGTTACGAAATTTTATAAAAAAAATTGTGAACACGGATTGAAACCCGACCTAATATTCTAAACATGTTAGCCCACTACCCCCTTTGTTTTAGTTCAGTTCATAAGCCCAAAGTAGTTTAAATAAAAGCCAACCCAATACAAGTTTTATCAACAAAAAAAAAGTCCATTAAACAAAAAAAACTTGTCCCGCCCTCTCATTTGTTGATCGACAAGAGAGTCCCCCCTGTGCGCAGATACTGTTCGACTTCCAGACCCTCCATCAATCAAAAATCGAACAGCAGAAACAAAATTCTGGCCACCAACGTCTTGTAATCGCAAATATAAGCCAGGTACATGCTTTGTTTTGGGTTATTTTAATGTTTATTTATGTGATTTTGTTCAAAACTCAATATATTATAGGAAGGGTTAAAAAGTTTAAATTTTTATGTGTTTTGAGGTGATTTTAGGGTTCTTCTAGTCTTTATAGGATGAGTTTTTTGTCTCTTATTCTGTTTATGATCATATGATTCTAGTTTAGGGTTTGAAAATTTGAAATACATAACTTGTTGATGTGAAGAAGAAGAAGTAGTTTGAAATTTTTCTATGTTTATTTTTCTACATTCATTGTTTTGCACATCAACTTCAACTAGTTGTTGTGACGGTTGCACACAAACACACACCTATTTGGAGAGTATTTGAAACAATAACATGTTTAACAAATGCCGTTTGTGCATCTTCTAAACGACAAGACATGCTTCCTGAAAGCCAAAGAAAACAATTGGAAAAAATGGAAGGCGCGCTTTGTACCGGGAGCGGGTTGAATCAAGAAATGACACTTTCAAGACCGAAAGATACACGTTGGAATTCACACTACAAAACGCTTTCACGTTTGATCACTTTATATCCAAACGTTATGGAAGTTCTTGGATGGATAGTAGAAACGGGTCAAACTCTTCCTTGTAGTAGACAAGCGGACGGACTTCTAGAGGATATGAAAAAATACAACTTTGTATTTTACATACACTTGATGGAGCATATTCTAAACATCACACACACTTTGTCCCAATGTCTACAAAGAAAAGAACAAGATTTGATGAATGCGGTAAAATTGGTTTCTACCACAAAAAACCAACTTGAAAAGTTTAGGTTGGAAGGATTTAATGAGTTCTTGGAGAAGGTTAACTCTTTTTGTGACATACATGAACTTGAGGTGAAAAATTTAGATGAAGAGTATATTAACCCAAGGTGGCGAGAAGAAAGACGAACATCTCAAATTGGCATTATTACGAGTGTGATTGCTTCAATGCGGTTCTAGATTTGCAAATTCAAGAATTTGGGAACCGTTTTAATGAGGTAACATCTGAACTACTTCTTTGTATGAGTTGTTTGAGTCCGTGTGATAATTTTAATGCGTTTGACATTCCAAATATACTAAAACTAGCTGGAAAAGTATCCATATGATTTTGATGAAGCCGAAAAACGAAGGCTCCCGATTCAACTCGGAAACTCCTTTGGTTATGTGAAAAAAGATACACGATTTGCCAACTTGGATGGTTTGTCGAGTCTTGTAAGGTTAATGGTTTCAACAAATATTCATGTAACTTATACATTGGTATACCGTTTATTAAAGCTTGTTCTCATATTACCCGTCGCAACCGCAACCGTTGAAAGATGTTTTTCGGCAATGAAGATTGTGAAGACCGACTTACGTAATCGGATTGGGGATGAGATTTAAGTGATAGTTGTATAGGTTATATAGAGAAGGACTTGCTTAAGAAAGTACCTCTAGATGATGTTTTGGATAGATTTCAAAAAAAATAAAAACCTGTAGAGCGACGTTTTAGATATGTTTGTAATTTGTAACAGCGTTTGACGTGTTTTGGATGGTTATATGAATTTTGGATTTATGTTCTTTTGTGACCTGAACCGACCCGAACCGAATTTTTTTTTCTATGTATAGGCGGAAAAATTCCGCACCCCCATGGAAAAATTCCTGAGTCCGCCACTGAACAAAAACCCATAAAATCAAGTTTATTCAACTTCATCATCATAGTTCATCACTTTATACACCATCAATTTATACAAAAGCTATACACACATACCTACATAACTGCATATATTCACTTGCAGAATGTTAATTCCTAAAAAAATTAAGCATTTGTCATAAAGATCTTTGAAGAAAAAAAATCTACTCAAAATCTATTTCTTTTTTACAGATTTCAAACTAATTTTCTCAAATGAATTTGGTCCAAATATTTGTTTATACATATAGATGGACCTATATGATGATGTGTTTATCAGTGACATCACTATGGTAACCGGAACCACCGTCACCATTTTTCCGCCTTAAGCTGTTGTGGCTCCGCTATCGCCGTCGTCCGGAACCCATCGCTATTGTGTTTTCAAGTACTCTCGTATGTTTACTCCCCTCTCATATTTACAAAATTTCTATCGTTTGAACGAATATTTAAAAAAATATTCATATACAAATTAACTATTTGTATATTATTCTCCATTCAAATAAAACAATTAAAAATATATTTTTCTTAAAAATAATTTTTAAAAGGATTAAGGAATTACAAATAATAGAAACCATTAATTTGGTTTGTATTCCTTAAAAAAAACTTATCCATCGAGCATTCCTTCTTTCAAAGTAAATTTGCAATCCTATTTTTCCAAAATCCCATAACAAAATTTTTGACCCATACAAATTAATTGTTTACTTCAGTACCTTGTTCCTTTTAATTTATGATTTTACCAATACCTAGTGAATCTCACTCGTTTATCTATTCCTCAGAAATTCGGACTACTCTCGTAGTTTCTCTCATTTTGTGATCGCGCCTAGTGCGGCCACATAATCTCTACAAATCCTATGAACTTTTTTATCTGTGAAACAAGTACATGTGTTTATGTGCAACTTATGTGGTAAAACAAAGTACAAATCTCATATCCTTGTTGGATACTCAAAGTACCACTTTAAGTCCTTGACTGGATTTCTAAGAGTACTTTCACAAATTCTTGATGTAACCTTGATTGACTTCTATGCTATGGTTATTGTTTTGGTAAAAAATTACCGAAGCAATTTAGTGATCAAACTTAGTATGTGAGGTAGCGTGCTATTGTGATTTGCAAAAATATGTTAAATTGATTGTTTTTTAAAACAGTTTCAGGATAATGAACTATATTAAAGTAACAAGTAGATGCAATAAAAGTAGAAATAGACACAGGATGTACGAGGAAAGCCCTTGACCAATCTAGATCGCCGGCATAAAACCTCGAGAGCTGATAATCGCCAGCTGCCTTGTTCTTCTTATTGATTAAACAGCAGGATACAACTTCGGGATACTGCTTGGATCAGCTCTAAGTGTTACAATGATCGAATTATGTAAGTGTTGTGAGTGTTTGTGATTGTTGCTGCAATTAGAAAGTGAAAGTGTATGAGATTTCGTGTGTCTTACTTCTGATCCAAGTCCCCTTTAAATAGTAAACAAAGATAACTAACTATCCTATATTCTAGGGATGCTGAGAGTATTCCCTTATGACTGTTGTTGACTCTCTCTTCAGGCTTCCAACGTCTTTCTTCTAACTGCCATGAACGAGTCTTCAGGAAGACCAAGTCTTGTGATCATTTGTACCTTGCATACAAAGTAAACCGTTAGTAACGAGTAGGATACCCCCGCAGGATGTTACCAATATCCTGGTTCAATATCCTGGTCGCTGTAATTAACATGTAAAGTCATGATATATCTTCAGGATATGAGTTAGAAAATTCCACCCATAACAATTGTCCCAAAAATATAGCTGTTGGGATCCTGTGGTCCAAACGGTTGTATTTTTCCTTGCGTCGATCGAGGCACTTATTGAGATGTAGATATGATGTGACACGGTGCAACTTCCCATGCGATTTTTACTCATTGCTATCTATCTCTTGCCTATATCTTCTCTTCTTTCCCGAATACTTATCACAATAATCTTAGGAATTCAGGTAACTTTTTCTCTCCCTTCTTTTTTTTTTCTCTGTTCTGCTCTCGATTCCCCCATGGCTACTCGAACACGATCGCACACCAGCGACTCCGTTCCAACCTTCGTCAAGCAAAGTCTGCTCAAAGATCCCGCGAAGGAGATCTGTTCCTTCGACAACGCTGACATTGCCGCTATAAGATCCTCCGGCGCCTTCCCTACCGGAGCGATTATCCGTCTGTTTGATCGGAACCTCCGATCAGACGTATCTTCTACTGATTGGGTCTGCTTCTTGTTCTATCCTTTTTCTATTGGACTTCGATATCCTTTCTCGGACTTCATCATGCACTTTTTCACCTTACCGGCCTTAGTTTCGCCCAAACCATGCCCATGGTTTGGAGGGTGCTAGCGGTGCTGGACCGGATCAAAACTCATCATATCCCTGAGTTATGCGTCGAAGATATAGCCATTGCTTACTGTCTACCATCCCATGGTTCTAGCCGATTCCTTCTTTTCTCAACCTCCAAACACCCCCTCATTCTTAAGGCAACCAAAAATGAGGATGAGTGGAAATGGAAGTTCTTCTTTGTAAAAAGGGACTCCATTGACAAGGGTGTTGATCTTCCTGTGAAATGGTTGACCGCTGGTAGGATTTAGGGTTTTGGGAATATCCCCAAATGTATCTCGACCTTACATCCTGAACTGACATCTTTATTTCTTTTTGTTGCAGTGAATTTCAAGGAACGGGCCCCTCCATCCGCAGAATCGGAAGAAAGAATCAACACCATCTACCAGCTACCGGAAAGCGAGAGAAGTTTTTCTGTACTTTCCACAAGTTTAAGCCAACATTCAAGCTCGAACATGTCTGGTAAGAGTACCTATATTACATATTCTAGCATATGTTCAATTAATTAAGCTATAAGAGTATAGAAGAGTTGAGAGTTCCCCCTTTTATGCAGACCCAGCCAAAATGCCTCAAGTTTTTGATCTCGATGAACTCGACAGTTACTCTGGACCTGTCCAAGTGAAGAAGGAACCCAGCTCCAAGCCCTCCTTCGCATTGAAGCCCTCTTCAAGCTCTAAGCCAGCCGTTGTTCCTAAGCCTTCCTCATCCTCAAAGCCCCGGGCTTCTAGTTCCCGAAAGAGAAAGGAGACAGACTCTCCCGCTGCATCTGCTCAAGTCTCCGTTTATGAGAACCTTGGGTTCGCAAAGTCCAGCGGTCTGATTAGCCAGGTAAATATCTTGATCCTGTATCCTGCAAGTATATACTAAAGTGATATCCCGAACATATATATTGATACATGTGTCCGTCTTTGTAGGGTCTAAACCGTCTGCTGGTCGTGTACGAGGAAGCTTATGGGACAACCGTTTTTCATGAAGCCAGGGCCAAAAAAGCAGAGACAACCATCGAGGAGCTGAGGACAAAGGCTGCCACTAGGACCCGCTTTTATGAGGACAAACTGAAAAAGGTCTCCCTGGATGCTAAGGCCGCTCTCGAGAAAGCTACTTCGGATGCTCAGGCAAAACTGGATGCTGCACAAGCCCAACATGAGCAAGATATGGTCTCCTACCGGGAAGGTCTCAAAGGTTCTGTCGTGATTTCCCTCCTCCAAGCCAGGCTGAAAATGGCGTATGAAGCCAAAGCTGCGGGCTTTGAATGCCCTGCCTGAAATATTACCGCTTGGGAGGCGAAATTGAAGGATCTCGGCGGCAAACTGTGGAATATCTCGCCAAGCCAACGGTTGCTGAGTCTTCCAAGGCGACTGAGGTGCCGGTTGAGGCTGAAAAGGATCCTGGGGCTGATGCTGGAGCGGATGTCGGTGGCGAGGCTGGTGGTGATGTGAAGATGTGGGAAGTGATGCTGCCAAGGATGCTGCTGAAGGTGCTGCAGCATAATGGTAGCGAAGTGGGCGATAATGGATATTTGATGCCTAGGCCGGAGCCCATTTTTTTAATTTGAATGGTCTGTAATCCCTTAAACAATTTTACTTTTCCTGCACTTGAACAATTTATATTTCCTGCACCTTAAACATTAGTATTTTGTGATGACCTAAGGTGGAGGGATCCTGGGTTTCAGGACGAAGCCTTTGGTCATCATTGTTTATATGCTTTTAGACCTTATCACATTCTTGGTGGACGGGTCTTGGTTTAAGACGAAGCCAAGAATGTGACATTTTGGAATGTTAATAATAACTAACCTTTTAGCCTTATCCGATGTTGTTATGTTATTATTCTGAAAAACATGTTTTGGATATCCTGACCGAATATCCTGGTCAGGATACTGATGAAATGTTCAACATTTTTGTTACCTTCAATCAAAATGTTAGACAGAAACTCGGTTGAATAATATGAAATTTGGATTATGTAGACAAAGCTTTCAATAAAAATCATACCAGAAACACTTGTGCAATTACTTTCAATTCCAACCTTTGAATCCTTTATAATGTCCCCAGCATGGATGTCCCCTGTCCGTGCAGGATATTGCGTTAGTATATGACATACTTGAGTATCCCTTCACTTAATGATCAAACTTTGTAACGTTTCCTCCATGAAAGGATGTGTGTGATCATGGTCACATTTATGAAATCTTTCAAAAACTATAGTTTCACTGAGAATAAACCCTTAGTATCCTGGGGATAAACCCTTAGTATCCTGGGGACAAACCCTCAATATCCTGGGGTTAAACCCTTGTTTTCGTGCGCTACAGGCGGGAGTGTATAAACTCCACAGAAAGGTGAAAACCTTTAAACCTTGGAGAGTATGAAAATACCCTTTCGCGAGAGAGGGTGATCAATCCTCATATACTGTAAGGATCTGGGATATAGCCAACAATAACGAAATTGTCAGCCACTTTTACATGAACTGGTCCCGCCATCTTGAACTATACCCGGATACTTGCACTCCAGGCGGGGTGTTTAAACCCAATTCGGAAGAAAGATGAATACCTTTAAACCTGTGAAGGGATCTGAATCCCTTAAACGTGAGAGAGGGGGCCAATCCTCTAATCTTTCGATTCATCTTGAGCAAGTATCCTGAAGCATATCTTACAAAACACCTTTAAACTAAGGTGGGTGTTAGCTTGGCTAACACCCCTCCGATGCTTAAGTCAGTATTGGGTTTTAAAGAAAAATAACTCAAACCAAAAATATATATTTAAAAGATATAGAATTCATACCATCCTGAGTTAGAAATCAAACTCTTAACTCACTTGAAATAAGCCTTAAGATGTATAGCATTCCAGGATCTTGGTATCATTTTTCCCTTCATGGTCTTAAGCCGGTATGCTCCTTTTCCTGATTCTGACTCAATCTCGTATGGTCCTTCCCATTTTGGAGCTAACTTCCCATCAGCAGGATTAGTCGTATTCTGAAACGCTTTTCTCAATACCCAATCTCCAACTTGAAATCTCCTAGTTCTTAAATTTTTGTTGTATGACTTAGCTATCCTTTGTTGATATGTTGCCATCCTTAGCTTTGTTGCGTCCCTCGTTTCGTCTATGGTGTCTAGTTCCTAATATAAGACTTTAGAATTCACTTCAGGATCCCGTAAGCTTGATCTTACGGTAGGTATCACCATCTCTGTTGGGATCACTGCTTCTGCCACAAACACCAAGGAGAATGGAGTTTGTCCAGTAGCATTCTTCACTGTTGTTCTATCTGCCCATAGTACAAATGGTAATTCTTCTGCCCATTTTCCTTTTTTAGCACCGAATCTTTTCTTCAAATTATTGACAATTATCTTGTTTGAGGATTCTGCCTGTCCATTAGCTTGAGGGTGCACTGGTGTTGATGTGATCATTTTGATTCCCCAACTTTTTCAAAAATTAGTGGTTCTTTTGCTGATAAATTGAGAGCCATTGTCACAAATTATCTCAGCCGGTATCCCGAACCTTGTTAGGATATTCCTTTTGATGAAAGATACCACTTCTTGATCCCTTACTTGGGCAAAGGCTTCCGCTTCAACCCACTTGGAAAAATAATCCGTCATTGCCAGCATGAAAACCTTTCCTCCTAGAGCCTTTGGGAGTTTTCCTACTATATCCATCCCCACTTCATAAATGGCCAAGGAGATATGATAGGACATAATGGTTCTGCAAGCTGATGCAGTATATTGCCATGTCTTTGACAGGCATCACACTTCCGAGCATACTCTGCAGCATCCTTTCTCATAGTCGGCCAGTAATATCCCGTTCTTAATACCTTCGAGAATAAAGATCTGCCCCCAGTATGGTTGCCACAATCTCCTTCATGTATATCCTGAAGTACCTCATTGGTTTCAGGATCTTCCAAGCACCTCAGATATGGACCTACAAGGGATTTCTTATACAAGACATAATTTACAATAGTAAAACAGGATACCTTCATTCTGAAAGCTTTGGGATTCTCGTCCTTTGGAACATCTCCTTCTTGTAGATACTTCATGATTGGAGCCATCCAGGATTCAGGATCCTCACCAGGACATCCATCACTAGGATCCTGGATACCTGCTACTTCCATATCCTGAGGCTTGAAAAGTTCCATCGCAGGATACAGGATATGTAGTATTGGTATCTGAACTCCTTCCGGTATCCTGACAGTAGATCCTAGATTTGCTAAAGTGTCGGCCTCAGCATTTTCTTCTCTTGGTACCTGTTCAAGTGTAAACTTTTCGAAGTATCCTGCTAATTTTTTTAACAATTTCAAGATATTCAGCTAACTTTTCACCTTTGACTGCATAAGATCCATTGAAATGGTTAGTAATCAACAGGGAATCAACATACACTTGTAAACATTTAACGTTCATATTCTTAGCCAATTCTAATCCTGCTAACAGGGCTTCATATTCAGCTTCATTATTAGTAGCTGGAAATTCACAATTAATAGCCTGGGGTAATATGTTCCCCTATGGCGATTTTAGTAGTATCCCTAATCATACACCTCTTACGTTAGATGCACCATCAGTATACAATATCCACGATCCTGAATTCTCACCTAGTTGTTGTACTTCTAGGTCAGCTTCATTTTGAATATCACTACTAAAATCAGCCACAAAGTCTGCTAGAGCTTGAGATTTTATAGCATTTCTAAGTTCATATATTAAATCATATGCACTTAATTTTACGGACCACTTAGCCATTCTACCAGACATTTCGGGCTTCCTAACGTTTTTAATAGGATAATTGATTTTAACATGAATCCTATGTGTATCAAAGTAATGTCTAAGCTTAGTTGATGCCATTACTAGAGCTAATATTAGTTTTTCTAAATGTGAGTATCTAGTTTCAGCATCTAACAAACTTTTACTAACATAATAAACAGGATATTGCTGACCTTCGTGATCCTGTACCAAAACAGCACTTACTGCATTCCCTGATACTGCAAGATATAGGGATAAAGGTTCACCATCCTCAGCCTTCATTTACAGGGGTGCACTTGAAAGATATTGCTTCAACTCTTGCAAGACAGCTTGATGTCTTTCACCCCATTCGATTTTTTTTGTTTTTCTTAGGATATCATAGAATTCCTTGCACTTTTCTGAGGATCTTGATATGAACCTGTTTAATGCCGCTACTCTCCCTGTTAGCCTTTGAACATCCTTCATATTGGATGGTGATTTGAGATCCAGGAAAACTTTAACCTGTTCTGGACTCGCTTCTATTCCCCTCTTGGTCACCATATATACTAGAAATTTTCCTGCCCCCACTCCGAAGTGACACTTAGCAGGATTTAGCTTCATATTATACTGGTCTAGGATATCGAAAGCATATTCAAGACCCTGGAGATGATCCTCAGCTTTCTTGAATTTTACCACCATGTCATCAATATACACCTCCATTGTGTCCCCCAGTTTGTCTTTGAACATCATATTGACCAGCCTCTGGTATGTTGCACCTGCATTTTTTAAACCAAAAGGCATGGCAGTATAACAATATATACCTGTAAGTGTCATGAATGCTGTATCTTCCTGATCAGATGGCTCCATTTGGATTTGCTGGAATCCTGAAGACGCATCCATGAAGGTCAGCATTTCATGGCCGGCAGTTGCATCCACCATCGAATCTATATGAGGCAATGGGAACGGGTCTTTCGGACAAGCTTTATTGAGATATGTGTAATCTACACAAACTCTCCATTTCTCATTCTTCTTTTGAACCACCACTACGTTTGCTAGCCACTTAGGGAACTTGACTTCCCTAATCATCCTAGACTTCAATAATCTATCAGCCTCCTCTTGTATAATCGCATTTCTTTCAGGAGCAAATTTCCTTCTCTTTTGTTGAATTGGCTTGAAAGACCTGTCAATTCCAAGTTTATGAGTTATAATATCTTTTAATATACCTGTCATGTATTCATGTTTCCATGTAAACGTAGACATCCTGCATTTCAAAAAGCTAGTAAGTTGACTCTCAATATCTTGAGGGATATTGGCCCCTATAAGCACCGAGATATCAGGATTATCTTGATCTAGGATAATCTTCTTAACATCATGCTCCGAAGTTTCCACGATATCCTGGGCTTGTATCTTTAATTGCTATCCTGCCCTGGATTTTGTTGTCGCCTTCATCGAAGAGGAATAGCATTCCTTTGCTTCTTGCTGGTCGCTTTCCACTTTGACTACCCCCCAAGGAGTAGGGATCTTGACACATTGATGATAAGTGGAAGGCACGACTTTCATATCATGAATCCATGGCCTGTCTAATATAATATTGTAGCAGGATAATGAATCCATAACACAAAATCGCTGCATAGAATTTACTCCCTCAACGTAGACAGGTAGCTTTATCTCTCCAACAGTGTTATTTGCTTCTCCATTGAACCCTACAAGCACGGTGGATTTCGAGGTAATCTCTATTTCTGGGATATTCATCCTTTTCAGGGTCTCTAACTGGATGATGTTGACCGAGCTCTCGTTGTCCACCAATATCCTGCGTACAAAATGGTAGCGATATACAAGGTAGTTACCAGACCATCATGGTGGGGATCCTAGATGTTATCCCGGTCGTCACTATCGAATGTTATGACTTTGGCATTCGTAAGCATCGTCATCCTCGTTGGCTTATCCCCTCTTTCTGCCTTTGCCTCTTTGGCATGCCTTTTAGCGGCAGAATAAGAGGTCCCACATATATCGGATACTCCGGATATGAAATTGATTATCTTGGCATCTGGGGGAGGCGATGCTGCTCGTTCAGGATCCTTGTCAGTATCCTGACCCTTATTCTTCTTCATGCCGATAAGATCTTTCAAGTAGCCTTTGCTTAGCAGATAGCTTATCTCCTTTCTCAGGGCTATGCAATCTTCTGTTATGTGTCCAAAATCTTCATGGAAGGCACACCACTTGGATTTATCCTTCCAATCAGCCTTTTGTTGGTTCTTCCTAGGCCACCTTGCTTTATCTCCTAAACCCTGCATGGCATATATTAGTTCAGGAGTATTAAAAGAAAAACAATATTCAGATAACTCAGGATATTCTTCGCCATCTTCATCCTCAACAGCATTCACTTTCTTGCTGTCGTTTTTACCATACGGCCTAGAGCGGTATGGTTTGTGTGAGGACTCCAATTTTCTGTTTTTTTATTATGTTGAGGATGAATTCATCCTTTCTTGCATTTTCTTGTCGTCTTCAAGCCTGATATATCTTAGAGCCTTGTTTCGAGCTTCATCCAGATTCCTGCAAGGATTCATCACAAGATCTTGATAAAATTGGGAAATCTTCTGTAATCCCATCTTGAATGCTTGTACTGCCATAACAATATCAAGGTTCGGGATATCCAGCGATTCCCTACTAAATTTGTTCACGTAAACCTTAAGGGATTCTTGAGGTCCCTGTGTTATCCTGTAGAGGTCACTTGTTAGTTTTTCAAAGCTTCTACTACAAGAAATCTGACTGTTAAACAAATTAACCAAATGAGCAAATGATGTAATTGAATGAGGTGGAACGCTTAAGAGCCACTTCAAGGCTGATCCTGTCAGAGTAGAGCCGAAGCCCTTGCAGAGACATGCTTCTTTAAGATTCGGTAGAATAGGATTCACTTCCATCCTCTCCCTATACTGGGCAATATGCTCTTCAGGATCCGTCGTCCCATCATAAAGCTTCATGTTGAGAGTTTGGAATCTCTTTGGAATTTTAGCATCACAAATGTGGCGAATGAAGCGGGATATGTTGTGACTATCCCGTGACACTTCTGGTATGGGCTGCACTACCCCATGTACACTTGATATCATATCTTTCAGCTTCTGAAGCTCTCTGGAGAGTGCTGAGGTTACACTTGTATCCTGCGAAGATCCAACATTGTTAGTAGCAAGAGTATTAACATTATTAGATAAGTTACCAGTCTGTTGATTCTGGCCATATCCTGGAGCTTATCCTGGGCCCCTCACAGTCGACATCCTGGCTGATGAGGGTATTTCAAGAGGATTGCTCCGGGAATGGTTTGGTACGACATTGCCCTGATTATCCTCAGTATATACTGCCGAACTAATGTTCAGCATCCTGGACTGCAAAGGGGTAACAATATCCTCAGCAGGCCTCTTGGAGTTGGATTTCAAGAGTTGGATTTCAAGAGTTGTATTTCCTTCATCATGAGTTGGTTAGTTTCCTGTTGTTTCTTCATTTGATCTTGTATACTACCAAACAAAGATAAGATTTCATCATTAGAAGCAAAAAGCGGAGTTCTTGCCGAAACTCCAGATCTGGAAGCATTTTGAGCAGCAGTAGCATCCCGAGCTGCTTGGCTTTCGCTCCTTTTCTAAGAATTCTGGACTGATGGAGGAGGAAAAGGTAATGAACCAGTTACAGCAGAGCTTGACGCGGGCACCGAGGAAGAGCTCAAACCTGACTGAGAAGCCATCAAAAATAATCTTGCAAAAAGATTAGAGAATAAAAAACCGATTAGTGATTTTAGAAAACTTTTGATTAGAAATAGCACCACTTGCCCCACGTTGGGCTCCAAATTGTTTTGGTAAAAAATTACCGAAGCAATTTAGTGATCAAACTTAGTATGTGAGGCAGCGTGCTATTGTGATTTGCAAAAATATGTTAAATTGATTGTTTGTGAAAACAGTTTCAGGATATAGTTCCAAGATAATGAACTATATTAAAGTAACAAGTAGATGAGATAAAAGTAGAAATTGACACAGGATGTACGAGGAAAGCCCTTAACCAATCTAGATCACCGGCATAAAACCTCGGGTGCTGACAATCGCCAGCTGCCTTTTCTTCTTATTGATTAAACAGCATGATACAACTTCGGGATACTGCTTGGATCAGCTCTAAGTGTTACAATGATCGAATTGTGTAAGTGTTGTGAGTGTTTGTGATTGTTGCTGCAATTAGAAAGTGAAAGTGTACGAGATTTCGTGTGTCTTACTGTTGATCCAAGTCCCCTTTAAATAGTAAAAAAGATAACTAACTATCCTATATTCTAGGGATGCTGCGAATATTCCCTTATGACCGTTGTTGACTCTCTCTTCAGGCTTCCAACGTCTTTCTTCTAACTGCCGTGAACGAGTCTTCAGGAAGACCAAGTCTTGTGATCATTTGTACCTTGCATACAAAGTAAACCGTTAGTAACGAGTAGGATACCCCCGTAGGATGTTACCAATATCCTTGTTCAGTATCCTGGTCGCTGTAATTAACATGTAAAGTCAGGATATATCTTCAGGATATGAGTTAGAAAATTCCACCCATAACAGTGATATGTGTTTACTATTTTCTCTTTGTGTATAAAACTTATTTGATGAACCAAAGTGCTATCCTAAATACTTGTTGGACCTTTTTATGTAAATAATTAGACCCTTGGATTTTAAAGTACTATCCCAAATCATTATTAGATTCCTATGCTAAATGTTTAAATACTTTCTATGAGCTTGCTTGTTTGTCCCCCCCCCCCCCCCCACATCACAAGATGAAATATGCGGACTATCCAACGAATTGAGTAATTGTGGGCAGAGACATAATTATAAAAATTCGATGCATGAAAATCATAGCAAGTTTTGTCATGTGTGATCATATAGAACCTATAGTGATAAAGAATAACGAAATGGATACAATATAATAAGGGCATGGTGAATACACACGGCAACATCCGCAAAAAACCAGATCCTAGAAACCCGATTATTCGAAAGACTAAATTGATGTCTTGTAAATGATTGTTATTAATTACAATATGATAATTGTTACATATTAAAAGTTGTAGAATTTATTTTGTCATTTATGAAAATATGTAGTCAAAACGTACTGAAGAACCTTGTATAAATAACGTCTAGAATAACAGTTCGGACTTTTCCACACCATTCTATACACTCATCCTCCATCTTGAAACGACCGTGACCCCATTTGAATGCGCTGAAACTCCAGAAAGCTCCGGCCAACATCTGACCATCCGTTTTACCACTCATTAAATTATTTTTGCCACAATCGTGTTTCGTCGACACAAACCAGAGACGATGGTCCACTCATTAAAATTATTTTTACACTTTTTGCTGCTGTGAACCTGGCCACAGTACACCTTCGCCACGACACCCTTGCCGACACAAACTAGAGACGATCGTCGCTATAGCTGCCAAAGGCTTTCGTCATTCATACCTCTGTTGGTTTTGGTAAGGCTTTAGCTTTTGAATCCCATTGTTAGTGCATGGCACATAAAAAATAATACTAATGAATAACAATAATATAAAAAACAAGACTTGTGTTTTGAAAGTCTAGATAGATAACTCTAAAATTTTATTGCTATTGTAAAACAACGACCTACTAGCAACCAACGTACAAATACATAAACATAAAGAACAAGGATTATAGAAAGTAAGAGAGATAGAGAGATAATAAAAGAACTTATTCTTATTCATGTATGTATAAAATACAAAAGCCAGTATTTTTTGCGCTATAATTTAATACAAGTAAAATGTCAATGGGAGTTAGGCATGTGGATAGTCATATCATAAAGTATATTCATAGCACTTCCCCTTGACTATCCACGTGATATAAGAAAATAATATATTATTCATTAAAACGCTTGGTGATGCTGACTCATTAAAAACCTTGCTAGGAAAACCCAGTGGGATAAAACCATAGCTAAGGGAAAAAACAGTGCAGCGTGTATTTTCTCCCCTTGATATTCCCCCTCATTTTAATATGTGACAATGTCGATCTTTTGTGAAAGTTGCTCAAAGTCAATGAATTTTCCTTTGATCTCCTGATGTGTTATTCTCTAAACTATGCAATGATTATGTATGATCTTCTTGTCAGACTTCTAGTGTACCAAAAGATCTACAGCCGTGTTGTCTTAGATTCCCTGCATCAACAAGACTACCAAACCTTTTTTTATGGGTTAGTAAAGTACACACTCATATCTTTCATACCTTTAGGGTAAAGAAATATTTGTTTTTAACTCATTTCCATGTCTCCTCCCTGAAAACAAACTATATCTTATTTATATATTCAAAATAAATTAATAGTATATCTTGTAGTGTATAACTAGCAAGAAATATTGCATCAACTACAATTAACTATGGTATTTCTAGACTAATAGTATCTATACAGAATAAGATATCGATAATATATTTTATACCAAATGATTTAATAATATCCAACTTTTATAGAGATGGATTTTGATATATTAAAATGCCCAAACATCTTTTGGATGAAGTTTGATTCATATATAAGAATATCATTATACAAATGATCGATTTGCATGCCACTCTTCTAGAGATATAATGCTATTATCAACGTATCGTACAATATTTCTAAACATGATATTGTTGACTTAATAAAACACATGACCAAGTACATCATATTGATATCTCTTTTCACCAGGATTATCGCCGAGTTAATTATACCATGTTTGACTCGGCTATTTATGTCCGTACATGTTGCTTGTTAACTCCATATAACATATTTCTCATGCCTTTAATTGTATGCCTCATGCCTTTACAATCCGTCATGGACTTCTTTCCATGCTGACTAATCATAGACACGAACGCACTCTTCAAGAGTTTTGTCTAATAAACTTCATCATTTGGCATATCGTTTTCCATATCATATTTGAAGAAACGTAGATCTAACAGATCTGACTCAGGTTAGATCTAGGGTTTGGTTTCTGCATAAATTAGGTTAATCCTTCGTTTAGTTTGATGATAGTGATCGCAACTATACTCCGATGAACCTACAAAACAGAACGCCGTTAGCCTCGCCACGGGGATAAGGGGGATTCTCTCTGTGACCACCCTCTGTCGTGAGAATAAGTATCGGTGGTCGGAAATAGTTTAAGTGAAGTAAGAGAGAGTAAGTGAGAGTGAACGGTTTCTTTGTACCTGACGTTACCTATTTATAACCGGATTTGGACGCCAAAAGGAGAGAAAAGGATATTTCACGGTGTTAAGATCCCACCGTTAATTTACCAACTTGTTCTTCAAGTCACACGGATTGTGGTATGATCAATGGCTGGGGAATTGCCACGTTGAGGATGGTGAAAACCCGATTTCTATCATGAGGGTGTGCCATTATCGTGATTCTTGAGATTGCACCAGACCACGCCACGTGTAATTCTGTTGTAACCGTTCATGCCCTTGCATGATTGAGCATTAATGTCTTCTAGAAGTTTTACAGCTGTAAACCTTCTGTTATTCGCCACATGTCCATTCTGTTATAACAGAAAAGATTCCTTTTGTTTCTGGGCTTTTATCTCGTGCACAGGTGCCATCTAACCAAGGAAAATGTTCAAGGTAACTATTTCCTTGTGCAAGTCTGCGTAAGGTAGTTAAATGATATTTTTCCTCCTCAGATGGCCGGCATAGAGATTTATGACATCCACTTATGATATTATAATCTGCGCAAGGTTTTTAAGCAATATGATTACTCAGGAAAATCATTAAGGTTAACTATTTTCCTTGCGCGAGCCCGCGCAAGGTAGTCAAATGATTCTTTTCCTTTCTAGGTGACCGGCGCAAGGTTCTATGAAGCCTTTCTTTATACCATAGTCTGCGCAAGGGTTGCTTTTTAGAAATGGGGATGGTTTCCTGTTTGGTGCAAGGATTTGGGACCATACCCCTTCAAGTCCCCCCAGTCCAGTGTTGCTCCTATGCGCAAGTAGCAAGTAGGTGGAATACTAGACTAAATAAAAAATTTGTAGTGATGTGCTGTAGTCTTGTAAATAATTTCGTTGTGCTGAAAAAGGGAATTTTCATGAAGTGAAACCCTTAGGATAAGGAGAAGCTTTTTTGAATTTTGAAAGAGTTGTCTTTATGTCAGGGGTTGGTGAAAAGCACGTGGTGAAGTGACGTTTGACGTACTGTACAACAGCTGTCAATAGTTGTCAGTCGTATAACATTAATTGCCTGACGGCATGTGTGGTTCACACGCGCGCGTGGGGACGGTTACTGTTCCCCACTCGCCCTGACATTCACCTAGGGGTCTGAAAAAGTGTGAAGGTGGTTACACGTTACCCCAGGCATTAATTGCGATCCCTTTATATACACATCTCCAATTCCCATTTTCTCTTTATGCTTTCAAACCTTCCTCTCTTCTTCTCTGAGATTTCTTTCTTCTGCAACGTTTCTTAGAGATACATGGCTACCAGTTCTAGCACCATTGATACAGCCGATATGCCAACGACGTCGACCCTACCGCCATTAAAGTGGAAGAAAGAAGATTTTGATAATCTAGTCACGAATTTCTTGTTTGCCAAATCTTGGGGTGCCTTTTATCCAAAGGAGAACGCCACGGCGGCAGATGCTCCGGCTGGCTATATTACATTATATTTTGATTATTTTGCCAAGGGAAATTTCCGGCTTCCGGTGACTCACTTCATGTTAGAGATCCTTGAGTTCTACAAATTCCACATCTCCCAATTAAATCCCATGGGGATGGTGAGAATTAGGCATTTCGAGTTTGTTTGCCGGTCGATGAATATTATCCTGACGGTTGAGAAGTTTAGGGTGTTCTATCAACTCCACTATTCTCTAGGGTTTTATTCTTTCTAGCAACGTCTACAAGCCAAACGTCTGTTGCTCGTGTCTCCCAAATCTTATCATGATTGGAAGCAAAAAAATTTCTATGTTAAGGCGGCAGTGATTCCGATGGCGATGACGTTCAGGGCCAGAGAAGACATAGAGTTGGAGACGTTGGCCATCCCAAGCAATGAGGTGTGGTATCAGGACACCAAGGATGTTCCCAACATTATTTTACCAGAAAGTGCCTTGATTGCTGCTGGTATGAGCATTCTGTGGAAGGCTGACATGCGGGAGAAACCAGTGTATATGGAAGATGGAGTTGGTAAGTTACTTGCACAACTTCCTGTAAACATTATGTGTCTTGCTTCTCATGTACATTATGTTTCTTTGATATGGTTACACCTTTGCATTTGGTGGCGTTTAAAAGGAAGACTGGGAAGATGAAGGTGGTGCCTACTGCTGAAGGCGAAGCTCCTTGGTTTGAGCAGATCTTGGGGAACTTTGAGCTTCCTAAGAAAGAAGATCTCAATGTGAAGCCTTCCTCCACCATTGGTAAGAATGTTTGCCATCGAGCCTAAGTGAATATTGCAATATTACCATTCATGTTAGACTTTGAGTAATATTGCAATATAACTTATGGCGCGTCGATGTTTGTTTATTTTGATCTCGTAGGTGTCTTAATAAACTTGGGCTTAGGCCCGGATTCGAAGAAAAAGAAGAGACCAGCTGCTGCTGTTCCGCCTCCTCCAAAGCCAGACGTTCCAAAACCCAAGACATCTGCTGCTTTGAAACCAGAAACGAAGAAAGGTACGCGTCTCGTATCTGATACTTAGTGTGACTATGTGGTCGTGTCTGACTCCCTAGAAGGTCTTGCGCCTGTAGGTTTGAGGATACCTAAGGCGGAGCCTGATAGCAGCATAGACATACCGGTAGCCAACCCTGACGATCCTGTTGATTTAGAATCCAGCCCAGAACCGTTGACTAGAGAACCCAGGAAGAGAAAAGCTGCAAGCCTGAGAAACCTGTGTCGCCACCCAAGAAGGTTGCGAGGGCCCGTATAGGGAAGAAAAGCAACCTGGACGCGCTGGCAGAAAAATTTTCTCCTGGTAAGGATACTTAATTTGTCCTTTATATACTGGAAGTTCCTTTTTCTCATTCATGCTTGTTATATGTAGACAAAACAGTGAAAGTGGCGCAGGCCACATCATCCTCACTGCCAACAGAGCGCAAACCAGAAGGTGAAGATGTTGAGAAGGCTGGGGGTGATGTGAACTATCACACCCCGACCCGCAGCGGAATAAGAGTCGGGGCATAATTGGGTTATCACCAAAGCTCATGACATTTACTAATATGTTTCATATTTATTAAAGTCAAAGTTACATTCCAAATAATCCAAACATGTCCATACAATACAAAGAAATAACTAAACAAAATAGTTCCAAGCTCTAAATCATTTTATTCTTCTAGTCCAATCCTATGTGTTTCTGGCTGCAGCTGGTTCACCTGTATCATGTGTAAAAATGGGGTTTTTTGGGTCAACATAAGTTGGCGAGTGAACCTTGTTAGATAAACATTTAATATTGATTTACTTGTTAGTTTATCAATGAAAAATTGTGCATAATCATAAATGAGCAAATGTAAATAATCAAGCAATAGCAATAGCAATCACAACTATAACATACAATAACATATGATAGCATACTTTAACATACCAACATCATACGATAAATAACATGAATGAACTGTGCGATCAAGGCTCAATCAAACGGAGCCGATCGTTTTGCATGTACTGAAAATGAAAAATGTCTGTGCGATCAAGGCTCAATCAAACGGAGCCGATCGTATTGCATGTACTGAAAATGAAAAATGTCTGTGCGATCAAGGCTCAATCAAACGGAGCCGATCGTATGTGGGCACGCCAGGTTAACGCTCATTATGAAATGGGGAACATGCTCAACGCTCATAATGTAATGGGGAGCGGCGGCCTATGAAATTGCATGTACTGAAAATAATAAATTGCATCTAACAATAACTACACAACAGTTGAAACAAACTGAATACACATGTTCATGATATGATGTATACACAATGATATAAATATAATATATAGCAAGACACATGATACACCCCAAAACGTGATTAAAACGGGGAATTTGTAAAGATTCACTCACATTGAGTGCGTTTGATTGGAGATGAAGAGATGCGCACGAGTCGGGAGAATTGAACAACGAGAATTACTAATCTAAATAATAACGGAAAAATATAGTAAATGAGTGGATTTTATTAAGGATTTTAATGGAATTTTTAGATATATTTTTGTGAGTTTAAGGCTATTTTCTATCTTTAAAAATATTATTTTTAAGTATTTTTAATTGATTTTTAAATTAAAATAATAATATAAAAAAAATTGTTTATTTTTGCGTTGACCGTTGACCGTTGACTTGTTGACCGGTTCGGTCAGTGTGCATGTATGCGCTGGATGAGACTCGAACCCGAGACCTCCCGTACGCGTGCACGCAGCTCTACCAACTGAGCTACGTGTCTAACCCGAAATAATCTTGTTTTTAATTATATTTATATACTAATTCGATTTATTCAAAATTCATTTGTTTTTAAAAAGATTTTAAATAACGAACCGGTGCTGTTAACCAGACTCGAACGCGTGACGTGCGAGTTAGTGTTGCACACAGTCCACCGCTGGACTGTGTGTCTAACCTGGTTAATATTTCGGTTTTTATTATACTTAACAACTAACAAAGATTAACCCGGTTCAGTTTTAAACAAAAAAGCATTTTATTACATAGAGAGTAAAGCTGGGACAGGATTCGAACTCGCGCCGTATGTGTATATGTTTGCACACAGTCCACCGCTGGACTGTGTGTCTAACCCGTTCATTATATCGATTTTTATTAGCCTTATATTATACTGCGTCTTCGTCTTCTTCGTTAATTTTACCCAGAAAACAAAGTCCAACTGTTTTGACTAATTTATGCCTAATCTGGTTTTTAAACTTTATGAGTAATTTAAAGGTAACGAAATGGAGAGAGTTTGGGGGAAAGGATGTACCGATCAGTGATTTTCGCAGAATTCTGGCGGAGGTCCGTCGGCTCTGATAGTGAACTCCGGCTGTTGAAATCAATTAACAGTTCTGTTCGATTATTTATGAAGTTGAGGTACTTAATCGAAGTTTAACAGAAGTTTGAAAGATCATACCAGCTCTTAGTGTGTTTCCGGAAGTTTCAGAAATTTTCCGGCGAAGGTAGGAATTTCGACAAACGTTGACTGGGATTGATTCTGATGGTGGAGTTGTGTTAGAGACAGATTAATCAAATGATTGAAACAGAAAGAGTCGAAGGAATTACCGTGTGGATGTGAGTCTCGGTTTTCCGGCGACTTGCAGAATTTTTCCGGCGAGTTGATTTAAGCTTTCTTATGGACTGAATGTATGACGAAAGTGAAATGGAAGGTTTGTATGATGTTTCTGAGTCGCGAGAGGGGTCTTGATTGAAGTACATCAGACATTGATCATTTTCGGTTATAAAAACCGATCATAATCAAAATTGAAGTTCATTCAAATCCGAATTGATTAGGATTTGTCGGTGCATCGGTTATAAACCTGAATTTGCGATTAATCAAACGTTTAGACGGTTGAATTGCCGATTTCGATTTTCAGTTGGCGCAACCGGTTTAACTAGGTTTGTGTATAAGAGTTATTTGTTTCCTAGAGTTGACAGAAAACAACAAGTGGCGGAGCGGTGATGTGTGTGAGTGTTAAGTCTTTGGATATCAATTTCCGGCTGACCCGGGTTCAAGCCCCGGCAGCAACATTTCATTTTTATTTATTTTGTTTTCACTTTTTATCAAATATAATTTTTATAGTTTAGTTTGTTTATTAATTATGTATCATTAAAAATCAAAATAACCATAAATACACAACGTGGCATTTATAACTTGATATTCGATTACAAAACGGAGCGGGTTTTGGAAACCCGTTTTTCACAAATGTTACAGTATCCCCTACTTTTAGGAATTTCGTCCCGAAATTTAAGTAGTAGAAGTAGTAGGAAAAAGATGCGGGTATTTTTCACGCATTGAGTCTTCACGTTCCCAAGTAAACTCAGGTCCCCGTTTTGACTCCCAGCGCACCCTAACAATTGGAATGCGACTCCGTCGTAGACGTTTCTCTCCAAAGTCCATGATCTCTACTGGTCTTTCAATAAAATGCATAGATTCATCAATCTGAATATCTTCCAGAGGAATGTGGAGGTTTTCATCAGCGAGGCACTTCTTCAAGTTTGATACGTGGAATGTGGGATGAATCCTGTTGACTTCTGGTAGATCAAGCTTGTATGCTACAGGTCCTACTCTTTCGAGTATCTTGAAAGGTCCTACGTAGCGTGGTGCTAGCTTGCCCTTTTGACCAAAACGAACTACTCCCTTCCACGGTGATACTTTTAGAAGTACATGATCACCAATGTTAAACTCTAAAGGCTTTCGTCTTTTATCTGCATAACTCTTTTGACGACTTTGGGCCGCTAGAAGATTGTTTCGGATTTGATGGATCTTGTCTGTGGTTTCTTGGATCAATTCTGGACCAGTGATTTGAGCTTCCCCAATTTCGTGCCAACATACAGGAGATCGGCACTTACGACCATATAAGGCTTCAAAAGGTGCCATGCCGATGCTTGAATGATAGCTGTTGTTGTACGAAAATTCAACTAAGGGTAGATGGGCGTCCCAATTTCCCTTGAAGTCTATGACACATGCTCGAAGCATATCTTCAAGAGTTTGAATGGTGCGCTCAGATTGTCCATCAGTTTGAGGATGATAGGCGGTACTGAGATCTAATCGCGTACCCATAGCGGATTGTACTGCTTGCCATGTTCGTGAAGTGAAACGACCATCACGATCAGAAATAATGCTTAACGGTACCCCATGTCGGCTTACGATTTCGCTGATATAAATACGAGCTAGCTTTTCGTTCTTGAAATCTTCGCGGATAGGAATAAAGTGAGCTGATTTTGTAAGTCGGTCAATTATTACCCATATAGTGTCATACCCACCAGAAGTGCGAGGTAACCCGGTAATGAAGTCCATGGTTATATTTTCCCACTTCCATACAGGTATTTCAGGTTGGACCAGAAGTCCTGAGGGTCTTTGGTGTTCAGCTTTCACCTTGGAACATGTAAGGCACTTAGAAACAAAAACAGCAATATCCTTCTTCATTCCAGGCCACCAATAGGTATATCGTAGGTCTTGATACATCTTATCGGCTCCTAGGTGTATAGAGTATCGCGATTTGTGAGCTTCCTTCATAAGAATTTCACGAAGATTGTTGTGGTTAGGAATCCATATACGATCTAGATAGTACAGAATACCGTCAGATTTAGTTTCAATTTTAAGTTCAGCTCCACAGGACATCTCCTTTCGTACATCATCTTCCGTTACTGAAACGTGTTGGGCTTCTCGAATTTGATCTTTAATGTCAGATATGATTTGCGAACATAGAAGACGAATGGAGTTCGCATAACCCTTTCGACTGAGTGCATCAGCCACCACATTTACTTTGCCAGGGTGGTACCGAATTTCACAGTCATAGTCATTTAGAAGTTCGACCCATCTTCGTTGCCTCATGTTTAACTCCTTTTGGTTGAAGATATGTTGAAGACTCTTGTGGTCAGTGTATATTTCACACTTAGTACCATAGAGATAATGTCTCCATATCTTAAGAGCGAACACAACGGCTCCAAGTTCTAGGTCATGGGTGGTGTAGTTCTTCTCATGCGTCTTGAGTTGTCTCGAAGCATAAGCTATAACTTTTCCTCTTTGCATTAGAACGCAGCCTAATCCTTGCCCTGACGTGTCACAATAGACCACGAAATCATCACAACCTTCAGGAAGAGTGAGGATTGGTGCATCACAAAGTTTTTGTTTAAGGGTTTGGAAGGCTTCTTCTTGCTTGGGTCCCCATATAAAAGGTTTTCCCTTATGAGTTAAAGCCGTGAGTGGTACAGCAATGCGAGAGAAGTTTGAAATGAAACGACGATAATAACCAGCCAGACCAAGAAAAGATCTTACTTCAGTTGGTGTACGTGGAGCTTGCCATTCTTGTACCGCTTTGATCTTCGAGGGGTCGACATGTATTCCTTTATCATTGATTACATGTCCAAGAAATTGCACCTCTTTTAACCAGAATTCACATTTGGAGAATTTGGCGTAAAGCTTTTCCTTCTCTAGAAGTGTAAGGATGAGTCGAAGATGACGCTCATGATCAGATTTAGATTTTGAATAAATAAGGATGTCGTCGATGAAAACTATAACAAATCGATCAAGATAAAGTTTGCAGACTCTGTTCATTAGGTCCATGAAGACTGCTGGAGCGTTGGTTAAACCAAAAGGCATGACCATGAATTCATAATGGCCATAACGAGTTCGAAATGCGGTCTTTGGGACGTCTTCTTCATGTACTCTAAGTTGATGATAACCAGTTCGAATGTCGATTTTGGAAAAGTAGCTGGCACCTTGGAGTTGGTCAAGAAGATCATCAATGCGAGGTAAAGGATAGCGATTCTTGATTGTTAATTTGTTGAGCTCTCTGTAGTCGATGCACATACGAAACGATCTATCTTTCTTCTTTACAAAAATGACAGGTGCACCCTAAGGCGATGAGCTGGGACGTATGAATCCCTTGTCAGTCAACTCTTGTAATTGACTGGCTAGCTCTTGCGTTTCAGAGGGGGCTAACCTATAAGGAGACTTTGCAACTGGTGTAGCACCAGGTATAAGATCAATACGGAATTCGACTTCTCTAACTGGAGGAAGTCCTGAAATGTCGTCAGGAAAAACTCGCGGGAAATCTTTTACTACTGGAATGTCTTCAAGTTTCTTCTCCATGGTTCCCTTTTTGATGATATGAGCTAAAAACGCGACATAATTCTTGCGAAGATATTTTTGAGCTTGAAGACAAGACATTAAGCTGAGCCCTTTCGACGAGGTTTCTCCAAAGATTCGAAGAGTCTGACTGTTTGAAAGAGGAATACGTATAAACTTTTCGCGACATACAACTTCTGACTGATGTTGACTGAGCCAGTCCATACCAATTATGATATCGAAACTTCCCAGCTTCATAGGAATAAGGTCGACCGAGAAATCGTGGTCGTTTAAGGTGAGTGTACAGTTGCGTATAATAGAGTTTAATGAAACTGGTTTCCCGTCAGCAACTTCTACCGTTATGGATTCCACGAGCTTATCCCGATTTTGATTTAAGATAGGTTCAAATTCTAAGGACACAAAACTTCTATCCGCACCACTATCAAATAACATAGATGCATATCTACCATTTATAAGGAACGTACCGTTAACCACATTGCCGTCAGCCCTATCCTGATTAGCGTTGATATTGAAAGCTCTTCCTCTTGCAGGTGGAGGAGCTTGGTTCGCTTGATTCACCGGGTTGGCTTGGGCCTGAGCATGAATAGTGTTTACTAACCTTGGACAAGTGTTTCTGAAATGGCTTGGGTCTCCGTAATTGTAGTAAGCCCGCATTGGTTGACGCATAGGATAATTGGGTTGGTAATACGTTTGGGCTAAATGTTGGGTGGGTGGTAATAGTAGGGGTTGTTGGGCTTGACCCATTATTTGTTGGTGGGTTTGGGTTGAAGGCTGGTGGCGGTTCGTTCGCTGAGGCATGCGGTAGGTTTGAACAGTATGACCTGCGTGACCACAGCCGGTGCAATATTGGCAAGGATGATCAGGAGAATGGTGGTATTGGCAACGGATGCATTTTGGTAACGGGCCAGTGTATGGTCTTTTGTATGGTGCAGGTGAAGGGACAACTTGGGTAATGGGTGCAGCAGGAATAGGGGAGTTGGTTTGTGTAACAGCGAAGTTTCTGGTGTTGCGCTTCCTCTTGTTAGCAAACTTAGAGGAGGAGGTGGAATGGTTTGAAGTTTGTCCCTCAACAGGGGCTTTCTTTTTCTCTTCTTTAAACTTCCCGTTGCGAATTCGATTCTCGGTCAGTTCAGTGGCTAGTTCCATAGCAGCTTCAAGTGTTGCTGGTGAAGTGCTGAGAACTGAATCTTGGATTTTCGAGGGAAGTCCTCGAATATAATGCTCGATCAAACGATAAGTTGGGGTAAACAAATTAGGAACCATCTGGTTCAACGCTAAGAACCTCTTGTTATAGGTGGTGTGATCGCCCTCCTTCTGCTTTAAAGAATGAAACTTGTCCTCCAACTTTTTAATTTCACTCCTAGGACAGAAACGCCTAGTCATGATTTCCCTTAATTCCTCCCAAGTTAAGGCCATTGCATCGTCAATTCCCCTCTTCCCTTTTTCAGTATTCCACCAGGTAAGAGCTACCCCAAATAGTCTTCCGGTGGCATATCGAACCTTGCGATCCTCAGGACAATCGCAGTTGAGAAAAGTGTTTTCCATCTCCTCAAACCAGTGGAGGAGAGCAGTGACACCTTCGGTTCCTTCAAATTTAGGAGGATCACAAGACTTGAAATGTTTGTATGAGCACTTGCTGGTAGGAGGGTTGTCGATGTTCTGGTCATGTTGTTGGGGAGGATTAGTAGGATTTGTAGCGAGGGCTTGTTGTACTTGGACCATAATGTCAGGCAGTATCGTGGCCATTTGTTTCGCGATTTGTGTGGCCAAGCGTTCCTGAGACCTTCCTGATCTTTTACCCCTTCGTTGTTGTCTGGACGACATCTACAGGAACATACATAAGAAGATTGTGAGTTTATGGAGTCTTTTTAGGTGTCATGTGTCTTTAAGAAAAATGAAAATAACATAAATATCAATAATGCAACTACATCCATAGGATGTCTTGGGTTTGCTCATGTTGGGCCTCAAATGTCCCCCATACCTTCACCTATATAGTCATGTGGGCCCCCATGGCTATTGGCTTGGTAGGATTCACATTAGTATTGGCGATTTAACACTTGCATCACCCGAATGCAAACCACAAAATATGTTTACGAGATGTATGGTCGGAATGTGTCCAGGTGTAGACACAATGACAACTCAAAGTGGGGTTAGCTCACACGACATTTGGTATAGCATGCTTTGGCCTAATAGGTACTTCGTACTCTCATCGTTAGTCCCCAGGTAGGCAAACTGGTCCTTTATTTTGGATTTATACGAATGCCAGCCTAGACAGGACGTTCCGACTACCGGTATTGATACCCTTCCAGTTACTACATGCCCGTCATAAGAACTCACTTTGATGAGATTTGAAAACACAAAAATCATTGTAAAAGCAATCATGATGTGGTGTGTGCTTGCATGGACGTGATATGTTATGAGAATATGATTCATGATAGGCATTATATGATAATAGATACTTATGAACATGCTTGCATAACATTGAATGTGACATTTAACATAAAACATATAAACGTCATGAAATTTGGCATGTAACACACAAAAATCTTATAAATTTCTAATCAACTATAGTATAGGCTCTAAGGGTCTAATAACCTATCCTATATCCCTATAGTCATGGCTCTGATACCAATCTGTCACACCCCGACCCGCAGCGGAATAAGAGTCGGGGCATAATTGGGTTATCACCAAAGCTCATGACATTTACTAATATGTTTCATATTTATTAAAGTCAAAGTTACATTCCAAATAATCCAAACATGTCCATACAATACAAAGAAATAACCAAACAAAATAGTTCCAAGCTCTAAATCATTTTATTCTTCTAGTCCAATCCTTTGTGTTTCTGGCTGCAGCTGGTTCACCTGTATCATGTGTAAAAATGGGGGTTTTTGGGTCAACATAAGTTGGCGAGTGAACCTTGTTAGATAAACATTTAATATTGATTTACTTGTTAGTTTATTAATGAAAAATTGTGCATAATCATAAATGAGCAAATGTAAATAATCAAGCAATAGCAATAGCAATCACAACTATAACATACAATAACATGTGATAGCATACTTTAACATACCAACATCATACGATAAATAACATGAATGAATTGTGCGATCAAGGCTCAATCAAACGGAGCCGATCGTATTGATTGTACTGAAAATGAAAAATGTCTGTGCGATCAAGGCTCAATCAAACGGAGCCGATCGTATGTGGGCACGCCAGGTTCACGCTCATAATGAAATGGGGAACATGCTCAACGCTCATAATGTAATGGGGAGCGGCGGCCTATGAAATTGCATGTACTGAAAATAATAAATTGCATCTAACAATAACTACACAACAGTTGAAACAAACTGAATACACATGTTCATGATATGATGTATGCACAATGATTTAAATATAATATATAGCAAGACACATGATACACCCCAAAACGTGATTAAAACGGGGAATTTGTAAATATTCACTCACATTGGGTGCGTTTGATTGGAGATGAAGAGATGCGCACGAGTCGGGAGAATTGAACAACGAGAATTACTAACCTAAATAATAACGGAAAAATATAGTAAATGAGTGGATTTTATTAAGGATTTTAATGGAATTTTTAGATATATTTTTGTGAGTTTAAGGCTATTTTCTATCTTTAAAAATATTATTTTTAAGTATTTTTAATTGATTTTTAAATTAAAATAAAAATATAAAAAAATTGTTTATTTTTGCGTTGATCGTTGACTTGTTGACCTGTTGACCGGTTCGGTCAGTGTGCATGTATGCGCTGGGTGAGAATCGAACCCGAGACCTCCCGTACGCGTGCACGCAGCTCTACCAACTGAGCTACGTGTCTAACCCGAAATAATCTTGTTTTTAATTATATTTATATACTAATTCGATTTATTCAAAATTCATTTGTTTTTAAAAAGATTTTAAATCAACGAACCGGTGCTGTTAACCAGACTCGAAAGCGTGACGTGCGAGTTAGTGTTGCACACAGTCCATCGCTGGACTGTGTGTCTAACCTGGTTAATATTTCGGTTTTTATTATACTTAACAACTAAAAAAGATTAACCCGGTTCAGTTTTAAACAAAAAGGCATTTTATTACATAGAGAGTAAAGCTGGGACAGGATTCGAACTCGCGCCGTATGTGTATATGTTTGCACACAGTCCACCGCTGGACTGTGTGTCTAACCCGTTCATTATATCGATTTTTATTAGCCTTATATTATACTGCGTCTTCGTCTTCTTCGTTAATTTTACCCAGAAAACAAAGTCCAACTGTTTTGACTGATTTATGCCTAATCTGGTTTTTAAACTTTATGAGTAATTTAAAGGTAACGAAATGGAGAGAGTTTGGGGGAAAGGATGTACCGATCAGTGATTTTCACAGAATTCCGGCAGAGGTCCGTCGGCTCTGATAGTGAACTCCGGCTGTTGAAATCAATTAACAGTTCTGTCCGATTATTTATGAAGTTGAGGTACTTAATCGAAGTTTAACAGAAGTTTGAAATATCATACCAGCTCTTAGTGTGTTTCCGGAAGTTTCAGAAATTTTCCGGCGAAGGTAGGAATTTCGACAAACGTTGACTGGGATTGATTCAGATGGTGGAGTTGTGTTAGAGACAGATTAATCAAATGATTGAAACAGAAAGAGTCGAAGGAATTACCGTGTGGATGTGAGTCTCGGTTTTCCGGCGACTTGCAGAATTTTTCCGGCGAGTTGATTTAAGCTTTCTGATGGACTGCATGTATGACGAAAGTGAAATGGAAGGTTTGTATGATGTTTCTGAGTCGCGAGAGGGGTCTTGATTGAAGTACATCAGACATTGATCATTTTCGGTTATAAAAACCGATCATAATCAAAATTGAAGTTCATTCAAATCCGAATTGATTAGGATTTGTCGGTGCATCGGTTATAAACCTGAATTTGCGATTAATCAAATGTTTAGACGGTTGAATTGCCGATTTCGGTTTTCAGTTGGCGCAACCGGTTTAACTAGGTTTGTGTATAAGAATTATTTGTTTCCTAGAGTTGACAGAAAACAACAAGTAGCGGAGCGGTGATGTGTGTGAGTGTTAAGTCTTTGGATATCAATTTCCGGCTGACCCGGGTTCGAGCCCCGGCAGCAACATTTCATTTTTATTTATTTTGTTTTCACTTTTTATCAAGTATAATTTTTATAGTTTAGTTTGTTTATTAATTATGTATCATTAAAAATCAAAATAACCATAAATACACAACGTGACATTTATAACTTGATATTCGATTACAAAACGGAGCGGGTTTTGGAAGCCCGTTTTTGACAAATGTTACATGAACCCAAGCGCGACTCTCTGGTTCAGACCTGATCATGCCTGACATGCCATAGAAAACTGATCCGAAAGAAAAGCATCAAAATTCATTTGTTGAAGATCCTGCTGGCGAGCAGGTAAAAGATACTGCCCCTACCAATGTTGAGAAAAAACCCACTGAGGATCCAAAGATGCCTCCGCCTCACTCGGAAAAAGCCGCCGATGAACAAGCAAAGAATCTTGGCACCTTTTTTGATGACCAAACTAAAGAATCTCCTATTCGTCCTGAGGAGACGCTTGGGGATTATTACTATTATCGCATTTACTCCGCCAAGAGAGCTTCCGCCCTACATGAGCCGGTGTGGAAACTTAAACAGAACGATACCTTTACCAACCTGCAAGCTTGTAGGGAGTGGTATAAGGGCATCTATCCGCCGGCAGAGGTGAAGCGTCAAGAAGACAGGTCTCACGACCAAATATACCAAGCTTATCTGCTCGATACGGCGCAAGCCTCTTCTATGACTCACCGGATCGTGCGCGAATGGCGCAGCATGAACAAAGAATGGGACGAGTTTGAGTCCAAACGATTCAAAGTTGGGATTGAGAGTGAGAAGGTGAGGAAGATGAGGGTGGATCTTGAGGCGGAGAAGTGCAAATTTGAAGATGAGAAGAAGACGGAGGAATGGTCCGCCATTGGTTGAAAGAAGAAGGCTGAGGCAGCAGCAGCGCAACATTCTGAAGATAGCAAGCAATGGTTGGAAGCTTGCAAGAGAGATAATAATGAAAAAATCTCCTTGCGCAACGAAATAGAAAAACTCAAGCAAGAGAGAGCTGATGTTGTGTTTGCTTCCGAGGAAGCTCGTTCACACAAAGAGCGCATTGAGCAGAATGAGGTAGAAACCAACCTTCTGCTATTACTTAAAGATAAAGAAATTTCTGATCTTACTTCCATTTTTCTTGACCAGGAGTTGTTAAAGGCAGAAATAGACTCCGTGAAAAAAGATGCCAAGTTATATGAGGTGGAGAAGGCTGAGCTGACCCGACGCTTAACAGAGGATGAGCAAAAGATAGAAGCCATAGAAACTGCCCGCGTGATGGCGGAGAGTGTTTCTGAATCCCTCATGAACAAGCTAACTTGGATTCAACAGTATGGAGTTATCAAAGTAAGTGACTACTTTCATAAACACTGATAGCTTACTCTTTGTATCTCCTGACCCTTGCACTTGTATGTAGATTGCCAACTCAATTTTGAATTCTACTGAGCTTGACGAGGCAGTTGCTCAAGTGATGGTCGCTGCGAGGAGTGATGGGTAGGTGCAGGGATATATGTATGTGTTTGGAACACGTGTCCAATACACTCAAAGTACAATGGGACAATAGTCACTCAACAACCCGTGGCGTTAACACTGTTGCTGCTTATAAGTCTGCTAAAGAGCGTTATGACCATTTGCAAATCCCTATTATGGACTTGCTTGACAATGCCTTATCCCACGATAACTTTGTTGATCGTCTAAAAGAAATATTTGCTGAAGCAAAAGAAGAAGCCACGAAGACCTCGAAGTAGAATGACTTTGTTTCTTTGTTTGTATATTTTAAGACAATTTATAATATTTGTATGTACAGGTGCGCGGTTGTGCAAGTACTTTAACTTTATATAATATATCTTTTGAGTTACAACGTGTGCATGAGTACAATTACTTGTTTAGGATAGACCAATGAACATAATTGGCTAACTCATGTAAGAGCGTAAGTTGTTGTGTTATCTTGTGGCTCATGAGTTGTTAGTAGCCTTAGTGTTTTTGTATTTCCAAAGTAATTGCATGCATTTGTAAGCAAGATATTAAAAAACAAGTAGATGTAAGTAGTGACAGAATAGGATTGTATTGATAAAGCATCGAGCTACTATTGTCACTAAGATTACAAAAGGACGAAAAACTGTAAGAAGTCTCTTTGCGCAGTGCGGGGTTCTCACATTGAGGAGTAAGATTACATGTAGCATCTGCGCAACTGTTGGGCGTTCCAGGTCCGAGGGACGCTAGAGCCGTCCATGCGCTTCAAAGTATATGCTCCTTTTCCAAGGACTTCGTTGATCACATATGGGCCTTCCCATCTTGGCGCAAGCTTCCTTGGTCTTTCAGCATTAGAGGCTTCATTGTCAAGGAGAACAAAATCTCCCGGTACAAACGTGCAAACGCGTACCCGCTTGTTGTAATACTTCTCCAACTGGGATTTATATTTGGCTTCGCGAATAGCTGCGTTTTCGCGTCTTTCTTCAATTAAATCGAGATCCAAGCGACATTGTTCCTTGCTTTTTTGCTTTTCTAGGGCAAGCATTCTTGGAGATGGAAGGCCTATTTCAGCAGGGATAACTGCCTCCGTTCCATATACCAAACTGAACGGAGTTCTCCCGTGCTTGTTGGGCATTGTTCGATGCGCCCATAGAATGTTGGGCAACTCATCTACCCATCCACGCCGCGTCGTGCCAAGGCGGGCTTTGATACCATCAACTAATTTCTTGTTGATATTGTCGACCTGACCGTTCGCTTGAGGATGTGCAACGGAGGAAAAAACATGCTCGATGTTCATCTCCTGCATCCATTTTTGCAGATCTTCAGATGCTAAATTAGGGCCATTATCTGTGACGATGCACATGGGTAACCCGAAATGACAAATAATATGCTCCCAGATAAACTTTTGGATTACCCTAGCTGTTGTCGAGGCTAACGTTTTGCTTCGACCAACTTTGTGAAGTAGTCGACGGCAACAACAATGAACTTTACTGCGCCAGGCGCATCAGGGAAAGGACCTACAAGGTCAATAGCCCACTGTTGAAAAGGCCATGCCGTTGTTACTGGAACAAGTGGATTTTTGGGACGCAACATTTTTGGCGCATGTCTTTGGAAAGCCATGCATTTGCGCAAAGTGTCAACAGCGTCCACGTACATCCCTAGGCCAGTAGTAACCTGCGCCCATTACCTTAGGGACGACCATGCACGGTCCCGCGTGTATGCCACATAATCCTTCATGGATTTCTCTTATCAAGTACTGCGTATCATGCTTATCGATACATCGCAATAAAGGACCCATGTATGACTTTCGATATAAATACCGTCCGCCATTTCGTAGTTTAAGGCCTTACACCGTATCTTTTGTGCATGCGCCTTGTTGTCAGGAAGCTGACCATGTTGTAAAAATAGGATAATCGGAGACATCCAAGATGGACTCCCCATTTCGACCATGTTCACTTGTTTTAGCGGAACAAATGGATTTTTTAAGACTTCAATTCTGACCTCTTTTGCCAAATGTTGGAAACTTGTGGCTGCAAGTTTACTCAATGCGTCAGCATGTTTGTTATCACTTTTGTTGACGTGTACGACTTTAAACTGACGGAATTGACCGATTAACAACTTGGCTTGTTCCAAGCATAATGCCATAATGTCGCCCCCTGCATCATAAGTACCATTAATTTGTTCCGCTACAAGGCGAGAACCAATGTGTGCAGTTAAATTTGCAACGCCCATCTTTATAGCGAGGCGCAAGCCTGCTAGAAACGCTTCATACTCGGCCTCATTATTTGTGCTCTTGAAATCCAGACGTATGGCATAAGTGAGCTCTTGATTATTTGGATTAACTAGTCGGAGGCCTGCGCCAGCCCATCACTATTCGATGCGCCATCTGTATGTAATAACCATTCTCTTTCATCCGTAACAGGAACCGGATTTTGGATTTCTTCGCATTCTTGCAATTTGTCTGCTGGAACCTCTGCTACGAAATTAGCAAGGATTTGCCCTTTAATTGCTGGTCTTGGCTTGTAGATAATATTATGACCGGCTAGTTCGATAGCCCACTTGGCTAATCGTCCTGAGACATCTGGTTTGGAGAGAATTTGGCTGAGGTGATAATTTGTTAAGACATTTATGACGTGCCTAGAAAAATACCTACGAAGTTTGCGCGAAGCGTGGACTAGCGCAAGTACCAGCTTTTCCATCATTGAATACCGAGACTCTGGATCATTCAACATCTTGCTAATATAATAAATAGGTGTTTGAACACCTTCTCTTTCGACAAGTAAAACTGCTCCGACTGCCATTTCAGATGCAGCAAGATAAAGGATCATAGGTTCTTTGTCGCGCGGCGCTGTTAAAGTTGGCAATTGAATTAAACAATCTTTCATATCTTGAAAAGCTTTCTCCACCTCTACTGTCCATTGAAAATTTTCTTTCTTTACGCAGTTGCGCAGATTACGAATGAAAGGATAAGACTTTGCAGCGTGATTTGCGAGAAAATGGTTGAGGGCAGCTAACCGACTTGCTAATCGTTGCATCTTCTTAACACTTGACGGAGAAGTCATATTTTGAATTGCTTCAACTTTTTCAGGATTAACTTTGAACCCATCCTTTGTGACGATGAATCGAAGGAACTTGCCCTCTTCCATGCCAAAAGAACACTTGCTTGGGTTCAATTTTAAATTGACTTTTCGCAATGAATCAAAAGTTTTTTGAATGTCTCCAACGTCATTTCTTCCATATGGCTCATGACAACTAGATCGTCAATATATACTTCGACGGTTACCCCAATGTCGTCATCAAACACAATATCCATAAAACACTGGTAAGTGGCTCCCACATTGCGGAGACCAAAAGGCATTTTTGTATAACAGAAAATACCCTTCTCCGTGCGGAAGGCCGTCTTATCTTCATCCTCTGGTTTCATCAGCACTTGATGATACCCATTGTAACAGTCGAGAAAACATTTCCAACGAAACGATGCTAAGGAGTCAACTTTCTTGTCAATCTCAGGAAGAGAGTAACAATCTTTGGGGCACGCCTTGTTCAAATCTTTAAAGTCAACGCACATGCGCCAACCGTCGTTATGCTTTTTAACCATAACGGGGTTCGCCACCCAAGTTTGGTACTTGATTTCTCGTAAAATGGCAGCTTTTAGTAGTTCAACAACTTGCTCGTTCATAGCTTGAGTTTTCTCAGTACCCAGGCTGCGCTTTTTCCGAACCACTGGTTCTGCTGATGGGAAGACGTTTAAACAATGCTCAGCAACGTCGCGCGGGACCCCCACCATGTCTGCAGGTGTCCTGGCGAAGATATCCATGTTACGAAACAACAATGACTTGAGCTTTGCACGGATTGCCATGGATATCGCAGGACCGAGGATGATTGGTTGCTCTGGATATTTGTTATTTAGAATCCATTTCTCAGGTTCATTCAGTGATATAGGCTTAGCAGCCTTGGCAACTGGTTCTTCAATAGACATAATTTCTTTTCGAGCAAACATGATAACTACGCCTGTTGGCGTTGGGAAACCACAAGCAGTGTGTGGCGCAGATGTGATCATGCTGAAATCACGTTGCGCATGACACCCAAATAAAACATCATGGCGAGAAGTCGTCGGCATCACCATAAAGTTTACTTGAATGGTTCGTGAGTGTTTTCCGTCTGAAAGAGTGACAGGAAAAACTATTTGTCCGAGAGGAAAGACAGCCTCATTGCAGAATCCAATTAATGGAAAGTCAACTAGTTCCAGGCGTGCCTTATCCTCTGGATCTAACTGTTTGAAACATTGCTCATATATGATGTCCATGGAGCTTCCCGGATCTATGAAGATATAATCAGTCTGGTAATGACCAAAAATACCTGTGATCAATACTGGTCTTTCTTCCTGAGGTCCGCCAGGAACAACAGGAACAATCACTTGCTGCCCACGCCATTTGTCATTTCGAAAACGTTGGAAGCTGCGCTTGCGCGACGTGCCTCCTTGAATCACAGAAACCTGCTTCATCTTTTTGTTACTTGGACCTTTTGTGATATCTGTGACGATCTGATCATGTAATGATTTCCGAATAATGTATCAATCAATGAAATTTTATGTTTTACTTATGAATATTGTTTATTTATTATGTTATTTGCACACATTCGCTTCTTGCGCAATTTCGAACTCTCAAATCGTTTCTGTAAGCGAAACCGTAAACCGATACGCAAACGTAATCCGTTTAACGCGACGTACACTCCGGGAACAATGGCATAAGCTAAACATACCCTAAATACCCTTTATATAACTTAGAAATAAGTTTTGAGGGCTTCGGTATGGCAAAAACACACTTTTATAACTCCAGGGGCTATTTTGCAAATTCTGCAAACTTTGCCTTTTCGCGTATTTCGCTATCCGGAACATGTACGGACATCCAAAAATTTTTGATTAGTCACTCTTAACTGGGAACTCTTGGGGTGAGTGTCCACTTATAGGCTAAAGCACGTCTTCGCGATACATTATGAGACTCATTTACTTTGATTAGTCCCTGTCTCATTTGATTATCTTGAGAGACAAATAAATGACCACCATCCTTATGTTTCGTCGATATTTTTGATGCATCTATTGATTTTTTTCCGAATTTCAATCTCACATATCTTCCTTCATATTTTCTTTTAGAATGCCTCCTCGACGTGATACAACTCAAAATGCCGAAATGGCTGCACTTATCGCTCAACAAATGGTTGCAATCCTCCCGAACCCGGTGACTCAATTAAACCAAGCAAACAACAATAACAACAATGCACCAGCTCCGTGCTACTACAAACAATTCTGTTTGGCTAAACCACTTCAGTTCACTGGGTCTGAGGGAGCTACGGGACTTCTGCAATGGTTTGAGAGTCTCGAAAGCACGTTCCGATTTGTTCAGTGTCCAAATGAGCGAAAGGTCGAGTTTGCGTCTAGTGTGTTCAAGAAAAGAGCTTTGACATGGTGGAATGGTATTATGAGGAATAGAGGTGCCGAAGTGGCCTTAGCTCAAACTTGGGAAGAGCTTAGGGCTCTAATGATGAAGGAATTCTGCCCGCGTCATGAACAACGGGCACTGGAAAATGAATTCCACGATCTTAAGCAAGATAGTGGTGAGAGTCGTGCTTATACCGACCGATTTGAGGAGTTGAGTTTACTTTTTCCTTCGATTGTGACGCCTTTGGATAAGGCGATCGAGAAGTATATCGATGGTTGACCTGATCCTGTGAAAAATATCGTCACTGGTAGCAACCCTACCACTGTTCGACAAGCTATTAAGTTAGCTGCAACCTTAACCGATTCACAAGTCAGGAAAGGTAACCTTCATCGCAAGGGCGATAAGAAATCCTCTGCTAAGTCAACTCAAGAGAAACCAAAGGGAAACAAAGCCGAGCTTTCCAAACGATCGAAGAAGCGTAAGGCTTCACAAAACTTTGATGTGACTGCACAACCCGCTCCAACTGCTCCCCAAAACCAACCTGCTCAACCTCCTGCAAAGAAACCTTATGCGGGAACTACACCGCTTTGCAACCGATGTAATGGTCACCATCAAGTTCAGATACCATGTCGACAGTGTACTACCTGTGGAAAACTTGGTCACCTGGAAAATATTTGTCGCTTTAATCCAAACCCAGCTGCACAGAACCCAGTTCAACCACAAGCAAATCCCCCTGGACCTCACTTTCCGCCTGGTTCATGTTTTAATTGTGGCGAGATGGGGCACTATAGAAACAACTGCCCAAGGCTAGCAAATGCAAATCCAGCTCGAGGACGAGCTTTCAATATGAACGCCAACGAAGCCCGTGCTGATAACAAAGTCGTAAATGGTATGTTCTTTGTTAACAATTGTCCTGCTTTAGTTCTTTTTTATTCGGGTGCAGACCTATCTGTAGATGATGTCATTCTTCCCAAAGAATCAAATGCAGTGCTATGCCAAGAAAATATAGATAAGGTGGAACATATGCATCACCATTCTTATGAAAATGAAGGAAAGCAGCAGACTATTCAGGAATCTCCTAGCTTTGACAGAAGTTTTGTATCATTAGCCTTTAAATCTATGCTTTCGATGCCGAGAGCTAGACTTGGAAAGCCTTTGACAGTAGAAGTCGCTAGTGGTGAACCTCTTGTGCTCGTTCATGTTAATCGAAATTGCCAGTTAAACCTCAACAATCATTTGCTTTCTATCGACCTTACACCAATGCAACTCGGAAGTTTCGATGTTGTTATAGGGATGGATTGGTTAACCAAGCAACATGCCGAAGTTATTTGTTTTGACAAGACAGTTTGTGTACCTCTTCCTTCTGGTGAAACCTTTGAGGTTCGTGGAGAGAAACCCGCTAGTAACCTAAAACTCATGGCTTGGGTACAAGCCCAAAAGTACTTACGAAAGAATTATGGCATTCTTGGCACATATCGTAGAGGAGAAAGGCAAGAGCAATAGTATTCAAGACATTCCTGTTATCCGAGATTATCCTGAGGTTTTTCCTAAAGAACTCCCTAGTTTACCCCAGTACGTCAAGTTGAGTTTCGTATCGATCTAGTACCTGGTGCCAATCCAATAGCCAAATCTCCTTACCGTCTTGTACCGTCAGAAATGCAAGAGTTATCAAAACAACTACAAGAGTTATCGGACAAAGGTTTCATTCGTCCGAGCTATTCTCCGTGGGGTGCTACCTATTTATCCAAGATCGATCTGCGTTCTGGGTATCATCAGCTTCGTGTTCACGAGGAAGATATTCCTAAGACTGTTTTCCGCACTCGATACGGCCATTATGAGTTCACCGTTATGCCTTTCAGGTTGACAAATGCTCCAGCTGTATTCATGGACTTGATGAATAGGGTTTCTAAGCCTTATTTGGATAAGTTCATCATTATTTGATCGACGACATCCTTATCGACTCTAAGTCTTGAGCCGATCACGAGCAACATCTTTGTTTGACAATGGAACTTCTAAAGAAAGAACAACTATATGAAAAATTCTCCAAATGCGAGTTCTGGCTGAAAGAAGTTCAGTTTTTGGGTCACATTGTCAATGAGCAAGGCATTCATGTGGATCCTTCCAAAATCGATGTGATTAAGGATTGAAAACACCCACTACTCCCACAGAAGTTTGCTCATTTCTTGGTCTTGCTGGTTACTATCGACGCTTTATTGCAAATTTGTCAAAGATCACGGTTCCCCTCAAAAGAATAAGCCTTTTGAGTGGGGACCTATACAAGAGGAAGCTTTCCAAACTCTGAAGCAGAAACTCTGTGATGCTCCTATTTTGTCTTTACCCGATGGCAATGATGATTTTGTGGTTTATTGTGACGCGTCGAATTTAGGCCTTGGTTGCGTTCTCATGCAACGAGATAAAGTCATAGCCTACGTGTCGAGACAACTGAAAGTCCACGAGAAGAATTATACAACTCATGTTCTTGAGTTGGGTGCTGTTGTCTTTGCTCTCAAAATTTGGAGACACTATCTTTATGACACGAAATGTGTGGTTTTCACGGACCACAAAAGTCTCCAACACATATTCAACCAAAAGGAGCTGAACATGAGACAACGACGCTGGGTTGAACTTCTAAACGATTACGAATGCGAAATTCGCTACCATCCTGGTAAGGTGGATGTTGTGGCTGACGCGCTTAGTCGTAAAGAACGTGTCAAGCTTCATTGTGTTCGAATTCGATTTGATATCCAAACACGTATTCATGAAGCCCAACACACTTGTGTAACCCAAGGTTTGTTGAAAGAAGAAGTACCTCATCAACTCGAACTTCAACTAGAAACAAAAGACGATGGATTACTATACTACAGCAACCATTTTTGGGTTCCGAATCAACACAATCTCCGTACTCTATTGATGGACGAAACTCATAAGTCTCGTTACTCGATTCATCCTGGGGTTACAAAAATGTACAAGGATCTCCGTACCCAGTATTGGTGGCCGAGTATGAAGAATGACATTGCCTTGTATGTATCTAAATTGCCTTACTTGTCTCAAAGTCAAGAATGACATTGCCTTACTTGTCTCAAAGTCAAGGCCGAGCATCAACATCCGTCTAGTTTATTGGAACAACCAGAAATACCGATTTGGAAATGGAAGAACATTGCGATGGATCTCATTACCAAGTTACCGCGCACATCTAGGGGTCACGATGCAATTTGGGTGATCATTGATCGTCTAACAAAGTCAGCACACTTTTTGGCAATCTGTGAGGATTTCTCTGCTGACAAACTTGCAAAGATCTATGTCGATGAGATTGTACCTCGTCATGGTGTTCCTTTGGACATCATATCTGACAGAGATGCTAGGTTCTCGTCTCATTTCTAGAAGACTATGCAATCTGCTATGGGAACCAAACTCAATCTAAGCACTGCTTATCATCCTCAAACGGATGGACAATCTGAGAGGACGATTCAAACATTGGAGGATATGCTTAGAGCTTGTGTGATCGATTTTGGTTGTAGTTGGGATTCGCATTTACCGTTGATCGAATTATCTTACAACAATAGTTATCATGCCAGCATCAGCATGGTGCCTTTCGAAGCTTTATACGGTCGAAAATGTCGTTCACCTGTATGTTGGAATGAAGTTGGAGAGTCGCAGTTTACTAGACCTGAACTCATTCACGACACAACCGAAAAAGTCAAGAAAATTCGCGATAACCTTTTGACAGCTAAAAGCCGTCAAAAGGTTATGAGGACAAGCAAAGCAAGCCCTTGTAATTCCAAGTTGGTGATCACGTCCTACTCAAGGTATCCCCTTGGAAAGGAGTGGTCATATTTGGGAAGAAAGGAAAACTTGCACCACGATACATTGGACCATTTAAGATCATTGAAAGAATCGGAAAGGTGGCCTACCGAATTGAGCTACCTCCAAAACTCGGGAATATTCACCCAACATTCCACATGTCCAATTTAAAAAAATGTTTAGCCGACGCAAATCTTCACATCCCACTCGACGAAATTCACGTTGATGATACAATGCACTTTGTCGAGAAACCCATGGAGATTCTGGACCGTGAAGTTAAGAAACTTAAACGAAGACGAATACCAATAGTCAAAGTTTGATGGGAATCCAAACGTGGCCCAGAGTTTACTTGGGAATGAGAGGATCAAATTAAAGAGAAGTACCCACACTTATACTCACGAGTTTCCTCTAATTAAATTTCGGGACGAAATTTCCTGAAGTAGGGGAGACTGTGATATTTGTGACGATCCGATCATGTAACGATTTCTGAATAATGTATCAATCAATGAAATTTTATGTTTTACTTATGAATATTGATTATTTATTATGTTATTTGCACACATTCGATTCTTGCGCAATTTCGAACTCTCAAATCGCTTCTGTAAGAGAAACCGTAAACCGATACGCAAACGTAATCCGTTTAATGCGACGTACACTCCAGAACAATGGAATAAGCTAAAAATACCCTAAATATCCTTTACATAACTTATAAATAAGTTTTGAGGGCTTCGGTATGGCAAAAACACACTTTTATAACTCTAGGGGCTATTTTGCAAATTCTGTGAAACTATGCCTTTTCGCGTATTTCTCTATCCAGAACATGTAAGGACATCCAAAATTTTTTGTAATCATTAAAATATTGTATATTAGTGATTGGAATGCAAAAATATCATTCGTTACGCATCTACGGTCATGCACGCGATCGTTACGATTTTCGTCGTAATTAACCGAAAACCACAACCGTACGACCAAATGAACCGACCTCTGAGATATTTTTGAGCACATTTCAAGTTCCCTATACTTTATTGACCTTATAAATCTTGAAAATGGGGTTAACGGGTGTTAAAAGTGTCAAAAACGCGTCAAAAACAAGTTCAGGGGCCATTTCTACCAATTCTGAAACTTCAGCCCCTGCAAGGGCCTTACGGACAGTAAGGCAAAACCCCATACAGCCCGTAAGAGGTCCCCAGCTCATCAGAATTGTTGAATCAAGGTGGCAGCTTCTTGTTAACTCTCTTGTTGATTCAGCAAACGAACTTGCCACCCTCTTCTTTGCATCTAACATGTGTATTGACACTATTCCACTTCAAGGATGACTCAGGGACACATGTAATGCTCATATTAATCCAATTCAACTATAAAAAGTTATGGGTTTTAGCCATTTGAACTTTTACAACCTTCATCCTTGCTCCAATCTGCCCTAATCTGAAGTTTGCAACCGCTTTGGAGCTTTCCTCTTAGATTCCTTGGCTGCTCTAAGTATTTGTAAGTGTTTCAATCAAGTCTTGTTCAATTCTTGTAAAATAATCGAGCTAAAAATCAAACAATTTGACTTATGTTTGACTTTCAGTTTTAATCATAAATTTGTCAAAACAAAATCCAATTGAACTTGTTAATGTGGTCATAATCATGATGGTTATGGTCCTTAGTCATCATGCCTACTGATTTCCACATTTACTAGTCATTTTGACAAGTCAAAGTTTTGGTCAATGATGCGATAAAGTGTAATTCATGACGAAACTAATTTCGGGTGTTAAAACAGTTTGTTTTGGTACCAAAACTCTTTTACAACTTAGTTAGACATATCAAAACATGTCTAACTCGTCACTTTTAGTATGGTGCTTGTCTAGGATCGTTTGTTGAACGGTTTTGACCACCGCTTTGACTTTCGAATCCGACCCGTTTGGTTGATCTTTAAACCCAACCAAATGCATATTTGTGACCATAGTTGAATAGGGAATAACCCTCTGAGGTTATGTCTTATGGTCATATCATTTGGTTAGTGTTATGATAATTAGTTGTTATGATCTTCAATAATGACCAAAATGCCCTTTTGCAAACAAATCAACTATAAGCATATGTAACATAAATTTTGACATGTAATCTGATCAAATAACATTTTCAAACATGTTTAAGCATTAAAGACTTATGATAACACATACCTAACCATCCGAACAAGTATTTACGCAAATGACGCGTTAAAGTGGCTTAAACTACCTTAACGGGTCATAACGGGTCAAAAGCACATAGGAACCTTTCCAACTCAGAATGTTAACTTTATTAAACCATTTCATATGAGTTCCAATACTCATTTGGTTTATAAGGTCTCATTCTATCCAAATCCTCCGATTTCAAGTTCCGATATTTACATAGTTATCCATTTTTAAGACGCGCTTGATTTCTCGGATCATTGAGCTTTGGTTTTCTTTTGATTCAAGATTTATTTGCAATCCCAAGTGAGTACACAGTCCCCCCTTTTATGTTTTGCAAATATTTGGGGTGATTCATATGTGCTAAATCATTTTCGAGTTTACAAAATACAAATACTATGGTTTATAGAAACAATATGATTTCAACACTGTGAACGAACTTGTTGGTGCGTTATATTCATAACAAGAATGACATTCATTAACAATGGCCAAGTCGAAAAGTAGTAAGTTACGGCGCCTAGGACTGACAATCCCGTTACCAAAATTCCCGGGGTTTGTTGGGATGTTTGGGAAGCGACTGAAAATGTATTTGTAACAAACCCTTTGGTGGTTTGTTATACGATTAAGGGACCCCTTGGGTGGTCTCGAACAAGTCAACAAAGGTTTGAATGTATTCACGAAAAGACCAAAAGTTTTCACAACTAAAACAAGGAACAATGAACGATTGGTTTATAACAAGGAACGATGAACGATTGGTTTGTAACAAGGAACGATGAACGATTGGTTTATGACAAGGACAATGGTCAATGGACGATTGGTTATGATAAGTGATTTAGATAACGGAACGTGTGTAATGTGATAAAAGCATGGTGGATACGCCGCCGGTACTTCCTATATACAAGTGCTTTTATCATATTACATACGTGGCGTTATTTGCATCACTTGGACAAATGTTTTCAAACAATGACATGCAATGACTTTCAATTAAAGATATAAACCATACAAGTTATTTCAAGACAATTTACAACCCGAATTTACAAAATAATTGATTTCGAGTCAAGGTTCATGGCTACTAATTTTTTATAAACTTTTAACCTCATGTTTTAATCGATTATCTATTGCAATATCAAACATTTTTAAAACAAGGTTTTCACTTACGACTCTAGTAGTCGAATCATATATTGCAATATATTCAAGGCCATGAATTTGACACATTCACAAAACCTATGTACTCGCCGGCATTCTTTTTATGCTGACTCGTTTTTCACAAATGTTTCAGGGAACAATGTTTGATGATACTGATCCATGCTCATGTAGGAATGGACGCGAACTTTAGTGCCTTAAAATAAGCAAGACAATAACTATGTTTGTTTAGTTGTGTAACCTCAAGACAATATAACAATGTAATCTTATTATAATTCAATAAAACGAAACTTCAAATACCATGTGTTGTTGTAAAAATATGCTAACGTGACTCCCCGACGTTTCCGACGTGGTTTGTTGTTTTTACGCGGTCGGGGTGTTACACCTTCTTCCCCGCGCGTGACCTGTCTAACTTCCTTGCGTACCGACTGTACTAAGTGTGTCAGTTTACCGCTCTTCAATGCTTTTTCAATCTTTGTGCGTAAACTGATGCAGCTGTCAGTTGTGTGCCCAGTGTCTTTGTGAAAGTCACAAAAGAGATTTGGGTCCTGTCCCTTCTTGTTCTTCATGGGCTGAGGTTGCTTAAACTGATCATTTTCGGTGCTCAGAACTTCTGCGGGAGATTTTGTTAAAGGAGTCCATTATCGATCACGATTCTCTTGTTAGATTGCTTTCTGGGTGGTAATCTTGTTAATCGTTGCGCGAGCATCTACTGGTGAGTACGGAGAATACGAACCTTGGTTCGAGTCCTTCCAGCCTTTTTTTAACTTTCGGCCACCTCTACTCAGATCCTAAGGACGATTCTGAGGTAGTGGTGGTCTATTGGAATTAAGGTTCCGCTCTGTTTGCGCATAAACTTTGGCTGCTGCCATTAGTTTATCCCAACTCTTTGGAAGGCCAGTTTTCCAGAAAGCACTTTTATCATTTCATCACATCGTACCGCGTATTTGAACTGCGCGCGGATAAGATCCTCATGTACATCTCCAATTTCTAACACTTCCTTATTATAACGAGTGATAAAATCTTCTAGGCTTTCGTCATCTTTCCGCCAGATGTTCATCACATCTGAGGAATCTCAAACATATCGCCTTTGTTGACTAAAATGCGTAAGGAATTTCTCCGTAAGATCATTCCAAGAGGAAAGTTTACCTGTGGGTAAATTATCAAACCAAAGGCGCGCGGCGCCGGTAAGAGTTTGTACGAACAGATGATACCACATTGGTAACGTCCAACCTCCAATTAGCCCTGCGCCAGTGAAGAGGCGCATGTGATCATCAGGATCGGTTAAACCGTTAAACTTCCCTACGCTGGACGGTAACTTTGCTCGTTCTACCGGAGCCAACGCTATTTCTCTTATAAACTTCGATTGCTCAGCTGCTTCAGCGGGTTGATATACCAGATTGTATGTTGCACGTATCTTAGGCTTGTAGCTAACATGATCCGTAGACAACCGATTAAAAACACTTACACTATCTCCTTCCTCATAAGTCTTATCATATTCATCATGCTGGGTGTCCCGCTTCTGTGATAGTCACGGGCCCAAACGTGAATGAACAGATGTACGACGTTGAGCATTATCTTCTTGTTTTCGATTACCATAACGTACGGAATCATTCCTGGATTGAGAATACATCTAAGTTCCATCTACAGACACGTGCGAAGGCGCACGAGCATGAATCTGAGAATCGTAGCTCAACACTCGAGGTGCCGGCGAAGCACGGACCTGAGGAGCATTAACCGGAGCTTGAAAAGCTGGAGTTCCAGTCTGAGCACATAGTTGAGCATACATAGCGTTTAAAGCAGTTTGAGATTTGATCAACCAAGACAACGGAGTCTCACCGGGATTGATGCAACATCAACATGAGGAGCTGCCGGAGTGACTGGAATGCTCGCATGATCTGGATCATACGGAACATCAGCTTCACCGGACGAGTCCTCCACAATTTGTCCGTCAATCTGAGGTCCACACACGACGTGACGGATCTCAGATCGAGGACCTCCTGGAAACGACGATCCATCAGCCATGATGCTGTAGATCTAAGTGAAACGAAACGAAAGATGAGACGAGAATAGAAAATCGGTGGGCGCCAATGAAGAAACGTAGATCTAACAGATCTGAATCAGGTTAGATCTAGGGTTTGGTTTCTGCATAAAGTAGGTTAATCCTTTGTTTAGATGATGATGGTGATCGCAACTATACTCCAACGATACCTGCAAAACAGAACGCCGTTAGCCTCGCCACGGGGAGAAGGGGGATTCTCTCCGTGACCACCCTCCGGCGTGAGAATAAGTATCGGTAGTCAGAAATAGTTTAAGTGAAGTAAGAGAGAGAGTAAGTGAGAGTGAATGGTTTCTTTGTACCTGATGTTACCTATTTATAACCGGATTTGGGCGCCAAAAGGAGAGGAAAGGATATTTCACGGTGTTAAGATCCCACCGTTAGTTTACCAACTTGTTCTTCACGTCACACAGATTGTGGTATGATCAATGGCTGGGGAATTGCCACGTGGAGGATGGGGAAAACCCGATTTCTATCATGAGGGTGTGTCATCATCGTGATTCTTGAGATTACACCAGATCAGGCCATGTGTAATTCTGTTGTAACCGTTCTTGCCCTTGCACGATTGAGCATTAATGTCTTCTAGAAGGTTTACAACTGTAAACCTTATGTTATTCGCCACGTGCCCATTCTGTTATAACAGAAAAGATTCCTTTTGTTTCTAGGCTTTTATCCGTGCACAGTGCCATCTAACCAAGGAAAATGTTCAAGGTTAACTATTTCCTTGTGCAAGTCTGCGTAAGGTAGTTAAATGATTTTTTTCCTCCTTAGATGGCCGGCGCAGAGATTTATGATACCCTCTTATGATATTATAATCTGCGCAAGGTTTTTGAGCAATATGATTACTCAGGAAAATCATTAAGGTGAACTATTTTCCTTGCGCGAAGGTAGTCAAATGATTCTTTCCCTTTCTATGTGACCGGCGCAAGGTTCTATGAAGCCTTTCTTTATACCATAGTCTATGCAAGGATTGCTTTTTAGAAATGGGGATGGTTTCCTGCTTGGCGTAAGGATTTGGGACCATACCCCTTCAATATTCAAAGAACTTGTTAATAGTTGTTTCATTTCATTTCGTGTGATACCATCTTGTACATACTTTATTGGAATATCATAATCACTATATGCTTATTGCTGCATAGGAATTATATCCTCACGATGTTTGCTTTAAAGCACTAAACTGCCTTTGGAAACTCATCATGAGTTCCATTTATATTCAATTCAGGAACGTATACAAAAAGTATAATGTAGTTGGATCCAAATATGTATACATCATTCTTATCGTTCTCGAGAACTTACTTTACTTATAACTTTAAAGACTTTAACAATATCATGTAAATTTCATTATATATTTTAGGATACCATAATATCCACTAGACGCATATCAATTTTCTCTAGTATTACCAGACTAAAAAAAGTTATTGCATCCACCACTGGAAAGTATTTCTCCTTATCATTTAATTACAAGTATTTACGGTTATGCTTGGGCCGTCAATTGTGCCTAATATGCATAATTTGACTTTTCTAATTATGCTTCCGCACAAAAGGCTCATTTGTATATAACAACGTTTAGTTTTATGGATCATTCATCCAATAACTTCAAAAGCAGGAGAGATTTTAGTTCTGCCTCATTTGCATCTTTCTATTTTGGCCAATCACTTTTCGTTTATCGGCAGATTTCAGTTCTTGATCCTCAACGTTCTCAATATTTTAAGCGCTAGACGTCGATTTTTGTTTTGATTCCATATATTCCAAGACATGACATATAAATAAAGGATAATTCTTTATTTTCAGGTACCTGAGGTTCTTCTGAACCATCATGTCTAATATCTTCTTTAGGAGACCCTTTTACTATACCTTGATTTGACCATTTTCATTACTTGCTCCATTCGAGGATTTTTATTCTTAGAACCGACTAGTCTACAACGCTTCAAGCGTGCCATAGACTCATCACCAATGTGTGGTTGTCCTTTTAGGACACTAATATTAGTTGGAGCATTAGCAATTGGTACATGTGACTTAGCTAGTCACCTTAATTAGGTCAGTGAATACGTCTGGTAATTAATCCTTTAGTTCTTGTAATTGAATTATCCTTTGAACTTTCAGTCTATAAATTTGAGGATCAATATGAAATAGTGATAATTCATTCCAACTTTTCCAACTGCATTTTATCTCCCCCTCATCTTGGGAATATTGATTTGTTGAAATAAAAAAACTACTCAATTGCGTCATAAACAAATCCCACCTTTAATATCAACATATAATCCCAACCTTCTTTGAGATCCATTTTTTTGTGCATTGTGGTGGAGTAATTGCAACATATAGCGCACAACTATAAACTCAATATGGGAAATATCTGGTTCCTGACCAAAAACTAGTTGTAATGGGGAGGGAGTTTCATAACTTGTTGGCTTGATGTGAATTAATATTAACATCATGTAAAAACAAATGTTCCCATACTCAAATATGAACATTTGCTCTCATGATTATTGGCTTCCATTCAATCGTGGACATTTGGTCATCATCTTCAACAAAAGCAATTCATGTAACTAAATTTGTCACACTTATTCCAATAATCATTAGTAAAATTGGTATCAAGATCACCACATTTATCAATATAAATATGATACTCTAGAATTATGTGCTTGCTACCTTAAAAGCTAAGCAACAAGTCACGCAAACTTCAGGTTGTGAATTTGATAACCATTTAGCGATTTAAAACACTAAATGATATGTACAATGTCATTTCCAGAATATTTTAGGGATTTACACCCAACTTATAGTTTGTAAATAATTAACTTCCCCTTAGAGCAAAATTTGCGTGTTTAAGTACCATGAAGAAACTTTTGGTTCTTCGATATTTTTCACATCATCAGTGACTCGGAATGGTCTAACCGGTCATACCAATTGTTAGATAATTAGGATATATAAACTCTTGGTTTTATATGATCATATATGCTTTAGTTGCACTCGTGTTTGGCTAATACACAGTAGGAAATACGAGAGAATAGTGTATTAGTATTTCATCCATCATGATATAACATAATTTATTTCGTATAAATAGTCTCCCACTTCTTGTGGTTGCTTTCATTATTAACATGCTTGATCTCATTTTCAACATGAGCATCATTACTATTTCCTTGATTATTTACATGATCATGATCTTATGCTTTATCTCATTATCAACATGAGCGTCATTACTATTTCCTTGATTATTTACATGATCATGATCTTATGCTTGATCTCATTATCAAAATGAGCGTCTTACAGTTTCCTCGATTATGAATGGTCACAACATTTACGCTAATCATTGTATCATCATCATCATCACATTCACTTTAGTGAATGGAATAGAACCAGAACAAGCTTCATAGCTTTCTATCATTTACTCGGTTACACATACAAAATCATTTCATTCTTTCTCAATTTTCTCAATGATGTTGCTACTTCAAGAGCATATATCACGTGTGACAAATAAAAAAAAATTGTTCCAGTTTTTCTCATAACTAATTTTTTTCTTTAGATCATCAATTGAGAAGTAATTAAATATCGAGTCATGTAATGTTTATCGGTGTTAAATATTATGATCATACACAAACTGATAATGAGATGAAGCTTTGAACAGGCATATGTATGTTCAGTCATACTAAATTACAACTTCATTTTTGTTGTTCTGTTTAATACTATTTACACAAATAAATAATAGCATATAATATGTCACCATGTAAAATCAGTTAAAGTAAAACTTTACGAAATAGGATTTGTTTCATCATTTACTAGAAAATTAATCTATCACGATATAACCAACCACAATTATATTCATAAATTACGTTGAAACACGATACAAACATATCTTAAACAAAACAAAGACCCATTGGCTATTACGAACACCAAATAATATGTGATAATAGCAAACTCAATTATTAACATCTTAATGATTCTGTTGACTTTGTTATATCATGCACTTCGGTTAACACATGTTACAAAATAGTGTTGGGTTTAAGATTCAACAATTCAAATAATGCACTTTAAGTGACTTAATAATAAAGTTCATATCAACTTGAAATATATCATCTATTGATACCATTTGAAGCATATGCTATTGAGATTCTAGTAAAACAAATAGATTAAAAACAATTTTCATGCCACTAGCTAATTTGTATAAAGTAGCAACTTAGATGGAAATTCATACGACAGTATCTAAATCTTATCTATTTATTGAATAACAACAACTAAAATTGAACCACACGGATCCATAAGTTTGCAAGTAAAAGATTCAGAATAATTTAACTGAAGGATTTCAAAACAAGAGATAATATATAGTCAGTTTCGTTTAAGTATAAAACGACATTCATCCTTGCACAGCACGGGTAATTAATAAATATTGAAAACCTAAATGATAAACATTAAATCTAAAAAAAGGGTTGTAAATTTCTATCAAAACTTAAAAAATTACTACTCAGATTCAAATATTGTTTCTTTATAAGATTTCCTTTTCTGAGATTTTTATATTCATTTAGGGATGCGAGGAATTTAAATTCAAAATCATAGCATGACAAAAGAAATAATTATAGTATTCCTAAATAAATAGGAGGTTTACCTATTGATATATAGCTTACATTGTTTCATATAAGTTCTGATAGAACAAATTCAATGTGGAATGCCTAATCAATTTTCAACATCAATTTGTTATATGAAAATCAACATGATATAATACTGATAAATTAATTTGCTTTCAGTTAGAAAACGAAACTCTATTGGGACGGATGTTATCAAGCATTAAAAAATATAAATAAGTAACAAGTTTTGGCTAAACTAGGTTGTAACCTTGGCTTTGGGTGATTTTAAAAAAAAAATGAATTATGAGCATTAGATGTTGTACTCTATGCATTCAGTAAGTGTATGGTTGTTTTTTGAGAAACCACATGTTGGTTTTGAAGCTTCTCATATTGGGTGTTGAGACGTATTGTTATTTTTTTGTTTTTTAGACCCACAGTAAACAGTGTCTCCCTCCACCTCATCCAACTTCTCTCTAAATCTCTCTTGTAGCGTTGTGTTTTGGGGGTTTTCGAACCTCAGCGCCGGCTGTTTGTTGTTTATGTGATGTTCTTGGTTGTTATGGGGTGTTTAAATCCACAGATCGAATGCGAGATGATGGTTGGCTTTGGACTGAATCGTTTAGGGTTTTGATTTTGAGATTTGTTGTGGTGATGATGGTTGCCTACTACTTGGCATGACAGCTCCAGTTGCAGCCGTGGCGGCATCTGAGCCCCTTTATTTTGCAACGATGATGATTATTGTATATCTGAGTCGTTTGTTTTATTTGTTTTCGTTTATTTTCTTTCTTTTGTTAGTTTGACGATGGTGTTGGCGGTAGTTGTTTTGGTAGTTGTGGCTATGGTGGTGGCCGGAATCCACAAACACTGTCGCCACTGTGGCGCCACCGTACGTGGTGACCGTCTATCTCTCTATCCCCGTCTCTCATACACACGCATGTTTCTCTATTGTTAGGGACACGCATGTTTCTCTATTGTTAGGGTTTTGAGGAACATTGAAGTGTAGTGAGTGATATATGAAAATGGTTTCTTTTGAATATGCAACTGGTTTGAATGTGCAATGTTTTTTACCTCAACGGCGACATGTTGGATATGTATCTTGCCATGTGGGTGGCGCTGCGTAGTGCCACGTGGATTGCCACCATGGCAAGGCGACTACTGTCATGTCGGACGACACCTGAATAGTTGGAAAAGGGTGGCGAAACATGGTTCTAGATACCGGGTTATTTCGCAACTCCTACGGATGTATCGATGATGTCGTATGATGTGTGTTTGGGTGGTAGAGCACCACCTACGTGGGTGGGATGGGAAAGCATCGCAAGCGGTGGTTGACGGTGGCCTTCCCATCGTTGAGATTAAGACTAATAACATGCTAGATGGTTGGAGTTTCATTTTTTCTCTTGTGGTTGTTTTAAAGAAGTTGATTCTCTGTAATGTGGTTATTAGTTACAAATCATATAAAATTGGCTTTTATATTTTTTGTTACCGGCTTATTTGGCTTTCATTTTTTTTTCATATATGTTGTTTTGTGGTTATTTTTTCTTTGCTTCTAGCTTAAGAGGGTAAATGAAAAACAGATCTAAGATTAGATTTTGTAATACATAAAATGCTCAAAACTTTGCTTTTTATGTAAGAAGAGTTGCTTTTGTTTTGATAATATAAATAACTCCAATGTAGGGTTTATGTAGCCTTTGGGATTTGAGTTTTATGTAAAAATTATTTAACCTGAATAAGCTTGAATATGCAACTGAGTGGCTGATATATCCAGCCTTTTATGGAGTTGTATGTGTAATGAGTAGAAACAAATGGCTACCAGAATAACCAATAAACAGATTTCAGTTCAGCCCAAAAACTCTAGGAAAGTCATGATAATCGATGTCATAATAAACGAGTCACAATTTTATGCCTCCGCCACAAGCCGGGGTGATTGATACTAGTTAAACATAAATTTTAATAGAAATAGATCTCAATGCATTTAACTATGATTATTATTGTATTTAAAACAATGAATAAGAAAAATGGGTTAACCGTTTCCAAGAATATCATTTCAACTACCACCAACGAAGAAGAATCATATAAGCTAGTTTGACCAAGATTTTCAGCCAACGTCATACAATCACATATATACTTTATTCGCAACCTCTCCTAATATTATAATTTTATCATTAAATAAATATTTGCTGATTTCAGCAGTTAATTTTATATATCTGATTAATAGTTGTGGATAGTAATAGAGTATAAAGTTGATATAGTCACCTGAGATATTGATATATGCTTATCAAAGAGAAAAGAACAATCTTACTGGTGTAGGTCCCCATACATGATACAACAACCACCAACGTCACTGATTTAGTTGACAAAAGAAGGATTAAGAAGAGGCACTCGACTGCCACCATACAAACCAAGCATCCATAAAATCGCATCAACTGATGTCAAACCCAAATCAACAAATAATTTACACCCTGATGGTTACCGCCCATGAATGACTTTTTGACTAAGCACTTTCGTGCCGATAACGTGTTGTAAAACAACGACCTACTAGCAACCAACGTACAAATATATAAACATAAAGAACAAGATTATAGAAAATAAGAGAGAGAAAGTAGAAGAACTTATTCTTATTCATGTATGTATAAAATACAAAAGCCACTATTTATAGCGCTATAATTCAATACAACTTAAATGTCAACGGAAGTTAGGCATGTGGATAGTCATATCATAAAGTACTAGGCTATCACCCGGGAACATCCCGGCTAGGAAAATTTAGTTTTTAATAATCAAAAGTACATAAACAACATTTCGAACCTCTTAAGTTTCTTGTTTCCCTTCCCACCACAATTTTTTTGTTCAGTTTCATCAGTATCCCAACTTTGCCTCTATATGTATTCAAAGTTTTCATGTAAAACTAAGAGAGAAACACCCAAAACCCAGAAGTTAGACCTTTGTGGGAAGAAGAATTGGATAGCCAACTAGCTAATTTTCATATGTGTGGAAATGTAGGAGGAGAACCTAATTTCAACCAAGTAGCAAATCCAGAACCACCGTTACTTCCCTTGTTTCCTAACCAACCCATGAACTTAGAACAGAACCAGGAAAACCAATTGCCAATTCCAGCCTTTGACCCCATGAGATACCTAGAATTCCAGCGCCAAACCCTTTAAATCAAGGGTGGGCTAACAACTGGACAATTCATAACCTACTAGAAAACCCAATTCCCTATGAAGAACCAGTTCCACCTTACCCTGAACCAGTGCTAGCTCCAATACTACCCAGGGATCATGTGGAGGAACTCCGCCTGTATGGTGAAGAGTTAGTGGAGGAAGAAAACCGAATTCGCCAGATTGAGGAGAAGCTCGTCTGGAAATATGACGAGCGGGAGATGCATATATATATGTGTGTGTGTGTGTGTGTATTTGGTTACTCTGAAAAAAAACCACAAAAACAATAACTAAAATAGATAATAATATATATCACCTATATATATATATATATCGATGCATAGTTACTAATGTTTGAATTCCATTTATGTTTGTATAGATGCATATATATATATATGAAAAGAGTAAAAGTCGCAATGCTCGACGATTTTAGTTCACTGTGTTTGAGTGATTATTATTTAATTTATTCTGTGTATTAATACCTGATAAATGTTTACAATTCAGATGTCAAACGAAGTAAATCAGGAAATCCAGAATAGCAATAATAACGAGATCCAAGTAGATAAAAGTGCTATCGAACACATAGTAGCCCAAGGAATCATAGATGCTATGCCCTATATTATCAATACTATTAAAAAGGCAGAAAAAATGATTCCAGAAACGGGAATAAACGTATACCCACTGAATCAAATCGCAGCGTGAATGGAAATCCCGAATTGTTAATCCAAGCTCCAATTCCAAAAAGAAGAAAAACCATTTCATATGGTTGTTCTTGTATAGAATTCTTATCATGCAAACCGATAGAATTCTCAGGCAATGAAGGAGCTATTTCAGCCTTGCGCCGGATAGAAAAGACAGAAGCAGTCCTAAAGATAAGTAAGTGTGCAAATGAAGATAAAGTCATGTATGCTTCTAATCTTTTTAAAGATGCAGCTTTAGAGTGGTGGAATACAATTCTTCAGTCCAGAGGAAGTGACAGGGTTTACAGTATGGAATGGAACAACTTTAAAGAAATAGTCGAAAGGAAATTATGTCCTCCTAATGAAAAGGGACAGATTGCTAATAAATTCCTAAATCATAGAATGATTGGGGTAGATTGCTGAGAATATACTACCACATTCTTTTAATATGAAAGGATTGAACAAAGGCCGCCCTCACCAGAACCAGTATTAATCTCCCGTTACATCTGGGGATTAATCAGCGAGATCAGACATGTAGTCAAAGCAGCTAGACCACAAACCACAGAAGAAGCAGTGGAGCTGGCAAACACCTTGACAGATGAGTTGGTACGTACGCAAGAAGAAAACAAGAAAAGGAACCTAGCTCAAAAGATCACCCAGGAACTACGTTATGGTAATTCCAATCGTAGGAAAGGGGCAAGTTCTCCTTCACCCCCATGTAAGTACTGCAAAAGGACACATTCAGGGGAATGCTCTACCTACTGCAATTTCTGCAAATTTCCTAGGCATAAGGGAGAAGACTGCAGAAAGAAAGCTAGCAATAGGCTATGCTACAATTGCGGAGAAGCCGGTCATATTAAAACTAATTGTCCAAAACTGGCTCCAGCAGCAAACAACAAAACGAAAACGAAGGAAGGACCCAAGAGAAATGCTAGGGCATTCGTGCTGACCGCCGAGGAAGCCAAGATGATTCCGGATGTGATTGACGATACGTTTTTAGTTAATGATGTTTATGCAAAAATATTATTTGACTCTGGGGCAAACCAAAGTTTCATAAATACTTCCTTCTGCAATTTTCTTAATCAACCATTAACTAAACTTCACCAAGATTGTTTGGTGGAAACGGCAAATGGATCTTCTATCAAAATAAGCGAGATCCTGCAAGGAGCAAAGATAGAAATTTTAAGTCATAATTTTACTGCTAACCTTTTTCCCATGGATCTAGCCGGATTCGATGTCGTGTTAAGAATGGATTGGTTGGTAGCCAATCAGGCCCGAATATTATGTGATCAAAAGTTTGTAGAAGTAAATGCGCCATCTGGCGAAAAGATCACAATTAAGGGAGACAAGTCGACAAGGGCAACAAAGTTCATCTCTGTAATGAAAGCTGCAAGTTATATATGGAAAGAAGGAATAGTGTATATGATTTCCATAATCATTAACACTAAAGGGAAAGAAGTAAAAGATATTCCCGTAATATCTGAATTCTCTGATATTTTCCCAGAAGAGTTGCCTGGATTACCGCCAGATCGAGAGGTTGAATTTAGAATTCACCTAATACCAGGAACGGCACCAATTGCCAAAGCTACCTATCGCCTAGCACCGACGGAGATGCAGATTTTGAAGAAACAACTGGATGAATTACTAGAGAAAGGGTTCATACAACCTAGCTCATCGCCATGGGGAGCACCGGTGTTGTTTGTCAAGAAGAAAGACGGATCAATGCGTATGTGTATTGATTACCGAGATTTGAATAAAGTGACCATCAAAAATCGGTACCCGTTACCGAGAATTGATGATTTGTTTGATCAACTCCAAGGAGCCCGATTCTTTTCTAAGATCGACTTACGCTCAGGATATCATCTGTTGAAAGTGCAGGAAGAGGACATTCCTAAAACCGTTTTCAGAACAAGGTACGGTCATATAAATTTACAGTCATGCCATTTGGTTTAACCAATGCCCCAACTGCATTTATGGACATGATGAACAGGATATGTAAACCATACCTGGATATTAATTGTCTTTATAGATGATATTCTAATTTACTCTAAGAGTAAGGAAGATCATGCAGAGCATTTGCATATACTCATGTCATTGCTGAGAAAGGAATAGCTTTATGCGAAATTCTCAAAATGTGAATTCTGATTACAAGAAGTACAATTCCTTGGACATCTGGTAAACCACGAAGTAATTCATGTGGATCCTACAAAGATCGAAGCAATTACCAAATGGAAGGTCCCAGAATCACCAACAGAAATAAGAAGTTTTCTTGGATTGCCAGGATATTAATATTATAGATGTTTTATTCAGGATTTTTCTAGAATAGTCATCCCGTTAACCAAGCTAACTTGCAAATCAGTTAAGTTTGAATGGGGGCCACAGCAAGAAGAAGCATTCAGAATATTGAAGTAAAAGTTAACCAACGCACCAATACTCGCTTTGCCAGAAGGAACTGAAAACTTCGTAGTTTATTGTGATGCGTCTAAGTTGGGATATGGATGTGTGCTGATGCAACGTCAAAAAGTAATTGCTTATGCCTCTAAACAACTTAAGAAGCATGAAGAAAGTTATACAACCCATGATCTAGAATTAGGAGCAATAATTTTTGCCCTTAAGATTTGGAGACACTATCTTTACGGTAGTAAGTTCATTTTATTCACAGATCATAAGAGTTTAAGACATGTCTTTGAACAAAAGGAATTAAACATGAGACAGAGGCGATGGATGGAAATCCTTAGTGATTATGATTGTGATATCCAGTATCATGCAGAAAAAGCTAACGTAGTAGCAGACGCTTTAAGTCGAAAGTATCATGAGAAGCCAAAAAGAGTACGCTCTCTTAGACTAAACCTGCAGACAGATTTAAATGAGCAAATAAACAGACATAGGAAACAACAATCAAGGACAATGCTGAAGGATTAAAAGGAATGATTAAGGAATTAGAGAAAGGAGCAGATGGAATTTAGAGATTCCATAAGAAAAGGATTTGGATTCCTATCCAAGAAGACCTACTAAATCGAATTTTAGAAAAAGCCCATAAGACTAAGTATACAATGCATCCTGGAAGTGATAAAATGTATAAAGACTTTAGAAAGAATTTCTGGTGGATAGGAATGAAAAAGGATGTAGCAAGCTACGTTGCTAAATGTTAAGATATTCACAAGTTAAGGCTGAACACCAGAAACCTTCAGGATTATTGCAACAATGGAAATGCCAATTTGGAAATGGGAATTGATAACAATGGACTTTGTTACCTAACTACCCAGGACACGAAAAGGTAATGATACAATTTGGGTACTAGTACACATATTAACCAAATCTGCTCATTTCTTACCAATGAAGGAAACTTTCAGTATGGAACAATTAGCCAAATTATATGTAAATGAAATAGTTTCATTGCATGGAATTCCTTTATCTATTGTGTCTGACAGGGACAGCCGTTTTACTTCTCATTTTTGGGCGAGTTTCCAAAAAGCAATGGGAACTAGACTAAATCTAAGTACAGCATGTCATCCTCAAACAGATGGTCAAAGTGAAAGGACAATCCAAACAATGGAAGATATGCTTAGAGCCTGTGTAATTGATTTCGGAAGAAATTGGGATGAACATTTACCTTTGATAGAGTTTTCCTACAACAACAGCTATCATACCAGCATCAATGCTGCACCATTTGAGGCACTCTATGGACAAAAATGTCGAACACCAGTATGTTGGGCAGAAATTGGAGAAAAGCAACTATCAGGTCCTAAAAATTGTGTAAGAAACAACTGACAAGATCATTCAAGTCAAGGAAAGACTGAAAGCAGCCCGAGATCGTCAAAAGAGTTATGCAGACAACAGACGTAAACCCTTGGAATTTCAAGTTGCAGATAAAGTGCTATTAAAAGTCTCACCATAGAAAGGAGTTGTAAGATTTGGTAAGAAAGGAAAGCTAAGCCCAATGTATGTTGGACCTTTCAAGATTATCAAAAGAATAGGGCCAGTAGCTTATCAGCTACAATTGCCAGAGGAAATGGCAGGAATACATGTTGTATTCCATGTATGTAATCTCAAGAAATGTTTGACAGATGAATCACTAGTGATACCTCTTCAAGATATAGAGGTAAAGGAGAAGCTCAAGTTTGTAGAAAAGCCTATTCAGATTGAAGATAGAAAGATCAAGAATCTTAAACGCCAGAGATTGGTTCTGGTCAAAGTAAAATGGATTCAAAGAGAGGACCAAAACACACGGGGGAGCTAGAATCAGAAATGCAAAAAAAGGATCCACACCTGTTCTAGTGAATCTCGAGGACGAGATTTAAATCAAGGTGGGGAGGATGTAACAACTCTCCAAAACAACCCAACCCGAGCCGAAATGAAGAACCCGACGCGCAAATCAAGACTCAGCACGCAAAACGAGACAGGCCCACCTGGGTATCCTAGGCGCCACGCGCCAGAGACGGGTGTCTCTGTCGCGACGCACGGTAGACGTCCAGGTGACGTGTCACCGTTTCGCGCCATGTGGCAACCCTACACTTGCGACAAGGCTGACCTAGCCTAGCTAGGTGTCTCAGGCGCCACGCGAGGGAGGTCCAGAAAATCCCACGCGACGCGCGGGAGAAGCCAATTTCGGGTATAAATTTGAGCAGTCTGGGATTGAGTTCGTTGCTCAAAATCGATCGAATTCTCTGATCGTATACTCCCTCTATCTCTGTTTCTCTGCAAACCCCCCCCCCCCCAAACCCCTAAACCTGCGAAGCGCTGCCCGATGCAAGTATCTTAACCCCTGGTCACTAATTCGTTACCCTACCCGATCTAGAACCCACCAACGCATGTCAAGGCTCTGCCCGACTAAGCTTGTTGGGGTTCTATCTCGTGTTGTATGGGCATCCTACCCGATTGACTTAGGACCCACCGACGCATGTCGAGTCTCTGCCTGACTAAGTTACGTTGGGGTTCTGTCTCGTGTTGATGGCTAAAGTGACTTGGGTTAATTTACTGACACATGTGCATTGTATGTTTTAAATAGAAATTCCAGGAAGTAATCAGGAATTATTACAAGGAAGCTGCAGGAATACCTAAGTTTCCAAAGCAAGTAACTTTATGTGAGTCAAAATGTGTCACCAAAACCTCAAATGTTTTAATTATGCTTAACAGTAATTGAGTATATGTATTCTACAATTACTGCCGCTATGTTGGGGTTTTGTATACATTACTGGTCCACAGTCACAGGATTGTGAAAGGAACCGCTACTATTGGGTGACAGGGCCCAAAGTAATATGACCCACAAGTCAGGTATTGACGGTACTAAATGAGTAATTGTGTAGATATAAACATTATAAATGCGGATGCTCTCAATACTGTAAAGTGTAAACACTTGTTTGGATTAAACTGAGATGCACTCGCCAGTATTTCTTGCTGATAAAATGTTTTTAAAACGCGTTTCAGGTAACTTAATGTGAAGCTAATAGAAGCCAGCTGGAGAGCACTGAAGGCTTAGAAAAGTGGCTATAAAAGTTACCTAAATAAAAAGGAGTTTATGCTTTTCGTAAATTGGGATTTACCCCTCTACGAATGTATTGTAATCGAAACATAGGTTTTATCCCATTTGTTAAACTCTGATAAAATTTCCTAACTACGATCCTGATGAATAATTTTTCCGCTGCGTAATTAATGAACATCGGTACCACTTGACTGGTTCACGGCTCCCGCTCCCGGGATGGGGTCGGGGGCTGTGACACCTATCCCCTTGCACAACTCCATCATCTCTCTTATCGAACTCTTTCTAGTAAAGTCTGTCACATGAAATCAGTAACCTTTTCCATACGCTAGAAGCAAGCTCAGATTGGTCAACAGGTGATCCATTCTCTTCAACCTATTGTGAACACGATTTCCAAACTGGCTTATTAAACAACATTTATTACCCGATACTTATTCTGGAACACTTGTAAATCATGCAATTGTGACAATTGATTCTTTAAATATCAAATGATTATATAATTAATGTCACAACACAATGCAACAATTCAATTGTTGACTTACTTATCATCATTTACTTCTGTTTTATTTTTAGTTGTCTAATAAGCCCTATTATTTTGCTATTGCTCGATGATCTCCATATTCTCAAACATATTAATCCCTAGTGTATATAATGTAAGGTCGCCTTAGAAACACTAAAAGATGACAAAAAAACTAAGAACAATTAATTATAAATTACTGAAATTTTCGTACCTTTGTTAATGTAACCACCAACAAGTATGTTTTGAACTTTCGGTGTCAAAACAACCGCACCACCTTTAATCACCTTATCAAGGTAGATGATCCATATTTCGCCATGAGCCGCTTGACTTGTGTTTCAGGATCAATCCACATAACAATAATTGGGTTCCTAAGCATTTAAAAACTTGTAGATGAAAAAAAAGCCACATGCATCATTAATTTAAACCGAAATCGAAAATACATTGCATTTGGGCCAACTAAAGGAAGAAATTCAACTTCACAATCACCTATTTTATACCTAGTTATTAGAATAAATTAGCACATATAGATAACCCAGCTTATATACCTTTGTCAATGGTCCCTTCACGTCCATCTTTCTTAGACCATTGCTTTGGAGGAACACGTTGTGAGGCGCACATAAAACAGTCTCTATACTCGGCAATAGTCTCCCTTAAAAAATGAATGAAATAATCAAACCATAAGAAACATTGGAATAGAATCGTATTCAAAACACTAAAATCACTACATTTGTTACAACTATAATAAGCAAGTGTAGATATCAAACCAAAATAATAAGATTTATGCTAGATTTCAACTGTCTTAGAAAACTCATCATATCAACTTTTTTTATGATTTCTCTCTAACTAGTCATACAGATTTTAAAAAGGCTAAAAAATAGACAACAAAGTGTTTTGGTCAGCCCATCTTGCACCAGCCCCATGACCCATAGATTCCCACCTTAACTCGAGCTGAAGATGAAGGGAAGGTGAGTCTTAATAGCAGGTCAAGTGCTGATGGTGGCATTAACTGCTCTCTCTTTCACACCACACCATTTACCGGAATAGTCCTAGCTTTCGGAGCAAAAATAATTCTGAAAAAAACATATTACAAGTTTGTACGGCTAAGATGAGTAAAAACATAAAAAGGTTGATATAAACCTTTCAACTGACTGCAAAATTAGATCCTTGGTTTGAGGTCTGGGGATTAGAGACCAATTTGCCACCATCGATGGGTAATATTAAATGAGACCTACAAACCAACAACCACATGTGATATATATATATATATATATATATATATATATATATATATATATATATATATATATATATATATATATAAAGTTAGAATAGAATTAAATAATCTTCTTTCTGGGAAAGAAAAAAGATTATTGAGTGATGAAATCACCTGTGTTATCATCCATACAATAATTGGAGGCTTATCTTGTCCAGTTGTCCTTGATACTTTGAAGTTTCACTTAGAGTTGGCAATAATGCATCCGGTTTCCTTGTCAATACCATTGCTATTGCTGCAAATAAACCAACCTGAAAGCACTTATATATGAGTAACAATCATGTGTTGATATTTCATAGTTTATTCGAACCGTTTGATATATAAAAAGACGGACATGGTAATGGGTCAATTTCGCTCATCTCTTATCTCCCAACGGGTCAAATGATATACATAGTTATAAGGAATATGGCCAAAGACACCTGAAGTAATTGTCGTATTAAAAAAAATATATTATTTTAATAGTGTAGCATTTGCAATCACATGAAGCGCATTAATTATTTTTAGAACATATAATATGGGCAAAAAAGTGTTGAGCTTCAACCCAGCCCATCCCATAGTTCCAACAGATGCTGAAAATTTACATGCTTTGACCCAAAAACCCATTACCCAAGCGACCCCTTTTCCCACCTTTTAACTCTAATAATATATGGAAAGTAAAAAAAAAAGATACCTAGTGATTTCATCAACCTGACTTCCTCAATTCCCACGACCTTGCTCCTTAGTGTTTGAATCCGTGCCGATACATGAGATAACCAATAACTCACAAAATATGATGAGCAATTTCCAAGACATTGATCCAAAAATTCAAATTTAGAAAAAGAGGTCTAAGATGTATCAAGCAAGCTAATAAAAATTTCCATAGCCTTTTTCCACTGCGGCCGTTCATATGGACGGTGGGGACTAATAAAAAAGTTTCTATTGTGTCACACTTTTTTGACGGATGTTACATATTGCATCATAAAAACCAAATTCTATCATCTTCATTCATGTCCATCGAGGTCTGTGCATGAGCCACAAGCAAAATAGTAAACTGCAATATGACGAAAATATATATAATAGACGGTGTTCCCCGATGGAATAACCTGTCACCTCACCTCTCCATTCTCCTCCCCACGCCCACACTCCACCGTCTAACAACTTATAATTGACTGCTAAATACCTACATATGAGCTGCAATATAGAACAATAAATTCTGAATCTGGGACTGGTTAGCAACTACTAATTTTCAGCAAATAAACAACTATCTAATCAACTCTCTTACAAATGGATGATCATTCTTTAAAAAGCGAAACTTGATAATGACATAAAAAACAACCACATTCACAAAATAGAAAAAACCTGACTCACAACTCCAGTAGGTCGTGATGGCGCACTTATTGTCCCCCTGGTAATCCTTGTATGGAATAGAAGATCTGCATCACAAAACAAACAGATTCAAAATCAACATCTTCTGATCCAAAATTTCAACACAAAAAACACGCATATACCGAACTAACCAATCGTACATACATATTATCATGCACAAAAACACATTATAAAATTTAAGAACGGAAACATATACACTCGCGACCTGTTAGCTGATGCTATCCTACAACAATCATCAAAATTGAAAAACGTAAATTAATAACATCAAATTGCTACACCATTTCAATCCAAAAATATCTACAGATTCAGATCAAATGTAAGTTGTAATCAGTTGTATTTAAATCACAAACAACATCAAAATTCCGATTGCTTCCGAATATACACTAAACATGGGTAAAAAACAATCTACATAACTATTGTCAACAGGTTATAAAAATGCAAGAAAAATGGGGACAAAGAAGAGCCACCTACAATGGAGGATTCCGACAACTGTGGATGACAAAGCCCTCAAACGGTTGTCCCTGGAAAACAGAGCCATGAAATGAAAGAAAACACAATTGACGAATCACGAATGAAACCCTTAATTGTGTTCACCTGACATATCAGCTTTTTCTCTTCGTTGTGTTTAAAGTAATAAATGTCATTCTTCTTCTAAGATCACCATTTTGGAGAAGTTGTTTTCCTGTGTTTTCAGTACCAAGCACAACATTATACAACTTTCCACCAACACAAACCTGGGCAAAATGCAGTACATGAATTAATATATACTATCGCTAAATAAAGGTCGTGGTCTTAGTGGGTGCGGCCTCTTTTCACATGGAATAGAAGAAAGGTTTGCCATCATCTCAGCCTCCCCACATCCCACCATTTACAAATGGTGCATATAAATTGCCAAACAAAACAACATTCAAGATAAAATTAAATAGAACCTGCCCATTTGAGTGTGTTGCAAAGATATCCACCTAAATTAGATCATAAGCATATATCAGTTCTACTCCTTTTGTGTTCTAATTATAAGAAATTAGGAGTTTAGAGAATGAACTTAAGCAAGTAATCGATTCCAATTTCAGATGTATTTCAATAAAAAAAAAAATGAATTAAGAGAAAACTGATTAGAGATCCCTATCCCCAAATTCAACACTACGATGACCGACCATCAAGCCCCTTGTTTTGACACATTAGTGTTAAGAGAATAACACTGACCTTGTACCACCATATGATTCTTGGTCAGAATCAGCACCGTCTCGTCTGATACCTATAAACGTCCCTCTACCCCGGATCTGGTGGGTCGCCGCTACACATTCCCTTTTTTTTCGTTTGCTTGACTTACACATCAGATTGATGAAGAATTGATGGATTAAAGTTTGTTTTTAATGATCCTAAACAAACTTGCAGCAATTGATAAATCAACATAGGACAAGAAATATATATTTCTTCTATATATCAGCAGCATCATATCAATTGCTCGATTTAAACCTTCAAACAAATGTTGAATCTAGATAATAAAATAACGAAACATTGATATCTAAAATCTATGAAATCTTAAAAATCAAAATGGAAACGAAGTGTTAGAACAACGATTAACGAAGAAAGAAGAAGAAGCACTTGTGTATCTAGGGTTTGTAAAACGTGGCGGTGACACAAAAAACCAAGATTGCTATCGGTGGCGGAACTATGGCGGAACTAGCCCTTAAAATCAGGGTATCCCAAACTTTTTTTTACCACTTAATCATTAAAACCAAAGCTAACTTCCCTGCTTGATAAACCAAAGAACAAAAACTATGTGTTCTGGTTTCCACTATAAGATGAGCAAGATCTCTTATTCCATTCAAGTTAGCGAATCTATCTTCGTCGCTTATAGTGTAACGAAATGACTCAATATCACCAAAAAGAGTCCCTAATTCTTGTGTAGTAAAATCATCCGGATACATCGCAGCAAACGCCAATATCTTCTATGGGTCAAACTTAGAAAACCCGTTACAAGGATTTAGACCCGGTATATTTTTGTCAATCTTTTAATTTTTATCCGTATAACAATGTTTTCACGACTACATGTTGAACAAGTCTTCTTACCCGTCCATTGGTCCGATTGAATTCATAAGCGTATGTCAGTTTCTTTTTTCTACAATCAGTATATTACAAACGCATGAATAATTGCAGACTTTTTTCAAAAAAAAATTTTATCGAAAGGATATTTTATGTGATAAAAATAGTATAAAATAAGTACTAAAACTTCAATAACAACGCTTTATATCAATATTACCAACTTATAAATTATCAACACTTTTGTGCATTACTAAGTTGTAACATGTGCATTGGGCACTTTTCAAAAAAAAATTGTAATTTTCAATTATAATCCTTTTGGCTTTTTTAGTTTAAGCCCAAAGCTTTTTAACTTTTTAATTTAACCCCAATACTTTTTGTTTTCAACTTTTGTTCCCCAATCTTTTCGTTTTTCGCAAGTTTTTCGTTTTACGTTTCATTCTAATTTTTGCGAGTCAACACGCAGCGACATTAGTGTGGGGTTCAACGTTTTTCGCCTATTTTTTCCCGTTTGACAGGCCAGTTGCAACGCGTCTATTTTTCTCCGTTTGACAACATGTCTATTTTACGTTTTTGTCTAATTTCTTTGCATTAACACGCCACAACGGGCGTGTGTGGTTCAACGATCGGTGTTATGTTTTACTTTTTTATTTATTTTATTTTTACAAGCTCTTCTGATGTTGGTGTTTGCTGACAATAGTTTGGCATTAGTGTTACTTGGCACAATTCTACGAACGTATTTAACATATTAAGTTTTTTAATAATAATTTGTGTTGACTTTACCGTTATATCTCCTTTACTTAAGAAAAACTATTTTTTCACTTGCATATTTTTATGTACATGCCGGTATAAATTCGATTTGCTCTACGTGTCGGCGTCAACTTTTTCTGGAAACGAGTTAGGTCAAATGTAATACGTTTTCGTTTAAAAAACATTTTTTCGTGCATATTTTTATGTACGTGTCGGTATAAATTTGAGTTGGTGTATGTTTCTACGTAAACTTTTTGAGAAACGGAGTCAGGTGATGTTTTGTAAATTTTGTTTTGAACCGGAGTCAAATTGTGGTTTCTTTTTTTCCAATTTTTTTTCAAAAACTCTAATTCATCTCTTTTGATTACACGTGTCAGCTTTTCCGCTAGACCCGTTATATTTTCTATGTATGACTCGGGTCACATATAATACGTTATGATAGTATGGTATAAATTTGATTTACTTTATGTTTGATCCAATTTCAATGCCTATGTAGGTGACGTTGAGTTCAATCAGATACGTCGAAACGTGTTTTCATATGGTTAACACATCATATAACGTTTGGACTAATCCATTCGATGTTTGGGATGTATCGCGCCGCAACGCGCGCGAGTGTTATTACTAGTTAACATTAATATGAAGTTAAATGAATAAATAGTGGAAAAGTAATTAAATATATAAAAATGTTTGAAGTTTGACTTAATTGTATTTGTACTTGTCGAGTTGTGGTTTATGGGTTAAAAACCTGAAGTTATATTGGGTTGGGTTTTATAAAAAGTGGCCCATTTCACTAGTTAGGTTTATCACTTTAAGTCATCTTCTTCATCGTAACAGAGCAGCCGCCACTCCTCAAAATATTCTCCACTGTCGGCCGGACAACTTTCCTATCATCCCATATTTAACAATAACTTCGGTCGGCCATGTACAATAGGCAACTCGATTGTACATGAATCCGCCAGTGATTCTAATGTATAAAATAAAAAAAAATACACTGCGATTACGGGGTTGAGCCGTAGCCCGTGCTACGGCTAGTTGTTCGTTAGTTCCGCCCCTGATTGCGATGGTGGCGATTAGAGATGGAAGATGGTGGTGTCAAGAAACTTGATTATGAAAATTAGGGTTACTTAGTCGCTTATATACCCGGGTCAAAAACACGGGTATAGATATCCAGTGCGGTATCCGTATAGAAAATATCATTTTTCTTACATTTTCCCGCCAAAACACTGGTTACACCATACGAGGACATGTGTCCCAAACCTTATTAATATATTATATATATAGATATAGATATTCTTAACAATTGCAAGTAAAGACCATTAGACATTTACAACCCAACTTAACCCAACCTTTGATAAAAAACTAATTTTTCTCTCTTCCATATACACAACCCAACCCAACCCAACTCAATTTTTAATAAACATTCACAACTCAATCTAACCTGAATTTTTATTAAATTAATATAAATAATAATAAAAACAATTATATTTTTTCAAAACAAATAAAAGTTACTTAATTTTAATATAAAAATTAAAAAGTTAAACATTCAATATATATATATATATATATAATATACTAGAAAATATATTTTTTCAAACGAACTTCGTTTTTTGATAAAAAAATTTTATCGTAATGTTCATAAATTTATTTTAAGAAATACGATGTATTTAGTTTCGTTATTAAGTTTAAACATTATAAATTATTTGAGTTATTAAATTATTGGGGAATTGGTAGTTAGGAAATAAAATAAAAAAAGAAAACTAAAAGATTTTGACAAGTGACAAAAGAGTATGGCCAACCTTTTCAACCTTGGGTTGCTTGGCCAACCAGGTTGTGGAGAAAAATAAAATTTTTATTTTTCTTTAAATTATTTGGCCAACCTAGATTGGGAGAAAGTCATCAATGATGATAATCTTATATTTAAAATATGGATCTTTCTAACACTGGAATGAAATGGTACAAAATCTGATTTCTGTTACTAATGGTTTTCGTGGAGAAGATGATGGCTTTCATTTATTTGATTGCTATTGGTCACTGAACAACCCATAACCTCATGGTGATGACTAATATTATAAAAAAAAATTAACAAAAAGAGTGAAATAGTTAATGTATTTAATATTATATTGTTTTAGCAATTAGTAAAACAAGTTTTATATTGTTACACAATTTTTTTTATATTTATATATAGGGTAGGGTTATTATAAAAATGTGTCTTTTGTAATTAGTGTAAAAAGAAAGATACACCATTTGATCTATAATCTAATGGTTGAGATTATAGTGGCAAAATTGTAAATAGTGTTTACCATTAAAATAATTAATTTTCTAGATTAAGGATATAAAGATAAATTTAACATTTTTAAATTTAGAAACTCACATGCAAGTTCCCCCTTTCTTTTTTAAACGTCAATAACTTTTTATACGTAATTTTTTTAAAAAAATACCCCATAATAACGAGTATTTTTTTATCTTTAATATGAGTACCATATTGTTATACTTATGTAGAGAAAAAAATTACATTTCGATTTGATGTTTTAGTCCATGGTGTTTTTACAATGTTCAGGACGATAGTGTTTTAATTGTATTGGGAATCTAGGCGCTGTTTTTACAGTAAAACACCATGAACGTAAGTAAGATACCATAGCATTAAGGTCATGGTGTTTTAACATCTGAGTATGTAAAATTGTACTGTGATTACAGTCATGATGTTTTAACATCTGGAATAGCCGTAGAATCATTCTAAATGTTAAAATACCACGACTGTATTATGATTCAAGTCATGGTGTTTTTGGAATTTGTATGGTGTTTTATACCTGCAAAAATAACAAAAAATCATTACAGATGTTAGAACATCATGGCTATATTACGATTCAAGTTGTGATGTTTTTTGGAATTCGTATGGGGTTTTATACGAACTGATGATGAATTCCTAAAATAACTTATGATTTCCTAAAATAACTCATGAATTCGGTTACAAGATTAAATCTTTAATTAGAATATGGGATAAATTACCATCTTACCCTTAAACTAATAAAATAAATAGGGACATGTGTCATCACCATAGTCTTTCTTATCCTTCTCACACTTTTAATCTTTTTTACAGGATCCTCTACCTATATATACATATATATATATATATATATATATATTTGAGAAACTTGAGAAGAAATCTTGACCACACATTTTTCTAAGCTTTTCGTAATATACACATATGTATAGTTTACATTTGACTATATACATATGTGTATAATTCAATATACATATATGTATATAGTCACTTTTAAATATACATATGTGTATATTACGAATTACTTAGAAAAAATGTGTGGACCAGATTTCTTCTCAAGTTTCTCAAATAGCCTACCTCTTTTCACATGATACTAACCCTTTATATATAAACTCAACAACTTATATTATTATTTGGATTAACTGTTGGCTATTTTTGTAATCAAAAGTCATGCAAACAAACTGCATGTATGTATGTAGTAAATTGCTATTTATTGAAACAAATTTCTGTAAACATCATTTGATAATGGTTCAAACAATTATTCGAATTAATTTTGTGTCGTGCTTATCATTCACATTCAAATTAATCCATTTTATTAATTGAAGTTTATATCAAGGAAATTTCTTCTTATTTCATATAATTATGATCAGTAACTAGAGTAACGTTGTAGTGCAATTAAACCGGGTGCTTAATAATTTACATTTCATTTTTTTGAAGTACCCTACTCTTAGTTATTTAAAATTTTAGACTCATATATATATTAGGTTATCACCTGGATTGCTTCCCGGGTTGAGAAAATATTTATATTAAAAACTGTTTATGACGAATACTACTTAAATGTAAAAATAAAAAGAATTAACCATGAGGTCAACTAAAGTCCATAAGGTTCTTTCCAACATATGTAGTATCTATGCTGAAAATTTAACTTTTAATTTTTTAACGATTTAATTTATCATTTTTCACAAGAACAATGTTGTGTGTTAGGATAAGCAAGTATGATAATTCAAATAAAAAATAATATTAAATTGCATGTTTAAAATATCATAACTCGATATACTCAAATAGTATTCGACGTTAGTTTTATTTAGACGAAAAAGTGAATAAATGTATTTAACCCATGTATAAGAGCACTCATATCCCTTCCCCTATTTCTATGAAGAGCGTCCATTGAAATGCTTTTTCGTTATTTATATGTTATGGAAATAATCAATTTATGTTAGCCCTTGTTAGACAAAAGGGTGTAGGGTTCATAGATTGGGTCATTAATGTCACATTAAACCATTAATTGATTGCTACACCATCTCCTAGCCTCATCCACTATGGTTAGCATGAATTAAACCATCGCAGCTATGGGTCTCCTTTCCTTTTTTAATATTTTCTTTTCATTTTCACAAAAAACAAATTAAAATAATAGAATAGCGGTTTGGGTCATGATCACACCCTTAGGGTAATAGTTTTGGATGGTGGATTAGAATTGGGTGACATGACCATGAGGGTCATGACGACACCACATGACACCCTGTTAGTCGGAAACAACAATTAAATACATACCAATTTAGGATCATAAAGAAACTAATTTCACATAGTGTTTAATGTTTTAATATGAAAATAGATGGTCAAATAGATATATTCAAGATTCACACTCAATACATGAAACATATCCCATGATTTCATAATCCATCAATTATTCATTCTGGCTTTTGAAGTCAGAACTTTAGAATTCCATAATCAACATGATATCACTTCAGTAGTTTAGTTACAAAAACAAAACTATAATCATGTATCTTTTAATCTGTCATCTAGAATAGCACCCTCTTAGTCAGAAATACATATAAGTTTAGCATCACAAACCAACTAATTGACTCACAAGACTCCAAATTTATCAACTGAAATAGACTAATACACAACATAACCTTAGTGAAGTTTCACCAGGAGCAGGAGCATCATCACCTGTGATCTTGATTAAAGGTCAAACTAATTTGAACTAATCTTCTCAATATGTCCTTCCTTACCTAGAAGCCATCCTGCTGCAAGAACTTAATACAATAAATGGAAGTTAGAATTCAATAATAAACAATCCACAGTAAAGTATGATTATAATAAAAGTTAATGTATATATAGCTTCACTAACCATTTTCTCTTGCTCTGACTCAATCGATCTCTTCCCCATTCTCCGTCTTGATTTCATTGGTCTTCGGTCACCCGTCTTCGTCTACATCATAACACAATCCCTGTTAAGGAAATACAACAAACAAAAACATTAAAATCGTCGGTGCGGGAAGTGTCTTCCAATTAAAGTTTAAATGAAAAAACACAAGATTAAGTATTACTGGATGTATGCTAGCGCGGTAGTAACAAAAGTCATTTGTATACTACTTTGGTGACAAAAGTCAACATGGGTCAAAATGTTCCAAGTTTATTACTTTGGTGAATTGTTGAATCTTAGCACAAATAGCTTATTTGATTTTAAAGAAACGTTGTTGGAGGTCGGATGTTCAATCATCAACACTGTTTAGAATAAACAACTCCAAACAACTTGTTGCCCTTTTGATATCCAAACCCGTTACCCGAAATCCAAATATCACAGATAACAATTGTCTTTCTACCGGCTTTTTTAACACGATAATCCAGATAATAAGTTTCAAATAACAAATCTACATGCCCCATCATTATATAAATAAAAAACTCATACCTCAACAAATTGAGCGTCTGTTTTCTTGATGGTGATTTATTCACTTGTCAAAGCACCTTGATGAAAAAAAATACATCATCTTTGATATATTGGAACGGTGCCCTATTGTCAATCACTTCAACCTCTACTTTTGGATAATTGGTTTTGTTATGACGGTCTTTCACGGCCATACTGTATATCAACTGAAATGAGAGCATCAATGCATCAACATTCAAATAAAACCGAAATAAATAACAAAAAACATATGCAACTAAAGGGTTAGATTACGTGTTTATGGTGTACATCTTCAAAATGTTAACTTGCACCTAAGTACTTGTGGTCGAAAAGTTGACATACGCAACTTGTGGCTTTAAGTAGACTTTCATTTTGGACCGGTTGCTACTTTCTTCATTTGTAAGAGTTACGATGTTAGTGTAGGTTTTGCATTTGTGGATGTAAGTATAAATGCAATCGCGTACCAGAGGGACTAAAATGTAGTCATTTATAAGCGTATGGGGCTGCAGAAGTGTCTTGGATTGGGTCTGCAAGCCACCAATGTAGCATAGTTGTAACAAAGCAATATCATCCTACAACTCCCTGAGTTTTGAAGCATCATAACCTCTAAACAAATAATTATCCAGACCAATCCCTTCATGAACATTTGTTGTATCATATGTTCGCCTCTTTTGCACCTGATGCATGCTTAGTTCGCGACTTTGTCTATGTCCACTATTAAAACACATATTTCATCAATTATGTAAATATATAATAAACAAAGTGGAATTACAAACAAAAAAGAAAAAGAAAGTAGATAGTTTGGTTTAGGATCCTGTGTAATTTTTAAAAGGAAACATATTGTTTTGGTTGGTGGTGGAGGAAGTGGGTTCATTTAGAAAAAAAAAAGTTACATAATATAGTTACGTGGCTAAATATATATAAGAACGGCTACAAGTTAATAGAGATTAACCTAATAAGATTTTCATATATGAATGCTGGTAGTTTTGCTTCTATCACTTCATTAGACTAAACATTATCATTCCATTCCTCTCCATTCTGTTACATTATGGGTCCCTCACGGACATGTTGAAACCTCTTTTCGGGGATGAGCAAGGTACCAGTCTGGTACCGAAAGTACCTGTACCAACAGGGAAAATGTGTACCGATACCGAATATACCATACCAGTACCAAAAACGGGGAAAATGGGTACCGGTACCAGTATGGTACGATACCGGTACTCAGTATCAAATGCTCATCCCTGCTTTACTATCCAAAACTATTTACAATAGTGCAAGATCAAACAATGCCAGTAAACAAACTCAAGTTGATAACCCAAAGTTGCAGGTAAAGAACAAACTACATACAAACACTTTTCAATGTATGATAACAGGATATTAATCATGAATAGGGATCAAACAAATTAAAACACAATACAATATGCGAGTATGAAAACAAAACCTTGTTGCCAATTTGTTCAGATTCATCATTAGAAGCCTTGGAAAGTGCCTTTCAGCAAGCAATCTGCATCTTAAGCACCCTACAGTCTTGAAATTAACAACCCAATCTGCCCTCTCAAGCCTTCATCTTTATCCGGTCTTTCCTCTCTGAAACTAAAAACTCATATCAGATTTAGCTTAGGAAAGAGTAGAGAGAGAACAACTGTCACCCACCTCCATTTTGATGAAAAAGCACCATCAGCCACCATTGATTCTTACTTCTTGTTTTTCACCTAACATATCCAACAACTCTTTTAAAAAAGAATTTAGCAATTTGGTAAATATTAAAACTGTTTATAATTTGATTTGAAAAAAGTAACTAAATATCAAAGGATTACATACCAAGATATGGCCCTTTTGGATACAAGTGAGGAACATCCTCTTCTTCTAAACCTGACCACACTCACCAAAACCTAACCATTAATTACTCACCTTCTAAGTAGCCCCACATAAACCTAAAAAAATACATTTCCTACACCCTCAACGTATAAATCAACAAAAAGAATTACATATATGGACACACCTACACACAGAAATAGTTTTAGTCCTTCACCTGCTTCTAATTGGTCACGTAAGCTGCACAAAATTTATACACATAACAACTGCAAATCAACTAAACTACCTACAATAGGATTCAAGAAAAACAAACTTACAGTGTAAAGATTTCCGTAAAGGCTACCACAATAGTTCAGTAGCATCAGTTACCAATCTGACCTCCCTACAAAGAAAAATCGAGGGCAAAACCCTAGTATCGGTTGAGAGACAGAGGAGCCGGAGAGAATCCCAAAAACAAACCGATACTTGTTTAGATCGAACAAAAAATTGAATCATTAAATTTCCAGTTTTAGGTTACAGTGTTTTAATAGCAATACAAATCGTAATCATTATTAAAAAAGCTTACATACAAGTGTTAGTCTAATCGATCGGACTGATTGCACTTCCAATGTGGTACGATTGATCTTCACGTCGATGATGAAGGACGTATCACAATCAATGAAAATAAATTAGTCAATCCAGATGAAGAAATTGAATATAATGAAGGAAAGATGAAGAATCGCCTTGAGATTTGAGGAACGACTTGATTATGAGACTCAATGATTTGGGGTTTCTTTGAATATACGTAGAATGTAATGTGGATCGGGTAATACCTGGCTCCGTATCCAGCACTGACAAAAAAAAAAAGCGGACGGGTTTTTCCCGCCAAAAATAAAAACACACCCAGAGCTCTATTTTAGTGACACGTGGCTCAAATTCTTTTCATTTATTATCTATAACTACTTTAAAATATCTACATTATATTATCACCGTTGACATAAATATTATAATTTTATACACGTTAAAACACAAACAAATATATTAGAGTTAAACAACAAATTTAAATACATGAATATGCAGCGATCACAATTCGTTAAAAATCTCTTTATAAACCACATTGGTTGTTTTATACGGTAACTTCATACATCATGAACACGTTCAAAAGAAGAGATCATGGCACGATTGGCATCAATATGGACCGATGCATTCAACACTCCTATCAACTCCGCCATGTATGTAATCACTTCTTGCATTGGTTACTTAAAGTTAATTATATAATATTTAACAATGTTGACATAATTTTGTAATGAAAAAAACATTCCATTACTTACGTAAATATTAAATTACAATGAACCGGAAAAAATGAATATGAAAAAAAAACACAAATTGTTAAAGATTTCTTTATACACCACATACGTTGTTTTATACGAAGGTTTGTCGTTTTGTCTAATATTAGTAATTTGACTACATCTTAGGTTTTACTCTTGATAAAGCAACATACAATTGACCATGATTGAAAACCGACTATTTCAAGTACAAAACATGACTACATAATTACAAATTTACACTAATTCTCCGAAGATAATTCTTTAAACTTCGATCTACTTCTAAACCATAAGAAGCCAACCGATTTTACTTCGCTAATAATGTCTTCTGGGGATGAGCATATGGTACTTGGTACCGAATTCCCGTACCGAATTTTTTTCGGTACCGAATCGGTACTCACTTTTTGGCGTTTTCGGTACCGATAGTTTCGGTATCGGTACGGTACCAGTATCTTACCCTTAAATACCGGTACCGTACCGAATATTTTCAGTACCGGTACCCATATTTGGCAAAATTCGATACCATTATTTACGGTACCGAAAAATTTGATACCACCAGCTCATCCCTAACTTCACGTTATTTCTCACCTTCCACAAGCTCCTAACACCCCACCATTACAATACCAAGGAAAGCAATGCTAGCCCCTTCCAATAATCCCACCACAATATGCATTTCGAGGAGATCTCTAAAGGAGACAAACGAAAAAGATTGGATCAACATAATTCCTTGTACAAAACTTTTGTTGTATGGTATACAATAAATGACTAAAAAGAAAAAGTTAAAAATGACGGAAAATATCAAAGAAATGTAATAAGTTTGCCAACTACTCATATTAAGTCACACAAACTTGAAAGTCGTTTGAATAAAACCCATTTGATTACCGTCAACACACCTGAAAAACAATCTAATTCACTCACACAAACCAAAAAAAGTGACACGTCAGTTTGATAAATGTTGATGATGGGTGATTCAGCTATATAAACAATTGCAATTCTAGCAAATTCGACAATATAAATTCGATTTAAGTTCTAGCAAATTCGACATCGGTCACATGAAATGCGTGCCAAAAATACCAAATTGCATGAAGCATCAAAAGGTTTTCGACTCCAGTCCATGAAAGCATGCCTAAAATACCAGATAGCATAAAGCATTAAAGGTTTCTATATTTTTCATCACTTTAATAATCAATTTTTTTATGATTAATCTATTAATAAAAAAAACAATTGTGTCAGTGAGGAAACAATGTTTTGGTAAAATGGCTTAGAAACAGGGACAACTAAAATATAAAATCTTTTAAATTTTATAGTAGAGATGCAAAAACAACCTAGTATAAAATCCTATAAATAGAGTAAATAAAAAAAAACTGATAACTCGTTTATTCCCTGCCCTTTTCCATACCCGACCCTATAGGTTCCAACCTAGTTATACCCAAGCTTAACCGGTAAAAAATAATGAAAAATAAAATAAAATCTAGATACCTGAAAAGCTGACCACTTCCTTTAAAAAACCGGCTTATTACATGATTGACCCTACTCGTAACTGATTTTAACCTGAAACCGGGTATAGCCCAATATCCGATTTATGCACCTTTATAGTAAGGTGCACGCCATTTGTTTGATATAATGATTAGAATGCTTTATCATTGATGACCCCATGAACTTCTGCATAAATCTTTGTGCTGCTACATACATGGTTGGCACAAAGCATAGTATGTAAGTGCCCTTCTAATTCAAGAATTGAAGTTGTATAAAGAATTTCTTACAAAGAGTACAAAAATGAAACTTGTATAAATTACTAAACACCAGGTTTGATCATAAGCATTTCACCAAACCATCAGCATTAAAATAAAGATTTTTTAAGTGTAAATCAAAATACCTACCAATTCAAAAGTTGCATCTTATTCCTTTGTCCCAGCATTAATTGTGCTTCAAGAATTTATCCTTGCACTACACATCTGATGGAGCTGGTCTTAGTCCTTGCATATTGACAACAACAAAAGTCGTTTAATGTTCAAAAGTAGAATACAAATACCAGATACATCAATGAATTTTAAGGAACGATGATTATAGGCGTGGATAATGACAAAATTTTCGATATAGAGGTAAGTTGTTAGCTATACCTGTGAAACCGCATGCTGACTTTGGGCTAATGATGCTTAATTGGGTCTTACTTGACATGCCAAGTATCCGTATATGCATGTTAGTAGAAGTGTCGAATCAACTCAGCCCAACTCGTTGCGCGTACAAAAAGTAAACCATTTTGAGCAACAAACCACCAACTATAGTTTCAAACATATGAAATTAAATAAAATGTTTCAAATACTTGTAAATGTAAGACCAAGGTTTGTGTATGTTTCATAACAATCAAGAAAAATAAACTAACACCTCTTAATCAAAATAATTATAAACTAACACCTTTTTTTGAGCATCAACTTTATATATGGATATAAAGGATTCAGCAAGCAGCTGGGAACAAAACAATTTTCCCATGCAAGGGAGCTAATCCACACAAACGCATCCTTTTTAATGAGGTCGACTAATTTCATAGTTGGGATAAATCTTTCACTAAACACTATAGCATTTCTCGCATCCCATAATCTCCAAACCGTCGCCAATGCTACAACCACGACCACTTTCTTCTGTCTTTTAGATCCTATTTGGTTCGAATCCACTTGAGCATCTCCCCGTTGTATATAAGTCAACTGGTATGGAAACTTTGATCCATCTGAAGATATGCCACCAGACTATTCTAGCCATCAGACATCCAACAAATATGTGATCTGCAGTCTCTTCCTGCAGGCCACATTTTTGACACGCTAGATCGGATAGGCCACTCTTCTCGCTGCTAAGGCAACTTTAGACGCTATTCTTCCGATACCTGCCCTCCACGTAAGATATTGGCTTTTAGGGGTTCCCATGAGTGCCAAAACAGCCTCGAATTAGCGACTTAATAGACACCCGCTTCAGCCAACTTAATTCTCAGGGCTTTCACAGAGAAGTTCACCCACATTATTCTCGCATCTCCAAACATCACTCACATCTAAAATCTGAACCGCCTGCAACCTCTTCATGAATCATGCAGCCTCTTCATGCATCATGATGTCATCGACCTTGAACCATCCAAAGAAGTAGGATTACGCACCCAACCCCAACTCCATTGTGTAGCGTTACCAATTCGCATATAGCAAGTGGAGACATGGGTATTTTTGCCCTTCATGTGCCAAGCGGAAAACGTCAGGAAATAAGCTGGCCAACGGAGCCATTCCCACCCATTTATCCATCCACAACCGAGTTATCTGCCCCTTTCCCATCTCCAAATTGCGGTCGCGACGGTTGCTATAGCGAATAATGTGGCATATAGGTCCACACTCGCCATATGGTCTGTAGCGATAGATAGCGGCCTTTAATTTTTTTTGTTTTTTATATATAAATAGTAATTAAATATAGCTATAAAATAGATGGCTTTTAGGTTTTTTATTAAATATACATGTAAAATAGCGTATATACCAGAGTGTTTTGATATAATATACATATATTTAAAAAAAATTCTAGCGTATCGCTATTTATCGTTATTCGCCATGTAGCATATAGGTAGCTAAGCGCATCGACCGTTGTGATGTGCTCTCATTAGCGCATCGGGCGTATTGCGCATAATGCGCGCATTTTAAAACCAAGGGTAGCTTAATGTTATTTGTCGCTATTCACCATTAACAACTATGCACCACTCTCATCTTGTCATCCATGACAATACCTTCCTTTCCTAAAACTTCATCCACCAAGCTAATATCCTTCCATACACCAGTTATAGATTTATTCACAGGTATTAATTTACTACACTTATTGTTTCTGTAATTCGCCCCTATTACCATAGCCCATAGTTGATCTGACCCCTCTCTAATCCTTCTCCACCATTTAGCTAATCCTCCCACACCAAGGCCTCCAATGTTCTTTGGCTTTAACAGAGAAAAAAAAACAATGAGCCAAAATCTAGTTTGTTGGCTTAAGAGTGTATTATATCAAACACACATGTTATTTATTTGTTATCACCATAATCAATCCAATTGCTACACAAAGTAGGCCCACAGTTGTACTCCATAATAAACTTAAGTTCAACATAGCATGTATTCTTGGGCATCGACTTAAGTACTCATACTACATGCTTAAGCACTTGATCAAAATAGTGGTAGTCATTAGCATAAAGTCACAAATTGGTTTTTGGGCCCATTCTTCGGTTTCGGTCAAAGAAACTTAAAATCGATTTAAAGAAATTCGGTTGAGTTTGAAACTGGTTTAAAGAAAACAATCTACTACTGGACCTAAACGTGCACACATCGAATTTTGGGCCAAAACCAGTCCAGGTTCAATCAAAGAAAGTTAAAAAACAGTTTTCCCTTCTTGATTGCTAGAAAGCCTATGTCTCAGCTGATAAAACTTAATGGTTCAATCTTGTAATATTGATGCTTGACTTCAGACTTAAGACGTTTCTAGATGCCGAAAGATCATTTCAATTAACCTAAACTCTAGTCTCCATAATACACAAAACTTAGCAATTCATATTGGTATGATTCCTTAGATAACAACACCACCACCATCAAGGAAAATATAATTCATTTCAATATAGAACATGTGTGCATAACTGCATATCCTAGAGTTTATTTGACCTTAGCTCACCTTGTCATTCACTTCACAAGAATTGAACTTTTCCGTGTAGATGCAATCACCATTGCTCATCTTAAACTAAACCGATGTCCCCTAATCTAAAAAATAAGAGAGGGAAAGACAAATCATAAAGCGAAAACAAATATAAAATAGAAACAATATATTATCCAATTATATCCCTATACATATTTGATCATTGGTGTTGAAAACTCCATCAGCTGATGTATGCTTTTCTAATGATGAAGTTTAGGTCAGTGAGCACTTGCACAACATCGAAAAGAATACCATGTTTAGTAGCACTGTCCGCCTGTCCAACAAAACATTAGATCACACAATCAAAACAAACTAACAACATCCTAAATCAAGAAAAGTTAGGTGAGAAAACACCTGCTCAACACGCATAAACACAAACACCTGGTGGGCATGCCCTAACAGATGAGGAAATTGAACTTTGTGGGTACCTGAATGATGGTAGCAGTTTTACACGATTCATTGTCATATTACGGCTCGCGACGGGTTCACCCGAGATTAAAAGCAAAACACTCAAGATAAAAACTAAAAATAAGAAAAAAAAACCCCACCAAACATCTTCAAGTAAGTGTATGTTAAAAGACCAGACAATTTACAATTATTGGATTCAAAAAAACAATTTACCCATGTAATCAAATATAGAAATTAGAATAAGCTTGATTGTTATTATATACAGTACTATGTACTCGCTCTTTAATCTTATTTGAAAACCGTTTAAGGCTGATTTTGATAAGCAACAAAAATGCAAAAATCAAGATAAGAAAACCGAGGGTAACCCTAATCGGTCTCTAATACATCGAGTAGAAACAGTAGGTATGGTCTCAAATAGGGTAGAAAGTCAAGAATCTTATACCTTTCAGGCAAAGGGCAATCCAATTGCAACGTCTTCTTCCCCCAATTTCTCGAGTCAATGACGATTCAGTCATCATTTTAATAACCTGAGTTCTACAATGATTTAGAAAGAATACATACCGATCGATTGCAGCACACGAATCGTAAGAAGGAACGCGGCTAGGGTTTTAGAAGATGAAGATGAAGATGAAGAAGACAGAGGGCATGAACAGAAGTCTGGTGTAGATAAGTATTAGGGTTTGTGTATGAAAGGAAAGATGAGAAAAAAAGGAGCGTACACGAAAAAGAGAATTGATCATTCATTCTTGAATTGATGCTAGGGTTAGAAAACAGCGTGTGTGAGAAGGAACGAATGTGAGAAAGGTAATATAAGAAAAGAAATTGCCGCCCATCCTTTTTTTTAATAGGTGAACTTTGTAACATACGGTTAATTCATATCTGTTAGTCGTAGGCCCGTCATCCCACTCACTACCAAAGACTATGTTGTTTAAACCGGGTCCACGCCTTGGTCGAATGTGGCTTGGCTATCCCCGAGAAAATTTCCAGCCCCCTGCCACTTGACAGGAGTTGCACCCTTCACAAGAGTCGACCCTGTTGTGAAAGCCAACTCTCTGGAGTAAATGTGCTGTAATAGAAAACTCGGGGTGGCTCCCGGATTTCAAACTTGTGACCAAGCCTCTACCTGTTCATTGCCATGACCACGGGCTGTGAACCCAGGGTCGCCGCCCAAACCTTAATTCTCTTGATTAAGAGAATGTCCACATCAGCATGACATGTGGACAAAGTGAATTCTTTTAGTATAATAGATAGATAGATAATAGATAGATATGTATTAATCTCAGCGTAACCATAATTTATTTCGTCTTGACTCCTAATATAATCTTATTTTTAGATTATGTTTTATAAACTAGATTATACAAAAGACCAAAATCAAAAACTCGAATCACTAGACCCATTGTTGTTCCGTTTATTTAAAGTATTGGTTATATTTATTCTAGGATGATTTGGTCATTTGATTTAACTCGTGTACTCGTGCGGTCATTTCGTGGATAGCCCGCAACCAGTGAGTAGATTCAAATCATTTTCCCTATTTTTTGCCATTAACTCTTTTTGGGGTGTATCTCGTGCTTGATTTCAAATTTATTGTTTTAATTGATAACATGTTATTCGATGTGTTTTTGTGTGTCACTTGTTGATAAATTCTATTGTTTCTCTATACGTTCATCTATGTGTTACTCGCTTTGTGTCATAGGCTTCGCATGGATCCACCTGGCTGATCGGTTCCCCACGGCCATGGGTCGAACTCGGTATTGCCATCATTGTTTCACAGATTCGCCTTTCGGGGCTTGTTATGTTTGGGTTGCTTATGAGATATGTGTTGAATTCTTGTTATATTGAAATACCTAGTTTCACATTTGAGAATGCATGTTATAAAATAAGGTTTTCTAAAAATAATAAACCAAAAACATTTTTAAATAAAAACCAAATCTATTCACCAACATGTTTGTTGACTCAAAACTCTTTTACGTGTGATACAGGTACACAAGGGTGGGCATATTTTGAGTTGAAGACATATAGGATTACCTTAGTAATAAACCGGCTATGATATGTTGCTTTTATTTATTTGATTTTTTAATTTGGTATTAATATTTGAATTCTATGTTATGTGTGACAAATTTAATTGGGTGACTTTAAACATCTAAACTTGTAATAGTGTCATAAGCTATGAGCAACCATCATGCCCCGTACCATTCCGCAACGGGTCGGGGCGTTAATAAGAAAGGAAAGGGGAGAAGAAAATGAAACCTCGTGGACCATTATACCTTTCAATTAAACGAGGAAAAAGTAGAAAAAAATGAGTGGTTAACAAAAATTTTTAACCCAGCTTGTCATTTGGATGGAAATGACAACAAAAATGAAACCTCTGGAACCTAGTTACAAAAGGTTTCATTTTGGATCGAAATAGCAAAAGTGACCTAAACTCAGGGACTATTTTGGCATTTTACTCTTTTAGATTTATTAAATTAAGAAATTATGAAAAAAATTAAGAAAGAATTGCTAGTGGTGTTACCACTACACACTAATGTTATGAAATGTTATGACATTACATTTCTGTGACGCTTGTTACATATGGTGTTACCACTATGATGCAGATTTTCAAGATTATTTTTATTTTTTATTTGAATTTTAATTTTGTAATCTTTTTTATTTAGTTTCCTTTTAAATTATGATTCCTATCTTATAAATAGGATATTATTGTTCATTGTTAGTTACTTTTTGAGTTTGATTATTGTAAAGAAAACTTTGAGGTTTCTTTGAACTATTCGGTTCCAAGTCTTTGAATGAATTATTGTGTTTGAGTCATTTGATTGCACACGAAACTGCATCGGTTGGTATCAGAGCTTTGGTTTTTAAATGGCTCTACGTGAAGACAAGTGTTTTCTTGTTCGAAGAGTCGCCGACCGAGGCATCGACAAGAACATTGGTGATTCACGTGTTCGTGGAGATCGATTAAATCCTGACTGTAGATCCGCTGCACGAGGTAACGAGATCGGAAACCGTGATCCACGGGATATTATTAAGATCAAACGACTCCGAAATCGAGTCCGTGATCTGGAAGAGATCCAACGACTCCGACAACGAGTCCGAGATCTTGAAGAGATTAAACGACTCCGCCAACGAGTCCAAGATCTTGAGTTACAAAGAGATAGGCGCATTAAGGAAACTGAATCGGGATGCGTCGTTCGGAACGATGTGACCGAGGAAGAGAAGCATCCTTTCGGCCATTCCCACACTCGGTTCCATGAGCCGATTTATCAAGAGTGTTTTTCGGAAGACGAACCAAGATTTGATGAAGACGGGATTATACCAGATGAAGAAGAATGTATGTTTGTGCACCAAGTTCTTAACGGAGTTACCGTTCAAGTAAACAAACAAGTGAAAGATGAAGATGGTGGTGCTATGGTTCCTACGGTAGCAGCGAGTTGTGCTTCGGTGGTTAAGATTGATCATGTGTTACCCTTGGATCACACAACAATATCTCTGGTTAGTTTGAAAGCTTTGAATATTACCAATAGAATGAAATCATCTCCTAAGAAAGTGAAAAACTTATCAAATCCACGAACTAGTGGAGAAATTGTTTGGAAATTATATTGGAGGGGCCCACATAAGAAGATATTAATCCTTGGAGGATCAAACTAGTTATTTAAAATATGCCAATGGAGTAAAATTTGGAATAAAGTTCTATTTCAAAAATTGATTAATGGCCATGAATGGAAGGATAGACAAATACGGTTGATTCGTGATCCCTCTCATGTTCGTGTTGATAGAAATAAAGTTGGCAAATTTCATGGTCACTTTATGAAAAAGGGCAATTGAGTTCATAGTTTCCAATTATATGGTTATTTAGCTGGAGCTGAAATATTTGAATGGTTCAAGTTTACATTAAACATGAGAAGGTTCAATGCTTCATTCGATCTAGGAGGTATAAGTCTAGAGTCGGGCGAGATGACCCGTGAAGTTAAGTTGTTTAAGCGGGTTGTGATGAAAATAATGCAAAAGAATCGGGTTGATATTCTTTTTGATCCAGGGCATTATAGGGACATGAAAAGGTTGGGGCATTTCCAGAATAATGCCTAATGAGGAGGGAAGAAAAACGAAAGTAACCAATAAAATTATAGAGCTTTTTTGATTTCATATTTAAACCAAAAAGATTTTCAGTGTGTTTTACCATAAACTTTCGAAAATTCAAAAGATTTTGTTTCTACATTGTTTTCAACAGCCAACGATGGAAAGCGGATCTTCGGAGTTTGGAATGGTGCTAAGTTGTTGGAATCTTAACGACAACGGGTTGGGAGCTAATACGTAAAATCAAAATGCACGAAAAACGATGAAAAATTCATTAATTTGGAACTTTAAATTTGAAGAAAAACATTAGTTTGTTCATAACGGGTCAAACTGAGGTCATTAACTTGGACTCGGCAGACAAATCGGTTAACCGAGTTCATTAACTTGGACTTGGTCAACTAAGTGGATTTTTATAACTGGTAAACATGTGAAAGTTCAGGGTTAAATTAAAAAGTTTGAAAATTTTGAAATTGATCTTAACCAAGTTCGGCTGAAGTTCCATAAGGAAAAACAGTTTCATCATTGCTGAACTTCGAGCGAAGTTAATGAAAAAGGTTGATAATTGAAAGGCAAGTTCGCCCGAACTTGACTGGGTATATAACATCAAGTTCGCTCATTTTTACAATTCATCTGTTTTATTAAACTTCGAGCGAAGATAGGCGATTGATAGAAAACTTGTGAATTTGCTGAAAATAAGTCATTACTCTACGTGATCATAAGTGATTGGCACACTTATCATCATGGTCGAGGTACTAATTGCTTGAAACAACCATGAATTGAACCAAATTAAACGATTTTGGACCGAAGTGTTAAAATCAGTTAGATCTAGGATGTTAATGAATAAATTGATCGGTGAAATGTGTTTTAACAAATCATAAAATCAACAATTTGAACATGATTGAATTTTGCAGGTTGATTGGAGATGATGACAAGTTCGCCGAACTTGTTGTGTTGATTTGTAATCAACCTCTGGCGAAGTTGTCATGATCTTTGATAAAAATGAATTTGCAACAAGTTCGCCCGAACTTGTTGTGAATATGTCAAGAACCTGTTAATAACACAAGTTCGCCCGAACTTATCTAAAAATGTCAAAAAATTGTTTGAGTTACATGTTCGGCCGAAGTTATTAATTTGTGTATGATTTTGTAATGTTTGATTCAAGTTCGGGCGAACTTGATAGAAGTTGTTGGAAATTGTCATTTTTACTAAGTGTTTGTTTTCTCTGTCCGTAGAATATCAAGCTTTCGTTTAACAAGTTCCATAATACTTGTATTTCATTGGATGAGAAGATCTATCCTACGCTGACGACATTCGCAGAGATCTTGGAATTTTTGGGGCGAATTCTGATTACGAAGGCGATCACGGATAAGCATGTTGTGTACAGATCGCACATATACTTCTTCTGGAACTCAGCCTCATACGACGAAGCGAACAAAGTCATAAAGTCTGCCGTTAGAGTTGGGAATGAAGATAAGGAATTTTTTATCACAGAAGCTGACATTCGAAGGGTATTACCTATTAGCTTTGAAGAGAGAATGGTCAAGGGTTGTTTCTTCAGAATGGGATACAAAGGTCACGCGAATGAGCCAACGATGAAGAAAGGCAATGTTCCTCTACCTTACAAGCTTCTAATTCACGCCATCATTCACGCTTTCAGAGAAAAGCAGGGCTCGATGATATTCAAGACTACATGGCCTGCATGGTTACAGGTTTGGTTCTTAACAAGAAATACAACTTCTCGAAAGTGATCTTTAATTTCATGGCGAAGAACATGGGAAAAGAGAGATTGGTGATGTACCCGAGATTCATTCAGATGATGATTGACGAGAAGTTTCAGAACATAACAAAAGATCCAAATGATATTCCCTTTTTGAGCCATATGGATGAAACTACGTTGAAAAAGCTCAAGATATTTCAGAAGCAAGACTCAGCACCTATACCAAAGCATGTATTCGGTGCAATCGTTAAAGCAGATTATATAGCGCCACCAGAGAACAAATGGAGAAAAGATGGCATGTGATAAAAACGAAGAAGCCGCTCTGTTAACGAATTTCAAAGAAAAAAGAGGCGATTGGTACATTAAGCGAGTGATTGTAGTTGAAAAGCAAAATCGTAAATGGGCGTCAAAGAAAGTTGATACTATGCTGATTGATGAGCCTGACGAGAATGTTCAGAATGTTGAGGGTTCTAGCGTTCTGGCTAATGTTGAAAGTCAAGAGAAAGACAATGATGTTATATCTGCCACATCAGATAAAGATGATGAATCTTCTGAAGATTCTGCTGACGTTAGAGAAAAAGCAGCAGAGAAAGAAAAAACGAGGAAAGGTTGAAAAAACGTGGCGAAGATCTTTATGTTCCTTTTGATGAGGCTTCCGATGAAGATCGTCCAAAGAAAAAGACAAAGCGCACAAAGTCTAAAGCTAGAGATTCAAAGGAAGCTACAGGCTCTCCGAGCACACGTGGGAAGAAGAAAGCTCACAGTCGTAGATATCTAAGTCAAAAGCCAAAGAAAAGAGTTACACAAGAACCTCCTGTTTCTAGCTTACAAGAAATTCCGATCATTGAAGCTCAAGTTCCTCCAACTGTTACACAAGTTCCACCTACTATTGTCACACAAGAACCACCATCAGTTACTGTAGAAGTTCCTGTTCAGAGTACACTTATTTCTACTCCAAAGCCTGCAGCAAAGGGTACTCCTCAAAAGTCAAGACAATCAACTCCTCAGAGCGCAAGAGCAAATGAATTCAAAGATGCTTTCGGTGAAATTCCAGATAACATTACACATCCTGTCACAGCCGAAGATCTTTCAAACTGGTTTCAAGATACGCCAATCGATGTATTAGAAAAAAGAATTAAAGATTTGGAAGATAAGCTTAAGCAAAATGAAGCCGAGAAAGCAGACCTGGAAAAGAAAGTAAAGCAAAGCGATGTTGAAAAAGAGATATTGCAGGATAAAGTAAAGTTTCTTGAAGATGATCGAGGCTATATGAAAGTTATGGTCGAAAGCTTGGGTGCTGTAAATGCAAAGTTAGAGAAAGAGATAGCTGATTTGAGAGTTGAACGTGATATGAATGACAGAAGGTTTGCTAGATTGCAAAATGACAACCCTGCTAGTGATGATACTGAAGATGATTCAGATCATGATGGTGATGATCAGGGGGCGTTGGTTTAAAGATTGATTCTGCGAAAGTTCATTATGAGTTTGATTTCGAATCCCTAATCAACGATGATGCTAACATGGAGGATGAACAAAGTAAGGGGGAGTCTACATAGCAAACAGGGCCACAAGATGTTGATACTTCTGAAGCCATTGTTGTTATGCCTGTTGTTGCTGTTCATGAGAAACCTTTCATGATTATGTTGGAACCGAATATAGAGGAAGGGGAGTTTGTTCATGATTATACAAAAGAAGAATTGGCCAAAATCTTTGAGGTTGATGCTGATTCATTTGAGTTCGATTTCGAAGAAGAATTGGTAAACATAAAGACATTTAAACCGAAAGAGTATGTGTATAAGCGTGTGGCTGAAGCTGATGATTACGACCGTGTTATCTTTGAAGATTCTGATGATGATGAAGCTAAAAAAGTATTCTAATCTGAACACTGATAAGTTTCCTACGATTGATGGGTTGATGAGCCAGTAGATGTTGATTTGTTGAAACAGAAGATAGATGAAGTTGGGAAGGCAGGCAACATCCCTAAACGTTATACGAAAGAGCAGATTGCTGAGGCAAAGAGGTCGTGGTTTAAAGAAATGCCGAAGGAAAGAAAGTTTAAACGACCACTAGCGTTCTTCACACGTGATAAAGATGTTTCTCTGGGTGATATTCTAAGCTGGGGATGGATTCGAGAACTTGATGTTCATGTTATTAAAAGAGAGTTTGGGGTTCAATACTTCCGACATCTGACAGACATAAAGACATTGCCGTTCTGGGATGTTGAAGAGTTGGTTCAAACACGTAATATAAGTCTACAGATGAAATTCAATGAACAAAGGCTTTGGAGGGTGATAAAGTTTGAAGCGTCAAGAGGTTTTGAGCTGTGGAAACAGTTTATTCCTAAACGTAGAATGAAGATTAATAAGAAAACGGGAGACAAATATGTTACGCTAGTGATGAAGCGTCCACGAGCAATGAAGAATATGCCACTAAAGCCCATTGAACAGGATTTTCATCCTTACTTTTTGTGGTGGCAAACGGATCCAGAGACATGTGAACCAGTGATTGTTTTGCGTGCTGATGAGACATGGGATATTACGAAAGAAAAGGATCCAGAACCGATTGAACGAAGAAGGATTTGGGGGCTGTGGAGAACAATACGAATACTAGACCCGATGTGGCTAGTTAATTGCTCGAAAAAAGATGTAAAGTGCTTGTTCTTCAACAAGATATGTTTTGACAAGCGTGAAGAAGTCCAAGCGAATCAAGACCAAGGTGTAATTAACTTTTGTTATGCACATGGTATTAATTCAGGTCATATGTGGGAATCTAGATGGAGAGAGTTGGAGAAAGAAGAGTTCTTAAAGGAAGAAAAGCGTCTTGAAAAGATACACGAAAGGGGTAGGGAGGCAAGAATCAGAATATTCCAATTCATGAAGTGGCACCTCCTACTGACCAAACACCGATTCCTAAGCAAGAACGTTGAAAGAAGCCGTACAAGAACTTCTTCGGAAGATGTTAAAGATTGAAGACTGATCAAGACACTGCGACAATATCCAAGAGGGAGTTTGTTGATGCATAATGTCTATTGTCTAGGTCTTGGATCGAGTCTGTATGTTTACAACTTGAATTGTTAGATTTCATATTTGAAGGGGTATGGTCCCAAAAACCTTGCGCCAATCAAGGAAACCATACCCATTAATAACTTCTAAGAAAACTGCGCGCATACTTCTTTGCCAAAATAAGATTTATTAGAACTCTGCGCCAAATATCCAAGAGAGGAAAGCGTCATTTAACTACCTTGCGCGGGCTCGCGCAAGGTTCAAAGTTAACCTCTCTTTGGATAATGCTTCATTTAACTACCTTACGCGGGCTCGCGCAAGGTTCAAAGTTAACCTTGAACATTCTTGTTTGATAATGCTTCATTTAAATACCTTGCGCGGGCTCGCGCGAGGTTCAAAGTTAACCATGAACATTCTTGTTTGATAATGCTTCATTTAACTACCTTGCGCGGGCTCGCGCAAGGTTCAAAGTTAACCTTGAACATTCTTGGTTGATAATGCTCCATGTACAAACCTTGCGCAGATATTTATATCAAAGCAAGCATCCACCAAACGTTGCGCTAAGCAGCAAGGAGAAGAAGGAAGATCAGTTAACTAACTTGCGCTTCTCGCGCAAGGAAACACTAAATCCTGAGAAACTTTCCCTTAGCAAAATCCTTGACTTGGTGCACTAGCAAAGGGAATCTTTCTGTTGTAACAGAATGTACACGTGGCGAATAATAGATGGGTAAAAGCTGTGAAACCTTCTAGAAGCCATTAACACCCAATCGTGCAAGCATCTTTTCGGTTATAACCAATTGCCACATGGTAGCATCTGGACGGCTGAGGAAGATCACGGTGATGGCATGCTCACATTTATAAGATGTAGTGATCTCATGTTGATACGTGGCACCTCCCTAACCGCTGATGAGCTCACGATCCGTGTGCATTAACGGATTGCCAACAAACGTTAACGGAATAACAAAAGATTCCGTTAAAGTTAACAATCTCTCTTTTTGGCGCCAAACACCGGCTATAAATAAGTAACTTGGAGTTCAAGGAAAGGTATTCACTCTCAACTACTCTTTCACTTACAATACTTACTTCCGACTACCTGTACTTATTCTCACGCCAGAGGGTGGTCACGGAGAGAACCCCCTTCTCCCCGAGGCGAGCTAACGGTGTTCTGTTTTGTAGGATCAGCCGGAATATTGTTTTATTCATCATCCATCGTGAAACCAAACGGAGGGTTAACCCTTTTATGCAGAGCCCATTGCATAGATCTACTTTGATTCCGGTCTAGTTGATCTAGGGTTTCTTCATTGGCGCCACCGATTTCGATTCTTTCTCACCTTTCGTTTAGTTTCACTTAGATCTGCAGCGTCATGGCTGACGGATCATCTTTTCAAGGTCCTCGATCAGGGATTCGATGCGTTGTTGTCGGACCTCAGGTCAACGGACAAATAGTTGAGGATTCTTCCGGCGAAGCTAATGCTCAGTATGATCCTAATCATGCGAGTATTCCTGTAACGCCGGCGACTCCTCAGGTTGATGTTACGTCGATTTTACTACCTGGAGAGACTCCATTATCGTGGTTAATCAAATCTCAAGCGACTCTAAACGCTATGTATGCTCAGTTATGTGCCCAAATCAGAACTCCAGCTTTTCAAGCTCCGGTTAACGCTCATCAGGTCCGTGCTTCGCCGACACCTCGAGTTTTGAGTTATAATACTCAAAGTCATGCTCGTTCCCCTTCGCGCATGCCTGAAGATGGAACAGAAATGTATTCTAAAACCAGGAATGATCCTATTCATTCTTGTAATAGAAGGTAAGAAGACAACGTTCAGCGTCGCGCATCTATCCACTCTCGTTTGGGCCCGCGGTCTTCGCAGAAACGGGACACCCAACACGATGAGCTCGATAGAACTTATGAGGAAGGGGATAGTGCAAGTATTTTCAATCGAATATCTGCAGATCATGCTAGTTACAGGCCAAAAGTACACGCAGTACACAATCCAGAAGCTGAGCATGATTACAATTTGGTGTATCGCCCAACCGAAGCAGCTGAACAATCAAAGTTTACCAGAGAGATAGCAATGGCTCCGTTGGAGCGAGCGAAATTACCATCCAACGTTGGAAATAATGGTTTGACCGATCCTGATGATCACATGCGCCTCTTTACCTACTTGGGTGCTGGACATTGCCAATGTGGTGTCACCTATTTGTACAGACCCTTACCGGCGCTGCACGCCTTTGGTTTGATAATTTGCCGGCATGTAAACTTTCCTCTTGGAACGACTTAAAAGAGAAATTTCTTACACACTTTAGCCAGCAACGGCGATACGTGCGCGACTCCTCTGATGTAATGAACATCTGGCGGAGGGACGATGAAAGCCTCGAAGATTTTATAACGCGTTACAATAAAAAGGTGTTGGAGATTGGATATGTCCATGAAGACCTTATACGCACGCAGTTTAAGTATGCGGTAAGGTGCGACGAAATGATTAAAGTGTTGTCCGGTACAACTGGCCTTCCAAAAAACTGGGATAAACTCATGGCGGCAGCCAAGGTCTATGCCCAGACTGAGCGCAACTTAAGTTCTAACCGACCACCTCTGCCTCAGAATCGTCCGCAAGACTTGAGTAGAGGTAATCGCAAGTGTAAGAGAAATTGGAAAGAGTCAAGTCAGAATTCATATTCTCCTTATTCACCAATTGATGCGCGAGCAACAATCAACAAGATAACAACCCCAAAAGGGATTAAGCAGGAGAATAGGGAACGTCAGTGGACTCCCTTAACGAAATCTCCGGCTGAGGTTCTCAGCACTGAGAATTATCAGTTTAAACAGCCGCAACCCATGAAAAACAAAAAAGGGCAAGACCCAAATTTGTTCTGTGACTATCATAGAGACACAGGCCACACAACAGATAACTGTATCAGTCTGCGCACGGAGATTGAAAAAGCATTAAAAAGTGGGAAGCTTACACATCTAGTCCAGAATGTGCGCAAAGAGATGAAGCAGATTACGCGCGAGAACGAAGGGCCTAGAAACAAGAAAATGAAACAGCACGTTTCCATGATTCAAGGTGGATCATCGCGTAAGCGTAGCCTTCAACATTTTCAAAACAACACTTGGCGCGAACAACAAGTCATTTTTCCTATCATTCCAGGAGGTCCTCAAGAAGACCGGCCAGTAGTTATCACCGGTATCTTTGGGCACTACCAAACAGACTATATTTTTATAGATCCGGGTAGTTCCATGGATATCATGTGTGAGCAATGCTTCAAGCAACTAGATCCTGAGGATAAGGCACGCTTGGAACCAGTTGATTTTCCATTAACTGGGTTCTGCAATGAGGTTGTCTTTCCTCTAGGACAAATGCTCTTTCGTGTTACTTTATCTGATGGGAGGTGTTCTCGAACAAATAACGTCAACTTCATGGTAATGCCGGCAAATTCCCTTCACGATATACTATTGGGACGCCGCACGCAACGTGATTTTAGTATGATTACCTCCGCTCCGCATGCTGCTTGTGGTTTTCCAACACCAATTAGTGTAGCTATACTTTATGCACGGAAAGAAATCATGTCAATTGAGGAACCAGTTATGAAGGCTGGCAAGACATTGCCAAGCAATGAACCAGAAAAGTGGGTACTCAATAATAAGTACCCTGAGCAGACAATCTTATTAGGGCCTGCAGTCAGTATTAAATTCGCGCAAAGCTTAAACTACTGTTGTTTCGCAACAAAGACATTTGCGCCTGGACACCTGCCGACATGGTTGGTGTCCCGCGCGACGTTGTGGAACATTGCCTGAATGTATTTCCATCAGCAGAACCAGTTGTGCAGAAAAAGCGCAGCTTCGGGTCAGAAAAGACAAAGGCAATGAACGAACAAGTCACCGAGTTAGTAAATGCTGGTATTCTGCGTGAAGTCAAATACCAGACCTGGGTGGCAAACCCAGTCATGGTAAAGAAACATAATGGCGGGTGGCGGATGTGCGTAGATTTTAAAGATTTAAACAAGGCATGTCCGAAAGATTGTTATTCTCTTCCTGAAATTGACAAAAAGGTTGACTCATTAGCTTCCTTTCGCTGGAAATGTTTTCTAGATTGTTATAAAGGTTATCATCAAGTCTTAATGAAAAAAGAGGACGAAGATAAAACCGCTTTTCACACGAAGAAGGGCTTTTTTTGTTATACCAAGATGTCTTTTGGTCTCCGCAATGCGGGAGCTACTTATCAAAGATTGATGGATACAGTGTTTGGAGATGACATCGGGAAAACTGTGGAAGTCTACATTGATGATTTGGTTGTTATGAGTAATCCAGAAGACACTATGCTAGACAACATCCAACGAACTTTTGATTCTCTGCGCGAGGTAAATCTAAAGTTAAATCCCAGCAAATGCTCCTTCGGCATGGAGGAGGGCAGATTTTTGGGTTTCATCGTCACCAAAGACGGTTTCAAAGTCAATCCCGAGAAGGTCGAGGCAATACAAAAAATGTCTTCTCCTACTACCATCAAAGAGATGCAACGTTTGGCTGGAAGGTTAGCTGCGCTAAACCGCTTCCTCGCCAATCACGCTGCAAAATCTTATCCATTTATTCGAACCTTGCGCAATTGTACAAAAAGCAAAGAGTTCGCATGGACTCCTGAAGCTGATCAAGCTTTCCAGCTGATGAAAGACTGTTTAGTTCAACTTCCCACACTTACTGCTCCTCGAGAAAAAGAACCCATGGTCTTATATCTTGCTGTATCTGAGGTAGCAGTAGGTGCTGTCTTGTTAGTGGAACGCGAAGGGGTCCAGTCTCCAATTTATTATATTAGCAAGATGTTGAACGATCCAGATACAAGGTATTCAATCATGGAGAAACTAGTTTTAGCTTTGGTCCATGTTTTGCGCAGGCTGCGAAGATACTTTTCAGGACATGTTATTACAGTTTTAACAAATTTTCACATTGGCCAAGTCCTGGCCAAACCAGACGTTTCTGGACGACTTGCGAAATGGGCAATAGAATTGGGAGGTTATAACATCTGTTATAAACCTAGACCAGCTATCAAAGGCCACGTTTTGGCAGATTTCATCGCTGAAATTCCCGCTGATAAGCTTGAAGAATGCCAAGCAATCCAAAACCCAGTCCCAGTCATCGACAACAGAGCCTGGACATTGTTTACAGATGGCGCATCAAACAGTGATGGGGTTGGAGCAGGTCTTCGATTAATGAGTCCAGATGGAGCATAATTCACATACGCAATTCGGTTGGATTTTAAAAGCACCAACAACGAGGCCGAATATGAAGCTTTCCTAGAAGGTTTACGCCTCGCTATCAAAATGGGCGCAACAAATTTAGAAGCCCATGTTGATTCATTACTAGTTGCTGAGCAAGTAACTGGAACGTACGATGCAAAGGGAGATATCATGGCTTTATATTTGGCGCAAGCCAAGGCTCTTATAGCACAGTTCCAACAATTTAAAGTCACACACGTCAAGCGAAGTGAAACAAACATGTTGATGCTTTAAGTAAACTCGCAGCAACTAGTTTCAAACATTTGGCTAAGGAAGTTCGCATCGAGGTTTTAAGTAATCCACCAGTTCAGACAAGTAACAATGGTCGAAGTAGGAGATCCATCATGGATGTCTCCAATAATAATGTATTTGTTACATGGTTCTTTACCAGAAGATAAAGCGCAAGCACGTAAGTTACGATGCAAAGCCCTCAATTACGAAATGATTGACGGTTGGGTCCTTCACTCCGCTGCGTTAACAAACATGATGCGCAATACCTGATCAGGGAGGTTCATGAGGGGCTATGCGGTATACATTCTTGGGCTGCACATGGTAGTAGCCAAAGTGAAAAGCGCAGGGTATTATTGGCCTGGAATGTACGTTGACGCGGTGGAGATCTTGCGCAAATGCATGTCCTGCCAAAGGCATGCCCCTAAAACGTTGCGCCCAAAGAATCCTTTGGTACCCGTCACAACAGCTTGGCCATTTCAACAATGGGCCATTGATTTAGTGGGGCTATTTTCGGATGCGCCCGGCGCAGTAAAGTTTATCATTGTTGCGGTCGATTACTTCACCAAATGGGTTGAAGCCAAACCTTTAGCTTCTACTACATCGATGGTAATTCGCAAATTCATCTAGGAATACATTATTTGCCGTTTTGGTATGCCCATGCGCATTATTACAGACAACGGTACAAATTTAATGGCTGAAGAGTTGCAAACATGGATGACCGAGATGGGAATCCAACATGTTTTTGCTTCTGTTGCACACCCACAAACGAATGGTCAAGTTGAAAGCATAAACAAACAGTTGGTCGACGGTATCAAGGCCCGCCTTGGCACGACACGGCGGGGGTGGGTTGACGAATTGCCTAGCATCTTGTGGGAACACCGAACTATCCCCAAGACTAGCACTGGAGAAACTCCTTTTAGCGTTGTGTACGGCACGAAAGCTGTGACTCCTGTCGAAATTGGGTTACCATCTCCAGGAATGCTAGCTTTGGAAAAACAAGATAACGAAGAACAAAGGCGCATCGACCTAGACTTATTGGAAGAACGACGAGAAAATGCAGCAATTCGCAAAGCTAAATACAAGTCCCAGATTGAAAAGTATTACAACAAAAGGGTGCGCATCTGTTCCTTTTCACCTGGTGACTTTGTTCTTCGCGATAATGAAGCATCGAATGCCGAAAAACCGGGGAAGTTAGCCCCGCGATGGGAAGGTCCGTACGTGATAAATGAAGTATTGGGAAAAGGTGCGTACACTCTGAAGCGTATGGACGGATCCAGCGTTCCTCAAACCTGGAACGCCCAACAACTACGCCGATGTTATATGTAATCTCAGTCCTCTAAGCAACTTTTGAGCGTTGCGTAACGAGACTGCTTACTTTATTTTGTTATGTAATCTTAGTGGCAGCCATAGCTTTGCGCTTTATAAGTATGAATAAAATACTTTGCCACTACTTACAGTCTTGTATATGTTCATATACAAATGCATGCAATTCCTTTGGATAAACAAAAACACAAATTCATGAGCCACAAGCTAACTAAATACTTACGCTCACACATGAGAAAAGAAATTGTTCATTTGTCTATCCTACACAAGTAATTGGTCCCATGCAAACATTGTAAAGCTGAAATATATTATATTCACATCCACAATACTTGCGCTGCAGCGGAATGTTACAAGTTATCGTAAAGTGAAAAATTACAAATTCCATATTCTATGGATTTGGTTCCCGCCTGCTTCTCTGATGAGGAAAAAAATCTCCTTTAGCTTATCAACAAAGTCGTCTTGCTGCAGCGCGGCGTCCACAAGGTCCATAATTGGAATTTACAATTGATCATATTTTTCCTTGGCAGCAGAATAAATGGCGGCAGTATTTAGCCCATGCGTGGCAGCACGGCTGGTATCCCATCCAGTCTTCAGCGCATGGGCCACGTGCAAAGTACATTCTCTATAGCCCTCGGCATGCCCGTCATTGCGCGCCGCCACCATTAATTCTGCCACTCTCTCATCCAACTCCGTAGAGTTAAGGATGGCATTTGCGATCTGTACACAAAAACAATTAGTAGATGTTGCGACAATCAAACCAGACATATAAAGAAAAGGGAATATTATCTCCACAATCCCATACTCCCGCAACCAGGTAAGCTGGTTCATGAGGGATTCGGTCAAGCTTTCTGCGGTAGCGCGAGCGACCTCCGTGTCGTTAAGTTTTTGTTCGCCTTCAGTTAAACGGCGGATCAACTCGGCTTTCTCTGTTCGGTGGAGGTTGATATCTTTTTTCAAACTATCAACCTCAGCTTGCAACCGCGCCTGGTCAAAGAGCATAGCAGTTAGATCATCAATTTCTTTATTTTTAAGAAGAAGAGTTATTTTGGTGGATACCTCATTCTGCTCGCTCCTTTCTCTGTGTGAGCGCGCCTCTTCTGCTGCCGCAACTGCATCAACTTTCTCTTTTTGAGTTTCTCAATTTCATTGCACAGAGAAGCTTTTTCTTTGTTGTCACACTCACAAGCCTCCACAAAGCGCTTGCGCTCGTCTGCATATTGCGCAGCAGAAGCCTCACACTTGCGTTTCCAAGACAGCGCAGCCCATTCTTCAGTCTTCTTCTCCTTCTCAAATTGGGCCTTTTCCGCCTCAAAATCAACAAGCATCTTCAACGTCTTCTCTTTCTCAAGTTTGGCTTTCGCCTTCTCAAGCTCAACCTCGTCCCACTCCTTGTTCTTACTGCGCCATTCGCGCACAATTCTATTTATGGTGGACGAGGCAAGGGCAGACTCTTGCAGATATGACTCGTAAGTAGCCTCATGGTCTTTTTCTTCCTGGCTCTTCACCTCCGCCGGCGGGAAGATGCCCTTATACCACTCCCTACAGGAGTGCCAATCAGTGAACACATCACCCTGCTTAACCTTCCACACGGGCTGATGAATTGCAGAAGCCCGCCTATCAGAATAAGAGCGATAGTAATAGTCCCCAGGCGTCTCCTCTGGGCAAATAGGCGACTCCTCCGCCGAATCCTCAACAAACACAAAGCCTTCGCTTTGTGTTGAAGGTCCGGCTCCCTTGGATATCAACTTTGACGGTTCCCCAGCATCTGTAGCCGTATCTTTAACCTGCTCGCCAGCAGGATTCTCAGCATCAAAATTTTTGGGCTCTTCTTCTGGAGCCACTTTCTCAATATTTTCTGGGACGATGGGGTCGGCATCAAGAACATGAGTTTCTTGCCCCGCATCTCCCCCTTCAACATTCTCAGGCCTGCGCAGTGATGGTATAGCAGAAGAGGTGACCGGTGCAGCCTTCACCATTTTCTCTGCAAAACATATTAACAAATACCAAGTATAAGATTCTGCGCAACTTTTATGACAGAAGTGCGCAACAAACTAAACGTACCAGGTGAGAACTTCTTGGCAAAGGCATCCAGATTGCCCTTCTTACCAATGCGCGGGCGCGCAACTTTGGTTGGCGCAGGAGTTTTAGTCTCCGCCTCCTGTTCTTAGAAGTACGCTTCAACGCCTCTTCCGGGCTAGAAGGTACTTCCAAAGGATCATCTGGGTTCGCAACAGGAAGAGATGAGGTGTCCACGGGTTCTGGCTTAGGTTTCTTCAAACCTACAGGCGCAAGACCCTCCAGTGAGTCCGACACCACCACATAATTACACCAAGAGTCAGATACGGGAAGCATACCTTTCTTGCCCTCAGCTTTCGCAGCAGCTGATGGCTTGGTCTTTTGCTCTGGGTTGGAAGGGGGAGGCGCAGCAGCTGTAGCAGCAGTTGGTTTCTTCTTCTTCTTCGAATCAGGGCCTACACCCAAGTTTAGCAAATCACCTACATAATCAATCATATTGAGCAAAAGTTGCGCCATTAGTTATATTGCAATATTACTTAGAAAAAATGTTCAAGAGTAATATTGCAATATCAACTTAGGCTTTCTAAGGACTTATTTACCAGTCTTCGAATATGGTTGCGCCTCCAGATCCTCCTGCTTGGGCATCTCAAAGTTCCCCAAGTTTTGTGAGAACCAAGTGTCCTCACCATCAGCAATAGGCACGACGGCCATTTTTCCCTTCTCTCTCTTGAAAGAGACCAAGTAGAGAGGCGCAACTACATAACAAACATTGTTGCATCAGAACATATCTATTGAAAGATATTGCTAGGAAGTTAAAGGGTTACATACCAGTTCCATCTTCGGTATACACCGGTTTTTCCCGGCGTTCCTTCTTCCAGAAGATACTCATCCCGGCAGTGATGAGGGCCCTCTCCGGCAAAACAATATTTGGCACATCTTTAATATCTTGATACCATACCTCGTCGGCAGGTATGGGAAGGGTCTCCAGCTCGATCTCATCACCGGCCCGGAGTGTCATCTTCATCGGGATCACCGCCGCCTTGATAAAGAAGAACTTCTGCTTCCAGTCGTGGTAGGACTTCGATGGCACCAACAGCAATCGTTTGGCTTGCACACGCTGTTGGAACGAAAAAAACCCAACAAGCAGTGCAGCTGGTAGAAAACTCTAAATTTCTCGACCGACGGCACGATCTGCATCGATCGGCAAACGAACTCAAAATGCCGGATCCTCACCATTCCCATCGGGCTCAACTGAGAAATGTGAATCTTGTAAAAACCAAGAATTTCCAGCAAGAAATGGGTCACCGGCAGCCGGAAGTTCCCTTCGGCAAAATAATCGTAAAATAATGTAATATAGCCGGCCGGCGCATCAACCGCCGTGGCATTCGCCTCCGGAAAGAACGCTTTCCGGGACGGAGCGAAAAGGAAGTTGCTGGCAAGATTATCGAAATCTTTCTTCGACCACTTTAGCGGTGGCAAACTTGACGACGACATCTCAACAGAACTTGCACCGGTGGCCATAACTCGAACTTTAAAGAAAACGAAGAAAACTTTGAAGGTCGCCGGAATTTTTGAACACAAATTTCTCTCAAGTTATAATTGGGTGAGGAAGCAAATGGATCGTTGATCCCTTTATATACTAACCGCAATTAATGCACGATTTGACTACAGCGACTTTTGCGACCGTCACGTATTCCCAGGTAACCGCAAGGGCGAGTGGGGAACAGTAACCACCCCACGTGCGCGAATGTCGCAAAAAATCATTAAATACGGTAAGACATGTACTGTTGACAGCCTGTCAACAATACCACCACGTCTCAAGAACGTGCGTCATCACCAACTACACCATCCAGATAAGTGACACGTGTCTAAGTATATTTGAAATTCAAATACTTTTTCAAAATTCACTTACGACACGTCATCAAGATGCATAAAGCAACAAAAAGCTAGTCCTTACCTAGCGCAACACATTTATCTTAAGTCCAGTGCTCCACCTACTTTTTATTCTTACACAGGAGCAACACTGGACTGGGGGGACTTGAAGGGGTATGGTCCCAAAAATTTTGCGCCAATCAAGGAAACCATACCCATTAATAACTTCTAATAAAATTGCGCACAGACTTTTTTGCCAAAGTAAGATTTATTAGAACTCTACGCCAAATATCCAAGAGAGAAAGCGTCATTTAACTACCTTGCGCGGGCTCGCGCAAGGTTCAAAGTTAACCTTGAACACTCTCTTTGGATAATGCTTCATTTAACTACCTTACGCGGGCTCGCGTAAGGTTCAAAGTTAACCTTGAACATTCTTGTTTGATAATGCTTCATTTAACTACCTTGCGCGGGCTCGCGTAAGGTTCATAGTTAACCTTGAACATTTTTGGTTGATAATGCTCCATGCACAAACCTTGCGCAAATATTTATATCAAAGCAAGCATCCACCAAACGTTGCGCTAAGCAGCAAGGAGAAGAAGAAAGATCGGTTAACTAACTTGCGCTTCTCAAGCAAGGAAACAGTAAATCCTGAGAAACTTTCCCTTAGCAAAATCCTTGACTTGTTGCAGAAGCAAAGGGAATCTTTTCTGTTGTAACAGAATGTACACGTGGCGAATAATAGATGGGTAACAGCTGTGAAACCTTCTAGAAGCCATTAACACCCAATCGTGCAAGCATCTTTTCGGTTATAACCAATTGCCACATGGCAGTATCTGGACGGCTGAGGAAGATCACAGTGATGACATGCTCACATTTATAAGATGTAGTGATCTCATGTTGACACGTGGCACCTCCCTAACCGCTGATGAGCTCACAATCCGTGTGCATTAACGGATTGCCAACAAACGTTAACGGAATAACAAAAGATTCCGTTAAAGTTAACAATCTCTCTTTTTGGCGCCAAACACCGACTATAAATAAGTAACTTGGAGTTCAAGGAAAGGTATTCACTCTCAACTACTCTCTCACTTACAATACTTACTTCCGACACCTGCACTTATTCTCACGCCGGAGGGTGGTCACGGAGAGAACCCCCCTTCTCCCCATGGCGAGCTAACGGTGTTCTGTTTTCCAGGTTTAGCCGAAATATTGTTCTATTCATCATCCATCGTGAAACCAAACGGAGGGTTAACCCTTTTATGTAGAGCCCATTCCATAGATCTACTTTGATTCCGGTCTAGTTGATCTAGGGTTTCTTCAATATTGTATGTATGTGTTAACATACAAGTTCGGCCGAAGTTAGTGTAGGCTGATCAAGTTCGGCCGAACTTGATCTAGCAAGGACACACTTCGAGCGAACTTGGGAGTCTATATATAGGATGTCAAGGGTCTCTCATTGTAAGAACTTTGCGACATTGACGGCGAAGCTCTGTCTTTTGGAAACTGAATGTATATGATCTGGACATGAATAAACAGACATTTAAACAGTAAACTTGTGTATTTGATTAACATGTCATATAATTTCCGATTATATTGAACATTAGATACAAATTAGGTTCCTTGACATTGGAGGATCGGTCCTATCAAGTTTAATGACGATGATGTGGTGAAAAATACCCCTTATGAGGCATTAACCATTACGCACGGTCTTAGTTATTTGAATTTTAATTTTATAATCTTTTTTATTTAGTTTCCTTTTAAATTATGATTCCTATCTTATAAATAGGATATTAGGGTTCATATAGGATGTTAGGGTTCATTGTTAGTTAGTTTTTGAGTTTGATTATTGTAAAGAAAACCTTGACGTTTCTTTGAACTATTCAGTTCCAAATCTTTGAATGAATTATTGTGTTTGAGCCATTTGATTGCACGCGAAACTAAATCAGACACTATCATATAAAGAAATTGTTTACCGGTATGATTCTTTCTAGCAATTGAGTATGAGTAATGAAGACGGGTAAATATTAGTAATTTCCCACATACAATACATACATACATACTGTATCGACCCCTTGAAGCAGACAAAATGGAGGGACTCTGCAACCTCTTCCTACCTTCTTCTACAACCATTCATCTCCATCCTGCAACCAATCAAACTCACCCCACTTTCAAACCCAAATCTTCCCCTCAAATTCACTCTCATTTTCAACCACCGACATCAAAACGACGACATTTCGAAGCATTCCCATCATCCCTACCACTCCACGCCAAGAACCCCAATGCCATTTACAAAGATATTCAAAGATTCGCTAAACAAGACAAGCTCAAAGAGGCTCTCACTATACTGGATTACCTGGACAAGCGTGGCATTCCTGTAAATACAACAACTTTCTCCGAACTCATCGCTTCAGTGGTTCGATTGAAATCCTTATCTATTGGGAAAGTAATACACACTCATATCCGAATCAACGGGCTCGAAAACAATGAGTTTTTACGAACAAAACTTGTCAATATGTACACATCCTGTCGGTCTGGTGAAGATGCCCACCAACTGTTCGACGAAATGGCAAAGTCAAGTGTTTATCCTTGGAATGCCTTGCTAAGAGGCAATGTGATCATGGGTGGGAACAAGTATCAAGAAACACTCAAGACTTTTTCGTTAATGCGGGAATTAGGGGTTGACTTGAATGTTTTATACGTTTTCTTGTTTGATCAAAAGTTTGGGTGGTGCGTCGGCGCTTTATCAAGGTTTGAAGACGCATGGGCTGTTGATAAAGAACGGGTTCATTGATGATTTGATTATAATTACTTGTTTGATTGATATGTACTTCAAATGTGGGAAAACAAAGCTTGCTCGTCAAGTGTTTGAAGAGGTTGGTGAAGAGCGAAGAGATGTGGTCTTGTGGGGGGCGATGATTGCTGGTTTTGCGCATAATCGGCTGCAAATTGAAGCGCTTGAGTACCTAAGATGGATGGTAAAGGATAACATATTGCCGAATTCAGTTATATTAACTACAATCCTTCCTGTGATTAGCCATGTTCAATCGAGAAATCTTGGTAAGGAGGTTCATGCTTATGTGATCAAGACGAAAGAGTACTCGAAACAGTTGTTTATTCAATCGGGTTTGATTGATATGTATTGCAAATGTGGCGATATGGGGTCGGGAAGAAAAGTTTTTTACGGGTCAAAGGAAAGGAATGCGATATCCTGGACCGCACTTATGTCTGGATATGCTGCAAATGGCAGGCTTGAACAGGCTTTAAGAACGATAGGTTGGATGCAACAAGAACGGTTTAAACCCGATATCGTGACCATTAACACCGTTATTCCCGTCTGTGAAAAGCTTAAAGCTTTGAAACATGGTAAGGAAATCCATTGTTTTGCTGTGAAGAATGGTTTTACTCAGCAAGTGTCTATAACTACATCATTGATGATGATGTATGCAAAGTGTGGTTGTCATAGTTATTCTGTTAAACTGTTTGATAATCTAGACCATAAAAACGTGATCTCGTGGACGGCTATGATCGAATCGTATGTTGAAAACAGGTGTTTTGATGAAGCGATTGGTGTTTTCCGGTCAATGGCGGTGTCGAAACACCGCCCGGATTCAGTAACGACTTCAAGAATGTTGAGTATTTGCGGTGAGATCAAAGCTTTGAAGCTCGGTAAGGAGATTCACGGGCAGGTTTTGAAGAAGGATTTGGGGTCGATTCCATTTGTTTGTTCGGAAATCGTGAGGTTTTACGGGTCGTGTGGTGACATCGGCAAGGCGGTGATGGCTTTTGGAAGGATTCCCGTGAAGGGTTCGATGACGTGGACCGCTATTATTGAGGCATATGGATGTAATTCTCGCTACGGGGAGGCGCTTGATCTTTTCTATGAGATGATTAGACGCGGGTTTTTGCCGAATCAGTTTACTTTTAATGCGATTTTGCGGATTTGTGAGCAGGCTGGATTTGCAGAGGAAGCTTGTAAGGTGTTGGATTTGATGACAAAAAGATATAAAGTGGAAGTAACCGAAGAACATTATTCGAGTATCATTAGAGTCTTGACTAGTTGTGGTCGGACAGATGAAGCTGAAAACTTGAGCCGATTGATGTCATGTTCATAGCGTTTTGTATTGTTAGTAGGATATTTAATTGTTGTGCAATACTGTTGCTAGTTGATACTTGTATGAAAAGTACATATTTGAAAAAAGAAGAATTGCCAATTCACCAAACAACAAGCTAACTAAAGGAAATGAAAGATGTGGCCAGCAAGCCAGCCAACCAATCTATTTATTGAAAGTATTGAGGTTCAAAACAAAAGAATGGAGCTAGTGGAAGCCAAAAATGGCGTGGAGAAATTAGAGAAAATAACATAAACTAGAAAGAAAACTATCTAATGTGGAAAAGGAAAAGAGGGTGGAGAATAAAGAAGCAGAGATTAGAGGAGGACCTAAAACAGAAAGCAGCTAGATTTATTTAAGTTATTCGGCGTTTTTCACTGGAGGAAATCGTTCATCATCATACTCAGTAAATTCCATCAATAGCAAAGCTAAGATAGGGTCTGAGGAGGGTAAGATGTAGACAGCCTTACCTCTACCTCGTAGAAATAGAGAGACTGCTTCCAGTGAGACCTCCGGCTTGATTTATTTAAGTTATTCGGTGTTTTTCACTGTAGGAGATCCTTCAATAGAATGAATGTTAAGGGTGGATGGCTTTACTGATCCGGTGGTTATAAAAGGTGAATTGAAGAATCGTTTTCAGCTTAGCCGATTTTCAAAGGAGGAAACTAAAGAGGCGGTATTGGACGTCCGACTTAAGTTTTAAGTTAATGAAAACTTATTGGTCTATGTTAGAGCTGTTTTTGTAAGTATGTTAACCGAATTGTTAACTAATTGATTCAAATAACCAAAAGAAACTTAGAGAGAAATTTAGACCAAATTCATATTTCATTTCATACCTAACTAAGACTCAAACTCACATGACCATATATAAGTTTACGAACATGAAGGAAATAATAATAATAATAATAAAAAGGAAGGCCACTACTTCCACTGCTATGTAAATAACTAACAATCAAAGTAAATAACTCCAAGGTTGTAACCCATAATAGTTGGACACGTACCATATGTTGGAATTAGTTTCACTCCAATCTGTTTAGGTCATCTGTAGTTATAACGTCTCTTAAGGGGCGTTTTCTAAAATGTGTCGTGCCACTTCAGCAGAAGGCGTTTCGACATTAGATGTCGTAGTCATAACGCCCCTACATCATCATTACTCAATTATTAATTTCCATTATTTAATATTAATTTCTATTATTTAAAAATAAAAACAAATTTCATTAAAATAAAAAAATTACAATAAAAAAAATAAAAACATTACACTAAAAATAAAAATAAAAACATTACACTAAAGATAATAAAAACATTACACTAAAAATAAAAATAGCAATTACACTAAAAAAAAATAAAAACATTTATTCTTCGCTTATGTCGTCGTTCTCTCCTTCTTCCTCTTCGTTTTCTCCATCATCAAAACCCTCGTCTGCATGGTACTCGTCTTCGAATTCCTTAACTTCTTCTTCCTCGGAATCTTCTTCGCCGCCACCAGTGCCTCGAATTGGACGAATCGCCCAAGCATGCTCGACCAAATCTGCCTTTAAAGCGTTATGTATTTCCCTAGATCGCAATAGTTGAGCATTTACCAACCTCTCTTCCATTGTTGCTTGTGTTGCTTCAACATCAACTTTCGGGAAGTAGTTTTGGCATATCGCTTTCCCGTCATCCTCTATGATCATATTATGCAAAATGATGCAAGCATACATGACCATTCGAATTCTATCTTCATGCCACATACGACACGGATTTCTTATAAAATGCCATCGTTGTTGAAGAACCCCAAAACACCTCTCGATGTCCTTTCGCGCAGACTCTTGCAGTTTTTTAAAATATTGTCTTTTCACATCGAGCGTCTCAGAAAACGTCTTAATGATATTAGAATACTCCGGGTAAATACCATCACCCAAATAGTAGCCATGTTTGTAGTCGTTCCCGTTTGCATGAAAACCGACCTTTGGTATCGTTCCAGAAATGTAGCTCTCTAACAAAGGTGAAGACTCATAGGTATTAATGTCGTTCATACACCCGGCTAGACCAAAGAAAGCCGACCAAACCCACAGGTCGTGCAACGCCACCGCTTGTAGAACCAAAGTTGGTCCTTTCTGGTCACCATGTGTATGCTGACCTTGCCAAGCGGTTGGACAATTATACCAACGCCAATGACGACAATCCAAGCTTCCGATCATGCCAGGTATTCCGTGCTTTTCTAAATGCACCTCGTATATTTGTTGAAGGTCGTTCCAAGATGGATTTCTTAAATAACGTTTTCCATATAATTGGCATATACCTAAACATGATTAAACATATACAATTTAATATATAGTGACGAACCGTTAAAATAAAATAGGTATATAAAATTACCTAAGCAGAATCGCTCCACGGTATCACGTGTTGTTTTCTCCCCCATCTTCAAGTACTCGTCGTTTATGTCGTAGGTGTTCCCATAGGCTAGTATGCGTAAAGCGGAAGTTACCTTTTGAAGTAAGGTGAACCCTAGATATCCTCTAGCATCCATTCTTTGCTTAAAGTAGTCATACTTTGCTTCCAAATCTTTGTTAATGCGCAAAAATAACCTTTGGCTCATCCTAGACCGACGTCTAAAAACGTTAGGTCCGTGAACCGGTGTAGGGTCAAAGTAGTCTTTCATCAAACGCTCGTTTTCCGTTTCCCGGTCTCTCAAGATATAGGTGCGCCTCAATATGGGTCATGGAGGAGACCACACAACGTGTCCCATGGCTTGTATCAACGCACCGCATGCACTCCTCCGTGGTTTCTTCAGCCGAAAAGAATCTTCCATAAATATTGGTGAACGAATTGTCCGATGGAGAACCCATTATTTTTTTAGAATGGTGTAGTATTTGGTTGAGATAGTTTGTGTTTGAATAAAATGATAAGGTGGTGGAATATATATATATATAGTAAAATGATTTTTTTTATTCAAATGACCGTTTGTCAACGGCACAATTTTGAAAACCAAAATCACAAAACGTCGCTATACAGAAGGCGCCCATCGAATTTTTTTACCCCATAACGCCCCCCGTATTGGTGTGGGGGCGCTATCAGGCGCTTTGGATCCTCTCCCCTTTGCAAAACGCCCCACTACATATGCCCTTATTGATACAGGTTGCAATGCCTCTTTCGTCTCTCAATGAGTATCTCTTTCGTACATGGTAATAGCCAAATCCTTACAACTCGGATGAAACCTCTCATCCTGATGTGGTGGCTCAGGTTCAATCAGGCTTTGTAGTGGGTAGATCAATTCTAGACGGGCCACTCATGATTAGTGAAGTCATTTCATGGGCCAAGAGTAGCAAACAAATGCAGTTTGTTGTCAAAGTTGATTTTGAAAAAGCCTACGACTCGGAGAATTGGAAATTCTTACTTTCAAATTTGAAGGCGATGAATTTTCCATTATTATGTTTAAAGTCGAGCCGGGCATCTGTCTTGGTGAATGAGTCTCCCACTTTAGAGCTTCAAATGTCAAGAGGTTTACACTAAGGTGACCCATTATCCCCATTTATATTTATTATAGTTCTTGAAGCCTTGGGTAGTGTTTGGTATGCATGAATGACATGTGGAATGAAATGGGCTATTACGAGGAAACGCAAAATAATGTGTTTGGTCGGTCAAGGTAACGGAATCACTCATTACATAGGGCATTTCATTTCCTCAAATTCATTCCATCCACACCCCATGTTTTTTCCATTTCATTCCCTCTCTGACCTTCATCACCAACACCTCCCACCACTAGCCACCCATCGCCGCCACCACCAACCTACGCCGTTGACCATCGGCATCGCCACCCTTCGCAACTGAACACCAACACCACCGCTGCTGCCACCCTCCGCCACCGAACACTTACGCCATCGCCACCACAACCCACCGCCGCCACCACCCTCTGCCACCACCGACCACCTCCGCCACCCGCCGCCACCCCCTGCCGCCATCGACTACTGCCACCACCCACAACCGCCACTCATTGTTGATTTTATTCCTTCTTTTCCTGCCTACCAAACACTACAAGGTAATGATTTATTATATTCGCACATGGTAACCAAACAAGATCATGGAATTGAATGATCCATTTCATTTCTTTGTCTATTCTATTACCTCGTCCAGTTCATTATCTCGTTCATTCCATTACCATATACCAAACATACCCTTAGATGTCATAATGAAAAAAACAGTGAACCGGGGTATATTTAGTGGTGTAACCTTACCAAATATTGGCCCTCGAGTGTCACTATTATGCAATGCCAGGATGTAATATTTTTGGGGGAATGGTCCAAAAGAAATTAAAAAAAAATGAATCGAATCCTTAGGTGCTTTTATTTTAGCTCCGGATTGAAAGTAACCTTGGGAAATGTTGTTTGTTTGGGATTTGGGTGAAGGATGAAGAGGCCGAAAGTATGGCAAGTTCATTGAATGGTAAAGTTGGGTGTTGTATTTCTCTTTTCTACGCTTGCCTTTAGGGGCAAACATGAAGTGAGTTAAACGTTGGAAGCCTATTGTGGACAAATTAATCAAAAGTATCGGCATGGAAAACTAGATCTTTGTCCTTCGTGCGTAATATTAGGTTGGAAAAAGCGGTGATGGGAGCACTTCCGAATTATTACTTTACTATGTTCTTGACACCAAAAAAGGTAATTAAAATCCTTGATTTTATAAGAAGGGATTTCGTGTCGGGTAAAAAAGGTAGGAGAGGTGTAAATTCAAGATGAGGGTAAAAACGGTAGGAGAGGTTAGAGGTGCATAAATCGGGTATTTTTAATAACCGGTTACGGTTATGGAACCGGTTTCGGTTTTTCGTTTTAAGGGTTGGAACCGGTTCCGGTTATTTGACCAAAAAAACCATACCCTATGTGCCCGGTTCCGGGTAGGGTTCGGTTCCGGTTCTTAAGAAACCGGGTAAAAATACCATATTTTCGGCTTTTTTATACCCTATTTCCGAGTTTTTTAGTTATACATTTTAATATTTTTTAATACTCTATTGCGTTTTTATTACTGTATTTTCTCGTATTTTTTGTTTATTATTATTAAATATGCATTGTATAATGTAAAAAAATAAAATAAATAATTTAAAAGAAAGATATTAGAATCATGTCTCGGGTATAGTCAGGTATAATCGGTTCGGTTCGGTTCTTGTCCGGTTTCGGGTATTCCGGTTCCGGTTCCGGTTCAAGGTATTGAGATCAAAATGCATACCCTATCTATACCCTACGTGTAGGGTCGGTTCCGGTTTCGGGTATAGAATACCCGGGTATTAAAAAAACCAGTTCCGGGTTTTTTTCCCGGGTCCGGTTTTTTTGTGCACCTCTAGGAGAGGTGTAAATTCAAGATGAGTCTGAAGTCGTTGTGGGCTAGAGTCTTGAGTTCCATACATTTGTATGACCCAAACATGAGAACTTAACCCAAAAACTATTCTGGTTGGAGAGAGAGCCTATTGGGACTATAAACCTCACGTCTGCTGCCCATACAACCGATATGGGACATGTCCCATACCTTGCAATCATTTCGGTCCATAACAATCGACCCCCTTAAGGGTCAACGTCCTCATTAGTCGTGACTGGCTTCTTCCAGGCCACCACACCACTCCAAGGTTTGGCTCTGATGGTGTTACGATACAATTGGAGATCAAGCTTAATGAACGAAAAAGATTAAAGAAAAACACAAAAGAAGGGAGATAATTCTCAATGAATTTGCTTGTTCACTCTTTGTCATAGATATAAACTTTTGAATTTTCATCTCTCTCTCTACACTCTTTGGAACGAACTTTGGAATTTCAGTTTCACCAGTCTTGTTCAATTGATTTGTTTCCACTTCATCCAACTCTTGCTATGGATCAATTATATTTCTTGATTTGAATCCAAATTCAGACCCATTTCTTGTAATCTAGCCGAAGAAAATGCCTCCTCCAGCCTTAAAACTTTGTCAATATTATGATACCTTCTAAGAATTTCACCAATTTCTAGTTTAAGACCCATAATGAAGAGATATACTACATAATCATTAGAAAAATCTCCACGAGCTTTGATCCTATTAAGACCGTTGGGTGTTGTGGGGCTTGGGTTGACATGTGGTGGAGGTGGGCTCTACCCGGGGGAGGATGGCTGGCGTGGGTTTTTGGGGGTGTTAGGTGGCGTGGCTTGGGCCAGCGTGGCGTGGCTTGGCCCGGCGTGGCCAGCCAAGTGTTATTTGTTTTCATTAATTTAATTTTTATAGCACCACTTTAATTTATATTAAATATCTCGAATAATACATGTTACTAAAAAACTATTACATTTCACATTACAAAAAAAAAATCACATTACTAAAAAAAAATCAATCATATCCGTTTTCGTCGTCGATGTAGTCGAATCTAGGAAGCGTCGAAACATGCTCTACCAAATCGGATCGAAGATTTGAACTTATTTGTCTTGACTTGATTAGAGTTTTGTTTAGCGCTCTCTCCTCGTTACTAATATCTTGGTTATTTGGCGCGGTCTCTTCGGGATATACTCAAGACCGCGCGACCTTCATCCTCGAAAATCATGTTGCGTAGAATGATGCAGGCGTACATCACGTTTGCTATTTGATCTTTTTCATTTAATCGGCATGGGATTCTTAATATGCCCCACCTTTTCTGTAACACCCAAATGGTTGCTCGACGTCTTTGCGTGCCCCCATCTGAACCTTGTTAAACTTTATTCTTTTTGGATCTAGGGTTCCATCTCGTGAAAATAATTTCACAAAACAGCCCATTCGGGGTAATTCCATCACCAAGTCGTACTTGTATTCAACTTCATTTACAAAAAAATGTCCCTTTAGGACCAACACCATTTATTAGATCGTTGAATACGGGGAGTGATGAATAATGTTTATATCGTTGTGTGAACCGGGCATACCAAAGAATGCATGGCATATCCAAAGATCTTGTGATGCAACGGCTTCAAGCATCATAGCCGGCGTTCCATGATATCCGCTTGTGTGGGAGCCTTGCCACACAGTGGGACAAAGTTCCCATTCTCATTTCATACAATCTAAACTCCCTAACATACCAGGGAGGCCATGATATTCAGCGTGATGTTCCAAAATTTGTTGCATATCACTAAACGTTGGTTTTCTCAAGTATTTTTCTTGTATAGTTCAATGATACCCGAACAAAAATTGTGAAGACTTTCCTTAGCTACAGGGCCGACATTTTAAATAGTCGTCAATTATGTCGGAACTACACCCGTAAGCCAATTGTCTTAAGGCGGCCGTAACCTTTTGCCACGTGGTAAAACCTAAATTACCACGTGCATCCGGTTGTTGGCGGAAAAAAAGGTATAGTTATCTTCTAAGTCCTTCATATTCTAAAAAATAAAATTTTCCTCATACGGAAACGACGCCTAAACATTTTTCCATCATACGTTGGTTTAGGTGAAAGATAATCGCTTACTAGCAAATCGTTTGACGTATCGCGTTCACGAACAATATACTTCCTCCTTTTGGGTGGACGTTGGGAAGTCCCTTCGTCGGAATCTTGAACGACAGCTTGCAGGATCGTCGTCACTGATGTGATTAATAATTCCCCCCCATCTGATGAGGACGACGTTTCGTAACTCTCAGACGAAGACGATTCACTTGAACTTGAAAAGCCGTTGTATGTATTTTAAAGTTTGGATAAAAACTAATTTAGCAAATGGGTTTATTTATATAAGATTTTTTTTTATTTTTATAAATAGCCGTTGGCCAAACGGCTAGCCCAACGGCTATGTTTATCTAACCAATCATGACAAGCCACATCACCATCCAAGACCGCCCCACGCCAGGCCAATTTCCCACGCCAGCGGGCAATGCCGCTGGCCACGCTAGCTCGGTGTGGCTGCAGCGGCGTTTCTTGGCTAGCCACGCCCCAAACCGCCGCCCACACCCAGCGGTCTAACAAAGGTTTTAAATGCACCACAATAATGTCCATCATACCTTCTTGCATCAGGGACATGAATTCTTCCATATCATAGTCCATGGTGGTCGATTATTCTTGATTTGGTGTTGCTGCTAAATCAATTCAAAACCGTCAATTGTTGTTGTGCGACTTGTTATTCCAGACGTCGATTACTCACACCATCAATGGTAATTATGTGTTGCCCTATCCCACGGTTTTTTAGCAGTTGCTTGCCCTCTTCTATATATAATAGAATTTCTGTTGTTTAAAAAAAAATTCAAGTCAAACACAAGCTTAACTTAACTCACTTGAGATACAACTTTAAATACCCAAGTCAAAATATATAAATATTTTATACAAACTGACACGAGCATGAAAATTGTCAGTCATATGAACCTGAAACGACTATGGGTTGACAATAACACATTCTGTTTAACCTACATAGGAAAGATATACGTTTTTTTTATTTCTTTAAACTGGATGGAAAAAATACTTTAATATTCTAAATTTATATATATATTTTTTATTTCTTTAAACAATTATTTCAAACTGTGAATTTACTTTTTTAACTCTTAAATTTAACTTTTTAACTTTTAAATTTCAGAACAAAAAAAAAACAAAAAGTTTAAGTTATTATATAGCATTTAAAAAATAAATAAAAATGGGTTAACAAGCCAACCCATAAAACAAGACCTGATTAGCTATACATATTCTCAGGTTCAACATAATACTCTTTACACTAAACCCAAATTCATGAATTTCGTGTTAGGATAGTAACTAGTTGAAATTCACACTCCTAAGTGCTAAATTCCTTTAATAAATAGTTAGTGTGTGAAGTATAACCAATTATACAAAAAAAATGACTTTTCTTTCTAGCTATTTTTCTTTTAAAACATACCTTTGGCGATATTTATACAGATTGACAGCTAATATTTTTTTATCTTATCTATTTAACTGTTTGAATATAGTATATATCAAGAAATGGTAATAGGTAAGCAGAACTACTGCACATACATCATCTCTCATGTATTATAGTTATACACTGCAGCTAAACAGCTGAAAATAGAGATATACATATTTGCATTGTTGACTTCAAGAAGTCAAATACCAAAGAATTGCTCCAATGAAGAAGAACTGAACACATTAGAAGCAATGCGCTCGGTTTCGGTTGGTGAAATATGAAGCTGACATTTGATGAACCTCTGCCATTAAAGAATACAGCAAATGCAGGTATCAGCATATGACATTTGAAATTCAAACCTAATATTTGTCTAGATTTTTAGAAAATGAATTACTTCACCAATTTCAGGGCCAGACGGTATCCACCCTTAAATCATGTATAATTGGAAATGAAATGTAGTGGGTTACCATTTAAAAAAATTGTAGACTAGTGGGTTGACTTTTTAAAAGTCAAAAGTGGACAAACCTTAATGCCCCTAAGAACGTCTCATTTTACAGAGAAAAAAAAACTTAATTCCAACAATAATAAAAGAACCAACTTACCGCCAACTGAGAATTAATTTCACGATTTGAATCTATATGCCAATCTGGTTCCAGTTGACGAACAAAAGAAGTCCGTCCAATCTCTGTGCTACAAAACAGCACCTGCAATGAAATTATCATAACAAACTGCGTATATTAACTCCATTTCCTAGATAATTATTTTATGAACAAGGGCAGGTTTGACTCTATATAATCATATCATGGTACTGTATGACCTTATCTTTGACCAAGCCACCGGACGTGAAAATCCCTGCATTCTCCAGTGCTGTTAAAACCCTCTTCTGCAAAAACAAGAAAATACATGATTGATAATAACAATAATAATATGTCCATTATATATCAAAGAAAATGCTGCAATAGGAACTTCTTTATGTAACGGGTATATAATAGATGTAACACAATTGACCCACTTACCTACAAATTTGTTGATTTGAGTTATGTTTTAATTGTAACGGGTCAAATCTGTTAAGCTAAAGATTTAGCTAAATAAAGGAAATGGGTCAACTGGGTTGAGTGAGTCAAACAAGCTGAAACTTTATATTCAAATGAATTAATCTCTAAATTTCTTTTATTGCAATGATATAGTTTTTTTAATGACGTTTAACACATTAAATATTTAGTGAAAGCGTAAAATACAATATCCCTTAATGTACAATACGTACGATATGAAATTATAACATGCGTGATTAGGTTTTTCCCCATGCGTGATTTCTGATTTTGTACATGCTTAATTATGTTCATGTGTGATTATGGTTTTCAACATGCGTGATTAGGGTTTAGGGTTTTTTAGTTTTATAACGTGCGTAATTTCATCTCGTACGCGTTGTATGTTAAGGAATATTGTACGTTAACCCACCCCTAAATATTTATATAGTTAGTTCTTTTAAAAAGGTTTTACGGGTCAGCCCGACCCAATTTAACATTTACTAAAAGTAGCAGTTCCAAGTTCCAATGCGTCCATTAGCGTATGAAGAAAAATAAAAAAAAAGGGTAAAAGCTTAAACATACTTCAGTTTCATCATCCAGAACAGTTTCCATGAGATATAGATCACATAATTTGGTCATCTCCAGTAGAAGCTCCAAAACAGAGGATTTAACAGTTGCTTGATTCTACCAGACACAGAAAAAAGGATGATGACTATAGTCTTCAAATTGAAAAATCAATGTAAGAAACTAATTACAACCTGAAGCTCCTCTGGAGTACTTTCCTCAAGTATAATCCCAAGCAACCGGCAAGTTACCTTCACCAAAAAATTTAAAACTTAACCCCTTGTAAAAGGTTTCCAACAAGAGGTAAAATGCGACTTCACTTCAATTGGTATTCTTGTTTTAAGGTTGCTAATCAATAATATTTTTGATATCACCATGTACTATCAGGGTGCTTGGCTACAGTACGCTGCCAAACACCCTAACATTCCGTTTATATTTTTTATTTTGCCCCTCAACTTACAGCACTGACACTTACACCCCCTCAACTTTCTAAAAATGTTGTAAAATGTCATTTTGACTCCCCCCCTCGAGTTTCCAAAGTTTCAAGTTTACTATTCTTTAACTTACAAAAACACTATTTTCTTACGTGCGTCGGTATAAATTTAAGTTGGTTACGTTTCGACGTGATTTTTTTTTTCGGAAAAGAGTCGGGTCAAAGATAATACGTTTTCATACGACAATATAAATTGGAGTTACTTTACGTTTTGATGCCGTCACAGCGCGTGGCGGGTAAAATTCCTAGTTAGATATTAAACTGAAACAAAGATATTATCATAGAAAAGGATCAACTATCTTATATTAATAACAACATACTACATCTTAAAACAAAACTTCTTCAAATTAATACAAATAGACTTGTTATTTCTTTTAGGAACTATATTCATGGAATAATTAAACATCTAAACAAGCATTACCTATCAATTGAACAATATTGTTACTTAAAACCAATAAGATCCGCCCACACTATGTACTTTAAAGATTCTAAATTGAATATTTTGATGATGATAACGCTTTATGTTTTTCAACATGAAGTTTGCTTGCTAACAATATGTATGTACACATTTTAAAATAAAGATGCAATGTATCACAATATAGGTTGACAATCAGGGTATGCATGCATTACTGAAGAACCATACAAAAAAATTCAAGGGATGCACTAGAACAACAAATTTTGGTTATATCCATATATATACCTTCCTTCCATCAGTTAACCTTTGTCTGACAATTTGTCCCAATGTTGGCTGCAAAAAGTAGAAAGTTTAGTAACACCAACCAATTCAAAAGAAGATATTTTAAATATTTTCATATACCTTTACATGCTGTAACGCCTCATTTATAACAGTTAGTGTTGAATCTTCAATTCCAGAAGGTAAATGACTTGCATTTGGTTGACTATTATTGACTCCAGAATTACATGGTGTGGGAGTTTGAACTTTATGTTGTCTTCTTTGAGGACCACTAGGGGCCCACAACAGTCTACATGTAAAAATTACAGCAGCAACAAGAACCCCCAAACCCCACACAGATGGTAAATCCTATAACCAAATTTATTGCTTTAGTATGACCTCCGAGAAAAAAAGAATGTGGGAGCTGGCTGGCTGCAAATTATTCTTGATAAACAAATATACCCTTAACAAATGGGTTGGTTTGGTCGAAATGAATAATGGGTCAAATATGGGTTGACTAGCTGGACCCAATCCCAAATACCAAAATGAGTGGATTGTGTTGATTGTAGAATAAGAATGGCTCAAATGGGTGATTTTCATAGAACTGGCTTCATGTGTTACAAGTCCAACTAGTCTATTGGGTTGATTATTTGGACCCGAACACCTTTCTAATACTTTTCATTTATCGGTAGAAGTAATTTTAACTAAATTACCAATATAACATAAAAACAAATAAACTTAAAACTATTGTAATATAGTAAACACTAGGGCTGCAAACAAACCGAATGAACACGAACATCGTTCGTTAAGGAAATAAATGTCTTCATGAACGGTTCATGAACACTTACCGAATGAGATTTTATGTTCGTGTTCGTTCATTAAGGAAATGAGTGTGTTCGCGAACGGTTCATGAGCACAAATAAATTTGGCGAACGCGATGTAAATAATGAGAAAGGAAAGGGAAATGGTGCATAAACAAGGTGAAAGAGGGTTTCCTAGGTTAATTGTTAGGGTAATAAAATAAATAAAAGTTTAAAAATATAAAAAAGTATAGATAAAATATATGAAAGTACAAAAATCTTTAATTAAAACACAAACATACGAACATAAACGCATGCAAATGAACGAATGTTCACGAACACCTTACCAAACGTTCACGAACACAATCGAACGAACGAGACCTTTGTTCATGTTCGTTCATTTAACCAATCGAACGAAATTTCTTGTTCATGTTCATTCGTTTATTAAACGAACGAACATAAACGAACTTCCCGCCGAACGGTTCATGAACTGTTCGCTAACGTTCAGTTCGTTTACAGCCCTAGTAAACACCTAAACATATAAAACCAAAGTTTTACTTTATTGTTGTAATTGTACAATTAATAGTTAAATGAAAACTATAACATCATAAGCACATCACGTTAAGATACTTCTTATAAGTTTTTTTTTACTTTTAATTATTTTATTGATAAGATCTTTTACTTTTACAAAATATAGAACTGCAGAAAATAACAAAGATTTTCATCTTTTGTTACTCCTAGTTTAAAGCAAGATATATAATACTTGTAACAGGTTTCATTTTAACAATCAATAATTCAACCTACACCCCTTACAAATCAACAACGTTTATCGACGTATTGACATTGTATGTCAAATATGCAATCTCATAAAAGAAAGAACTACTAGAAATGTTTCAAAGATGGCAGAGTGCAAAAATATATTGACAAGAAGAAAACAATAATACAGGTGCTATTAAATATGTATCAAATGTGGGTAACAAGCAAAGAGAGGTCCAACGTAGCAGGGCGTTTCTTTTACCTCTTATTTTATTTTATCCATGGTGTGTAGCGGGTGGTGTTTCGTTTTAGCTTGTAAAGTAGATAAAATCAGATAATACGTAAATTATCTGGGCATTAATAAAGTTGTAACGAATAAAAATATTAAGGCAAGAAATTTATCATGATACTGATGCACAGAATACATACATACATATATGTATATATATTTATTCGTAATTACATTACTTGAATACCTACTTGTTGTGTTCCATACTAGTGGGCATGCGATAGCAAAAGAAGTACATTAGCATGATAAAAAGAGACAATTTTATAAATATAAAGAAAGCATTCAGACATCACAAAACAAAAGCAACCCTTAAAGGCTCTTCTTATACATGTAGTTTACCTAAGACACTCATGGGATTAATGATGATTACAATGGTTAAACATTGAACTGGATAATGATATTTACATAAAAAAAACATGATCTTCAATTAGAAAATATGAAATATATTTAGTATAGAATCAAGGACATTCACAAACCCTAGATGTTGCCCAAATCAAAGTGCACAACCTTGAGAAACATGAATCTCCACCAATATACAGGGAACACATAACTCAAATTTCAACACCATTAACTAGAGCTACAAATACCGAAACAAGACAATTAAAGAAGTAGCACCTGGATGTTTAATAATTCAGAGAGTTTGGCCCCAATCCTCTTGATGAGCTGCGAAAAGTCGTCCTTGAAGTAATCATCCATGGCTATTATATGTATGAATAACAACAATTAGGTTATCTTGTTGATCGTAGAGAGAAAGAAGAAGAAGAAGAAGGATCAAGCAATTAGCATCCGTTTGTATATCATTCGGTAGATTTGAAGGCAGATTGCCGTAGAAGAAAGAGGTGGGTTGATTGATCAAAGTCAGGCTGTTGAATTCCTATTCCTATTCGTATCTACGTTTTTTCTTTTTTTTTCTTTTTCAGCAAAAGGGTTTCATTTTCAATTTTCACGTATCATGTCATTTTATACTCGGTTAATTACGAATTATGAACCAATGGTATAAGAGATTTTGTGACATTTTTTTTGGTATTAAACTAGTTTTTGCCCCGCCCGCGTTACGGGGCACTAAGTCGAATATTTTTTTCTCTCTCATAACACATACATGTGTGTGTCGATTACTTGTACGTACTACTCATTACACGATTTAAAAAAAAAATTACATCGAGTTAACCAACTAAAACAAAACATTACGATACTTTTACTAATAAAAAAACTAAAACAATGGAAAGTGGAGCAAAACAAATGAGCGTATGCCAGGCGGTTGCTTGACATGAATAATAATTACACTAAGTCAACCAATTAAAAGAAACCACTATCATATTTTGTAAAAAAAAAATTAAAACGATAGCATGACTATAAGTTTACACTGGGGGCTAAATCGTAATTTGACAGGAAAAAAATGGTTGCAAAACTTTAAATTTAAACTGAGTACAAAATTGTAATTTGGCTAGGAGAGGGAAAAAACAAAACCAATGACAAAACTGTAAATTTAAACATGACAAATGTAACATCCGTCGAAAAACGGGTTTCCAAAACCCGCTTCGTTTATCAGTCAAACATTCAGTTATAAAATTCGCTGCGTATTTTTGGTTCAAATAAATTTTAAACAATACATAATTAATAAATATATTAGAATTTAAAATCTATAATTGAAAATTTATAATAAATAATGAATAAAAAAATAAAAATAAAAGGAGACGCCGGGTTTCGAACCCGGGTCACCCGGTTAAACAAACGCACAACACACCACTCCGCCACACATTTCATTTGTAACAAATACAGAAACAAATAACATTTAAGTAAACCCGAAACTCAAAATCGGTAATCAGCGCGCCCAAATCCGCAGTCGCCGGAAAAACCGAAGATTTCGCGAATCACGACCGTTTCTTTTGACTAAAACGCGTGAGCTAAATTCGACATCGGTTATAACCGATGTCTAACCCCCAATGTCAGACGTAACCGCCGGAAAACTTTGACCGCGAATTCAAGACCAAATTCAGACCCAATACATCCTGTTCTACCTGATAAATACCCCCCTCAACCTTCCGGGAATCCTTTCGCTCAAGACCGCACACTTTTTCGGAGTTGAAGTTCTCAGAAGCTCGTCGCCGGAGATTTCCAATTTCGCCGGAACATCGCCGGAAATCCTTGATCAGAAAACCGTATTCATTCCTCAACCGGTATATCTATCTAAAACTTCTCTGATATCTCTTAATTCATACTTTAATCGTTCAAATCAGTAATTATAACTGCTAAACAGTTCATACAGCCGGACATCGCAAATCGGAGCCGACGACACTTGCCGAAAAACCGTAGCAAACCCGCTGTTCGGTACAACATCCTTAAATCCTTTTCTGTTTAAATTACTTTCGTTATCAGTAATAATCAATCAACTAATTCCATAAAGATTTGATTAAACAGTCGAGTTATGTTTCTGGATATTAATTCAGTTGAAGAAGATGAAGCCAGTCTAAATATATATGTATAATAAAACTTGGTATTTTAACTGGGTTAGACACACAGTCCAGCGGTGGACTGTGTGCAATTTCAAGCGTACCTCCCGGGTTCGAGCCACACTTGTCCCGACTTTCTGAAATAAAACCAATCTTTTTAAAACCTATTCGGATCATCCTTCAACACGTATATAAATATAGTATAATTCTGGATATTGATGGGTTAGACACCCAGCCCAGTTGGTCGGGCTGGGTGCAAGTTAAGTCGATGGTCACAGGTTCGATCCCCGCTAAGCCAGCCGGTCCGATGATATTTGAAACATTTTTTTAATTAAATAAAATTCTGAATAAACTAAAAAGTATATAAATATAATTAAAATCAGAAATATTTCGGGTTAGACACGTAGCTCAGTTGGTAGAGCTGCGTGCACGCGTACGAGAGGTCACGAGTTCCAATCTCACTCAGCACATGGAATGAACACAGTTCGACCGGTCAACGGTCAACGGTCAACATGGTCAAAAGTCAACATTTTTTTTAATTTATTTAATCAGAAAATTATTTAAAAATACTTAAAAATAATATTTTTAAAGTTAGAAAATGTCCTTAAACTCACAAAAATAAATCTAAAAATCCTATTAAGGTTATGAATTAAAATTATTAATCTCAAATAAAATCCATTTATTTACCGAACCATTTCGTTATTTTTCTAGGTTAGTTTTTCCTCGTCGATCAAATCCAAAAATTCGTGCGCATTCATCGTCATCCAAGAAACGCACCCACGGTGAGTGAATCCTTACAAATTCCCCTTTTTATTCATGTTTTGGGGTGTATCATGTGTCGCTCTAAATATTTCATTTATTCAAACTTGTGCCATTACCATTATATGACCTAAACTTACGTTGTAAATATTGTTTGTTGTGATACGTGTTTACATTTTGTCAAGTTGCGTGCAAAACATTCATTAGGCCCATCAGTTCCTCGTGGGAGACGAGTTGAACATCGCGTGCCTCATTCGATCGGCTCCGTTTGATTGAGCCTTGATGTCATTGTTCATTCATTTAGTGTGTGTGCTTGTGCATTTATTGATGTTATCTGTTTTGTGATTAAATTTACATTTACGTTTATTCATATTTGGTTATGCACAATTTTATCCAAATAACCAACCTAACTAATCCTTTCAAATGTTTAAATAAGATTCACTCGCCAACTTTTGTTGACCCAAAATGTAACATCCGTCGAAAAACGGGTTTTCCAAACCCGTTTCGTTTATTAATCGAATAATCAGTTTCATATTTTTGTTGCTCATTTAATGCTTATTTTAATTTTAAACAATGCATACTAATAAACATTTTAGAATATGGAAATTAAAATTGTTAGAAAATAAAAATAAGGCAATTAAAAATAAAAAGGGGCTGCCGGGTTTCGAACCCGGGTCAGCCGGAGAACTTAATCACCAAACACTTAACCACTCCGCCACTAGCTGTCTTTGTGTAAATCTAGGAAACAAATAAAACATAAGTCCACCTGTGAAATCACCTGTTTGCTCCAAACTGAAACCGATATCGGCTTCCAAACGTCCAGGGACTTTTGAGTGTCGATATTACTGGTTATAACCGACGAAAACATTACGACGCACTATCTCAATCAATTCAGCCTTTATTGAACTTGAAATCATATGATTTTCGGGTTTAATAACCGAAATCATTTTCTTCCTGAATTACACCGGCAATATCATCATCTCGCGACTCATAAACACCCACAGAACTCTCAATTTCACTTTTGCTCTATTTTCTGATCGTCGGAATCGCTTTCTGAACTCGCCGGACTTTCGCCGGAAAACCGTGTCTTTCATCAAAACGGTAAATTCTCAATTCTTTCATCTTCTATCTGTTGTTAGACTTTTACTAACTCAAACCCTCCAATCAGAATCGGTCCCAGACGACGATATCGGATAATCTGCAGTCGCCGGAAAACTTCTGAAAATTCCTAAATCGCGCTGTGAATCGGTATAATCATCTAAACTCTCTGATAACTCTTGTTTAGTCATTCAATTCCACAATTAGTTAATCAAAACTGTTAATTGGTCCGCTCAGACGGAGTTCGTAAAACAGAGCCGACGACTTTGCAGGAATTCTGAGAAAAGTCATCATTCCGGTATGTTCATTCCCAAAACCTTTCCTATCCGTTACATTTTAATCACTTATATGTCTGTTAATTGAATTGAACAAGATCAGTCGAAAATCAGTTGTCTGGGTTATTGTAACGAAGAAGATGAAGTTAGGCTGTATATAAATTTAATATAAATCGGATTATATCTCGGGTTAGACACACAGTCCAGCGGTGGATTGTGTGCATTTGAATCATAGAGTCCCGGGTTCGAGTCCGTCCTTGTTCCGATTCGTCACAATATTCCGACTTTTTATAAAACCCAAATATGGAAACTTCCAGTTAGTATATAAGAGAAATAAAAACAAGTATTTTAACCAGGTTAGACACACAGTCCAGCGGTGGACTGTGTGCAACGTTAAACAACAGGTCCCGGGTTCGAGACCTGTTATGCACGCCGGTTCGATAGAATTAAAATCCTTTTTAAAATAAATGAATTTTTGGAATAAATTAAATAGTATATAAATATAATTAAAAACATAAATATTTCGGGTTAGACACGTAGCTCAGTTGGTAGAGTTGCGTGCACGCGTGCGGGAGGTCACAAGTTCGAACCTCACTCAGTGCAAACAATATACACGACCGAACCGGTCAACAAGTCAAAGTCAATAGTCAACGGTCAACCCAAAAAGTCAACATTTTTTTATATTTTTATTTATTTATTTAATTTAAAAATCAATTAAAAATACTTAAAAATAATGTTTTTAAAGTTAGAAAATAACCTTAAACTCACAAAAATATATCTAAAAATCCTATTAAAATTATTAATAAAATTCACTTATTTACCATACATTTTCGTTATTATTTAGGTTAGTTATTCCTCGTCGATCAATCCTCTAAACTCGTGCGCATTCAGCATCTTCAAACGAACGCACCCAATGTGAGTGAATCTCTACAAATTCCCCGTTTTAATCACGTTTTTGGGGTGTATCATGTGTCTTATTATTTATTACATTTAAACACTTGTGCATTCATCATATCCATGATCAAATGTGTATTCAATATGTATCAACTGTTTGTGTGGTTAATGTTTAGATTAAATTTATCATTTTCAGTACATACATTGTCATAGGCCGACGCTCCCCATTACCTATGAGCGTGAACGAGGCGTTGCCAACATACGATCGGCTCCGTTTGATTGAGCCTTGATCACACATACATTTCATCATAAGCCGTCTGTTTCCCATTACCTATGAGCGGAACCGTTCCCCATTACCTATGAGCGTGAACCTGACGTTGCCAACATTTACATTATCATTCATGTCATATATTCATGCAAGGTGGTTTGTTATTGTATGTTATTGTTTGTTATTGTTATTGTTGTTGTATGTTTATTTACGTTTGCTCACATATGATTATTGCACAATTTTTCCATATTAAATATAACAAGAAATCAATAATAAATGTTTTCTAACAAGGTTCACTCGCCAACTTTTGTTGACCCAAAACCCCCCATTTTTACACATGATACAGGTGATCCAGTTGCAGCAAGAAACATATAGGATGGCTTAGAAGAATAAATCGGTTTAGAATTTGGAATGTTTATATAGTTACTTTTCTTTGTAATTGTATGAACTTGTTTGGAATATTGAGGATGTAATTTTGAATTTAATAAATATGAAACATATTAGTAAACATCATGAGCTTTGGTGATAACCCAATTATGCCCGGACTCTTATTCCGCTGCGGGTCGGGGTGTGACAGATTGGTATCAGAGCCATGACTATAGGGATATAGGATAGGTTATTAGACCCTTAGAGCCTATACTATAGTTGATTAGAATTTTTAAATTGTTTGTGTGTTACATGCAAAATTCATGATGTTTATATGCTTTATGTTTATTGTTACATTCAATGTTATGCAAGCATGTTCATAAGTACATATTACTATACAATGCCTATCATGAATCATATTCTCATAACATATCATATCCATGAGAGCACACACCACACAATTTCCATGACTTTTGCAACGATTTTTGTATTTTCAAATCACATCAAAGTGAGTTCTCATGACGGGCATGTAGTAACTGGAAGGGTACAAGTACCGGTAGTCGGAACGTCCTGTCTAGGCTTGGCATTCGTATAAATCCAAAATAAAGGACCAGTTTGCCTACCTGGGGACTAACGATGAGAGTACGAAGGACCTATTAGGCCAAAGCATGTTATACCAAACGTCGTGTGAGCTAACCCCACTTTGAGTTGTCATTGTGTCTACACCTGGACACCCTCCGACCATACATCTCGCAAACATATTTCATGGTTTTCATTCGGGTGATGCGAGTGTTAAACCGCCAATACCAATGTGAATCCTACTAAGCCAATAGTCATGGGGGCCCACATGACTATACAGGCGATGGTATGGGGGACATTGGAGGCCCAAACATGAGCAAACCCAAGACATCCTATGGATGTAGTTGCATTATTGATGTTTATGTCATTTTTTTAAGACACATGACACCTAAAAAGACTCCTTAAACTCACAATCTTCTTATGTATATTCCTGTAGATGTCGGCTAGAAAGCAACGTGGGGGTAGAAGGTCAGGAAGGTCAAACGAACGCTTGGCCACCCAAATCGCAAAACAAATGGCCGCGGTGCTTCCTGACATCGTAGTTCAAGTCCAACAAGCTCTCGCCGCAAATCCCAACAATCCTCCCCATCAAGAGGACCAGAACGTCGACAACCCTCCCTCCAAAAAGTGCTCTTACAAACACTTCAAGTCTTGCGATCCCCCGAAATTTGAAGGGACCGAAGGTGTCACTGCCCTCCTCCACTGGTTTGAGGAAATGGAAAACACCTTCCTCAATTGCGATTGTCCCGATGATCGCAAGGTACGTTACGCAACCGGGAGACTATTTGGAGTAGCCCTGACCTGGTGGAACACAGAGAAGGGTAAGAGAGGAGTCGAAGATGTTATGGCCTTAACATGGGAAGAGTTAAGGGAAATAATGACAAGACACTTCTGTCCAAGAAGCGAAATCAAGAAGTTGGAGGATGAATTTCATTCGTTGAAGCAAAAGGAGGGAGATCATACTTCCTACAACAAAAGGTTTCTAGAATTGAACCAAATGATCCCCAACTTGTTCACCCCAGTGTACCGCTTGGTTGAACACTACATTCGAGGCCTCCCCTCAAAAATTCAAGACTCAGTTCTATGCACTTCGCCTGCGACACTTGAAGCCGCAATGGAACTAGCTACCGAACTTACCGAAAATCGCATTCGAAACGGTAAATTCAAAGAGGAGAAAAAGAAAGCCCCCATTGAGGCTCAAACTTCAAACCATTCTGGCTCCTCTTCGAAGTTTACTAGTAAAAGGAACCGAAACACCAGAAACTTTGCTGTCACACAAACAAATTTCCCTATCCCTGCTGCACCCATCACTCGAGTTGCCCTCTCACCTGCACCATATAAGAGGCCATACTTCGGCCCATACCCAAAATGCAACCATTGCCAATACCCATCACTTTCCTGATCATCCCTGCCAGCATTGCACCGGCTATGGTCGCGCAGGTCACACCATTCAAACCTGTCGCGTACTTCAGCAAACGAACCGCCATCAGCCCTCAACCCAAACCCACCATCAGATAGTGGGTCAAGCCCAACAACCTTTGCTACTACCACCTACCCAACATGTAGCCCAATCCTACTACCAACCCAACTATCCCATGATACAACCTATGCGGCTTGTTACAACTGTGGAGACCCAAACTACTTTAGAAACACTTGTCCACGCTTGGTGAACATCATTCATGCCCAAGCTCAAGCAAATCCGGTGAATCAAGCTAACCAAGCTCCACCACCTGCAAGAGGAAGAGCTTACAACATCAACGCCAATTCTGTTGAAAATAATAACGGCCCAAATGAATCACCCAACTAGTTTTCCTCACCAAGAATCAAGACTCAACTCCGATCGTCTAGTTTTAATGTTTTCTTTATGTTATCTCAATCTTTCCGTATCCCAGTTGTAAAATTGGGAATTTATGTATCCAAGAATTTTAATGCGAATTGATATTACAGTTTTGTTTTATACTCATTGATTTAACATTCATATCATCATACATCTCGACGTATCTCAATCTCATCATTTAAAGAAGTTGGGTTGTGTTTCACTTTTACATAGACTGACCCCTTCATCATAACAAATGAGAGAGGTACTGTCATCATTCAGTCATGTTTCCTTTCAGAATTGAGACTCAAGCTTTGGTTGTTGTGTTTGTTTATGTTTTAGAGTCACATAGAACTGATCATGATTTACTGATAAAGCCAACGAAAATTTGACAAGAATATGGTGGATACGCCGTTGGTACTTCCTATATATAAGTATTCTTGGCAAAGGATCAAAAGCATTACCAGGAGGTTATGAGAAGTTCCGTGTAGGTTTAAATATCGTCATGGTTGAAGTTTTTGTTTTATGATACATACCTTATCATTTCAAACGTATCAATTCCCTCAAAACTATTATGCATAAAATCATAACCGACATCAAAGATCAAATCCGAGAAGCTCAACATGTTTCTGTAACAGAAAACGACGTACGCAATGAGCTGTCTTGTGGAGCTGAACTTAAAATTGAAACTAAATCCGACGGTATTCTGTACTATCTAGATCGCATATGGATTCCTGATCACAATAACCTTCGTGATTTCCTTATGAATGAGGCACACAAAACACGAAACTCTATACACCCAGGAGCCGACAAGATGTATCAAGACCTTCGATACACCTACTGGTGGCCTGGAATGAAAAAAGATATTGCTATTTTTGTTTCCAAGTGCCTTACATGTTCCAAAGTAAAAGCTGAACATCAAAGACCCTCAGGACTTCTAGTCAAACCTGAAATACCTGTATGGAAGTGGGAAAACATAACCATGGACTTCATTACCAGGTTACCTCACACTTCTGGTGGGTATGACACTATATGGGTAATCATTGATCGTCTTACTAAATCAGCTCACTTCATTCCGATCCGCGAAGATTCCAAGAACGAGAAGTTAGCTCGTATCTACATCAGTGAGATCGTAAGCCGTCATGGTGTACCGTTAAGCATTATTTCAGATCGTGATGGTCGTTTCACTTCACGAACATGGCAAGCCGTTCAAGCCGCTTTGGGTACACGATTAGACCTCAGTACCGCTTATCATCCTCAAACTGATGGACATTCTGAACGCACCATCCAAACTCTTGAAGATATGCTTCGAGCATGTGTCATAGACTTCAAGGGAAATTGGGACGTTCATCTACCATTAGTTGAATTTTCGTATAACAACAACTATCATTCAAGTATCGGCATGGTACCTTTCGAAGCTTTATATGGTTGTAAGTGCCGATCTCCAGTATGTTGGCACGAAATTGGAGAAGCTCAAATCACCGGTCCAGAAATGATTCAAGAAACAACAGACAAGATCCATCAAATTCGAAACAATCTTCTAGCGGCACAAAGTCGTCAAAAGAGTTATGCTGACAAACGACGAAAGCCTTTGGAGTTTAACATTGGTGATCATGTACTTTTAAAAGTATCACCGTGGAAGGGAGTAGTTCGTTTTGGCCAGAAGGGCAAGCTAGCACCACGCTACGTAGGACCTTTCAAGATACTCGAAAGAGTAGGACCTGTAGCATAAAAGCTTGATCTACCAGAAGAACTCAACAGAATTCACCCCACATTCCACGTATCAAAATTAAAGAAGTGCCTCGCCGATGAAAACCTCCATATTCCCCTGGAAGATATTCAGATTGATGAATCTATGCACTTCATTGAAAGACCAGTAGAGATCATGGACTTCGGAGAAAAACGTTTAAGACGGAGTCGTATTCCAAATGTTAGGGTACGCTGGGAGTCGAAACGGGGACCTGAGTTTACTTGGGAACGTGAAGACTCAATGCGCGAAAAATACCCGCATCTTTTTCCTGTTACCACTACAACTTAAATTTCGGGACGAAGTTTCTAAAAGTAGGGGATACTGTAACATCCGTCGAAAAACGGGTTTTCCAAACCCGTTTTGTTTATTAATCGAATAATCAGTTTCATGTTTTTGTTGCTCATTTAATGCTTATTTTAATTTTAAACAATGCATAACTAATAAACATTTTAGAATATGGAAGTTAAAATTGTTAGAAAATAAAAATAAGGCAATTAAAAATAAAAAGGGGCTGCCGGGTTTCGAACTCGGGTCAGCCGGAGAACTTAATCACCAAACACTTAACCACTCTGCCACTAGCTGTCTTTGTGTAAATCTAGGAAACAAATAAAACATAAGTCCACCTGTGAAATCACCTGTTTGCGCCAAACTGAAACCGATATCGGCTTCCAAACGTCCAGGGACTTTTGAGTGTTGATATTACTGGTTATAACCGACGAAAACATTACGACGCACGATCTCAATCAATTCAGCCTTTATTGAACTTGAAATCATATGATTTTCGGGTTTAATAACCGAAATCATTTACTTCCAGAATTACACCGGCAATATCATCATCTCGCGACTCATAAACACCCACAGAACTCTCAGTTCACTTTTGCTCTATTTTCTGATCGTCGAATCGCTTTCTGAACTCGCCGGACTTTCGCCGGAAAACCGTGTCTTTCATCAAAACGGTAAATTCTCAATTCTTTCATCTTCTATCTGTTGTTAGACTTTTACTAACTCAAACCCTCCAATCAGACTCAGTCCAGACGACGATATCGGATAATCTGCAGTCGCCGGAAAACTTCTGAAAATTCCTTAATCGCGCTGTGAATCGGTATAATCATCTAAACTCTCTGATAACTCTTGTTTAGTCATTCAATTCCACAATTAGTTAATCAAAACTGTTAATTGGTCCGCTCAGACGGAGTTCGTAAAACAGAGCCGACGACTTTGCCGGAGTTCTGAGAAAAGTCATCATTCCGGTATGTTCATTCCCAAAACCTTTCCTATCCGTTACATTTTAATCACTTATATGTCTGTTAATTGAATTGAACAAGATCAGTCGAAAATCAGTTGTCTGGTTATTGTAACGAAGAAGATGAAGTTAGGCTGTATATAAATTTAATATAAATCGGATTATATCTCGGGTTAGACACACAGTCCAGCGGTGGACTGTGTGCATTTGAAGCATAGAGTCCCGGGTTCGAGTCCGTCCTTGTTCCGATTCGTCACAATATTCCGACTTTTTATAAAACCCAAATATGGAAACTTCCAGTTAGTATATAAGAGAAATAAAAACAAGTATTTTAACCAGGTTAGACACACAGTCCAGCGGTGGACTGTGTGCAACGTTAAACAACAGGTCCCGGGTTCGAGATCTGTTATGCACGCCGGTTCGATAGAATTAAAATCCTTTTTAAAATAAATGAATTTTGGAATAAATTAAATAGTATATAAATATAATTAAAAACAGAAATATTTCGGGTTAGACACGTAGCTCAGTTGGTAGAGCTGCGTGCACGCGTGCGGGAGGTCACAAGTTCGAACCTCACTCAGTGCAAACAATATACACGACCGAACTGGTCAACAAGTCAAAGTCAATAGTCAACGGTCAACCCAAAAAGTCAACATTTTTTTTATATTTTTATTTATTTATTTGATTTAAAAATCAATTAAAAATACTTAAAAATAATGTTTTTAAAGTTAGAAAATAACCTTAAACTTACAAAAATATATCTAAAAATCCTATTAAAATTATTAATAAAATTCACTTATTTACCATACCTTTTTGTTATTATTTAGGTTAGTTATTCCTCGTCGATCAATCCTCTAAACTCGTGCGCATTCAGCATCTTCAAACGAACGCCCCCAATGTGAGTGAATCTCTACAAATTCCCCGTTTTAATCACGTTTTTGGGGTGTATCATGTGTCTTATTATTTATTACATTTAAACACTTGTGCACTCATCATATCCATGATCAAATGTGTATTCAATATGTATCAACTGTTTGTGTGGTTAATGTTTAGATTAAATTTATCATTTTCAGTACATACATTGTCATAGGCCGCCGCTCCCCATTACCTATGAGCGTGAGCCGTTCCTCATTACCTATGAGCGTGAACGAGGCGTTGCCAACATACGATCGGCTCCGTTTGATTGAGCCTTGATCGCACATACATTTCATCATAAGCCGTCTGTTTCCCATTACCTATGAGCGGAACCGTTCCCCATTACCTATGAGCGTGAACGTGACGTTGCCAACATTTACATTATCATTCATGTCATATATTAATGCAAGGTGGTTTGTTATTGTATGTTATTGTTTGTTATTGTTATTGTTGTTGTATGTTTATTTACGTTTGCTCACATATGATTATTGCACAATTTTTCCATATTAAATATAACAAGAAATCAATAATAAATGTTTTCTAACAAGGTTCACTCGCCAACTTTTGTTGACCCAAAACCCCCCATTTTTACACATGATACAGGTGATCCAGTTGCAGCAAGAAACATATAGGATGGCTTAGAAGAATAAATCGGTTTAGAATTTGGAATGTTTATGTAGTTACTTTTCTTTGTAATTGTATGAACTTGTTTGGAATATTGAGGATGTAATTTTGAATTTAATAAATATGAAACATATTAGTAAACATCATGATCTTTGTTGATAACCCAATTATGCCCCGACTCTTATTCCGCTACGGGTCGGGGTGTGACACAAAACCCTATTTTTACACATGATACAGGTGGACAGGTTGAAGCAAGGAACACGTAGGAAATTGCCTTAGAAGAAAAATAATGAAGTCTTGATAAATGTATAGAACATGTTGTACTTGTATGTTGATTGTAATGTTTCTCCTTTAAAAAGAAATAATAAATATGAAACTTTATAGTAAATGTCATGAGCTTTGATGAAAACCCAATCATGCCCCGATCACCATTTCCGCTGCGGGTCGGGGTGTGACAACAAAATTGTAATTTGACTGGACCAATGAGGCAACTGCTGTCTTATTGACGCCATTTCCCTTCACTAAATGCCATTTTAATACTTGAGTTTGCTTTAAATTGTTATATACTAACTTTAAAAAAATACCCACCTAGTTGATTGCCGCCATTTTTGGCAAATGAAACAACTTAATTATTCCCGTTCGGGAAAATATATATGTTTGATAATAGTTATTATTAGAACGCTAAATATTGCGAGAATCGTGAGAATGAAAGGAAAATCCAATCAAAACCAATTTTTAATACAAGCCTTGTTGTAATTAAGATACAACATTTATAACATCAAATAATTCATTTTTCATCTTAAAATCACTCTTAATAAATTTTTTTTACACATTTGTAAATATAACAAATTTACGCATGTGTAAATGGCAAACTTACACGTGTGTAATTTTTCTTTATTTACGAATTCGCGTAAATTTAAACGTGTAAATTAAATTTAACATTGTATTCGAATAATAATGATAAGTGTAAGAAAAAAAATTGAATTTGAATTGTTTTGACCAAGTTCTCGCGGTTTTTTGTAACGCCCCAAAATCACGAATTTTAATTGACTAGTATGTTTCTTTGTGTAATGGCATAAAATAAAATAACCAAAGAATAAAATAGCTAGTCAAGTAAATAGATAATGAAACTTGGTGCCTTTGCTGACAAAAGAATAAACAAGAAGGACTAAAAGGGGGGAAATTTAGTTCAAGTTTCATATAAACTAGAAGTTCAGTGTGGGTGTGTGTGTGTTGGAGGTGTGTGTCGACACCCACAAGGAAGAGATGAGAAAACTCTCAATTCAGCCCCTTTTGTCCAAATTGAAGGTGGATTTAAGCTAAACTCATGCATGTACTTGAATCCTTGATCATCTAGCCCTAGAAATCACTTGGTAAGTTGTAGATTCTTATTTGATGATCTTTCTAGAAATGGGTTATGATCAAATTCGTAAATTGGTATACAATTAAGCATGATTATGTGCTAAAATCATCATATACAACACGTGTTATGCATGATTTTGATTAATTCGATATTTGGAAATGAAACCCATTTGGGATGATGAAGATGGTGACATAGGTGTGTCACCCATGTCTAATCCTAGTGCAAATTTGATGAATTATGTTATCTGTGATGCATATATGTTAGTTAGTTTAAAGTATAGTATGAAATTTATTTGATTATAGTTGTGTTGATAAGATGAATGCAAAAGGTGGGAATTAAAGCATGAATGGGTTGTACATTATGCTTAGAAAGTAGTATGCACACCAAGTGTGTAACCCTTGTGAAAAATTCTGAACTAGGAAGTAATTCGTTAACTGATACTTAAACGTAATTGGTTTAACACGACGTACACTCCGGAACAAGGATATAAGCTACACATATCCTAAATACCCTTTATATAACTTAGATATAAGTTTTGAAGGGTTAGGTATGACAAAAACACGCTTATACAAGTCCAAAGACTATTTTGGACAAACTGCGAAAGTCTGTTGGTCCGTATTCAAGATAGGAACCACATATACAAATCCGTATTAAATGAAATCTTGTATTTTATTGATGAGATTGCAAAAACGTTAATCGTTGCGCAATTTCGATTATTTTTGTGTTCGTTAAAGCGTTTTACGTAATTTTGGGAAACGTGTAACCTTACAACCGAACCGACATCCACAACATTTTCGGACAAAATCCAAGTTACACATGTGTTAACACCTTTATATAACCTAAATATTAGGTTAAAGGGGTTAAAAATGACAAACAAGTGAAAATACAAGTCCAAGGGCCAAAAATATCAAAAAAATAATAAAGATTTTGCTTCTTCACCAAGTTTGCCACCTATCTCTAATTTTTGACACCTAGCACTCATTTTGCCACACTTAATTTGGGTTGACACATGTTAGGACACTAATACACTCTTGAGGATACTTGTCATCACCTCCACGATCCTAAAATACTATAAATACCTCATGATTCTTCCATTTTTTTCACACCACTTCAAAGCAAAGTGTGAAGTTATTTTTTCTATCATTCTTGGAGCTTGTTTCCAGCCTTTGAAAGCCTCCTATCTTGAGTTCCTAAAGTGTTCTTCAACACGAGTAAGTACTCTTCCTATTTCTTTCATAATTTTAGCTATTTTGAGCTAAAAGTCGAACAGTTTGGCTTCCTGTTTGACTTTCGGTTCTGACCATTTTGGTCAAGTCAAAGTTCAATTGAACTTTGCAACGTGATCGTAATCACGAAGGTATTAATCCCTTGCGATTGTACCTTCTGATTACCACGTTTACTAAGCGAAGTGACGAGTCAAAGTTATATTTATTAAAAGTAAAAAAATGCGCATAAGTGCATTTTACGACGAAACTATTTTCGGGTATTTAAACTTAAAGTTTTGACCTCAAATCAGTTTTATAACTAAATTAGACATGTTCCAACCTGTCTAACTCATAACTTCTAGTTTAGTGCTTTATTTGGGTCGTAAGTCGAGCGGTTTGACTACCGCTTTGACTTTCGAATCCGACCCGTTTGGTCAATCTTAGGATTCGACCAAGCATATTTTTAGGACCATAGTTTTATAGGAATAACCATCTGAGGTTATACCTTATGGTTTGATTAGTTATATGATGAGTTCCTTTTATGATCTTTTAAATTGACCAAAATACCCTTTTTGTGCATAATTTGGTTTTATGCATATATAACCAAAGTTTTGACATCTAAACTGATGTTATAACATAATCAAACATGTTTTGACATATAAGACTCATTATAGGACATATTTTGATCATCCGAACATATAATTACGCTTATAACCCATTAAATTAGCGTAAACCACTTTAACAAGTCATAACGGGTCAAAAGCTTCATAGATTGATTCTTGTGGGATGTTTAAAGTGCTAAATTGAAGTCTTTGTTTGGATTCTTTATGTACTTTAATGCGTATGTTATGATTCACTGTGACCAAACCGGATCCTTATAGTATCTATCTATCTTCATAGTTAGATTCTTGTGGATGTTTAAAGTACTAAATTGAAGTTCTTGATTGGATTCTTTGTGTACTTTAATGCGTGTGTACAAGTTGATGACCAAGTTGATGATTATGTGTTTATGTGATCAGTAGTGATTTAGAAAACGAAACAAGTGTAATACATAAGAACATGGTGGATATGCCGCTGGTACTTCCTATATACAAGTGTTCTTATTGTATTACCCTTGTAGCATTATCTGAATCATTTTAGGATTTTGTGTTCAGTTGACTCAAATGTTCAATATCCAAATCCTTGTAGAATCTTTCTATTTTTAATATGTTAGATTCTTAGAAGGATATCCAAAGTAATATTATAAATCCTTGATTGGATTTCTAATCATACTTTCACAAGTTTATGACCGATTTCAAAGTTGTAACAAAGACCAAAGTATAATTTTCAATGGCATAAAAATTTCCTAGTAATAATCATATTGCTATATACAAAACTCTTTTTGTCACAAGTTTCATAATCAAGATATGTATTACATTGCTAAACCTTTTTTTTGCCAATTATTGGTTTCAAAGAGTCAATCTTCAATTGACAACTCTCCTAGTTGTTAAAGCATTGCAATACCAAACTTTTTGCCATTAATTTGGCCAACAAAACCTATATACTCGCCAACATTCTTTGTTGATGTCTTTTCACATATGTTTCAAGTTATTGATTATTCAAGCATGCTACACATAGGAACGCATCCGTGCCTTAGACTTCTTTAATCAAAAGACAATTTCATGTATTATTTGTATTGTAAAACAATATTAACAATATTGAAACAATTTAGTACCAGTTGTTGTGAGTAATTTGTAACGTGACTCCCCGATATTTCCGTCGCGTATTGTTGTATTACGCGATTGGGGTGTTACAGATTGGTAGCAGAGCACTGGTTATAGGGAATTAGGTTATTAGAATGCCTTTAACCTAGTCTATAACCTTCCTAGGGACCCAAACATGAGTAGTCTTAGGATCTCTATCCTAATCTCCATCCTCATCCTTACTCTTGCCACAACTACTATATGATGTACAAATCATCTAACCTTAGATGATTTATCTTAAACCGTTAGGTATTATGCCTTAAGGTGTTTCTCAAAATGTTTTTCTCAAACATCTCCATTAAATTTTGGGTTTTAATATTGTGAACACATGCAATCTAGAAAAGTGAATGCTTGTACCCTGAGTTTTCTGTCTAAGGCTAGAGTGTTCGTACAAATCCACATTATCGGACCAGTCACTCTTACCTGGGAACACTTCCTATATATAAGTGTTCTTATTGTGTTATGTATCAGAACGTTACTCGGATCACTTGAAGATTTTATGTTATCTTGGACCTCTATGTGATTATTTGTTATTATGTGTTTATTGAATGCACTATCCAAACCAAGTACATTCATTAACTCTAATCGAGCCGACGCGGGAGTATGTTATGGTGTTAAAGATGACAATATTGATGCCATAGGTATGTTGACCCGTCTCTATGCATAAGATGCTCATGGTACATGGGATGTGCCACGTGGGATGATAGAAACCGTGTACGTATGGCCAGGCTTGAATGTACACCCCATTGTTTGCTTAGGATTTACACTACGAGCTTAGTATAACATAGTGCCATACAAAACAATTTTTATACACTCGATGACATTTTTTAGATTCATAAGTTCTAAAGGTTTGAATACCTTGAGATACTTTGAATATCCCTATTCACACCTTGAATCCCCAAAATTCCCAACACCAAATGATGCTCTGCATCTTTGGAATCTCGAACTTTGTTTATCTTTCAATCATTCCAAACATACTCCATGGTCTCCTGCGAATGAATTTCGGGATGAAATTCCCTAAAGTAGGGGAGACTGTAACCCTTGTGCAAAATTCTAAACTTTCAAAAACTTTTTCTTCTGGAAGTAATTCGTTAACTGATACTTAAACATAATTTGTTTAACGCGACGTACACTCCAAAACAAGGACAAAAACTACAGATACCCTAAATACCCTTTACATAACTTAGTTATAAGTTTTGCAAGGTTAGGTATGACAAAAACACGCTTATACAAGTCCAGAGACTATTTTAGATAAACTGCGAAAGTCTGTTGGTTCGTATTCAAGATACGAACCACATATAAAAATATATATTAAATGAAATCTTGTATTTTATTGATGAGATTGGAAAAACGTCAATCATTGCGCAATTTCGATCATTTTTGTGTTTGTTAAAGCGTTTTACGTAATTTTAGGAACGCGTAACCGTACAACCGAATGAACCGACCTCCACAACATTTTGGGACAAAATCCAAGTTGCACATGTCTTAACACATTTATATAACCTAAATATTAGGTTAAAGGGGTTAAAAATGGCAAACAAGTGAAAATACAAGTCCAAGGGCCAAAAATGTCAAAAAAATAATAAAGATTTTGCTTCTTCACCAAATTTGCCACCTATCTCCAATTTTTGACATCTAGCACTCATTTTGCCACACTTAATTTGGGTTGACATGTTACACCCGACCGCGTAAAATAACAAACCGCGACGGAAACGTGGGGAGTGTCGTAACAGAACTAATGTTTCAACAACCATGTCATAATAAGTTAAGTTTTATTCAATAAAACTGTTTACATTGTCTGGAATAAAAACGGAAAATACAATGCAAGTTAAACTGTTCTTCTTGATTTTATAGTCACTAAGGCCCAAAGTCCATCCTACGTGTCGCATGAATCAACCTCAAACATTAGCTCCTGAAACACACATGAAAGTAAATACGTCAGCATAAAAATGTCTGTGAGTAACATAGGTTTTGTGTTGATGTTTCATGGCTTTGAAAGTTAAAATAAAAGTTTAACTAGTACAAAAATAGCCATGAACCATTTTAAATATTTCGTTTATAAAAATCATATGAAAAATCAAATGATTAAAAGGAATAATGTAATGTTAACTTAATAACCAAAAATGTGTCGAATCTTATGTGAAAATCTCATGTCTTGAATAAAATATCATGTCTTATATAAAATGTTATATCTTGTATAAAAATGTCATGTCTTGTATCTTGTCTGAAGTGGTTTAGATAATGCCACGATATGTAATACGATAAAAGCACTTATATATAGGAAGTACCAGCGGCGTATCCACCATGTTTTTATCACATTACATGTTTTGTTATTTAAATCACCAACCATAAACCAACCAACGAAATGTCTTGTTTAAACCAATGTGATGACATTGTATAACATAATGTCATGTATAAATAAATGTAAATATGTCATGTGAAAATCAATGTCCAAATGTCATGTATAAACCAATGCCTAATGTCGTATGTAAATTGATGTCTTGTAGAACAAATGTCTTGTATAAAACAATGCTTTTGAATAAACAAAGGTTTTGTTTAGATCAAAAGTTATGTCTTATAAATTGTTGCTTTTATTGTATAAAAAACATATATTAGGATTGTTGGCGAATATATTCAAGCCTTGTTGACTGTCAGATAGACCCTTATAAAACTAAAAGTCTATCAATGTTCATTGGATTCTGTCATTCCCTAAGGTAGCTTCCAAACATACATAGGAAGTGGGAACGGGATTGTCGATCCTATGGTACCATTACATACTACCGGTCGGCGTAATCAACATTAATGAATGTATCATTATAACGCACCAATATGTATTAAACAATGTAAGCATGTCATTAAAATGTCTTTGAAAACCATGTACTAAGTATGCTAAGTCAACATACGAAGTAGAGATGTCCGTGAAATCAACGTGCTAGCATGCTCAGTCAACATACCTAGCAAAATGTAATGTAAATCAATGTGCTCATATGCTAAGTCAACATATGCCGCAAAAGTATCTTTGAAATCAATGTGCTAGCATGCTCAGTCAACATACATAGCAAAACATAATTGAAATCATGTACTATATGTGTATTAGATGAACATTGCAAATATATGTCATGAAAGCATGAAAACATGAAAGTAACAAGTAGGCACATGTGTATCACCCCAAAATATTTGAAAAAATAAAAGAGGGGACTATGTACTCACTTGGGATTGTAAGAAAGTCCTTGTTTAAGAAGATAAACCAAAGCTCAAGAGTTCGAGAAATCAAACGTTTCCTAAAATCGGATAACTATGTAAATATCGGGACTTTAATCGGAGGATTTGGATAGAATAAAGCCTTATAAATCAAATGAGTGTTGGAACTCATATGAAATGGTTTAATAAAGTTAACATTCTGATTTGGAAAGGATCCTAAGTGCTTTTGACCCATAATGACTCGTTAAGGTAGTTTAAGCCACTTAACGTGCCACTTGCGTAAACGCGTGACCGGATGGTTAGATATGTCCTATGATAAGTCTTATATATCAAAACAAGTTTAATATAGTTGCAACATCATTCTATATGGCAAAACATTGGTTACATAAGCTTAAAATCGATTTATGCGCAAAAAGGGCATTTTGGTCGTTTATAAAGGCATAATAAGCAACTTAACATAACACTAACCAAACGACGTGACCATAAGGTATAACCTCAGAGGGTTATTCCCTATACGACTATGGTCACAAATATGTGTTTGGTCGGATTCTAAGATTGACCAAACGGGTCGGACTCGAAAGTCAAAGCGGTGGTGAAGACCGCTCGACTTACGACCCTACTAAAGCACTAAACTAAAAGTGACGAGTTAGACATGTCAAAACATGTCTAACTAAGTTATAAAAATGTTTTGATATCAAAACAAAGTGTTTTGATACCCGAAAATAATTCCGTCGTATAATGCGCACTTTGCGCATTATTGACCGAAATTTTGACTCGTCACTACAACTAGTAAGCGTGGTAATGAGTAGGCATGATCGCTATGGATCATAACCATCGTGATTACGATCACGTTGCAAAGTTCAATTGAACTTTGTCTTGACCAATTAATGGTCAAATCTGAAAGTAAAACACTGTTTGATTTTTAGGTTGAAATAGCTAAAAGAAATAACAAGACTAGGATAGAGCACTTACTTGTGTTGAAAAACACCCAAGAGCTCCAAGAAGACCAGAAAACTCAGGTAGGAGGCCTCCAACAACGTGGTAGCCTCCACTTAGAATGTTTGAGATAAGAAGAGTGAATGAGCAAGTTGAAGTGAATGATCAAGGGCCTATTTATAGTTGAATTGAAGCTACAAAATTACAAGTGTCCATGAGTCATCAAGGGGTTTGATTAGTGTCATAACACTTGCCAAATGCAGAAGAAAGGGTGGCAATTTCGTATGCTTGATCATCAAAGAAGTTAACCAGCTGTTGCCAACAAACTGCTATACTGGGCACCCCTTACGAACCGTATGGGGTTGCCCTTGCGGTCCGTAAGGCCCCTAGCTGGCAGGAAAGTTGGCAGAACAGGCCCCTGTGCAGATTCGTCGCATTTTGGCACTTCTAACACCCGTTAACCTGATTTTCAAGCTCCATAAGGATGATAAAGCATAGGGAACTTGAAATATGACCAGAAATGTCACGGATGTCAGTTCGTTTGGTCGTATGGTTGCGGTTTTTGATTAATTACGACAAAAATCATAACGAACGCGTGCATGACCGTAAATGCGTAACGAATGATATTTTTTGCATTCCAATAATTAAAATACAAGATTTTAATGGTTAAAAATTTTTTTGGATGTGCGTACATGTTCCGGATTAAGAAATACGCGTAAGGGCATAGTTTCGTAGAATTTGCAAAAAAGCCCCTGAAGTTGCAAAAAGCATGTTTTTGCCATACTGAAGCCTTCCAAACTTATTTATAAGTTATGTAAAGCTTATTTAAGGTATGTTAAGCTTGTGACCTTGTTCCGGAGTGTTCTTCGCTACGAGAATCGGCAGACTTTTGCAGTTTGTCGTAAATAGTCCATGTGATCGAATAAGCTTGTTTTTGACATACCAAACCCTTCAAGATTTATTTCTAAGTTATGTAAAGGATATTTAGGGTATTTTTAGATTATGTCACTATTCCGGAATATACGTTGCATTTAACTGATTACGTTTTGCCATTACACTTCCAGAAAAAGGTTTGAAAGATAAAAATTGAACCAATATTGAAATGCTCAAAAGTTATAAGTAAATATACAAATTTGTAAACAACTCAAAGTTTCATTGATCATCTAATTGTTCGGAAATCATTACAAGATTGAATTACAAAGATGTCACAGTCTCCCCTATTTTAGGAAATTTCGTCCCAAAATTTAATTAGAGGAAACTTGTGAGAATAGATGTGGATACTTTGCTTTCAACTGGTCCTCTCGTTCCCAAGTAAACTCTGGGCCACGTTTGGACTCCCAGCGAACCTTAACAATCGGTATCCATCTGTGCTTGAGCTTTTTGACTTCATGGTCCAATATTTCCACAGGTTTCTCAACAAAATGCATCGTGTCATCAACACGAATTTCATCAAGAGGGATGTGGAGGTTTTCATCAGCCAAACACTTTTTCAGATTGGACATGTGGAAAGTTGGATGAACATTACCAAGTTCAGGAGGTAGCTCAAGTTTGTAGGAAACTTTTCCGATTCTCTCGACGATCTTAAATGGTCCAACGGGATAACTTAAGGAGTACGTGATCACCAACTTGGAATTCCAAGGGCTTGCGTCGTTTATCCGCGTAACTCTTTTGACGGCTTCTAGCTAGGTTTTTGCGAATTCTCTTGACTTTGTCTGTTGTATCATGAATGAGTTCAGGTCCACTGAATTGAGATTCACCAATCTCATTCCTTTAGACAGGTGAACAACATTTTCGACCATAAAGAGCTTCGAAAGGTACCATGTCAATGCTGGAGTGATAACTGTTGTTGTAGGAGAATTTGATCAAAGGTAGATGCGAATCCCAGCTACCATCAAAATCAATCACACAGGCTCTAAGCATATCCTCTGATGTTTGGATTGTCCTTTCAGACTGTCCATCCGTTTGAGGATGATAAGCAGTGCTCAAGTTAAGCTTGGTTCCCATGGCAGACTGCATGGTTCTCCAAAAATGAGATGTGAATCGAGCATCACGATCAGATACGATATCCAAAGGAACACCATGACGAGATACTATTTCATCCATATAGATCTTAGCAAGTTTGTCAGTGGAGAAATCCTCACGAATGGCTATAAAATGTGCTGACTTTGTTAGACGATCAACGACTACCCAAATGGCATCGTGACCTCTAGAAGTGCGTGACAATTTGGTAATGAGATCCATAGCAATGTTTTCCCATTTCCAAACTGGAATCTCTGGTTGTTCAAGCAAACCAGAAGGACATTGATGTTCCGCCTTAACCTTGAGACAAGTAAGGCATTTGGAGACGTACAAAGCTATGTCTTTCTTCATACTTGGCCACCAATACTGGGTACGAAGATCCTTGTACATTTTGTCTGCACCTGGATGAATTGAATAACGAGACTTATGTGCTTCATCCATTATCAAGGTGCAGAGATTGTCTAGACTTGGAACCCATAAACGGTTCAGATAATAAGATAACCCATTGTCTTTTGTTTCCAGATGAAGCTCGAGATAATGTGGTAATTCATTACCCATTTTGTCTTGTGTAACAAAAGTACGTTGAGCTTCAAGAATACGTGTCTGGATATCTGATCGAACTTGAATGCGGTGCAGCTTGACACGTTCCTTACGACTTAATGCAACGGCTACGACATTCGCCTTACCAGGATGGTAACGAATTTCGCCAATCGTAGTCGTTCAGAAGTTTAACCCATCGTCGTTGCCTCATGTTTAATTCTTTTTGATTAAAAATGTGTTGGAGACTTTTGTGGTCTGTGAAAACCACGCATTTTGTACCATATAGATAGTGTCTCCAGACCTTGAGGGCGAAAACAACAGCACCCAACTCAAGATTATGAGTGGTGTAATTCTTTTCGTGAATCTTCAACTGTCTCGATGCATGGGCTATAACTTTGTCTCTTTGCTTGAGAACACAGCCAAGGCCTAAGTTTGATGCGTCACAATATACGACAAAATCATCGTTGCCTTCAGGTAGGTATAGAATAGGAGCATTACAAAGTTTCTGTTTCAAAGTCTGAAAAGCCTCTTCTTGTTTAGGTCCCCACTCAAAAGGTTTATTCTTTTGAGTTAGAGCAGTAAGAGGAATCACAATCTTGGAGAAGTTTGCAATGAAACGGCGGTGATAACCTGCGAGACCCAAAAATGAACGAACTTCGGTTGGAGTAGTAGGCGTATCCCATTCCTTAATCGCACTGGTTTTGGCGGGATCTACGTGTATACCTCGTTTGTTGACAATATGTCCCAAAAATTGAACTTCCTTTAGCCAAAATTCACACTTGGAGAATTTGGCATAAAGTTGTTCTTTCTTTAGGAGTTCCAGTGTTAAATGAAGATGTTGCTCATGATCGGATCGAGACTTGGAATAAATTAGAATGTCATCAATGAAAACAATGATGAACTTGTCCAAATAAGGCTTACAAACCCTATTCATCAAGTCCATGAAAACAGCAGGAGCATTTGTCAGAACAAATGGCAAAACAGTGAACTCATAATGACCGTAACGTGTGTGAAAAGCTGTCTTGGGAATATCTTCCTCGAATACACGAAGCTGATGATACCCAGAATGCAAATAAATCTTTGAGAAGCAAGTAGCACCCTATAGTTGATCAAAGTGATCATCAATGCGAGGGAGGGGATATCGATTCTTGATTGTGAGTTTGTTGAGCTCAAGGTAATCGATACACATACGGAAAGACCCATCCTTCTTTTTCACAAATAACACAGGAGCATCCCAAGGTGAAAAACTTGGACAAATAAATCCTTTGTCAGAAAGTTCCTGAAGTTTCTTTGACTCTTGCATCTCAGACGATGCAAGATGGTATGGAGATTTAACAATAGGGTTGGCACCAGGTAAAAGATCAATGTGGAACTCAACTTGTCGTATAGGAGGTAAACTAAGTAATTCTTCAGGAAACACCTCAGGATAATCCCGAACAACGGGAATGTCTTGGATAGTTTTGCCTTTGCCTTTCTCCTCTACGATATGTGCCAAGAAAGCCACATAATTCTTTCGTAGTTATTTTTGGGCTTGAGTACAAGTCATGAGTTTGAGGATACTAACCGGTTTTTCTCCACGAACCTCCAAAATTTCACCAGAAGAAAGAGGTATACAAACAATCTTATCAAAACAGACCACCTCAGCATGGTATTTGGTTAACCAGTCCATTCCCACTATTATATAAAAGCTCCCGAGTTGCATAGGTGTGAGGTAAATAGGAAAAAGATGGTTATTGAGGTTCAATTGACAACTAGGAATGACAGAATCAAGTTTAAGAGGTTCGCCACTAGCTATCTCGACTATCAAGGGCTTTCCTAGTTTAGTTCTTGGTTTTGAAAGTAAAGGTTCAAAAGTTAAGGATACAAAACTTCTATCGGCCCCGAATCAAAAAGTATAGAAGCAGGATGGTTGTTAACGAAGAACGTACCATTCCCCACCTTGTTGTCTGCCGTGCCTCATTTTCATTAATGTTGAAAGCTCGTCCACGAGCCTGGTTCACATTTGCCAACCTCGGGCAATGGTTTCGGTAGTGGGTGAGATCCCACAGTTGTAGCAAGACCCTGGTGGATAATGTGGTCGTGCAGGATTCGCTGGCTGCTGAACATGGTTTTGGACCACATTATTTGGGGCAGGAGCGGAGCGACAAACATTGGCTAAATGACCAGATCTACCACAGTTTGTACAAATACGACATGGAAGATGAGGCTGGTAATGACTGTTGCATCTGTTACACAGAGGTGCAGTGCCGGCGTACTGTTTCTTTGCGGGAGGTTGAGCGCAGGCTGATTAGGAGCGGCTTGATTGGGTTATGTAGTGACAGTATAGTTCTTAGAAGCCTTACGCTTTCTAGACTTCTTCGAACCTTCGGCTTTCTTACCCTTTTGCTTCTCAGACTTGTCAAACGGTTTCTTGTCACCTTTACGATGGAGTTTACCCTTTTTGATCTGTGATTCGGTCAGTGTTGCAGAAAGCTCTATGGCTTGTCTAACAGTAGTAGGGTTGCTGCCGGTGACAATATCCTGAACCAGGTCAGGAAGACCATCTATGTACTTCTCGATCGCCTTATCCAAAGGCGTTACCATCTCGGAACACAACAAGCTCAATTCCTCATACCTGTTAGTATACGCACGGTGTTCACCACTATTTTGCTTCAGGTCATGGAACTCCTTCTCAAGTGCCCTCTTTTCTTGACGAGGGCAGAACTCTTTCATCATCAGAGCCCTGAGTTCTTCCCAAGTTTGACCCATAGCAACATCAGCACCTTGTCTCTCATTACTCTGTTCCACCACGTGAGCGCTCTCTTTTGAAACACGCTAGAAGCAAATTCAACTTTCCGGTCATTTGTGTAACACCCCGACCGCGAAAAACAATAAATCGCAGCGGAAACATCGGGGAGTCGCGTTAACAGATTGTTTCAACAACACGTGGTAATTAAAAGTAGGTTTTATTGAATACTAAACATTGATTACATTGTTATATTGTCATAAAACTTTTAAACAAACTAAACAACAAAACAAGCATTGAAATTGTCCTTTTTCTTTTTAAGGCACTAAAGTCCAAGTCCATTCCTATGTGAGCATGCATCAGTATCATCAAGCGTTCTTCCCTGAAACATATGTGAAAACGAGTCAGCATAAAAGAATGCCGGCGAGTACATAGGTTTTGTGAGTGTGTCAAGTCCATGGCTTTGTATATATTTCAATATATAATTTGACTACTAGAGTCGTAAGTGAAAACCTTGTTTTAAAAATGTTTGATATTGCAATAGATAATCGATTAAAACATGAGGTTAATTGTTTGTAAAATCTAGTAGCCATGAACCTTGACACAAAATCATTTATTTTGTAATCCGGGTTGTAAATTGTCTTGAAATAACTTGTATGGTTTATATCTTTAATTGAAAATCGTTGAGTGTCATTGTTTGAAAACATTTGTCCAAGTGATGCAAATAACGCCACGTATGTAATATGATAAAAGCCCTTATATATAGGAAGTACCAGCGGCGTATCCACCATGCTTTTATCACATTACACACGTTCCGTCATGTAAATCACTTATCATAACCAATCGTCCATTGTTCATTGTCTTTGTCGTAAACCACATTGTTCATTGTTCTTGTTATAAACCAATCGTTCATCGTTATTTGTTACAAACCAATCGTTCATCGTTCCTTGTTATAAACCAATTGTTCATCGTTCCTTGTTTTAGTTGTGAAAACTTTTGGTCGTTTCGTGAATACATTCAAACCTTTGTTGACTTGTTCGAGACCACCCAAGGGGTCCCTTAATCGTATAACAAACCACCAAAGGGTTTGGTACAAATACAGTTTCAGTCGCTTCCCAAACTTCCCCACAAACCCCAAGAATTTTGGTAACGGGATTGTCAGTCCTAGGCGCCGTAACTTACTACTGGTCGGCTTGGCCATTGTTAATGAATGTCATTCTTGTTATGAATATAACACACCAACAATTTCATTCACATTATTGAAATCATATTGTTTATATAAACCATCATATTTGTGTTTTGAAAGCTTGTAAAAACTCTTAGCACATATGGATCACCCCAAAATATTTGCAAAACATAAAAGAGGGGAACTATGTACTCACTTGGGATTGCAAAGAAATCTTGAATCAAAAGAAAGCCAAAGTTGAAAGATCCGAGAAATCAAGCGTGTCCTAAAAACAGATAACTATGTAAATATCAGGACTTGAAATCGGAGGATTTGGATAGAATGAGACCTTATAAACCAAATGAGTATTGTAACTCATATGAAATGGTTTAATAAAGTTAACATTCTGAGTTGGAAAGGTTCCTATGTGCTTTTGACCCGTTATGACTCGTTAAAGTAGTTTAAGCCACTTTAACGCGTCATTTGCGTAAATACTTGTTCGGATGGTTAGATATGTGTTATGATAAGTCTTTAATGCTTAAACGTGTTTGAAAATGTTATTTGATCAGATTACATGTCAAAATTTATGTTACATATGCTTATAGTTGATTTATTTGCAAAAAGGGCATTTTGGTCATTATTGAATATCATAACAACTAATTATCATAACACTAATCAAATGATATGACCATAAGTTATAACCTCAGAGGGTTATTTCCTATTCAACTATGGTCACAAATATGTATTTGGTTGGGTTCAAAGATCAACCAAACGGGTCGGATTCGAAAGTCAAAGCGGTGGTCAAAAACGCTCGTCTTACGACTCTAAACAAGCACTAAAACAAAAGTGACGAGTTATACATTTTAAACATGTCTAACTAAGTTTATAAAAATGATTTAGTATCAACACAAAGTGTTTTGATACCAAAAAATAGTTCCGTCCTATAATGCGCATTTTACGCATTATTGACCAAAACTTTGACTCGTCACTAGAACTAGTAAACGTGGTAATCAGTAGGTATGATCACTAAGGATCATAACCATCATGATCACGATCACGTTGCAAAGTTCAATTGGACTTTGATTTGACCAATTCATGGTTGGAACTGAAAGTAAAACATAAGTCAAACTGTTTGATTTTTAGCTCAAATATGTTAAAAGAATTGTATCAAAACATGAATAGAATACTTACAACCCAAAGTAGCCAAGGAATCTCAGGAGAAAGCTTCACAAAAGTGGTTGCAACCTCAGATTATGGCAGAAGGGAACAAGAATGGTTGTTGCAAAATTTCAAAAATGGGGAATGAACTTGGTATTTATAGATAATTTGGAGCCATATGATCAAGACAAGTGTCCATGAGTCATCATTGAATTGGATCAGTGTCATAATACATGTTAGATGTAGGGAGAAGGGTGGCAAGTTCGTTTGCTTAACCAACAAGGGAATTAACCAGTTGCTGCCAAGTTTCTGATGATCTGGGGGATCCTCACGAATCGTATGGGCTTTGGTCTTACGGTCCGTAAGACCCTTAGCTGGCAGAAACTTGGGAAATTGGCAGAACAGGCCCATGCACCCATTTTGTCGTGTTTTGGCACTTCTAACACCCGTTAACCTCATTTTTAAGCTTTATAAGGATGATCAAGCATAGGGAACTTGAAATGTGCTTAAAAATATCTCAGAGATCGGTTCGTTTGATCGTACGGTTGCGGTTTCGGTTAATTACGACGAAAATCGTAACTAACGCGCAAATGACCGTAAATGCGTAACGAATGATATTTTTGCATTCCAATCATCAAAATATAATATTTTAATGATTACAAAAATTTTTGGATGTCCGTACATGTTCCGGATAGCGAAATACGCGAAAAGGCATAGTTTCGCAGAATTTGCAAAATAGTCTCTGAAGTTATGGAAATGTGTTTTTGCCATACCGAACCCTTCAAACCTATTTCTAAGTTATGTAAAGGTTATTTAAGGTATGCTTAGCTTGTGTCATTGTTTCAGAGTGTACGTCACGTTAAACTAGTTTCGTTTGCGTATCGGTTTACGGTATCGCTTACAGAAACTATTTAAGAGTTCGAAATTGTGCAAGAATCAAATGTGTGCAAACAACAAAATAAATAAACAATATTCACAAATAAACGTAAAATTTCATTGATTGATACACTTGTTCATAATCGTTACAGATTCGGAATACCACAAATGTCACAGTCTCCCCTACTTTAGGAAATTTCATCCCAAAATTTAATTCGAGGAAAATAGATGTGGGTATTTCGCTTTCGTTTGATCCTCTCGTTCCCAAGTAAATTCTGGGCTACGTTTGGATTCCCAACGAACTTTGACTATAGGTATTCGTCTTCGTTTAAGTTTCTTAACTTCACGGTACAGAATCTCCACGGGTTTCTCGACAAAGTGCATTATATCATCAACGTGAATTTCGTCGAGTGGGATGTGAAGATTTGCGTCGGCTAAACACCTCTTCAGATTGGAGACGTGGAAAGTCGGGTGAATATTCCCGAGTTTAGGAGGTAGCTCAAGTCGGTAGGCCACCTTTTCGATTCTTTCAACGATCTTGAATGGTCCAACGTATCGTGGTGCAAGTTTTCCTTTCTTCCCAAATCTGACCACTCCTTTCCAAGGGGATACCTTGAGTAGGACGTGATCACCAACTTGGAATTCCAAGGGCTTCCGTCACTTGTCCGCATAACTCTTTTGACGGCTTCTAGCTATCAAAAGGTTATCGCGAATTTTCTTGACTTTTTCGGTTGTGTAGTGAATGAGTTCAGGTCCAGTAAACTGCGACTCTCCAACTTCATTCCAACAGACAGGTGAATGACATTTTTGACCATATAAAGCTTTGAAAGGCGCCAAGTTGATGCTGGCATGATAACTATTGTTGTAAGAGAATTCGATCAACGGTAGATGCGAATCCCAACTACCACCAAAATCGATCACACAAGCTCTAAGCATACCCACCAGTGTTTCGTGAACCAGTTTCTTTTCTTTTCTTTTATTTATTTTCTTTTTATTTCTTTTTTATTTTGAATAATTCTCTCAGATTGTCCATCCATTTGAGGATGATAAGCAGTGCTCCGATTGAGTTTGGTTCCCATAGCAGATTGCATAGTATTCCAGAAATGAGATGAGAACCGAGCATCTCTGTCAGATATGATGTTCAAAGGAACTCCATGACGAGATATTATCTCATCAACATAGATTTTGCAAGTTTGTCAGCAGAGAAATCCTCACGGATTGCTATAAAGTGTGCTGACTTTTTTAGACGATTAATGATCACCCAAATTGCATCATGACCTCTAGATGTGCATGGTAGTTTAGTAATTAGATCCATCGCAATGTTCTCCCATTTCCAAACCGGTATTTCTGGTTGTTCTAATAAACCAGATGGATATCGATGCTCGGCATTGACTTTTAGACAAGTAAGGCATTTAGATACATACAAGGCAATGTCATTCTTCATACCCGGCCACCAATACTGGGTACGAAGATCCTTGTACATTTTTGTAGCACCAGGATGAATTGAATAACAAGACTTATGAGTTTCGTCCATCAATAGAGTACGGAGATTGTGTTGATTGGGAACCCACAAACGGTTCATGTGATACAGTAATCCATCATCTTTATTTCGAGTTGATGAGGTAGTTCGTCTTTCAACAAACCTTGGGTTACACAAGTGCGTTGGGCTGCAAGAATACGTGTTTGGATATCGGATTGAACTCGAACATAATGAAGCTTGACACGTTCCTTACGACTAAGCGCGTCAGCCACAACATTCGCCTTACCAGGATGGTAGCGAATTTCACAATCGTAATCGTTTAGGAGTTCGACCCAATGTCGTTGCCTCATGTTTAACTCCTTCTGATTGAGTATGTGTTGGAGATTTTGTGGTCCGTGAAAACCACACACTTGGTGCCAAAAAGATAGTGTCTCCAAATCTTGAGAGCAAAGACAACAGCTCCCAACTCAAGATCATGAGTTATGTAATTCTTCTCGTGGACCTTCAGTTGTCTCGACGCGTAGGCTATGACTTTATTCGTTGCATGAGAACGCAACCAAGGCCTAAATTCGATGCATCGTAATAAACAACAAAATCATCATTGCCATCGGGTAAAGACAAAATAGGAGCATCACAGAGTTTCTGTTTCAGAGTTTGGAAAGCTCCCTCTTGTTTAGGTCCCCACTCAAAAGGCTTATTCTTTTGAGTCAAAGTAGTGAGGGGAACCGTGATCTTTGAGAAGTTCACAATAAAGCGTCGATAGTAACCAGCTAGACCAAGAAATGAGCAAACTTCTGTGGGAAGTAGTGGGTGTTTTCCAATCCTTAATCGCAACGATTTTGGAATGATCCACATGAATACCTTGCTCATTGACTATTTGACCCAAAAATTGAACTTCTTTTAGCCAGAACTCGCATTTGGAGAATTTGGCATCTTGTTGTTCTTTCTTTTGAAGTTCCATTATCAAACGAAGATGTTGCTCGTGATCGGCTCGAGACTTAGAGTAAATAAGGATGTCGTCGATGAAAACAATGATGAACCTATCCAAATAATGCTTACAAACCCTATTCATCAAGTCCATGAAGACAGCTGGAGAATTTGTCAAACCGAAAGGCATAACGGTGAACTCATAATGGCCGTATCGAGTGTGGAAAGCAGTCTTAGGAATATCTTCCTCGTGAACACGAAGCTGATGATACCAAGAACGCAGATCGGTCTTGGAGAAACAGTTAGCACCTTGTAATTGATAAAAAAGATCATCAATGCGAGGTAGGGGATATCGATTCTTGATCGTGAGTTTGTTGAGCTCACAATAATCGATACACATACGGAAGGATCCATCCTTCTTTTTCACAAATAAGACAGGAGCACCCCACGGAGAATAGCTCGGACGAATGAGACCTTTGTCCGATAAATCTTGTAGTTGTTTTGATAACTCTTGCATTTCTGACGGTGCAAGACGGTAAGGAGATTTTGCTATAGAGTTGGCACAAGGTACTAGATCGATACGAAACTCAACTTGACGTACTGGGGGTAAACCAGGTAGACCTTCGGGAGAAACCTCAAGATAGTCTCGGATAACAGGAATATCTTGAATACTCTTGCTCTTGCCTTTCTCCTCTACGATATGTGCCAAGAATGCCACATAATTCTTTCGTAAGTACTTTTTAGCTTGGGTAGTTTAAAGTTACTAGTGGGTTTTTCTCCAGGAATTTCCAAGGTTTCACCAAAAGGAAGCGGTATACGAACTATCTTGTTAAAACAAAGAACTTCAGCACGATGTTTGGTTAACCAATCCATTCCTATAATAACATCAAAACTTCTGAGTTGCATTGGTGTAAGGTCGATAGAAAACAAATGATTGTTGAGGTTTAACTGGCAATTTCGAATAACATGATCGAGCATAAGAGATTCACAACTAGCGACTTCTACTGTCAAAGGCTTTCCTAGTCTAGTTCTCGGCATCGAAAGCATAGATTCAAAGGCTAATGACACAAAACTTCTATCAGCACCCGAATAAAAAAGATCAGTAGCAACATGATTGTTAACAAAGAACGTCCCGTTAACGACTTCGTTATCAGCACGGGCCTCGTTGGCGTTCATATTAAAAGCTCGTCCACGAGCTGGATTTGCATTTGCTAGCCTTGGGCAGTTGTTTCTATAATGCACCATCTTGCCACAATTAAAACATGAACCAGGCGGAAAGTGAGGTCGAGCGGGATTTGCTTGCGGTTGAACTGGGTTCTGTGCAGCTGGGTTTGGGTTAAAGCAACAAATATTCACCAAGTGACCAAGTTTTCCATAGGTAGTACACTGTCGACATGGTATCTGAACTTGATGGTGACCATTACCTCGATTGCAAAGCGGTGCAGTTACCGCATAAGGTTTCTTTGCAGGAAGTTGAGCAGGTTGGTTTTGGGGAGCAGTTGGAGCGGATTGTGCAGTCACAACAAAGTTTTGAGAAGCCTTACGCTTCTTCGATCATTTGGAAGGCTCGGATTTGTATCCCTTTGGTTTCTCTTGAGTTGACTTAGCAGATGATTTCTTATCGCCCTTGCGATGAAGGTTACCATTCCTGACTTGTGAATCAGTTAAGGTTGCAGCTAACTCAATAGCTTGTCGAACGGTGGTAGGGTTGCTACTAGTGATGATATCTTGCACAGGATCAGGTAAACCATCAATATACTTCTCGATCGCCTTATCCAAAGGCGTCACCATCGAAGGGCAAAGTAAACTCAACTCCTTGTATCGGTCGATATAAGCACGACTCTCACCACTGTCTTGCTTAAGATCATGAAATTTGTTTTCGAGCGTCCTCTGCTCGAGACGAGGACATAATTCCTTCATCATTAGAGCTTGAAGCTCTTCCCAAGTTTGAGCTAAGTCCACATCGGCACCTCTGTCTCTCATTATACCATTCCACCACGTCAAAGCTCTTTTCCTGAACACACTAGAGGCAAACTCGACCTTTCGCTCATTTGGACATTGAACAAAATGGAACGTGCTTTCAAGACTCTCGAACCATTGCAGGAGCCTAGTAGCTCCTTCAGACCCATAAAACGATAGTGGTTTTGCCGAACGTAATTGTTTATAGTTGCACTAAGCTGGTGCATTGTTATTGTTGTTGTTCGCTTGATTAAGTTGGGTCACAAGATTCGGGAGTACTGCAGCAATCTGCTGAGCGATAAGTGTAGCCATTTCGGCATTTTGAGTTGTATCACAACGTGGAGGCATTCTAAAAGACAACATGAAGGAAGATATGTGAGGTTGACATTCAGAAAAAATCAACAGAGTCGTCAAAAATATCGACGAAACATAAGTATGGTGGTCACTTGTTTATTTCTCAAACACACAAATGACGCACGCTGACTAATCAAAGTAAATGGGTCTTATAGTGTATCGCGAAGACATACTTTAGCCTATAAGTGGACACTCACCCAGAGTTCCCAGGTAAGAGTGACTGGTCCGATTAAGTGGATTTGTATGAACACTCTAGCATTAGACAGAAAACTCAGGTTACATGCACCACCCTGCCAGATTGCACGTGTTCACATTATTAAAACCCAAACTTTGACGAGATTTGAAAACTTTTAAGGCTTACGCCAAAAACAAATCATCTAAGGATAGATGATTGATTTTCAAAATCAGATTTGAAATTCTGTGGATTTGTTTTGGTAATCACCCAAGGATAGGTGATAGTATTTGTATTTTAAATCTAAACGCATGTAAACTCGTGTTAGGGTCCTAGGAAGGTTATAGTATAGGTCAAAGCATTACTAATAACCTAATTCCCTATAACCAGTGCTCTGATACCAATCTGTAACACTCCGACCGCGTAAAAACACAAACCGCGGCGGAAACATCGGGGAGTCACTTTAACAGATTGTTTCAACAACACGTGGTAATTAAAAGTAGGTTTTATTGAATACTAAACATTGATTACATTGTTATATTGTCATAAAAATTTTAAACAAACTAAACAAACAAAACACGCATTGAAATTGTCCTTTTTGTTTTTAAGGCACTAAAGTCCAAGTCCATTCCTATGTGAGCATGCATCTGTATCATCAAGCTTTGTTCCCTGAAACATATGTGAAAACGAGTCGGCATAAAAGAATGCCGGCGAGTACATAGGTTTTGTGAGTGTGTCAAGTCCATGGCTTTATATATATTGCAATATATAATTCGACTACTAGAGTCGTAAGTGAAAACATTGTTTCAAAAATGTTTGAGATTGCAATAGATAATCGATTAAAACATGAGGTTAATTGTTTGTAAAATCTAGTAGCCATGGACCTTGACTCGAAATTATTTATTTTGTAATCCAGGTTGTAAATTGTCTTGAAATAACTTGTATGGTTTATATATTTAATTGAAAATCATTGCGTGTAATTGTTTGAAAACATTTGTCCAAGTGATGCAAATAACACCACGTATGTAATATGATAAAAGCCCTTATATATAGGAAGTACCGGCGGCGTATCCACCATGATTTTATCACATTACACACATTCCGTTATCTAAATCACTTATCATAACCAATCGTCCATTGTTCATTGTCCTTGTCGTAAACCACATTGTTCATCGTTCTTGTTATAAACCAATCGTTCATCGTTCTTTGTTACAAACCAACCGTTCATCGTTCCTTGTTATAAACCAATCGTTCATCGTTCCTTGTTTTAGTTGTGAAAACTTTTGGTAAACCAATCGTTCATCGTTCCTTGTTTTAGTTGTGAAAACTTTTGGTCGTTTCGTGAATACATTCAAACCTTTGTTGACTTGTTTGAGACCACCCAAGGGGTCCCTTAATCGTATAACAAACCACCAAAGGGTTTGTTACAAATACAGTTTCAGTCGCTTCCCAAACTTCCCCACAAACCCCAAGAATTTTGGTAACGGGATTGTCAGTCCTAGGCGCTGTAACTTACTACTGTTCGGCTTGGCCATTGTTAATGAATGTCATTCTTGTTATGAGTATAACGCACCAACAAGTTCGTTCACATTATTGAAATCATATTGTTTATATAAACCATCATATTTGTGTTTTGAAAGCTTGAAAAACACTTAGCACATATGGATCACCCCAAAATATTTGTAAAACATAAAAGAGGGGAACCATGTACTCACTTGGGATTGCAAAGAAATCTTGAATCAAAAGAAAACCAAAGCTCAAAGATCCGAGAAATCAAGCGTGTCCTAAAACGGATAACTATGTAAATATCGGGACTTGAAATCGGAGGATTTGGATAGAATGAGACCTTATAAACCAAATGAGTATTGGAACTCATATGAAATGGTTTAATAAAGTTAACATTCTGAGTTGGAAAGGTTCCTATGTGCTTTTGACCAGTTATGACTCGTTAAGGTAATTTAAGCCACTTTAACGCGTTATTTGCGTAAATACTTGCTCGGATGGTTAGATATGTGTTACGATAAGTCTTTAATACTTAAACATGTTTTAAAATGTTATTTGATCAGATTACATGTCAAAATTTATGTTACATATGCTTATAGTTGATTTATTTGCAAAAAGGGCATTTTGGTCATTATTGAATATCACAACAACTAATTATCATAACACTAATCAAATGATATAACCATAAGGTATAACCTCAGAGGGTTATTTCCTATTCAACTATGGTCACAAATATGTATTTGGTTGGGTTCAAAGATCAACCAAACGGGTCGGATTTGAAAGTCAAAGCGGTGGTCAAAACCACTCGGCTTACGACTCTAAACAAGCACTAAAACAAAAGTGACGAGTTAGAAATTTTAAACATGTCTAACTAAGTTTAAAAAACTGATTTGATATCAACACAAAGTGTTTTGATACCCGAAAATAGTTCCGTCCTATAACATTTTACGCATTATTGACCAAAACTTTGACTCGTCACTAGAATTAGCACACGTGGTAGGTATGATCACTGAGGATCATAACCATCATGATCACGATCACGTTGCAAAGTTCAATTGGACTTTGATTAGACCAATTCATGGTTGGAATCGAAAGTCAAACAGAAGTCAAACTGTTTGTTTTTTTAGCTTAAATATGTGGCGGCCCAAACGAAAGTCAAAAGACTTCTAGCTCATAGTTCAATTGGACATGTAGGTTATATTCGTACTGGTTTCTCATGTGGAACCATAGAAGGAATTCAATCACTATTAATTGGTATCTTTATTTATGCATCAATGACGATAGATACATTCCCCATAGTTTCAGTATTACGGCAAAGCCGTGTCAAATATATAGCCGATTTGGGCGCTCTAGCCAAAACGAATCCTATTTCGGCTATTACCTTCTCCATTACTATGTTTTCCTACGCAATAATACCCCCGTTAGCCGGCTTTTGTAGCAAATTCTATTTGTTCTTCGCCAACTGCGTGTTCCCATGAACACATAAGTCTTCTAAGCCCCATGCGTCTATATCAGTAATTGTCTATAAACAAGTCTCGAACCACATATCCAGATCACCTTAGTCTTAAGTTATCTGAAATACATGTTAGTTTTAAAAAGGGTCAGCTAAACGAGCCTCCCGAATTTGAGTTTCTGCTTTCGCCGTCGGGGGTTCTCCCGAACGGTGGTGGAACACACCCAGAATGTCCAGCTTACCCTGAAACTTCCCAGAATACCCCCGGTGTTCCCCTTATAGTCACAATAGGGTTGGTCTGTTCCTAGTTCCGGCAGGTTCGTTGTCCGGTAAACTACCGAAATAAGTTAAAAGAAGCGTTTTAAAAGCCGAAAAATCCCATTTAATCTACGTATTTTATAAAATTCTGTAATTTTTTGTAGAACTCTGTAATAGTATATAGATTCAAGGAAGAATATTTTGGAAATTTCTAAAGTTATTTTTATAACTTAAATAATTTATTTGTAAAACAGTATTTAACCGAATAATTTACATCGCTGATCATCCAATGTCTAAAAATTCTCAAAATATTCCAGTAGACTCCTTATATATACAGGAACTCGCTGCAAAAATTTAGGATTTTTCCGATTTAGTTTCAGTGCATTTCCGGCTACCAAAAACCCCCAAAAACGCAAATTTTTAACCCAAACCAAAATTCAATCACTGCACTTCAAAACTTCCCAGAACATTCCGTATATGTTCCTTAGTGTTTCTGTAAAATTAGGTGATTTATTGATTCAGTTTGGTATTTTTTCTGAATTTCTTTTTGTAAAATAGTCAAAACTTCGCCAAAACTCATAGAAAATTTCAAAAATTTTAAATTTTATGTGGACATTCCCGTCAATACCCTACATCACCACACCAATTTTCAGCTCAATCCAATACCAACGAACCAAGTTATGGTCCAAACAATATTCTGCCTATTCTAGTTTAAGGTTTCGGGCGATATACCTAGCGCAAGCTTCGTTTCCGGGCATTTTTCTTGAGTCCAGAAGTGTGTGGGTGCTATATTCAGTACCTACACATCAAGTACAATCCAAACATGCTATAACCCATGTCAATTAAGCCTTGTTTCACTGTTTTTCGGTTAGAGCTTTGTTAATCGCTTTCGATCGATTAGTGTTCGATTAGGGTATCAAAAGCTGAATTTTTGTAGCCTTGGCTATCTTATAACACCAGGGAATTCATGAGGTGTTCTTCTTCAGCCAAGAACTTTGTTTAAACCTTCTGAATGTTTGCCCCTACCCCACCCGTGCTTTGTCGTGCTTCGTCTTTTCATGTTATAAGATGATGTTTATCTTCGGTGGCGTGTTTAGGTTCGTTTCCGGGCCCCACACGCATCTCCGATTTGTGAAACGGACTCCATTTTTCATGTTTTAGTGTCAAAAGACTCGGTTTTAAAAACACCTACATAACCGTCTCGAAATCCGAACCCGGTTACCTTTTCATCATAAAAGCCTCGTATTAGGGTAGTTTAAGTGTTTTAAGCTTGATTGACCATTCCTTGCATGTTTGGTTGTCTTTCTTGCTCTCAAAATGAAGGTGTTTCCCTAACCGGGAAGCTGCCTCGTTTTGCGTGCCCGAGCTCCGATTTGCTTCAAATCCTATGTCATGGTCTCTGGCACATAACTAAGATGTTTCGTGAACTCAGAATCTTAAATAGCCCCACCAATGGCCGAACAATCATCGTCAAATCTTTAATGCGCTGTTAAACGGAAAGCTCCCATTTAACACGTTGTTACAAGCTAAGGACACCAACCTCACACCGTTGGCCCTTAATAGTGTCATGTTAACCATGAAGTGCTCTCGGATTCCTCCGAGCCATAACAGATATCGTTTAACATAGCACACAAGTCATGCATGTGTTTAGGGTTTTGCACAATTATTGTTCTAAGCGTACTTAAAGTTTTGGGATCAATTATGGTGTCCCTGGTTTCGTCTTGAGTATCAAAAACTCGTATCATCACACGTAATCCCAACCAGTATCATGATATATATGTCACGTCTGGTTACCGCGGATTTGTACCGATCAAAGTTTACCAGGATTTTTCACAGTTGTCACAGTCTCCCCCGGTTAAAAGAATTTAGTCCTCGAAATTCCGTTTAGTAATTCGTTGAAAAGCTCAGTATTTATATTCGTGCCGGTCATCTGACAGATAAGTATGTTTTCGCTTTTCGTTTAGTATCATCATCGTACGGGGATGATAATTGTGCTACATAGTAGTTGTGTAATTTGTCCATCCACAATTCCTACGTATTGTTAAGAGTAACGTTTATCATTACTTTCAATATGAAAGTGAGAGTGTGGTTGGGCTCACAGTAGAACAGGAGTCACGTATTTAGCTTGCAGATAACTGCAATTATTATGTTTTCTTCGCATTCATTATCTTTACCATATAGACACCGTAAGTTGCATTTACGATTTCGGTTTAACCGAGTGGTGAGTGTTAGTCTTCCCTTGTTGTCGTGTACGTGGTTATCTTTGGTTACTACAAACCGACCACGAGAATCCCTACTCTATGGTAGAGAATAAGAAAGAAAAAGGCTTTTGAGAGCCTAAGGTTGCCATAAGGCGAGTATGTACACGAGTACCAACGAATCTGCACACTTGCATCAATGGTGTGCCCGAGCTACTCACCAGTAGTCGGATTACGTTGTAACTATATAATTTTTCTACAATAATAATTCCGGTTTATCTTAAGTTTCGGGAGCTTGCTCCAGCTGTGGTACAACTGTTTATTAACTTCGACAACATCGATGTGATTCTCCGGGAGATAATCGTATAAAAAATTCCCATATACCGGGAATGGTAGAGTGTGTACCCATGCGGTTTTAATTCAAGTAACACCACCTCTAGAACGCTACCATAACACGTATAAATATTTAAGACGTGATGAGTGTCTAGTGATCATAAGTGTCACCATGATGCTCCTAATTATGGAATCAAAACTAACCGTAGACGTGTAGGTAATTCTGTAAAAAGATGACTAAGTAACGAGTCATCGAATCAAGATTACCCATCAACAGAGTATCCCCGCAAGGTTGGAACATAGCCACGCTCTACCAATGCTTCATAAGGATAATGTTAATGGAAACAATGAGAAGTAATCATTTCCCATTCTAGTTAACTTTTGTGAACCAGTTGGTATTAGTCTGATAAAATGTTGCATCGTTTAAATCTCCAACGTTTGTACCTTATAGTTTATGTTGATGAGATAAATGTTTTCGTTTAAGGGGTAACCAATTGTGTACTTTTCATCCTTATCTGGGTGAGGTGGCACAATTCACAAGATGGTTTATCACCACTTGACTGTCTCGGTCTTGTGGGTTTTCGAGTCCCACTCGGACTTGGTATGATCTGCACCGTATATGAGTATTGAAAGATAGGATGCTTTCTATTTTGGCACCTCCGGCATCTACATCACCGATTAAAAGTAAGGGTTTCATCGAGTTTGCTCACTCAAAACTATCTTGGTTTAGATTGGGAAAATCGTGTGGTTTTATGAAACCATGGGCTAAAGCCCGAATCCATAGTTACCCTAGTTCCGATAGGGACAGTTGCCCACCGAATCTTCTTTTTTTTCCGTTAGCCTCATATCCTAGTGTGAACAAGAAAAGAAGACTCGGTCCCTGAGTTGGTCAAGACTAGGGTCGTTGAGTTTCTCGACCCTTTGTCTTAGGACTGATCCGTTCCGCTCCCTAATAGGGCAGGGAAGGAATACGTGCCGTTGGGAAATGTAGTAACGTAGATCCACCATCGCTCGGAAACTGCTTGAAACAACAACATCAGCTTTACGAAGGGCTGAATGAAAACCATAATCAATCGGGGTAAGCCTAGCACTTTGACGACTAGGATACGAGTAGAGGTATTTAATGCCATTTCACAGCTAGTCGGTGCATCCAATCAAGCAACATTTACACGTTGGTCGTTTGGTTTGACTTAGTATTGTACATCGAGGTATCCATAATTCGTATCATATGTTAAGGAATTCTCCCAGTTAAAGAGAATTAGCTGTAGCGTCGAAGTTTTATTCTTATTTTAGGGACATATTCGGAAGATTCACTAGTCCTTTCATCTGGAAGGATCGGGACTACTGGATTTATGGTTTAGCTTTCCCCAGGTGGGTTCAGCACGCAAAAGACACCAATTACGATATTCGGGCGACTCATGATTACTCCTTTTCAATGCGAGTTTAGTTTTGGCCGTGTTACTTCATGCGGGTAGTTCTTAATTCTTAGCATTAGGTGGTACAAATGCACATGTGTATGTATATATATAGTACCATACTTGATATTTCTCCCGCTCTTGTTTCCTTAGGTAGCATAAGAATTTTCGTGATTCGAAAATAACGAAAAAATCGGGTTTCTTGGTAACATCGTATTTCACGATTACTAATTTAAATCGACTAAAATTAAAAACAATTGAAGGTACCAGCCTGTCGAAGGAAGACGAGGGGTGTTTCAACAATGTTCCCCTAATCTAGAGAATTTACTCCTCGTATACTCACAAGGAGAAGCAACACCGTTTAACGTATAACTCTTGGTTACAAGAGCAAGGTATCGTTCACTTTGTATCCAATCGACGAATTAAAGTCAGGGTGTCTCATGCATCGTTCTCCTACACATGTAGGAGACCGTTACCACGTAACACCTTTACAACGGTCCGAAGGGAGTTTCGATCGTCCCCTATGTATCGTGAATAACATCGTTTATAAATATTTAGACTCCTCGAAAGTTTCAAGGAAGAGGATGAGACATAGGGTGTTTCCGGGTATTATTATCGTAGAGTTAGGGAGTCAATATGTTTTATAGACATATAAGTATCTGAGTTGGTCCTTACTCAGGACCGCTTGCACGGTCGTCGTAGGTATCATGACGTGAAAAGCCTTAACCGGAGGGAATCAAAAACCCATGTATCCCCTTACGCGAATGCACTGCCCTCATACGGGTGATATGGATTCAAGACCGTGTATATAGAGTTGTCACATAGGTTAGTCATCAGTTGACTATACTCGAATATTACTCCAGTGCGATCTCATTTTCACTGGAGCATTTTTACTAAGTTATGCGAGGCTTAAAACAAAGGATCGTTTAATATATAAAAATTTTATATGGTTCTTTTAAATACCGTCCTTTGAACCAAATCATTGGTGATGAAAAACTTGCTTTGTGTCATTTTGTTTATTAAATATGTAATAAGAGGTAGCCTCGTTACGGGTCCTTTGTATCGCTCATTCATTATTACTTCGAATTACTGGGGATTTACCTTGTATTAATTTGAACTAAATCGATAGGATTCAAGGTCGTATGCAACTTGGTTCTATTACCGATATACCTGCCGAATTCCATAGGAAGATAACGTACTGTAGCATAGCTGAACATTGATTAAAAGGATAGGATGTATCAAATTAGTAATTACATTTACCGGACCTTAACGCTTTCCATCAGTGTTAGCAAAGATAATTGAATTTATTTGAAGAAATGAACCGGATTACTTTATGATTATAGTTTTCTTACTTCGCCCCGGGGTTACGTCACCCCAAACCGGGATTTACTAAATTGACACTTGGGTTTGATTGCGGATAATGTTGTATATATATAAATAACGTATACATATGAGTGTTCGGTTAATACGAAGTATTAACGGTTACGAGGAATATGGACAAAATGGTTTCGCCTCCACGAGTCTTATTATAATCAGATCCGCATCCACACCATCCCTTGCCGAACCTGGATTGCATCGGATAAGTTCTCCATTTATGTATTACCCCTAAATCCCCTTGGGTCATCAATACCGATGCTAGTTATGTGTCCTTACTTAAAATTAGAGAATGTATCACTAGCGAACAATAGCTAGTAAAGGAAGTATACACTTCAACCGAATAACTTTATAGATGACGGTCGGCAATGTAAGTATAGTTTGTTTGTCGTAACGTAATGATTTCGAATATATGACTGTACATTCTAGCAAATCCCGCCAAAAGAAATAAATTATGCTGAATTGTCTTACCAGAGACAAAAACATTGATACCTTTCACAAAGCAAACATAGGGTAAATCGAGGTGGGTAAGTTATCACTGGCTATACCCAAAGTTTTAGGTACAGAGTACTACCAGGGTGTAGTACCCCTAGAAAGTCGTATTACGAATTCGAAAAAAAACCTTCCCCAGGTTTAACCCATAGGTTGTTATATGGCAACCCAAACTACCTTTTATTTAAAATCACCGCACACATGTATAAGTATTGTAGTTACTACAATTGTGGCATCATTTATCGCATCAAATAGGGTCGAAGACTCAACACTGCATTGCCCAAAACATAACCGAACGAATCGCAACATGAAGCCCGTCTGTCCTGAGTAACGGTACGTTGATAATGTAGCCGGGTGTTTATATTTAGGAAGTACCGCAGCGTATCCACCACACCCATATACATGATCAATGTTCCGTTCACCGAGATATTCGGGCCTCCTATTACTTTCCGCGAATAACCAACCGAAATCCGAAACAATCATTAATCGTAAAGAACACAATGTAACCGACGGTCACACTAAACGAGGTTCCATAACGCAAGGCGTTTCAAAGGAATCTGTTTCGTCAGAAAGTTTATATCCAATGGAATTGAATGACAACGGGAAGGGTAACATATTCACGCATTCCATGCCATCTCCATAACCCGGAGATCATCAAACTCACACATAACATATATCGGGACATGTGTTAAGGAGTACCATTAAATATCATAATATCACACGATGTGAAGGTTAAAACCAATATCGTAAGCAGAAGAGGCATCCTGCGGACAATCAAATGAATCGTTGATTCAAGGACGAGAAAGTTTCGCAAGATGTTTGAATTCTGTGATTGTATAACAATCAAATGTGAAACAACGAGAAGTGGAGTAAGGATCCGTACACGTCCTCCCAGTCTATTAGAATGACCTGCGCGTTCTTTGTGTATCTATGTTCTTTTTAAAGTATCACTCTGGTAAATAATCGTCGTTATAGTAACTATAAGGATAGAGTTGGTGAGATCGTATCGTAATAAGGCCTTGAGTTCTCACATCATAACGTATACGTAACAACTGTATGAGTGATAGGAATCCAATTCTAGTGGGTATTAGTTATGTGAGCAGTAGGAATGTGGAATGGACTATAATGCCAGTTTTCTGCCTATCCCGAAGGCATAGGTAGCAACGTATTATCCCCCGATCCCAACTCATGTATCAATCCACGCACAAACATCCACACATTATCACCTTGGTACACGTATGTATCACTCCACGTATTTAAGTGTGTTTATTACCGCGGCTTTCCTAACACTGCCTCGCATGAGCAAGTCTGTTATTACGTTCCTGACCATAATAACCCACTTGCCCCACAAGGCCATCCTGGTACTCGCCAATAGGATACTTTACAGTGTTCGCTAAGTACTTCTAGTTGAGGTTAAAATTTCTTTTTTTTCTAATGATGTCCACTAAAGTCCAAGCCTGTAGTTATAGTCTAGGTTTCCTTAAAGGCACCTAATTCTCTATAACCAATGGCTCTGATACCATCTTCTGTCACACCCCAATTTGCAGCGGAAGTAAAACACGGGATGCAACAAACACCTCTGGTACAAGCGCATTGTTTATAAAGACACTACATTTTATTAATTACCAAAATATTGATTAAATACTACATGTATGTTACAACTGCGTGTTCCCATGAACCACATAAGTCTTCTAAGCCGCAAGCGTCTATATCAGTAATTGTCTATAAACACATCTCGAACCACATATCCAGATCACCTTAGTCTCAAGTTACCTGAAATGCATGTTAGTTTTAAAAAGGGTCAGTTAAACGAGCCGGTGAGTTTCACTGGTTTGGTTGTTTCATAGCAAAGTGCTTTAACAAGTTTAATTGCACAAGTCACAGATCGTAGATGGAATTACACGTGTGTACAAGTGAAACCTTGACTGTTTTAACTATGCCGTGTCACGTTCGACACCTCAGCACACCCAGGGTAGTGTCACCACAGACACCTCAGCCCCCCGGGCCGTGTCACGCAGACACCTCCAGCCCACCAATTGCGTCAAGTGCAGTTCAACACCCCATAGAAGTTATGCCTAACAACATAACCAAGTTTAGGATGCGTGCAGTTGACTGTTTTCCGGCACATAGCCCGGTCGTTGCAACTGGGTTTGTCAGACCAATAGTACTATCCACTGTCCACGGCTTACGTTAATCACTTGTAGTGGGGTAGTTCGTGTGTTAGATAATTCACATCATCATCACAAGTTGGTGCAATTATCACAGTTTGTAACATGCAAATCACCCCAGAAAACAGTAAAATAGTTTAAAAGTGGGGGAGTGAAACTCACAGGATAGTAGCATCACAGGTGGTAATAGGAGTATATGTAAGCTTGTTCGGCTCTAACAACAATCATGCACGTAATTACCAATATCAGTCGCTAAGTCGGTAACGCCTATAACTTGGGCCCGGTGGGTATTTTCAGGCCATACTGTATATCTAGTATCCTGGTGTGGTGATGGATGTTAGGGTAGGATCAGTTTTACGCTTGGCTCCTGGGCACCGGTTCGCGTGTCAGCCAAAGTCGGTTGTTCTATGTGTTAGGATAACGGCACTAAGATCTAGACAGCGCCAGTACATTGTCATTTAGAAAAGATTAAGTATTTATTAAGGAAATTCGGACGTTTGGAGGATCTACGCCTCCCGAATTTGAGTTTCCGCTTTCGCCGTCGGGGATTCTCCCGAACGGTAGTGGAACACACCCAGAGTGTCCAGCTTACGTTGAAACTTCCTAGAATACCCCCGGTGTTCCCCTTATAGTCACAATAGGGTCGGTCCGTTCCTAGTTCCGGCAGGTTCGTTGTCCGGTAAACTGCCGAAATAAGTTAAAAGAAGCGTTTTAAAAGCCGAAAACTCCCATTTAATCTACGTATTTTATAAAATTCTTGAAATTTTTGTAGAACTCAGTAATAGTATATAGATTCAAGGAAACATATTTTGGGAATTTCTAAAGTTATTTTTATAACTTAAATAATTTATTTGTAAAACAGTATTTAACCGAATAATTTACATCGCTTATCATCCAATGTATAAAAGTTCTCAAAATATTCCAATAGACTCCTTATATGTCCAGGAACCCCCTTCAAAAATTTGGCATTTTTTCTGATTTAGTTTCAGTGCGTTTCCGGCTACCAAAACCCCCCCAAAAACGCGGATTTTTAACCCGAACCAAAATTCAATAAATGGACTTCAAAACTTCCCAGAACATTCCCTATATGTTCCTTAGTGTTTCTGTAAAGTTTGGTGATTTATTGATTCCTTTTGTTATTTTTTCTGAATTTCTTTCGGTAAATCAGTCCAAAATTCGCAAAAAATCATAGAAAATTCCAAAACTTCTAAAATTTTACATGGACATTCCCGTCAATACCCTACATCACCATATCAATTTTGAGCTCAGTCCAATACCCACGGACCAAGTTATGGTCCAAACAATATTCTGCCTATTCTAGTTTAAGGTTTCGGGGATATACCTAGCGCAAGCTTCGTTTCCAGGCGTTTTTCTTGAGTCCAGAAGTGTGTGGGTGCTATATTCAGTACCTACACATCAATTATAATCCAAACATGCCATAACCCATGTCAATCAAGCCTTGTTTCACTGTTTTTCGGTTAAGAACTTTGTTAATCGCTTTCGGTCGATTAGTGTTCGATTAGGGTATCAAAAGCTGAATTTTTGTAGCCTTGGCTATCTTATAACACCAGGGAATTCATGAGGTGTTCTTCTTCAGCCAAGAACTTTGTTTAAACCTTCCAAAATTATAGATTAAAATTGGTTTTTCGGTTCTAAATCATGTTTTTTCCAAGAAATCATCATCAAAACCACTGAAAACTTGAAATTTACCTTTGATTTGGCTTGAATTTGATGATAACTAGCTGTGTTCTTGAGAGTTTATGCAGAGTTTTATTGGAATTATGAAGAAAATAATGAAAAAAAAAACAAAAAAACCTTTATATAATAATGGGGGGGGGGGGGTCCATGTGGGGTGCCCCTACCCCACCCGTGCTTTGTCGTGCTTCATCTTTTCATGTTAAAAGATGATGTTTATCTTTGGTGGCACGTTTAGGTTCATTTTCAGGTCCTACACGCGTCTCCGATTTGCGAAACGGACTCCATTTTTGAGTTTTTAGTGTCAAAAGACTCAGTTTTAAAAACCGTGCATAGCCGTCTCGAAATCTAAACCCGGTTACGTTTTGATCATATAAGCCTCGTATTAGGGTAGTTTAAGTTTTTTAAGCTTGATTGACCGTTCCTTGCATGTTTGGTTGTCTTTCATTTCTCTCAAAACGAAGGCGTTTCCCTAACCGGGAAGCTGCCTCGTTTTGCGTGCCTGAGCTTCGATTTGCTTCAAATCCTATGTCATGGTCTATGGCACATAACTAATATGTTTCGTGAACTCAGAATCTTAAATAGCCCCCCAATGGCCTAACAATCATCGTCAAATGTTTAATGCGCTGTTAAACAGAAAGCTCCTGTTTAACACGTTGTTACAAGCTAAGGACACCAACCTCACACCGTTGGCCCTTAATAGTGTCATGTTAACCATGAGGTTCTCTCGGATTCCTCCGAGCCATAACAAATATCGTTTAACATAGCACACAAGTCAGTATGTGTTTAGGGTTTTCGCACAATTATTGTTCTAAGCATACTTAAAGTTTTCGGATCAATTATGGTGTCCCTGGTTTCGTCTTGAGTATGCAAAACTCGTATCATCACACGTAATCCCAACCAGTATCATGATATACATTTCACGTCCGGTTACCGTGGACTTGTACCGATCAAAGTTTACCAGGATTTTTCACAGTTGTCACATTAACATTCTAAGTTGGAAAGGTTCCTATGTGCTTTTGACCCGTTATGACTCGTTAAGGTAGTTTAAGCCACTTTAACGCGTCATTTGCGTAAATACTTGTACAGATGGTTAGATATGTGTTATGATAAGTCTTTAATGCTTAAACATGTTGGAAAATGTTATTTGATCAGATTACATGTCAAAATGTATGTTACATATGCTTATAGTTGATTTATTTGCAAAAAGGGCATTTTGGTCATTATTGAATATCATAACACTAATCAAATGATATGACCATAAGGTATAACCTCGGAGGGTTATTTCCTGTTCAACTATGGTCACAAATATGTATTTGGTTGGGTTCAAAGATCAACCAAACAGGTCGGATTCGAAAGTCAAAGCGGTGGTCATAACCGCTAGGCTTACGACTCTAAACAAGCACTAAAACAAACGTGACGAGTTAGACATTTTAAACATGTCTAACTAAGTTTATAAAACTGATTTGGTATCAACACATAGTGCTTTGATACCCGAAAATAGTTCCGTCCTATAATGCGCATTTTACGCGTTATTGACCAAAACTTTGACTCGTCACTACAACTAGTAAACGTGGTAATCAGTAGGTATGATCACTAAGGATCATAACCATCATGATCACGATCACGTTACAAAGTTTAATTGGACTTTGATTTGACCAATTCATGGTTAGAATTGAAAGTCAAACAGAAGTCAAACTATTTGATTTTTAGCTCAAATATGTTAAAAGAATTGAATCAAAACATGAATAGAATACTTACAACCCAAAGTAGCCAAGGAATCTCAGGAGAAAGCTTCACAAAAGTGGTTGCAACCTCAGATTATGGCAGAAGGGAACAAGAATGGTTGTTGAAAAAGTTCAAAAATGGGGAATGAACTTGGTATTTATAGATAATTTGGAGCCATATAATCAAGACAAGTGTCCATGAGTCACACTGGATTGGATTAGTGTCATAACACATGTTAGATGAAGGGAGAAGGGTGACAAGTTCGTTTGCTTAATCAACAAGGGAATTAACCAGTTGCTGCCAAGTTTCTGATGAGCTGGGGGACCCTCACGGAGCGTATGGGCTTTGGTCTTACGGTCCGTAAGACCCTTAGCTGGCAAAAACTTTGGGAAATTGGCAGAACAGGCCCCTGCACCCATTTTGTCGCGTTTTGGCACTTTTAACACCCGTTAACCTCATTTTTAAGCTTTATAAGGACGATAAAGCATAGGGAACTTGAAATGTGCTTAAAAATATCTCAGAGATCGGTTTGTTTGATCGTACAGTTGCGGTTTTCGGTTAATTACGATGAAAATCGTAACGAACGCGCAAATGACCGTAAATGCGTGACGAATGATATTTTTGCATTCCAATCATCAAAATATAATATTTTAATTATTACAAAATTTTTGGATGTCCGTAAATGTTCCAGATAGCGAAATACGCGAAAAGGCATAGTTTCACAGAATTTGCAAAATAGTCCCTGAAGTTATAGAAATGTGTTTTTGCCATACCGAACCCTTCAAAACCTATTTCTAAGTTATGTAAAGGTTATTTAAAGTATGTTTAGCTTGTTTCATTGTTCTGGAGTGTGCGTCGCTACGAGAATCGGCGAACTTTCATAGTTTGTCGTAAATAGTCCCTGTGATCGAATAAGCTTGTTTTTGATATACCAAATATTTACGGTATGTTTAGCTTATGTCACTATTCTGGAATATACGTTGTGTGTAGCTGATTATGTTTTGCGATTACATTTCTAGAAAAGGTTTGAAAGATAAAAATTAAACCAATATTGAAAATGCACAAAAGTCATAAATAAATATACAAATTTGTAAACAACACAAAGTTTTATTGATCATCTAATTGTTCGGAAATCATTACAAGATTGAATTACATAGATGTCACATGACATGTTAGGACACTAATACACTCTTGAGGACACTTGTCATCACTTCCTTGATTCTAAAATACTATAAATACCTCATGATTCTTCCATTTTTTTCACACCACTTCAAAACACTATAAAGCAAAGTGTGAATTTCTTCTTTCTATCCTTCTTAGAGCTTGTTTTCATCCTTTGGAAGCCTCCTACATTGAGTTCCGAAAGTGTTCTTCAACACGAGTAAGTACTTTTCCTAGTTCTTTCATTATTTTAGCTATTTTGACTTAAAAGTCAAATAGTTTGGCTTCCTGTTTGACTTTCGAATCTGACCATTTGGTCATGTCAAAGTTCAATTGAACTTTGTAACGTGATCGTATTCACGAAGGTATTAACGCCTTGCGATTGCACCTTCTGATTACCATGTTTACTAAGCGAAGTGACGAGTCAAAGTATTATTTATTAAAAGTAAAAAAATGCGCATAAGTGCATTTTACGACGAAACTATTTCGTGTATTAAAACTTAAAGTTTTGACACCAAATCAATTTTATAACTAAATTAGACATGTTCCAACCTGTCTAACTCGTCACTTCTAGTTTAGTGCTTTATTTGGGTCGTAAGTCGAGAGGTTTGACTATCGCTTTGACTTTCAAATCCGACCCGTTTGTTCAATCTTAGGATTCGACCAAGCATACTTTTAGGACCATAGTTGTCTAGGGAATAAACCTCTGAGGTTATACCTTATGGTCTTATGGTTTGATTAGTTATATGATGAGTTGCTTTTATGATCTTTTAAGTTGACCAACATACCCTTTTTGTGCATAATTTGGTTTTGAGCATATATAACCAAAGTTTTGACATCTAAACTGATGTTATAACATAATCAAACATGTTTTGACATATAAGACTCATCATAGGACATATCTTGACCATCCGAACATATAATTACGCTTATAACCTGTTAAAGTAGCATACAACACTTTAACAAGTCATAACGGGTCAAAAGCACTTAGGGTCCTTTCCAAATCAGAATGTTAAGTTTGTTAAACCATATCACATGATTTCCAACACTCGCTTGGTTTATAAGACTTCATTCTATCCAATCCTCTGATTAAAGTCCTGACACACTGACATAGTTATCCGACACATTAGGACGCGCTTAAGCTTTGTTTATTCCATTGATCAAGAACACATACGCAATCCCAAGTGAGTACATAGTCCCCTCTTTTAAGTTTTGCAAATGTTTTGGGGTGATTCATATGTGTAATCAAATTTTCTCAAATGTATGACATATGTGTTTACTAAGTGCTTTTTGTGTATTATTCCTATTATGCAAAACACGACGATTGAGAACACGAAACAAATCCTTATAGCATCCATCTATCTTCATAGATTGATTCTTATTGGATATTTGAAGTACAATCTTAAATCTTTCTATCTTCATAGTGAGATTTCTAAGAAGTGCTTTACACGCCGATGGGATTGTTTATGTGTAGAGATTGTTGGTGATTTAAATAACGAAACTAGAGTAATACAATAAGGACATGGTGGATACGCCGCTGGTACTTCCTATACATTAGTGTGCTTATTGTATTACTCTTCGTGGCGTTAGCCGACTCACCATTAGGACTTAGGACTTTGTGATTCAATGATTCAATGTAACACCTCGACCGCGTAAAACAACAAATCACGGCGGAAACGTCGGGGAGTCACGTTAACAGATTGTTACAACAACACATGGTAATTGAAGTTTTGTTTTATTGAATATTAAACATTGATTACATTGTTATATTGTCATAGAACTTTTAAACAAACTAAACAAACAAAACAAGCATTGAAATTGTCTTTCTTGTTTTTAAGGCACTAAAGTCCAAGTCTATTCCTACATGAGCATGCATCAGTATCATGAAGCATTGTTCCCTGAAAATATGTGAAAACGAGTCAGCTTAAAATAATGCCGACGAGTACATAGGTTTTGTGATTGTGTCAAATTCATGGCCTTGAATATGTACTGCAATACCTCGTCAGACTACTAGTGTCGTTAATTAAAAACCTTGTTATCGTAAAGTATTTGGTATTGCAATGATAACTAACCAAATAAAACAAGTTAGTTATAGTTTATAAAACACTTGTAGCCATGAATCTAGACCCAAACATTTGTTTTGTAAATCCAAGTAGTAACTCGTCTTGAAAGAAACCTTGTATGGTTTATATCTTTAATTGAAAATCATTGTGTGTCATTGTTTGAAAACATTTGTTGCAAGAAATTTAGATAAGGCCACGGTATGTAATACGATGAAAGCCCTTATATATAGGAAGTACCAATGGCGTATCCACCATGCTTTTATCACATTACACCCGTCACGTTATCTAAATTACTAATCATAAACCAATTGTTCATCGTCCATCGTTCCTTATTATAAACCAATTGTTCATCGTTCATCGTTCCTTGTTATAGACCAATCGTACAATCGTTCTTGTTTTAACTGTGAAAACTTTTGGTCGTTTTGTGAATACATTCAAACCTTTGTTGACTTGTTCGAGACCACCATGGGGTCCCTTAATCGTATAACAAACCACCAAAGGGTTTGTTAAAAATACAGTTTCAGTCGCTTCCCAAACTTCCCCACAAACTCCGGGAATTTTGGTAACGGGATTGTCAATCCTAGGCGCCGTAACTTACTACTGGTCGGCTTGGCCATTGTTAATGAACGTCATTCTTGTTATGGATATAACGCACCAACAAGTTTGTTCACATTATTGAAATCGTTGTGTTAAATATAAACCATAGAATTTGTAATTTGAAAGCTTGAAAACAATTTGCACATATGAGTCACCCCAAAATATTTGCAAAACATAAAAGAGGGGAACTATGTAATCACTTGGGATTGCAAAGAAATCTTGAATCAAAAGAAAAACCAAAGCTCAAAGATCCGAGAAATCAAGTGTGTCCTAAAAACGGATAACTATGTAAACATCAGGACTTGAAATTAAAGGATTTGGATAGAATGAGACCTTATAAACCAAATGAGTATTGGAACTCATATGAGATGGTTTAATAAAGTTAACATTTTGAGTTGGAGAGGTTCCTATGTGCTTTTGACCCGTTATGACCCGTTAAGGTAGTTTAAGCCACTTTAATGCGTCATTTGCGTAAATACTTGTTCGGATGGTTAGATATGTGTTATGATAAGTCTTTAATGCTTAAACATATTTGAAAATGTTATTTGATCAGATTACATGTCAAAATTTATGTTACATATGCTTGTAGTTGATTTATTTGCAAAAAGGGCATTTTGGTCATTATTGAAGATCATAACTAATTATCATAACACTAACCAAATGATATGACCATAAGATATAACCTCAGAGGGTTATTCCCTATTCAACTATGGTCACAAATATGTATTTGGTTGGGTTTAAAGATCAACCAAACGAGTCGGATTCGAAAGTCAAAGCGGTCGTCAAACCGTTCAAGAAACGATCCTAGACAAGCACCATACTAAAAGTGACGAGTTAGACATTTTAAACATGTCTAACTAAGTTTATAAAACTGATTTAGTATCAACACAAAGTGTTTTGACACATAGTTCCATCCTATAATGCGTATTTTACGCATCATGATCAAAACTTTGACTTGTCAAAATGACTAGTAAATGTGGAAATCAGTATGCATGATCACTAAGGACCATAACCATCTTGCTTATAACCACATTAACAAGTTTAATTGATTTTGTTTTGACAAATTTATGATCAAAACTGAAAGTCAAACTGTTTGATATTTAGCTCGATTATGCTACAAGAATTGAACAAGACTTAATTGAAACACTTACAAATACTTAGAGTAGAGCTACAAAGTGGTTGCAGACTTCAGTTTATGGCAGATTGGAGCAAGGATGAAGGTTGCAAAAGTTCAAATGGCTAAAACCCATTGCTATTTATAGTTGAATTGGATTAATATGAGCATTACATGTGTCCATGAGTCATCCCTAAAGTGGATTAGTGTCAATACACATGTTAAATGCAGATAAGAGGGTGGCAAGTTCGTTTCTTAGTCAATAAGGGAATTAACAAGAAGCTGCCACCTTGTTTCAACAATTCTGATGAGCCGGGGACCCCTTACGCACTATGGGGCTTTGCCTTACGGTCCGTAAGGCCCTTGCAGGGGCTGAAGTTTCAGAATTGGCAGAAATGGCCCCTGAACCTGTTTTTGATGCGTTTTGGCACTTTTAACACCCGTTAACCACATTTCAAGCTTTATAAGGACAATAAAGTATAGGGAACTTGAAATGTGCTTAAAAATATCTCAGAAGTAGGTTCGTTTGGTCGTACAGTTGTGGTTTTCGGTTAATTACGACGAAAATCAAAACAAACGCATGCATGACCGTAAAAGCATAACGAATGATATTTTGAATTCCAATCATTAATATACAATTTTAGTGATTAAAATTTTTTTTGGATGTCCGTACATGTTCCAGATAGCGAAATACGTGAAAAGGCATAGTTTCGCAGAATTTGCAAAATAGCCCCTAAGTTGCATAAGCAGGTTTTTGCCATACCGAACCCTCCAAAACTTATTTCTAAGTTATGTAAAGGTTATTTAAGGTATCCTTGGCTTATGAATTTGTTCTAGAATGTGTGTCGTTAAAGAATCAGCAGACTTTCGTAGTTTATCGTAAATAGTCCATGTGATCGAATAAACTTGTTTTTGACATACCAAATCCTTCAAAACTTATTTTTAAGTTATACAAAGGATATTTAGGGTATGTTATACTTGTGTCCTTGTTCCGAAGTGTACGTCGTGTTAAACTGATTACGTTTGCGTAATAGTTTGTGATTTCACTTCCAGAAATTGATTGAAAGTTTGGAATCGTGCAAAAATTGAATATGTGCAATTGTCATGATAAATATACAAAAATCATAAATAAAACACAAAATTTCATTAATTGATAAACTTGTTCGTTATTGTTACATGATCGGATTGCCACAGATATCACCGTCTCCCCTACTTTAGGAAATTTCGTCCCGAAATTTAATTAGAGGAAACTCGTGAGAACAAATGTGGGTATTTCGCTTTCATTTGATCCTCTCGTTCCCAAGTAAACTCTAGGTCACGCTTGGATTCCCAACAAACTTTGACTATCGGTATTCGTCTTCGTTTAAGTTTCTTGACTTCACGGTCCAGAATCTCCACGGGTTTCTCGACAAAGTGCATTGTATCATCAACGTGAATTTCGTCGAGTGGGATGTGAAGATTTGCGTCAGCTAAACATTTCTTTGAATTGGACATGTGGAAAGTTGGGTGAATATCTCCGATTCTTTCAACGATCTTGAATGGTCAAACGTATCGTGGTGCAAGTTTTCCTTTCTTCCCAAATATGACCACTCTTTCCAAGGGGATACCTTGAGTAGGATGTGATCACCAACTTGGAATTCCAAGGGCTTGCGTTGCTTTTCCGCATAACTCTTTTGACAGCTTCTAGCTGTTAAAAGGTTATCGCGAATTTCTTGACTTTTTCGGTTATGTCGTGAATGAGTTCAGGTCAAGTAAACTGCGACTCTCCAACTTCATTCCAACATACAGGTGAATGACATTTTCGACCGTATAAAGCTTCAAAAGGCGCCATGTTGATGCTGGCATGATAACTATTTGTAAGAGAATTCGATCAACGGTAGATGCGAATCCCAACTACCACCAAAATCGATCACACAAGCTCTAAGCATATCCTCCAGTGTTTGAATAGTTCTCTCAGATTGTCCATCGTTTGAGGATGATAAGCAGTGCTCAGATTGAGTTTGGTTCCCATATCAGATTGCAGTCTTCCAGAAATGAGATGAGAACCTAGCATCTTTGTCAGATATGATGTCCAAAGGAACACCATGACGAGATACAATCTCATCGACATAGATCATGGCAAGCTTGTGAACCGAGTAATGCTCATGAATTGCCAAAAAGTGTGCTGACTTCGTTAGACGAGCAATGATCACCCAAATTGCATCATGACCTCTAGATGTGCGCGGTAATTTGGTAATGAGATCCATCGCAATGTTCTCCCATTTCCAGACCGGTATTTCTGGTTGTTCCAATAAACCAGATGGATGTTGATGCTTGGCCTTAACTTTTAGACAAGTAAGGCACTTAGATACATACAAGGAAATGTCATTCTTCATGCCCGGCCACCAATACTGGGTACGAAGATCCTTGTACATTTTTGTAGCACCCAGATGAATCGAATATCGAGACTTATGAGTTTCGTCCATCAATAGAGCATGGAGATTGAGTTGATTCGGAACCCACAATCGATTCATGTAGTATAGTAATCCATCGTTTTTCATTTCGAGTTGCAGTTCGAGTTGATGAGGTAGTTCGTCTTTCAACAAACCTGGGTTACACAAGTGCGTTGGGCTGCAAGAATACTTGTTTGAATATCGGATCGAATTCGAACACAATGAAGCTTGACACGTTCTTTACGACTAAGTGCGTCAGCGACAACATTCGCCTTACCGGGATGGTAGCGAATTTCGTAGTCGTAATCATTTAGGAGTTTGACCCAGCGTTGTTGTCTCACGTTTAGCTCCTTTTGATCGAATATGTGTTGGAGACTTTTGTCCTTGAGAGCAAAGACAACAGCACCTAACTCAAGATCATGAGTTGTGTAATTATTCTCGTGGACTTTCAGTTGTCTCGACTCGTAGGCTATGACTTTATCTCGTTGCATGAGAATGCAACCAAGGCCTAAATTCGACGTGTCACAATAAACCACAAAATCATCATTGTGATCAGGTAAAGACAAAATAGGAGCATCACAGAGTTTCTGTTTCATAGTTTGAAAAGCTTCCTCTTGTTTAGGTCCCCACTCAAAAGGCTTATTCTTTTGAGCCAAAGCAGTGACGGGAACCGCGATCTTTGAGAAGTTCGCAATAAAGCGTCGATAGTAACCATCAAGACCAAGAAATGAGCAAACTTATGTGGGAGTAGTGGGTGTTTTCCAATCCTTTATCGCAGCGATTTTGGAAGGATCCACATGAATACCTTGCTCATTGACAATATGACCCAAAAACTGAACTTCTTCCAGCCATAATTCACACTTGGAGAATTTGGCATATAATTGTTCTTTCTTTAGAAGTTCCATAGTCAAACGAAGATGTTGCTCGTGATCGGCTCGAGATTTAGAATAAATAAGGATGTCGTCGATGAAAAAAATGACGAACTTATCCAAATAAGGCTTACAAACCCTATTCATCAAGTCCATGAAAACAGCTGGAGCATTTGTCAAACCGAAAGGCATGACAGTGAACTCGTAGTGACCATATCGTGTGCGAAAAGCAGTCTTAGGAATATCCTCCTCGTGAACACGAAGCTGATGATACCCAGAACGCAGATCGATCTTGGAGAAACAAGTAGCACCTTGTAATTGATCAAAAAAATCATCAATGCAAGGTAGGGGATATCTATTCTTGATCGTGAGTTTTTCAAGCTCACAATAATCGATACATATTCAAAAAGACCCATCCTTCTTTTTCACAAATAAGATAGGAGCACCCCACGGAGAATAGCTCGGACGAATGAAACCTTTGTCCGATAACTCTTGTAGTTATTTCGATAACTCTTGCATTTCTGACGGTGCAAGACGGTAAGGAGATTTGGCTATAGGGTTGGCACCAGGTACTAGATCGATACGAAACTCAACTTGACGTACTGGGGGTAAACCAGGTAGATCTTCGGAAAAAACCTCAGGATAGTCTCGGATAACAGGAATATCTTGAATACTCTTGCTCTTGCCTTTCTCCTCTATGATATGCGCCAAGAATGCCACATAATTCTTTCGTAAGTACTTTTGGGCATGTACCCAAGCCATGAGTTTCAGGTTACTAGCGGGTTTCTCTCCACGAACCTCTAAGGTTTCACCAGAAGGAAGAGGTATACGAACTATCTTGTCAAAACAAATAACTTTGGCATGATGCTTGGTTAACCAGTCCATCCCTATAATAACATCGAAACTTCGGAGTTGCATTGGTGTAAGGTCGATTGGGAAAAGATGGTTATTGAGGTTCAATTGGCAGTTACGAATGACAGAGCAAGTATGAGGGGTTCACCACTAGCGACTTCTACTGTCAAAGGCTTCCCTAGTCTAGTTCTCGGCATCGAAAGCACAGATTCAAAGGCTAAGGACACAAAACTTCTATCGGCACCCGAATCGAAAAGAAATTAAGCAGGACAATTGTTAACAAAGAACGTACCATTTACGACTTTGTTATCAGCACGGGCCTCGTTGGCGTTCATATTAAAAGCTTGTCCACGAGCTGGATTTGCATTTACTAGCCTTGGGCAGTTGTTTTCATAGTGCCCCATCTCGCCACAATTAAAACAGGAACCAGGTGGAAAGTAAGGTCGAGCGGGATTTGCTTGTTTCTTAAAACACACAAATGACGCACGGTGACTAATGAAAGTAAATGGGTCTTATAATGTATCGCGAAGACATGATTTAGCCTATAAGTGGACACTCACCCAAGAGTTCCCAGGTAAGATTGACTGGTCCGATTAAGTGGATCTGTACGAACACTCTAGCCTTAGACAGAAAACTCAAGGTACAGGTACCCACCCTTCCAGATTGCATGTGTTCAGATTATTAAAACCCACAATTTGACGAAATTTTGAAAATATTGAAGGCTTACACCAAAAACAAATCATCTAAGGATAGATGATTGATTTTCAAAAACGGATTTGAAATTCTGTGGATTTGTTTTGGTAATCACCCAAGGATAGGTGATAGTATTTGTATTTTAAATCTAAACATAAGTAAACTCGCGTTAGGGTCCTAGGAAGGTTCTAGTCTAGGTCAAAGCATTACTAATAACCTAATTCCCTATAACCAGTGTTATGATACCAATTTGTAACACCCCGACCGCGTAAAACAACAAACTGCGGCGAAAACGTCGGGGGAGTCACGTTAACAGTGTGACAACTGGTACTTTTCAGCTTTTAATTACGTGAATAAAAATGTTTAAGGAAATAATAAATAGTGTTTAAGACACTTATTAACTTAATTAGGCTTTTGAAATGCCTAGGAACGTCTATCTAACTTTACAGTGCACATATGACGATTTTCAGGAAAACTGCTGAACGATAAGCGACAACGAACTGACACCGAACAAAATACTGACAAGGTTGACAAACACGAATTTTATACGTGTAATTTATGCATATGAACTTGGTTTCGCGGAATTACGGTGCTTCGAATGGCACAAAGCGCTTACGTGTACGAAAAACGCGACTGAGCAACGCACCGGCAACGAAACGAAGGCCTCAGACATGTGTATCGCCTTCAAAATGGAAATATTATGACAAATTTAGCTTCGTAATCGAATTTTAATATACGCAGTCGAAATCGAATCGGAAAATGGATTAGAAATGACCACGAAGCGAATTCCGCGATTTTAACGCAACTGACGAACAAACGCATCAAATGTCAACTTCCGACACCATATTGCACATTTTTTTTATCCTAATATGACAATTATGACATTTTACAGCATTTGGGTATGGAAACAGGCCTTAAAAAGGCTGCCGCGAAAACGATTAGAAATATGCTTATGGGCCTTGGGCCCAACCCAATTAAACCCTAGCTATTTAAGGAACTCAAACCCTAAACCTCTTCACTTCTCACCCTCACAAACCAGCCGCACACCCTCTCTCTTCTCTATAAAAATCCGGTCACCGGATTTTGGTCTCCGGCCATATCTCTAGCCACACACACACACCTTCAAATCCCCATTTTCATACACCACACCCACTAGTTCAAAACCGTAGAGAGAGAGAGAGAACGATGAGAGAGAGAGAGAGACCTCGAGAGAGGGAGCAAGAAGAGAGAGATCGGAGATGGTGGTATCTGCTCATGGCCACCAGCGGCAGTGGCGGTGGTGGTTTTTCGCGGCGATGGCGGTGATGGTTTTTTCGCGGCAGTTCAACGGTAAACCCCCTAAATCACACCTCCCGAACAAGATTTCGGCATCAGTTTTTCGTTTTAACAACGGGAGTGTCGTTTTTCGAGTTCCGGCAGTCTCCATCCGAGTTTTTCTTTTCCGGTAAGCCCCATCTAACCTCACATCTTTTTCTAAGATCTTGTAGATCCACGTTATTGTCGGCTGTTGCTTCTGGTTTCAGGGATGTCGAGGTGGTGGTGGTGATGACCACGATAGTGGAACCACGACAATGGTTGTCGGACCGGACTTGGTTCGGTTGGGTCAACAATGTGGTGACGGGGTCATCGGTGGTGGCAGTGGAGGTGGTTCTGTTCCCGGTCTCGTTTCGGGTTACAAGGAACAAGTGGTTCGGATTGTGTCGGGTCTTGGTGCAGGCTCGGGATTTGGGTTTTGGTTTAGTAGTCAAATTTGGGGCTCGGGTCGGTTAGTCAACCCGGTCAATGAAAGTCAACCCAGTCAACGACAGTCAAACCTGTTCAACCGGGTCAACGCATCAAAACCGGTCAACTGTCGATACAAGTCTTGGTAAATGTTAACGACATGAGTTTTGTTATTTTATTTCAATAATAGTTTACGCGAGACCGAGCTCAAACCGACACGACGAGTAACGAGTAATATCTTCGACTAAATTTTAAAAACGAACCGACAAGTGATATACTATATATATGAGATGAGTAATTGGCGTTTCGAATACAATTGAAAGTTATATAAATTATTGTTGTTACAATTTGTGATGAGTTTTGAAAATACATCGACAACTTGTATTGTCGGGTTCGTCCGAAAACAGAGGAAACTCTGCCCGATTTTCGTTAAAATTCTTAAACGCAAATGTATTTATATCCTAAAGACGACGTTTAACAAGATCCAAGTATTGGTATTAAATAAATGTATATGTATATTTGTTTTGGCAACGTTTTATAACTTATGAAACGAGTTTATTACACTTCGATACACACGAGTTACTAAATAACGAAACCTGATACTTATATAAAATAGTTAAAATTGTTTATATTTATTTCAAAACGTTTAGAGCTCCAAGACTTTTGTGAGATAATATTATTTGAATTTATTTTAAACGGGGAGAATTCGACAAATCTTCTATAAAAGTCAATATAATTATCATATTGTTTCAAACGCCGATAACTCGATTTCGTTTATACAAATACATATAGCTTGTGTATTTATTCCAAATGATAAACAAAACGAGAATTCTTTTATTAGAATAAACATAGGTTATATACTTATTTCTAGCTATGTCCAAGGGGGAGACTGTTAGTGCACTATTCGTGTGGCCATAGATAAAATCTAATTGTACGTGTAATGTCTAGTGTCTTGAGTTTGTAAAATACTGGACAGAGGTTTCGCTAGGTTGTGTTAGAATTGTATAGGTCAGGTTAGGATTCGGTACGATATGAAGAGAGCTGATTTGATCAGACATGATGTCATCATACAAGATGATGACATCATATCATCTTCATCATCATAACATCGTCATACAAAGTCAACATGAATGGAAACTAAACAGTTTGCACGATGTACAGATCAAGTTCGCACAAACCAACATTTGATGATAAAGTTTGCTCGAAGTTGGATGCATGCATTCATACGAAGTAAGGCAACTATAAATATCAGATGTTCAACTTCGCATAAAAGGAGATCGAACGAACAACAACTTCACTCAACTACAAGTTCTTCGGTTCCGATATAGATCTAGTCGTTTTTGTAACATAGACGTCAAAACTCTGTCTGGTTGTCGATTAGAACGTAATAAACGTTGATTATTTACGATTCACTGTCATGATTACTGTTTGGTTTAACGGATTCCGCACGTTAAACCGGATTAAACGCGGGGTTTGTGTTCTTCGGTGAACCGACCCGGACCTTCAGTTGGTATCAGATCTAGAATAGCCTGATTTGATTGATATCAAGACAAGAACATCTCTAATTCTACTCCATTCTTCTTATTTTCTTAACTTTTACACTACAATGAAGAATTTACGAGTAAATTCTGTCCAAATTCGAATATGTCATGTTAAATCATAGATAAACCCCTGAGAGTTTGGAGATTAAAATCAAACGAATTGATACAAATTTTTTGAAAAAACCATGTTTTCAAAACTTACTTTGATCGAACTTGTAAGCCAAGTTCGCTCGAACTTGACTTTGAAAATCACTTTTTGAGTGTTTTTCTATCAAGTTCGCTCGAACTTGAGGGATTTTGAGAAAGATTTTGTGAAGTCCGACCGAACTTGTGATATTTTTCTTTGATTTTCTTTAAGTTCGCTCGAACTTGAGCAATTTCATTGATTTCTATATCAAGTTCGACCGAACTTGCATGCTTTTCTTATAAAATTCAATTGTAAGTTCATTCGAAGTATCTCATGGACATTTTCCAAATCAAAACACATAAGTTTGACCGAACTTGTGTAGAAATTGAAAGTTTCCATTCATCCACTACAAGTTCGACCGAACTTGTAGTAATTCTAGCATTTTTCAAAGTTTGAACGTGTTTTCAGCGTACGTGTGTCGATATTCGCGATGGATGATCTTAAGAGAGCGTTTATGTTAGGAGTGGGTACGTCCAATGCTAATGTGATAATTCAAGTTAACCTAGACAACGAAATGGGCACGTCCATTAAACGTCCGAAGTTAATGAGTATGGACAAGTACGAGGGATGGAAGGAGAAATTAAGTTATTGGGTTCAAGCCATGCATTTCAAAAGCTGGGTGGCTATTGAGAGAGGATATGTCGTCCCGTTAGACGAAAATCAACAAGTTCTTGAAATGTACAAGTATTCTTCGCAACAAAAGGAAGAATATATCGCTGAAAAGAAGATGATTAGTCTCATGCAACAGTCAGTTAAGGAGGATATTCTGATCTTGTTACCTGAATACACGAATGCGAGAGAACTTTGGTTATCACTGGAAAAGAAATACCAAGGAAGCTCAGAAATGATCAAGAGTAAAAAAGCTCTTATCATGAAAGAATTTGATATTTTTACCGTGCTGAAGGGTGAGACAATGAAACAGATGATTGAACGTTTTTGTCATCTGAAGGTTCAAATGAGGAGACATGGTCTTGAGAAGGCAGAACCGGAGTATATTGATAAGCTTGCAGATGCGTTACCTGACGGAGAATGGACTACTTATCTTATGGTATTGAAAGAAAGTCCGAATTAGGAATTCTTCAAGCTGGCTACATTCATCGACAAACTCGAAGGTCATGAGATGGAACTTCAAAAGATCGCAAAGTCGAAGAATGCTAACATTGTTCAAGATGTTGGTCTATATTACAAGAACGGAGTTCAAGACAACATTTCAAGCCCAAAGATTCAAACAGCATTTAGTGCGAATATGAATTCTTCGAATCATTCGCCACAGAATCAAAATCAATCATATCCACAATATGATCAAAGTCCACAGAGCTCTTCTTTTTCAAGCACAGGGTCAAATTCTACAAAAAGAATAAACAAACGAATTCTGATCCGAATGTGCTGTCAACTTAAACAATGTTGTTTCTGAGCAAGTTGCTAAACAACACATGACTCTTCTCGCTATAGTTCTAGAATCGTATGAAAGTCTGGTGGCCGGAAAAATTGGCAATCCGGAAATGACCGCCGAAGACTACTATCAGGTGGACGAAGAAGAACTTGAGCTGATGGATATAAAATGGTCTTTAGCTTCTATGATTCGAAGGGTGACAAAGTTTGTTGCACTCACAGGCCGAGATATCGAAAATTCAAGCAACAAGCTAGGGTTCGACAGAAAAAGGTCACCTGCTTCAGATGTCGATAGAAAGGGCATTTCAAGAGAGAATGCAAAAATCCTGAAGCAACGGGAAATCAGAGTCTATTTGGTGGTGGCAACGAATACTACAAGAAGTCGCTTCAGTATAAACCATTTCCGAAAAAGACTCAAGTTGATATTCAAGAAAAACCATCCAACAATACCGAGAAGGCGATGGTTGCTACCAATGAAGATGATGGTTTTGATTTGAATTCTTATATTGGTAAGAAGACATGAGTTGCATTAATGGCTGAAATTGTCGAAGATACATCTGCTAAGAACGCAGCTCTGGAGAATGCTCTACTTGAACAATATCTGCAACGACAGGAAGAAGAGGAAACTTATCTTCACATGAAGACACAAGGCATTTTATCTACTAACTCAACTTCTACTTTTGCATGTAACTTTGATGGAAGTTCTCAGGAGCACGTGATTGAAAAGAAATCGATTGATGAAGAAGTTATTGATGTTGCTCAAGAAGTGAATGCTGAAAACCTCACGGACATTTCCAATAAAGCTATGATGGCAAATCTAACCAAGGAAGATCCAGAGGTAAAGATAGTCGAAAGGGAAGTTGTCAAAGTGCAAGTTGTGGAGGTTGAGAAACCATGTACAAAATGCACCGAGCCATGTTCTAAATGTGCTGAAAAATCACAAATCATCACTGAACTCAATGTACATAATGAAAATTTTAAATATGATTTCGTACAATGAAGGAAGCATATGACAAAATGAAAGATGATTATAGCAGGCTATATAGAAACAATAGTAAACAACACGATACTGTGAGGATGTTAAAAGGGACAGTAATGGATAAACAAAAAGCAATAAATATTTACATCAACACCATTGGTGAAACCAAACAACAACTCCAGGACATGAAAATTGAAACAGAACGTGTTCAACAACTTTTAAGAAGTTATACAACTAACGCATATGTCATCGATCATATTCTTCCCACGATCTCGTCGGAAGAAAATGATAAAAGGTCTAAAAAGAAAAATGGTAGAGAATACAACAATGTTCCACCACCCCTATGCGAGAAATCTTGTCACAAAACTATTGATGGGATGGATAAGGCACTCAACATTGAGTTATTATCTGAAAAGAAAAATGAGTTGTCGGTGAACATTGATGTAATCTATGCTACATCAGATGACGACAATAATGCGGTGGTTAAAAATGTGGTGGAAAATGTTTTGAATGATTCTGATGATGGTGTCACACCCCAAACTGATGGCGGAAACATCGGGATGAGACGAAAACGAGATTGCTCATTGCTCACAACATTAATAAGTGATAATAATTAATTAAACCATATTTCATTTCATAAGAATTGTCAAATACCTCAATGTAACAAAACAAAGAAACAACATAACATTTGCAAAGTCATAACAAAATTGATACATCGACATTAAACCTAACGTCTAATTTGTGTGTATCTAGTCCTTGCTATATTGTTTTCATAGCATCATCTCCTTCAACCTGTAACATGTTTTAACATAATGTCAATGCGAAAGCAAAGGTGAGTACACAAGTTTAGGCATAGCATACGTATACGAATAAGTTTAAACAATCCTCATGGAAACCAAATCTATACAACCAAATCATGGAAGGTTTTGAGAGAGATTTGAGAGATATTAAAGTGTAAAAGTGCTTGGATTAGAGGTGGGTTTTATAGGGGAAGGATTAGGGTTAGTTAGGTGGGGTTTAAGTGGGTAATTAATGGTTAAAAGCTCAAACATTTAACCAAAAACCCGCCCAAATGGCTACTGTCCGCCTTGGCTCGCGACCAGTCTTCGACCGAAAACAAAGCATAAGAAGCTTTTGTTTCCGGGTTCATTCAAACGCGAGATGGCTAGTAGAGTGGTGGAGTTGTTGCATGATGAACCGGAGGTCCCGGGTTCGAAACCCACGGACCCGGTTTTGGGCATTATTATTTTTTTTATTATTAAACCATTTAATGATTTTCCATTAATTGCATAAATAGCCCCTGTGGTTTAAGTATCCATGAATTACACTTTAGGCCTTCGACTTTATTAATGAAATATATATTAACACTAATTGTTAATATATATAAAGAATCAGTATTTTATTTTTTGTAAAAATAATTTAATTAATTTTAGTAACTAATTTAATTAATTAAATTAATTAATTTAATTAACTAATTTGAATTAATTAACTTAATAAATGAAATAGGTAATCGCATTTTCATAACGAATTTAGTTTAACAATTACAAGTTTCACGTTTGAGTCCCATTTACGCATACAAACCATGTTTGCGAGTTATCACACGTTTACGAATAAGAGTATCATGGGTACGTTTATATGTTTAAAGTATGAACAAGTATAAGTGTAACAAGATTATGATTAACACAACATGAATAAAATACGAGTTTCTCATTACGATCCAAGTCTCGGTTTACAATGTTTACCACGAAAGACGAATACAAGATACAACGATTACAGAAAATAGAAGTACGGTACAAGGTTTCCAAATATAGAAAGTATAGAAACGCGGGGCGTTACAGTCTCCCCTCCTTTAGGAAATTTCTTCCCGAAATTTAGGAAGATGTAACGAAGAGATACGGATACTTAGTCTTCATATCACTTTCAAGTTCCCAAGTGAATTCAGCGCCACATTTACCTTCCCATCGAATGACAATAGGAATACGACTGCGCCTCAGTTGCTTGGTTCCTCGGTCCATGATTTCGACCGGTTTCTCCACGAAGTGCAAAGTATCATTGATTTGAAGATCTTCGAGTGGAACTTGGAGTCCTTCTTCAGCTAGACACTTTTTCAAATTTGAAACGTGAAACACAGGATGCACGTTGCTGAGCGCTTGAGGTAGATCCAGTCGATACGCTACCTTGCCAATCCTTTCGAGAATCTTGAAAGGACCCACATAGCGAGGAGCGAGTTTGCCTTTCTTACCAAAACGAATAACACCTTTCCAAGGTGCAACCTTGAGAAATACGTGGTCACTTTGTCGAATTCCAAAGGTTTGCGTCTTCTATCAGCATAGCTCTTTTGTCGGATTCGAGCTCTGAGCAAGTTGTCACGAAGCTGTAGGATCTTGTCCGTCGTCTCTTGTATAAGTTCGGGACTGGTGAGTTGTACGTCTCCGATCTCGTGCCAACAAATAGGCGAACGGCACTTGCGACCATACAGTGCTTCAAATGGAGCCATTTGAATACTTGCTTGATAGCTGTTGTTGTACGAGAATTATACCAAGGGTAAGTGCAAATCCCAGTTGCCGCCAAAATCGATTACGCATGATCAAAGCGTATCCTCCAGATTTTGAATAGTACGCTCGGTCTGACCGTCAGATTGAGGATGAAAAGCGGTGCTAAGATTCAAACGAGTGCCAAGGGCGGATTGGAAAGTTTACCAAAGGCGAGAAGTGAAACGAGCATCACGACCAGAAATAATATCAAGAGGAGTACCGTGACGACTAATGATTTCACTCGTGTAGATACGAGCCAATTTCTCGACTTTATAATCTTCACGAATGGCGAGGAAGTGTGCGGATTTGGTCAAACGATCGATGATAACCCAAATGCTGTCGTGACCAGACGAGGTACGAGGCAATTTCGTGATGAAATCCATGGCTATGCTCTCCCATTTCCAGACAGGAATTTCTGGTTGTTCGAGCAAACCGGAGGGACGTTGATGTTCTGCCTTGACTTTGGAAGTAAGGCATTTGGAGACGTAGAGAGCGATATCACGTTTCATTCCAGGCCACCAATAGGATGCACGCAAGTCATGGTACATCTTATCAGCGCCAGGATGAACGGAGTATCGGGATTTGTGAGCTTCGTCCATCAAAGTAGTCCGAAGATTGAGACCATCGGGAATCCAAATGCGACTATGGTAGTAAAGAATACCATCAGGCTTAGCTTCGAGTGGGTTTTTGATTCCACAATTCAACTCGTTATCGAGGTTACCCTCGTTAATGACGGCAAATTGTGCTTGTCGAATCAACTCGTTGAGTTTTCCCACGATTTGGTAGCAACGAGCACTCTTGACATGAGTCTTACGACTAAGTGCATCGGCCACAACATTCGCCTTACCAGGGTGGTAGCGGATATCACAGTCGTAGTCGTTAACAATTCTACCCAACGACGTTGACGCATGTTGAGTTCCTTTTGATCAAAGATGTGTTGGAGGCTCTTATGGTCGGTAAAGACCGTACACTTTGTACCATAAAGGTAGTGTTGCCAAATCTTTAATGCAAAAACAACTGCACCAAGTTCAAGGTCGTGAGTAGTATAGTTTTTCTCATGAATTTTGAGTTGTCCCGACGTGTAAGCGATTACTTTGTCCCGTTGCATGAGAACGCAACCAAGACCCTGGTTAGAGGCATCGCAATACACGACGAAATCGTCGTTCCCATCGGGGAGAGTGAGGATAGGAGCATTACAAAGCATGTCCTTGAGCGTTTGGAAAGATTCCTCTTGTTCGGGACCCCAAACAAAAGGTTTATCTTTTTGAGTCAACGAAGTCAAAGGAATGACAATCTTCGAGAAGTTCGAGATGAAATGGTGATAATACCCAGCTAGGCCAAGAAACGAACGAATTTCACAGGGCGACTTAGGTGCAATCCAATTCTTCACAGCTTCTATCTTTGCAGGGTCAACATGAATACCAAGTTCATTGACGGTGTGACCTAAGAATTGAACCTCTTTTAGCCAAAATTCACACTTGGAGAAGGCATAAAGATGTTCGGTTTGTAAAAGCTGAAGAATAAGACGCAAATGTCGTCCATGTTCTTCTTTCGTCTTGGAGTAGATTAGGATATCGTCGATGAATACAATGACGAAATGATCGAGAAAAGGCTTACACACACGGTTCATGAGCCATAAACACTGCCGGAGCGTTGGTCAAACCAAAAGGCATGACCACGAACTCGTAGTTTCCATAACGTGTGCGAAATGCGGTTTTGGGTACATCTTCCTCGGAAACCCGAAGTTGATGATAGCCAGAACGGAGGTCAACCTTTGAAAAGCACTTCGCACCTTGCAATTGATCGAAGAGATCGTCAATACGAGGAAGTGGGTAACGGTTTTTGACTGTAAGTTTATTGAGCTCACGATAATCAATGCACATCCGAAAAGACCCATCTTTCTTCTTGACGAACAACACGGGAGCATCCCAAGGGGAAGTACTAGGGCGTATAAAGCCTTTATCAAGAAGCTCTTGAAGTTGGCTTGATAGCTCTTGCATCTCCGAGGGTGCTAAACGATAGGGAGCTTTCGCAACAGGAGGTTGCGCCAGGGATCAGATCAATACGAAAATCGACAGCTCGAGGAGGCGGAGGACCAGGGAGATCCTCGGGGAAAACAGAAGGGAACTCACAAACGACAAGAACATCACTTATGCTAGGACCTTTGTCTTTCTTTTCCACAACATGGGCGAGAAAGGCAAAGTACTCCTTACGCAAGTACCTGTTCGCTTTGATGCACGACATAAGCTTGAGACCCTTAGAAGGTTTCTCACCATATACGTGTAAAGAGTCACCTTGAGGTAGGGGAAGACGAATGAATTTCTCAGAACACACGACTTCAGCACGAACTCGCTTAAGCCAATCCATGCCTACTATGACGTCAAAGCTACCCATTTGCATAGTTATGAGGTCGATGGAAAACTTATGATCGTTTAAGATTAGGGAGCAACCAGAAAGAACAGAGTCAACGGAGATGGTCTTACCATTAGTGACTTCCACAGCAAAAGGATTAGGCATTTTAGTTCGTTCGCACTTAAGCAAGGGTTCAAATTCAACAGATACAAAACTTCTATCCGCGCCAGTATCAAACAGACAAGTAGCATAGATATGGTTCACAAGGAACGTACCAGTGATGACATCATTCGAACTTTGGGCTTGAGCTGAGGTGAGAAAGAAAGCTCATCCTTTTGCAGGTTCGGTTTGTTGCTGCTGCTGGTTGTTGGTGCGTTTCGGTCAAACGTTGGCGAAATAGTTAGGATTGCCACAATTGTAGCAGGTTCGACCAGGTGTAGCTTGGGTTTGGCGGTTTGGGTTAGGATTGGGTAAAAGGGCTTGGGTTTGCTGGTTCTAGGGTAGGCGACAGTAGTTGGAGAGGTGTCCCAACCTATTACGGTTGGCACATTTTCGGCATGAGGTGCCAACAGGGTGATGGTTGTTGCAAGTGGTACACTTGGGGTGAGAGCCAATGTAACCTTGTCCAGGTTGGTTGGTGTTTTGGGTAGTGGCGACGACGTTTAGTGGTGCAGGGGTAGGCGGAGTGACGGCCGATTGTTTTGAGAAGAAGCCTTTCGTTTCTTGTTCTTGTTGTGGGGCTTTTTGGCTGCAGGGGTAGGTGATTCGGTGGTGTTGGCAATGGTTTGGTGCGCATGCTTCGTAGGGACCTTGTCGTAGGCCCCCTGAAGGATGCAGTTATGGTTGAGTTGGAGGGTTATGGCATAGGCTTCCTCGAGGGTTTTCAGGTTGGATGCGGCTACATGGTTCATGATCACCGGTGAGAGGCAACGGATGAGCTTGGCGATTGACTTGGGAACAGTATCGACTTGCCCAGGGCAAATGATACTTAACTATTTGAAGCGCGCGATCAATCCTTCAGCGTCGCTCCCCTGTCGTGTGAGATTCCAGAACTCGTTTTCAAGTTTCTAGGTCTCATGGGAGGACAAAATTGCTCCTTCATGAGCTCCTTAAGCTCTTCCCAAGTCATCACGTGGGCTGCTTCATTGCCACGCGTGTTTCGTTCGGTGGTCCACCACTCGAGGGCTCTCTTGCGGAAGACCCTGGTGGCATTAAGGGTTCGGAGTTCCTCAGGGCAGCCGCCATGAAGGGAGATAAGCTCCATTGAATCAAACCAATTGATCATGGCGGTAACACAGTCCATGCCAGTGAATTCCACTGGTTTACAAGCCATGAAATGCTTAAATTGGTAAGATGGTTTGGGGGTATCGGCTTTGGAATCAGCGGATGATTTAGGTGTAGCTTCGGCGTGTATGGTGTGGATTTGGCTAACAATGTCGGGTATGATCTTAGCCATTTGCCTGGCCATTTGCTCCGAAATGAGCCCAATCAGTTCTTGCTTTGATATCGAGTCCTCGTTGTTGGATTCCTTCTAGGAACCCGACTTCTTGGACTTTTTGGGATGGTTCAACGACTTACGGAAATGAGGCATCTAGAGGTTGTAAACAAGAAAAAGCATGAGACTTGATCGTAATAAGAGAAAATAGGTTTTGCATGCATGAGTAAGAATAAAGTTCACATAAGTTTCACATAAGAAGCATGTGTTCATCAAGTATGGTTCACATAGTTTGCATGAGTTCAACAAGTATAACACGTATACTCACGTATGAATACAAATAAAGAGTATAAATTTAGTTTGTTCACAAGGATTAGTATTGTTTTTGATTGCGATAAACGTGCGAGTGTGTAAAGGTTTGAAATGAACGAGGTAACAAGTATTAAAACACATAAAATTTGAGTCACATAAAAAGAATAGGCTCATAAAACATGGGAATGATTCGGGTAGAGAATCGTCGACAATTCCAAAGTGAATCGAAGATCTTTTCGAATTAGAGAAACGTGCTTTAGCCTATAGGTAAAATGCTCTCATCGAGAAGCGACTAACGACATTTTACCCTTCCAGTTACTACACGTCTCTAACCGATCGGAAAATCGAGACTTTGGCCGAGAGCGAAAATCAAGGAATGGGACTTAATCGACAAGGTGCGGGTTTCACCCCTAACTTGACGATTTCATACCCTAAGTGTGGTTGGTACTTACCAAATAAAGACCAAATTCCAATTCATTGATAAGGGTCCACTAGAGTTTTGAGTTGGAAATTTTCTATCAAGGTTTAGATTTCACTCCTAACTTGATGGCATAATTGCATGCAAAAAGAATAAGTATAGCGGATTGAGAGTCGTTCACCAAATTGCGGTTTTCACACCTATTTTAGTGAAGTCGTCTCGTTTATATTACGAGTGTCTTCAATCGTCCAAACGTGTATTGTGTAAAAGTGTCTTAGGAAGACACCATATATATGTATTAAGACCAAAAGGAAAGAGAGAAGCAAAGTAGGAAGCATAAAGTTTTAAGCATAATCAAGAATGGTCACAACGGGTACTTAGAACTATAGACTAGTTCGAACATGGCAATTCTACCTAATTCCCTATAGTTATGGCTCTGATACCAATCTGTCACACCCCAACCGATGGCGGAAACATCGGGATGAGAGGAAAATGAGATTGCTCATTGCTCACAACATTAATAAGTGACAGTAATTAATTAAACCATATTTCATTTCATAAGAATTGTCAAATACCTCAATGCAACAAAACAAAGAAACAACATAACATTTGCAAAGTCATAACAAAATTGATACATCGACATTAAACCTAACGTCTAATTTGTGTGTATCTAGTCCTTGCTATATTGTTTTCATAGCATCATCTCCTTCAACCTGTAACATGTTTTAAAATAATGTCAATGCGAAAGCAAAGGCGAGTACACAAGTTTAGGCATAGCATACGTATACGAATAAGTTTAAACAATCCTCATGGCAACCAAATCTATACAAGAGCAATATCAAGGCATTCAATACTAATAATCAAACCCTTAACGCAATCACGATGTTTTAACATGACCTCACGAATAACAAGATGGAGGTGGATGCGTGAATTCCTATAGCGCTAAGCATGTCAAACAAAGGCTAAAATTGTTAATGACTAAAGCATAGCATAACGAATATCCAAGACAAGCATCAAGTATAAGATTCAAGTTTTCATGTGTATGGGATCGTTTGTGTTTCATAAAGTTTAAGTGTTCGTGATTTTGTATATGGAAACATGTTACACCCGAAAAGTGTTATAAACAAAAGTGAGTCGAGTGTACTCACGGTTTTGCTAATTCTTTTCTACACTTGACAATCGTGAAGACGTTGGTTCGAGGATGACGCCGAATTATCCTACAAGAGGAAACGAGGCGTATGAGTATAGAGTTTCAACGGGAGGTTAGGAGTATTCGAGCATGATTAAAAATAAGTTTGATAAAGTATTATGATACGAAAGTATTCACTAAGATGTAACACTCGTTCTTGACACTATAGTAACTCTTACGAGTTGGATGTGATTTCATAGGTTCGGGACCTATTAGAATCGTGACAAGGAATTACATACTTTAGTGTTAAACTTAATAACTTGATAGGTGATTATAAGTTCATTATCAAGGTTTCGGTTTTAGAATTATAATATAGTTATATATATATCATTATAATCATGTAGGAGGTGGGAGGATGAACCATCCACTTTGTAACCTCTAGTGTCATGTATGTCAAGTATGAGGTGGGAGGTTAAACCATCCACTTTGAACCTCGGATTATGTTCACCACTACACAAGTTACCATTGGTAACAAGGAGGGTACAAGAACTATATACTATACAAGAATGTAAAGACAAGAATGATAAGGTGTCATCTAGATACCAAGTAGCCAAGTATTCAACAGCCCGACGAGCACACGAGGACAATCGTCAACGGCTTTATGGGGTTGAGACACTTTAGGTCTAGCAAACTAGTTTGGGATCTTGATGAAAATAATCAAGTGATGTGTGGTCTCAAGCTAGGAGAGCCCAAGCTTCCTTGTGGACACACATGAACAAGCATAATAGCTTGCATCACTTGTGAGCTTAATGCTCTTCAAAAACAGAAAGTTTAGGGTGTTAAAACAGCCCTTAGTTCATGTTAACAAGCTTGGTTAGGCTTTACTAATCATAAGCTTGATTGTAAGCACAAGAACACATGTTTGTTGAAGTTAAAACACAAGTTTGATAAAATTTTAGAAAAAACAGAAAGTTTATGGACATTTTGGGGCATTTCTAGGTCTGGATTCTACATGGAGAACCCTAGGAATTCAATCCAAAGTTTATCCAAGCAAGTAGGAAAAAGAATGGAGTGATTTCGTTAAGAAATGAGTGAGTTACACTCACTTTAGTGAAGATGAGTAATTCTGCTCGGACTTGTAATTTTGCAGCTGATTTGGAAGGTTTTGAGAGAGATTTGAGGGATATTAAAGTGTAAAAGTGCTTGGATTAGAGGTGGGTTTTACAGGGGAAGGATTAGGGTTAGTTAGGTGGGGTTTAATTGGGTAATTAATGGTTAAAAGCTCAAACATTTAACCAAAAACCCGCCCAAATGGCTGCTGTTCGCCTTGGCTCGCGACCAGTCTTCGACCAGAAACAAAGCATAAGAAGCTTTTGTTTCCGGGTTCATTCAAATGCGAGGCGGCTGGTGGAGTGGTGGAGTTGTTGCAGGATGAACCGGAGGTCCCGAGTTCGAAACCCGCGGACACGGTTTTGGGCATTATTATTTTTTTTATTCTTAAACAATTTAATGATTTTCCATTAATTGCATAAATAGGCCCTGTAGTTTAAGTATCCATGAATTACACTTTAGGCCTTCGACTTTATTAATGAAGATATATATTAACACTAATTGTTAATATATATAAAGAATCAGCATTTATTTTTTGTAAAAATAATTTAATTAATTTTATTAACTAATTTAATTAATTAATTTAATTAACTAATTTGAATTAATTAACTTAATAAATGAAATAGGTAATCGCGTTTTCATAACGAATTTAGTTTAAAAATTACAAGTTTCACGTTTGAGTCCCGTTTACGCATACAAACCAGTTTGCGAGTTATCACACGTTTACGAATAAGAGTATCATGGGTACATTTATATGTTTAAAGTATGAACAAGTATAAGTGTAACAAGATTATGATTAACACAACATGAATAAAATACGAGTTTCTCATTACGATCCAAGTCTCGATTTATAATGTTTACCACGAAAGATGAATACAAGATACAACGATTACAGAAAATAGAAGTATGGTACAAGGTTTCCAAATATAGAAAGTATAGAAACGTGGGGCGTTATAGATGGCAGCTTTGAGAGCGCCACCTCGAGTTTGAACTGTTCTGACACAAAATCCGAAGATGACGATACATCACCAGAAGGTGGTTTATGTGATGATCCTAACGTTGTCATGTACAAGGTTAAGGAATCTGATAGATTATACTTTGATGACAGTTTTCCGATTCGGAATGTCAAAGAAGATCAATTGGATAAACTGTTCAAACTGGTTAAAGTTACATTAGAGGACCTGGAGAAAAATGAAAAGAAATTCTATTCTAAACCCAAAAGAAATTTCAATAACTACCGGAGAAAGGGTGGTGATCATCCGGAAAACCGGAGAGCTGGGTTGGGTTTAGATGTGGAAGAAGAACCGGTTAAGAAAAAGTCACCATTTCACGAGTACAAAGATAAAAACATGAAATTCGTTTATGGGACGAGCACGGTTCAAGAAGAAAGTTTGATTGGAAAACAATCAAACGATGAATTTAAAAAAGCAAAAGAACTTCGAGATAAGGCCAAAGCTGCAAGTGGTGTAAAATCCACTAGTGGTCATTCACATGATGATCGTACTTGCTTCAAGTGCAATGAAGTTGGTCAAATTGCACGGAAGTATCCGAAATCTAAGCCGGCCTATCTTCGAAGGAAGGAAAGTTCAGATGTTGTAAAACCAAAGCAACCAGAGTTTGTAAAACCTGTAACGATTTTGAAAAGAAATGAATCAAAACTTGAGGTTAAACCTAAAACTGAAAAGAAATTTGAAAACTCAACTTTCAAAAAAGGTGAAACTTCCAGGGCAATCAAAACAAAGTTTTACATCAAAAAGGCAAACATAAAATCACAAGCCTGGATTGCTAAGAAAAAGTCAACAACATCTGAGGTTATCAAGTCTGAGCTTGTTAAGACTGATAACAAGAAAGAATCAAAATCTGAGATCAAAACTGAAACTGTCAAATCAACAAAAGGTAAAAAGAAAGTGAACTTTGAAAATGTAACTGACAGTGGAGGCTCACATGGAGATTATGAGGATGATTACCAAGCTTTTTATCCCAAACCCAAGACCAAGAAGGCTTGGGCCACGCTGTTTAACTAGATTTTAATATGTGCAGGGGCTCCAAAGATCCGTTCTTTCAAAGTGGATTTTGGATAGTGGAGCGTCCAGACATTTGACAGGGATGAAAGCTCTTTTTTCCACATAAAAGCTATTAATGGCGAATATGTTGGATTTGCCGGTAATCAAGGTGGAAGGATAGTCGCCGAGGGAAAACTCTCCAATGGCGTAGTATCGTTTGATCGAGTGAACTACATTGCTAAGCTTGAGAATAATCTTTTGAGCATTTAGCAGATTTGTGACAAACAGTTCACGGTTCACTTCAACAACAAAGAGTGTATGATCTTAAAGCCGGGCTTCAAAATACCCGATGATTGGATTCTGATGCGAGCCCCACGCGAGAACGATTTATGTCTTAGACATGGGCGTCGCTACCACATCATCAAAATCAGCACAATGTTTTGTGACGAAAGCTACAGAGAAAGATTCTATTCTTTGCATCGGAAAATGGGGCACATTCATTTACGTAAAATGAACTTTCTGGTACATAATGATCTGGTTGAGGTTGTTAATCTTCAGAGCTTCCATATGACTGATCACTGCCTAGAATGTAAAAAGGGGAAGCAAATCAAAAAGTCACATCCGAAGAAGATTTTGAATTCAATTAAGCTGCCGCTTGAACGTCTCCATATGGATTTATATGGTCCTGTGAACGTTCGAAGTATTTCAGGAGACTTATACTGCTTGGTCGTCACAGATGACTATTCACGTTATTCATGGGTTTTCTTCCAAGAATCAAAAGATGAAACATTTGAAAATTTGGTGATTCTTTTTAAGAAGCGAGAAAACCTTTGTCATCTCCCTGTCCGAGGAATCCACAGTGACAACGGCACAGAATTCAAGAATAATAAGATGAAAGAATTTTGCAACGCCAAGGGAATTCTGTACGAATTCAGTGCACCCTATGCACCCTATACTCCACAACAAAACGGTGTAGCTGAAAGGAAGAACAGAACTTTAATCGAAACAGCAAGAACTATGCTTGCCAACTCAAAACTTCCTGTAAGCTTATGGAGTGAGGCGGTTGCAGCGGCTTGCTACACACTAAACAGGGTATTAACTGTCAAACCATCAAAAAAGACATGTTTTGAAATGATACACCGGAGGAAACCAAATTTGAAGTATTTAGAGCCTTTTGGTGCGCCATGTACTGTAATCGATCAAGGTGGTAAATTCGGGGCCAAATCGCTTGAAGGTTTCTTTGGCGGGTATGCGAGTCCGCTAGGAAGAGTATATGTTCCCTTGTTGAGAAAGGTAACTAAAGCACAGCATGTTGATTGCTTCAACTATACGGATCCTATTCAAAGAAGAGGTGACGCATGGCTATTCAACTATCAAGATCTTTGGAAGTCATTCGACTTGCCGGAAGAACCGTCTGAAGAAGAAATTGCAGCGTTATATTATCTTCAACAGTCGGCGAATCAGGAACAAATCATTAGACCAATTGTGGTTAATCAACCCACGTTGGATTCTTCATCTTCCGGAGCAGGTCCTAGTAATAGCGGTGTTCAAGTTGAAAATATTTCTGAAGCAGAAGCAACACCGTCTATAACTCTATCGAATGTTTCTTCCGAACCAGGAAATGCAACAACAGTGCCAAGTATGCCTCAGAATCAGAATTTTGACTCTGATGAAGCGCCGACATTTGATGCTGATGGTGAATCCTCATCGGATGAAGAAGTTGAGCAGATATCCAACATGTTAAATCAAACTGCTAGCCCGAGCAATCAGAACGAAGCTTCATCAAGTGCTCCTAATGTTGAATTGAACGTTGATCTGAACATCTCAAATCAGCAAAGCTCAGTTGATGTTCCTAGCGAAGACATGCCAAGATCATATTCTTACCATCCTTCAACGAATATCATTGGTGAATTACAAACTGGTGTGCGTACATGAAGCCAAATCAACAAAGCACTTAGTTGTTTCTACACCCGAGTTGCTCCTACTCAAGACTACTGCTACTATTCATGTTTCATTTCTCAAATAGAGCAAAAAACTGTTAATGAAGCTCTGGGTGATGAGAACTGGGTGATAACAATGCAAGAGGAACTGTTACAGTTCGAGAAATTGGGTGTTTGGAGGCTTTTAGACTTACCACCGAAGCAGAAAGCTATAGATACGAAGTGGGTCTTCAAGTGTAAAAGGGATGATCGGGGAGTAATTGTCAGAAAAAAAGCTCGGTTGGTTGTCAAAGGTTTCCACCAGCAAGAGGGTATTGACTACACAGAAGTATATGCACCGGTTGCACGATTAGAGTCAATCCGCATTTTCCTTGCATTCGCAGCTTGGAAATGTTTTAAGGTGTACCAGTTGGATGTAAAATCAGCTTTTCTCTATGGTAAACTACGCGAACAAGTGTACGTCGGCCAACCACCGGGGTTCGTCGGTCCGCTGAACAAGAACAAAGCTTGAAAGATGAAAGAAGCCGTACAAAAACTTCTTCGGTCGTTCACGTTAAAGATTTATTGAAGACAAAGTTTTGGAGACTGATAAAAGACGAAGACGATATCTAAGGGGGAGTCTGTTGGTGCAGAATGTCTATGTCTTAGTCTTATATCGAGTTTGTATAGATTAGATGGGTATAGGCTAGCAAAGTCAAGTATTTATGTGTTTGGATGTCAAGTTCGCTTGAGATGGTTTTGTGATGTCAAGTTCGGCCGAACTTGATTGACTATGTCAAGTTCGCCCGAACTCACTTCCTCACCAGCGAACTTGCATGCCTATGTATAGCTAGCTTGTTTCAATCATTTGTAACTTTGGTGCTCTGAGTAGCGAAGCTCTGTCGAACTGGAGATTTGAAGTTTATCAATAAAATTGACGTTTAACTGATTAATTCTTGTTATTTGGTAATCGTGTTATAATATTTCCGCTATTATGGACATTAGATATCAAATCTAGGTTCCGATGCTATAAGGATTGGTCCTTCAGTTGGTATCAGAGCTACGGAAGTTTTGCGTGTAATCGTGTGCGAACTCGGACGAGTTTCGGACTGTTTCAGTGTGATTTCAAGAATTTCATATTATTTCGTCTATCGATTGTGTTTTTCGGATTGTTTCAATGATTTTCGGTTAAAGGTTTGATATTTTCGGACTATTTTGACGATCAAACTGGATGAAATCTGAATATATTGCTTATAACATCATAACAAGAAATATTTTGTCGGCGTTTACACAGTTAATCATAAAAAATAAACGTGAAAAAATGAAAACAGTGATATATGCGCATCATTAATTCACGAGGAATACAAATCTGAACCTGTTTTTGGTTGTAGCAACGGTTTCACAAATCGGCTTGAGTTGTTATTAGGACGATATGCTTTAGAGATTCAGATAAGTTTCCTTTTTGTTGAAATCTAATTTTCATATCTGAATCGGATGTGTGTTTTGCTAGTTGTTCATCAAAGTAGAAAGTGGATCTGAAACTGTTATTAGATTTGTAGGTTTTTTGTTATAACATCGAAGAACAAAGAAGAGAGATGTAGTGTTGTTGATTCGAATTGAATTAGAAGCAGAGTGACTGATATCGATTTGCGGTGGTGTCTTGTTGAAAAAAAAGGGTATATATGACGGATGTAGTGTTGCTAAAATGGTTTTTTAATGTTAGAACAAGTAAAGATAGCAAAGAAAGAGATTAATTAGCGGCTGATAAAGATTGATATTTGATGTGTGGTTATCGAAGTGATGGATCATGAAAGTCTTAAAAAACATATTGTTTTTTAGTGACTTTTATTAAATAGGTTTTGGATTTAGTGAATTAAAAAAAGGGGGCAGATTTCAAAATAGAAAGTCACCTGTTTTCTATATGGAATTCACATTAGTAATATTTTTTAAAAAAAAGGGAAGTCAAAAATAATTTTTAATAAACTGATAAAAAGAGATTAAAAAGTTCAAATGTTGTTGAGAAGTGATATCACATAGTATGGTATCTCATACTTGAGAAGTGAGGTTGTTGTCTGCCTCACTTGTTTGTTTTTGATTGATTGATGTAATATTCATCGGGTAAATCCTTTATCCAAAAAAAAAAAAACAAGTGATATCACATAGGAGGGACTTTTTAGAAAGGAACTTAAGAAAACAACTTTGATTGAACTGGTCTCGAAAGTTGTGATTTGTTTGGAAAATTGAAAATGAAATGATTTTTGAGACATCATGGTCAAGTTGATTTTAGTTGAGGATTAAATCTTGTTGACGAGTGGGATTCAAGTTTTAATACTAATTAGTGGGTTAAAAATTTCTTGGTCCATTTTAAGGATTTGAAGTGGTTAAATCGATATTTCAGTGGGTCTAGTTAAAAGATTGATTTGGACCGGAGGCTATTGGATTTCAAGTTGAACCGGGTTATCTGAATAATTTGGGTCGTGATTTATTGAATCTACAAGCGTTTTGAAACGAGTTTTTAATCAACAAAATTTTTAGGATTGGCTATTCGGGTTTCAAGAGAACACAAATTTTCACAAGTTCAAAGCTTAGTGGGTTGCAAATTTAAAAAATGGATTGGGAAGATTTTAGGTTGAGATCAAATATTAATGTGTCAACTCCGAAAGGGAGTCAACAGTACAAAAGTATTATGAAACACTTGTTTGAAAGTTTTATGATCATGAAAGATGAAACATTGGATGAGTTGATAAAACGGTAATGTGATTTGATTTCAGAAATGAGGATTTGGGTCTGGGTATTGGATGCTGAGAAGATATCAAAGTTTGCAGAATCTCTATCTTTTGAGTGGGATGATTATTTACTTGAATTGAAAAGATTTCCATGGTTCAGATGGATAGGTCTAGATGAGTTTATTATAAGCATTAAAGAACACGAACCAGAAACTGAAAAGAAGAAGACAATGAAGCAAAAAGTTAGTGAAGCAATAAATGTGAAGAATATTGAAGTCAAAGAATCCGTCACGACTACAAATGAGGCTTCGTGTTCTGAACCAGTGTGCTCAAAATGTGATAAATCTAGATTAGACTATGCCAAACTCCTGAACGATTTGGAGAGTTTGACATTAGAAAATAAAAATCTAAAAGAAAATGAAAAAGGTTTTAAAAATCAAATAAAAATGTTAGAAAATGAAAAATTAGTTTTAAATGAAAATATTTTTGAAAAACAAAAATAAATAAATTCTTATCTTGAAAAAATAACTCAATTTGAACAAGAATTGGAAAATGCGAAAAATAAAACTGTTGATTCAGCAAAAAAGTTGAAAGGTTTTGTGACTTCGTCATTAATTCTAGATCATATATGTCCAAAACCGATCAATAAGAATAAAGAGGAAATTCCAATAAGTGACAATGTCACAAATTATGATGATGTCATAATTGAGGATTGTGATGATGATACCGATGATAATTTTAATAAAAATGAAATATTTTTGAAACGAAAAGAAAAATTTCAAGAAACTGTTCTACAATCTACTGAAAAAGGTGAATGCTCAATGCAAAAACCTTCTAAGCAGAATGGAGAACAAAAACAAAAGGAAAAACAAAGTTTTAAAAATTTTAAAAATTTTCAAAACAAAAATAAAAGTTCATCGGTACGATCATCCATTTATTATAAAAATTCACAAAAAATTGAAAATTAGAACTCACAAAAATTTGAAATAAGTGGTGCAGGTCGAACCACGGTGCTTCAAAGTCAAATCAAATTACAGATAAGCAAGAATGACGACTACTACACATCAAATCAATGTTATGATTTGAGTGTATGTTTTGATAAAGAAGATAGGTGCGATGACAGGGTGTGTTACAACTGTGGAGTAAATGGACACATTGCTGTTAACTGCCCGAGAAAGAGATTTGATACGAGAAGATGCTATAATTGTAAAATCAAAGGTCATATTTCCAGAAATTGTCCGATAAATTCAAACAGAAGTTCGTCGGATAAATTTCAGGGGGAGAACAGAAAAGCTGCGAAGAAGACAGTAAAAACAGAAGAAAAGTCCAAAGAACAGAAAGTGAAATTATCGGAAGGGCAGAAAGACAAATTGAGGAAAAAGAGAAAGAAAGTTAGAGAGTATTTGGAAAAAATTTTGTCCTCGGATATGAGCGTTTCAGATACAAGTTCTGGAGAATCGTGTTACTCTATAAAGAGTGATCAGTCAAGTAAAACGAATTCATCAGATGAGGACAAAAGAGAGAACAGTGAATAAATCGATTAATCAAACAGTTAAAGAATCAAAGAAAGTAAAATTTTCAGATAAAGTTTTTATCAAACTGTTTGAATATAAAAGAGAAAGTGAGGGGTTGTTTACTTCAGATGTTAATGAATTTGGTAAACCTAAATCCAAAATGGATTGGTTTCTAATTCAAAACTGATTAAATTTTTTGAATGTGCAGGATAACCAAGCTTCAAGCAAAACGTCATTTCAGAAGCAGTGGTTGTTCAAGCAAAGAGACATGAGTGATATTCCACACAAACAAAATGGTAGTCTCGCGTTCACATTCATAAAAAGTCATTAAATGGTTAAAATGGAAGATTCTTATTTTCGTTTTCGAAAGGATGTTTTCAATTTTAGGGGGAGAAAAATTTTAAAATTGTCAAAATCAAAAGTTTTCTGTAAAATTGAATAACATCATTTCAAAATCATTTTAGATAGATAAAAATTTTCAAAAAGCCAAAAACAACAGAAAATCTCAAAATGTCATAAACATTGAAACATGAAAAATGAGATTACTTGTGCAAAAAAAGGAAATGATAGTACATCAGTGGACTATCAGTGCATGCTAAAGATATGTATTGTTTAAAATGGTTAAACAATCTCACATGTGTCGGTAGGCTCAGCTAGACTAGTAGTTTTGCGAAAATGATGCAAACCTAAATAGAAAAGCCTAGTACTTAGTTTTGTCCTTCGTGAGTGTGTGCCTACTCGATAATCGCTGAATGCTGAAAAGCATAAAAACCGATTAGTTTGTGAACTTTCACATCTTACTGAAAAAGTCACTGTGATTGTGTTTTCATTTTCAAAAGATTTAAACTTATTTTATCTCTTTATTTTGTCTAAGCATTGGACATCCTCTGCGTATACGAAAGTATCGAACTGGATGTTAGTGCCTAAACGTTTCTGCTTTGTTTTACTTGGTGTTTTATTTAAATCTTGGATCACCTCTGCGTATATGTGAATATCGAACTGGTGGTTAAGACCTAAACAACTTCAACTTGTTTTTCATTTCTTATTTTGTTTAAACATTGGACTTTCTCTGCGTATCGAAAGATCGACCTGATTGTTAATGTTTAAACATTTTGCGTTATCTTCACACATATCACAGTTGATGAAAGTTTAAAGGCATTACTTATGTCAGTGTATTACATGATGAGGGGATATGCTGAGATTGTGGGGTCCATAAGAACTTAGTGCAAATTAATGTACCTTAACATAATCGGTAAGCATTACAAAAGTTTTTAGATTGAGTTTAAGTGCACAACAATATCGACAATCCATGTGAATTGTTTAATCTGAGTGTTTTCTTAGATCAACGGTGTATCTGATATGTCTCAGTAAAACTGATATGATCTTCTAGCACGTTTTCTCACAAAAATATAAACTGTAAATATTACATTTCAGTATGTTTACATTTCTGTATTCAATAATAAATATCCAAAAAGATTTTGTTTCAAAATCTTCCATGGAAACCAGATAATGTTGAATATGAGCCGGACCAACAAGATTGTTAAGAAACTGTTTGTGTGTAGATACGTGTGTTTGTTCTTAAAGTCAAATCTTAGAGATTCGGAGCATCATTCAAGGGGGAGACTATGGTTGCACTTGAAGAAGTTATCCAAGACAGTTCAAGACTAAACATCACAGATTTCTAGCTATGTCCAAGGGGGAGACTGTTAGTGCTCTATCCGTGTGGCCATAGATAGAAATCTAATTGTACGTGTAATGTCTAGTGTCTTGAGTTTGTAAAATACGGGACAGAGGTTTCGCTAGGTTGTATTAGAATTGTATAGGTCAGGTTAGGATTCGGTACGATAGATTGGTATGAATTTTGTAAAGATGCAGTTTTTCAGTCTGTATAGCCTGTTTCGGAATATATATAGCATTTTTTTATATAAACCTGCTTATTCATCTTTTTAAAATTTGGACTTAATTAATTCATTTGTTAAAATGGGTCCTAAGAGAGAGCGGATTTGATCAGACATGATGTCATCATACAAGATGATGACCTCATATCATCTTCATCATCATAACATCATCATACAAAGTCAACATGCATGGAAACTAAACAGTTTGCACGATGTACATATCAAGTTCGCACAAAACAACATTTGATGATAAAGTTCGCTCGAAGTTGGATGCATGCATTCATACGAAGTGAGGCAACTATAAATATCAGATGTTCAACTTCGCACAAAAGGAGATCGAACGAACAACAACTTCGCTCAACTATAAGTTCTTCGGTTCCGATATAGATCGAGTCGTTTTTGTAACGTAAACGTCGAAACTCTGTCCGGTTGTCGATTAGAACGTAATAAACGTTGATTATTTACGATTCACTGTCACGATTATGGTTCGGTTTAACGGATTCCGCACGTTAAACCGGATTAAACGCAGGTTTGTGTTCTTCGGTGAACCGATCCGGACCTTCAATTTATAGATTTTCTATATAAATATTCACATGTTCTAAACCTATCGAGGACTAAGTCTTTCCAAGACTTATTAATTACCGACAATAAACGAACTAATCAAGTACAACTTAATCGTTTTCATTAAGTTAACAACTTACAATCGAATCGCTCGATTAACGATACGGTAGAGCTCGGTCACACATAGTTTAGTTACTGCTCTTACTTAGAAACTAATAGATATTCCGTGTTAGGGATATTATAGAATGCACACTAGCGAATCAAGTCTTGGAAACCACATCACGGAATCACGCCAAGCTAGCTTTGCACAGGAATGTCAAGGTGAGTTCATAACCCCCATTTTTTTACCGTTTTACTTTATAAATGTATTCCAGGCTGGAAAGACATGCAAGTTTTGCGAAAGCACACAATATTTCGATAAATGCAAATCATATATTTCTAAACCATATAACAAACGTATTCCAGTTAACACAAATGGTTTATGAAAAGTTTATGCCAAACATATCAGTTTTTACAAGAATATACGTGTTTTCGAAACATACTTGAATTTATAACATGTGCTAGGCCCAATAACACAGATGACAAGATAACATGGGCTAGGCCCAATAACACAGATGACAAGATAACAGGGCTAGGCCCAACGACACAGATTATGATATTTGGTATGTAGCTATGGAATTAGATGACAATAGATCTATGTACGTAAGTAGGATTATGACATTGGTAACCATTAATCACTTAGTGACCAAGGTGCAAAAGGTGTAGATCTACTGAGCTTGAGATACGCTTCACCCCTAGTTTGTTAACCGTGGGGTGCTTTTGTGAGCCCAATTGAGAACAAAGTTGTCTCAGTTTTGTTATTTACTTATGGTACATAATGTTAGGGGGTTCGCTGCCCACTGATTGATTCTTAGATTCCATGGGCATTCTACATACTATGATTTTATTACCGGTTTACAAACAACAGTTACATGCATCGGTTTACAAACATAATGGAAAACATTTTAATACCGATAGACAGTTATGACATTTCAAACGCTTTGATATATTATGATCTCATAAACCGGTTTTCAAATGCGTGATTTTCAAATACATGATTTTCAATCGCATGATTTTCAAATGTTTTAAGATTCGTTTGAAACAAAACAAACTATGAACTCGCTCAACTTTATGTTGATTTTTCGCATGTTTCTTTCTTAGGTTTTAAAAATCAAACTATAGCACGGTTGGAATAGGAGAACTCATTTGGAATTCGAGTACCTAGTAGGCGTTCAACTTTATATAAGTCTTAGCATTAAACACTTCCGCTGTGCAATGAAGATACAAGTCCAGTCACACCAGCTCTGATATTTCGGGGTGTGGCAAATTGGTATCAGAGCTATAGGTTTCAGTGAATTAGGTTTCTGTAGAGATACCTAGGCTTTAACCTCACTTCCCTTGGGGAATTAGCTTATTAAGACTCATATAGAACGTCTAGAACACATGCATGAGTTCCAACCGTGACTGAAAACAATGATTCAACGTATCGACTTATAAACATTCATTATTGTTGTGTTCTGTACATAGTACACGAAACAATTGCATACACCGAGCAAAACTTGAAAGTTTTGAAAACACACACATAAGACCTTTGTTTAACTTATGACAATAATTCGTTAAAGGTCATTTCGTAGAAACTGCGACTATTAACTCGTGCAACGATTTTATCTATGTTATCTATGCTATTTTACTAACCCGAGCAGGTAAACTACGAAAAACAGAATGCCGAAGTGCATGAAAACATGAAACATAGCATATACATCATGGATGTAGAGATACAAAACGCGCGAAATATGGGGCATGGCCTATGGAAAACATGAATGAACGATGCAATAGCGATGCAAATCCCATCAGTGGAATGACTGTCGGTCAGAATGCCACTATTGTCACGTAGCCCTGCAAGCGGTGTGAAACACGCCAAGGCACGTCCAAACGAGGACTTCACGAGCTAATGGAAATCATGATTATGGACATCGCAACAGAAAACACAAGTCCTCTCATCTCCCCAATCCCCTAATGGCGTGTACGCTAAGATTGACATCTCGTAGTGATGTCACATAATGCCATGTCATTGCACGAAATTTGAGGCAAGTCTTAAATTCTTTGTTGAATATTCGGACCTTTGCATATAGTGAGTAGATTTTTTTGCACCACTAGCCTTCCTAATGGTCATCTCATTTCGAGAATTTCATACATGATTAGTGGACACCCAATTACAGCTTCTTGACAAATTCATACGTTACGCATGCATTGTTTGTTTGGCATGTGGTTAACTTGATTCGTAGAAACCATCAGGGACTCCACATCAAATGGGTTGTTCTATAAATATCTCAGTTATTGTTTTCGCTATACTGATTATTGCATTGAAACCTTGATGACCTACATTATTGCAAGAGTTGACTCACTGATATCGAGTCAACTAAATTCTTTGAAGCATTTGCTTGAACAGTTACATACATGGTTTCGTATGGTCATGTCGAAAGTTTCCTTTGTAATACATACATCGTTGTTGGTCGATATCTAAAGCAAGTTTAGTTGGCTAAACTTGCTCATTATACACACTCAATTCAAGGATCCCATATGATGGATTGAGGCCATCATATTCAAAGTAATATCAACAAGCATTTCATTTATTTCGAACCATATTATATTCATTTGACCTCAACTCCACTAAATCGTTTGTTGTTTACGACACCTTGTGGTGGCGTTTTCATTAAATTGAAGCTTGTGCTGATTTTGTCTCCACACTTCACATACGGATTTAATTATTTGTTATTTAATTGTTATTAAATCCCCGTTGTTGATTTATTACCTTGGAATATTCTTAATACAATCGTGTGTTAAGAAAATGGTACATAAATTCATGGCTTGTTTCGGTGTACCTCTAATGACTATTTCAACGCCACTTGCAAACTCGATGACATTCATTTTACTATTTATTTTTGTCATCAACCCGCATTTCTATGAAACTCATTTGGAATAAATATTTGGAGTTATTTTGTTGAACCTCCTATGTTATTGCAAATGCGGTGAATTTGTTTGGTCACCGCTATTGTTGAATTATTTTAATCACTACAACGCCTTGTGGCGTTGGTATAAACTTGTAGCTTGGGCTAATTATGATCAATTGTTTCATGCGAAACTACGTGAGCTTTTCATTTAACTTATCAATTTTCATTTTTCATGGTCCTATCCTATTTGAGCTTGTTGATTCTGAGTTTCAATCATACAACAAATAACATGAGGTACTATTTACAGTACATTTATTGTTTCTAGAATTTATTTGCATATTGTGAACGTCCATTTGAAATCTCATTGGTTGATTTCCTCTTTTGTTAGAATCCAATAAACTTAGTCACATTGGTGACTGTATCATAACATCTCGTTCACTTGGCATCAACTCGGAAAACAAACTCAGTCGAATCGTTTGGTTCTTATTGTCGTAGTAAGTCATTATACTCATACACTACAGAAAGGTCTTGATTCATTCTTGTGGTCAATTACCTTGACATTATTCATACCTACATGTGCATGACAAAACTTTAAGAAGATAACGAAGTCTAAATTTCGGGGACAAAATTTCTATAACAGGGGGAGAATGTGACAACCGGTACTTTTCGGCTTTTATTTATGCGAATAAAAACATTTAAGGCAATAATAAATAGTGTTTAAGACACGTATTAACTTAATTAGGATTTTGAAATGCCTAGGAACGTCTATCTAACTTTACAGTGCGTGTATGGCGATTTTCGGGAAAACTGCTGAACGATAAGCGACAACGAACTGACACCGGACAAAATACTGACAAGGTAGACAAACACGAATTTTATACGTGTAATTTATGCATATAAACTTGGTTTCTCGGAATTACGGTGCTTCGAATAGCACAAAGCGCTTACGTGTACGAAAAACGCGACTGCAGCAACGCACCGGCAACGAAACGAAGGCCTCAAACATGTTTATTGCCTTCTAAATGGAGTTATTATGATAAATTTAGTTTTGTAATCGAATTTTGATATACGCAATCGAAATCTGATCGAAAAACGGATTAGAAATGACCCACGAAGCGGATTCCGCGATTTTAATGCAACTGACGAACAAACGCGTCAAACGTCAACTTCCGACACCATATTACACATTTTTATCCTAATATGACAATTTATGACATTTTACAACGTTTGGGTATGGAAACGGGCCTTGAAAAGGCTATCGGGCCACGAAAACGATTAGAAATACGCTTATGGGCCTTGGGCCCAACCCACTTAAACCCTAGCTATTTAAGGAACTCAAACCCTAAACCTCTTCACTTCTCACCCTCAAAAACCAGCCACACACCCTCTGTCTTCTCTCTAAAAATCCGGTCACCGGATTTTGGTCTCCGGCTGATTTCCGGCCGTATCTCTGGCCACGCACACACACCTTCAAATCCCCATCTTCATACACGACACCCACCAGTTCAAAATCGTAGAGAGAGAGCGGGAACGATGAGAGAGAGAGACCTGGAGGGAGGGAGCAAGGGGAGAGAGATCGGAGATGGTGGTATCCGCTCACGGCGGCGGTGCAGCGGCGGAACCGTTAGGCCACTAGCAGCGGTGGCGATGGTGGTTTTTTCGCGGCGGTTCAATGGTAAACCCCCTAAATCACACCTCCCGAACAAGATTTCGGCATCGGTTTTTCGTTTTAACAACGGGAGTGTCATTTTTCGAGTTCCGGCAGTCTCGGTCTGAGTTTTTCTTTTCCGGTAAGCCCCATCTAACCTCTCATCTTTTTCTAAGATCTTTTAGATCCACGTTATTGTCGGCTGTTGCTTGTGGTTTCAGGGGTGTCGAGGTGGTGGTGGTGATGACCACGACAGTGGAACCACAGCAGTGGTTGTCGGGCCAGACTTGGTTCGGTTGGGTCAACAATGTGGTGACGGGGTCATCGGCGGTGGCAGTGGAGGTGGTTCTGTTCCGGGTCTCGTTTCGGGTTACAAGGAACAAGTGGTTCGGATTGTGTCGGGTCTTGGTGCAGGCTCGGGATTTGGGTTTCGGTTCAGTACGGGTCAGATTTGGGGCTCGGGTCGGTTAGTCAACCCGGTCAACGAAAGTCAACCCAGTCAACGACAGTCAAACCTGGTCAACCGGGTCAACGCGATCAAAACCGGTCAACGGTCGACACAAGTCTTGGTAAATGTTAACGGCATGAGTTTCGTTATTTTATTTCAACAATAGTTTACGCGAGACCGAGCTCAAACCGACACGACTGGTAAAACGAGTAATATCTTCGACTAAATTTTAATAACGAACCGACAAGTGATATACTATATATATGAGATGAGTAATTGGCGTTTCGAATACAATTGAAAGTTATATAAATTATTGTTGTTACAATTTGTGATGAGTTTTGAAAATACATCGACAACTTGTATTGTCGGCTTCGAAAAACAGAGGAAACTCTGCCCGATTTTCGTAAAAATTCGTAAATGCAAATGTATTTATATCCTAAAGACGACGTTTAACGAGATCCAAGTATGTGTATTAAATAAATGTATATGTATATTTATTTTGGCGGCGTTTTATAACGTATGAAACGAGTTTATTACACTTCGATACAAACGAGTTACTAAATAAAGAAACCCAATACTTATATAAAATAGTTAAAATTGTTTATATTTATTTCAATTTAGAGCTCCAAGACCTTCGTGAGATAAATATTATTTGAATTTATTTTAAACGGGTAGAATTCGACAAATCTTCTATTAAAGTCAATATAATTATCTATATTGTTTTAAACGCCGATAACTCGATTTCATTTATACAAATACATATAGTTTGTGTATTTATTCCAAACGACAAACAAAACGACAATTCTTTTATTAGAATAAACATAGGTATATACTTATTTCAAACATAAAAGACTCGATGATTCTTCAATAAAATATATATAACATCTTATATTTATTTCACACGCCTAAACGGCATACACCTGTGTTCTGTTAAGTTATCATACAAGACGCGATACATAATACGAGTCATTATATATTGTTTTATTTTCATATAACTATTCTTTACATACACATACGACTTCTCGGACGATTAACGCGATTATATCGATATATTTATAGATTTTCTATATAAATATTCACATGTTCTAAACCTCTCGAGGACTAAGTCTTTCCAAGACTTATTAATTACCGACAACAAACGAACTAATCAAGTATAACTTAATCGTTTTCATTACGTTAACAACTTACCGTCGAATCGTACAATTAACGATACGGTAGAGCTCGGTGACACGTAGTTTAGTTACCGCTCTTACTTAGAAACTTATAGATATTCCATGTTAGGGATATTATAGAATGCACGCTAGCGAATGAAGTCTTGGAAACGACATCAAGGAATCACGCTAAGCTAGCTTTGCACATGAATGTCAAGGTGAGTTCATAACCCCCACTTTTTACCGTTTTACTTTATAGATGTTTCAGGGGTGGAAAGACATGCAAGTTTTGCGAAAGCACACAATATTTCGATAAACACAAATCATATATTTCTAAACCATATTACAAACGTATTCCAGTTAACACAAATGGTTTATGAAAAGTTTATGCCAAACATATCAGTTTTTACAATAAATAACGAGTTTTCGAAACATATTTGAATTTATAACATGGGCTAGGCCCAATAACACGGATGACAAGATAACATGGCTAGGCCCAATAACACGGATGACAAGATAACAGGGGCTAGGCCCAACGACACAGATTATGACATTTGGTATGTAGCTATGGAATTTGATGACAATAGATCTATGTACGTAAGTAGGATTATGACATTGGTAACCATTAATCACTTAGTGACCAAGGTGCAAAAGGTGTAGATCTACTGAGCTTGAGACACGCTTCACTCATAGTTTGTTAACCGTGGGGTGCTTTTGTGAGCCCAATTGAGAACAAAGTTGTCTCGGTTTGGTTATTTACTTATGGTACATAATGTTAGGGGGTTCGCTGCCCACTGATTGATTCTTAGATTCCATGGGCATTCTACATACTATGATTTTATTACCGATTTACAAACACAACAGTTACAAGCATCGGTTTACAAACATAATGGAAAACATTTTAATACCGATAGACAGTTATGACATTTCAAACGCTTTGAGATACTATGATCTCATAAACCGGTTTTCAAATGCGTGATTTTCAAATACATGATTTTCAATCGCATGATTTTAAAATGTTTTAAGATTCATTTGAAACAAAACAAACTATGAACTCACTCAACTTTATGTTGATTTTTCGCATGTTTCTTTCTTAGGTTTTAAAAATCAAACTATGGCACGGTTTGAATAGGAGAACCCATTTGGAATTCGAGTACCTAGCAGGCGTTCAACTTTATATAAGTCTTAGCATTAAACACTTCCGCTGTGCAATGAAGATACCAGTCCAGTCACGCCAGCTCTGATATTTCGGGGTGTGACAAACAAATTGTTACAACAACACATGGTAATTGAAGTTTCGTTTTATTGAATATTAAACATTGATTACATTGTTATATTGTCATAGAACTTTTAAACAAACTAAACAAAAAAAACAAGCATTGAAATTGTCTTTCTGTTTTTAAGGCACTAAAGTCCAAGTTCATTCCTACGTGAGCATGCATCAGTATCATCAAGCATTGTTCCCTGAAACATATGTGAAAACGAGTCAGCATAAAAGAATGCAGGCCAGTACATAGGTTTTGTGATTGTGTCGAATTCATGGCCTTGAATATGTATTGCAATACCTCGTCAGACTACTAGTGTCGTTAATTCAAAACCTTGTTATCGTAAAGTATTTGGTATTGCAGTGATAACTAACCAAATAAAACAAGTTAGTTATAGTTTATAAAAGACTTGTAGCCATGAATCTTGACCAAAACATTTGTTTTGTAAATCCGAGTAGTAAATCATCTTGAAAGAAACATTGTAAGGTTTATATCTTTAATTGAAAATCATTGCGTGTCATTGTTTGAAAACATTTGTTCCAAGAAATTTAGATAAGGCCACGGTATGTAATACGATGAAAGCACTTATATATAGGAACTACCAGCGGTATATCCACCATGCTTTTATCACATTACACCCGTCACGTTATCTAAATTACTAATCATAAACCAATTATTCATCGTCCATCATTCCTTGCTATAAACCAATCGTTCATCGTTCATCGTTCCTTGTTATAAACTAATCGTACAATCGTTCTTGTTTTAACTGTGAAAACTTTTGGTCATTTCGTGAATACATTCAAACCTTTGTTGACTTGTTCGAGACCACCCATGGGGCCCCTTAATCGTATAACAAACCACCAAAGGATTTGTTACAAATACAGTTTCAGTCGCTTCCCAAACTTCCCCACAAACCCCGGGAATTTTGGTAACAGGATTGTCAGTCCTAGGCGCCGTAACTTACTACTGGTCGGCTTGGCCATTGTTAATGAATGTCATTCTTGTTATGGAGATAACGCACCAACATGTTCATTCACATTATTGAAATTTTCGTGTTAAATATAAACCATAGCATTTGAAATTTGAAAGCTTGAAAACAACTTGCACATATGAGTCACCCCAAAATTTTGCAAAACATAAAAGAGGGGAACTATGTACTCACTTGGGATTGCAAAGAAATCTTGAATCAAAAGAAAAACCAAAGCTCAAAGATCCGAGAAATCAAGTGTGTCCTAAAAATGGATAACTATGTAAACATCGGGACTTGAAATTAGAGGATTTGGATAGAATGAGACCTTATAAACCAAATGAGTATTGGAACTCATATGAAATGGTTTAATAAAGTTAACATTCTGAGTTGGAGAGGTTCCTATGTGCTTTTGACCCGTTATGACCCGTTAAGGTAGTTTAAGCCACTTTATCGCGTCATTTGCGTAAATACTTGTAGTTGATTTATTTGCAAAAAAGGCATTTTGGTCATTATTGAAGATCATAACAACTAATTATCATAACACTAACCAAATGATATGACCATAAGATATAACCTCAGAGGGTTATTCCTTATGCAACTATGGTCACAAATATGTTTTTGGTTGGTTTTAAAGATCAACCAAACGGGTCAGACTCAAAAGTCAAAGCGGTGGTCAAAACCGTTCAACAAACGATCCTAGACAAGCACCATACTAAAAGTGACGAGTTAGATATTTTAAACATGTCTAACTAAGTTTATAAAACTGATTTTGTATCAACACAAAGTGTTTTGATACCTGAAAAAATGTTCCGTCCTATAATGCGCATTTTATGCATCATTGACCAAAAGTTTGACATGTCAAAATGACTAGTAAATGTGGAAATCAGTAGGCATGATCACTAAGGACCATAACCATCATGATTATGACTACATTAACAAGTTCAATTGGATTTTGTTTTGACAAATTTATGATCAAAACTGAAAGTTAAACAGAAGTCAAACTGTTTGATTTTTAGCTCGATTATGCTACAAGAATTGAACAAGACTTGATTGAAATACAGACAAATACTTAGAGCAGCCAAGGAATCTCAGTGGAAAGCTCCAAAGTGGTTGCAAACTTCAGATTATGGCAGATTGGAGCAAGGATGAAGGTTGCAAAAGTTCAAATGGCTAAAACCCACTGCTATTTATAGGTAAATTGGATTAGTATGAGCATTACATTTGTCCATGAGTCATCCCGGAAGTGGATTAGTGTCAATACACATGTTAGATGTAGAGAGGAGGGTGGCAAGTTCGTTTTCTTAGTCAATAAGGGAATTAACAAGAAGCTGCCACCTTGATTCAACAATTCTGATGAGATGGGGACCCCTTAAGGACCGCATGGGGTTTTGCCTTACGGTCCGTAAGGCCCTTGCAGGGGCTGAAGTTTCAAAATTGGCAGAAATGGCCCCTGAACTTGTTTTTGACGCGTTTTGGCACTTTTAACACCCGTTAACCCCATTTTAAAGCTTTATTAGGACAATAAAGTATAGGGAACTTGAAATGTGCTTAAAAAGATCTCAGAAGTCGGTTCGTTTGGTCGTACGGTTGCTGTATTCGGTTAATTACGACGAAAATCGTAACGAACACGTGCATGACCGTAAAAGCGTAACGAATGATATTTTTGCATTCCAATCATTAATATACAATATTTTAATGATTAAAATTTTTTTTGGATGTCCGTACATGTTCCAGATAGCGAAATACGCGAAAAGGCATAGTTTCGCAGAATTTGCAAAATAGCCCCTTAAGTTGCATAAGTAGGTTTTTGCCATACCGAACCCTCCAAAACTTATTTATAAGTTATGTAAAGGTTATTCAAGGTATTCTTAGCTTATGAATTTGTTCTAGAATGTGTGTCGCTACGAGAATCGGCAGACTTTCGTATGTCGTAAATAGTCCATGTGATCGAATAAATTTGTTTTTGACATACCAAATCCTTCAAAACTTATTATTTAGTTATATAAGGATATTTAGGGTATGTTATACTTGTGTCCTTGTTCCGAAGTGTACGTCGTGTTAAACTGATTACGTTTGCGTAACAGTTTGCGATTTCGCTTCCAGAAGTTGTTTTAAAGTTTGGAATCGTGCAAAAATGAATATATGCAATTGTCATGATAAATATACAAAACTCATAAATAAAACACAAAATTTCATTAATTGATAAACTTGTTCGTTATTGTTACATGATCGGATCGCCACAGATATCACATTCAATGATTCAATGTGACCAAACCAAATCCTTGTAGCATCTATCTATCTTCATAGATTGATTCTTGTGGAATGTTTAAAGTGCTAAATTGAAGTCCTTGTTTGGATTCTTATGTACTTTAATGCGTATGTTATGATTCACTGTGACCAAACCGGATCCTTGTAGTATCTATCTATCTTCATAGTTAGATTCTTGTGGGATGTTTAAAGTAATAAATTGAAGTCCTTGATTGGATTTTTTGTGTACTTTAATGCGTGTGTACAAGTTTATGACCAAGTTGATGATTATGTGTTTATGTGATTAGTAGTGATTTAGATAACGAAATGAGTGTAATACCATAAGAACATGGTGGATACGCTGCTTGTACTTCCTATATACAAGTGTTCTTATTGTATTACCCTTGTAGCGTTATCCGAATCACTTTAGGATTTTGTGTTCAGTTGATTCAAATGTTCAATATCCAAATCCTTGTAGAATCTTTCTATTTTTAAATGTTAGATTCTTAGAAGGATATCCAAAGTAATATTATAAATCCTTGATTGGATTTCTAATAATACTTTCACAAGTTTATGACCGATTTCAAAGTTGTAACAAAGACCAAAGTACAATTTTCAATGGCATACAAATTTCCTAGTAATAATCATACTGCCATATACAAAACTCTTTTTGTCACAAGTTTCATAATCAAGATAATGTATTACAATGCTAAACCTTTTTGCCAATTATTGGTTTCAAAGAGTCCATTTTCAGTTGACAACTCTCGTAGTTGTTAAAGTATTTCAATACCAAACTTTTTGCCATTAATTTGGCCAACAAAACCTATGTACTCGCCAACATTCTCTGTTGATGTCTTTTTCACATATGTTTCAGGTTATTGATTATTCAAGCATGCTACACATAGGAACGCATCCGGGCCTTAGACTACTTTAATCAAAAGACAATTTCATGTATTCTTTGTATTGTAAAACAATGTTAACAATATTGAAACAATTTAGTACCAGTTGTTTTGAGCAATTTGTAACGTGACTCCCCGATATTTTTGTGGCGTGTTGTTGTATTACGCGATTGAGGTGTTACAAAGTGTATGATGAAATGTCTAAGTGAAGTTAGGATGTGAGATTGTATGTAATGGCTGGACATATATGAATGAAATATGATAATGATGTAACTAATAGTAAACTAACTTGAAGAATATGCTTTAGATGGAGCTCCTACAAGAATTCGGGTTAAGTGTATGTTTTGGTCAAAATTATGCATTAGGGGCTTATACATTGTGCTTGAACGAATGATGCTCGCCATGTGTTCTATTAATTACTTGATTGCGATTAAGAAGTGAATGTGTACTAAATATATAACATATGACCTTACTATAGTAAAGGATGATGTTGTGATTATGTTAAATAGACGAACCTTGTATGTGGTTGTCAAATGTGAGATAATGAACACAGTAGCATATGAAGGTATGTGTATGTGAATGTGAATGTATATGTGTATATAATTAGGTGATCGTGTGGTTGTAAATATATTAGAACATGAGTATGAAATGTATATAGTGTCATTAATTAGTTAGCCTAATAAGATGACACGAATATATGAGGTTAAGTTGAAAGTTCATATGTAAACCGTTGACTTCTGAAAGTCAAATGCGCATAAGAAGCATGCTAGACTTATGTTGGTGCACATATGTCTATGGCCTACGTCTAGGATGAGTCTGTTGTATAGATAGGGTTTCGCAGCGTCAAATGTTTAGATTTGAAAGTTAAGTTTTTGTTTGTAACAAGAATTTTCGTACAAAAATTCATGGGGATTTTCGCACGAAAATTTCGTGCGAAAATCCCTTGGTCCTGAGTCACTAGTGCTGTCATGTCTTGCCTATAAATAGGGGGCTTAGGATGTTTGTTTAGCATGTTGTTTTTGTTGATAAGAGGAGAAGCCCTGCTCGAATCTGTAATCTTTCCAAAGTTGATTAATACAAGATATAGACGTTTTAACAGTAATCATCACGCTTGCTCTTTGTTTGATTCAATTAGCTAACAATGAATGTCGCCTCTGTTAGCTGAGCAAGTCTGACCAGAAGCTCACGAGTTGGGTCCGATCCTACACTCACAAGTGGTATCAGAACCTTGAGGTCTGATTTGTGAACAAACAACCAAGTTTCAGCTGGATTCAACCTTCAAAGTTCAAGATTCATCCGTTGGAAACTCTTCTTCTACTCTTTCTTGGAACTTTATCTAGATCTGAAGGATTTCATGGACAATTTGGACTAGGTTATTAGTATAACGTGTTAAAATCAATTCTAAACAAGTTCACTGAAACATACAACCTAAAATCCATCAAAATCATGCTTGAAATTACTAGAAAACGTGAAATTGTGAACAAGTGTTCAAAGAAGATAAGAATTTTCGCACGAAACACCATTTTCGTACGAAAATTAGAAGGTTAAGACATTTAAGAGATATAAAGTGTGAAAAGTTATAAATTTTCGCATGAAATCAGTTTTTCGTACGAAAATCGAAATTTCGCACGAAATTATAAATCACCATTTCGTATAAAAATTTTCTGTCTAACCTTGTTTTTCAGATAAGTTCAGGATAATCAGTTCTAATTTGTTTTCTGTTAAAAGTAATTTTAAGATGTCAGGTGAGGAAGAATTTCATAACACATTCGCCACCCAAGCAGTTACAAATTTTGTAGTAGCTCAGAACATGAATCTCGAAAACGAAATGGGAACCACTACAAAGCCTCCGAAACTCATGAACATTGAAGACAATGAAAGTTGGAGTGAGGGATTCAAGAATTGGGTTCAAGCGAAAAATTTAACCGTTTGGTTTGCACTTGAGAACAAGTATCAAGCACCACTTAATGAACTTGGTACTGAGAAAACGTTGGCTCGTCTGACCGATGAAGAATGAGAGAAATACGTTAATGAAAAGAAGATGATGAATCTTCTACAGCAAGCCATAAAAGAAGATATATTGGTTCTTTTGCAACAAGACGACGATGCTCAGTTATTGTGGCTCGGCTTACGATTAAGGGCCCAAGGGAGTACACATGTCAGAAAGGGTAAGAAAGCGTTATTGAACAAAGAATTTGAAGTGTTCAATGTTCTTCAAGGTGAAACAATGAAACAACTCATAGAAAGATACTACCACCTGGTTGTACAAATGAAGCGTATGGGAATTATCAAAACTAATGAAGAATTAGTTGATAAATTGGCTGATTCACTGCCTGAAGGAGATTGGCAACATATCTGACCATCCTGAAGAATGGATCCGAGTATGATAGCCTCAGTTTGCCAAGATTCATCGAAAAATTGGAAGGTCATGAATTAGAAATACAGAAAATGGAAAAAAGTAAAAAGCCGAATGCGCAACAGGATGTGGGTCTATACTACAAAGGAAATCCAAACACACCTGTTCAGAGTCCCAAGATTCAAACAGCCTTTAGTGCCAACTCAAATGCCAGTCCAGCATCCAACCAGTCCAGTGGATTTCAAACGTTTGCTTCCTTCAATCCAAACAATCACCAAGGACAACAAATCGTCTCAAAGCTCAAATTAACCACAAAACAATCACCAAAATCAATCCAATCCCAACCAGCGAATACTACAATGCAATATCGCAGTAAACCTTCAGAATGCTCAAGACTTCAACGAGCAAACTGCAAAACAACACATTGTTCTACTTGCAACAGTTCTGGAATCCTATGAAAGTTTAGTAGCTGGAAGAATCGAAAATCTAGAAATGACAAAGAAGATTATGACCAGATTGATCCAGAAGAGATGGAATTGATTGATATTATGTGGTGTATAGCATCAGTAGTTCGGAGAGCTCAGCGCTTCATGGAAATTACAGGGAGAGATGATTTGAGAGGCCTTGATGGAAAATTAGGATTTGATAAATCCAAATTTACATGCTTTAAATGCACGGAGAAAGGACACTTCAAGCACGAATGTCCAAATCGTGAAGTAAGGAAAAATCAAAATCCTTTTGGGGATGATTATTACAAGAAGGCAATTTATCATTGACCACAACTAGAGAAACGAATGGCACAAATCGAAGATGGACCTTTGAACTCAAAAGACAAAGCTCTTGTGGTCACACAAGAAGATGAAGGGTTCAATTGGAACAATTTCATTTCCAAGAAGGAAAGTCTTGCTCTTGTTGCTGAAATCATGGAAGAACCTGAATCATCAGAAGAAGTTACAGAAGAAGAAATGGAAGAACTTCTGGCAGACTACTTCAGATCATCAGCGGAAGAAGAAGAATGTCTCAGAGGTACTCCTAAACCCTGTTTGTTTGATACAATCCTTAACACTTTTGCAGGTAGTTTTGATTATGGTTACAAAGAAGAAAGCGCTAAAGAGACAAAAGCATAGAATATGGAGATGATTGATGTAATCAAACCCATAACACTAGAGAGCTTAACTGACATTGCCAACAAAGCACTCATGGCCAATACAAACGAGGTAGTCGGTGTGGAAGAACATGTAGAAAAGGTTGAAACATCAAAAGAAACAATCAAAGCTCAAACTGTCGAAATGGTCAGCCCATGCTTAAAATATGCCGAAGCATGTGAGCAATGTGCTGAGATTGAAAAAGCTTTTAAAGAACTTAAAACATACAATGATAGGTTGTCATATGATTATAACACCGTAAAAGAATCATATGGTAAACTCAGCACGACCATTCGACAGTATGAGAAAACTGTCAAAAAAGATTACAAAACACTTTCAATGCTCAAAGCAACTGTGATGGACAAACAAATGGCCATTAATCTGCACATTAACACAATTGCTGAGCTAAAAAGTGAGCTGGGGAAAACTAAAATTGAATCTGAAAGGGTTAACAAATTGTTGATCAGTTATTCTACTAGCATGTATGTCCTTGATCACATTCTTCCAAAAGAAGAAAATATCAAAGAATTTAAGAAGAACGACAAAAATCTTGGAATATGTTATGATCATGTTCCACCCCCTATGTGGAATAGCTATGCTAAGAAACATCCTGACGGGGTAGATAAGGCGCTGAACTTAAACTCACTCACTGAAAAGAGTAACGAGCTGCCTGAAAATCTTGACGTAACAGATTCCAAATCTGAGAAGTAATGTGAATCCGAGGTGGTAACCAAAGTGGTTGAAAACGTTTTTGAAAATGAGTCTAGTAGCTTAATTTATGAGAGTGCTGAGTCAAACAATGAGAAATCAGAGTCAAGTTCACATTCTGGAAGTGAGAAAAGTTTTCATGAAAATTTTATCACAACATCCGACAATGGTTTAAGTGATGATCCTAATGTAGTGATCTACAAACTGAAAGGATCAGATAAACTATATAGTGATGAAGAATTTCCAGTCCAGAACGTTAACTTTGATCATGTCGACAAGTTCTTTAAACTCATTGAAGTTGACACATCTGATCTTGAAAAACAAGTTGCTGGTTTATACTCAAAACTAAAGAAGTCTAACAAAACTATTCATCCAAGAGGTAGAAGTTACCCCGAAAACAAGAGGGATGGGTTAGGGTTTGAAAAGAAAGTTGAGTTTGTTTTTGGAACTAGCACTGTTTAGGAAAAAGAAGTCATTAACAAACAAACCAACGAAAAGTTTAAGAAAGAAAAGGAACTTCGAGAACAGGCTTTGGAACACACTGTTGGAAACGACAGTAGAGCATGTTACAAATGTAACAAAGTTAGGCATATTGCGCGACAATGTTCTCAAAATCGTCCAAAATCTGTTCATGAACAAAGAAGGTTCACAGTAGATGAAAAGAAAAAAAGGGTCCAGAGTTTGTGCCAACAAAGATTTTAAAAAGGAAAGAAGATTCCAGTCCTAATATGGAACCAACAACTGAAATCATTTCTAAATTTGAAGTTGATGAAACATCAAAGAAAAATGGAAAGAAAAAATCCAAACTTTACATCAAAAAGGCATTTTCGAAGGCAAAAACCTGGGTACCCAAGCAAAAACATCTCTTGTGACCACAAAATCAACCAATGTCCTAGTAAAATCAAAGGAAAAGACTGAATCAAAGACTGAATAATGGGTTGAGATTATGAAAGATACCAAAGTTGCCAATGTTTCAAAGGTTGACATTGCCATCCCACCCAAGACCGAAAGGGCTTGGGTCTCTCTCTTTAAGTAATATGTTTTTCATGTGTGCGGGGGCTTCCAAGGTCAATCATTTCAAAGTGGATCATGGACAGTGGAGCTTCTAGGCACATGACAGGGATGTTGGCTTTGCTGTACAACGTAAAACCCATCAGGGGAGGTTATGTTGGGTTTGCCGGAAGACAGGGCGCCAGGATCGTGGGAGAAGGAATTTTGACAAACGTAGTGGTATCCTTTGACAAAGTGAACTACATTGCTGAGCTCGAGAACAATCTTTTGAGCATTTGATAGATCTATGATAAGAAGTTCACAACTCACTTCAATGACAAGGAATGTCTCATTCTCAAACCGGGTTTCATAATTCATGAGGAGTGGATCCTCATGCGCGCTCCATGTGAAAATGATTTATATGTCTTAGACATGAGCGTCGCATCCACTACTTCAAAGGAAGGACAGTGTTTTGTATCAAAGGCCACTGAAAAGGAATCAATTCTTTAGCATAGAAAGATGGGTCACATTCACCTAAGGAAGATGGATTTTCTAGTGCACAACAATCTAGTGGAAGGGGTGAATCTCAAAAGTTTTCATCTGTCAGATGACTGTATTAGCTTCAAATAAGGGAAGCAGCATAAGAAGTCACACCCCAGAAAGCTTCTTAATTCTATCAAGCTTCCACTGGAAGGCTATACATGGATCTCTTTGGGCCTGTCAATGTGAAAGTATCACAGGAGATCTATACTGCCTGGTCGTAACCGATGACTTCTCAAGATTCTCATGGGTTTTCTTTCAAGAAAGCAAGAATGAAACATTCGAAAACTTAATGATCTTATTTCGAAAGATTGAAAACCTTTACCATTTGCCTATCAAGAGAATTAGAAGTGACAATGGTACTGAGTTCAAGAACAACAAGATGCTCGAATTCTGGAATGCTAAGGGTATTCATGATGAGTTAAGTGCCCCCTATACTCCTCAACAAAATGGAGTAGCTGAACAAAAGAACAGAACGCTTATCGAGACTACACGCACGATGCTTGCTGACTCAAAGTTGCCTATTAGCTTTTGGAGCGAAGCTGTTGCATCTGCATGTTACACACTTAACCGCGTAATGACTGTCAAGAAGCATAAAAAGACATGCTTCGAACTTCTTAACCAGCGAAAACCTAATCTAGAGTTTTTGGAGCCTTTTGGATCACCGTGTACTGTATTGGACCCGGAAGGAAATTTGGAGCCAGATCTTTGGAAGGATTTTTCGTAGGATATGCAAGTCCGCAAAAGAGAGTCTATCTACCAAGCATGAATCAGGTTATCGTTGCTCAACACGTTGATTGCCAGAGATACACAACGCCCATGCAAAAACCTAGAGATCCTTGGCTGTTCAATTACGAAGGGTTGTGGAATTCGTTTGATCTACCAGAAGAACCATCCGAGTAAGAACTCATCTTGCTATTTCAACAACATCAGATATCTAATCAAGAGCAAGTAACAGGGCCATTGGTAATTTCTCCAACAGCAACACCTTCCTCAGAAGCAGGACGAGCAACACTCAGCCAGAACCTGTTGTTGCACCAGTTCAGAATACTGCAGAACCATCTTCCTCTCAACCAGCAATTGCAGAACCTGAACAAGAACCTACCTTTGATGATGGGGGATCTAGTTCTGATGAGGATCAGAAGAGATTACAAGTTATCTTAACATTCAAGCTGTCGAAACCAGTGATAGAAATGAGGCTACTTCTTCAGAACAAGTTGCAGATCAAAATATCACAAATTTAGAAAGCTCAGTAAATGTTCCAGGCGAAGTAATGCCAAGATCAGTCTCCTACCATCCGTCAGATAACATCATTAGAGAACTACAAGCTGGCGTGAAAACGCGAAATCAGATCAATAAGGATCTAAGTTGTTTCTATTCTAAAATTGCTCCACTCCAAAATATATTTTCTCATAGTTTTTTTGTTTCTCGGGTAGAACCATGAAACGTTAGAGATGCTCTTAAAGATGAAAGTTGGGTGGAAGCAATGCAGGAAGAATTATTGCAGTTCCAGAAACTAGGAGTTTGGGAACTTGTTGACTTACCACCAAAGCAGAAAAAGATAAACACTCGGTGGGTTTACAAGTGCAAAAGAGATGATAGAGGAGTGGTTGTACGCAACAAAGCTCGGCTCGTAGTTCAAGGTTTTCTTCAGCAGGAAGGGATAGACCACAACGAAGTCTATGCCACAGTCGCACGTCTAGAAGCTATCCTCATATTCCTGGTATTTGCCTCATGGAAAGGTTTTAAAGTGTACCAATTGGATGTGAAGTCTGCTTTCCTGTACGGTAAGGTAAAAGAGGAGGTATATGTCGGCCAACCACCGAGGTTTGTTGATCCGTTACACAAGGATAAGGTCTACTTGTTGAACAAAGCACTGTATGGTTTATACCCGGCCCCGAGAGCCTGTAGGAACCTCCACGTTTAGCACAGGAACCTAAATTTGTTATCTATTGTCCGATTAGGTGGAAACTAATGACAAGTTTACCAAATAACAAGAATTACTCATTTAAAAGTTGTTTTCATTGATCTAAAGTTCAATACATTCGAGAACCGGATCCGACAGAGCTTCGCCGTCTCTGTGCCAAAATCTCTCCTAGTTACAAATGAAATCCCAAGGCACCTATTTATAGAGATGCAAGTTTGCTGGAGAGTGTGTGAAGTCCGGGCGAACTTGACTATGTCAAGTTCGACCGAACTTGACTTCTCAATTCCAGTCTCAAGCGAACTTGGCCTATATCACACCTAAATACGCCTCGTTTCTAACAGATTAAGCCCTATTCACTCAGACTCGATACATAATGACGTAGGCAACGTACATATGCACCAATAGACTCCCCCTTGGATGTTGCCGTAGTCATTGACTTTTAAAATCTTCTAAGTCTTCTGATCTTTAGTTCTTGAATAAACTTTAACATCTTTAGATCTTTATATCCTCTTCCTCTTTCTTGAACTTTGTCTTGATAAAACTTTAATTAACATGCTCCTCTTGCTTTAAGCTTTGCTTCCCTAGCTTAAGCTTTCCGGTGTCTTCAAAATTTGCTTTATTAACTCCCCCTCAATCTTTGATTCCTGTCTAAATACTTTCTGACATTCAAATAAACATTTCAGATTCAAATTTTTTGTTATAAAACTTCAAAGTTTGAATCTTCTTTCAATCTTTTTCAAATCTTAGTTATTCAAGTTCAATTTAATGACCTTGAATACTTTTAACATTTAAGAATTTGTCCTTTTGAAAAATTTTCAATTATGAAATCCACTTGGTTGATCAAATCCAAATTAATGACTTTGATTAACCATGTCAACTGAGTCCAAGTTAATGACCTCAATTTGACCCGTAATGAACAAACTGATGTTTTCTTCAAATTTTAAAGTTTCAATTTAATGAACTTTCTATGAACATTTTTTTCAGCACCTTACCAGACATCGATGATCTGTTCACCAACATTGGCTCATTGAAAACTAACGTAGAAACAAAATCTTTTTGAATTTTGGAAAGTTTATGCTAAAACACACTGAAATCTTTTTGGTATTTATCTTGAAAAACAAGTAAAGTATTTACAGAATTTTTAACAAGTAAAGTAAACTATATACAAACATATTTACAGACATATTTTTGTGAATTCATGTCTAAGGATCATATAAGTTGATTGAGACATATCACCAGTACCGTTGACCTTTTTGATGACTTTAAGTTTTAAACTCGATTACCTAGATTGTCGATATATTTGTCCACTTAAACTTCAACACATTTCTCAATTGTTCCAAGATATGTTAAGATATGATTTATGAAACTTGACTTAACTGTGTTTCCCACTTCTTGAATATACTCCTAAATCCAGATTCCCTAGATTTCATCTTACAGGTGAATATAGAGTAATTGATATCTGTATCTGAGTTATACGAGACCTTGAGAGCTCAGGTTAGTACTACCATACCGACAAAGAGATGAAGGCTCGACTTAAAGGTGTGTTCCATTTAAGGAATCTTTTAAGCACTGCAAATGATTAGATCTTTTGATACTTTTCAAGTTTTGCATGCAGTTTAAGGGTTTATAGCAAAAAGCATTATAGAAGTTCTAGGCTATTGCTTCCGCAAAATCAGAAGAACTTGTGTAATACCTCAGATATCAACTATCTATAAAGACCTCGTATCTCAGAATCAGGTAATCCTTCAGTCGAAATTTCGGAGTACTATGTCCATATATCCAAGATATGTTAATCCACTAGATTAAGCAGTTGTAAAATTTAGTTTATATCCTGGAAACAATCTACTGAACGTGTAAAGCCTATCGACACATCCACTGTAACACTTGTTTATCACTTTTAAACTTTAAAATTCTTTAGCATACTGTGATAGTCCACTGATGTACTATCATTTCCTTTTTGACAACCAAATTCTTTTTGTCTTTTTCAATGTTTTTGTACATTTTGAATTTTTAATGTTTTTGATTTTTCAACTTTTTCATATGTTTTAGATTTTTCTAAAAATTTTCAAATTTTCTTACTCCCCTAAAATCAAAAACATATTTTTGGATTTTAGATTTAAAGAAATTCTTCTAAAAATGTAACAAACCAATGAGGATCCCGAGAACTCATCGTCCGATCCTTTTTTATTTTCTACATCATCACCTGACAATAGAACAAACCATTAAACTTTGTTAACATCAACTTGTAGAAACCACTTGAAGGAAATCAATTTTAAATGATTTTTCAATATAACAATCAGTGTTCTGTTGAACGATATGGATTTTCTCAACTTTTCAAAAACAAATTTTATTTCTTTTTCAACCACTTTGTAATTTCAAAAACCATCAAAGAATATGACTTTCTAGATAAGTTAAATATTTATGGAGCTCCGCTATCCTGTATATCAACTTTGATAAAGTGGATCTTGGGACTCCTGCACACAACGCAACTATTTGAATAAGGAAACCCAAACCTTTTTGGTTTTGGGTTTGACATGATAAGCATCATAACCATATTCTAACTCTTCATCATATTCAATATCATCATCAAACATTTCGTCCAATGTCGATTCTGAAAACATTTTGTCCTTTTCTTTCTTTGTCTGTTTAATCACTGACTCGTTTGTTTTGACATTTTCACTTTTATCAGCAACAGACTTTGGTTTTCCTGATGATGAAAGCCTTTTCTTAGCAACCCATGATTGTAGCTTGCTTCTCGCTTTCTTAATATAGAATCTAGAATCTTTGTTTTCATTAAATCTTGAGGTTTCACCTTTTTCAAATATTGAGTTTTCAAACCTTGAACTCGTTTTAGGTTTCACTTCATCTTTTGATTCATAGTTTCTATTTGACACTGTATCAGAGTTCACAATCTCTGGTTGTTTTTGTTTTCATCTTTTGACACAGTTTTTCTTCGTGGAAACATAGGCTTTAGATTCAGACACTTGCGAGCAATATGACCAACAATATTGCATTTAAAGCAAGTTCGATTATCAGAAACATTTCCACTAGTGGGTTTTACTCCACTTGTGGACTTGGTTTTAGCCTTGTCCCGAAGTTCTTTCTCTTTCTTGAATTCATCATTTGATTTCTTACCAATCATACATTCTTCTTGAACCGTATTCGTCCCATACACAAACTTCATGTGTTTAACTTTGTATCCATGAAATGGCGACTTCTGGTTCCTTCTCGGTTCTTCTTCATTTTCCTCCGAACCCAATCCTGCTCTTCTGTTTTCAGGAAAATCACCACCAAACTTTCGATAATTGTTAGCATTCCTTTTGGGTTTTGAGTAAAATCTTTTCTCGTTTTTCTCAAGATCATCTAATGAAATTTCTACAAGTTTGAAAATTTTGTCAAGTTGATCTTCTCTCACATTCCGAATCAGAAAAGTATCATCGAAATATAATCTATCAGATTCCTTAATCTTGAACATAACAACATTAGGATAATCACTTAGATCATGTTCTGATGATGAATCGTCATCTTCAAATTGTGATTCCGAGTTGTTTGAACTTGATTTGGCGCTTTCAGAGTTGCCTTCATCAGAATCATTTCCCAGAACACTTTTAACCACCGCTTCATTGTCATCATTTGATTTCGTAAAGTCTACGTCAATGTTCTCAGGCAATTTATTTTTCTTTTCTGATAAAAGAAATATATTGAAAGCCTTATCAATCTTATCATCTTTCTTGCAGGAATAACTTGCAAGAAGTGGTGGAGGAACACTTCCGTATTATTTACGCTTTGGTTTACCATCATTTTCCTCCGATTTGATCGTAGGAAGAATGTGATCAATGATATAAGCGTTTGTGGTGTAACTTTTTAACAATTGTCTTACTCGTTCTGTTTCTATCTTTATGTCATGAAGCTCACGCTTTGTTTCAGAAATGGTATTAATGTACATGTTAATAGCTTTTCGTTTTTCAATTACTGTTGCATTTAACATTTTTACATTAGCACCAAGTTCAAGATTAGCTTTTCGACATTTTTATATTTGCCTTGTATTTTGTCATAAGCTACTTTCATGTTTCTGTAATCATAACGAAAATTTTCATTATGTACAGTCAATTATCTTATGACTTCGACCTTTGCAAGACAAGGTTCACAAGGATTTGCGCACTTTGTGCAAGGTTTTTCAACCTCCACAACTTTCACAACTTCCTTTTTAGACAAACTTACCTTAGCTTTTACCTTTTCTGCTTCTAGTTTCAAAGCTTCTTGCTTTTGCATTTCTTGGTAAGCTATTTCTTCTTCCTCAGCTCTTTGCCTGTAACATTCCAAGATGGCGTTTTCTAGAGCAGCATCAACATAAGATGTCTCAAAATCATCCACTACCTCTGCCATCATAGCAACACCAGTTTTCTTTCCAATATATCTGTTCCCGTCAAAACCATCTTCTTCATGAGTAACAACAAGAGCTTGTTCGGTTTTCTTTGCAGATTTATCTTCTACTTCGACTTGCGTTCTTTTTGGATATGGCTTGTATTGAAGAGCTTTCTAGTAGTACTCATTGTTACTGCCGAAAGGATTTTGGTTTCCACTTGTTTCTTGATTGTTGCATTCACGTTTAAAGTGTCCCTTTTGATGACACCTGAAACATGTGACTTTTGTCTTGTCAAAACCAAGCTTGTTGTTTGAATTACCAATATCCCTTCCAGTGAGTGCCACAAATTTAGTAACTCTTTTGATGATGGACGCAAGGCTCCATTTTATATCCATTATCTCCAATTCTTCTTCGTCTACCTGATCGTAGTCTTCTGCGGTCATTTCTGGATTATTTTCCAGCAACAAGACTTTCATATGATTCGAGAACGGTAGCGAGAAGTGCTATGTGCTGTTTAGCAACTTTTTCTGGAAATACATTCTTCAAATCAACTGCTATATTGCACCGGAAAACATTTGAATCAAAACTTGCTTGGCTTGTCTGATTTTGGAATGAAGAGCTTGAACTAGCACTTGTATATCCAGCATATGGAGAACTTTGATTAGAAGAAGAATTTGTATTTACACTAAATGCTGTTTGAATTTTCGCGCTTTGAATCGGAGTATCTTGAACACCTCCTTTGTAATAAACACCGACATCTTTAACAACATTAGCATTCTCTGACTTTGCAATCTTCATCAACTCCATTTCATGACCTTCCAATTTGTCGATGAAAGATGACAACTTGAACTGTCTCCAAGATGGACTATTCTTCAGAATCATCAGATATGTTGTCCATTCTCCTTCTGGAAGTGCATCGGCCAACTTCTCGATTTGCTCTTCATTATATCTTTTGATATCATGTCTTCACATCTGGAACATGAGATGACAGTATCTATCAATCATCTGCTTCATAGTCTCACCTTTGATCATCGTGAAAATCTAAAACTCTTTCTTAATCAAGGCCTTTTTACTTTTGATCATTTCATCGCTTCCTTTGAATTTGTCACAGAGAGAATGCCATAATTCTTGTGACGTTTCATATTCCGGCAATAAGATCAGGATGTCTTCCTTTACTGATTGTTGGATCAAGTTAATCATTTTTTCTCAGCAACATAATTGTCTTTGTCGATCGGTGAGAATTTGTTCAGCGGAAGATCTTGATCACGCTCATCTTTTGGCCACTTGAAACCATCCTCAACTGCGACCCAGCTGTTGAATTGATTCGCTTGTATCCAATTCACAAACTTTTCTTTCCATCCTTCAAACTATCCATGCTCATTAGCTTTGGCGGTTTCGACGTAGTGCCCATTTCATTTTCGATACTCATTTGGTTCGCCGCAAGAATGTTCGCATTTGATGAGGAAGCCACTTGAGAAACGAACACGTTGTGGAAATCTTCCATTTTGATAACCTGAAGACTTATCTGAAAATACAATAAAAAACACTCGAAAACTGATTAGTAATAGACAATTTTAGCAAAAACTGACGTTTTAATCGACAATCAGTACGTTAAAAACGTTTAAAATTTTTCAAAAATAATTTTTACCCGATTATATCTTTAAAATCGTCTCGTCGATACGATTCTAACGATATATAATGTTCGTGACTTTTTTTGGGATTTTCATGCCTAAGATAAGTTTAGATTCTAATGATACGATTCTAACGATATATAATGTTCAATACGATTCTAACGATATATAATGTTCGTGACGTATTTCGGGATTCTAACGATATATAATGTTCGTGACGTTTTTTAAACCTTAGACAAGTTCGGGCAAACTTGTCACAGACTTATCAAGTTCGGTCGAACATGATGTAGGATTTGATAAAAATCACACTTTAGAGCGGACTTGTGAAAAGATTCAAGAAAAACAGGTAAGTTCGGTCGAACTTATGTGAAATTTCAAGAAAATTATCAAGTTCGGGCGAACTTGTGAAAGAATTCCAACAATAATTGATCAAGTTCGGGCGAACTTGATCAAAAATATTGAATTTTCTTGCAAGTTTGAGCGGACTTATACAAAACCTTGAAAAATCTATCAAGTTCGGTCGAAATTGATCAAAATCAGTGAACTTTTAATCAAGTTCGGTCGAACTTGATGTTAAGTTCGGTCGAACTTGATGTTAAGTTCGGCTGAAACTTGTTTCCAAAACATGGTTTTTCCAACTTTTTGATATCAATTTGATTGAATTTGATGTCCAAACTCTTAGGGGTTTGTTATTAGTGTGTTTTACATGACATATTCAAAAATCACCCATTTTTGACCATGAAATCATCAAATATGTGAAAATGTTAAGAAAAATGATAGAATGGAGATGAAATAAAGGAATTCTTGTCTTGATTCCAGCAAATTTAGATATCCAGGCTCTGATACCACTTGTAGGAACGTCCACGATTAGCACGGGAACCTAAATTTGTTATCTATTGTCCGATTAGGCGGAAACTAATGACAAGTTAACCAAATAACAAGAATTACTCTTTTAAAGGTTGTTTTCATTGATCTAAAGTTCAATACATTCGAGAACCGGATCCGACAGAGCTTCGCCGTCTCTGTGCCAAAATCTCTCCTAGTTACAAATTAAATCTCAAGGCACCTATTTATAGAGATGCAAGTTCGCTGGAGAGTGTGTGAAGTTCTGGCAAACTTGACTATGTCAAGTTCAACCGAACTTGACTTCTCAATTCCAGTCTCAAGTGAACTTGGCCTATATCACACATAAATACGCCTCGTTTCTAACAGATTAAGCCCTATTCACTCAGACTCGATACATAATGACGTAGGCAACAGACATATGCACCAACAGAGCCTGGTATGAGTCACTTTCAAAACATCTTCTGGCTAACCGATTCACCAGAGGAACAGTAGATAGCACCCTCTTTACCAAGGAAGTAGATGGACATCTGATTATTGTACAAATCTATGTGGACGATATGATCTTCGGGTCGACAAATGAACAGCTGTGTAAGGACTTTGAGAAACTCATGAAAGAGAATTCGAAATGAGTGCTATGGGTGAGATGAAATTCTTTTTGGGGCTTCAGGTTGAACAATTGCTGGACGATATTTTCATTCACCAGATGAAGTATGTTCATGACGTGTTGAGAAATTTGACATGATAGGAACTAAACCAGCATCTACCCCTTTAGCCACAAACTACGGCATTTGTCCAGACGAGTATGGAGAAAAAGTTGATGAAACATTATATCTCTCCATGATCGGATCCTTGATGTATCTAACAGCTTCAAGACCAGATATCATGTACCCCACATGCCTTTGCGCCAGATATCAGTCAAATCCGAAGGAATCACATCTGTTGATCGTCAAAAGGATCATGCGCGACCTGAAAGGATGCCCAGGCACCGGCTTGTGGTATCCACATCATGTCGATTTCAACCTTTTGGGTTACTCTGACTCTGATTTTGGTTGCTGCAAGCAGAATGCTAAATCTACAACGGCCGGCTGCAAGTTCTTCGGAACAACTTTGGTAACGTGTCAATGCAAGAAACAGACTGCGGTAGCTCTCTCTACTTATGAAGCTGAATACGTTTCAGCATCCAGTTGTTGTTCCTAGATACTGTGGATACAACAACAGATGAGAAACTTCGGACTACAATTTCTTGATACGCCCATTTATGTAGATAACAAGGTGGCTATTGATATCACAGCCAATCCTTGTCAACACTCATGCACTAAACACATTGAGATTCAATACCATTTTATCCGTGATTGTCACGAGAAAAAGTTGGTACAAATTGAGAAAATCCACACTGATGACCAAAAAGCAGATTTTTACACCAAAGCTTTTGATAGAGCAAGATTTCGAAATCTTTCAAAATAAATGGTTTAAAGAATCTGATATCAGGGGATGTTTTTGAGGTTGAATTTGAGGATGATGATGTTGGGATGCGGTCCTCACTGGTAAGTCAAATGTTTTTCTGTAAATAGTTTACATGCTTTCCTAAAAACAAAAATCCAAAAATATATGTTTTTGATTTTAGGAGGAGAAAAAGATGTGAAAAATACAAAAACATTGAAAAATCATGAATAATACAAAAAATGAAAAATACAAAAACATTAAAAAAATCAAAAAGAGTTTTCTGTATAAGAGGAGATGATAATACATCAGTGGAACATTACAGTCGCTAAAGAAATGTATTGTTTAAAAATGTCTAAATAGATCTTTCTAAAGATGTGTCGGAAGGCTTCGCACGCTCAGTAAACTGCTCTTCAGGATATAAGCCTAAATAGATAAACTGGTAAATCTGTGGATTAACATCTCTCGGATATATGGGCTTGGTACCCCGAAATTTCGTTTAAGAGAATGCCAAATTCTGAGATACTAGGACTTTATATTTAGTTGATATCTGGGGTATTATACGAGTTCTTCTGATTTTGCGTCAGCAATGGCCTAGAACTTGTATAATACTTTCGCATTATTCACCCCAAGCTGCATAAAAAAATAAAGAAAAATGTCATAAAAAGATATGACATTCTGTAATACAAAAATTAAAAGATTCCCAAGAGGAACACCAACTAAAGTCAAGCCTTCATCTCTTTCTCTGTACGGAAGTACTAACCCGAGCTCTCTAAGTTTCACAATTTCACCCCTCTACAGATATCAATTAGATATATTCACATGTGAGATGAAATCTTGGGAATCTCGATGCGTGAGTATATTCTGAGGTGGGAAACACAGATTAGGCCATGTTGCTAAAAATTACCTAACATATCTTGAAGTAGTTGAGAAACGTGTAGAGGTTTAAGTGGATCAGTATACCGACAATCTAAAGAAAATGTGTTTATAAACTTACAGTTTTATCTAGACCAACGGTACTGTAATGTGTCTCAATAAACTGATATGATTCTCTAACACAAACTCGCAAAAATATGTCTGTAAATATGTTTGTACATATTACTTTAAGTGTTTTTAGTTTAAAAGAATTCACAAATTCAAAAAGATTTTCTGTTTCTACTTTAGTTTTTAACTACCGGTGATGGAAAACAGATCTCTAGAGTCAAAAGGCGACAGAATGCAGAGGAAAACCTAAAAGCATTACGGGCTGGGAGCTAATCTGGAAACAAAGTCAAAGTCTGGTTTAAAGCGTTTAAAAGTTCATTAACTTAAAACTTAAAATTCAAAAGAAAATGACAGTTTTTGGTCAAAAAGTGGTCAACCAAGGTCATTAATTTAGACTAGGTAACCAAAACAGTTTAACAAGGTCATTAACTTAGACTTGGTCAACTGTGTGGATAACTAAAACTGAAAACAAACAAAAGTTGGAAAGTTGAAAATATTTCAAGGGTTTCAACAATTTTCGCACGAAAATATGGCAAGTCTATACAAAGCCAATTTTCGTATGAAAATATTAGGGGTTATATATATAAGTGAGGGATACAGAATTCATACGAAAATCTGATAGAGTTTTCGTGCGGATTCTCTGAGGCGATATTCTACTATCTCTCATTCTACCCACTTTCTGACTTATTTGACACATTAGGGAGGTTGATTTACACACATCTTGTAATGGCAAAGGTATACCATCGAGATCGAACCGTAAACTTGAATGATTTGGATGAAAACGGACTAAACACGTAGTTTTAGGATAAACTAGCCGGTAAAACTTAAAATTGAACTCAATAATGTTGAAATCGGCTAATTTAACCTAGGTTTACCGTTTCAATTTCATGAAAAACACAAAATTACAAGTGTTTTGAGTCGGTTCAAAAACTAGGTAACTGTCAGGGACGAAGGATATTTTTCGTACGAAAATATCAAATTTTCGCACGAAAATTCGTGTGGTAAAGTGTTAAAATATAATATGTAAATTTTCGCACGAAAATTCAGTGATGTTTTGTGAAGATATTTTTGTACAACAATTGTGAGAAATTTGTTTTTCTGAGAAATTTTGTCTAACTTTGTCATATCTCTCTGTTTCACAGAAGACCGCACATGAGTTCCATCCTGTGCACAAATCCTGCTGCCTGATTGATAAAGATGTGCCAGAGTTTGCTCCTTTTTCACAGTACCTTGATTTTCTGGAAAGGCTGCCGATATATTATGCTCTTACACATAAGCATAACGTTTATGCATCTCATGTTGACCGTTTTTGGAGCGCAGCAGAGTTACAAACCGAACCAAGGGCTATTACGTCAGCAGTCAGAATCGGGAAGGATGATGTAGTGGTTACTATCACAGAAGATCTTATCTGAACAGTGTTACATCTAGGAGATGAAATGGACTATCCTACGGGCTTTACAGAGAAGTTGGTCAAACGATGCTTTTACAGAATGGGGTATGACGGCTATGTGAATTCTGCTCCTTTCAAGATCAACAGGCTAGGACTGCCTTACAGATTCCTAGCTCATTGTATTACACGTGCCTTAAGCCACAGAAAAGGGGGTTGGGACGATCTCGTTGATTATCACATGTGCATGATTGTGGCAGTCATTCTGATTAAACCCTACAACTTCAGTAAGTTGATTTTCGATCAGATGGTGATGAATTTGGGAAGGGGCGATTCTTACAGTATCCGAGATTTATTCAGATGATACTTGACCACCTACACCCCAATCTTGAGAAGAAGAAAGATGATATATTGGATCTAGAATACATGTCTTCGTCGGACCTCCACAACATCAACAATTACAGAAAGGGAGGAAAGGCTCCAACATTCAAGCCTATCTTTGGTACTTTTGTTAAGACATATTATATCACTCCGCCAGAGGGAAAATGGAGAAATGAAGGTAGTGGCGATGAAAGTGAAGAGTGGAACATGATGGAAGATTTTGTTGAGAAGCGAAGCACATGGTTTATCAAAGGTGAGGGAGAGAAGGGTCATTATGGTCGAAAGAAAGCTGGTTGTGCTTCCTCTGCAACAAAAAGAAAGAAACCATCAGAAACTTCCTCCTCAGCTCCTAAACGCCAAAAGAAACAGCCAAGTGTTGGAACAGGTTTGATTGATGAACCTGATATTGAAGAAGTACGTGTTGAAGAAACAGTGCAAACTGCAGACACATCACATGTTGAAGAGTCTGTCAAGATACCGTTGAAGAGACAGAAGGAATGGTTGGTGTGGAAACAGAAGCAGGTGGTGGTGATGATGAAGGGCCATCGTCTAGTACTGGTTCTGAAGATAGGAGGGAAGGTGAAAGGAAATAAAGAGAAAGGAAAGAACAAGAAAGAATAGAAAGAGAGAGGAAGTTAGCCGAAGAAAAGAAACGCAAGGCTACAGGAGAGGATGACACTACATATGAGCCATCTGAGTTCGAAGAAGAGATAATCGTTGTTAAGCATGCGGAAAAGAAAACTGGAAAGAGGGTTAAACATACTGCAACTAGAAAGCCTGAGTCTACCGCTAAGAAGCTTAGAATCAGGCTAAGAACAAAGACTGCTGAGGCTCCAGTTGCTCCAACTGTTGAAACATCTTCTGAACGTCCTCCATCTCCTCCCCCATCTACTCAGCCACCTTCAACAGTCGAGCCACCAATTGAATCTTCTCAACGTGCTCTGTCTCCTCCACCAGTATTTGAACCTCCTGTTGTATCTCCTCCACGACCACCTATTAGCACTCCTCCTGCTCCTTCTCAGCCTCTGACAACATCGCCAGCTCATCCTACACAACAACATCCTTCAGTAGACACAACCTTTGATGATTACTTCTTCGATTATAGTGCTATCTCAGGGGAGAAGGTCTCACAGTTGATGACGTATATGTTGGGAGACTCGAAGAGTTGGAAACAAAGTTAAAGAATGCTGATGAAAAATTAAGATCCTTGAGTCAGATAGGGATAGTATCAGGAGATACTGAGGTTAGTCATTGATGATAACGAGAAATTCTTTCAAGCTGCAAAGAAAGTTACTGGTTACGAAGAAAGAATTAAAGTGCTGGAGAATGAGAGAGAGAGATTCTGAAGGCAACTCTCAGGAGCTATGAAATTGAAAATCAGAGGATGATCAAGAAAATGGAAGAGTATGAGACCGAATGAGAATCGAACAACAGGCAGGTTGATCTGATGAAGAAAATTCTGGTAAGAACTCTGGGCATATCTATGACAGATGAGATTGAAAAGATAGAGAGAAAAGAAGCAAGGCATAAATTGAGGAAAGGGAATGAGTTTCTAAAGCCTTATCTGATGCTGAAGGCAAAGGAAAGCACAAGATTGATGATATTCCTACTTTCAGCCAACCCGAGCCTAAAGCTGTGATTTCTTCGGATCCTGTGATTGAACAATCTGCGCCGAAAGCTGAATCCATGCCAGTATCTTCAGAGATAGTTGTTTACGACCCAGCCTATGATATAGGGAAAAGGTTTGTGCTTCAAGGCGAAGGGGTGTTGGAATCGATGACAAAAGAAAAGGCCATAGCTCAGAGACAGCTAGAAAGAGAGATTGATGAAATGGTAGATGAAACATGTGAAGTGATAGAGAAGGAAGGGACCGAATCTGTACTTAACTTGTTTAATAATGAAAGTATGATCGTTGATGCGTACATGAATGACTCTATTTTTGAACTAACAGATGAACAGGTTCAGGGGAGTCGTTGAACGAATTTGATGAGACAGCACCAAAGCCCAAAGTCATCTATCTTGAGCACGATGTCGAAGAAGGGGAGTATGTTCATAACTACTTGAAGCCTGATCTCTCTGAGATGCTGGGTATCAATGATGATTCATTTGAGTTTGATTTTGAGGAAGAACTGAAGAATACAAGCTCAGAACTGAATGATTACGAATTTGAAGATGTCCCACAGGCCAACGATTATGATCGAGTTATTATAGAAGATTGGGATTCAGACGACGAAAATGTGGAAGCAACGTATACAGGTGAAGGAACAGAACCTTTGCTGAAATGTCTGCTAAAGTAAATGATGATCTGCTTAAGCGTAAAGTAGAAGAGGTAGTAAAGGAAGGCACAGCTCTCAAACCACCGACCAAAGAAGAGATCATAGAAATGAAGAAAAAGTGGTTTAAGGAGATGCCGCCAGAAAGAAAGTTCCATCGTCCATTAGCTTTCTTCACCAGAGATCCTGATGCATCTCTGGGTGACATTATTAGTTGGGGTTAGATCGAGGAACTAGATGTGTATGCTTTGAAACGTGAGTTTGGAGTTCAATACTTCAAACATCTGGGTGATATAGAGAGTCTTCCTGAGTGGTATGTGAAAGAGTTGGTGAAGACCAAGACGTCTAGTATGACGTTACGACCGAATGATCAATGTCTATGGAAGTTAATCAAGTTTGAAGCTGCACATGGTTTCAACTACTGGAAACCACACAAGCCTCGCACCGTCACAAAGATTGATCCAGTAACGCAAGAAAAGGATGTGACTTTGATTGTCAAACGACCACGTGTTATGAAGAAGATGCCCTTAAAGAAGATGGAACAAGATTTTTACAAAATCTTCAAATGGTGCCACTACGATTCAAGTACTCGAGAGGCTGTTATCTATGTAGAGCCTGATGAAGGATCGTGGGACATGTCTAAAGATCTATCTGAAACAGTGATTATGCATAAAAGAATTTATGGGTTATGGCGTGCGATCAGAGTTTTGGATCCAATGTGGCTTATCATCTGCTTAGAGAAAGATATCGAACGACTATTCTTCATCAAGATCAGTTATGAAGAAAAAGATAAAGAGCAGGCCTTGCAGTTCCAGAGGATTGTAAATGTGTGTTATGCTAACAATATTAATTCAGGTAAAGACTGGAACACATCCTGAAGAAAGCTGGAAGACAAAGAGAAGAGAAAGTTGGAAAAGAAAGAAGAAAGAATCGAGGCAAGATGAAAGATAGCTTCTCAACAAAGATTCAAGTTTGGCAACACGTACAATCGACCTCCTCTAACAGATCAAACTCCCATTGCTTCTGAGGAGCGTCGAAAGCCGCCAAATCACTTTTTTCGGATAATCAAGTCATATATGTTTGAAGGTTTTTGCAGAAAAGTTTTCAAGACTGTCCAAGACCACGGCAACATCCAAGGGGGAGTCTGATGGTGCATATATGTCTATTGCCTACGTCTAGGATGACTCTGTTGTATAGATAGGGTTTCGCAGCATCAAATGTTTAGATTTGAAAGTCAAGTTTTTGTTTGTAACAAGAATTTTCGTAAGAAAAATCTTGGGGATTTTCGCACGGAAATTTCGTGCGAAAATCCCTTGGTCCTGAGTCACTAGTGCTGTCATGTCTTGCTTACAAATAGGTGACTTAGGATGTTTTTTAGCATGCTGTTTTTGTTGATCAGAGGCGAAGCCCTGCTCGAGTCTGTAATCTTTACAAAGTTGATTAATACAAGATACAGACGGTTTAACAGTAATCATCATGCTTGTTCTTTGTTTGATTCAATCAGCTAACAATGAATTCCGCATCTGTTAGCTGAGCAAGTCTGATCGGAAGCTCACGAGTTGGGTCTGATCCTACATTCACAACTTATTGTAACAATTGTAAGATTATAGAAAGTCATATGGTACGTGTTATATCAATATGTGTTATATAGGATGACATGATGAATTATATTAGTTTGAAAAGATAGGATTTTGTGTATATGCCTTATGCTTGTTAGAATTGACTAATAAAAGTCAAATGTGAGATATGCATTTGAGATGATCGTTAATATGTATAATCATGTGTGCTAACAAGGATGTAAATGCGATGGCATGAAAGTACATGGATCATGTCAAAATGGATGGAAACATGGAAGGCTAATGGGTCAAAAGGAGGCAAGGTAACAGATGCAAATACGGACGCTAAGGTAAGTGATTTCCGATTCATTTCTTAGTAAATATAGAGAATTTTGATACATATGAATGTGGGGAATCATGTAAGATTATGTAATAAATGGAAGTACTAAGGTAAGTATTGTTGTAGCAGGTCGATAGTAGTTAACTATGTCGGAGACAATATGGTAGATCCAAACGGGTCGAATTATTACGCATGAATCATATAACAGTAACATAATTCGTAAAAGTCAAGAACCCAAGTTAAGGATTTTGAGTCAATAATGTAGGGAAACGTTTTGCGGACAATTAGAAAACAAGTTTCAAGAGAAAAGGATAGGTATTGAAGAAGTTATGGAAATTTTAAGTTAAAACTGAAGTTTAACTAATAAGTGAACATTCATGCGTTTTCAATGGAAGTTTAACGTTCCAGCTGATGAGTGATGTGAAATTTGTGCGTTTCAATCATTATACAATTCCGAACGATTTAGTATTCAATGAAACCTTGTGTTTTATTTCCAAGATTTGTATAAATTTTTGACATTCGTGCATTTTCACTCTTTGTTCAATTTCGATCTTTCAAACCTTTTCGGGAAGTGAAATCTCACGTAATGAATTTTACATGACATACACTCCGGGACAAGGACATAAGCTAAACATACCCTAAATACCCTTTACATAACTTAGAAATAAGTTTTGAAAGGTTCGGTATGGCAAAAACATGCTTACTCGAGCTCAGGGACTAATTGCGACAAACTGCGAAAGTCTGCCGATTCTCGTATTTTTTTAATACGAACCACATATAAAACCCAAATATTTTTGTAATCAATAAAATCATGTATTTATTGATGAGAATGCAAAAATATCAATTGTTGCGCAATTTCGGTCATTTTCGTGTCCGTTATAGCGTTCGTCGTAATTAAGCGAAAAACGCAACCATACAACCGAACGAACTGACATCCATGACATTATTGGGCATAACCAAGTTACATATGCCTTAACACCTTTATTGAGCATAAAAATTAGGTTAAAATGGGTTAAAATTGACAAAACGCGATGAAACAGGTTCAGGGGCCAAACTTGCCATTTTTGGAAACTTGTTTGCCAGCTAAAGGGCTTATGGACTGTAAGAACATGTCCATACGGTCCGTAAGGACCCCCCAGCACAACAGTTTCTTGGCTGCAACTTTGCAGCTTCTTGTGCAAAGCCTTGGAGTCCAAAAAGTCGAAATTGCCAGCTTCTAACCTGCAGTTGACAAGTGTTTAAGCCTCCCTAAGATCATGACAACACATGGGACACTTGTGATGATCATAGAGATTCCTAAACACTATAAATAACAAGTTTTTTCAACCAAATTCCTTGCTCATTTCCTTCTACTTCTTCTCCTACATGCTCTTAGTTGGAGTTTGCTTCCCTTTAGAGGCCTCTTACTGAGCATTCTTGCCTTCCTAGAACACAAGTAAGTTTTCTTTCATGGACTTGTTCATTATTTTAGCTTATTTTGAGCTAAAAGTTAAACAATTGACTTTCTATTTGACTTTTGGTTCTGACCTTTTTTGGTCAAGTCAAAGTTTAATTGAACTTTGCAACGTGATCGTAATCACGCAGGTTATAATCCCTAGTGATTGCACCTTCTGATTAACACGTTTACTTGTCGAAGTGACGAGTCAAAGTTTTGGTCAAAGATGCGCATTATGTGCATTTTACGACGAAGCTATTTTCGGGTATCAAAACACTAAGTTTTGATACCAAATCAGTTTTGCAACTTAGTTAGACATGTTTTTACATGTCTAATTCGTCAATTCTAGTTTATTGCTTATTTACGGTTGTAAGTCGAGCGGTCTTGACCACCCTTTTGACTTTTGAATCTGACCCGTTTGGTCGATCTTAGGATCCGACCGAACACATGTATGTGACCATAGTTGCATAGGGGATAACCTACTAAGGTTAGACCAGCACCTATATGCAACAGGTGCAATGCTCATCATCAAGCTCACCTACAATGTCGTCAATGCACTTCGTGCGGGCGACTGGTCATTTAGCAAACGTCTATCGATCAGCTCAAGCTAACTTTCCACCAGGTTCTTGCTACGACTGTGGCGAGATGGGTCATTTTAGAAACAACTGCCCAAGAATTGTTAATGCAAATCCTGCACATGGATGAGCATTTCACATATATTAACGAGACTCGAGCCAACAACAATGCAACTATGAACAATTAAGTTTTTATCTGTTTCTGTTTTGTTTACCAAGAACTTCGAAAACACTTTGATTGTCTATAAATAAATATGGTTTATTTACAAATGTGATTACATATATGTGTGTTACACCCCTACAATACCAATACCAAGGACATGATTCCTTGCAAATCAAACTACTCTCGTAGTTTCTTTCACTTTGTGATCGCTCGTGATCTCCACAAAAATCCTAAGTACTCGTTTCTTCCAAGAAACAAAGTACAAGGTACAAGTTATAACCCTTAACAGATACTCAAAGTACCATTTTTCCTTGAATACCTAAGGGTACTTCCATGAGTCCTTAAAACGATCTTATGCAATATGCATATGTACATATCACAACTCTCTGGTTTTTCATAACACTTTGCATAGTACACGATTTCAAAAAACATTATAAAAAATTTCAAAATTTCATGATTTCAAAGACATTTCATAAGATTCTAAAAATATTTTAACATAGCATATTTACTTAATATACAAAGTGCATGATTTCAAAATACATATTTTCAAAAACTTTCGAAGACAATTTTACATGATTTCAAAACATTTCAACATTTCATATTTACCTAATACACGGTTTTCAAAGACATTTTTGCTTCGTATGTTGACTGAGCATAACAAGTACACGGTTTTCAAAGACATTTTGCTTGTATGTTGACTGAGCATACCAAGTACACGGTTTTCAAAGACATTTTGCTTGTATGTTGACTGAGCATAACATATCTAGTGTGTGGTTTTCGAAACATTTTCGCTATCAAATCTCAAAGATCCATATAAGATCTTCCTATCTTCATTGTTAGATTCTTGTGGATTTTAAAGTACAAGGTTGAAGTCCTGGATTGGATTCCTTGTGTACTTTAATGCGTATGTACAAATTGATGACCAAGTCGATGATTATGGGTTTATGTGATTAGTAGTGATTTAGATAACGAAACGAGTGTAATACCATAAGAACATGGTGGATACGCCGATGGTACTTCCTATATATAAGTGTTCTTATTGTATTACCCTTGTAGCGTTATCCGAATCACTATAGGATCTTTGGTGTTCAAGTCAATTCAAATGCTCACTATCCAAATCCTTGTAGAATCTTCCATATTTTCATGTGTTAAATTCTTAGAAGGATATCCAAAGTACTATTTTAAATCCTTAATGGGCTTTTCTATGCAAATAGTTAGACCCTTGGATTTCAAAGTACTACCTAGTTAAAGAGGCCTTTCAGTATCTAGTTAAAGGGGCCTTTCAGGTCTAGTTAAAGAGATCATTCGTTGATCTAGTTTAAGAAACCTTTCAAGGTTTAGTTAAAGAGACCTTCAGGGTCTAGTTAAAGAGATCATTCGTTGATCTAGTTTTTAGTTAAAGAGACCTTCAGGGTCTAGTTAAAGAGATCATTCATTGATCTAGTTAAAGAAACCTTTCAGGGTTTAGTTAAAGAGACCTTTCAGGGTCTAGTTAAAGAGATCATTCGTTGATCTAGTTAAAGAGGCCTTTCAGGGTCTAGTTAAAGAGGCCTTTCAGGGTCTAGTTAAAGAGGTCATGTGTTGACCTAGTTAAAGAGATTCTTCGTCAATCTAGTTAAAGAGGTCATGTGCTGACCTAGTTAAAGAGATTGTTCGCCAATCTAGTTAAAGAGATCATGTGTTGATCTAGTTAAAGAGATTGCACGTCAATCTAGTTAAAGAGATCATGTGATGATCTGGTTAAAGAGACTCTTTAGTGGTCTATTTAAAGAGATCATTTGTTGATCTAATTAAAGAGACCCTTTTGTGGTCTAAACAAGTCATCGCATGTTTACTCGTTTGATTTTTCCCCTACACATCGCAAAATGAACTATGCAGACTATGCAACGAATTGAGTAATTATGGATGCATACATAATTATAAAATCCCTTGCATAGAAAACCATAGCAAGTTTTGTCATGTGTAAGAACCATAGTGATAAGAATAATGAAACGAGAACAATGTAATAAGGGCATGGTGGATACGCCGCTGGTACTTCTTATATATAAGTGTTACTTATTACATTGCAAGCGTGGCGTTATTTAAGTTACTAGAAGTTCTGGACCTTGACCAATGTTGTTTTAATCTTTCACCCTCCAACTCCAACTTCGAGCACACACATGTTTCCTATAATAGTCTTCATAGGAAACATTCTTCCATACGTTGTTCGAAACCCCAAAGTTCACACCCTCTTTGAATTCTTCTTCTACAAGAATGTCACGTTGACATTTACATGGCTCTATTCTGAGACTCAGTAAAATCAAAGGTGTCATTCACCTACTTATTGGAATGAAGTTTAGAATTTCGAATCTGAACTCATTCCTATAGAAAATAGACGAGTACAATTAACAAAGTTCACTGGGAATCCAAACGTGGCCCATAGTTTTACTCAGGGAACGAAGGATCGTTTGAAAGCGAGACACTCACATATGTTTTCACAAGTTTCCTCCAAATTTAAATTTCGGGACGAAATTTCCTAAACTAGGGGAGACTATGACATTTGTGCCTTTACAAGAATCAAACAATTTCGAATCCAATGAAATCTTGCATTTCATTCCCAGAAGTTGTATAATTACATGTGACATCTACACATTTAAGTTCATGTACAATTTCAACACTTCAAAGCTTTTTCTAGAAGATATACGTAAACTGTTACGCAAACGTAATCAGTTTAATGCAACGTATATTCCGGAATAGTGACATAAGCTAAACATACCCTAAATATCCTTTACATAACTTAGAAATAAGTTTTGAAGGGTTTGGTATGTCAACAACAAGCTTATTCGATCATAGGGACTATTCATGACAAACTACGAAAGTCTGCCGATTCTCGCGATGATGCACACTTCAGAACAAGATCATAAGCTAAATATACCTTAAATAACCTTTACATAACTTAGAAATAAGTTTTGAAGGGTTCGGTATGGCAAAAACACGCTTTTGTAACTTTAGGGGCTATTTTGCAAATTCTGTGAAACTATGCCGATTCGCATATTTCTTAATCCGGGACACGTACGCGCATCCAAAAATTTTTGTAATCATTAAAATCTTATATATTAATGATTGGAATGCAAAAATATCATTCGTTACGAGTTTACGGTGATGCACGCGATCGTTACGGTTTTCGTCGTAATTAACCGAAAACCGCAACCGTACGACCAAACGAATTTTCACCCGGGACATTTTTTAGCACATTTCAAGTTCCTTATTCTTTATTGTTCTTATAAAGCTTGAAAATCAGGTTAACGGGTGTTAGAAGTGCCAAAACGCGACGGAACGAGTTCAGGGGCATGTTCCATCAATTTTCAAAAGTTGCTGCCAGCTAAAGGGCTTACGGACCGTAAGCCCAAAGCCCTTACGGTCCATAAGGACCCCCCAGCTCAGGAAAAACTTGGCAGCTCCATGTTTAATGTCACACCCCGACCGCGTAAAACAATAAACCGCGGCGGAATCGTCGGGGAGTGTCGTAACAGAACTATTGTTTCAATAACCATGGCATGACAAGTTAAGTTTTATTTAATGGAAATTGTTTACATTGTCTGGAAATTTAAATATAAAACATAACATAAGTTAAATTGTCTTCAAGTTTTAAGCTACTAAAGCCCAAAGTCCGTCCTATGTGACGCATGATCAACCTTAAGCATTTGCTCCTGAAACATATGTGAAAATAAAGTACATCAGCATAAAAATGCCTGTGAGTAACATATGTTTTGTGATGTTGTTTTATGGCTTTGATTATTGTAAGGAAATGTTTGAATTAATACAAAAGTAGCCATGAACCATAAAAGTTTCGCTTATAAAGATCATTTGAAAATCGATACGATACCAAGAAGTAATGCATGGTCGAATAGATAACTAAAAGTAAATCTTTTATCTGTATAAAATGTCATGCTTTGTATATAATATGTCGAGTCTTGTATTTTGTTTGAAATGATTTAGATAATGCCACACTATGTAAGATAATAAAAGCACTTATATATAGGAAGTAGCATCGGCGTATCCACCATGCTTTTATCATATTACACATGTCACATTATTTAAATCACTCGCCATAAACTAACCATCATCGAAAGTCTTGTTTAAACCAAAGTAATACGAGTAAACCAAAGTCATATATAAACAAGTCTTGTGTAACCAAAAGTCAAGTATAAACCAAATGTCTTGTAATAAAACACGTCTTTGAAATAATCAAAAGATATATTTTATAAACCATTGCTTTTATTGTTAAACATGTATTCAGATTTGTTGGGAAACACATTCAAACCTTGTAACAGTCAAATAGACCCCTATCAGTCAAAGGTCTATCCATTTCAGTGGACTCTGTCATTCCCTAAACAAACTTCCAAACAAACCTAGGAAGCGGGAACGGGATTTGTCAAGTCCTATGGTACCATAACTTACTACCGGTCGGCGTGATCAATGTTAATGAATGTATTAAGTCAGTCTCCAACGCACCAAAATGTCATGAACAATTTAGCAAAAATGTCTTTGAAAACCAATGTACTAGTATGCTCAGTCAACATACATAGCAAGTAAATGTCTTTGAAAGCCAATGTACTAGTATGCTCAGTTAACATACATAGCAAGAAATGTCTTTGAAAACCAATGTACTAGTATGCTCAGTCAACATACATAGCAAGTAAATGTCTTTAAAAACCAATGTACTAGTATACATAGCAAGTAAACGTAATGTAAATCAATGTGCTCATATGCTAAGTCAACATATGCCGCAAAAGTTTCTTTGAAATCAATGTGATAAATATGCAAAATCAATATATATCAAACGCAATGAAAGTCATGTAGTGTATGTACTATGTAATTAAAGCATATAAAGTCATGAAAACACGAGAGTAACATAGGCACAATATGTTTCACCCCAAAACATTTGAAAACGTAACATAGGGGACTATGTACTCTCATGTGATTGCAATAAAGTCCTTGTTCAGGAAGATAAACCAAGATCAAGAGTCCGTGAAATCAAGCGTGTCCTATAACGGATAACTATGTAAATATCGGAACTTGAAATCGGAGGATTCGGATAGAATGGGACCTTATAAACCAAGTGAGTGTTGGAACTCATATGATATGGTTTAATAAGTTAACATTCTGAGTTGGAAAGATTTTTAAGTGCTTTTGACCGTTATGGCCCGTTAAGGTAGTTTAAGCTACTTTAACGCGTCATTTGCATAATTACGCATTCGGATGGTTAGATACATGTCATGATAAGTTTTAAATGCTTATACATGTTTAAAATGTTATTTGATCAGATTATATGTTAAAATTTATGTTACATATGTGTTTAATTGGTTATCTTGCGAAAAGGGCATCTTGGTCGTTTTTAAGGGATATTACCGTTGATTATCATAACACTATCCGAAGGACATGACCATAAGGTATAACCTCATAGGGTTATTCCCTATATACTTATGATCATAATTATGTATTTGGTCGGGTCTAAAAGTTGACCAAACGGGTCAGATTCAAAAGTCAAAGTGGTGGTCAAACCGCTAGACTTTTAACTCTAAATGAGCACTTTAACAAGAGTGATGAATTTGACAAGTCTTGACATGTTTCAAACAAGTTTATAAAAGTATTTTTAGCATCAAAACAACCTGTTTTAATACCCGAAAACAAATTTGTTGCAAAATGCACAAAATTCGCATTTTGACCGAAACCTTATCTTGTCAAAATAGCTAGAAATGATGGGAATCAGTAGGCATGATTTTTAGTAATCATAACCACCTTGATTACCATCATAATGAAACTTTCAATTGCGCTTTATCTTGATCAATTCAAGATCAAAACTAATAGTCGAACAGAAGAACTGCTGATTATCGGTATAACTCATCTGCTTCACTGATAGTTATTACCCAGTAGTCCCACTTCGCATCTAACCCCTCTAATTTATTGAGAGACTCTATCAGCCGCAGCTCACCAAGACGGAGCCGACGACCTTGCCGGACGTCTGAAGAAAAGCGAACAGTTGGTACAATAAACCCTCCAATCTCTTTCCATTCACTTTATTTTCGATGACTCATAACCTGCATTGAGCTATCTTAGCAAATAACAGTCTCTTGATCAATGTTTATGTTTTGAACGAAGAAGATGAAGTGTGGTATAATATAAGTATAATTAAAATCGGTTTAATAAACGGGTTAGACACACAGTCCAGCGGTGGACTGTGTGCAACAAACATACACGAGACGCGAGTTCGAATCCTGTCCCCGTTTTACCCACTTGAAATAAAATTCCACCTTTTTAATTGAACCGGGTTGAGCACATTATATGTTAAGTATAATAAAAACCGAGTTAGTAACCAAGTGACACACACAGTCCAGCGGTGGACTGTGTGTACGCTAACCCACAGGTCCCGGGTTCGAGACCTGTGGTCAGCACCGGTCCGTTAAGTTTAAAAGCTTTTTAAAAATAAATAATTTTCGGTTTAAAGTAAATAGTATATAAGTATAATTAAAAACAGAATTATTTCGGGTTAGACACGTAGCTCAGTTGGTAGAGCTGCGTGCACGCGTACGGGAGGTCTCGGGTTCGAGCCTCACCCAGCGCACAAGTTCGCACAATTAAACCGGTCAACAGTAACGGTCAACGGTCAACGGTCTCGGTCAACGGTCAAAGTCAACTTTTTATTTTTTATTTTTTTATTTATTTTATTTATTAAATCAATTATTTAAATTAAAAATCAATTAAAAATACTTAAAAATAACGTTTTCAAGATTAGAAAGTAGTCTTAAACTCACAAATTTATACCCAAAAATCTTATTAAAATAGTTAATAAAATCCACATACTTACCGTGCCTTTTCATTTCTTATTTGGTTAGTTATCTCTCGTCGATCAATCCCCTAAACTCGTGCGCATCCATCATCTTCAAACAAACGCATCCAATGTGAGTGAATCTCTACAAATTCCCCGTTTTAATCACATTTTGGGGTGTATCATGTGTAGTACTTATTTATTATAATTAATCATTGTGCATCCATCATGTTTATGATCAATGTGTATTCAAGGTGTATCCATTGACTGTGTGGTTGAAGTTTAGATTAAAGTTATCATTTCAGTACATACATTTCATAGGCCGCCGCTCCCCATTACCTATGAGCGTGAGCTGTTCCCCATTACCTATGAGCGTGAACCAGGCGTTGCCAACATAAGATCGGCTCCGTTTGATTGAGCCTTGATCTCACATACATTAGCATAGGCCGTCCGTTCCCCATTACCTATGAGCGTGAACGGGACGTTGCCAACACATACATTGTTACTTTTATTTCATGCTTAAGCAAGGTGGTTTGTGATTGTTATGTTTACATACATTTGTTCATATATGATTATTGCACAATTTTTCCTAAATTAAATTACAATAATTAATCAATAACAAATGTTTTAAACAAGGTTCACTCGCCAACTTTTGTTGACCCAAAATTTCCCATTTTTACACATGATACAGGTGATCAAGTTGAAGCAAGAAATATATAGGGCGGCCTAGAAGAATAAACCAGTTTAGATTATGGATTTGTTTAGTTAATCTTTCCTTTCCTTGTATTGTATGAATTTGACTTGAAACTTTGAAATGTAATTTGGATTTAATAAATATGAAACATATTAGTAAACATCATGGGCTTTGGTGATAACCCAATTATGCCCCGACTCTTGTTTCCGCTGCGGGTCGGGGTGTGACAGATTGGTATCAGAGCCATGACTATAGGGATATAGGATAGGTTATTAGACCCTTAGAGCCTATACTATAGTTGCTTAGAAAATTTAAATTTTTGTGTGTTACATGCAAATCTCATGATGTTTATATGCTTTATGTTTATCGTTACATTCGATATTATGCAAGCATATTCATAAGTATATACTATCATATATTGCTCACCATGAACCATACTCTTATAACATATCATATCCATGAAAGCACACACCACATCATTTTCATGATTGCTTTACAATGATTTATGTATTTTCAAATCTCATCAAAGTGAGTTCTCATGACGGGCATGTAGTAACTGGAAGGGTACCAGTACCGGTAGTCGGAACGTCCTGTCTAGGCTTGGCATTCGTATAAATCCAAAATAAAGGACCAGTTTGCCTACCTGGGGACTAACGATGAGAGTACGAAGTACCTATTAGGCCAAAGCATGCTATACCAAACGTCGTGTGAACTAACCCCACTTTGAGTTGTCATTGTGTCTACACCTGGACACATTCCGACCATACATCTTGTAAACATATTTTGTGGTTTTCATTCGGGTCATGTGAGTGTAAATCGCCAATACTAATGTAAATCCTACCAAGCCAATAGTCATGGGGGCCCACATGACTATACAGGTGAAGGTATGGGGGACATTTGAGGCCCAACATGAGCTAACCCAAGACATCCAATGGATGTGGTTGCATTATCGGTATTTATGTTAATTTCATTTTTTGTTTTGACACATGACCCCTAAACAATCCATAAACTCACCATCTTCCTATGTATATTCCTGTAGATGTCGGCTAGGCAGCTACGTGGAGGACGGAAGTCAGGAAGGTCAAACGAACGCTTGGCCGCTCAGATAGCAAAACAAATGGCCACAGTACTTCCTGATATTGTAGTTCAAGTTCAGCAAGCTCTCACTGCAAATCCTGTCAATCCACCAAACCAAGAGGATCAAAACATCGACAACCCCTCCTCCAAGAAGTGCTCCTACAAGCACTTCAAGTCATGCGATCCCCCGAAGTTCCAAGGGACCGAAGGTGTCACCGCTCTCCTCCACTGGTTTGAGGAGATGGAAAACACTTTCCTAAATTGCGATTGTCCTGAGGATCGCAAGGTACGTTACGCGACTGGGAGATTATTCGGGGTAGCCCTGACCTGGTGGAACACCGAGAAGGGTAAGAGAGGAGTGGAAGACGCTATGGCCTTAACTTGGGAAGAGTTAAGGGAAGTAATGACAAAACGTTTCTGCCCAAGAAGCGAACTCAAGAAGTTAGAGGATGAATTCCACTCACTGAAGCAAAAGGAAGGGGATCACACTTCCTACAACAAAAGATTCCTTGAGCTGAACCAGATGGTTCCAAACTTGTTCACCCCCGTGTACCGATTGGTGGAACACTATATTCGAGGCCTTCCCTCGAAGATTCAGGACTCAGTCCTCAGCGCTTCGCCTACAACGCTCGAAGCCGCCATGGAATTAGCCACCGAACTTACCGAGAACCGCATCAGAAACGGTAAGTTCAAAGAGGAGAAAAAGAAAGCCCCCATTGAGGGCCCAACTTCCAACCACCCCACCTCATCCTCAAAATTTTCAAACAAGAGAAAGCGAAATACCAGAAATTTTGCCGTCACTCAAACAAATTTCCCCACCCCTGTTGCCCCCATCACACAAGTTACTCCTTCACCCGCACCACACAAAAGGCAATACTCTGGCCCTTACCCAAAGTGCACCCGTTGCCAATACCATCACTCCCCCGATTACCCCTGTCAATACTGCACCGGCTATGGCCGTGCAGGGCACACCATTCAAGCCTGCCGCACACTGCAACGAATGAACCGCAACCAACCCACAACTCGAATCCACCATCAAATGATGGGTCAAACCCAACAACCTTTTCAACCACCGCCTACACAACATACAACTCAAACCTACTATCAACCCAACTACCCCATGATGCAACCCATGCGGGCTTGCTATAATTGCGGTGACCCAAACCATTTTAGAAACACGTGTCCACGCTTGGTAAACATCATACATGCTCAAGCTCAAGCGAATCCAGTGAACCAAGCTAACCAAGCTCCTCCACCTGCTAGAGGAAGAGCATTTAACATCAACGCCAACCAAGCTAGGGCCGACAACAACGTGGTTAACGGTACGTTTCTCGTCAATGGTAGTTATGCATCTGTATTATTTGATACTGGCGCGGATAAGAGTTTTGTGTCCTTAGAATTCGAACCCATCCTCAATCAAACTCGTGTCGAGCTTATGAACTCCATAATGGTAGAAGTTGCTGACGGAAAGCCAGTCTCATTAAACTCCATTATCCGGAACTGAACCTTTACTCTAAACGATCACGACTTTTCCGTTGACCTCATTCCTATGAAGTTGGGAAGTTTCGACATTATAATCGGCATGGACTGGCTCAGCCAACATCAGGCTGAAGTAGTATGCCGTGAGAAGTTCATTCGCATTCCTCTTGCAGACGGTCAAACTCTGCGAATCTTTGGAGAAACCCCTTCGAAAGGACTCAAGCTAATGTCCTGTCTTCAAGCCCGAAGATATCTCCGCAAAAATTATGTAGCATTTCTGACCCACGTTGTCAAGAAAGGAGGCAAAGAGAAGAGACTCGAAGATATACCCGTAGTGAAGGAATTCCCGCAAGTTTTTCCCGACGATATCACCGGACTTCCTCCCAAGAGAGAAGTCGAATTCCGTATCGACCTTATACCTGGCGCTACACCCGTCGCGAAATCTCCTTATAGGTTAGCCCCATCCGAGATGCAAGAGCTGGCCAGTCAATTGCAAGAACTGACCGACAAGGGATTCATACGTCCTAGCTCATCGCCTTGGGGTGCACCTGTTCTGTTTGTAAAGAAGAAAGATGGGACTTTTCGCATGTGCATTGATTACAGGGAACTCAACAAATTAACGGTAAAAAATCGCTATCCGTTACCTCGCATCGATGATCTTCTAGACCAACTCCAGGGTGCCTCTTATTTTTCAAAAATCGACCTTCGTTCCGGCTATCACCAACTCAGAGTACATGAAGAAGACGTTCCAAAGACTGCCTTCCGAACTCGATATGGTCACTACGAGTTCATGGTTATGCCTTTTGGTCTAACCAACGCTCCAGCCGTCTTCATGGACTTAATGAACAGAGTTTGTAAACCTTATCTTGATCGTTTCGTTATAGTCTTCATCGACGATATTCTCATTTACTCAAAGTCTAAGACTGATCATGAGCGACACCTTCGGCTCATCCTCTCACTTTTGAAGACCGAAAAGCTTTATGCTAAATTCTCCAAATGCGAATTTTGGTTACAAGAAGTACAGTTCCTTGGTCATGTCGTCAATGACAAAGGAATTCATGTCGACCCCGCAAAGATCAAGGCAGTACAAGAATGGCAAGTGCCACGTACCCCAACTGAGGTACGATCTTTCCTTGGATTGGCTGGTTACTACCGTCGTTTCATATCGAATTTCTCTCGTATCGCTGTACCACTCACGGCTTTGACACATAAAGGAAAACCCTTCGTATGGGGACCTAAGCAAGAAGAAGCCTTTCAAACTCTTAAGCAAAAGCTATGTGACGCTCCTATCCTCACACTCCCCGAAGGTTGCGAAGACTTTGTTGTATATTGCGACGCATCAGGACAGGGTTTAGGCTGTGTCTTAATGCAAAGGGGAAAAGTGATAGCCTATGCTTCTAGGCAGCTCAAGACTCATGAGAAGAACTACACTACTCACGACCTAGAACTTGGCGCCGTTGTATTCGCTCTTAAGATATGGAGACATTACCTCTATGGTACCAAGTGTGAGATTTACACTGACCACAAGAGCCTCCAACATATTTTTAACCAAAAGGAGTTGAATATGAGGCAACGAAGGTGGGTCGAACTTCTTAATGATTATGACTGCGAAATTCGGTATCATCCTGGCAAGGCAAATGTGGTGGCTGATGCACTCAGCTGAAAAGGTTATGCGAACTCTATTCGTCTTCTATGTTCGCAAATCATGACCAACATCAAAGACCAAATCCGAGAAGCTCAACATGTTTCCATAACAGAATACGACATACGCAATGAGTTATCTTGTGGAGCAGAACTTAAACTCGAAACCAAATCTGACGGCATTCTGTATTATCTCGATCGCCTATGGATTCCTGATCACAACAATCTTCGCGATACTCTTATGAAAGAGGCTCACAAGACACGATACTCTGTACATCCAGGAGCCGACAAGATGTATCAAGACCTTCGATACACCTACTGGTGGCCTGGCATGAAGAAGGATATTGCTGTTTTTGTTTCCAAGTGCCTTACCTGTTCAAAAGTGAAAGCTGAGCACCAAAGACCCTCAGGACTTCTGGTCCAACCTGAAATACCCGTATGGAAGTGGGAAAATATAACCATGGATTTCATTACCGGGTTACCTCGCACTCCTGGTGGGTACGACACAATATGGGTAATCATTGATCGTCTTACAAAATCAGCTCACTTCATTCCTATCCGCGAGGACTTCAAAAATGAGAAGCTAGCCCGCATCTACATCAATGAAATCGTAAGCCGTCATGGTGTACCTTTAAGCATTATATCGGATCGTGATGGTCGTTTCACTTCACGCACATGGCAAGCTGTACAAGCCGCATTGGGTACGCGATTAGATCTCAGCACTGCCTATCATCCCCAAACTGATGGTCAATCTGAACGCACCATTCAAACTCTTGAAGACATGCTTCGGGCATGTGTCATAGACTTCAAAGGGAATTGGGACGCTCACTTACCATTAGTTGAATTTTCGTACAACAACAGTTTTCATTCAAGTATCGGCATGGCACCTTTCGAAGCGTTATATGGTCGTAAATGCCGATCACCTATATGTTGGCACGAAATTGGAGAAGCTCAAATCACCGGTCCAGAATTGATACAAGAAACAACTGACAAGATTCATCAAATCCGAAACAACCTGTTAGCAGCACAAAGTCGTCAAAAGAGCTATGCTGACAAGCGACGAAAGCCCTTGGAGTTTGACGTGGGCGATCAAGTACTTTTAAAGGTATCGCCGTGGAAGGGAGTAGTTCGTTTCGGCCAAAAGGGCAAGCTAGCACCACGCTACGTAGGTCCTTTCAAAATACTCGAAAGGGTAGGACCTGTAGCCTACAAGCTTGACTTACCGGAGGAACTCAACAAAATTCATCCCACATTCCAAGTATCGAACTTGAAGAAGTGCCTCGCCGATGAAAATCTCCATATTCTTCTAGAAGACATTCAAGTTGATGAATCTATGCATTTTATTGAAAGACCAGTAGAAATTATGGACTTCGGAGAAAAACGTTTGAGAAGAAGCCGCATCCCAATTGTCAGGGTACGCTGGGAGTCGAAACGAGGACCTGAGTTTACTTGGGAACGTGAAGATTCAATGCGCAAAAAATACCCACACCTTTTTCCTGTATCTACTACTACCTAAATTTCGGGACGAAATTCCTAAAAGTAGGGGATACTGTAACATTTGTCGAAAAACGGGTTTTCAAAACCCGCTTCGTTTAATAACCGAACAATCAGTTTTAAAATTTTGTTGTTCATTTACGGCTTATTTTAATTTTAAACGATTCATAATTGATCAACAATTTAAAAGATATAAATTAAAATTGTAAAAATATCAAAATGAATGAATTAAAAAGGAAAACCGGCTGCCGGGAGTCGAACCCGGGTCAGCCGGTTATTTCTTCAAAGTCTTAACTCACAACCATAAACCACTCCGCCACTTTGGTTTTCTGTTAAGATAAGGGATTTATTAAATCAAATAATGATATGCGGAATTCAAATTCGGTCAACTTGCGCCCAAACAGCAGTCGTCGGAAATCCCGACGACTTCGCCAATGAATTACGTTACCACTCGAATTAACCATTGAATTAACGTTAGCGACGGTTATAACGGAAATCTGAACCCGCGACAACAGCCGTAACCGCCGGAGAACGGCTGACTTCGAATTAAGACCAAATTCAGACCACATTCACCTCGATTCTACCCTATAAATTCAACCACAATTCGCCAGAAACCTTTTCGCTCCCAAATCGCACTTTTTCTCGACGAAAATCTACTCGCCGGAAAACCTCTGCAAGTCGCCGGAAAACCGAGACATCCACCTGCACGGTAATTACTTCGATTTTTCTGGCTCATTCCTTTATTAGACAAGTTCTAATATAAATCCCTCACCCAGAATCCTTTGCAGTTGACGTTGCCGGATTATCTGATTCGCCGGAGAAATTTCTGAACTTTCAGGGGAACTGCTGATTATCGGTATAACTCATCTGCTTCACTGATAGTTATTACCCAGTAGTCCCACTTCGCATCTAACCCCTCTAATTTATTGATAGACTCTATCAGCCGCAGCTCACCAAGACGGAGCCGACGACCTTGCCGGACGTCTGAAGAAAAGCGAACAGTTGGTACAATAAACCCTCCAATCTCTTTCCATTCACTTTATTTTCGATGACTCATAACCTGCATTGAGCTATCTTATCAAATAACAGTCTCTTGATCAATGTTTATGTTTTGAACGAAGAAGATGAAGTGTGGTATAATATAAGTATAATTAAAATCGGTTTAATAAACGGGTTAGACACACAGTCCAGCGGTGGACTGTGTGCAACAAACATACACGAGACGCGAGTTCGAATCCTGTCCCCGTTTTACCCACTTGAAATAAAATTCCGCCTTTTTAATTGAACCGGGTTAAGCACAGTATATGTTAAGTATAATAAAAACCGAGTTAGTAACCAAGTGACACACACAGTCCAGCGGTGGACTGTGTGTACGCTAACCCACAGGTCCCGGGTTCGAGACCTGTGGTCAGCACCGGTCCGTTAAGTTTAAAAGCTTTTTAAAAATAAATAATTTTCGGTTTAAAGTAAATAGTATATAAGTATAATTAAAAACAGAATTATTTCGGGTTAGACACGTAGCTCAGTTGGTAGAGCTGCGTGCACGCGTACGGGAGGTCTCGGGTTCGAGCCTCACCCAGCGCACAAGTTCGCACAATTAAACCGGTCAACAGTAACGGTCAACGGTCAACGGTCTCGGTCAACGGTCTCGGTCAACGGTCAAAGTCAACTTTTTTTTTTATTTTTTTATTTATTTTATTTATTAAATCAATTATTTAAATTAAAAATCAATTAAAAATACTTAAAAATAACGTTTTCAAGATTAGAAAGTAGTCTTAAACTCACAAATTTATACCCAAAAATCTTATTAAAATAGTTAATAAAATCCACATACTTACCGTGCCTTTTCATTTCTTATTTGGTTAGTTATCTCTCGTCGATCAATCCCCTAAACTCGTGCGCATCCATCATCTTCAAACAAACGCATCCAATGTGAGTGAATCCCTACGAATTCCCCGTTTTAATCACATTTTGGGGTGTATCATGTGTCGTACTTATTTATTATAATTAATCATTGTGCATCCATCATGTTTATGATCAATGTGTATTCAAGGTGTATCCATTGACTGTGTGGTTGAAGTTTAGATTAAAGTTATCATTTCAGTACATACATTTCATAGGCCGCCGCTCCCCATTACCTATGAGCGTGAGCTGTTCCCCATTACCTATGAGCGTGAACCAGGCGTTGCCAACATAAGATCGGCTCCGTTTGATTGAGCCTTGATCTCACATACATTAGCATAGGCCGTCCGTTCCCCATTACCTATGAGCGTGAACGGGACGTTGCCAACACATACATTGTTACTTTTATTTCATGCTTAAGCAAGGTGGTTTGTGATTGTTATGTTTACATACATTTGTTCATATATGATTATTGCACAATTTTTCCTAAATTAAATTACAATAATTAATAAATAACAAATGTTTTAAACAAGGTTCACTCGCCAACTTTTGTTGACCCAAAATTTCCCATTTTTACACATGATACAGGTGATCAAGTTGAAGCAAGAAACATATAGGGCGGCCTAGAAGAATAAACCAGTTTAGATTATGGATTTGTTTAGTTAATCTTTCCTTTCCTTGTATTGTATGAATTTGACTTGAAACTTTGAAATGTAATTTGGATTTAATAAATATGAAACATATTAGTAAACATCATGCGCTTTGGTGATAACCCAATTATGCCCGACTCTTGTTTCCGCTGCGGGTCGGGGTGTGACAGTCAAACTGTTTGATTTTTAGCCAAATTAAGCTATAGAAATTGAACATAGCAAGAGTGGAACACTTACAACACAAGGAAAGATCAAGAACACCAGAGAAAAGCCCCAAGGAAGTTGCAAATTCGGATTAAAGGCAGGTTGTTGAAAGAAGGTAATTAAAGAGTTCAAAAATGGCATGAACTTGGTATTTATAATGATCATAAACTCACAAAATCTTGACAAGTGTTATGCCAGGTGTTTGGGGCTTGATTAGTGTCCAAATAGGTGTCAAATGCAGAGGAAGGGAGATCATGTTCGAATGCTTAGTGTCCTAAAACAAACAGGATGTTAACAACTGTTTCTGTGAGTTGGGTAGGTCCTTACGGACCATATGGTGTTATGGCTTACGGTCCGTAAGCCTGTGACCTAGGCAAACTTTCATAAAATGGCAGAACAGGCCCCTGCATCGTTTCGTCGCATTTCGGGCACTTCTGACACTCGTTTACCTGATTTCAAAGCTCCATAAGGACAACAAAGTATAGGGAACATGAAATGTGCTAAAAAATATTCCGGATGTCGGTTCGTTTGGTCGTACGGTTGCGGTTTTCGGTTAATTACGAAGAAAATCGTAACGAACGCGCAAATGACCGTACATGCGTAACGAATGATATTTTTGCATTCCAATCATTAATATATGATATTTTAATGATTAACAAAATTTTTGGATGACCGAACATGTTCCGGATAGCGAAATACGCAAAAAGACATAGTTTTGCTAAGTTTGCAAAATAGTCCCTGAAGTTACAAAAGTGTGATTTTGCCATACCGAACCCTTCAAAACTTATTTCTAAGCTATGTAAAGGTTATTGAAGGTATGTTAAGCTTGTGACCTTGTTTCGGAGTGTGCTTCGCTAAGAGAATTGGCAGACTTTCAAAGTTTGTTGCAAATAGTCCCTGTGATCAAATAAGCTTGTTTTTGACATACCAAACCCTTCAAAACTTAATTCTAAGTTATGTAAAGGTTATTTAAGGTATGTTAAGCTTATGTCACTATTTCGGACTTACGTTGCATTAAACTAATTTAATTTACGTAATGGTTTGTGATTTCACATCCAAAAATGTTTAAAGGATCGGATTTGAACAGGGATTAAAAATACACAAATGTCATAAGTAAATATACAAAATTCTATTGATATAACACTGTTGAATACAATACAAAGATTAGAAAGCACATATGTCACAGTCTCCCCTACTTCAGGAAACTTCTTCCTGAATTTTGCTTGAGGAAACTAGTGAGAAAAGATGCGGGTATTTCGCCTTCATTTGGTCCTCTTGTTCCCAAGTAAACTCTGGGCCACGTTTAGATTCCCAGCGAACTTTAACAATCGGTATCCGTCTGCGCTTTAGCTTCTTGACTTCACGTTCCAATATTTCACGGGTTTCTCAACAAAATGCATCGTGTCGTCAACACGAATTTCATCAAGAGGAATGTGGAGGTTTTCATCAGTCAAACACTTCTTCAAATTGGATACGTGGAATGTTGGATGAACATTTCCAAGTTGTGGCGGTTGCTCAAGTTTGTAGGAAACTTTTTCGATTCTCTCCATGATCTTAAACGGTCCAACGTATTGCGGTGCAAGTTTTCCTTTTTTTTCCGAATCTAATCACTCCCTTCCAAGGGGATACCTTGAGTAGGACATGATCACCGACTTGGAATTCCAAAGGCTTGCGTCGTTTATCTGCGTAACTCTTTTGACGGCTTCTAGCTGTCAGAAGGTTTTCACGAATTAACTTGACTTTGTCCGTTGTGTCTTGAATAAGTTCAGGTCCAGTGAATTAAGATTCACCAATCTTATTCCAACAGACAGGTGAACGACATTTTTGACCATAAAGAGCTTCGAAAGGTGCCATATCAATGCTAGAGTGATAACTGTTATTGTAGGAGAAATCGATCAATGGTAGATGCGAATCCCAACCACCACCAAAGTCAATCACACAGGCTCTTAGCGTATCCTCCAATGTTTGGATCGTCCTTTCAGATTGTCCATCCATTTGAGGATGATAAGCAGTGTTCAAGCTAAGCCTGGATCCCATGGCAGACTGAATGGTTCTCCAAAAATGAGATGTGAATCGAGCATCACGATCAGATATAATATCCAAAGGGACACCATGACGATATACTATTTCATCCAAATAAATCTTAGCAAGTTTGTCAGTAGAGAAATCCTCACGAATAGCTATAAAATGTACTGACTTCGTTAGTCGATCAACGACTACCCAAATGGCATCATGTCCTCTAGGTGTACGTGGTAATTTGGTAATGAGATTTAGGGCAATGTTTTCCCATTTCTAAACCGGAATCTCTGGTTGTTCAAGCAAACCAGAAGGACATTGATGTTTTGCTTTTACCTTAAGACAAGTAAGGCATTTAGAAACATACAAAGCTATGTCTTTCTTCAAACCCGGCCACCAATACTTGGTACGAAGATCCTTGTACATTTTGTCTGCACTTGGATGAATTGAATAACGAGACTTGTGAGCTTCATCCATTATTAAGGTGCGAAGATTGTCTAGACTTGGAACCCACAAACGGTTCAGATAATAAGATAACCCATTGTCTTTTGTTTCCAGCTGAAGCTCGAGATGATGTGGCAATTCATCACCTAGTTTGTCTTGCGTGACACAAGTGCGTTGAGCCTCAATAATACGCGACTGGATATCAGATCGAACCTGTACACAATGCAGCTTGACACGTTCTTTACGACTTAGCGTATCGGCTATGACATTCGCCTTACCAGGATGGTAGCGAATTTCACAGCCGTAGTCGTTCAGAAGTTCAACCCATCGTCGTTACCTCATGTTTAGTTCTTTCTGATTGAAGATGTGTTGAAGATTTTTGTGGTCCGTGAAAACCACACATTTTGTACCATAGAGGTAATGTCTCCAAATCTTAAGAGCGAACACAACAGCACCCAACTCAAGATCATGAGTGGTGTAGTTCTTTTCGTGAACCTTCAACTGTCTTGATGCATAGGCTATAACCTTGTCTCTTTGCATGAGAACACAACTAAGACCTAAGTTTGATGCATCGCAATATACCACAAAATCATTGTTGTCTTCCGGTAAAGATAGAATAGGAGCATAACAAAGCTTTTGGTTCAAAGTCTGGAAAGCTTCTTCCTGTTTGGGTCCCCACTCAAAAGGTTTATTCTTTTGAGTTAAAGCAGTGAGGGGAATCGCAATCTTGGAAAAATTAGCAATGAAACGGCGTAATAACCCGCGAGATCCAAGAATGAACGAACTTCAGTAGGAGTAGTAGGTGTACTCCAATCCCTAATTGCACTGATCTTGGCGGGATCTGCATGTATACCTTGTTTGTTGACAATGTGACCCAAAAACTGAACTTCCTTAAGCCAAAATTCACACTTGGAGAATTTGGCGTAAAGTTGCTCTTTCTTGAGAAGTTCCATTGTCAGACGAAGATGTTGTTCGTGATCGGCTCGTGTCTTGGAATAAATCAAGATGTCATCATTGAAAACAATGATGAACTTGTCTAAATAAGGCTTACAAACCCTATTTATCAAGTCCATGAAAACAGCAGGAGCATTCATTAACCCAAAAGGCATAACAGTAAACTCATAATTGTCACACCCTCAATTTCCACTTGCGGAGTTTTACCGCGAGGCGTGTGAACAAACCAGAATCTGAAACACTAGTACGTCGAACGACTCTATATGATTTGATAATACGTTTTCAAAAATCATTTGTCGTAGATTTTATATTGTCTTGATTAGTTACCAATATTTAGCGGAAGCATCAGTTTTTAAAGTTGAGCGGAAGCATAAATAAGTAATGAAGCGGGCGCCAACACAAACGCCAAAACAAATGAAAAACCCCAAAACAATATTTATAAATAAGACTCGATAAAAGATGTCTTGTTCAATGCATGTGCGTGCACCTAGAGCTCCTAGCGTCCTGAGAAACATGTAAAGAAACAAGTGTCAACATTAAAGATGAGTGAGTTCACAGGTTTTTATAAATTCGTTTGTTCGGTTATAGTTTGTTTTCCCCGTTATCCCTAACCCGGGATAACGTGTTGGTTCCATTATTCCAATCCCGGAATAATAAGTTGTTGCTTCCATTATCCTCAACCCAGGATAATATAGTTGTTGTTTCCATTATTCCATTCAGGAATAAATAAGTTGTTGTTTCCATTATCCTCAACCCGGGATAATATAGTTGTTTCGTAATTAAGTTCAATGTTAACATATATAGGTAGCTAGCCTAAAGTTATGTCACGTAAGAGTTCGCGATCGAAGCTGACTGTTGTGCCTCCGTGTTGCCAGGCCTATCACTGACCATGGCGATGTTAGGCCAAATTATTCACCCGTTGACCATACCCGGTCGGCTAGCGCGACTAGCTCGGATGGGGCTTGTCGGGCACAGTAGTACTACTTATAATTCCCCCGCTATTAAAACCCAATAATAACGATCCGAGAGATTGACGAGGACTTAATTGATATAGCTACTTAGTGACCATAACATTACATTAACATTAACTTAGTTACCGAATAGTTATGTGACGTTAAATTCGTATAACGTAAAGAGATTGAGTTTGAAGAGTGTATATATGTTTCTCCCCCTGTTGTTTAAAAACCGGATAAAGTTAGGGGCCGTGAACTCACCTTTATTTGCTCGGTTAGTGTAGCAAAGAAGTTGTAAAGGATGGGACCGCTAATCGCGTCCTAACAAACCAATTGATTTCAAGTCAGTGTGTGATCACACCAATACAAATTCTACACTTAATTTACGCACAAAGTGATACACACAAACAACATATCTAACACTCAAACATGCATGCAAGTATTCTCACGTGAACATAGTAATCAAAACAGTTTATCATGAACATAATTCAATCCAAGCAACACTTTGGTGCACACAATCACAAGTTATCAATTTTCAGCTTAATACTCATAATTCAGCTGTTTTCTAAGATTTTTATAAAATAGTTCCATCATTCCAAAAATTCCAATATTTATACAGTAGGTGACATTATACTGTAGAAATTTATATAAATTTTCCAAGTCCTAAATCTTTACCATTTAACCATAAATATTAATATACTAGGCTGCAGTCAGATTTATCGCTTTCTGACTGCAGTCTACGGAAGAATTTATTTAAAAATCACTGATCGTCCAATTAACAAAATTCCAGTTGGAGTTGCCCGGAAATTTCCATAACTAGTTTCTGTACAAAATTCATGACTCAATTCCCTACTGATTTTAAAATCCAACTCGATAAACAACTAACAAAATTTCAGGATTTTCACAGCTTTAGTTACTGAACTTATTTGGCCCTTTAAAAATATCAAACGACCTCAGAAAATTATGAATCCAGCGCCATTAGATTCGTTATTCAAATCTCTACGTTCTAGACATCAGAAAATCCGTTTTTCGACAACTAATGACCGAGTTACAGCCAGATGAAGTCGGCTGTAACTATTACTCAGCAAACTGTTTCAGCATATCATTATCATAAACCGTTCCTATTATTAACCTAGGCGATCATGAACCGGTTTCCTAGTCATGGATCAATACTAATAACATATCTATGCAAAACCCTAGTTCATAACTCTAGTTTTTATGAACAAACAAAGCTTATGATTTCAGATTTTCAAACAACCATCCAATGTAAACATCATTAACAAATCGGCTAGCCTAACTTTTCATTCAAACATACTTGGCAAACTTATAAGTTCCGAAAACAATCATACTTGTAACAATGATACATCAGCCGATTCAAACATATATAGTCCGAAAACAACACAATCGTTTCATGCAATCATTCAATCCGGAAAAACAACAACAATCAAGACACATGTAACCGAATATGATCTTGTAACATATGCTGAATTCTAACCTTTAATAACTAGGTAAATAGGCCGAGACTTGGACAGGATTGATTCGGATGTGATGAAAGTTGCGATCGGGGAAAGTGATTAGCGAAAACTGCCGCGATCCAAGGAAGTGTAGGGCTGTTTGTTTGCGATTGAGAAGGTGAACAAGAGGCTGATCTCGATCGATCTGAAGAAGGAAGAGGCTGCCGTCGGCTTCTTTCTCCTTAGGGTTTTGTGTTGTCAATGAAACATGCATGGGGTTTGTATATATAGGCGCAAAAAGGGATAAGGGTTACGGTTTGGATTTGAATTCGTGGCCGAGGAACTAGGGTGGGTCGGTTTGGGTTTGATCTTGCGGCCGAGATATGTTTGGGTTGGTTTGGTTTGGTTTGCACTTGGCCGAGAATGGCTTGAGGTTTAAGGTTTAAATCTCGCAGCCAAGGACTTGGGTTGGTTCGGTTTGTGTACATATTTACCATACTTATTTTATAACTAAAACAATCACACACATCACGTATTCATTAACTCGTACACGTTTAATACTTAGCATATACTTTATTCGACAAGTGTCGCGTTTAAGTTATCCGAAAAAACCGGGATGTCACATTATCCCCATGTTGAAAGAATTTTCGTCCCGAAAATTGAGTAAACGCGGTTTAGAATGTAGCGTACATGTTTAGAGTGCCACACACAAAGAGTTAGTTCGTTAATGATGGTACGCGAAGTTACAAGAAGTTCCCAAGTGCCATACACAAAGATTTCCAAGTGCCATGCACAAGAATTTAGTTAACAATAGTACACGAAAGTATGAGAAGTTTCCAGGTTGTCACATCATCCCCATGTTGAAAGAATTTTCGTCCCGAAAATTTAGTTACTGGTATCGTTAGATTGCTGCTCAGTTGCGAAGAGGTGTGGGTATTTGCTTTTCATTTGGTCCTCTCTTTCCCACGTGAACTCCGGTCCACGCTTAGAGTCCCAACGAACCTTAACGATCGGAATCTTGCTGTGCCTTCGAGTCTTGATCTCACGATCCATGATCTCGATAGGCTGTTCCACGAAGTGTAGTTGTTCATCCACTTGGATCTCATCCAATGGAATGACTAGAGTTTCGTCTGATAGACACTTCTTCAGATTTGATACGTGAAAAACGTTGTGAACTCCACTGAGTTCGGCAGGAAGGTCTAATTGATAAGCTACGGGTCCGATACGTTTCAAGATTACAAACGAGCCTACGTACCGTGGGTTTAGTTTGCCCCGTTTTCCAAAGCGGATTACACCCTTCCAGGGTGACACCTTTAGTAGGACGCGGTCGCCTACTTGAAATTCGAGCGGTTTGCGTCGTTGATCAGCGTAGCTTTTCTGTCGATCTCGTGCTGCCGCCATGCGGTTTCTGATTTGTACAATCTTTTCAGTAGCCTCAAGTATTACCTCAGGGCCTGTGAGTTGACTGTCACCGACTTCTGCCCAGCAGACCGGTGATCTACATTTACGACCGTATAATGCCTCAAACGGTGCTGCCGAAATACTCGTATGATAGCTGTTGTTATATGAGAATTGTACTAGAGGCAGGTGGATTTCCCAACTATTTCCGAAGTCTATGACGCATGCCCTAAGCATGTCTTCCAAGGTTTGTATGGTCCTTTCACTTTGACCATCAGTCTGGGGGTGATAGGTTGTACTCATATCCAAGCGTGTTCCCAACGCTTTCTGGAGTGACTGCCAGAAGTTGGACGTGAAGCGAGCATCTCTGTCTGAGATGATGGATGTTGGCACTCCGTGCCGAGAAACTACTTCCTTAATGTAGATGCGAGTCAACTTCTCCATCTTATCTGTTTCTTTAATAGCTAGGAAGTGTGCGGACTTAGTTAAACGATCCACAATTACCCAGATGGTATCGCAACCACCCAAAGTTCGCGGGAGTTTAGTGATGAAATCCATCGAGATCTGATCCCATTTCCACACTGGGATCTCAGGTTGTTGGAGTAGCCCCGATGGCTTTTGATACTCCACCTTGACTTTTGTACAAGTCAAACATTTACTCACGTAGGTGGCTATATCGGCTTTCATGTTGGGCCACCAATACGCAGCTTTAAGGTCTTGATACATCTTATCCGAACCCGGATGGACAGAGTATCGGGATTTGTGAGCTTCGTCCATGACTAGCTCTCTGAGGTTTCCGTAGAGAGGTACCCATATGCGATTCATGAAATATCGGGCTCCATTGGGTTTTACTTCCCAATCGCGTTCCATTTTTCCCACCGATTCGGCTTTGATGTTTACCTCCTTAACTGCTTCTAACTGGGCGTCGCGTATTTGTTCGGGTAGCCCCGAATGAATAGTGAGTTGTAATGCTCGTACACGACGTGGTTTCAAGTGTTCCTTCCTACTGAGGGCATCAGCTACCACGTTAGCTTTACCCGGGTGATACCGAATGGCACACTCATAATCGTTCAAGAGTTCGACCCAGCGACGCTGTCGCATGTTCAACTCCTTCTGATCAAAGATGTGTTGGAGGCTCTTGTGGTCCGTAAAGATTGTGCACTTCGTTCCATAGAGGTAGGGTCTCCAAATCTTAAGCGCAAACACTACTGCTCCCAATTCCAGGTCATGCGTTGTGTAGTTTTTCTCGTGAACCTTCAGTTGTCGCGACGCATACGCGATGACCTTATCGCGTTGCATGAGTACGCATCCTAATCCCTGAATGGAAGCATCACAATATACTACAAAGTCATCTGTCCCTTCCGGCAAGGACAGAATGGGTGCACTGCAAAGTTTCTGTTTCAGCAATTGAAATGCTGCTTCTTGCTTGTCACCCCAAGTATACTTGATACCTTTCTGGGTGAGGGTAGTAAGCGGTTGTGCGATCTTTGAAAATCCCTCGATGAAACGTCTGTAGTAACCAGCCAATCCCAAAAATTGGCGGATCTCCGTCGGTGTCTTGGGTGCTTCCCAGTTTTTGATGGCTTCAATCTTGGCAGGGTCCACGTGGATTCCCCTTTCATTCACGATATGCCCAAGAAACTGAACTTCCCGAATCCAGAAATCACACTTCGAAAGCTTGGCATATAGCTTTTCCTGTTGGAGTAATCCTAGCAGTAATCGTAGATGTTCAGCATGTTCTTCTTCACTTTTGGAGTAGATGAGTATGTCATCGATGAACACAATGACAAATTTGTCGAGGTATGGTTTACACACGCGGTTCATGAGGTCCATGAACACCGCAGGTGCGTTGGTGAGACCGAAGGGCATGACCAAGAACTCGTAATGGCCATACCGAGTGCGAAATGCCGTCTTGGCGATATCCTCCTCCCTGACGCGTAGCTGGTGGTAACCGGACCGTAAATCGATCTTGGAGTAGTAACTTGACCCTTGAAGTTGGTCGAAGAGATCGTCGATGCGAGGTAACGGGTATCGGTTCTTGACAGTAACCTTGTTGAGTTCCCTGTAGTCGATGCACATGCGGAAAGTCCCGTCCTTCTTCTTGACAAACAGGACTGGAGCTCCCCATGGCGAAACGCTTGGTCGGATAAATCCTTTTTCTAATAGTTCCTGAAGTTGGGTAGACAGCTCCTGCAGCTCGGCTGGAGCTAGGCGGTATGGAGCCTTGGCGATAGGAGTTGCATTATTCGCCAATTCGATTTCAAACTCCAATTGTCGATGGGGTAGAAGACCAGGTAGTTCTTCTGGGAATACATCGGAAAAATCATGGACGACAGGGATGTCTTCTATGCGTTTCTCGTCCTTAGGCTGTTCGGTAATCAGTGCGAGTAAAGCGAAGGAGTTCTTTCTCCGAAGATACTTCTGCGCTTGTATGTATGAGATGATGTTTGTGACGGCGCTTGCCTTATCGCCTTGTACCGTCAGGATTTCGTCGTTCGAGAGCGGAATACGGATAGATTTTTCGAAGCAGAGAACTTTAGCCCGGACGTCGGATAGCCAGTCCATTCCGACTACCACGTCAAAACTACCCAGAGTAGTTGTCATCAGATCAATGGTAAAGGTGTGGCCCGCGAGTTTGAGTTGACAGCCGGATACTATTTGGGTCACATCTACAGATTTACCATCGGCTAATTCTATAACATAAGGGGTCTCTAATGGTTTAAGCGTGAGATTTAGGTTTTTCATAAAAGACTCAGATATAAAGCTCCTATCCGCACCCGTATCAAAAAGCACAGAAGCAAAATGTTCATTAAGGGGAAACTTACCGGTGACCACGTTCGAGTCGTTTCTGGCCTCTCCGCGGCCCAATGTAAATGCGCGACCTTTGGCACCTCCGGTGCCACCGTTCCCATTATTGTTGTTGTTGTTATTGTTGTTGTGGTTATTGTGGTTATGGTTGTTCCCACCATTGTTGTTGTTGTTACGCAGCTGTGGGCAGTCTCTTTTGAAGTGAGCAGTGCTACCACACTGATAGCATCCCCGGTTAATACCCTGCTGCTGACCCTGGGGTTGATTTTGATTTTGTCGGGACATGATTTCCCCACGACAATCCTTTGCCGCATGTCCCATCTTGCCACATCGTTGGCAGCGATTTCCGGCACAAGGGCCGTTATGGTGGAGATTACAGCGGTTGCACTGCGGCTTTCGACCTGCATAGTCGCTTGCGTTCTGGTTGTTGTTGTTGTTGGCAGGCTGATTTTGGTGACCCCGGTGGCTGTTGTAATGATTGAACCGTTTCTGGTTCCCCTGTTGCGGCTGGGATGACGAAGACTGTCGAGCAGATGAGTCTTCAAACTTTCTTTTGTTATCAGGGGCAACTTCAGTTGTACCCCGTGCTAGCAATTTCTTTTGTTCCACCGCCTTATCGGTGAGTTTGTGAGCCAATCGGATTGCTTGATGTTCAGTTGCAGGGTTACTAGCCATTACCATACCCTGAATCTCCGGAACCAGACCCCCAAGATAGAACTCGAGTCTTTTCTCCACAGTGTTGGCCAAATCGGGACACAGAAATACCAAGTCATGATGTTTTGCGGTGTAAGCTTCAATTTCCGATCCCACCATCTTGTGGTTCCATAAGGCTTGCTCTAACTGTTGCACTCTGTCCCGTGGGCAGTACTCCTCTTTGATTAGGGCCTTGAACTCGGCCCAGGCCATTGCATTCGCAGCTATAAGTCCACGTGTTTGGACTTGTGCATTCCACCATGTCAGTGCCCCATCTTCCAGTGTTGAGGCTGCGTACTTGACCTTGTTGGCCTCTAGACAGTTGCACATTTCAAAAACGGATTCAGATTTTTCGATCCAGCGGACCAGTCCAATGGGTCCTTCCGCCCCCGAGAATTTGCTTGGTTTCGCGTCGAGGAACATCTTGTAGGGGTTAAAGCCCCCTCCTGCAGACAGACAATAGGTAGTCAGCGAGGAATCCTACTAGCCCAACTATTAGATTTTCACACGAAAATTTAATAATGGTTACCTGCCGGTTGGTTCTGAGCACCTGCTAAAGCTGCGTTCACGTGCTCTTGAATCATGGCAGCTAGCTCTTCGGGCGTTAAGTTAAGGTTTCCCACGTCGTCCAGTTGCCATTTAGATCTTCGAAACACAACACAAACACACCCCGATAAGTCTATATATCCAATATAGTTATCCTACTTCGTACTTTAATAATTATCAAGTTATGTCAACTTAATATGTTAAATAGTCAAAAGAAATACTTGATTAACTGAAATTTCAACGTCTTACAAAAGTGCACATCAAACATATGAATTCACTATAAAGTCTCAAGTTTAAACACAAGTGGGAAAATAAATAAACTGAAGGAAAACAAATAAAATAAGCGAGACGTGTCAGTCGTCTACGTCTCCATCCCCCAAGTCACTGTCGTTGCCGTCATCCTGCGCGGCATTTCCAGCTTCTACAGCTGGGTCCTCCTCCGGATCCTCCTCTGGATCCTCCTCAGGGTCCTCCTCTGGATCCTCTTCCGGATCCTCCTCTACCGGCACTGGAGGGGCCGGTGCTGGTGCAAGTGCTTGATTTTGCAGTTCCTGAATGTTCCAACTATTATCCAGGACTCTGTCCTCAAGCCAGTCGGCTCTTATCTGCTCAGCACGCAGATCTCTGGCTATGGTGTTACGAGCTGTCTTACTCGTATGATGCTCTTCCTCGAGCGAGTCGGTTTTACCTGTCAGTTGTCGGATCATCCATCCTTGTGCTAGGATGGTTTCCTGCATTCTTTCTAACTGTGCTTGTTGTTTATGTAATATGATTCTAAGTAGGTCAATTCCTACTTCTACAGGGTTAACCGGTTCAACCGGCACAGCAATGGTTGGGCGTGATGACGACTCCTCCCCCAGAGCGAGCCTTTTCCTCGCAGCTGAGCGTGTCTCCACGCCATAAGATGGTATGGGTTCCACCATAGGTGCCTTTCCTGGCGCTCTTGGTGGCGTAGGTCTGTCGGATGATGATGACGATGAGGATGATGACATTGCCTGTTAGGTCGTGTAGTTAGTTACGAGTTGTTTTCATTTCTTATTATGAAGGCATAATCTACATAACACAGTTGTGGTATATTGCATAACAAGATATAATAGTTCGGTGCCAAACTAAGTCTAGTGTCGTGAAATCAGCTATAGTTTAGGTCTACTTCTAATGCAAACCTGGTTCTCTATAGCTAGTGGCTCTGATACCAATATGTCACACCCTCAATTTCCACTTGCGGAGTTTTACCGCGAGGCGTGTGAACAAACCAGAATCTGAAACACTAGTACGTCGAACGACACTATATGATTTGATAATACGTTTTCAAAAATCATTTGTCGTAGATTTTATATTGTCTTGATTAGTTACCAATATTTAGCGGAAGCATCGGTTTTTAAAGTTGAGCGGAAGCATAAATAAGTAATGAAGCGGGCGCCAACACAAACGCCAAAACAAATGAAAAACCCCAAAACAATATTTATAAATAAGACTCGATAAAAGATGTCTTGTTCAATGCATGTGCGTGCACCTAGAGCTCCTAGCGTCCTGAGAAACATGTAAAGAAACAAGTGTCAACATTAAAGATGAGTGAGTTCACAGGTTTTTATAAATTCGTTTGTTCGGTTATAGTTTGTTTTCCCCGTTATCCCTAACCCGGGATAACGTGTTGGTTCCATTATTCCAATCCCGGAATAATAAGTTGTTGCTTCCATTATCCTCAACCCAGGATAATATAGTTGTTGTTTCCATTATTCCATTCAGGAATAATAAGTTGTTGTTTCCATTATCCTCAACCCGGGATAATATAGTTGTTTCGTAATTAAGTTCAATGTTAACATATATAGGTAGCTAGCCTAAAGTTATGTCACGTAAGAGTTCGCGATCGAAGCTGACTGTTGTGCCTCCGTGTTGCCAGGCCTATCACTGACCATGGCGATGTTAGGCCAAATTATTCACCCGTTGACCATACCCGGTCGGCTAGCGCGACTAGCTCGGATGGGGCTTGTCGGGCCCAGTAGTACTACTTATAATTCCCCCGCTATTAAAACCCAATACTAACGATCCGAGAGATTGACGAGGACTTAAGTAATATAGCTACTTAGTGACCATAACATTACATTAACATTAACTTAGTTACCGAATAGTTATGTGACGTTAAATTCGAATAACGTAAAGAGATTGAGTTTGAAGAGTGTATACATGTTTCTCCCCCTGTTGTTTAAAACCCGGATAAAGTTAGGGGCCGTGAACTCACCTTTATTTGCTCGGTTAGTGTAGCAAAGAAGTTGTAAAGGATGAGACCGCTAATCGCGTCCTAACAAACCAATTGATTTCAAGTCAGTGTGTGATCATACCAATACAAATTCTACACTTAATTTACGCACAAAGTGATACACACAAACAACATATCTAACACTCAAACATGCATGCAAAATCAAAACAGTTTATCATGAACATAATTCAATCCATGCAACACTTTGGTGCACACAATCACAAGTTATCAATTTTCATCTTAATACTCATAATTCAGCTGTTTTCTAAGATTTTTATAAAATAGTTCCATCGTTCCAAAAATTCCAATATTTTTACAGTAGGTGACATTTATACTGTAGAAATTTATATAAATTTTCCAAGTCCTAAATCTTTACCATTTAACCATAAATATTAATATACTAGGCTGCAGTCAGATTTATCGCTTTCTGACTGCAGTCTACGGAAGAATTTATTTAAAAATCACTGATCGTCCAATTAACAAAATTCCAGTTGGAGTTGCCCAGAAATTTCCATAACTAGTTGCTGTACAAAATTCATGACTCAATTCCCTACTGATTTTAAAATCCAACTCGATAAACAATTAACAAAATTTCAGGATTTTCACAGCTTTAGTTACTGAACTTATTTGGCCCTTTAAAAATATCGACTTTAGAAAATTATGAATCCAGTGCCATTAGATTCGTTATTCAAATCTCTACGTTCTAGACATCAGAAAATCCGTTTTTCGACAACTAATGACCGAGTTACAGCCAGATGAAGTCGGCTGTAACTATTACTCAGCAAACTGTTTCAGCATATCATTATCATAAACCGTTCCTATTATTAACCTAGGCGATCATGAACCGGTTTCCTAGTCATGGATCAATACTAATAACATATCTATGCAAAACCCTAGTTCATAACTCTAGTTTTTATGAACAAACAAAGCTTATGATTTCAGATTTTCAAACAACCATCCAATGTAAACATCATTAACAAATCGGCTAGCCTAACTTTTCATTCAAACATACTTGGCAAACTTATAAGTTCCGAAAACAATCATACTTGTAACAATGATACATCAGCCGATTCAAACATATATAGTCCGAAAACAACACAATCGTTTCATGCAATCATTCAATCCGGAAAAACAACAACAATCAAGACACATGTAACCGAATATGATCTTGTAACATATGCTGAATTCTAACCTTTAATAACTAGGTAAATAGGCCGAGACTTGGACAGGATTGATTCGGATGTGATGAAAGTTGCGATCGAGGAAAGTGATTAGCGAAAACTGCCGCGATCGAAGGAAGTGTAGGGCTGTTTGTTTGCGATTGAGAAGGTGAACAAGAGGCTGATCTCGATCGATCTGAAGAAGGAAGAGGCTGCCGTCGGCTTCTTTCTCCTTAGGGTTTTGTGTTGTCAATGAAACATGCATGGGGTTTGTATATATAGACGCAAAAAGGGATAAGGGTTACGGTTTGGATTTGAATTCGTGGCCGAGGAACTAGGGTGGGTCGGTTTGGGTTTGATCTTGCGGCCGAGATATGTTTGGTTTGGTTTGGTTTGGTTTGCACTTGGCCGAGAATGGCTTGAGGTTTAAGGTTTTAAATCTCGCGGCCAAGGACTTGGGTTGGTTTGGTTTGTGTACATATTTACCATACTTATTTTATAACTAAAACAATCACACACATCACGTATTCATTAACTCGTACACGTTTAATACTTAGCATATACTTTATTCGACAAGTGTCGCGTTTAAGTTATCCGAAAAACCCGGGATGTCACAATAATGACCGTATCGAGTGCGGAAAGCAGTCTTGGGAATATCTTCCTCGAGTACACGAAGCTGATACCCAGAACGTAGATCAATTTTCGAAAAACAAGTTGCACCCTGTAACTAGTCAAAGAGATCATCAATGGGAGGTATGGGATATCGATTCTTGATTGTGAGCTTGTTGAGCTCACGGTAATCGATACACATACGAAAAGACCCGTCTTTCTTTTTCACAAATAGAACTGGAACACCCAAGGTGAAAAGCTCGGACGGATGAATCCTTTATCTGAAAGCTCCTGAAGCTGCTTTGATAATTCTTGCATCTCAGATGGTGCAAGATGGTAGGGGGATTTAGCAATAGGATTGGCACCAGGTACAAGATCTATGCAAAACTCAACCTGACGTACTGGGGGTAAACCAGGTATTCTTCAGGAAATACCTTAGGATAATCCCAAACCACGGGGATATCTTGAACAGTTTTACCTTTGCCTTTCTCCTCTATGTGATGGGCCAGGAATGCAACATAATTCTTTTGTAGGTATTTATGGGCTTGGGTAAAAGTCATAAGTTTAAGATTACTGATGGGTTTCTCTCCACGAACTTCCAGAATTTCACCAGACGGAAGAGGCACACGAATCTTATCGAAACAAACCACCTCAGCATGATGTTTGGTTAACCAATCCATTCCTACTATAATGTCGAAGCTCCCAAGTTGCATTGGTGTGAGGTTAATAGGAAAAAGATGGTTATTAAGGTTCAATAGACAACCAGGAATGATAGAATCGAGTATAAGAGGTTCACCACTGGCTATTCTACTGTCAAGGGCTTTCATAGTTTGGTTCTTGGTTTCGCAAGTAAAGGCTCAAATGTTGATGACACAAAACTTCTATCAGCACCCGAATCAAATAGTATAGAAGCAGGATGGTTGTTAACAAAGAACGTACCGTTTACCACTTTGTTATCTGCCAGTGCCTCGTTCGCATTAATATTGAAAGCTCATCCACGAGCCTGGTTTGCATTTGCCAATCTCGGGCAATTGTTATCGTAGTGGGTGAGATCCCCACAGTTGTAGCAAGATCCTGGTGGGTAATGAGGTCGCACAGGATTGGCTGGCTGCTGAACATTGTTTTATGCGACTTGGTTCTGAGCAGGAGGACACCGACATGTGTTGGCCAGATGGCCAGTTCGCCTACAATTTGTACAAACACGACATGGTAACTGAGGTTGGTGGTGACCGTTGCATCTGTTGCACAAAGGTGCAGTGCCGACATACTGTTTCTTCACAGGAGGTGGAGCAGGCTTATTAGGAGCAGTTGGATTGGGCTGAGTAGTGACAACAAAGTTCTTAGAAGCCTTACGCTTCCTAGACTTCTTCGACCCTTTGGATTTCTTACCCTTTTGTTTCTCAGACTTGTCAGATGATTTCTTGTCACCCCTATGATGGAGCTTACCCTTTTTGATCTGCGATTCAGTCAGTGTCGCAGATAGCTCAATAGCTTGTCTAACAGTAGTGGGGTTGCTGCCGGTGACAATATCCTGAACTGGGTCAAGAAGACCATCTATGTATTTCTCGATTGCCCTATCCAAAGGCGTCACCAACTCAGGACACAACAAGCTCAACTCCTCATACCTGTCAGTATACGCACGATGCTCACCACTGTCTTGCTTCAGATCATGAAACTCATTTTCGATTGCCCTCTTTTCATGACGGGGGCAGAACTCTTTCATTATCAAAGCCCTGAGTTCCTCCCAAGTTTGACCCATAGCAACGTCAGCACCCCTATCTCTCATCACTCCGTTCCACCACGTGAGCGCTCTCTTTTCAAACACACTAGAAGCAAACTCAACTTTCCGCTCATTTGGACATCGAACATGGCGAAATGTATTCTCAAGACTCTCAAACCACTGTAGGAGCCCAGTTTCTCCCTCAGAACCACTAAACTTGAGCGGTTTAGCCGAATTTAACTGTTTAAAGTTGCACGCAGCTGGTGCATTGTTGTTATTGTTAGCTTGGTTTATCTGAGTTATGAGATTTGGAAGCACTGCAGCAAACTACTGAGCGATTAGAGCCGCCATGTCGGCGTCCGTATTTACGTTTCGTCGAGGAGGCATTCTATAAGAGAGAAAAACACGAGAGAAAACGAGTGAGATGAATGCTGAATACTCAAAATGAGATGAATAAGTATCGACAAATGTAAGGATGGTGGTCATTCATTCGTTACTCAAAACAAATGACACACAATGACTAATCAAAGTAAATGGGTCGTCATAATGTATCACGAAGACATGCTTTAGCCTATAAGTGGACACTCACCCCAAGAGTTCCCAGGTAAGAGTGACTGGTCCGATTAAGTTGATTTGTACGAACATTCTAGCCTTAGACAGAAAACTCAAGGTACAGGCACCCACCCTTCCGGATTGCACGTGTTCACATTAATGAGACCCAAACTTTGACGAGATTTTGAGAACATAGAAGGCATTAAGCCAAAAACAAATCATCTAAGGATAGATGATTAATTTCAAAATCATTTTGAAAATTGTGTTTATGTTTGGTAATCACCTAAGGATAGGTGATTGTATCGTTTTTTAATTCTAAACGTAAGAAATCTCGCGTTAGGGTCCTAGGAAGGTTATAGTCTAGGTCAAAGCATTACTAATAACCTAATTCCCTATAACCATTGGCTCTGATACCAATCTTTCTGTCACACCCCGACCGCGTAAAACAATAAACCGTGGCGGAATCGTCGGGGAGTGTCGTAACAGAACTATTGTTTCAATAACCATGGCATGACAAGTTAAGTTTTATTTAGTGGAAATTGTTTACATTGTCTGGAAATTTAAATATAAAACATAACATAAGTTAAATTGTCTTCAATTTTTAAGCTACTAAAGCCCAAAGTCCGTCCTATGTGACGCATGATCAACCTTAAGCATTTGCTCCTGAAACATATGTGAAAATAAAGTACATCAGCATAAAAATGCCTGTGAGTAACATATGTTTTGTGATGTTGTTTTATGGCTTTGATTATTGTAAGGAAATGTTTGAATTAATACAAAAGTAGCCATGAACCATAAAAGTTTCGCTTATAAAGATCATTTGAAAATCAATACGATACCAAGAAGTAATGCATGGTCGAATAGATAACTAAAAGTAAATCTTTTATCTGTATAAAATGTCATGCTTTGTATATAATATGTCGAGTCTTGTATTTTGTTTGAAATGATTTAGATAATGCCACACTATGTAAGATAATAAAAGCACTTATATATAGGAAGTAGCATCGGCGTATCCACCATGCTTTTATCATATTACACACGTCACATTATCTAGATCACTCGCCATAAACCAACCATCATCGAAAGTCTTGTTTAAACCAAAGTAATACGAGTAAACCAAAGTCATATATAAACAAGTCTTGTGTAACCAAAAGTCAAGTATAAACCAAATGTCTTGTAATAAAATACGTCTTTGAAATAATCAAAAGATATATTTTATAAACCATTGCTTTTATTGTTAAACATGTATTCAGATTTGTTGGGAAACACATTCAAACCTTGTAACAGTCAAATAGACCCCTATCAGTCAAAGGTCTATCCATTTCAGTGGACTCTGTCATTCCCTAAACAAACTTCCAAACAAACCTAGGAAGCGGGAACGAGATTTGTCAAGTCCTATGGTACCATAACTTACTATCGGTCGGCGTGATCAATGTTAATGAATGTATTAAGTCAGTCTCCAACGCACCAAAATGTCATGAACAATTTAGCAAAAATGTCTTTGAAAACCAATGTACTAGTATGCTCAGTCAACATACATAGCAAGTAAATGTCTTTGAAAACCAATGTACTAGTATGCTCAGTCAACATACATAGCAAGAAATGTCTTTGAAACCAATGTACTAGGATGCTCAGTCAACACACATAGCAAGTAAATGTCTTTGAAAACCAATGTACTAGTATGCTCAGTCAACATACATAGAAAGAAATGTCTTTGAAAACCAATGTACTAGTATGCTCAGTCAACATACATAGCAAGTAAATGTCTTTAAAAACCATTGTACTAGTATGCTCAGTCAACATACATAGCAAGTAAACATAATGTAAATCAATGTGCTCATATGCTAAGTCAACATATACCGCAAAAGTTTCTTTGAAATCAATGTGATAAATATGCAAAATCAACATATAAATCAAACGCAATGAAAGTCATGTAGTATATGTACTATGTAATTAAAGCATATAAAGTCATGAAAACACGAGAGTAACATAGGCACAATATGTTTCACCCCAAAACATTTGAAAACGTAACATAGGGGACTATGTACTCTCATGTGATTGCAATAAAGTCCTTGTTCAGGAAGATAAACCAAGATCAAGAGTCTGTGAAATCAAGCGTGTCCTATAACGGATAACTATGTAAATATCAGAACTTGAAATCGGAGGATTCGGATAGAATGGGACCTTACAAATCAATTGAGTGTTGGAACTCATATGATATGGTTTAATAAGTTAACATTCTGAGTTGGAAAGATTTTTAAGTGCTTTTGACCCGTTATGACCCGTTAAGGTAGTTTAAGCTACTTTAACGCGTCATTTGCATAATTACGCATTCGGATGGTTAGATACATGTCATGATAAGTTTTAAATGCTTATACATGTTTAAAATGTTATTTGATCAGATTATATGTTAAAATTTATGTTACATATGTGTTTAATTGGTTTTCTTGCGAAAGGGCATCTTGGTCGTTTTTAAGGGATATTACCGTTGATTATCATAACACTATCCGAAGGACATGACCATAAGGTATAACCTCATAGGGTTATTCCCTATATACTTATGGTCATAATTATGTATTTGGTCGGGTCTAAAAGTTTACCAAACGGGTCAGATTCAAAAGTCAAAGTGGTGGTCAAACCACTAGACTTTTTAACTCTAAATGAGCACTTTAACAAGAGTGATGAATTTGACAAGTCTTGACATGTTTCAAACAAGTTTATAAAAGTATTTTAGCATCAAAACAACCTGTTTTGATACCCGAAAATAGATTTGTTGCAAAATGCGCTAAAATCGCATTTTGTCCGAAACTTTATCTTGTCAAAATAGCTAGAAATGATGGGAATCAGTAGGCATGATTTTTAGTGATCATAACCACCTTGATTACCATCATAATGAAACTTTCAATTGAGCTTTATCTTGATCAATTCAAGATCAAAACTAAAAGTCAAACAGAAGTCAAACAGCTTGATTTTTAGTCAAATTAAGCTATAGAAATTGAACATAGCAAGAGTGGAACACTTACAACACAAGGAAAGATCAAGAACACCAGAGAAAAGCCCCAAGGAAGTTGCAAATTCGGATTAAAGGCAGGTTGTTGCAAGAAGGTAATTAAAGAGTTCAAAAATGGCGTGAACTTGGTATTTATAATGATCATAAACTCACCAAATCTTCACAAGTGTTATGCCAGGTGTTTGGGGCTTGATCAGTGTCCAAATAGGTGTCAAATGCAGAGGAAGGGAGATCATGTTCGAATGCTTAGTTTCCTAAAACAAACAGGCTGTTAACAACTATTTCTGTGAGCTGGGTAGGTCCTTATGGACCGTATGGTGTTATGGCTTACGGTCCGTAAGCCTGTGACCTAGGCAAACTTTCATAAAATGGCAGAACAGGCCCCTGCATCGTTTCGTCGCATTTCGGGCACTTCTGACACTCGTTTACCTGATTTCAAAGCTCCATAAACAAAGTATAGGGAACATGAAATGTGCTAAAAAATATTCCGGATGTCGGTTCGTTTGGTCATACGGTTGCGGTTTTCGGTTAATTACGACGAAAATCATAACGAACGCGCAAACGACCGTACATGCGTAACAAATGATATTTTTGCATTCAATCATCAAGATATGATAGTTAATGATTACAAAAATTTTTGGATGACCGAACATGTTCCGGATAGCGAAGTACACGAAAAGACATAGTTTTGCTAAGTTTGCAAAATAGTCCCTGAAGTTACAAAAGTGTGATTTTGCCATACCAAACCCTTCAAAACTTATTTATAAGCTATGTAAAGGTTATTTAAGGTATGTTAAGCTTGTGACCTTGTTCCGGAGTATGCGTTGCTACGAGAATCGGCAGACTTTCAAAGTTTGTCGCAAATAGTCCCTGTGATCAAATAATCTTGTTTTTGACATACTAAACCCTTCAAAACTTAATTCTAAGTTATGTAAAGGTTATTAAGGTATGTAAAGCTTATGCCACTATTCCGGACTATACGTTGCATTAAACTGATTAAATTTATGTAACGGTTTGCGATTTCACATCCAAAAATGTTTAAAGGATCGGATTTGAACATGGATTAAAAATATACAAATGTCATAAGTAAATATACAAAACTCATAAAATGCAACACAAAATTTTATTGATATAACACTGTCGAATACAATACAAAGATTAGAAAGCACATATGTCACATTTAATGCCTTGGACACTAATCTTTCGAACTTGCCACCCATTCTTCTGCATCTAACAAGTATTATGACACTAATCCAACTCTGTGATGACTCATGGACACATGTAATGCTCTTATAACTTCAATTCAACTATAAATAGCATGGGGATTTAGCCATTTGAACTTTTGCAACCTTCTCCCTTGTTCTCATCTGCCATAATCTGAAGTTGCAACCACTTTTGGGGCTTTCCTCTGTGATTCCTTGGCTACTTTGGGTTGTAAGTATTCTATTCATGTTTTGATTCAATTCTTTTAGCATATTTGAGCTAAAAATCAAACAGTTTGACTTATGTTTGACTTTTAATTCTGACCATGAATTGGTCAAATCAAAGTCCAATTGAACTTTGCAACGTGATCGTGATCATGATGGTTATGACCCATAGTGATCATGCCTACTGATTACCACGTTTACTAGTTGTAGTGATGAGTCAAAGTTTTGGTCAATAATGCGTAAAATGCGCATTATATGACGGAACTATTTTTGGGTATCAAAACACTTTATGTTGATACCAAATAAGTTTTATAAACTTAGCTAGATATGTTTAAAATGTATAACTCATCACTTTTAGTATAGTGCTTGTTTAGGATCGTTTGTTGAACGGTTTTGACCACCGCTTTGACTTTCGAATCCGACACGTATGGTTGTTCTTTGAACCCAACCAAATACATATTTGTAACCATAGTTGAATTGGTAATAACCCTATGAGGTTATACCTTATGGTCACGACGTTTGGTTAGTGTTATGCTATGTCGCTAGTTATGCATTTATAAATGACCGAAATGCCCTTTTTGCGCATTAATCAACTTTAAGCATATGTAATCAACATTTTGACTTATACACTAATGTTATAACATAACCAAACATGTTTTGGCATATAGGACTTACCATAACAGATATCTAACCATCTGATCACACGTTTACGCTAATGATCCGTTAAAGTAGCGTAAACTACCTTAACGAGTCATAACGGGTCAAAAGCACTTAGGAACCTTTCCAAATCAAAATGTTAACTTTATTAAACCATTTCATATGAGTTCCAACACTCATTGGGTTTATAAAGTCTCATTTTATCCGATTCTTCCATTTTTGTCCCGACTTATTTACATGTTATCCGACTCATTAGGAAACACTTGATTCCTTGATCTTGGGCTTTCTTCACACACTCACACAAGGATTATCCGCAAATCCTAGGAGAGTACATTGCTCCCCTCTTTTATGTTTTGCAAATGTTTTGGGGTGATTCATATGTGCTAAGTTGTTTTCAATGTTCAAATACTATGGTTTTTATAACAATATGGTTTCAATAATGTGATACAACTTGTTGGTGCGTTAACCATGGTACGAAGGACATTCATTAACATTGTTATGCCACCCAGTAGTAAGTTATGGTACCATAGGATTGACAATCCCATTACTAGGCTATTCACTGGATTTGGTGGGTAGTTTGGGGAATGATAGAAATTGTTTATGATTAACAAATCATTCGTTGATTTGTTAGTCTTGTTAAAGAGATCTTTTAGGATCTATTAAAGATACCCTTGGGGTATAGTCGAGTCAACAAAGGCTTGAATGTATTCATTAAGAACGACCAAAAGTTTTCACAATTAAAAACAAGGACAATGGACAATGGTTTATGACAAGGACAATGAACAATGTTTTATGACAAGTACAATGAACAATGGTTTATGACAAGGACAATGAACAATTGGTTATGACACGATCAATGGTCGAATGGTTATTTTTGAACAAGGTTACACAATAATTTTTATTTAAAGATATAAACCATACATAGTTTACTTATAAGATGATTTACAACTCAAATTTATGAAATAAATGTTTTCAGTCAAGATTCATGGCTACAAGGTTTTGATTTACTTATATTGGCTTGTAAAGTTGATAGATTATATTGCAATATTAAACACTTTTTGATTTCAAGATTTATACTCATCGACTCTCGAAGTTGGACGAGGTATTGCAATATAGTTCTAAAGCTTTGACACTCACAAAACCTATGTTCTCCCTGGCATTTTTATGCTGACTATGTTTTCACATATGTTTCAGGATTTGTTACATGACGATTGTTGCTGCATACTTCACCTAGGATGGACGTGGACCTTAATGCCTTAAAACAAGAAACACAAACAATATACTTGTTTTGTTTATTTTAAATTCCGAGGACAATGTAACTGTGTTAATATTCAATAAAACATTGTTGGTGCAGAATGTCTATGTCTTAGTTTTATATCGAGTCTGTATAGATTAGATGTGAACAAGCTAGAATATTGAAGTATTTATGATGTGCAGGGTCAACTTCGCTTGAGATTATCATATGAAGTCAAGTTCGCCTGAACTTCAACTCTTTCCAGCGAACTTCTCACCCTATAAATAGCTAGCATGTCTTGTTCATTTGTAACTTTGCGCACTTTGAGGCGGAGCTCTGTCAAATTGGAGACTTGATGTTATATTAATAAAATTGACGATTAATTGACTAATTCTTGTTGTTTGGTAATCATGTCGTAATATTTCCGCTATTATGGACATTAGATGTCAAATCTAGGTTCCTATGCTATCAGGATCGGTCCTACAAGTGGTATCAGAGCTAGAATAGCCTGATCTGATTGGTATCAAGACAAGAACACTTCTAATTCTACTCCATTCTTCTATTTTTCTTAACTTTTACACTAAAATGAAGAATTCACGGTAAATTTTGTCTAATTTTGAATATGACATATTAAATACATCATAGATAAACCCCTGAGAGTTTGGAGACTAAAATCAATCGAATTGGTGTCAAATTGTTGCAAAAACCATGTTTTCAAAACCCTCTTGGATCGAACTTGTAACCCAAGTTCGGCCGAACTTGCCTTTGAAAGTCATTTTTTGAGTGAGTTTCTATCAAGTTCGCTCGAACTTGAAGGAATTTTGCTAAGTTCGCTTGAACTTACTAAGAATTCATTGATATTTTACCTAGTTCGACCGAACTTGATAAAAGTAAAGAAGATTTTAGCTAAGTTTGCTCGTACTTGCAAGGATCTTAAAAATTCAAATTGCAAGTTCGTTCGAAGATAAAACTCAGGGAAATTTTCAATACAAGTCACAAGTTCGACCGAACTTGTGATTAAATCTGAAATTCTTCATTTTTCTACTGCAAGTTCGACCGAACTTGTAGTAAAACTAATCATTTTCAAAGTTTTAACGTATTTTCAGTGTACGTGTCTTGATATTCATGACAGATGATCTTCAGAGAGCGTTTATGAAAGCAGTGGGAACATCCAATGCTAATGTGATTCAACAAGTCAATTTAGACAACGAGATGGGCACGTCCGTTAAACCACCGAAGTTAATGAGCATGAACGAATATGAAGGATGGAAGGAGAAGTTCAGCTACTGGGTTCAGGCCATGCATTTCCAAAGCTGGGTAGCTATCGAGAGAGGTTATACTGTTTCGTTGGATGAAAATCAGCAAGTTCTAGAGAAGTACAAGTACTCCACAATTCAAAAGGATGAGTACATTGCTGAGAAAAAGATGATTAGCCTCATTCAACAATCTGTTAAAGAGGATATTATGGTCTTATTGCCTAAATACACGACTGCAAAAGAACTCTGGCTATCACTGCAAAAGAAATACCGAGGAAGCGCAGAGATGATCTAGAGTAAGAAAGCTCTCATCATGAAGGAGTTCGACATTTTTAACATGTTGAAGGGCGAGACAATGAAACAGATGATTGAACGTTTTTATCATCTGAAAGTCCAAATGAGGAGACACGGTCTCGAGAAGACAAGACCAGAGTATATCGATAAGCTTGCAGATGCGTTACCTGACAGAGAGTGGGCTACTTATTTGATGGTTCTGAAAGAAAGTCCGAACTGGGAATTATTTAAGCTATCAACATTCATCGACAAACTTCAAGGTCATGAAATGGAGCTTCTAAAGATTGCAAAGTCAAAGAATGCTAACATTGTTCAAGATGTTGGTCAGTATTACAAGAATGGGATGCAAGACAACATATCAAGCCCAAAGATTCAGACAGCATTCAGTGCAAATATGAACTCTTCGCCACAAAATCTGAACCAATCATATCCACAATATGATCAAAGTCCACAGAGTTCTTCGTTTTCAAGCGCAAGTTCAAATTCGTCTTACTAGAGTCAAGCAAATCAGAATCAACAAACAAATTCTGATTCAAATGTGTACAAGTGTAACATTTCTGTTAATCTAAACAATGTTGTTTCTGAGCAAGTTGCAAAACAACACATGGCACTTCTCACCACTGTTCTAGAATCGTATAAAAGTCTTGTAGCTGGAAAGATCGGCAATCCCGAAATGACCGCCGAAGACTACGATCAGGTGGACGAAGAAGAGCTTGAACTGATGGATGTGGTCATTGGCTTCTATCATTCGAAGAGTCACTAAGTTTGTTGCTCTCACCGGCCGAGATATCAGAAATTCAAGCAACAAGCTAGGGTTCGACAAATCAAAAGTCACTTGTTTCAGATGCATACAGAAAGGGCATTTTAGAAGAGAATGCAAAAATCCTGAAGCAACAGACAATCAGAGTCCATTTGGGGGTGGAAACGAATACTACAAGAAGTCGCTTCAGTATAAACCATTTCCAAAAAAGACTCAACTTGATATTCAAGAGAAATCATCCAACAATACCGAGAAGGCAATGGTTGCTACCAACAAAGATGATGGTTTCGATTGGAATTCTTACATTGGAAAGAAGACAGGAGTTGCTTTGATGGCTGAGATCGTTGAAGATACTTCTGCCGAAGAAGCAGCAGCCATGGAGAATGCTTTACTGGAACAGTATCTGCAACAACAGGAAGAAGAAGAGATGTATCTTCACATGAAGAAACATGGCATTTTAACTTCTAATTCATCTTCTAGTTTTACAGGTAACTTTGACGGAAGTTCTCAAGAACAAGTGGTCGAGGAGAAATTGAGCTTTATTGGCAATGTCCTTGAGATTTTCAACATTCACTTCTTGAACAACATCAATAACTTCTTCCATCAATTTCTCCTCGACCACTTGTTCTTGAGAACTTCCGTCAAAGTTACCTGTAAAACTAGAAGATGAATTAGAAGTTAAAATGCCATGTTTCTTCATGTGAAGATACATCTCTTCTTCTTCCTGTTGTTGCAGATACTGTTCCAGTAAAGCATTCTCCATGGCTGCTGCTTCTTTGGCAGAAGTATCTTCAACGATCTCAGCCATCAAAGCAACTCCTGTCTTCTTTCCAATGTAAGAATTCCAATTGAAACCATCATCTTTGTTGGTAGCAACCATTGCCTTCTCGGTATTGTTGGATGATTTCTCTTGAATATCAAGTTGAGTCTTTTTTGGAAATGGTTTATACTGAAGCGACTTCTTGTAGTATTCGTTTCCACCCCCAAATGGACTCTGATTGTCTGTTGCTTCAGGATTTTTGCATTCTCTTCTAAAATGCCCTTTCTGTATGCATCTGAAACAAGTGACTTTTGATTTGTCGAACCCTAGCTTGTTGCTTGAATTTCCGATACTTGTAAGGATGTTGAAAGGTACAGTAATGGATAAACAAAAAGCAATAAACATTTATATTAACACCATTGCTGAGACCAAACAGCAACTTCAGGACATGAAAATTGAAACAGAACATGTTCAACAACTTTTAAGAAGTTATACAACTAACGCGTATGTCATTGATCATATACTTCCTACGATCTCGTCGGAAGAATATGATAAGAAATCTAAAAAGAAAAATGGTAAAGAATACAACAATGTTCCTCCTCCCCTATGCGAGAAATATTGTCGCAAAATTGTTAATGGGATGGATAAGGCACTCAACATTGAGTTGTTATCTGAAAAGAAAAATGAGTTGCCGGAGAACATTGATGTAGTCTTTACTAAATCAGATGATGACAATGCGGTAGTGAAATAGGTGGTTGAAAATGTTTTAAATGATTCTGATGATGGCAGCTTTGAGAGCGCCACCTCGAGTTTAAACAGTTCTGAGACAAATTCTGAAGATGACGATACATCATCAGAAGATGATCTATGTTATGATCCTAACGTTGTCATGTACAAGGTAAGGAATCTGATAGATTATACTTTGATGACAGTTTTCCGATTCGGAATGTCAAAGAAGATCAATTAGATAAACTGTTCAAATTGGTTGAAGTTTCATCAGAGGACCTGGAGAAAAATGAACAGGAATTCTATTCTAAACCCAAAAGAAATTACAATAACTACCAGAGAAAGGGTGGTGATCATCCGGAAAACCGGAGAGCTGGGTTGGGTCTAGATGAGGAAGAAGAACCGGTTAAGAAAATGTCACCATTTCACGAGTACAAAGATAAAAACATGAAATTCGTTTATGGGACAAACACGGTTCATGAGGAGAGTTTGATTGGGAAGCAATCAAACGACGATTTTAAGAAACAAAAGAACTTCGAGATAAGGCAAAAGCCACAAGTGGTGTAAAATCCACTAGTGGACATTCACATGATAATCGGATTTGCTTCAAGTGCAACGAAGTCGGTCATATTGAACGGAAATGTCCGAAGTCTAAGCCGGCCTATTTTCAAAGAAAAGAAAGTTCAGATGTTGTTAAACCAAAGCAACCAGAGTTTGTAAAACCTGTAAGAATTTTGAAACGAAACGAACCAAAACCTAAAGTTAAACCTAAAATTGAAAAGAAATTTGAAAACTCAACTTTCAGAAAAGGTGAAACTTCTAGGGCAATTGAAAACAAGTTTTACATCAAAAAGGCAAACATTAAATCACAAGCCTGGGTTGCTAAGAAAAAGACAACTGCATCTGATGTTATCAAGTCTGAGATTGTTAAGACTAATAGCAAGAAAGAATCAAAGTCTGAGACCAAATCTGAAACTGTCAAATCTACAAGTGGTAATAATTCAAAAGGTAAAAAGAAAGTAAGTTTTGAAAATGTAAATGATAGTGGAGGCTCAGATGGAGATTATGAAGATGATTACCAAGCTTTCTATCCAAAACCGAAGACCAAAAAGGCTTGGGTTGCGCTCTTTAACTAGATTTTAACATGTGCAGGGGCTCCAAAGATCTATTCTTTCAAAGTGGAGCGTCCAGGCATATGACGGGAATGAAAGCTCTGTGGTTCGACATAAAATCTATCAATGGCGGATATGTTGGATTTTCTAGTAATCAGGGTGGAAGGATACTCGCTGAGGGAAAACTCTCCAACGGCGTTGTTTCATTTTATCGTGTGAACTATATTGCAGAACTAGAGAATAATCTTCTAAGCATATCGCATATTTGTGTCAAACAATTCACGGTACATTTCAATGACAAAGAGTGTATAATCTTAAAGCCTGGTTTCTAATGAGTGGATTCTGATGCGAGCTCCGCGCGAGAACGATTTATATGTCTTAGATATAGGAGTCGCTACCACATCATCAAAATCAGCGCAATGTTTTGTGACGAAGGCTACTGAGAAAGATTCTATTCTTTGGCATCGTAAGATGGGGCACATTCATTTGCGTAAAATGAATTTCTTGGTTCATAATGATCTGGTAGAGGGTGTAAATCTTCGGAGCTTTAATATGTCTGATCATTGCTTAGAATGTAAAAAGGGAAAACAGATCAAGAAATCACATTCGAAGAAAATTCTGAACTCAATCAAGTTGCCGCTTGAACGTCTCCACATGGATTTATTTGGTCCTGTTAATGTTCGAAGTATTTTAGGAGACTTATACTGCTTGGTCGTAACAGATGACTATTCGCGTTACTCATGGGTATTCTTCCAAGAATCAAAAGATGAAACATTCGAAAACTTGGTGATTCTTTTCAAGAAGCTAGAAAACCTTTATCATCTCCCTGTACGACACATTCGCAGTGACAATGGCACAGAATTCAAGAATAATAAGATGAAAGAATTTTGCAACGCTAAGGGATTTTGCACGAGTTTAGTGAGCCCTACACTCCGCAGCATAACGGTGTAGTTGAAAGGAAGAACAGAACTTTAATCGAAATTGCGAGAACCATGCTTGCAGACTCAAAGCTTCCAGTCAGCTTCTGGAGTGAAGCAGTTGCAGCGGCTTGCTACACACTAAATAGAGTTCTAACTGTCAAACCAACGAAGAAAACCTGTTTTGAAATGATTAACCGACAGAAGCCAAACTTGAAATTCTTAGAGCCATTTGGTGCGCCATGTACTGTAATAGATCAAGATGGTAAATTCTGAGCCAAATCGCTTGAAGGTTTCTTTGTCGGGTATGCGAGTCCGCTACGAAGAGTGTATATTCCTTCGTTAAGAAAGGTAATTAAGGCACAACATGTTGATTGCTTCAACTATACGGATCCTATTCAAAGAAGAGGCAACACAGGACTGTTTAACTATCAAGAACTTTGGAAGTCATTCGACTTTCCGGAAGAACCTTCTGAAGAAGAAATCGCAGCGTTATATTATCTTCAACAGTCGGCGAATCAGGAACAAATCATAAGACCAATTTTGGTTAATCAAACCACGTTGGATCCTTCGTCTTCCGGAGCAGGTCCTAGTAATAGCAGTGTTCAAGTTGAATATATTTCTGAGGCAGAAGTAACACCTGCTATTACTCCATCAAATGTCTCTTCCGAATCAGGAAATGAAACAAAAGTGCCAAGCATGCCTCAGAATCAGAATTCTGACTCAGATGAAGCGCCAACATTTGATGCTGATGGTGAAACCTCATCAGATGAAGAAGTTGAGCAGATCTAATATGTTGAATCAATCTGCTAGTCCGAGAAATCAAAACGAAGCATCATCTAGCGCTCCTAACGTTGAAGTGACCGTTGAGAAGAACATCTCAAATCAGCAAAGCTCAGATGATGTTCCTAGCGAAGAAATGTCGCGATCATATTCTTACCATCCTTCAACGAATATCATTGGTGAATTACAAACTGGTGTGCGTACACGAAGCCAAATCAACAAAGCACTTAGTTGTTTCTACACCGGAGTTGCTCCAACTCAAAATTACGACTACTTTTCATGTTTCATTTCCTAAATAGAGCCAAAAACTGTTAATGAAGCTCTGGGGGATGAGAACTGGGTGATAGCAATGCAAGAGGAACTGCTACAGTTCGAGAAATTGGGTGTTTGGAAGCTTGTAGACTTAACACCGAAGCAAAAAGCTATTGATACGAAGTGGGTCTTCAAGTGTAAAAGAGACGATCGGGGTGTAATAGTCAGAAACAAAGCTCGTTTGGTTGTCAAAGGTTTCCACCAGCAAGAGGGTATTGATTACACAGAAGTATATGCACCGGTTGCACGATTAGAGTCTATCCGTATTTTCCTTGCATTTGCAGCTTGGAAAGGATTTAAGGTGTACCAGTTGGATGTAAAATATGCGTTTCTCTACGGTAAACTTCGAGAACAAGTGTACATCGGTCAACCACCAGGGTTCGTCGATCCGCTGAACAAGAACAAAGCTTATCTCCTAGATAAGGCCTTATACGGATTACACCAAGCCCCGAGAGCTTGGTACGAGACGTTATCGCAACATCTCGTTGGAAACGGATTTACAAGAGAACCAGTGGCGAGTACTTTGTTTACCAGAGAAGTCGGATCTCATCTAATCATTGTACAAATCTATGTGGATGATATCATTTTCAGTTCTACGGATGATAATCTTTGCAAAGAGTTTGAAAAGATCATGAAGAAGAAATTCGAGATGTCCTCCATGGGTGAAATGATATTCTTCCTCGGATTACAGGTCGATTAGTTACCAGACGGCATATTCATTCATCAGACAAAGTATGTTCATGACATTCTCAAGAAGTTTGAAATGGATAGCTCGAAGCCACTTTCGAGTCCGCTGGCATTGAATCATGGGATTTGCATTGACAAGACAGGAACCAAAGTTGATGACACACTCTATCGATCGATGATAGGATCTCTGATGTATCTGACGGCATCTCGTCCAGACATAATGTATCCTACCTGCTTATGTGCGAGATATCAGTCTAGTCCTTGAGTGTCACACATACAGATAGTCAAGCAAATCTTCCGTTACTTGAAGGGATGTCCAAGCACCGGCTTGTGGTATCCAAAGAATGACAATTTCGACCTAACGGGATACGCTGACTCAGACTTCGAAGTGGACAAACTGAACTCGAAATCTACAACGGCAGGAGGCTAGTTCTTTGGAACATGTTTGGAAACGTGGCAGTGCAAGAAACAGACCACGGTCTCTCTCTCTACCTGTGAGGCAGAATACATTTCTGCTTCCAGCTGTTGTTCTCAAAGCCTCTGGATTCAACAACAGATGAGGGATTATGGTCTGCAGTTTCTTGATACGCCTTTATTCGTAGATAACAAAGCAGCCATCGATATAGCCAAAAATCCAGTTCATCACTCACGTACTAAACATATTGAAATTCGTTACCATTTCATTCGTGATTGTTACGAAAAGAAATTGGTGCGAATAGAAAAAATCCACAACGACGAACAAAAGCCTGATTTTTATACCAAAACATTTCCTTTAACAAGATTTAAATATCTAGTGAGGCTTAACGGTATTAAAAATTTGCTGACAGGTGCGGAAGCTGAGGTTGAATACGGATTGGACGACGAGTTCACATGATCCACATTGGTTTGTATATATCTTTTCTAGATTAGTATTTCTTAAAAACTAAAATACAAAAATATGTTTTTGATTTTAGGGGGAGAAATATTTGGGAAAATACAAAAATATATGAAAAATTTCAAAAATGTACAAAAACATTGAAAACGACAAAAAGAATTCGATGTCACAAAAAGGAAATGATAGTACTTCAGTGAACTATCACAGTATGCTAAAGAAATGTAAAGTTTAAAAGTGATAAACAAGTCTTCCTGTGGATGTGTCGATAGACTTAACACGTTCAGTAAATTTTTTTCCGAGATATAAACTAAATTTTACAACTGTTTAATCTTGTGGATTAACACGTCTTGGATATATGGACTTAGTACTCTGAAATTTCGTTTGAGAGATTGCCTGATTCTGAGATACGAGGTCTTTATAGATAGTTGATATCTGGGGTATATACAAGTTCTTCTGATTTTGCGGAAGCAATAGCCTAGAACTTCTATAATACTTTCGCTATAAACCCCTAAACTGCATGCAATCTTGAAAAGTATCGAAAGATATAATCATTTGCAGTGCTGAAAAGATTCCTTAAATGGAGCACACCTTAAAGTTGAGCCTTCATCTCTTTGTATGTACGGTAGTACTAACCTGAGCTCTCAAGGCCTCGCATTAACCCAGATACAGATATCAATTACGCTATATTCACATGTAAGATGAAATCTAGGGAATCTTGATACGGACTCATATTCAAGAAGTGGGAACCGAAGATAAGTCAACTTTCATAAATCATACCTTAACATATCTTGGAACAGTTGAGAAACGTTGTAAAGTTTAAGTGGACGAACATATCAACAATCTAGGTAAACGAGTTTAAAACTTAAAGTCAACTAAAGGTCAACGGTACTGGAGATATGTCTTAATTAACTGATATGATCCTTAGACACGAATTCACAAAAATATGTATGTAAATATGTTTGTACATAGTTTACATTATTCTGTACATAGTTTATCTACTTTAAATATTAAAGCCAAAAAGATTTTCAGTGTGTTTTAGCATAACTTACAAAAATACAAAAAGATTTTGTTTCTACATTGTTATCAGCAAACCAATGTTGGAGAACGGATCTTCGAGTCTGGTAAGGTGCTATACTGGTGGGAATCTTATTGATAACGGGCTGGGAGCTAATCTGTAAAATCTGAGAAGCCAAAACATTGAAAAGTTCATTAATTTGAAACTTTAATTTTGAAAATATCAACAGTTTGTTCGTAACGGGTCAAACCGGGGTCATTAACTTGGACTCGGCAGACAAATCGGTTAACCAAGGTCATTAGCTTGGACTTGGTCAACTGAGTGGATTTTCAAGATTTGGTTAAAAGTTGAAAAGTTCAGGGACTTAATTGCAAAATTTTGGAAAATTTGAATTTGGGTTTAGGCAAGTTCGGCCGAACTTGCTTAACTGATTAAAGTTTCATATTGAAACAAGTTCGACCAAACTTGTTTAGAATTGGCTGAGAAAGGTAAGTTCGCTTGGACTTGCTGTGGGCTTTCATAGAATGGGCTTGCAAGTTCGCCCGAACTTGCTAAGCTATTTATACCGTGTTTAACCTTTGACCTAGACTTTAACCTTCCTAGGATCAAAACGCGAGTTATATTGCGTTTGGATTTTTAGTACAATACCATCACCTATCCTTTGGTGATAACAAAAATCTCACATTCATTCTTAAAAGTCAAGATTTCCCAAAATTTTAGAAGAAATCATCATCTATTCTTAGATGATTTGTTTTTAGGCTTTTAAAGCCTTAAAATCTCGTCAAAATTTGGGTTTTAATAATGTGAACACGTGCAATCTGGAAGGGTGGATGCCTGTACCATGGGTTTTCTGTCTAAGGCTAGAGTGTTCGTACAAATCCACTTAATCAGACCAGTCACTCTTACCTGGGAACTCTTGGGGTGAGTGTCCACTTATAGGCTAAAGCATGTCTTCACTATACATTATAAAGACCCGTTTACTTTGATTAGTCACCGTGTCGTTTATTCGTTTCAAGTAACGAATTAATGGATACACTCCTTATGCTTCGTCGATATTTTAATATTTCTTTTTAACCATCCTTTATCAATCTCACTCGTTTCCTCTCATATTTCCTTTTCTTTTAGAATGCCTCCTCGTCGCGACACTACTCAAAATGCCGAAATGGCAGCTATGATCGTTCAACAAATGGCTGCGATACTTCCAAACCTTGTGACCCAACTCAATTAACTCAACAATAACAATAACAATGTACTATGTAATTTCAAACAGTTTAATTCGGCTAAACCACCCAAGTTTTGTGGGTCTGAAGGAGCTACTGGTCTCCTACAATGGTTTGAAAGCATTGAGAACACTTTCCGCCTTTGTCAATGTCCCAATGAGCGCAAAGTAGAATTTGCATCAAGCGTATTCCAGAAAAGAACACTCACATGGTGGAATGGGATCATGAGAGATCGAGGTGCGGATATAGCCATGTTACAAACTTGGGAGAACTTCTAGCTCTCATGATGAAAGAATTATGCCCACGCAATGAGATAAGGGTACTTGAGAATGAATTCCACGATCTCAAGCAAGATAGTGGCGAGAATCGTGCCTACACAGATCGGTACGAGGAATTAAGCCTACTATGTCCCACTATGGTCCCTCCCTTGGATAAGGCCACACAGTCCAGCGAAGAAGACGAAGTTTTCTGTAATGTATAAGTTTAATTTAAATCAAGAAATAACTCGGGTTAGACACACAGTCCAGCGGTGGACTGTGTGCACATTAAACACACTAACGTCTCGAGTTCGAATCTTATCCCACGCATGCTGCTTAATAAAAATGTCTTTTTTTGTTAAACGAACCGGAGTCACACTGTTACATGTTAAGTTTATTAATAACCGGAATAATAACCAAGTTAGACACACAGTCCAGTGGTGGACAGTGTGTATGTTTTATCACAGGACACGAGTTCGAGTCCGGTCTACTACATCGATCCGGACAAATATCTAACTTTTTAAATAAGTCAGAAATGGAAATACTTAGTTTGTGTTTAAGTATAATAAAAATCAGTTAAGTTAACAAGTTGGACACACAGTCCAGCGGTGGACTGTGTGTTAGCATAAACCACAGGTCCCGGGTTCGAGACCTGTGGAGAGCACCGGTCCGATTCAGTAAAAGCTTTTTAGAAATTAATTGATTTTCGGATTAATCTAATTAATATATAAATATAATTAAAAACAGAAATATTTCGGGTTAGACACGTAGCTCAGTTGGTAGAGCTGCGTGCACGCGTACGGGAGGTCTCGGGTTCGAGCCTCACTCAGCGCACACTTATACGCATACGAACCGGTCAAAGTCAAACGGTCAACGGTCAAAAAAGTCAACTTTTTTTTTATTATTTTTATTTATTTATTTTAATTAAAATTCAATTAAAAATACTTAAAAATAACATTTTTAAGGTTAGAAAATAGCCTTAAACTCACAAAAATACACCCAACAATCCTACTAAAATGGATTAATAAAATCCGTTTACTTACCGAAACATTATGCCATTATCTAGGTTAATTTCACTCGTGGTTAAAACCACTTCGCGTACATTCAACATCATCAACCGAACGCACCCACTGTGAGTGAATCTTACAACCCCCCTTTTTAATTACACGTTTTGGGGTGTGTCATGTGTCACAAAATAATTAACTCGTTTATTTAAAACTTGTGCCATACCATATTGTGATCTAAACTTAGATTGTTATTATTGTGGTAATTATGTATTTCATTTTGACAACTTATACGAAATTCATTCATTAAGCCCATCAGTTCCTCGTGGTAGACGAGTTGAGCAACGCGTGCCTCAAAACCAATCCATTATTGTTCGTGTGTGTATTATTGAGTTTATATTGTTTGTAGTTATGTCTTTCATATTATCATGTTTATGCAATTCATTCATTAGGCCCATCAGTTCCTCGTGGTAGACGAGTTGAGCAACGCGTGCCTCAAAACCAATCCATTATTGTTCATGTGTGTATTGTTTAATGTTAAATTGATCTATGAATAAGTTTACATCTATTTTTACTCATGTTTGGTTGTGCACTTTATTTCATAATCAATTAAATAAACTTGTTCAAATGTTTTCCATAGGATTCACTCGCCAACTTTTTGTTGATCCAAAAACCCTTTTACACATGATACAGGTGAACAGGATGAAGCAAGAAAAACATAGGAAATGCCTTAGAAGAAAACAAAGAAGCTTAGATTGATGTTTAGGTCATTGATGTAATATGATTGTAAATTTCCATTAAATTGTATTAATGAATATGAAACGTTAAAATAAATGTCATGAGCTTTGATGATAACCCAATCATGCCCCGATCACCTTTTCCGCTGCGGGTCGGGGTGTGACAGATTGGTATCAGAGCCATGACTATAGGGATATAGGATAGGTTATTAGACCCTTAGAGCCTATACTATAGTCTGCCTAAATTTTAATTGATTAGGTGGTTACATACAAACTTGTGATATTTATTTGTTTCATATTTGTTTATATTTACAGTCAAACATACATGCTTATATACATATTAATTATACATATATCAATGTTCATATATTCAATTCATTTTCATACTCTCATTATCAAAGATTTTGTTGCAATTTTCAAATCTCATCAAAGTAAGTTCTGCGACGGGCATGTAGTAACTGGAAGGGTACAAGTACCGGTAGTCGGAACGTCCTGTCTAGGTTGGCATTCGTATAAATCCAATATAATGGACCAGTTTGCCTACCTGGGGACTAACGATGAGAGTACGAAGGACCTATTAGGCCAAAGCATGCCACACCAAACGTCGTTCGAACTAACCCCACTTTGAGGTGTCACCGTGTCTACACCTGGACACATTCCGAATATCACACGTTGTATACATATTTCTCGATTTTCTCCGGGTTTTAGTGTACGCAACCAGGCAAACCCATGCGAACCATATGAAAAACCGGTATTCATGGGGGCCCACATGATTACAAAGGTGAAGTATGGCGGCATGTAGGGCCTAATGGCGAGCAAAGCCCAAGACATCCTATGGATGTAGTAGATTTATTTTTCTATAATTATTTTTATGAATGTTCATTCCTAGTGCGACCCATGATCCCAAAAGCATCCAACTCATACTCTTGACATGTATTCCTTGTAGATGTCTTCTAACTACGCCCGTAGGAAGATGAGAGAAGGAAAAGCCCGTGAACACATGGCTGCCCTAATCGCTCAACAAATGGCTGCCGTAATACCCAACATTGTAATTCAAGTACAACAAGCACTTACCGCTAATCCTGTCAATCAAGAAAACCAAAACATTATCAACTCTCCCCCAAATACCACTAAATGCACCTACAAGCATTTCAAATCATGCGACCCTTCGAAATACAAAGGGACTGAAGGCGTCACCGCTCTCCTCCATTGGTTTGAAGAAATGGAGAACACCTTTCTAAATTGCGATTGCCCCGATGATCGCAAAGTGCGTTATGCTACTGGTCGTTTATATGGAATAGCACTTACTTGGTGGAATACAGAGAAGGCCAAACGAGGTGTTGAAGATGTTATGGCTTTAACTTGGAATGAATTGAAGGAAATCATGACCAGACGATTTTGCCCAAGGAGCGAAATCAAGAAATTAGAAGATGAATTTTATTCGTTGAAGCAAAAGGAAGGAGACCACACCACATACAACAAAAGATTCCTCGAGTTACATCAAATGGTTCCCAACATGTTCACTCCCCTCTACCGTTTGATCGAGCACTACATTCGTGGTCTTCCGTCAAAGATTCAAGACTCTGTAATAAGTACCTCGCCTGCAACTTTGGAAGCAGCAATGGAGCTAGCAACAGCGCTCACCGAGAACCGAATTCGGAACAAAGATTTCAAGGAGGAGAAGAAGAAGGATAAAGAATCGACTGAAACCTCCGACTACACCCAAACCGAATCCCCTTCTCAACCCAATCCTAAGAGAAAAAGAGACGGGCAACTTTTCGCTGCTATCCAACGAAATCAACCAATTTCACACGCCATACCCATCCAAGCTATCCCAATCACTCAAGTGGCACCTAACTCAACTTACCCAAATAAGAAACCATATCTTGGACCTCACCCTCGATGCAACAACTGTTTTTATCACCATCCCCTTATCTTACCTTGTCGACTATGTGCAACTTGTGGACGCTATGGTCATTTGAGCAAGGTTTGCCACACCTTTCAAATCAAATCTCTTCCCCTACTCAAACCATGAACCAAACCTATCAACAACCCCAATATCCCATGTTCCCATATGTTCGAGCTTGTTTCAATTGTGGCGACCCTACCCACTTTAGAAACACATGCCCTCAATTGGTTAACGTCATCAACACTCAAGCCCAATCAAACCCAGTTAACCAAGTAAACCAAGAAAACCCAACCGCTAGGCCACCAGCAAGATGAAGAGTCTTCAACATCAACGCCAATCCTGTCGAAGATAATGACGGCTCAAACGAAGATACCCAACTAGTCCTCTTCACCGAAGATCCAGATTCGACTCCAATCGTTTAGTTTATGTTTTTCTTTATATTTTAGAATCACATAGAACCAATCATTACTTAAGGATAAAGCCAATGAAACTTTGACAAGAATATGGTGGATACGCCGCTGGTACTTCCTATATATAAGTATTCTTGTCAAAGGATCAGAAGCATTATCTGGCGGTTATGAGAGGTTCCATGTGTAGACTGTTAGAGTAATTATTGTTTATTATTTTCAGTACATGCAATTTCATAGGCCGCCGCTCCCCATTACATTATGAGCGTTGAGCATGTTCCCCATTTCATTATGAGGTTGAACCTGGCGTGCCCACATATGATCGGCTCCGTTTGATTGAGCCTTGATCGCACAGACATTTTCATTTTCAGTACATGCAATACGATCGGCTCCGTTTGATTGAGCCTTGATCGCACAGACATTTTCATTATCAGTATTTTGTGGTTGTTGTGTTTGTTGTAGAGTCACATAGAACTAATCATAACTTGTGGATAAAGTCAATGAGTATTTGACAAGAATATGGTGGATACGCCGCTGTTTACTTCCTATATATAAGTATTCTTGTCAAATGATCGGAGGCATTATCAGGCGGTTATGAGAGGTTCCATGTATAGGCTGTTTGTGTGATTGTTGTTTAGATTAAGTTTATTATTTTCAGTACATGCAATACGATCGGCTTCGTTTGATTGAGCCTTGATCGCACAGACATTTTCATTTTCAGTACATGCAATACGATCGGCTCCGTTTGATTGGGCCTTGATCGCACAGACATTTTCATTATCAGTATTTTGTGGTTGTTGTGTTTGTAGTAGAGTCACATAGAACTAATCATAACTTGTGGATAAAGTCAATGAAAATTTGACAAGAATATGGTGGATACGCCGCTGGTACTTCCTATATATAAGTATTCTTGTCAAATGATCGGAGGCATTATCAGGCGGTTATGAGAGGTTCCACGTATAGGCTGTTTGTGTGATTGTTAGATTAAGTTTATTATTTCCAGTACATGCAATACGATCGGCTCCGCTTGATTGAGCCTTGATCGCACAGACATTTTCATTTTCAGTACATGCAATACGATCGGCTCCGTTTGATTGAGCCTTGATCGCACAGACATTTTTCATTTTCAGTATTTATGAGTTGGTGTATTGGTTGTAGAGTCACATAGGACTAATCATAACTCACTGATAAAACCAATGAAAATTTGACGAGAATATGGTGGATACGCCGCTGGTACTTCCTATATATAAGTATTCTTGTCAAAGGATCAGAGGCATTGTCAGACGGTTATGAGAAGTTCTATGTAGGATTTAGTAGTTTCTTGGTAACTAATCATAACTTGTGGATAAAACCAATGAAAATTTGGCAAGAATATGGTGGATACGCCGCTGGTACTTCCTATATATAGGTATTCTTGCCAAAGGATCAGAGGCATTATCAGGCGGTTATGAGAAGTTCCATGTAGGATTTAGTATTGTCTTGATTGAAAATTTGTGTTACATTTATATCATCTCGCTATTTAAAGAAATTGGATTCTGATCCATTTCTACATAAACTAACCTCTCCATCATAACAAACGAGAGAGAAACTGTCACCATTCAAACATATATACTATCAGAATGTGGATTCAAATATTAGCTTTTGTGTTTATTTATGTTCTATAGTCATAGAACCAATCATAACTTACTGATATTAGCTGTTGTGTTTATTTATGTTCAAATATTAGCTGTTGTGTTTATTCATGTTCCATGTAGGTTGTAGTATTAGAAGTTTTGCCTTAGGATATAACCATACCCTTCCAAACATATCCAAACTCGTATGCATGATATCATATTTAGCGAATCAATTCTGCTTATCAATACTTTTACAGTAGGCAACAAAAAGCGATTCCTGTAATAGGGTACTTAACCCTTACAAGGAACGTTACCGCCTCAAACAAAAACTTAAAACCTTACTTCTTCTAAGCATGTAACTGTCAAACTAAACACCATCATTCTTTTAGTCAAATATATCACTATTTAAATTTCGGGACGAAATTTCTAAAAAGCAGGGGATACTGTAACATCCGTCAAAAACAGATTTACCAAACCTGCTCCGTTTATTAACCGAACAATCAGTTAAAAATTTCGATGCGAATTTAATGCCCAAAATAATTTTAAACGATACATAATCAATTATTATATTGGAAAATATAATTTGTTTTTGAAAACCTGTTAAAAATCAGAAAATAAAAATGATTTGGCACTGCCGGGTTTCGAACCCGGGTCAGTCAGCCGGTCAACACAACTTAACACTCAACACTTAAACCACTGCGCCACTTGTATTCTTTGTTAAATATTAGAATCATTTAATTCATAACATGTTTTTCCGAATTCAAAACCGGCGCCCAAATGCAGTCGTCGGAAATCCCGGCGATCTCGCCAAGAAATTTCGATATCTTCAGTTATAACGTAAACATTTACTAGGACTTTGGTTATAACCGACGCCTGAGTCCGCGACACAAACTATAACCGCCGGAAAACGTAATGACTTTGAATCAAGTCGGAAATTGGACCAAGTTCATCGATAACCTGCCTTATAAATACCCCCTCGAACCTCTGCAAACTTTTTCGCTCAAAACCGCACCCTTTCTCGGCGAAAACTCACTCGCCGGAAATCTTCTGCTCATCGCCGGAAAACCGAACCCTCCATTTCTGAGCCTTACTGAACCCCCTGAGCTTATACCGAAGTCACCCACATTCTTTTCAAGCTTTTTGAAGACTCGCTGCTGCAAGACACACGACGCCGGAACTGTTGCTGTCGCCGGAGTTCTGCCGGAAAAACAGAGGAGTCCAGTCGGTATACCTTACGCCTAATTTCTCTTTCATTTTATTCATATCTCATCTGTAATTAATTGAAAAACGCTAACGAACACGATTAAAACATCGAACCAGTCGGATTTCCGATTCTGGTTAAAATCAACGAAGAAGACGAAGTTTTCTGTAATGTATAAGTTTAATTTAAATCAAGAAATAACTCGGGTTAGACACACAGTCCAGCGGTGGACTGTGTGCACATTAAACACACTAACGTCTCGAGTTCGAATCTTGTCCCACGCATGCTGCCTTAATAAAAATGTCTTTTTTTTGTTAAACGAACCGGAGTCACACTGTTACATGTTAAGTTTATTAATAACCGGAATAATAACCAAGTTAGACACACAGTCCAGTGGTGGACTGTGTGTATGTTTTATCACAGGACACGAGTTCGAGTCCGGTCTACTACATCGATCCGGACAAATATCTAACTTTTTAAATAAGTCAGAAATAGAAATACATAGTTTGTGTTTAAGTATAATAAAAATGAGTTAAGTTAACAAGTTGGACACACAGTCCAGCGGTGGACTGTGTGTTAGCATAAACCACAGGTCCCGGGTTCGAGACCTGTGGAGAGCACCGGTCCGATTCAGTAAAAGCTTTTTAGAAATAAATTGATTTTCGGATTAATCTAATTAATATATAAATATAATTAAAAACAGAAATATTTCGGGTTAGACACGTAGCTCAGTTGGTAGAGCTGCGTGCACGCGTACGGGAGGTCTCGGGTTCGAGCCTCACTGAGCGCACACTTATACGCATACGAACCGGTCAAAGTCAAACGGTCAACGGTCAACGGTCAACGGTCAAAAAAGTCAACTTTTTTTATTATTTTTATTTATTTATTTTAATTAAAATTCAATTAAAAATACTTAAAAATAACATTTTTAAGGTTAGAAAATAGCCTTAAACTCACAAAAATACACCCAACAATCCTACTAAAATGGATTAATAAAATCCGTTTACTTACCGAAACATTATGCCATTATCTAGGTTAATTTCACTCGTGGTTAAAACCACTTCGCGTGCATTCAACATCATCAACCGAACGCACCTACTGTAGTGAATCTTACAACTCCCCTTTTTAATTACACGTTTTGGGGTGTGTCATGTGTCACAAAATAATTAACTCGTTTATTTTAAACTTGTGCCATACCATATTGTGATCTAAACTTAGATTGTTATTATTGTGGTAATTATGTATTTCATTTTGACAACTTATACGAAATTCATTCATTAAGCTCATCAGTTCCTCGTGGTAGACGAGTTGAGCAACGCGTGCCTCAAAACCAATCCATTATTGTTCGTGTGTGTATTATTGAGTTTATATTGTTAGTAGTTATGTCTTTCATATTATCATGTTTATGCAATTCATTCATTAGGCCCATCAGTTTCTCGTGGTAGACGAGTTGAGCAACGCGTGCCTCAAAACCAATCCATTATTGTTCATGTGTGTATTGTTTAATATTAAATTGATCTATGAATAAGTTTACATCTATTTTTACTCATGTTTGGTTGTGCACTTTATTTCATAATCAATTAAATAAACTTGTTCAAATGTTTTCCATAGGATTCACTCGCCAACTTTTTGTTGATCCAAAAACCCTTTTACACATGATACAGGTGAACAGGATGAAGCAAGGAAAACATAGGAAATGCCTTAGAAGAAAACAAAGAAGCTTAGATTGATGTTTAGGTCATTGATGTAATTATGATTGTAAATTTCCATTAAATTGTATTAATGAATATGAAACGTTAAAATAAATGTCATGAGCTTTCATGATAACCCAATCATGCCCCGATCACCTTTTCCGCTGCGGGTCGGGGTGTGACATCAAACCTAGGCCTTGGTTGTGTTCTCATGCAAAGAGACAAAGTCATGGCATGTGCATCAAGGCAATTGAAAATTCACGAAAAGAACTACACAACTCAGGATCTTGAGTTCGGTGCCGTTTTTTTCGCTCTCAAAATTTGGAGACATTACCTTTATGGTACTAAATGTGTGGTTTTCACTGACGACAAAAGTCTTCAACACATTTTCAATCAAAAGGAACTAAACATGAGACAATGGTGTTGGGTCGAACTTCTAAACGACTACGATTGCAAAATTCGTTACCATCCTGGTAAGGCGAATGTCATAGCAGACGCACTTAGTCGCAAGGAACAAGTCAAACTTCATTGTGTTCGTATCCAATCAGATATCCACTCTAGAATTTTTCAAGCCCAACGTACTTGCGTAACCCAAAGCTTGATGAATAATTAACTACCTCATAATCTTGAGCTTCAGCTTGAGACTAAAAATGATGGGTTACTCTATTTCTTGAATCGTATATGGATTGCAAACCAAGATAATCTTCGTACCTTACTGATGGACGAAGCACACAAGTCACGTTATTCTATCCATCCTGGTATGGACAAAATATACATGGATCTTCGTACCCAATATTGGTGGCCGGGTATGAAGAAGGATATAGCTTTGTACGTGTCCAAATGCCTTACTTGTCTTAAAGTCAAGGCAGGACATCAATGTCCCTCTGGTTTGCTCGAACAACCAGAATTTCCGGTATTGAATGGGAGAACATCGCTATGGATCTCATCACTAAGTTACCATGCACTTCTAGAGGCCATGACGCCATGTAGGTAATCATTGACCGTCTGACTAAGTGAGCACACTTTTTGCCAATTCGTGAGGATTTCCCTGCTGACAAACTTGCTAAGATCTATACTAATGAGATTGTGTCCCGTCACGGTGTTCCTTTGAACATCATTTCAGATAGTGATGCTCGTTTCTCATCTTGTTTCTGGAAGACCATGCAATCCACCATGGGAACCAGATTAAATCTAAGCACTGCTTATCATCCTCAAACGGATGGACAAACCGAAAGGACAATCCAAATACTTGAGGATATGCTTAGAGCGTGTGTGATTGACTTTCGTGGTAGTTGGGATTCGCATCTACCTTTGATCGAATTCTCCTATAACAACAGTTATCACTCCAGCATCAACATGGCTCCATTCGAAGCTCTTTATGGTCGAAAATGTCGTTCACCTGTCTGTTGGAATGAAGTTGGTGAAGCTCAAATCACCGGACCCGAACTCATTCAAGAAACAACAGACAAAATCATGAAAATGCGCAATAACCTGTTTACAGCAAGAAGTCATCAAAAGAGTTATGCTGATAAACGACGCAAACCTCTGGAATTCCAAATGGGTGACCGTGTTCTTCTCAAGGTATCCCCTTGGAAGGGTATGGTTAGATTTGGAAAGAAAGGTAAACTAGCTCCTCGATATGTGGGACCTTTTAAGATCATTGAAAAGATCGGAAAGGTAGCCTACAAACTTGAACTACCTCCTGAACTTGGAAATGTTCATCCAACCTTTCACGTGTCCAACTTGAAAAAGTGTTTAGCCGATGAAAACCTACACATCCCTCTTGATGAAATTCGTATTGATGATACTATGCATTTCATCGGGAAACCTGTGGAAGTTATGGACCGTGAAGTCAAGAAACTCAAGCTAGTCAAATTCCAATTGTTAAAGTTCGCTGGGAATCCAAACGTGGCCCAGAATTTACATGGGAATGAGAGGATCAAATGAAAACGAAATATCCACATCTTTTCCCTCAAGTCTCCTCCAATTAAATTTCGGGACGAAATTTCCCTAAGTAGGGAAGACTGTAACATTTTCAAAAGTTCAACCGTTGTTCCTTTCGATCGGTTACGTATTAAATAAAATTATTTACAAAATAAGTAATCTTACAGGGACCTTAGTCGCAACCCCGGTCACGCACGACGAAACCCGACACAAAAAAAACTTGGACCTCTCAGGCGCTATGCGCCAGAAACCCTGTCTCCCCGCGCGACGCACGGGAGAGTGCCAGGACACGTGGCTCCGTTTCGTGACACGTGTCCAACCTACCTTAGACCAGTGGCAATCTAGGCCTAGCTGACCTCCCCCGCGCCACGCGAGACATTCCCTGTTTCCCCGCGCGACGCGCGGGGAGAGTCAAATTTCGGGTATATAAAGGCCGGCCTGGGACGAGTTCAAATCGCTCAGTTCGATCGAATATCGACGTCCCTTTCTCTCTCGAAGCTCTGTTTAAATACCGAGCCCCCTAAACCCCTAAACCTGCAAAGCATTGCCCTGTTGTAAGTATTTTAACCCTAATTACTGATTCGATACGTTGCCCGGTTGATCTACAATCTAGCAACGGATGCCAAAGTAATGCCCGTTAATAAGGCTATGCTTTGTTAACTACGTTGGGGTTTTGTCTCGGGAAGTATCATTCATGTTAAGTTGGGTTATTTCACTAACACGTGATGCATTGTATTATTATCAGGAACTCAGAATTTGCACCAGGAAGCTTTAAGTCAAAAACCCTAAAGCTACAGGCGAGTACATAGTGCCCCTTCTTTATGTTTTCTAAATATTTTGGGGTGATTCACATGTGCTAAACTATCTTTCAAAACATACTTACTACTTATGGTTCTTGTGAATACATAATTCCCCTCTTTTACATGTTTGGAGGTGAATTATATATTTCCACATTAACAAAACTTATTTACATATGATTTATATACAAAACATGCTTTACATTGTACGAAACTTGATGGTATGTTGAACACGACAATGATACATTCATTAACTTTGATCACGCCGACCGATAGTATGTTATGGTACCATAGGATTGACAACCCCATTCCCGCTTCCTAGGTTTGTTTGGAAGTTTCCTCTGGGAATGACAGAAACTGTGCAACACATTTGACAAACCTTTATTTATAAAGGTTTGTCCGACAGTCAACAAGGCTTGAATGTATTCACCAACAAACCACACTTGTTTTATACAAAAAGGCAAATTGTTTTATATACATAACAAGACATTTTGTTTACACAAGACATTTGGTTAGTTCATACAATGTCACCAATGGTTTCTAAGTAAACCATACAATGTTTCTCTTAAATCAAATCATTTCTCATACGACCTTACAAAAGAAACATTTTTGTCAAAGATTCATGGCTACAAAGATTTATTTAAAATAACTACTGTTTATTAAACATCATTCAATATTCAAAAGCCATGAGTCATGACAAAACTTATGTTACTCGCCAGCATTCAATGTGGACTTTATTTTCACATATGTTTCAGGTATGAATGCATGATCAAGTATGCTACACATAGGATGGATGCTGGCCTTAGCTTGATTAAAAATAAAATAGTTGTTGTATTTTGTTTCGAATTCTCAAAGACAATGTAATTTATAAGTTCAATAAAACCAAACTTTATTTACCATGTGTTTGAATCAATTTGTAACGTGACCCCCTGACGTTTCCGCCGTGGGGTGTTTTTATTTCGCGGTCGGGGTGTTACACATGACATGATTGACATTCGTTAACTTTGGCCGAGCCGACCAGTAGTATGTTGTGGTACCATAGGACTGCCAATCCCATTATCAGACTTTCCACTAGATTTGGTGGAAGTTTGGGTAATGACAGAAACTGTTTCTGATTAATAAATCATTTGTTGATTTGTTAGTCTAGTTAAAGAGACCCTTTGCTGGTCTATTAAAGATACCTTTTGGTGGTATTGTTAACACAGGCTTGAATGTGTTCATTAAAGAACGACCAAAAGTTTTCACAATTAAAACACGGGCAATTGGTTTATAACACGGACGATTTATTGATGACACGGATAATTTGTTTATAACACGAACGATTTATTGATGACATAGATAATTGGTTTATGACACATACAAATGGTTTATAACACAGACGATTGGTTTATGGTAAGTGACTTAGATAATGAAACGGGTGTAATATGATAAAAGCATAGTGGATACGCCGCTGGTACTTCCTATATATAAGTGCTTTTATCGATTTACATATTGTAGCGTTATCCGAATCACTTAGACAAATGTTTTCAAACAGTGACACGCAATGGATTTCACTTAAAGATATAAACCATACGAAAGTTTCTCTTAAATCGATTTACTTCTCGGTTCTAGAAAAGAAACGTTTTGGCCAAGATTCATGGCTACAAGTTTTTCACAAACTCTAACCAATTTGTTTTAGTTGGTTAATTATATTGCAATATCAAACACTTATGATACAAGATTTTCACTTAACGACTCTTGTAGTCAGACGAGGTGTTGCAATATATATACAAAGCCATGAATTTGACACACTCACAAAACCTATGCACTCGCTGACATTTTTATGCTGACTCTCTTTTCACATATGTTTCAGGAGCCAATGTTTGATGATTGAAATGCATGCTTCACGTAGGATCGGACGCGGGCTTTAGTGACTTCAAACATGAAAGTCAACTTAACTATATTTTGTTTCTTTTTATCTCAAGACAATATAAACACTTAATTCAATAATACAAAACTTTATGTACCATGTGTTGTGAAACAATAGTTCTGTGACATGACTCCATGACGTTTGCGCCGCGGTTTGTTGTTTTACACTGTAGGGGGTGTTACAGAAAGATTGGTATCAGAGCTCATGGTTATAGGGAATTAGGTTATTAGTAATGATTTGACCTAGACTATAACCTTCCTAGGACCCTAACGTGAGTTATCTTGCGTTTAGATTCTTAAAACAATACCATCACCAATCCTTAGGTGACTACCAAAATAAACACACAAATTACAAATACGTTTTGAAAATAATCATATATCCTTAGATGATTTGTTTTTCGCTTAAAGCCTTAAAAGTTTTCAAAATCTCGTCAAAGTTTGGGTTTTAATAATGTGAACACATGCAATCTGGAAGGTTGGATGCCTATACCCTGAGTTTTCTATCTAAGGCTAGGGTGTTCGTACAAATCCACTTAATCGGACCAGTCACTCTTACCTGGGAACTATTAGGGTGAGTGTCCACTTATAGGCTAAAGCATGTCTTCGAGATACATTATAAAGACTCATTTACTTTGATTAGTCATCGTGTGTTGTTTGTTTGTTTTAAGTAACAAACAATGACCACCCTCCTTATATTTCATCGATATTTTTTTTAACACCTCTTATGATTATCCAAAGTCAATCTCACATATTTTCCCTCATGTTTTCTTCTAGAATGCCAACTCGGCGTAATACAACTCAAGATGCCGATATGGCAGCTATGATCGCTCAGCAAATTGCGGCAATACTCCCAAACCTCGTGACCCAATTAAATCAAGGAAACAACAACAAAAACAATAATAATAACAATGCACCCGCTCCATGCAACTACAAACAATTTAACTCGGCTAAACCACTCAAGTTTACTGGGTCGAAAGGAGCTACTGGGCTCCTACAATGGTTTGAGAGTCTCGAAAGCACATTTCGACATGTTCAATGCCCGAATAAGCGAAAATTTGTGTTTGCATCGAGTTTATTCCAGAAAAGATCACTTACATGGTGGAACAGTGTGATGAGAGATAGGGGTGCCGATGTGGAAATGGCTCAAATGTGGGAAGAGCTTCGGTGTAACACCCCAAATCGTGTAAATTTTATTTTATTGAATTATCGAATTACATTTTCTTGGAATAAGGAAATGAAATACAATCGAACCGTCTTTCAAATTTGAAGTCACTAAGGCCCGCGTCCATCCTATGTGAAGTATGCGGCGACAATCATCACATAAATAAACCTGAAACATATGTGAAATTAGGTACGTCAGCATAAAAACTCCTGTGAGTAACATAGGTTTTGTGAATTAAGATTCATGGCTTTGGATGTTTTAAGAAAAGAACATACGTTTTCAACTAAATAGTCATGAATCCTCGCAAAATTTTTGTATCTAAAATACAAAATGGTTTATAGTGTGACATTTGTGGTGTCTCGAGTCTATAACAATGTCAAACAAGTTATCAGTTAATGAAATTGTACATATTCAATTCCCTATGCTTTATTTATGAGTTTTGTATTTATATCATGACAATTGTACATATTCAATTCTTGCACGATTCCGAACTTTTAAACAACTTCTAGAAGCGAAATCGCAAAATGTTACGCAAACGTAATCAGTTTAACGCAACGTACACTTCGGAACAAGGATACAAGTATAAAATAGCCTAAATATCCTTTGTATAACTTAAAAATAAGTTTTGAAGGATTTGGTATGTCAAAAACAAGTTTATTCGATCACAGGGACTATTTACGACAAACTACGAAAGTCTGCCGATTCTCGTAGCGACACACATTCCGAAACAAATTCATCAGCCAAATATACCTTAAATAAGCTTTACATAACTTAGAAATAAGTTTTGGAGGGTTCGGTATTGCAAAAACCTGCTTATGCAACTTTAGGGGCTATTTTGCAAATTCTGCGAAACTATGCCTTTTCGCGTATTTCGTTATCCAGAACATGTACGGACATCCAAAATTTTTTTAATCATTAAAATCTTTTATATTAATGATTGGAACGCAAAAATATCATTTGTTACGCTTTTACGGTCATGCACACGTTCTTTACGATTTTCGTTGTAATTAACCGAAAACCGCAACTGTACGATCAAACGAACTGACTTCTGAGATATTTTTAAGCACATTTCAAGTTCCCTATACTTTATTGTCCTTATAAAGATTAAAAATAAGGTTAACGGGTGTTAAAAGTGCCAAAACGCGTCAAAAACAAGTTCAGGGGCCATTTCTGCCAATTCTGAAACTTCAACCCCTGCAAGGGCCTTACGTACCGTAAGGCAAATCCCCACACGGTCCTTAAGGGGTCCCCAGCTCATCAGAATTGTTGAATCAAGGTGGTAGCTTCTTGTTAATTCCCTTATTGACTAAGCAAATGAACTTGCCACCCTCTTCTCTGCATCTAACATGTGCATTGATACTAATCCACTTCAGGGATGACTCATGGACACATGTAATGCTCATATTAATCCAATTCAACTATAAATAGCAATGGGTTTTAGCCATTTGAACTTTTGCAACCTTCATCCTTGCTCCAATCTGAAATAATCTAATGTTTGAAACCACTTTTGAGCTTTCCTCTGAGATTCCTTGGCTACTCTAAGTATTTGTAAGTGTTTCAATCAAGTCTTGTTCGATTCTTGGAGCATAATCAAGCTAAAAATCAAACAGTTTGACTTCTGTTTGACTTTCAGTTTTGATCATAAATTTGTCAAAACAAAATCCAATTGAACTTGTTAATGTGGTCATAATCATGATGGTTATGGTCCTTAGTGATCATGCCTACTGATTTCCAAATTTACTATTCATTTTGACAAGTCAAAGTTTTGGTCAATGATGCGTTAAATGTGCATTTCATGACGGAACTAATTTTCAGGTGTCAAAACAGTTTGTTTTGGTACCAAAACTCCTTTACAACTTAGTTAGACATATCAAAACATGTCTATCTCGTCACGTTTAGTATGGTGCTTGTCTAGGATCGTTTGTTGAACGGTTGTGACCACCGCTTTGACTTTCGAATCCAACCCATTTGGTTGATCTTTGAAACCAACCAAATAAATATTTGTGACCATAGTTGAATATGGAATAACCCTCTGAGGTTATACCTTATGGTCATATTATTTGATTAGTGTTATGATAATTAGTTGTTATGATCTTCAATAATGACCAAAATGCCCTTTTTGCAAATAAATCAACTAAAAGCATATGTAACACAAATTTTGACATGTAATCTAATCAAATAACATTCTTAAACATGTTTAAGCATTAAAGACTTATCATAACACATATCTAAGCATCCTAACGTATATTTACGCAAATGATGCGTTAAAGTGGCTTAAACTACCTTAACGGGTCATAATGGGTCAAAAGCACTTAGGAACCTTTTCAAATCAGAATATAGACTTTGTTAAACCATTTCATATGAGTTCCATCACATCTATCCAAATCCTCTGATTTCAAGTCCCGATATTTACATAGTTACCCGTTTTTAGGACACGCTTGATTTCTTGGATCTTTGAGCTTTGGTTTTTCTTTTGATTCAAGATTTCTTTGCAATCCCAAGTGAGTCCATAATTCCCCTCTTTTATGTTTTGCAAATATTTTGGGGTGATCGATATGTGCTAAATGTTTTTCAAGCTTCAAATTACTAATTCTATGGTTTATATAAACAATATGATTTCAATAATGTGAATGAACTTGTTGGTGCGTTGTATCCATAACAAGAATGAAATTCATTAACAATGGCCAAGCCGGACAGTAGTAAGTTACGGCGCCTAGGACTGACAATCCCGTTACCAAAGTTCCCGGGGTTTGTGGGGAAGTTTGGGAAGCGACTGAAACTATATTTGTAACAAACCTTTGGTGGTTTGTTATACGATTAAGAGACCCCATGGGTGGTCTCGAACAAGTCAACATAGGTTTCAATGTATTCACAAAACGACCAAAATTTTTCACAGTTAAAACAAGAACGATTGTACGATTGGTCTATAACAAGGAACGATGAACGATGAACAATTGGTTTATAACAAGGAACGATGGACGATGAACAATTGGTTTATGATTAGTAATTTAGATTACGTGACGGGTGTAATGTGATAAAAGCATGGTGGATACGCTGCTGGTACTTCCTATATATAAGTGCTTTCATCGTATTGCATACCGGGCCTTATCTAAATTTCATGGAACAATTTTTTTTCAAACAATGACACGCAAGATTTTTAATTAAAGATATAAACCATACAAGGTTTCTTTCAAGACGTTTTACTACTCGGATTTACAAAACAAATGTTTTGCTCAAGATTCATGGCTACAAGTCTTTTATAAACTATAACTAACTTGTTTTATTTGGTTAGTTATCTCTGCAATACCAAATACTTTATGATAACAAGATTTTCAATTAACGACACTAGTAGTCTGACGAGGTATTGCAATACATATTCAAGGCCATGAATTTGACACAATCACAAAACCTATGTACTCGCCGGCATTCGTTTATGCTGACTCGTTTTCACATAATGCTTGATGATACATATGCATGCTCACGTAGGAATGGACTTGGACTTTAGTGCCTTAAAAACAAGAAAGACAATTTCAATGCTTGTTTTGTTTGTTTAGTTTGTTTAAAAGTTCTATGACAATATAACAATATAAGTAATGTTTAATATTAAATAAAACAAAACTTCAATTACCACATGTTGTTGTAACAATCTGTTAACGTGACTCGCCGACGTTTATGCCGCAGTTTGTTGTTTTACGCGGTCGTTGTGTTACAGATTGGTATTATACACTAGTTATAGGGAATTAGGTTATTAGTAATGCTTTGACCTAGACTATAACCTTCCTAGGACCCTACGCGAGTTTACTTGCGTTTAGATTTAAAATACAAATACTATCACCTATCCTTGGGTGATTACAAAAACAAATCCACAGAATTTCAAATCCGTTTTTGAAAATCAATCATCTATCCTTAGATGATTTGTTTTTGGCTTTTTGCCTTCAAGTTTTCAAAATCTCGTCAAAGTTTGGGTTTTAATAATGTGAACACGTGCAATTCGGAAAGGTGGATGCCTGTACCCTGAGTTTTCTGTCTAAGGCTAGAGTGTTCGTACAAATCCACTTAATCGGACCAATCACTCTTACCTGGAACTCTTCGGGTGAGTGTCCACTTATAGGCTAAAGCATGTCCTCGCGATACATTATAAGACCCCTTTACTTTGATTAGTCACTATGCGTCATTTGTGCTTTTTGAGAAACAAACAAGTGACCACCATCCTTATGTTTCATCGATATTTTTGATGCCTCTATTGATTTTTCTGAATGTCAATCTCACATATCTTCCTTCATGTTTTCTTTTAGAATGCCTCCTCGACGTGATACGACTCAAAATGCCGAAATGGCTGCACTTATCGCTCAGCAAATGGCTGCGATCCTTCCGAACCTAGTGACTCAATTAAATCAAGCGAACAACAATAACAACAATGCACCAGCTCCGTGCAACTACAAACAATTCTGTTCGGCTAAACCACTTTAGTTCACTGGGCCTGAGGGAGCTACAGGACTTTTGCAATGGTTTGGGAGTCTCAAAAGCACGTTCCGATTTGTTCAGTGTCCAAATGAGCGAAAGGTCGAGTTTGCGTCTAGTGTGTTCAAGAAAAGAGCTTTGACATGGTGGAATGGTATTATGAGGGACAGAGGTGCTGAAGTGGCCTTAGCTCAAACATGGGAAGAGCTTCGGGCTCTATGATGAAGGAGTTTTGTCCTCGCCACGAACAAAGGGCACTGGTGAACGAATTTCACGATCTCAAACAGGATAGTGGTGAGCATTGTGCTTATACTGACCGTTACGAGGATTGAGTTTACTTTGTCCTTCGATGCTGACGCCTTTGGATAAGGCGATCGAGAAGTATATCGATGGTTTACCTGATCCTGTGCAAGATATCGTCACTGGTAGCAACCCTACCACCGTTCGACAAGCTATTGAGTTAGCTGCAACCTTAATCGATTCACAAGTCAGAATAGGTAACCTTCATCGCAAGGGCAATAAGAAATCCTCTTCTAAGTCAATCAAAGAGAAACCAAAGGGAAACAAATCTGAGCCTTCCAAGAGATTGAGGAAGAGTAATGCTTCGTAGAACTTTATTGTGACTGCACAACCCGCTCCAACTGCTCCCAAAACCAATCTGCTCTACCTCCTGCAAAGAAACCTTATGCGGGAACTGCACCGCTTTGCAACCGATGTAATGGTCACCATCAAGTTCAGATACCGTGTCGATAGTGTACTACCTGTGGAAAACTTGGTCACCTGGCGAATATTTGTCACTTTAACCCAAACCCATCTACACAGAACCCAGTTCAACTGCAAGCAAATCCCGTTCGACCTCACTTTCTGCCTGGTTCATGTTTTAATTGTGGCGAGATGGGGCACTATAGAAACAACTGTCCAAGACTAGCAAATCCAAATCCAGCTAGTGGACGAGCTTTTAATATGAACACCAACGAGGCCCGTGCTGATAACGAAGTCGTTAACGGTACGTTCTTTGTTAACAATTGTCCTGCTTCAGCTCTTTTCGATTCGGGTTCCGATAGAAGTTTTGTGTCCTTAGCCTTTGAATCTATGCATTCGATGCCGAGAACTAGACTAGGAAAGCCTTTGACAGTAGAAGTCGCTAGTGGTGAACCTCTTGTGCTCGATCATGTTATTCAAAATTTCCAGTTAATCCTCAACAATCATTTGTTTTCTATCGACCTTACACCAATGCAACTCGGAAGTTTTGATGTTATTATAGGAATGGACTGGTTAACCAAACATCGTGCCAGAGTTATTTGTTTTGACAAGATAGTTCGTATAACTCTTCCTTCTGGTGAAACCTTAGAGGTTCGTGGAGAGAAACCCGCTTGTAACCTGAAACTCATGGCTTGAGTACAAGCCCAAATATACTTACGAAAAAATTATGTGGCGTTCTTGGCATATACCGTAGAGGAGAAAGAAAAGAACAAGAGTATTCAAGATATTCCTGTTATCTGAGACTATCCTGAGGTTTTTCCCGCAGATCTACCTGGTTTACCCCCAGTACGTCAAGTTGAGTTTCGTATCGATTTAGTACCTGGTGCCAACCCTATAGCTAAATCTCCTTACTGTCTTGCACCGTCTGAGATGCAAGAGTTATCGAAACAACTACAAGAGTTATCTGACCAAGGTTTCATTCATCCGAGTTATTCTCCGTAGGGTGCTCCTGTCTTATTTGTGCAAAAAGAAGGATGGATCCTTCCGTATGTGTATCGATTATCGTGAGCTCAACAAACTCACGATCAAAAATCGATATCCCCTACCTCGCATTGATGATTTGTTTGATCAGTTACAAGGTGCTATATGTTTTTCGAAGATCGATCTGCGTTCTGGGTATCATCAGCTTCTTGTTCACGAGGAAGATATTCCTAAGACTGCTTTCCGCACTCGATATGACCATTATGAGTTCACCGTTATGCGTTTCGGTTTGACAAATGCTCCAGCTATATTCATGGACTTGATGAACCGGTTTGTAAACCTTATTTAGACAAGTTCATCATCGTTTTCATCGACGACATCCTTATTTATTCTAAGTCTCGAGCCGATCACGAGCAATATCTTCGTTTGACTATGGAACTTCTAAAGAAAGAACAATTATATGCCAAATTCTCCAAGTGTGAATTTTGGCTGAAAGAAGTTCAGTTTTTGGGTCACATTGTCAATGAGCAAGGTATTCATGTGGATCCTTCCAAAATCGCTGCGATTAAGGATTGGAAAACACCCACTACTCCCATAGAAGTTCGCTCATTTCTTGGTCTTACTGGTTACTATCAACGATTTATTGCGAACTTCTCAAAGATCACGGTTCCTCTCACTACTTTGACTCAAAAGAATAAGCCTTTTGAGTGGGGACCTAAACAAGAGGAAGCTTTCCAAAATCTGAAACAGAAACTCTGTGATGGTCCTATTTTGTATTTACCCGATCGCAATGATGCTTTTGTGGTTTATTGTGACGCGTCGAATTTAGGCCTTGGTTGCGTTCTCATGCAACGAGATAAAGTCATAGCCTACGCATCGAGACAACTGAAGGTCCACGAGAAGAATTACACAACTCATGATCTTGAGTTGGGAGCTGTTGTCTTTGCTCTCAAGATTTGGAGACACTATCTTTATGGCACGAAGTGTGTGGTTTTCACAGACCACAAAAGTCTCCAATATATATTCAATTAGAAGGAGCTGAACATGAGACAACGACGCTGGGTCAAACTCCTAAATGATTATGACTGCGAAATTCGCTACCATCCCGGTAAGGCGAATTTTGTGGCTAGCGCGCTTAGTCGTAAGGAACTTGTCAAGCTTCATTGTGTTCGAGTTCAATCCGATATCCAAACACCTATTCTTGCAGCCCAATGCACTTGTGTAACCCAAGGTTTGTTGAAAAACGAACTACCTCATCAACTCGAACTGCAACTCGAAACGAAAGACGATGGATTACTATACTACATAAACCGTTTATGGGTTCCGAATCAATACAATCTCCATACCCTACCGATGGACGAAGCTCATAGGTCTCGTTATTCAATTCATCCTGGTGCTACAAAAATGTACAAGGATCTCCGTACCCAGTATTGGTGGTCGGGTATGAAGAATGACATTGCCTTATATGTTTCTAATTGCCTTACTTGTCTAAAAGTCAAGGCCGAGCATCATAATCCATCTGGTTTATTGGAATAACTAGAAATACCGGTTTGGATATGGGAGAACATTGCAATGGATCTCATTACCAAGCTACCGCATACATCTAAAGGTCATGATGCAATTTGGGTAATCATTGATCGTCTAACAAAGTCAGCACACTTTATAGCAATCCGTGAGGATTTCTCTGCTGACAAACTTGCCAAAATCTATGTTGATGATATTGTATCTCGTCATGGAGTTCCTTTGAACATCATATCTGAAAGAGATGCTCGGTTCTCATCTCATTTCTGGAAGACTATGCAATCTGCTATGGGAACAAACTCAATCTGAGCACTGCTCATCATCCTCAAACGGATGGACAATCTGAGAGAAAGATACAAACACTAGAGGATATGCTTAGAGCTTGTGTGATCGATTTTGGTGGTAGTTGGGATTCGCATCTACCGTTGATCGAATTCTCTTACAACAATAGTTATCACGCCAGCATTAACATGGCGCCTTTCGAAGCTCTATACGGTCGAAAATGTCGTTCACCTGTCTGTTGGAATGAAGTTGGAGAGTCACAGTTTACTGGACCTGAACTCATCCACGACACAATCGAAAAAGTCAAGCATATTCGCGATAACTTTCTGACAGCTAGAAGTCATCAAAAGAGTTATGCGGACAAGCGACGCAAGCCCTTGGAATTCCAAGTTGGTGATCATGTCCTACTCAAGGTATCCTTGGAAAGGAGTGGTCAGATTTGGGAAGAAAGGAAAACTTGCACCATGATACGTTGGACCATTCAAGATCGTTTAAAGAATCGAAAAAGTGGCCTACCGACTTGAGCTACCTCCTAAACTCGGGAACGTTCACCCAACATTCCACGTGTCCAATTTAAAGAAATGTTTAGCCAACACAAATCTTCACATCCCACTCGATGAAATTCACGTTGATGATACAATGCACTTTGTCTAGAAACCCGTGGAGATTCTAGACCGTGAAGTCAAGAAACTTAAACGAAGACGAATTCCGATAGTCAAAGTTCGCTGGGAATCCAAACATGGCCCATAATTTACTTGGGAATGAAAGGATCAGATGAAAGCGAAATACCCACATTTGTTCTCACAAGTTTCCTCTAATTAAATTTCGGGACGAAATTTTATGAAGTAGGGGAGACTATGACATTTGTGGTGTCTTGAATCTGTAACAATGTCAAAAAAGTTATCAATTAATGAAATTGTACATATTCAATTCCCTATGCTTTATTTATGAGTTTTGAATTTATATCATGACAATTGTACATATTCAATTCTTGCACGATTCCGAACTTTTAAACAACTTCTAGAAGCGAAATCGCAAAATGTTACGCAAACGTAATCAGTTTAACGCGACGTACACTTCGGAACAAGGACACAAGTATAACATACCCTCAATATCCTTTGTATAACTTAAAAATAAATTTGAAGGATTTGGTATGTCAAAAAACAAGTTTATTCGATCACAGGGACTATTTACGACAAACTACGAAAGTGTGCCGATTCTCGTAGCGACACACATTCCGAAAAAAAATTCATAAGCCAAACATACCTTAAATAACCTTTACATAACTTATAAATAAGTTTTGGAGGGTTGGGTATGGCAAAAACCTGCTTATGCAACTTCAGGGGCTATTTTGCAAATTCTGTGAAACTATGCCTTTTCGCGTATTTCGTTATCCGCAACATGTACGGATATCCAAAAAAAATTTTAATCATTAAAATCTTGTATATTAATGATTGGAACACAAAAATATCATTTGTTACACTTTTACGGCCATGCAAGCGTTCGATACGATTTTCGTCGTAATTAACCGAAAACCGCAACCGTACGACCAAACGAACCCCTTCTAAGATATTTTTAAGCACATTTCAAGTTCCCTATACTTTATTGTCCTTATAAAGCTTAACAATGAGGTTAACGGGTGTTAGAAGTGCCAAAACGCGTCAAAAACAAGTTCAGGGGTTATTTCTGCCAATTCTGAAACTTCAGCCCCTGCAAGGGCCTTACGGACTGTAAGGCAAATCCCCATACAGTCCGTAAGGGGTCCCCAGCTCATCAGAATTGTTGAATCAAGGTGGCAGCTTCTTGTTAATTCCTTTATTGACTAAGCAAACGAACTTGCCACCCTCTTCTCTGCATCTAACATGTGTATTGCCACTAATCCACTTCAGGGATGACTCATGGACACATGTAATACTCATATTAATCCAATTCAACTATAAATAGCAGCGGCTTTTAGCCATTTGAACTTTTGCAACCTTCATCCTTGCTCCAATCTGCAATAATCTGATGTTTGAAACCACTATGGAGCTTTCCTCTAAGATTCCTTGGCTGCTCTAAGTATTTGTAAGTGTTTCAATCAAGTCTTGTTCAGTTATTGGAGCATAATCAAGCTAAAAATCAAATAGTTTGACTTTTGTTTGACTTTCAATTTTGATCATAAATTTGTCAAAACAAAATCCAATTGAACTTGTTAATGTGGTCATAATCCTGATGGTTATGGTCCTTAGTGATCATGCCTACTGATTTCGACATTTGCTAGTCATTTTGACAAGTCAAAGTTTTGGTCAATGATGTGTTAAATGTACATTTCATGACGGAACTAATTTTCGGGTGTCAAAATAGTTTGTTTTGGTACCAAAACTCTTTTACAACTTAGTTAGACATAACAAAACATGTCTATCTCGTCACTTTTAGTATGGTGTTTGTCTAGGATCGTTTGTTGAACGGTTGTCACCACCGCTTTGACTTTCGAATCTGATCCGTTTGGTTGATCTTTGAACCCAACCAAATACATATTTGTGACCATAGTTGAATAGGGACTAACCCTCTAAGGTTATACCTTATGGTCATATCATTTGATTAGTGTTATGATAATTAGTTGTTATGATCTTCAATAATGAAAAGAATGCCCTTTTTGCAAATAAATCAACTAAAAGCATATGTAACATAAATTTTGACATGTAATCTGATCAATAACATTCTTAAACATGTTTAAGCATTAAAGACTTATCATAACACATATCTAAGCATCCGAACATATATTTACGCAAATGACACGTTAAAGTGGCTTAAACTACCTTAACGGGTCATAACAGGTCAAAAGCACTTAGGAACCTTTTCAAATCAGAATATAGACTTTGTTAAACCATTTCATATGAGTTCCATCACTCATTTGGTTTCCAAGAGCTCGTTCTATCCAAATCCTCCGATTTCAAGTCCCGATATTTACATAGTTACCCGTTTTTAGGACACGCTAAATTTCGGATCTTTGAGCTTTGGTTTTTCTTTTGATTCAAGATTTCTTTGCAATCCCAAGTGAGTACATAATTCCCCTCTTTTATGTTTTGCAAATATTTTGGGGTGATCCATATGTGCTAAATGTTTTTCAAGCTTTCATATTATTAATGCTATGGTTTATATAAACAATATGATTTCAATAATGTGAACGAACTTGTTGGTGCGTTGTATCCATAACAAGAATGCCATTCGTTAACAATGGCCAAGCCGACCAATAGTAAGTTACGGTGCCTAGGACTGACAATCCCGTTACCAAAATTCCCGGGGTTTGTGGGGAAGTTTGGGAAGCGACCGAAACTGTATTTGTAACAAACCCTTTGGTGGTTTGTTATACGATTAAGAGACCCGATGGGTGGTCTCGAACAAGTCAACAAAGGTTTGAATGTATTCACAAAACAACCAAAAGTTTTCACAGTTAAAACAAGAACGATTGTACGATTGGCCTATAACAAGGAATGATGAATAATGAATAATTGGTTTATAACAAGGAACGATGGACGATGAACAAATTGTTTATGATTAGTAATTTAGATAACATGACCGGTGTAATGTGATAAAAGCATGGTGGATACGCCGCTGGTACTTCCTATATATAAGTGCTTTCATCGTATTGCATACCGTGGACTTATCTAAATTTCTTAGAACAAATGTTTTCAAACAATGACACGCATTGAGTTTTAATTAAAGATATAAACCATACAAGGTTTCTTTCAAGACGATTTACTACTCAGATTTACAAAACAAATGTTTTGATAGGACCGTCCTCGTGAGCTTAGGAACCTAAGATTTGTATCTAACGTTCAATTAGGCGGAAACTATGTGAAGTGTTAATCGTATAACAAGAATTACTCTTTAAATGTTTGTTTATTGATCAATATTCATAAACGTTCAAGTTCCGGATCCGACAGAGCTTCGCCGTCAGTGTGCCAAAGTTACAAATGAGAGGTCACAACTCACCTATTTATAGGTTTCCAAGTTCGCTTAGGATAGACAAGTTCGGGCGAAATTGTCTTAAAGAGGTTCGCCCGAACTTGTTCTTTCAATCATAATTCCGGGCGAACTGGGTCTCCCATATACATGAATACGACGTTTTCTAACGCGATCTCACCTATTCTAAACATACTCGATACAAGACTAAGACATAGACATATTGTACTAACACACTCCTCCTCGAATATCGTCTTTGTCTTGATCAGTCTTTAGAAGCTCTTGATCAGTCTAGACTTGTTCTAATATAATGACGTAGGCAACAGACATATGCACCAACAAACTCCCCCTTGGATGTTGCCGTAGTCATTTGACTTCAAATAAGCTCCTGAGTCTTTAAAATTCTCTTGATCTTTAGTCTTGAATAACTTTAACGTCTTTGATCTTCAATTTTTTCAATTTCTTTTGCTAGTCTTGGTAAAACTTTAATCACCATGCTCTCCCTAGCTTTTAGCTATAATCTTCAAACTCCCCCTTGTTTTGAACTTTCTGGTATCTTTAATCACCGTTTTATCCAGCTCCCTCTAAAATTTTACTTCCTGTTTCAAAGTTCTTAGACATTCAAACAAACATTTTAGATTCAAACTTTGAAATTTTGTAACATCAACATTTCAATTTTTAATCTCCATTTTCATCTTTCAAATCATTTAGTTATTCAAGTTCAAATTAATGACCTTGAATACTTTTTCATTTAACACCTTGACCATTCACATGACTTTCAAATATGAAATCCACTTAGTTGACCAAGTCCAAGTTAATGACCTTGGTTAACCAATTTTTTTCTACCAAGTCCAAGTTAATGACATCGGTTCGACCCATTGTGAACAAACCGATGTTTTCTTCAATTTTAAAGTTTCAATTTAATGAACTTTTCATCACTTTCGATCATTTTGGTTTTTAACAGATGTTATTAAGATTTTCACCATTATAGCACCTTACCAGACTTCGAAGAACCGTTCTCCATCATTGGCTTGTAGAAACCAACGAAGAAACAAAATCTTTTAAATTTTTTAAAGTTTATGCTAAAACACACTAAAAATATTTTTGGTTTTAATCTGTAAAGCAAGTTAAACTATGTACAAAAATATGTACAGAACTTTTAACAATTAAACTATGTACAAACATATTTACAGATATATTTTTGTGAATTCATGTCTAAGGATCATATCAGTTGTTTGAGACATATCACTAGTACCGTTGACCTTTTGATAACTTTAAGTTCTAAACTCGTTTACCTAGATTGTCGATATGTTTGTCCACTTAAACTTCGACACATTTCTCAATTGTTCTAAGATATGTTTGATATGAATTATGAAACTTGACTTAACTATGGTTTCCATCTCAGAATATACTCCCGTATCAAGATTCCCTAGATTTCATCTTACAGGTGAGTATAGCGTAATTGATATCTGTATCTGGGTTAATGCGAAGCCTTGAGAGCTCAGGTTAATACCACCGTATCGACAAAGAGATGAAGGCTCGAATTAAAGGTGTGTTCCAATTAAGGAATCTTTTAAGCACTACAAATGATTAGATCTTTCGATTCTTTTCAGTTTTGCATGCAGTTTAGGGTTTTATAGCAAAAGCATTATAGAAGTTCTAGGCTATTTCTTCTGCAAAATCAGAAGAACTGGTATAATACCCCAGATATCAACTATCTATAAAGACCCCGTATCTCAGAATCAGGCAATCTCTCAAACGAAATTTCAGAGTACTAAGTCCATATATCCGAGAGATGTTAATCCACAAGATTAAGCAGTTGTAAAATTTAGTTTATATCTCAGAAACAATTTACTAAACGTGTAAAGCCTATCAACACATCCACAGTAAGACTTGTTTATCACTTTTAAACTTTACAATTCTTTAGCATACTGTGATAGTCCACTGCTGTACTATCATTTCCTTTTTAACACAAAATTCTTTTTGTCTTTTTCAATGTTTTTGTACTTTTTGAACGTTTTCATATGTTTTTGATTTTTCAAATATTTTTCTTACTTCCCCTAAAATCAAAAACATATTTTTGGATTTTAGATTTAAGAAATTCTATCTTAAAAAGATAACAAACCAACGAGGATCACGAGAACTCGTTGTCCGATCCTTTTTTTAACATCTGCATCTGCACCTGTTTCAACAAATAAATCATTAATATCATTTACTTGACAGAATAAATCGTTTTGCCATAAAAATCTGTTTTGTTCAAAGTTGTGGATTTTCACAATTTGTTTTTCACAAATTTTCTTTTCAACTTCTCCCCCTCAAAATGACAAAGATGTGACATTTTTGGAATAAGTTAAGTGACAGAAAGCTCTGTTATCCAGTTAATACTTCGACAATGTGGATCTTTTAGGGCCCCTGCACATGAAAAGTAACTACTTGAATAGGGAAACCCAAGCCTTTTTGGTCTTGGGTTTGACTTGATAAAGATCACCGTAATCACTTTCAAATCCATCATCATAATCAAAATTGTCATCAAACATTTTGTCCGACGTCAACTTTGAAAACTGTTCGACCTTTTCTTTCTTTGTTGGTTTTGAAAAAATTAACTTTGAAAGATTATTTTTGATTACTGACTCATTTGATTTGACATTATCAGTTATTTTTGAAACAAACTTTGGACTTTCAAATGATGAAGCAACTTTCTTTTTGGCAACCCAGGATTGTGATTTACTTCTTGCCTTTTTGATATAGAATCTAGCATCTATGTTTTCATTTGATTTTAAAGTTTCACCTTTTTCAAAAATTGAATTTTGAAACTTTGTTTTAGTTTTAGGTTTCACTTCGATTTCAGATTCTTTGTTTCTTTTTAACATTTTGATTGGTTTCACAATCTCTGGTTGTTTTTGTTTCTCAACATCTGGAACTGTTTTTCTTCGGTGATAAACAGGCTTTAACTTCAGACACTTACGAGCAATGTGACCAACTTCATTGCATTTAAAGCAAGTCCGAGTATCATGGTAGTGTCCACTAGTGGGTTTTACTCAACTTGCGGATTTAGCCTTGTCCCAAAGTTCTTTCTCTTTCTTGAATTCATCATTTGATTGCTTACCGATCAAGCTTTCTTCTTGAACCATATTCGTCCCATACACAAACTTCATGTTTTTACCTTTGTATTCGTGAAATAGAGACTTCTGGTTCCTTTTTGATTCATCCTCGTTTTCCTCCAAACCCAAACCTGCTCTCCTGTTCTCAGGAATAATCACCACCATTCTTTCGGTAGTTGTTAAAGTTCCTTTTGGGTTTCGAGTAAAACTTCTTTTCATTTATCTCAAGATCATCTGACGAAACTTCTACAAGTTTGAACAATTTATCGATTTGATCTTCTTTAACGCTTCGAATCGGAAAACTATCATCGAAATATAACCTATCAGATTCCTTAACCTTGTACATGACAACGTTAGGATCATCACTTAGATTATTTTCTGATGATGTATCGTCCTCTTCGGATTGTTATTCCGAGTTGTTCGAACTTGAGATAGCGCTTTCAAAGCTGCTGTCATCATAATCATTTCCTAAAACATTCTTTACCACGTTTTTCACAACCGCTTCACTGTCATTGTTTGATTTCATACAGACTACGTCAATGTTCACAGGCAATTGATCTTTAGTTTATGATTAAAGCGTTATGTTTTTTGCCTTTTCAATACCTTCCGCTTTCTTGCGGTAGTAACTTGAAAGTAGTGGAGGTGAAACATTTTGCATACTCTTTATGCTTAGTACCTTTTGGTTTTTCATCATTTCCTCCGATTTGATCGTAGGAAGAATGTGATCAATGACATAAGCTTTTGTGGTATAACTTTTCAACAATTGCCTTACCCTCTCTGTTTCAATCTTCATGTCTTGAAGCTCTCGCCTTGTTTTAGAAATTGTGTCAATATACATGTTAATTGCTTTTTGTTTTTCAACTACTGTTGCACTTAACATTGTTACATTAGCACTTAGTTCAAGATTAGCTTTTTCGACATTGCAATATTTTCCTTTCATTTTGTCATAAGCTTCTTTTATTGTTCTGTAATCATAACGAAAATTTTTGTTATGTACAGTCATTTCGCTTATGATCTTAGACTTCTCAGCACATTGCTCACAAGGATTTGTGCACTTTGTGCAAGGTTTTTCAACCTCCACAACTTTCACAATCTCCTTTTCAATCACTTTTACCTCAGGATTTACCTTCTCATCCTCTCAACTCTTTTCTTCAACCTCTTGCTTAAAAGATGTTGCATTAGAACAACCTGCAAAACTAGAAACATTTTTATAAGAATTAGCATTCTGCATCATCGTGTGATGATAGATCTCCTCTTCTTCTCTTTGTGTCATAACTTTTCTAGAATTGCATTCTCTAGAGCTACATTCTCAGCAGACATATCTTGCTCTTCTACAATCTCAGCCATAAAAGCGACTCCAGTCTTCTTGTTAATATACTTGTTCCAATCAAAACCTTCATTTTCATTTGAAGCAATCATAGCTTTTTCTGTGGTGTTGGAAGATTGATCTTGAACTTCGACTTTTCTTATTGCAGTGCTTTCTTGTAGTAATCATATCCACCTCCGAAAGGACTTTGATTGCCACTTACTTCTTGATTTGGACACTCTCGTTTGAAATGCCCTTTTTGTCGGCACTTGAAGCATGTGACTTTTGACTTGTCAAAACCAACTTTGTTACTTGAATTACCAATATCTCTTCCAGTTAATGCTACAAACTTGGTAACTCTTCTGATGATCGAAGCTAGACTCCACTTTATGTCCATTAATTCCAATTCTTCTTCATCCACCTGATCGTAATCCTCAGCATTCATTTCAGGATTTCTGATCTTTCCAGCAACTAAACATTCGTAAGATTCCAGAACAGTAGCAAGAAGTGCTATGTGCTGTTTAGCCACTTTTTCAGGAAAAACATTCTTCAGACTAAAAGCGATGTTGCACAAAACATTCGGATCAGAACTGGATAGGTGTATCTGATGCGACTGATTGTTCTGATTTTGAAAGGACGAATTTGAACCAGTACTAGAATATCCCGTGTTTAGAGAACTCTGATTCTATGATGAATAAATCGATGAATTCATATTAGCACTGAATGCTGTTTGAATTTTCGGACTCTGAATCGGAGTATGTTGAACACCTCCTTTGTAATACATACTGACATCTTGAACAACGTTTGCATTCTTTGATTTTGCAATTTTTAACAGTTCTGCTTCTAATTTGTCGATGAAAGATGAAAACTTTAAATGCCTCTAACCTGGACTGTTCTTTAATTTCAACAGGTAAGTTGACCACTCACCCTCGGGAAGTGCATCAGCCAACTTTTCCATATGCTCTTCGGTAGTTCTCTTAATATCATGTCTTCACATCTGGACCATTAGATGATAATATCTGTCAATCATCTGTTTCATAGTCTCTCCTTTGATCATTGTGAATATTTCAAATTCTTTCTTGATTAACGTCTTTTTACTCTTTATCATCTCATCTCTTCCCTTGAATTTGTCACAAAGAGCATGCCACAAATCTTGTGATGTTTCACACTCTGGTAGTAATATCAAAATATCTTCCATCACAGACTGTTGTATCAGGCTAATCATTATCTTTTCAGCCACATATGCATCTTTATCAGCATGTGTAAACTTAATCAAAGGCAGATCTTGTTCACGTTCATCTTTTGGCCACTTGTATCCGTTTTCTAACGCAACCCAGCTGTGGAACTCATTGGCTTGTACCCATTTTACAAAATTTTCTTTCCATCCCTCAAACTCGCCCATACTTATTAGCTTCGGCGGTTTAGTAGTAGTACCCATCTCGTTGTCGAGATTCATCTGATTAACCGCAATAGCATTAGACGTTGAAGCTTGAGCTACTCCAGCAGCAAACGCGTTATGGAGATCTTCCATTTTGAAAATCAGGCAATTTATCCAAAAAACACACGTTCACAAACTTCGAAAAATAATCAGTACACTGACAAATACGGCGAACTTGCAGGTTTGAGAATCAGGCAGCAAACGCGTTATTGATTTTACACAAGTTCAGGCGAACTTGTGTTGAGAAACTTGAAAAATTCACCCTAATGCAAGTTTGGGCGAACTTGTGTAGACTTTCCATAGAGTTATCAAGTTTGGGCGAACTTGTAAGAGAATTTCAACAAATTTAATCAAGTTCGGGCGAACTTGATATAAATTTAGTTGAAAAATGAACAAGTTCGAGCGGACTTCTCAAAAACTCTTGAAATATCAATCAAGTTCGGGCGAACTTGATTAAAATCAATGAATTTTAATCAAGTCCGGGCGAACTTGATCCCAAGTTCGACCAAAACAAGTTTGCAAATCATGGTTTTTTGAATTTTTGATATCAATTCATTTGAATTTGATGTTCAAACTCTCAAGGGTTTACCATAAGTGTATTTTACATGACATGTTCAATTTTAGCCATTTTTGTTCGTGAATTCTTCAAATATGTGAAAAATATAAGAAAAATGGTCGAATGAGGTAGAATTAGAATGATTCTTGTGATTAATTCAGCAAATCTAGGTATCCAGACTCTGATACTACTTGATAGGACCGTCCTCCTCAGCTTAGGAACCTAAGATTTGTATCTAACGTTCAAATAGGCGGAAACTATGTGACGTGTTAATCGTATAACAAGAATTACTCTTTAAATGTTTGTTTATTGATAAGTATTCATAAACGTTCAAGTTCCGGATCCAATAGAGCTTCGCCGTCAGTGTGCCAAAGTTACAAATGAGAGATCACAACTCACCTATTTATAGGTTTCCAAGTTCGCTTAGACAAGTTCGGCCGAACTTGTTCTCTCAATCATAATTCTGGGCGAACTTGGTCTCCTATATACATAAATACGATGTTTTCTAACGCGATCTCACCTATTTTAAACAGACTCGATACAAGACTAAGACAAAGACATACTGTACTAACAGACTCCCCCTTGGATATCGTCTTTGTCTTGATCACTCTTTAGAAGCTCTTGATCATTCCAGACTCGTTCTAATATAATGACGTAGGGAACAGACATATGCACCAACATGTTTTGGTCAAGATTCATGGCTACAAGTCTTTTATAAACTACAACTAACTTGTTTTATTTGGTTAGTTATCTCTGCAATACCAAATACTTTACGATAACAAGGTTTTTAATTAATGACACTTGTAGTCTAACGAGGTATTGCAAATTCAAGGCCATGAATTGACACAATCACAAAACCTATGTACTCGCCGGCATTCTTTTATGTTGACTCGTTTTCACATATGTTTCAGGGAACAATGCTTGATGATACTGATGCATGCACACCTAGGAATGGACTTGGACTTTAGTTACTTAAAAACAAGAAAGACAATTACAATGCTTGTTTTGTTTGTTTAGTTTGTTTAAAAGTTCTATGACAATATAAGTAATGTTTAATATTAAACAAAACGAAACATCAATTACCATGTGTTGTTGTAACAATCTGTTAACATGACTCCCCGACGTTTCCGCCGTGGTTTGTTGTTTTACGTGGTCGGGGTGTTACATATAGTATATATGAAATATACTTTGGTTTTGAAACAACAATATAGATAGTATATCAAACTATATACTTTGGTTTTCGAATAAGAGGCTTGATAATATATCAAAATATTCTTTGGTTTTGAAATAGTAAAATTGATAGTATGTTAAAATATACTTGTAAAAAGATAGATTTGGTAATATATCAAAATATACTTTGGTTTAAGAATATTAACATTTGGTAGTATACCAAAAATATACTTTGGTTTAACAATATTAAGATTTGGTAGTATATCAAAAATATACTTTGGTTTTGAATAAAAGAATCGGTAGTATATCAAAGTATACTTTAGTAAGTAATAAGAGAATCGGTAAACTATACTTCAGTTTAAGTACAAGAGATTCAGTAGTATATCAAACTATACTTTGGAAAACAATATCACATTGGTAGCATATCAAACTATGCTTTGGAAGTATATCGAAATATACTTTGATTGTGATTTGGTAGCATATCAAAATATACTTTGGTTTCAGATATCAATAAAAGACAAGTTTTATGGCTTAATTAGGAAACCTTTATAAAACACACATTGTGGTCGTTTGGCAATTCATTCAAACCTGAGTATATCAAACTATACATTGGTGACTATAGATTTACCACGAAAGCAAAATCTATTTGGTTTAAACTTGGTTTCTGACATTCCCTACAACATGAATGGGGTGTCAAATCCTATAGCACTATATTGTTCTACCAATCGGATTGATCATTGTTAATGGAGGCATAAGAATAAATACGCACCAACAATAGTGTTACAAACTTTGAAAATCATTATATAATCCACAGGTAATGGTTTCAATTCGTTAAAGGATGTGTATTATGTATGCGAAATCATATAGCTTTGAAATCGTTAAAATAGTGTATAGGCACATATGAGCCACCCTAAAACATTTGAAAAACGTAAAAGAGGGGACTATGTACTCACTTGGGATTGCAAGAGTCTCCTTGTTCAAGAGGATAAACAAAGCCCAAAAGACCAAGGAATCAAGTGTGTCCTAACATCGGGTAACTATGTTAAAGTACGGGGCATAATCGGTGGAATCGGATAGAATGAGGTTTTGTAATCCAAATGAGTGTTGGAACTCATATGAAACGGTTTAACAAACTCAACATTCCGATTTGGAATGAATCCTAAGTGCTTTTGACCCGTTAAGCTAGTTTACGCTACTTTAACGTGTTATTTGCATAAACACGTGATCGGATGGTTAAACATGTCCTATGATAAGTCTTAAATGTCCAAACATGTTTGAAAATGTTATAACATCAGTTTATACGTCAAAAATTTGGTTACATATGTTTAAAACGGATTTATGCGCAAAAATGGTATTTTGGTCATTATTAAAGAACATAATAACGACTTATCATATAACTAACCAAACTATGTGACCATAAGGTATAACCTCAATAGGTTATTCCCTATGCAACTATGGTCACAAATATGTGTTTGGTCGGATCCTAAGATCGACCAAACAGGTCGGATTCGAAAGTCAAAGCGGTGGTCAAGACCCCTCGACTTACGACCCAAAAAAGCACTAAACTAGAAGTGACGAGTTAGACATGTCAAACATGTGTAACTAAGTTTATAACACAGATTTGGTATCAAAATTTAGTGTTTTGATGCCCGAAAATAGTTTTGTTGTAAAGTGCACATAATGCGCATTTTGACGGAAACTTTGACTCGTCATTTCGACTAGTAAACGTGGTAATCGGAAGGTGCAATCGCTAGGGATCATAACCTTCATGATTATGATCACGTTGCAAAGTTCAATGGAACTTTTTGACCAAAAATGTTCAGAACCGAAAGTCAAACAGAAAGTCAACTGTTTGACTTTTAGCTCAAAATAAGCTAAAATAATGAACAAGACTAGCAAAGAACACTTACTTATGTTCAAGGAAGCCAAGAATACTCAGTAGGAGGCCTCCAAAGGGAAGCAAACTCCAATTATGTTCAAAACCATGTTCAACCCCAAGTCAATCCTGCTAGACCTCCTTTTCCACCTGGTTCTTGCTACAGTTGTGGCTAGATGGGTCACTTTAGAAACAACTGCCCAAAACTGGCAAATGCAAATACAGCCTGTGGATGGATAACGAAGTAGTTAACGGTACGTTCCTTGTTAACAATCATCCTGCTTCTATCCTTTTCGATTCAGGTGCCGAAAGAAGCTTTGTATCACTAGCCTTTGAACCTTTGCTTTCGATGCCTAGAACTAAACTACGAAAGCCGTTGAAAGTAGAAATAGCCAATGGTGAACCTCTTGTACTCAATTCCGTCATTCGGATTTGCTAGTTGAACCTCAATACCCATCTTTTTCCCATTGACCTCATGCCAATCCCACTCGGGAGTTTTGACATCATCGTAGGAATGGATTGGTTAACTAAACACCGTGCTGAGGTGATCTATTTTGACAAGGTTGTTCGTATACCTCTTTCGTCCGGTGAAACCTTAGAAGTTCATGGAGAGAAACCCTCTAGTAGCCTAAAACTCATGACCTGTACCCGAGCTCAAAAATACATACGGAAGAATTATGTGGCCTTTAGCACATATCGTAGAGGAGAAAGGAAAGGGCAAAACTATTCAGGACATCCCCGTTGTTTGGGATTATCCTGAGGTGTTTTCGGAAGAGCTACCTTGTTTACCTCCGGCACGTCAAGTTGACTTTCGCATTGATCTCGTACTTGGTGCCAACCAAATAGCCAAATCCCCTTACCGTCTTGCACCGTCTGAGATGCAAGAGTTACCGAAACAACTCCAAGAGTTATCTGACAAAGGATTCATTCGTCCAAGCTTTTCACCTTGGGGCGCTCCTGTCCTATTCGTGAAAAAGAAGGATGGATCCTTCCGAATGTGTATCAATTATCGTGAGCTCAACAAACTCACGATCAAAAATCAATATCCCTTACCTCCGTCTAACGATGGAACTCCTAAAAAGGGAACAACTTTATTTCAAATTCTCCAGGTGTGACTTTTGGCTAAAGGAAGTTCAATTCTTGGGACACATTGTTAACGAACAAGGTATACATGTAGATCCCGCCAAAATCAGTGCGATTAGGGATTGGAGTACACCTACTACTCCTACCGAAGTTCATTCATTTCTCGGCCTAGCTGGCTATTACCACCGTTTTATCGCAAACTTCTCCAAGATTGCGGCTCCCGTCACTGCTTTGACTCAAAAGAATAAACCTTTTGACTGGGGACCCAAACAAGAAGAAGCCTTCCAGACCTTGAAACAAAATCTTTCGATGCTCCTATTCTATCTTTACCCGATGGAAACGACAATTTTCTTGTCTATTGTGACGCATCGAATCTAGGCCTTGGTTGTGTTCTCATGCAACAAGATAAAGTCATAGCCTACGCGTCAAGACAATTGAAAATCCATGAGAAGAACTACACAACTTATGATCTTGAGTTAGGTGCCGTAGTTTTTGCTCTCAAGATTTGGAGACACTACCTTTATGGTACGAAGTGTGTGGTTTTCACGGACCACAAGAGTCTCCAACATATATTCAATCAAAAGGAGCTAAATATGAGATAACGACGCTAGTCGAACTCCTGAATGACTATGACTGGGAGATTCGCTACCTAACTTGCAAGGCGAATGTCGTAGTCGATGCACTTAGTCGTAAGGAACGTGCCAAACTTCATTATGTTCAAATTTAATCTGATATCCAGACACGTATCTTTCAGGCACAACATACATATGTAACCCAAAGTTTGTTGAAAATGAGATGCCTCAAAATCTCAAACTTCAATTCGAAACGAAAGACAGTGGATTACTTTATTACATGAACCGTTTGTGGGTTCCAAGTCAAGACAATCTCCGCACCTTATTGATGGACGACGCTCATAAGTCTCGTTATTCAATCCATCCTGGTGCAGACAAAATGTAAAAGGATCTTCGTACCCAGTATTGGTGGCCGGGTATGAAGAAGGACATTGCCTTGTATGTGTCTAAATGGTTAACTTGTCATAAAGTCAAGGCTGGACATCAACGCCCATATGGTTTGCTTAAACAACTAGAAATACCGGTATGGAAGTGCGAGAACATTGCGATGGATCTCATCACTAAACTTCCGCACACATCTAGAGGTCATGATGCCATTTGGGTAGTCATTGATCGTTTAACAAAGTCAGCACACTTTTTGCCGATTCGTGAGGATCTATCCGCTGAAAAACTCGCTTTTTGATAAAAAAAAGGGTTTATAGTATATACAAAATATACTTTGGTTTTGAAACAAAAAATATAGATAGTATATCAAACTATATACTTTCGTTTTCGAATAAGAGGCTTGATAGTAGATCAAAATATTCTTTGGTTTTGAAATAGTTAAATTGATAGTATATTAAAATATACTTGTGAAAAGATAAATTTGGTAATATATCAAAATATACTTTGGTTTAAGAATATTAAGATTTGGTAGTATACCAAAAATATACTTTGGTTTAAGAATATTAAGATTTGACAGTATATCAAAAATTTACTTTGGTTTTGATTAAAAGAATCGGTAGTATATCAAAATATACTTTAGTTAGAATAAGAGAACCGGTAGTATATCAAACTATACTCTGGTTTAAGTACAAGAGATTCAGTAGCATATCAAACTATGCTTTGGAAGTATATCGAAATATACTTTGATTATGATTTGGTAGTATATCAAAATACACGTTGGTTTCAGAAATCAATAAAAGATAAGTTTTTATGGCTTAATTAGGAAACCTTTGTAAAACACAAATTGTGGTCATTTGACAATACATTCAAACCCGAGTATATCAAACTATACATTAGTGACTATAGATTTACCACGAAGGCAAAATCTGTTTGGTTTAAACTTGGTTTCTGACATTCCATACAACAGGAATGTGGTGTCAAATCCTATAGCGCTATATCGTACTACTAATCGGCTTGATCATTGTTAATGGATGTATAAGAATAAATACGCACCAACAATAGTCTTACAAACTTTGAAAATCATTATATAATCCATAGGTAACAGTTTCAATTTGTTAAAGGATGTGTATTATGTATGCGAAATCATATAGCTTTGAAATCGTGAAAATAGTGTATAGGCACATATAAATCACCCCAAACATTTGAAAAACGTAAAAGAGGGGACTATGTACTCACTTGGGATTGCAAGAGTGTCCTTGTTCAAGAGGATAAACAAAGCCCAAAAGATCAAGGAATCAAGTGTGTCCTAACATCGGGTAACTGTGTTAAAGTACGGGGCATAATCGGTGGAATCATATAGAATGCGGTTTTGTAAACCAAATGAATGTTGGAACTCATTTGAAATGGTTTAACAAACTCAACATTCTGATTTGGAATGAATCCTAAGTGCTTTTGACCCGTTAACGTAGTTTACGCTACTTTAACGTGTCATTTGCGTAAAAGCGTGATCAGATAGTTAAACATGTCCTTTGATAAGTCTTAAATGTCCAAACATGTTCAAAAAAAGTTATAACATCAGTTTATATGTCAAAAATTTGGTTACATATGTTTAAAACGGATTTATGCGCAAATATGGTATTTTGGTCATTATTAAAGAACATAATAGCGACTTATCATATAACTGACCAAACGATGTGACCATAAGGTATAACCTCAGTAGGTTATTCCCTATGCAACTATGGTCATAAACATGTGTTTAGTCGGATCCTAAGATCGACCAAACGGGTCGGATTCGAAAGTCAAAGTGGTGGTCAAGACCGCTCGACTTACGACCCAAATAAAGCACTAAACTAGAAGTGACGAGTTAGACATGTCAAACATGTCTAACTAAGTTTATAAAACTGATTTGGTATCAAAACTTAGTGTTTTGATACCCGAAAATAGTTTCGTCGTAAAGGCACATAATGCGCATTTTGACGGAAACTTTGACTCGTCATTTCGACTAGTAAACGTGGTAATCGGAAGGTGCAATTGCTAGGGATCATAACCTTCGTGATTATGATCATGTTGCAAAGTTCAATTGAACTTGGACTTGAACAAAAATGTTTAGAACCGAAAATCAAACAGAAAGTCAACTGTTTGACTTTTAGCTCAAAATAAGCTAAAATAATGAACAAGACTAGGAAAGAACACTTACTTGTGTTCAAGGAAGCCAAGAATACTCAGTAGGAGGCCTCCAAAGGGAAGCAAACTCCAATTATGTTCAAAACCTTGTTCGACCCCAAGCTAACCCTGCTAGACCTCCTTTTCCACCTGGTTCTTGCTACAACTGTGGCGAGATGGGTCACTTTAGAAGCAACTGCCCAAAACTGGCAAATGGAAATGCAAATCCAGCCCGTGGACGTGCATTCAACATCAATGCCAATGAGGCTCGTGCTGATAACGAAGTCGTTAACGGTACGTTCCTTGTTAACAATCATCCTGCTTCTGTCCTTTTCGATTCGGGTGCCGATAGAAGCTTTGTATCACTAGCCTTTGAACCTTTGCTTTTGATGCCTAGAACTAAACTAGGAAAGCCCTTGACAGTAGAAATAGCCAATGGTGAACCTCTTGAACTCAATTCGATCATTCGTAATTGCCTGTTGAACCTAAATAACCATCTTTTTCCCATTGACCTCACGCCAATGCAACTCAGGAGTTTTGGCATCATCGTAGGAATGGATTGGTTAACCAAACACCGTGCTGAGGTGATCTGTTTTGACAAGGTTGTTCGTATACCTCTTTCGTCTGATGAAACCTTAGAAGTTCATGGAGAGAAACCCTCTAGTAGCCTAAAATTCATGACCTGTACCCGAGCTAAAAAATACATATGAAAGAATTATGTGGCCTTTCTGGCACATATTGTATAGGAGAAAGGCAAGGGCAAAACTATTCAGGACATCCCCATTGTTCGGGATTATCCTGAGGTGTTTTCGGAAGAGCTACCTTGTTTACTCCAGCACGTCAAGCTGAGTTTCGTATTGATCTCGTACCTGGTGCCAACCAAATAGCCAAATCCCCTTACCGTCTTGCACCGTCTGAGATGCAAGAGTTATCGAAACAACTCCAAGAGTTATTTGACAAAGGATTCATTAGTCCGAGCTTTTCACCTTGGGGTGCTCTTGTCCTATTCGTGAAAAAGAAGGATGGATCCTTTCCGAATGTGTTTCGATTATCGTGAGCTCAACAAACTCACGATCAAAAATTGATATCCCTTACCTCGTATTGATGATCTATTTGATCAACTACAATGTGCTACCTGTTTCTCCAAGATTGATCTGCGTTCTGGGTATCATCAGCTTCGTGTACTCAAAGAAGATATTCCCAAGACTACTTCCGCACACGATACGACCATTACGAGTTCACTGTCATGCCTTTTGGCTTGAAAAATGCTCTTGCCGTCTTCATGGACTTAATGAATCGGGTTTGTAAACCTTATTTAGATAAGTTCATCATTTTATTCATCGGTGTATCTTGTGTGATACCCATGACGAAAACAGGTACACCTTAATTGGTCCTAAACCTAAAGCATGATTAAAACAATAATTGCGTGTAAACTGTGCAACTTGCATGACTTGTGGGCTATGCTAAACAACCTCTGTTATGTCTCGGAGGAATCCGATAGCACGTGATGATTAACATGATACTGTTAAGGACCAACGATGCAAGTTTGGTGTCCTTAGCCTTTAACAACGTGTTAAACGGAGACTTGACGTTTAACAGCACATTAAATATTCGACTGTGATTATTAGGCCAACGATAGGGCCCTTTATGATTCTGAGTTCACGAAACATTTTGATTACGTGCCATAGACTAGGACATAAGATTAGAAACAAATCAGGCTCTGGCACGCAAAACGAGACGGTTCTCGGTTAGGGAAACGTTTTGTTTTAAGAGCGACGAAAGACAAACCAAACATGCAAGGAATGGTCAATCAAGCTTAAAAACTCTTAAACTAACGTAATACGAGGCTTTTATGATTAAAACGTAACTGGGCTCGGGTTTCGAGACGGTTATGCTCAGTTTTTAAAACCAAGTCTTTTGACAGTAAGAACGCGAAAAACGGAGCCCGTTTCGCAAATCAGAGACGCGTGCGGGACCCAAAAACGAACCTAAATGCAACCTGGAAGATAAACATCATCTTTTAACGCGTTTTACGAAGCACGACAAAGCAGAGGAGGGGTAGGGGCACCCCCACCCCAAACCGCCACCCCTTTTTATAATGTTTTAATTTTTTTCTTTAATTTCTTCAAAGAATTCTGCACAAAAACACCTTCTTCTCAGCTGATCCAACATCAAACAACATCAAATCAAAGGTATAAACATTGTTACTCATAGTTTTAATCATGATGTCCTACGAAAACTTGGTTTAGATCATGAAAACCCTTTTTGGTCCATGATTTTTGAAGGTTTAAACAAGTTTCTTGGCTGATTAAGAACAGCTTGTGAATTTCCTGGTGTTATATGGCAGCCATGAGCACAAATCTTTGGGTTTTGATACCCTAAACAACACCTATTCGACAAAAATCGCATAACTATTCGATTAACCGAAAAACAATGAAACAAAGCTTGATTGATCTAAGTTCTAGCATATTTGGATTGTATTTGATGTGTAGGTACTGAATATAGTACCCACACACTTCTGGACTCACAAGGAACGCTTGGAAACGAAGCCTGCGCTAGGTATATCATCCGAGAACCGAAACTAGGATAGGCAGGATTTTGTTTTGCCTCTAACTTGGTCTTTGATACTTCGATTGAGTTGAAATTTGGTATGGTGATATAAGGTGTTGACAAGAATGTCCACGTAAAATCTTAGAATTTTGGGAATTTTCTACGATTTTAAGGGAATTGTTGACTGTTTTATCAAAACAATTCCAGAAAAAATACCAAACAGGGTCAATAAATTACCAAATTTTCCAGGAATACTAAGAAACATATAAGAAAAGTTCTGAGAAGTTTGGAGTCCATTGATTGAGTTTTGACTTGGGTTAAAAATCCGCGGTTTTGGGAGTTTTCGGTAGCCGGAAACGCACCGAAATGAAATTCGAAAAAAACTCAATTTTTTGTGAGAAGTTCCTGGACATGTAAGGGATGTTCTGGAATGTTTTGGGATTTTTAGACCACTGATGATACTTAATGACAATTATTCGGTTAAATACTGTTTTACAAAGAATTTATTTAAATAGTTAAAATAACTAAATAAATTCCCAAATTATTTTCCCATAATCTACAGATTTTTACAGACTTGTATAAAATTTATAGATTTTATTCAACTCATAGATTAAACGGTAATTTAGGGGATTAAAAACGGGTCATTTTAAAATAATTTCGACAGTTTACCGTTTAACGAACCTGTCGGAACCGAGAACTGACCAAACCCGACTAGTACTATAATTGGAACACCGGGAGACTTTCGGGAGATTGAAGGGCAGATTGGACACTATGGGTGTGTCCTCGGCCAGTTCGGGAGAATCCCGACGGCGGGAATGGAAACTCAAATTTGGGCAACCTAGACTCCCCAAACACCCAAACTCCCTTAATGAAAAGTTAATCATTCTTAAATAACACGTATTGGCACTATTGGTATTTCCATACCATTATCCGAACATGTTAAACAACCGACTTTGGCTGGCACGCGAAACGGTGCCCGGAAGCCAAACTGAAAACTAATACTACCCTGATCTCCATCACCATACCAGTGTCCTATAGACTCAATCCGGGATGAAAACTCCTGACCGAATCCAAGTTATAACCATTACCAACTTAGATACTGATTTGAGTCCATACTTGCATGTGTGTTATTTAAGTTGATCTAGTTGCTTGATCACTCTTGTATTGAGAGTACTACCCGCACTCTGAGTTCACTTCCCCACTTTTAAATTATTTTACTTCTTTTCTGGGGAGTTGCATGTTAAAACTTGTGTTGATTACATCAAGTTGGGAGTGAGTTTCACTCCACCACTTTTAAACTGTGTTATACTATTTTTTTTTTGGAGTGACTTGCATGTTACGAAACTGCGTTAATTGCAGCAACTGTGATGATGTGAATTATCTAACACACGAACACCCTCCCCTCTATAAGTGATTAATATAAATCGTGGGCAGTGGATAGTACTATTGGTCTGACAAACCCAGTTGAGGTCGGATGGTGCGATGCCCGGCCACAAGTCAACTGCACTTGTCCTCATTTGGTTATGTTGTTAGGCATCACTGCAGGGGAACATTGAACTGCTTGTGATGCAGTTGGTGGGAAGTCTCTGGGGTGACACGACCCGGTACGATGATGTGTCGGTATGACACAGAGTGACTATGACAGGTCAAGGTTTCACTTGTGTACTCGTGTAATTCCATCTGTGACTATGACCAGTGCAATTAAACTTGTTAACACATATTGTTCCACAACAACTAAACTAGTGGAACTCACAGCAACGTTAGCTGACCCTTGTTAAAACTAACATACATTTCAGGTAAGACTAAGCAGGATTAAGGCTTGTGCATGTGGATGGATTGGGTAGCAAACTGTGGCAGAATAAGAGTTGTAGTGGCTCATAGTTCCGTACTTAAACTTATGGTTTGTAATATGATACTTTATGTATGTTGTAACTGAGGTTCCCTCTTTATGTGATATTATGTTTTTAAATTATGGGGAATTACCATTTGTCTGCCACACCCTGCAATTGTCTTCCGCTGCGAGTCGGGTTGTGACAGAAGATGGTATCAGAGCCTTCGGTTATTGTGAACTAGGTATATCTAAAGAAACTAGACTATAATCCTATGTTAGTCTCCACACGCTAAGAACCTCTAGAGACTGAGTAGTGTGGCTATTACCAGGACGGCCTTGTGGGGCAAATAAATTATTGTTGTCCGGAATACAATAATTTATCTGCTCAGACTTGGGAGTCCTGGGAACGTCATTGAGATAGGACGGGAGTCCGCCTACTAATGACACCACCCATAAATAATTTTTAAAATCTTAAAATCAAAATTTTATGCAATACCTGCTTATGTGTATATATGTGGAATGTTGAGTGTCAGTTATTTTGGTCAGTAGAATCAGCGTTGTATGTGGTTTTCTTTCTACAGTATCATGTCGCATCATTCGAGTCGCCAGACTACTTCTCATACGGAGACCAATCCTGAGGAGGATCCACCGATACCCCCTTGACATCGAGCAACGAGCCAGATCCTTCTGGTTACTGTTGTGGTCCTTACTCACCCAGACCTCGCACTAGGCGCGAGGGAGAGGTCTCGAGCGCCTACCGTTCTCCATCTTACCATCCGACTAGCTCCTCGGAGCATAGTCGTACCCCAGACATTGCTATTCAGTTAGGACCGATCCCCCGGAGCCCTACTCCTGCTACGGAGCATTGGGAGTGGGAGCCGGTAGCACCCCGCTTACCTTCATCGGAGACTCCTCCTGAGCCTTATACTCTTTCTACCTAGAGTGCTTACTCACTCTCTTCACGTAGTTCCTATGAGATACCCACCCATGGCTTCCGACAAACGACTCATCGGAGGGTACTTGCACATGTACCTGTGTTCACACCACCAGTTTCTCCTATCCGTCCGAGACCGGTACCTCTAGGGACCCAGCAGCACTTTACTGCCCGTTTCCTTACACCACCTAGGGAGGAGCCTTCCCTTTTCATACTTATGACCGAGGTGGCCCTTCTCGCCCAGTTAGAGAGTCTACACCCCATGTCTGGGGCATACCAGTTCCTCCTTAGGAGTTACCTGCTCCCATCACTGACAGCAGTTTGATAGGGTATTTGTTTGAGCAGATTTCATTGCTGCAGATGGCACGGGATGAGGACGAGCAGCATAGGAGAGCGATGGGAGATTACTTGATTATCTTACAGCAGGCACTCATTGCATTACAGCAAGGTATGGGTTATGTTCATTAGCACCAGGATCACTTTCGGGCGATGCTGTATGGATGCATCGGTACTATCGGTGGCAGGTTTTGTAGGTTTGATGTGTTGGTTGTGGCGATCTTAATATGGTTTTCTTTATAGTATAGACATATATGATGTATCTTTTGCCCCTCCTACCAAGCACTGGGTTATGCCCATGTCAAGGTGGTGATGTAGTCGTAGTGTTCTTTGTTTTCATGGTTGGTGTTTCTGTAGCATGGCATATGTACATCACTTCGGTGACATGTTTTAACAGCACATCTAAGCACTGGCCCTTATGGGTTAAGTCTATGTGGAAATTTTTACAGTTATATGATGACAGATATTATTATGTATATATAATGATGGCGTCTTGGGGTATGCAAGTTGTGAATTTATATGCACGATGAAATTGCGTGATATGTGATGTTTGACTATGTGACATTAATGCATACATATCTATTGTCTATAACAGAATGGCCCTGAAACGCGCACCACAAATGACTGAGGCAGAAATTGCACAAATGATAGCGCAACAGCTGTAACAACTCCGAATTTCGTCGTTATCTTTTTCTTTTACTTCTTGTTGTATCTATCTTTTGTAAATCCGAGATTCGTTTATAAGAAAGTTATGTTAATTAATTATGCTTGTTTACGATGATTATCACATCTAATCGCTTATTAAACGCATCGCTATTCTAATCTCAGTTACAACTAAATACGCTGTTATACGAGCCGAGTGTGTTATTGTTTAATAAACACTTGTGCCATCGCATCGCTTATCGCATCACATCGCAAATTGTAGATTAATTATATGGTTTTATGTTATTTATGTGTTATGATTATGATTACGCTCGCTATCGCATATTCGAATCGCTAAATCACACTATTACATCACTTATAACGCTTAATATAACTATCTAATACGAACCGAATCGCCAATCAATCGATAAACGAATGAAAACAAAGAACACCTAACATTTGGGTTAAGTTTGCTCGAACTTGGGTGACCCAAAGTTCGGCCGAACTTGACTAGCCAACACAAGAATCCTCCACTGCCCACAAGTTCGCTCGAACTTGCCTTGGTCCCTCACAGGATCAGCAATTCAGTCGAACTTGGCCTGAACCTCTTGAATATCTAGCAAGTTCGCCCGAACTTGCATGAAATCATGCAAGTTCGACCGAACTTGACTCCCACTAGCTCACTTTTTGTCTTCACCTATAAATACCCAGCCCCATTCTCTCATTTGAACTTGCTGCAACTTCGCCCAGAGCTCTTCAAACCCAAAACCCTTTGTTTTCTAAGTAAGAATCAACCCGATTTCAACTACAATGATGTTCCACAACATTTTACAACGATTTTGCACAAGGCTCTGCCTTCGTTTTCATCAAAGCTCTTCTGTTTATGAAAATCTTCATCTTTTTCTATAAAACTTCTGTTTTTCACTTAGATCTATACTAGATCTGAGTAAAACCTTTCAAAAACATTGATTTCTACACAATATTCGGATTAATGACGTATGTTTCGTTCACTTTTAAGTGGAACGAGACGTTGTCAAGCAGAATCTCAGATCCGGAAGCACAAGGACGAAATCGTCACTTTACACAAGCTGGACTAACCCGTACGAACCATTAAGTTCGCTTAGTTTAGCCCGAGTTTCTGCAAAATGGCTAAGTTCGCCCAAAAGACCTCTCCAAGCTATGTTTTACTCAGTGGCTTAAGGTTGGAGGGATGGACACTCGATTTCCTAAGCAAACGACGCAAAAACGCAAGTTTTTGGACCCGAAAACATCAAGTTCGCTCGAGATTTACTGATTTTGTACAACTCAACATGTCAAGTTCGCTCGAACTTGCACCCTCTGGGTCAAGTTCGGCCGAACTTGAGTCAAAACCTTCACAGAACCCCACAAGTTCGCTCAAACTTGACAAGTTTCTCAGGAAACTTCACAAGTTCGGCCGAACTTGCAAAGTCTTATACACAAGTTCGACCGAACTTGTCAAGTTTCTTGAGAAACTTAACAAGTTCGCCCGAACTTGTCTCAAAACACAACAGTTCCTCACAAGTCGCTCGAACTTGTATGGAAACATACAAGTTCGGCCGAACTTGCCTACTGCCCAAACCAAACTTCACCGTTTCAGCTTTTCGGAGACTGATGCAATTCCGTTCGCGTATTTAGGCTGATCCGGCACTTCTCTTCCCCTCTCGAACTCTCTCCTAAACGCACCAACTGTGAATATACTTGACCCGTTTTCGCTTTAATGCACTTTTTAGGTGTTACATATGTTCCTCTATCAAAATCACCTCACAAATCAAACTGTTTATCACAAGCGAATAATCTGATTATGTATGCTCAATACGTGATACTAGAAACATGTGACTAGGACTTATTTTCGTTAACTTGCCTCCTTAGCTAGTATGGTACTATAGTTTGGCTAACACCCGACGGGGTCTAGTTAGGATGGACGCGCTAACCTTCTCACGGAAGTTAGCATGAGAAATATGCCTAGTTTTGTGTAATGTGTTTTGGTGTATCATGGTATGTAGTTGGACTATTTCGCGAACGCTTTCCCTATTATGCTAGTATCACTTAAACCTGCATGCTCACCTTTACTTAATTGTATTGACTTGTATTTTAACATATGTAACAGGTTGAGGATTTTAGCTTGGATGCTTTGGATGTGGTTTTGCTTAGTTTAGGTTTTGCTTTAGAAACGCTTGTAATAAATCTAGAGATTTTTAAACTGGAATTTGTGTTATGGGAAAACGCTGTTTTGTAAATGTTATTTGAAATATTATGTTTAATAGTATAGGATATTAGACGTTATGTAATATTGTTAAATAACGGTTATGGAACTTCTCATGAGACAATCTGGTTCGCTTAGTGCCGCGTCCCGATGATTCCGCCATCGGTTGGGGTGTGACATATTGGTATCAGAGCAATAACTGTAGGGAATTAGGTAGAATTGCCATGTTCGGCCTAGTCTACAGTCTAAGTACCCAATTTAACCAATCTTTGATATAAATGCTTAAACTACTTGCCATGAATGCTTAAATATGCCTTTCCTAAGGTTAATACAATATACACGCTTGAAAACGCTCGTATCACACAAGACGAGTGATCAAGTCGAGAATAGGTGTGAAAACTGAGAACTCTCGATAAGATCATTCACTTCGCGCAACCTCTCTCGCACGAGATACCTTCGTTGAGTTAGGAGTGATATTCAAACCTCGACGAAAATCTCCATCTCTATCTAGTGAAACTCCCGACTGGATCGGTGAGCATAACCACAATTAGGAATGATGTTGTTAAGTTAGGGGTGAAATCCGCATCTTAATAACTAGTTCCGCTCCTCGATTTTCAATCTCACCAAAGTCTCGATTATTTCGATGACTCGGAACACGACGTAACTGGAAGGAGAAATGCCGTTAAACGTTGTACGGCGAGAGCATTTGTCTATTAGGCCAAATCGTTTGTCCGGACTCAGAGAATTTTCGAATCGCTTTGGATAGTCAACGTCTCAAAACCCAGGACGCTCTCATTTGATTTAAACCTATATCGTCGATTTACGCATCATCGAGTTTATTACTATTTATGTGTTAAAATTTTGAGAATTTTCGCTTATTCGATTTCTCGCTTTATCGATTTCCTGATTTATCGCTTTTACGCTCCATCAATATATGCACAACTCGCACAGTTCTCGAAATCTAAAACGCTAATTAATACACCAACCAAACTAAAGTGCCCATCTCTCTTACGCATATGTCCTCATACGCGGTATTACTCGCCTATCTCGCTAATATATCGCTTATATCTCACTTATATATATCGCATCTCCTACGCGCTATGCATGATATTAATTAGTGGTGAATACGTGCAAAATATGTGTTTACATGCTTATGTGATTATGTGCTATGTGCTTATGTGCCTACGTGGTTGCCTGCATACGTGTTTACTTGCCTATGTGATTGTGTGCCTTATATGAATAATAATAATAAATACTTTAAAACATAAACTTATTATAATCGAATCTCATCCAATCGAATCCTTCAATTGTAGATGTCTTCAATGGGATCGCACACCAGAAGGAATCTCCAGCGCGGCCAAGCTGAAAAGCGCATCGCCTCTCTGGTAGCTAAGGAAATGGCTAAGGTGATCCCGCAAATTGTCAGTGAAATTCAATCGGTTAGCAGCAACTCTTCAGTTGACTCTAAGGGAGACGCTCCAAAATCTCGTTTCAGCTTCAAGCAGTTTAAAGCCTGCGGATTCACCGGTGAAGATGGACCAACCAAGCTGTTTCATTGGTTCGATTCGATCGAAGTCACCTTCAGACAAAGCGGATGCCCTGAAAATCTTTGCACTGTTAACGTCACTGGAGTCTTTCAGTCGAGGGCACTTGACTGGTGGACCATCGAGCGCAACAGGCGCGACAACGACGAAGCTTACTCTCTCGCGTGGTAGAACTCAGGGAGATAATGATCAAAGAGTTCTGCCCACCTCACGAAATTCAGAAGTTGGAAAACGAATTTTGGGGTATTAAGCAGAATGGTGGTGACAATGCTGGTCTTACCGCCCGCTTCAAGCAGCTTAGCCTTATCTGCCCAGGTCAGTTGGATACTAACAAAAAGGCAATCAAGAAGTATCTCAACGCTCTGCCAGACTGCGTCGCTGACTTTTTGCAAGCAGCACGCCCTGCTACTATTAGGAGACCTACCAGCTAGCAGTAGAGATCAACGACAAACGAGTTCAAGCTGGTTATTTCAAGAACTCGACCAAGAATCTCAGCCAAGTTACCACCGGGCCAAGCATCGATACCGCTCCACCTCATGTCCCCAAAGCAAGCAACCAGAACCGCAAGCTCAAGGGAAACAACAAGAACTGCGTGATGGTTCCCGCTCCAAGCTCTCAGCATCGCTAAGCCGCAACTCCAAAGACACCAGCTGCTAAACGTGCGTACACCGGACCTCACCCACTGTGCTCTAAGTCCACCTATCATCGCGCGTGTGGAGGAAACTGCCACTTTTGCGCTAACTGCAATATTTATGGTCACTTCACAACCCATTGTCGTACTGGTCCTCGTCACCAAGCTCCTCCTGCTCTCGCAACACCGTCGGCTCCTATTGATGCTGCTCCTGTCAACCAAGCACCACCAGCACCAGCAATTTAGGCCCGCGCTTATTACACCTGCGGTGACCCAAATCACTTCAGCAACGCTTGCCCAAACCGCATCGTCAAACAAGAGACGCAACAGCAGCCTCAGCCTCAGCAGCAGCCACCACCACAGCCTCAACAGCAACAACAGGCTGCGCATGGTCGAGCCTTCAACATGAACCATCGCCAGGCTCAGAACGACAACAATGTTGTCAATGGTACGTTCCTCGTTAATGGTATTTATGCTTCATGTTTATTTGATACTTGTGCCGATAATTGCTTGTATCGCTAGAATTCGAAAAGGTTTTAAAATGTAAGGCGCTAAACTCCTAAAGACTTTCGATGTGGAAGTCGCCACTAGAAAAGCCATCACCGTCACCTCCGTCCTACGTGGTTGTTCTCTCGATCTCAACAACCATATCTTCTCGATTAATCTCATACCTATGCAACTAGGTAGCTTCGATATCATTGTAGGTTTGTTTTTATTTCGTGAAAATCATGCCGAAGTTATTTGTTTCGATAAGATGATTCGCTTCCCTCTCCCTAACGGTGATCAACTCCATTTTTATGGTGAAACTCCCTCAAAGTAGTTGATGCTTTTGTCGTGTACTCGAGCACACAAATGTTTGCGAAAGCAATGTGTTGCTTTTCTGGCCCATATCGTGAACCCGAAGAAAGAAAAGAAGACTTTTAAAGACGTTCCTGTTTTTCGTGAATTTCCTAAAGTCTTTCCTGACGATTTACTCGGTTTACCCCCTACTCGTGATGTCGACTTTCGTATCGATTTAGTTCCCGGTGCTACTCCGGTTGCTAAAGCTCCTTATTGTCTCGCACCATCCGAAATGCGCGAGCTATCGAGCCAACTTCAAGAGCTTCTTGATAAAGGTTTCATACGCCCGAACGCTTCGCATTGGGGCGCACCCATTCTTTTCATGAAAAAGAAAGATGGTACGTTCCGAATGTGCATCGATTATCGTGAACTTAACAAACTCACGATAAAGAACCGCTACCCTCTTCCCCGAATCGACGACTTATTTGATCAGCTTCAAGGCGCTACTTGTTTCTCCAAGATCGATTTACGTTCCGACAATCATCAGTTACACGTGTTGGAAGAAGATATTCCGTAAACCGCCTTTCGTACTCGTTATGGCCATTTCGAATTCGTGGTCATGCCCTTTGGTCTTACAAATGCACCCGCGGTCTTCATGGACTTGATGAACCGTGTGTGTAAAGCTTTCTTAGATCGTTTAGTCATTGTGTTTATCGATGACATCCTTATCTATTCGAAGTCGAGAGACGAACACGCGCGCCATCTCTGTTTAGTCCTCGAACTTCTTCAAGGTAATCGCCTTTATGCTAAGTTCTCCAAATGTGAATTCTGGCTCCCAGAAGTCCAATTTCTCGGCCACATCGTTAATAGTCAAGGAATTCACGTCGACCCTGCAAAGGTCGAAGCTGTCAAGAGTTGGATTACACCGAAGAATGCTTCCAAAATCCGTTCATTTCTTTGATTGGTGGGTTACTACCGTCGATTCATCGCCGATTTCTCGAAAATAGTCGTTCCGCTTACGCCTTAACTCATAAAGACAAACCTTTCGCTTGGGATTCCAAACAGGAGGAAGCTTTTCAAACTCTCAAGATTATGTTATGCAACGCTCCCATCCTCGCTTTACCCGACGGAAACGACGATTTGTTGTTTATTGTGATCCCTCTAATCTTGGTCTTGGTTGTGTTCTCATGCAACAAGACAAGGTTATCGCGTATGCGTCTTGACAACTCAACATCCATGAGAAAAACTACAAAACCCACAATCTCAAACTCGGTGCAGTCGTTTTTGCATTGAAGATTTCGCGACACTACCTTTATGGTACAAAGTGTACGGTCTTCACCGACCATAAGAGCTTACAACATATCTTCAATCAAAAAGAACTTAATATGCGCCAACGTAGATGGGTTGAACTTCTCAACGATTACGATTGTGAGATACGCTACCATCCCGGCAAAGCAAACGTCGTCGCCGATGCTCTAAGTCGACGAAACTATGTGTATAGTATTCGTGACTCTCAATCTTTGAATGATCTCAAAATCATGATTCGCTCCACTCAATTCGCCTGCTTTAACGAAAATACTTTGGAGGAAGAAATGAAATGTGGTGCCGAAACTCAACTCATCGTTAGACCAAATGGTATTTATTACTATCTCGATCGCATCTAGATTCCCAGCCGTGACAGTCTTCGTGAATTGCTAATGAACGAAGCCCATAAATCTCGATGCCGACAAAATGTACCAGGACCATCGTCCCAAGTACTGGTGGCCGGGTATGAAAAAGGATATCGTTGTGTACATTTCAAAGTGCTTAACTTGTTCGAAGGTTAAAGTTGAACATCAAATGCCCTCTGGCTTACTTGAACAACCCGAAATCCCGATGTGGAAATGGGAGAGTATAGCTATGGACTTTATTACGAAACTTCCCCGCACTTCATCTGGTCCCGATAGCATTTGGGTTATCGTTGATCGTCTTACTAAATCCGCCCACTTTATTGCTATACGAGAAGACTTTAAGGTTGAACGGTTAGCCCGAATCTATACCGACGAAGTTATATGTCGACATGGGATACCTCGGGACATCATCTCTGACTGAGACGGTCGTTTTACTTTGGGTCTCTGAGAGACCTTTCAATCCGCTCTCGGTACTACTCTCAATCTCAGTACCGCCTTTCACCCTCAAACCGACGGTCAGACTGAGCGCACGATCCACAACCTCGAAGACATGCTTTATGCGTGCATTATAGATTTTGATGGTAATTGGGATACACATTTACCTTTAATTGAATTCTCGTACAATAATCGTTATCAAACCAGCTTTCAAATGGCTCCTTTTGAGGCACTGTGTGGAAGAAAATGTCGATCGCCGCATGGCACGAGATCGGAGAAGCACAAATCACCGGTCCCGAGTTAATTCAAGAAACGACAGACAAAATTCTCCATATCAGAGACAATCGATATCACTCGCTATATGGTTTTATGTTATTTATGTGTTATGTGTGTTATCATTATGATTACCCTCGCTATCGCATCGCTCTCGCATATTCAAATCGCTAAATCACACTATTACATCACTTATAACGCTTAATATAACTATCTAATACGAACCGAATCACCAAACAATCGATAAACGAACGAAAAACAAAGAACACCCAACATTTGGGTCAAGTTCGCTCGAACTTGGGTGACCCCAAGTTCGGCCGAACTTGACTAGCCAACACAAGAATCCTCCACTGCCCACAAGTTCGCTCGAACTTGCCTTGGTCCCTCACAGGAGCAGCAAGTTCGGCTGAACTTGGCCTGAACCTCTTGAACATCTAGCAAGTTCGCCTGAACTTGCATGAAATCATGCAAGTTCGACCGAACTTGACTCCCACCAGCTCACTTTTTGTCTTCACCTGTAAATACTCAGCCCCATTCTCTCATTTGAACTTGCTGCAACTTCGCCTAGAGCTCTCCAAACCCGAAACCCTTTGTTTTCTAAGTAAGAATCAACCCGATTTCAACTAAAATGATGTTCAACAACGTTTTACAACGGTTTACAACGATTTTGCACAAGGCTCTGCCTTCATTTTCATCAAATCTCTTCTGTTTACGAAAATCTTCATCTTTTTCTATAAAACTTTTGTATCTGAGTAAAACCTTTCAAAAACATTGATTTCTACACAGTATTTGGACTAATGACGTATGTTTTGTTCACTTTTAAGTGGAATGAGGCGTTGTCAAACAGAATCTCAGATCCAGAAGCACAAGGACGAAATCGTCACTTTACACAAGCTGGACTAACCGTACGAACCATCAAGTTCGCTCGGTTTAGCCTGAGTTTCAAAAGACCTCACCAACCTAAGTTTTACTCAGTGGCTTAAGGTTGGAGGGATGGACACTCGATTTCCTCAGCAAACGACGCGAAAACGCAAGATTTTGGACCCGAAAACATCAAGTTCGCTCAAGATTTACTGATTTTGTACAGCTCAACATGTCGTTGGACTAACTCGAACTTGCACCCTTTGGGTCAAGTTCGGCCGAACTTGAGTCAAAACCTTCAGAACCCCACAAGTTCGCTCGAACTTGACAAGTTTCTCCGGAAACTTCACAAGTTCGGCTGAACTTGCAAAGTCTGTTAACCTTCTACACAAGTTCGACCGAACTTGTCAAGTTTCTTGAGAAACTTAACAAGTTCGCCCGAACTTGTCTCAAAACACAGCAGTTCCTCACAAGTTCGCTCGAACTTGTATGGAAACATACAAGTTCGGCCGAACTTGCCTACTGCCCAAACCAAACTTCACCGTTTCTGCTTTTCGGAGACTAATGCACTTTCGTTCGCGTAAGCAGGCTGATCCGGCACTCCTCTTCACCTCTCGACAGTCGTCTACTTTCTCCTAAACGCACCGACTGTGAGTATACTTGACCAGTTTTCGCTTTAATGCACTTTTTGGGTGTTACCTATGTTCCTCTATCAAAATCACCTCACAAATCAAACTGTTTATCACATGCGAATAATCTAATTATGTATGCTCAATACGTGATACTAGAACATGTGACTAAGACTTATTTTTGTTAACTTGCCTCCTTAGCTAGTATGGTACTATAGTGTGGCTAACACCCGACAGGGTCTAGTTAGGATGGACGTGCTAGCCTTTTCACGGAAGTTAGCATGAGAAATATGCCTATTTTTGTGTAATGTGTTTTGATGTATCATGATATGTAGTTGGACTATTTCACGAACGTTTTCCCTATTATGCTAGTATCACTTAAACTCGTATGCTCACCTTTACTTAATTGTATTGACTTGTATTTTAACATATGTAACAGGTTGAGGATTTTAGCTTGGATGCTTTGGACGTAGTTTTGCTTAGTTTAGTTTTTGCTTTAGAAACGATGATAATAAATCTAGAGATATTTAAACTGGAATTTGTGTTATGGGAAAACGATGTTTTGTTAATGTTATTTGAAATATTATGTTTAATAGTATGGGATATTAGACGTTATGTAATATTGTTAAATAACGGTTATGCAACTTCTCATGAGACAATTTGGTTCGCTTAGTGTCGCGCCCCGATGATTCCGCGATTGGTTTGGGTGTGACAACAGCTTCAAGCAGTTATCCCCACAATTGTGGCACAGGTTAGCGCCGGCATCAATGCTAACCCACAACCGAACCCGCAACCAGGATCCATTGGTCAAAACGATAATCCAAACAATGCGCAAAAGAATCTTAGACCAGTTCGCTCGTATAAGCACTTCATGGAATGCAAACCTATGGAATTTAGCGGGACTGAAGGACCGGATGGATTAGTGAAGTGGATCGAGAAGTCTGAATCGATACTGAATGTAAGTAATTTTCCCAGTGATTGTTTGGTTAAGTATAAAACTTGTACCTTTACCGAGCATGCGTTAAACTGGTGGAACACTATTGTTCAATCTCGCGGACAGGACGCGATTAATTCTATGATTTGGGATGATCTTAAGGTACTGATGAGGGAAAGGTTCTGTCCAGCCCATGAAATTCATAAGCTTGAACATGAGTTCTGGAACCTGCAGATGAAAGGTGCTTACCATGCAGGTTATACTAATCGTTTTAATGAACTGGCACGCATATTGCCAGACATGGTCCGCCCGGACATAAGCGGATCGAAAGGTATATCTGGGGACCGACCCTAGAAGAAAGGAGTATCATCAACTTGGTGGGACACCTGACCATGCACGAGGTGGTAGCCAGGTCAGGTATTGTTACGTATGACATGGTTAGGCGTAAGATTTTAACGATGCCCGGAGAACATGCCGGGAACAAGCGAGAAGCCCCGGAGAGCAGTTGTGCAAGGGCAACAGTACCGAAAATGGGGAGAGCTACCAGCCAGAGCTATCGACCTATTACCCGTAGAATTGGGCAGTTTTATGTTGTGGTAGGAATGGACTGGCTGTCCAACCATCACGCGAAGGTGCTGTGTGAACAAAAGGTTGTGAAGATTCCTTTAACCTCGACAAATGCAATCATGGTATAGGGAGAGAAGTTAGGTACCATGCTGAACCTCATATCTCACCTCAAGGCATTGAAGCATATACGACAGGGAGGTGACGTGTTCTTGGCTAGAATCACGACCGAAGAACCAGCCGAGAAGCGTATTGAAGACATCCCGGTAGTATGTGAATACCCTGATGTGTTCCCAGCGGAATTGCCCGGATTGCCGCCCAATCGGCAAGTCGAGTTTCGTATCGACTTAATACCGGGAACAACACCCATTGCCAAAGCCCCATATCGTCTTGCACCATCCGAGATGCAAGAACTATCAACACAGCTGAAGGAGTTACTTGTCGTGGTTTCATCAGTCCTAGTTATTCCCCCTGGGGAGCCCCAGTTTTGTTTGTGAAGAAGAAGGACGGTAGCTTCCGAATGTGCATCGACTACAGGGAATTGAACAAGGTCACTATCAAGAATCGTTACCCTCTTCCAAGGATCGATGATCTTTTTGATCAGCTACAAGGAGCCCGATATTTTTCTAAGATTGATCTTCGGTCAGGTTACCATCAAGTGAAGGTCCAAGAGGACGATATTCCTAAGACAGCATTTCGAACTCGTTATGGCCACTACGAATTCCTGGTTATGCCTTTAGGGTTAACCAACGCACCTGTTATGTTCATGGACCTCATGAACCGGGTATGTAATCCATACCTTGACAAATTTGTCATCGTCTTCATCGACGATATCTTAATCTACTCCGAGAGCAAGGACGAGCACGAGCATCACTTACGTGCTATCTTGGAGATGCTACGGATAGAACAATTGTACGCTAAATTGTCTAAGTGCGACTTTTGGTTGCAAGCCCTGCAATTTTTAGGACATGTGGTGGATCAATACGGAATCCACGTGGACCCAAGCAAGATCGAAGCAATCAAGAATTGCCCGGTGCTGAAATCTCCAAAAGAAATACACCAATTCTTTGGACTGGCAGGGTATTAACGCCGCTTCATCGAAAACTTCTCAAATATCGCCCAATCTCTAACCGCTTTGACGCAAAAGGACAGGAACTATGAATGGGGTGAAGATCAGGAAACAGTGTTCCAGCTGTTAAAACAAAAGTTATGTGAGGCGCCAATCCTGACGTCAAAGGCAACAATGAGTTTGTCGTATATTGTGACGCATCACGACAGGGGCTTGGATGTGTCCTTATGCAAAGGAATAAAGTTATTACATACGCTTCCAGGCAACTAAAGTTGCACGAGAAGAATCACACGACGCATGATTTGGAACTAGGCTCTGTTATATTCGCACTAAAGATTTGGAGACATTACTTATATGGTACCAAGTGTAATATATATACGGATCACGAAAGCCTCCAACATATCTTCGACCAAAAAGACCTAAACATGAGGCAGCACAGATGGGTGGAGTTGTTAAATGATTACGACTGTGAGATAAAGTACCACCCGTGGAAAGCTAATGTGGTAGCGGATGCTCTAAGTAGGAAGGATTGAATTAAACCCCTCCGAGTGAGAGCCTTGGGAATGATTGTGAAGACGAGCCTGATAGAGCAAATCTGGAACACGCAGATGCAAGCCTTGGAGGAAAGCCAGTTACTCGGTGAAGGATTGCACGTGAATGAGAAAATTTTTGTGAAGAAAACGGACGAGATGTTGTATTTCAAGAATCGAGTGTGGATTCCTGCAAGTTCGGAGCTGAGACAATTGATCATGGACGAGGTTCATAAATTGAAATATTCGATTCACCCTGGTACAGATAAGATGTACCACGACCTTAAAGAGTTTTATTGGTGGCCGGGAATGAAAAAGGACGTGGCTGAGTATGTAAGCCAATGCTTGACTTGTGCGCGAGTCAAGGCCGAGTATCAGAAACCCTCAGGAATGTTACAACAACCCGAGATACCTGAGTGGAAATGGGAACAAATCACGATGGATTTCGTGACCCATCTTCCAAGAACGTCCCGTGGTCGTGACGCGATTTGGATGATTGTAGATAGATTAACCAAATCCGCACATTTTATTCCAATTCATACCACTTATAAGACCGACCAGTTGGCCGAAATCTACACTAATGAAATAGTAGCCAGACATGGTGTCCCGATTGCCATTATTTCTGACCGAGACAGCCATTTTACTTCGCGATATTGGAAAAAGCTTCAAGAAGCTTTGGGGACACGGATCAATCTGAGTACTGCTTACCATCCCCAAACCTACGGTCAATCGGAATGCCCGATCCAGACACTAAAGGACTTACTTCGTGCTTGTGTCCTGGACTTTGGAGGAAACTGGGACAAACATCTTCCATTAGTGGAATTTTCTTATAACAACAGTTACCATAGTAGCATCTAGGCAGCCCCATACGAGGCACTTTATAGCCTAAAGTGCCTATCACCACTTTATTGGGCCGAAGTGGGTGACACCCAACTGACAGGATCTGAGTTATTCCAAGAAACGAGTGATAAGGTCCATCAGATCCAGAATCATCTGAAACCCGCTCAGAGTCGGCAGAAGAGCTGGGCTGATGTACTTAGAAAATCGTTATCGTTCAAAGTGGGTGAACGATTATTGTTAAAGGTATCGACGTGGAAAGGCATTATCAGATTTGGAAAGTCTGGAAAGTTAGCCCCACGATACATTGGACCCTACGAGATCCTAGAAAAAGTAGGTCCCGTAGCATATCGGTTGAAGCTACCAACCGAGCTTAGTGCCATTCATAATGTCTTCCACATTTCAAACTTAAAGAAGTGCCTTTCGGGTGAGGCCACCCAGATACCATTGGAAGACATACACGTTGATGATAAACTCCACTTTGTGGAAGAGCCGGTAGAAATAGTTGGGAACGAAAGGATGAATTCCGTAGAAATAAGGCACAACAAGATTTCACTGGTTAAAGTCCGGTGGAACTCCAAACAAGGACCTAAATACACCTGGGAACGAAAGGATGAATTTCGTAGAAAGTATCCTCACCTTTATCCCTAGCTAGAAATGGTAAATTTCGGGGACGGAATTTCTTAACCAGGGGAGACTGTGATACCCATGACGAAACCAGGTACACCTTAATTGGTCCTAAACCAAAAGCATGATTAAAACAATAATTGCGTGTAAACTGTGCAACTTGCATGACTTGTGGGCTATGCTAAACAACCTTTGTTATGTCTCGGAGGAATCCGAGAGCACGTCATGATTAACATGATACTGTTAATGACCAACGATGCAAAGTTGGTGTCCTTAGCCTTTAACAACGTGTTAAACGGAGACTTGATGTTTAACAGCGCATTAAATATTCAACTGTGATTATTAGGCCAATGATAGGGCCCTTTATGATTCTGAGTTCACGAAATATTTTGATTACGTGCCATAGATTAGGAAATAAGATTAGAAACAAATCGGAGCTCGGGCACGCAAAACGAGATGGTTCCCAGTTAGGGAAATGTTTTGTTTTAAGAGCGACGAAAGACAAACCAAACATGCAAGGAATGGTCAATCAAGCTTAAAAACGCTTAAACTAACGTAATACGAGGCTTTTATGATTAAAACGTAACTGGGCTCGGGTTTCGAGACGGTTATGCTCAGTTTTTAAACCGAGTCTTTTGACAGTTAGAACGTGAAAAACGGAGCCCGTTTCACAAATCGGAGACACGTACGGGACCCGAAAACGAACCTAAATGCGACCTGGAAGATAAACATCATCTTTTAACGCGTTTCACAAAGCACGACAAATCAGAGGAGGGGTAGGGGCACCCCACCCCAAACCGCCACCCCCTTTATAATGTTTTAATTTTTTTCTTTAGTTTCTTCAAAGAATTCTGCACAAGACACCTTTTTCTCAGCTGATCCAACATCATACAACATCAAATCAAAGGTATAAACCTTGTTTCTCATAGTTTTAATCATGATGTCTTGCGAAAACTTGGTTTAGATCATGAAAACCCTTTTTGATCCATGATTTTTGAAGGTTTGAACAAGTTTCTTGGCTGATTAAGAACACCTTGTGAATTCCCTGGTGTTATATGGCAGCCATGAGCACAAATCTTTGGGTTTTGATACCCTAAACAACACCTATTCGACAAAAATCGCATAACTATTCGATTAACGGAAAAACAATGAAACAAAGCTTGATTGATCTAAGTTCTAGCATATTTGGATTGAACTTGATGTGTAGGTACTGAATATAGCACCCACAAACTTCTGGACTCACAAGGAACACTTGGAAACGAAGCCTTCGCTAGGTGTATCATCCGAGAACCGAAACTAGGATAGGCAGAATTTTGTTTTGCCTATAACTTGGTCCGTGATACTTGAATTGAGCTGAAATTTGGTTATGGTGATGTTGACAGGAATATCCACGTAAAATTTTAGAATTATTGGAATTTTCTACGATTTTTGGTGAATTGTTGACTGTTTTATCAAAACAATTCCAGAAAAAATACCAAACAGGGTCAATAAATTACCAAATTTTTCATGAATACTAAGAAACATATAAGAAAATTTCTGGGAAGTTTCGGAGTCGATTGATTGAGTTTTGACTCGGGTTAAAAATCCGCATTTTTTGGAGTTTTCGGTAGCCGGAAACGCACCGAAACGAAATCGGAAAAATCTCAAATTTTTTTGAGAAATTCCTGGACATTTAAGGATGTTCTTGAATTTTTTGGGAATATTTAGACCATAGATGATAGTTAATGACAATTATTCGGTTAAATACTGTTTTACAAAGAATTTATTTAAATAGTTAAAATAACTAAATAAATTCCCAATTTATTTTTCCCATAATCTACAAATTATACAGACTTGTATAAAAATTTACAGATTTTATTCAAATTATAGATTAAACGGGAATTTAGGGAATTAAAAACGGGTCATTTTAAAACAATTTCGGCAGTTTACCGTTTAACGAACATGCCGGAACCGGGAACTGACCAAACCCGACTAGTACTATAATTGGAACACCGGAAGACTTTCGGGAGATTCCAGGGCAGATTGAACACTAGGGGTGTATCCTAGGCCAGTTCGGGAGAATCCCCGACGACGGGAATGGAAACTCAAATTTGGGCAACCTAGACTCCCCAAACACCCAAACTCCCTTAATGAAAAGTTAATCACTCTTAAATAACAACGTATTGGTATTTCCATACCATTATCCAAACATGTTAAACAACCAACGTTGGCTGGCACGCGAAACGGTGCCCGGAAGCCAAACTAAAAACTAATACTACCCTGATCTCCATCACCATACCAATGTCCTATAAACTCAATCCAGGGTGAAAACTCCCGACCGAATCCAAGTTATAACCATACTGACTTGAGTCCATAATTGCATGTGTGTTATTAAAGTTGATCTAGTTGCTTGATCATTCTTGTATTGAGACTACTACCCGCACTGTGAGTTCACTTCGCCGCTTTTAAATTGTTTTACTGTTTTCTGGGGACTTGCATGTTAAAAACTGTGTTGATTACACCAAGTTGGGAGTGAGTTTCACTCCACCACTTTTAAACTGTGTTATACTATTTTTTCGGAGTGACTTGCATGTTACGAAACTACGTTAATTGCACCAACTATGATTATGTGAATTATCTAACACACGAACACCCTCCCCTCTACAAGTGATGAATATAAGCCATGGGCAGTGGATAGTACTATTGGTCTGACAAACCCACTTGAGGCCGGATGGTGTGATGCCGGCCACAAGTCAACTACACTTGTCCCCATTTGGTTATGTTGTTAGGCATAACTGTATGGGAACATTGAACTGCTTGTGATGCAGTTGGTGGGAAGTGTTTGGGGTGATACGACCCGGTGCGATGATGTGTCGGTATGACACGGAGTGACAATGACAGGTCAAGGTTTCACTTACGTACTCGTGTAATTCCATCTGTGACTATGACTAGTGCAATTAAACTTGTTAACACATATTGTTCCAGAACAACTAAACCAGTGGAACTCACCAGCAATGTTAGCTGACCCTTTTTAAAACTAACATGCATTTCAGGTAAGACTAAGTAGGATTAAGGCTTGTGCGTGTGGATGGCTTGGGTAGCAAACTGTAACAGAATAAGAGCTGTAGTGGCCCATAGTTCCGTACTTAAACTTATGGTTTGTAATATAATACTTTATATATGTTGTAACCGAGGTTCCCTCAATATGTAATATCATGTTTTTAAATTATGGGGAATTGCCATGTGTCTGCCGCACCCTGCAATTTTTTTCTCTGCGAGTCAGGGTGTGACAGAAGATGGTATTAGAGCCTTCGTTTATAGCAAACTAGGTATCTCTAAAGAACCTAGACTATAATCCTAAGTTAGTCTCCACACGCTGAGAACCTCTAGAGACTGAGTAGTGTGGCTATTACCAGGACGACCTTGTGAGACAAATAAATTATTGTGGTCTGGGACACAATAATTTATCTGCTCAAACTTGGGAGTTCTGGGAACGTCATTGAGATAGGACGGGTGTCCGTCTACTAATGACACCACCTATAAATATTTTTTAAAATCTTAAAATCAAAATTTTGTGCAATACGTGCTTATGTGTATATCTGTGGAATGTTGAGTGTCAGTTATTTTGGTCAGTAGAATCAGCGTTGTATGTTGGTGCAGAATGTCTATGTCTTAGTCTTATATCAAGTCTGTATAGATTAGATGTGAATATGCTAGCAAAATCAAGTATTTATGTAATTAGGAGTCAAGTTTGCTTGAGATGGTTTTGTGATGTCAAGTTTGGCTGAACTTGACTATGTCAAGTTCACCCGAACTCATGCCCTCATCAGCGAACTTATACTACTATAAATAGCTAGCTTGAGTTCTTCATTTGTAACTTTGGTGCTCTGAGTAGCGAAGCTCTGTCAAACTGGAGATTTGAAGTTTATCAATAAAAATGACGTTTAACAGATTAATTCTTGTTATTTTGGTAATCGTGTCATATTATGTCCGCTATTATGGACATTAGATGTCAAATCTAGGTTCCTATGTTATCAGGATCGGTCCTACAAGTGGTATCAGAGCTAGAATAGCCTGATTTGATTGATATCAAGACAAGAACAACTCTAATTCTACTCCATTCTTCTTATTTTCTTAACTTTTACACTAAAATGAAGAATTTACAGGCAAATTCTGTCCAAATTTGAATATGTCATGTTAAATACATCATAGATAAACCCCTGAGAGTTTGGAGATTAAAATTAAACGAATTGATACCAAATTGTTGAAAAAATCATGTTTGAAAACTCAATTTTGATCGAACTTATTAGTCAAGTTCGCTCGAACTTGACTTAGAAACTCACTTTTTGAGTGATTTTCTATCAAGTTCGCTCGAACTTGAGGATTTTTAAGAGAATTCTTGTTAAGCTCGCTCGAACTTACTTTACTTTCATTGATATTTTATCTAGTTCGCTCGAACTTGATAAAAATCAAGTAATTCATTCTAAGTTCGCTCGAACTTGCAAAGTCTCTTCATTTCTCAACTGTAAGTTCGCTCGAAGTTACTCAGGATTATTTTTCAAATCAAAATACACAAGTTCGACTGAACTTGTGTAAAAACTGAAAATCTTCATTCATTCACTGCAAGTTCGACCGAACTTGTGGTAAGTCTAATTCTTTTCAAAGTTTGAACGTGTTTTCAGCGTATGTGTTTCGATATTCGCGATGGATGATCTTCAGAGAGCGTTTATGTCAGAGAGTGGGTACGTCAAATGCCAATGTGATAAATCAAGTTAACCTAGACAACGAAATAGGCACGTCCGTTAAACCTCCGAAGTTAATGAGTATGGACGAGTACGAGGGATGGAAGGAGAAGTTCAGTTATTGGGTGGCTATTGAGAGAGGATATGTCGTTCCAATAGACGAAAATTAGCAAGTTCTTGAGAAGTACAAGTATTCTTCGCAACAAAAGGAAGAATATATCGCTGAGAAGAAAATGATTAGCCTCATGCAACAGTCTGTTAAAGAGGATATTTTGATATTGTTGCCTGAATACACGACTGCGAGAGAACTCTGGTTATCACTACGAAAAATACCAAGGAAGCGCAGAGATCGTCAAGAGTAAAAAAGCTCTTATCATGAAGGAATTCGATATTTACCATGCTGAAGGGCGAGACAATGAAACAGATGATTGAATGTTTTTGTCATCTGAAGGTTCAAATGAGGAGACACGGTCTTGAGAAGACAGAACCGGAGTATATTGATAAGCTTGCTGATGCGTTACCTGAAAGAGAATGGACTACTTATCTTATGGTATTGAAAGAATGTACGAACTGGGAATTCTTCAAGCTGGCTACATTCATCGAAAACTCGAAGGTCATGAGATGGAACTTTGTTCAAGATGTTGGTCTATATTATATGAATGGAATTCAAGACAACATTTCAAGCCCAAAGATTCAAACAGCATTCAGTGCGAATATGAATCCTTCGAATCATTCGCCACAGAATCAAAATCAATCATATCCATAATATGATTAAAGTCCGCAGAGATCTACTTTTTCAAGCACAAGGTCAAATTCTACAAATCAGAATCAACAAACAAATTCTGATCCGAATGTGTACAAGTGTAACATTGCTGTCAACTTAAACAATGTTGTTTCTGAGCAAGTTGCTAAGCAGCACATGACTCTTCTCGCTACAGTTCTAGAATCGTATGAAAGTCTGGTGGCCGGAAAGATTGGCAATCCAGAAATGACCGTCGAAGACTACGATCAGGTGGACGAAGAAGAACTTGAGCTGATGGATATAAAATGGTCTTTAGCTTCTATCATTCAAAGGGTCACCTGTTTCAGATGTCAACAGAAAGGGCATTTCAAGAGAGAATGCAAAAATCCTAAAGCACGGGCAATCAGAGTCCATTTGGAGGTGGCAACGAATACTACAAGAAGTCGCTACAGTATAAACCATTTCCGAAAAAGACTCAAGTTGATATTCAAGAAAAACCATCCAACAATACCGAGAAGGCGATGGTTGCTACCAACGAAGATGATGGTTTTGATTGGAATTCTTATATTGGTAAGAAGACAGGAGTTGCATTAATGGCTGAAATTATCGAAGATACATCTGCTGAGAACGCAGCTCCGGAGAATGCACTACTTGAACAATATCTGCAACTACAGGAAGAAGAGGAAACTTATCTTCACATGAAGACACAAGGCATTTTATCTACTAACTCAACTTCTAGTTTTGCATGTAACTTTGATGGAAGTTCTCAGGAGCAAGTGGTTGAGGAGAAATCGATTGATGAAAAAGTTATTGATGTTGCTCAAGAAGTGAATGCTGAAAACCTCATGGACATTGCCAATAAAGCTTTGATGGCAAATCTAACCAAGGTAGGTCCAGAGGTAAAGATAGTCGAAAGGGAAGTTGTCAAAGTGCAAGTTGTGGAGGTTGAGAAACCTTGCACAAAATGTATCGAGCCGTGTTCAAAATGCGCCGAAAAATCACAAATCATCGTTGAACTCAATGTACATAATGAACATTTGAAATATGATTATCGTACAATGAAGGAAGCGTATGACAAAATGAAAGATGATTATGGCAGGCTCGATAGAAATAATATTGAACAACACGACACTGTTAGGATGCTAAAAGGGACAGTAATGGATAAACAAAAAGCAATAAATATTTACATCAACACCATTGCTGAAACCAAACAACAACTCCAGGACATGAAAATTGAAACAGAACGTGTTCAACAACTTTTAAGAAGTTATACAACTAACGCTTATGTCATCGATCATATTCTTCCCACGATCTCGTCGGAAGAAAATGATAAAAGGTCTAAAAAGAAAAATGGTAAAGAATACAACAATGTTCCACCACCCCTATGCGAGAAATATTGTCGCAAAACTGTTGATGGGATGGATAAGGCGGAGTTATATCTGAAAAGAAAAATGAGTTGCCGGAGAACATTGATGTAATCTATACTACATCAGATGATGACAATAATGCGGTGGTTAAAAATGTGGTTGAAAACGTTCTGAATGATTCAGATGATGGCAGATTTGAGAGCGCCACCTCGAGTTTGAACAGTTCTGACACAAAATCTGAAGATGACGATACATCATCGGAATATGATCTATGTGATGATCCTAACATTGTCATATACAAGGTTAAGGAATCTGATAGATTATACTTTGATGACAGTTTTCTGATTCAGAATGTCAAAGAAGATCAATTGGATAAATTGTTCAAACTAGTTGAAGTTACATCAGAGGACCTGGAGAAAAATGAAAAGAAATTATATTCTAAACCCAAAAGAAATTACAATAACTACCGGAGAAAGGTGGTGATCATCCGGAAAACCGGAGAGCTGGGTTGGGTTTAGACGTGGAAGAAGAATCGCTTAAGAAAATGTCACCATTTCACGAGTAGAAAGATAAAAACATGGAATTCGTTTATGGGACAAGCACGGTTCACGAAGAAATTTTGATTGGAAAACAATCAAACGATGAGTTTAAGAAAGCGAAAGAACTTCGAGATAAGGCCAAAGCTGCAAGTGGTGTAAAATCCACTAGTGGTCATTCACATGATGATCGGACTTGCTTCAAGTGCAATGAAGTTGGTCGTATTGCACGGAAGTGTCCGAGATCAAAGTCGGCCTATCTTCGAAGGAATGAAAGTTCAGATGTTGTAAAACCAAAGCAACCAGAGTTTGTAAAACCTGTCACAATTTTGAAAAGAACTAAATCAAAACCTGAAGTTAAACCTAAAACTGAAAAGAAATTTGAAAACTCAACTTTCGAAAGAGGTGAAACTTCCAGGGCAAACGAAACAAAGTTTTACATCAAAAAGGCAAACATAAAATCACAAGCCTGGATTGCTAAGAAAAAGTAAACCACATCTGATGTTATCAAGTCTGAGCTTGTTAAGACTGATAACAAGAAAGAATCAAAATCTGAGATCAAAACCGAAACTGTCAAATTAACAATAGGTAAAAAGATGGTGAACTTTGAAAATGTAACTGACAGTGGAGGCTCAGATGGAGATTATGAAGATGATTACCAAGCTTTTTATCGTAAACCCAAGACCCAGAAGGCTTGGGTCGCGCTATTTAACTAGATTTTAATATGTGCAAGGGCTCCAAAGATCCGTTCTTTCAAAGTGGATTTTGGATAGTGGAGCATCCAGACATATGACAAGGATGAAAGCTCTTTTGTTCGACATAAAAGCTATTAATGGCGGATATTTTGGATTTTCCGGTAATCAGGGTGGAAGGATCGTCGCTGAAGGAAAACTTTTCAATGGCGTAGTATCATTTGATCGCGTGAACTACATTGCGGAGCTGGAGAACAATCTTCTGAGCATTTCGCAGATTTGTAACAAACAGTTCACAGTGCATTTCAATGATAAAGAATGTATGATTTCAAAGTCGAGTTTCAAAATACCTGATGATTGGATTCGGATGCGAGCCCCACGCAAGAACGATTTATATGTCTTAGATATGGGCGTCGCTACCACATCATCAAAATCAGCTCAATGTTTTGTGACGAAAGCTACGGAGAAAGATTCTATTCTTTGGCATCGGAAAATGGGGCACATTCATTTACGAAAAATGAATTTTCTAGTTCATAATGATCTGGTTGAGGGTATCTTCAGAGCTTCCATGTGACTGGTCACTGTTTAGAATGTAAAAAGGGGAAGCAGATCAAAAAGTCACATCCGAAGAAGATTCTGAATTCTATTAAACTGCCGGTTGAATGTCTCCATATGGATTTATTTGGTCCTTTGAACGGTCGAAGTATTTCAGGAGACTTATACTGCTTAGTTGTCATAGATGACTATTCACGTTATTCATGGGTTTTCTTCCAAGAATTAAAAGACGAAACATTTGAAAATTTGGTGATTCTTTTGAAGAAGCTAGAAAACCTTTATCATCTCCCTGTCCGGCGAATCCATAGTGACAACGGCACGGAATTCAAGAATAATAAGATGAAAGAATTTTGCAACGCCAAGGGAATTTTGCACGAATTAAATGCTCCCTATACTCCGTAGCAAAACGGTGTAGCTGAGAGGAAGAACAGAACTTTAATCGAAATAGCAAGAACCATGCTTGTAGATTCAAAACTTCCTGCTAGTTTCCGGAGTGAGGCAGTTGCAGCGGCTTGCTACACACTAAACAGGGTCTTAACTGTCAAACCATCCAAAAAGACATGTTTTGAAATGATAAACCGGAGGAAACCAAATTTGAAGTATTTAGAGCCTTTTGGTACGCCATGTACTGTAATCGATCAAGATGGTAAATTCGGGGCCAAATCGCTTGAAGGTTTCTTTGTCGGGTATGCTAGTCCGCTAAGAAGAGTATATGTTACCTCTTTGAGAAAGGTAATTGAAGCACAGCATGTTGATTGCTTCAACTATACATATCCTATTCAAAGAAGAGGTGACGAATGGCTTTTCAATTATCAAGATCTATGGAAATCATTTGACTTGCCGGAAGAACCGTCTGAAGAAGAAATTGCAGCGTTATATTATCTTCAACAGTCGACGAATCAAGAACAAATCATTAGACCAATTGTGGTTAATCAACCCACGTTGGATACTTCATCTTCCAAAGCTGGTCCTAGTAATAGCAGTGTTGAAATAAAATATTTCTGAAGCTGAAGTAACACCTGCCATAACTCCATCGAATGATTCTTCCGAACTAGGAAATGCAACAACAGTGCCAAGTATGCCTCAGAATCAGAATTTTTGACTCTGATGAAGCGCCGACATTTGATGCTGGTGGTGAATCCTCATCAGATGAAGAAGTTGAGCAGATATCCAACATGTTAAATCAATCTGCTAGCTCGAGAAATCAGAACGAAGCTTCATCAAGTGCTTCTAACATTGAATTGAACGTTGACCTGAACATCTCAAATCAGCAAAGCTCAATTGATGTTCCTAGCGAAGAAATGCCAAGATCATATTCTTACCATCCTTCAACGAATATCATTGGTGAATTACAAACTGGTGTGCGTACACGAAGCCAAATCAACAAAGCACTTAGTTGTTTCTACACCCGAGTTGCCCTACTTAAGACTACTGCTACTATTCATGTTTCATTTCTCAAATAGAGCCAAAAACTGTTAATGAAGCTCTGGGTGACGAGAACTGGGTGATAGCAATGCAAGAGGAAATGTTACAGTTTGAGAAATTGGGTGTTTGGAGGCTTGTAGACTTAACACTGAGGCAGAAAGCTATAGATACAAAGTGGTTCTTCAAGTGTAAAAGGGATGATTGGGGGGTAATTGTCAGAAACAAAGCTCGGTTGGTGGTCAAAGGTTTCCAGCAGCAAGAGGGTATTGACTACACAGAAGTATACGCACCGGTTGCACGATTAGAGTCAATCCTCATTTTCCTCGCGTTCGCAGCTTGGAAAGGTTTTAAGGTGTACCAGTTGGATGTAAAATCCGCATTTCTTTATGGTAAACTACGTGAACAGGTGTACATCGGCCAACCACCGGGTTCGTCAATCCGCTGAACAAGAACAAAGCTTCTCTCCTAGACAAAGGCTTATACGGATTACATCAAGCCCTAAGAGCTTGGTACGAGACGTTATCGCAACATCTCGTTGGAAACGGCTTTACAAGAGGCACTGTGGATAGTACGTTGTTTACCAGAGAAGTCAGAAGTCATCTAATAATTGTACAAATCTATGTGGATGATATCATATTTGGTTCAACGGATGATAGTCTTTGCAAAAGAGTTCGAAAAGATCATGAAAAAGAAATTTGAGATGTACTCTATGGGTGAAATGAAATTCTTTCTCAGATTACAAGTCGATCAGTTACCAGACGGCATATTCATTCATCAAACAAAGTATGTTCACGATATTCTCAAGAAGTTTGAAATGGATAGCTCGAAGCCGATTTCAACTCCGCTGGCACTGAATCATGGGAATTGCATTGACGAGACTGGAACCAAAGTTGATGATACACTCTATCGATCAATGATAGGATCTTTGATGTATCTGATGGCATCACGTCCAGATATCATGTATCCTACCTGCCTATGCGCGAGATACCACTCCAGTACTCGAGTGTCACACATGCAGATAATCAAGCGAATTTTCCAATACTTGAAGGGATGTCCAAGCACCGGCTTGTGGTATCCAAAGAACAACAATTTTGATCTTACGGGATACGCTGACTCAGACTTCGGGGTGGACAAGTTGAACTCTAAATCTACGATCGCGGGTTGCCAGTTCTTCGGAACTCGTTTGGTAACATGGCAATGCAAGAAACAGACCACGGTCTCTCTCTTTACCTGTGAGGCAGAATACATTTCTGCTTCCAGCTATTGTTCTCAAATCCTCTGGATGCAACAACAGATGAGGGATTATGGTCTGCAGTTTCTTGATACGCCTTTATTTGTAGATAATAAGGCAGCGATTGATATCACGAATAATCATGTTCATCACTCAATCACTAAACACATTGAAATTCGTTATCACTTCATTCGTGACTGCTACGAAAAGAAGTTGGTGCGAATAGAAAAAATCCACACCGATGAACAAAAGGCTGATTTTTATACCAAAGCATTTCCTTTAACAAGATTTAAATATCTCATGAGGGTTAACGGTATTAAAAATTTGCTGACAGGTGCGGAAGGTGAGATTGAATACAGATCGGACGACGAGTTCACGTGATCCACATTGGTTTGTCTATCTTTTAGCTTAGTATTTCTTAAAAACTAAAATATGTTTTTGATTTTAGGGGGAGAAAATTTTAGAAAATACAAAAACATATGAAAAATCAAAAAGTACAAAACATTGAAAAAGACAAAAAGAATTCGGTGTCACAAAAGGAAATAATAGTACATCAGTGGATTATCACAGTATGCTAAAGAAATGTAAAGTTTAAGAGTGATAAACAAGTCTTACCGTGGATGTGTCGATAAGCTTAACACGTTCAGTAGATTGTTTCCGAGATATAAACTAAATTTTACAACTGCTTAATCTTGTGGATTAACACATCTGGGATATATGGACTTAGTACTCTGAAATTTCGATTGAAAGATTGCCTGATTCTAAGATATGAGGTCTTTATAGATAGTTGATATCTGGGGTATTATACAAGTTCTTCTGATTTTGCGGAAGCAATAGCCTAGAACTTCTATAATACTTTCGCTATAAACCCCTAAACTGCATGCAAAATTTAAAAAGAATCGAAAGATCTAATCATTTGCAGTGCTGAAAAGATTCCTTAAATGAACACACCTTTAAGTCGAGCCTTCATCTCTTTGTCGATACAGTGGTATTAACATGTGCTCTCAAGGCTTCGCATAACCCAGATACAGATATCAATTACACTATATTCACCTATAAGATGAAATCTACAGAATCTTGATTCGGGAGTATATTCGAGTAGTGGGAAACACAGTTAAGTCAAGTTTCATAAATCATACCTAACATATCTTGGAACAATTGATAAACGTGATGAAGTTTAAATGGACAAACATATCGACAATCTAGGTAAACAAGTTTAAAACTTAAAGTCATCTAAAGGTCAAGGTACTGGTGATATGTCTCAAACAACTGATATGATCCTTAAGACACGAATTCACAAAAATATGTCTATAAATATGTTTGTACATAGTTTACATTGTCCTGTATATAGTTTATTTATTTTACAGATTAAAACCAAAAACATTTTCAGTGTGTTTTAGCATAAACTTACAAAAATACAAAAAGATTTTGTTTCTACATTGTTATCAGCAAACCAATGTTGGAGAACGGATTTTCGAAGTCTGGTAAGGTGCTAAACTGGTGGGAATCTTTTAGACAATGGGCTGGGAGCTAATCTGTAAAATCTGAAAAGCCAAAACGATGAAAAGTTCATTAATTTGAAACTTTGATTTTGAAAAACTCAACAGTTTGTTCATATCGGGTCAAACTGGGGTCATTAATGTAACACCCCAAATCGCGTAAAACAACACGCGGTGGAAACACTTGGGGAGTCACGTTAACAGATTTTCTCAACAACACATGGTATTTGAATTTTCGTTTTATTTGAATACTGAACATAGATTACATTGTCATAAATGTCTTAGAAATTTTTAAACAACGAAACAACAAGCATGCATAATTATTGTCTTTCTTGTTATTAAGGCACTAGGTCCAAGTCCTATCCTACATGAGCACGTATCAGTATCATCTAGCATCTTTCCCTGAAACATATGTGAAAACGAGGAAGCAAAAATATGCCGGCGAGTCCATAGGTTTTTGGAACATGTCAAGTCCATGGCTTTGTATATATTGCAAAACCCAACTACTAGAGCCGTAAGTGAAACCTTGTTTTGAAAGCATTTGATATTGCAATAGTTATTCAACTAAAACAAATTGTTAAAAGTTATAAAATCTAGTAGCCACGAACCTTGACTCGAAAACATTTATTTTGTAAATCCAACTTGTAAATCGTCTTGAAATAACTTGTATGGTTTATATCTTTAATCGAAAATGATTGTGTGACATTGTTTGAAATCATTTGTTCGTCGTTCATCGTTCCTCGTACTAAACCATTTGTTCATCATTCATCATTCATTGTTCATTGTTCATCATTCTTTGTTTCTTGTTATAAACAATTGTTCCTTGTTATAATTGTGAAAACTTTTGGTCGTTCTTTAATGAGTACATTCAAACCTTTGTTGACTCGACTATACCCCAAGGGTATCTTTTATAGATCCTAAAAGATCTCTTTAACAAGACTAGCAAATCAACGAATGATTTGTTTGTCATAAACAGTTTCTGTCGTTCCCGAACTACCCACCAAATCCAGTGAATAGCCTAGTAACGGGATTGTCAATCCTATGGTACCATAACTTACTACTGGGCGGCATAACAATGTTAATGAATGTCATTCGTATCTTGGATAACGCACCAACAAGTTGTATCACATTATTGAAACCATATTGTTATATAAACCATAGTATTTGTACTTTGAAAACTTGAAAACAATTAGCACATATGAATCACCCCAAAAAATTTGCGGATACTCCATGTACTCGCCTAGGATTTGCGGATAAGCCTTGTACAAGTGTATGATCAACGTCCGAAGATCAAGGAATCAAGTGTGTGTCCTAAAAATGGATAATAATGTAAACATCAAACTTGAATTCGGAGGATTTGGATAGAATGATACCTTATAAAGCAAATGAGTATTGGAACTCATATGACATGGTTTAATAAGTTAACATTCTGAGTTGGAAAGATTTTGTGTGCTTTTGACCCGTTAAGGTAGTTTAAGCCACTTTAACGCGTCATTTGCGTAACTACGCATTCGGATGGTTAGATATGTGTTATGATAAGTCTTTAATGCCTAAATATGTTTGAAAATGTTATTTGATCAGAATACTTGTCAAAATTTATGTTCCATATACTTAAAGTTGATTTATTTGCGAAAAGGTCATTTTGGTCATCATTGAATAACATAATAACTATTATCATAACACTAGCCGAATGACATGACCAATAGGTATAACCTCAGAGGGTTATTTCCTTAATATTTATGGTCACAAATATGTATTTGGTCGGGTCGGAAGGTCCACCAAATGGGCCGGATTCGAAAGTCAAAATGGTGGTCAAACCGTTCAACTTACGACTCTAAACAAGCACTAAAATGAGAGTGACGATTTAGACATGTTTTGGCATGTCTAATTAAGTTTATAAAAGAGTTTTGGCATCAAAACAAACTATTTTGATACCCGAGATTGATTCCGTCATGAAATGCGCATTTATCATATTTTGACCGAAACTTTGACTTGTCAAAATGACTAGAAAAGATGGAAATCAGTAGGTATGATCACTAAGGATCATAACCATCATGTTTACCATCATAATACAAGGTTCAATTAGATTTTAAGTTGATCATTTCATGATCAATTCTGGAAGTCAAACAAAGTCAAACTTTATGACTTTTAATCCAATTAAACTACATGTATTGAACAAAGCATGATAGAGAACACTTACAACATTAAAGGCATGTCAAGAAAACTCAGAGATTGATCATCAAGGTGTTGCAACTTCAGTTGATAGCAGAAATGAGTGATCAAAAGTTTCAAAATTGAAGAACACATGGGTATTTATAGAATTCTTGATGATCTAGGAGCAAGACAAGTGTCCATGAGTCACCATACAGTTGGATTAGTGTCCCCTTACATGTCAAATGCAGAAACAAGGGTGGCAAGTTCGTTTGGTGAGTCAAAGGTGAAGTTATTCAGCTGCTACCACATTTTTGGTGAGTTTGGCACCCCTTAGGGACCTCAGGGCTTTGGGCTTACGGTCCGTAAGCCCTATAGCTGGCAGAAACTTTCAAAATTGGCAAAATAGGTCCCTGAACTTGTTTTTGACACGTTTTGGAACTTTTAACACCCGTTAACCTTATTTCAAAGTTTTATAAGGACAATAAAGTATAGGGAACTTGAAATATGTCCAAAGATGTTCCACAGGTCGGTTCATTTGGTCGTACGGCTGCGGTTTTCGGTTAATTACGACGAAAAGCGTAACGAACGCGTGTATGACCGTAAATGCGTAACGAATGACATTTTTGCATCCCAATCACTAAAATATGATATTTTTAATGATTAAAAAATGTTTTGGATGTCCGAATATGTTCCAGATGGTGTTATACGCAAAAAGGCATAGTTTCACAGAATTTGCAAAATAGCCCCTAAAGTTACAAAAGTGTGTTTTTGCCATACTGAAGCCCTCAAAACTTATTTCTAAACTATGTAAAGGGTATTTATGGTATATTAAGCTTGTGACCTTGTTCTGGAGCGTACGTTGCTACGAGAATCGGCAGACTTTCGCAGTTTGTCGTAAATAGTCCTTGTGATCGAATAAACTTGTTTTTGACATACCAAACCCTTCAAAACTTATTTCTAAGTTATGCAAAGGTTATTTAAGGTATGTTTAGCTTACGTAACTATTCTGGAACATATATTGTATTAAATTTGTTTTGTTTTGCGTAATAGCTTATGTATAACCTCCAGAAAAGCCTATAGGAGTTGAAATTGTACATGGACTAAAATGTATAAATGTCACATATAATTACACAATTCTCAGGAATGAAACACAAGATTTCAGTAGATTCAGAATTGTTCGGTATTGTTTGATGCTTGACGAGGCTCAGATATCACAGTCTCCCATACTTTAGGAAATTTCGTCCTGAAATTAAATTTAGAGGAAACTTGTGAAAACATATGTGAGGGTATCGCTTCAAGTGATCCTTCGTTCCTGGAGAAAAATCTCTAGAAAACTTTTAGACTCCAACGAAATTTGTTTCTTGTACTCGTTTGTTGTCCATGGGGATGAGTTGAGATTCGAAAATCTTAACCTCATTCCAATAGGTAGGTGCATGACACCATGATTGTAGTGAGCCTCAGAAAAGATTCTTGTAAGGTCATAATGGTATCTTTTTGTCGCAGCATACCATAAAAAGAGCATGGACTTGAAAGAAAGGAGTCGGATTTCGAATAATGAATGGAAGATTGTTTATAAAGGTTTCCCATGAAGACTAGTATAGGAAACTTGTGTGTGCTCGAAATTGGAGTCAGAGAGTGTATGATAGAACAACATTGGTCAAGGTCCAAAGCTTCTAGTAACTTAAATAACACCACGCTTGCAATGTAATAAGGAACACTTATATATAGGAAGTACTAGCGGCGTATCCACCATGCCCTTATTACATTGTTCCCGTTTCGTTATTCTTATTACTATAGGTTCTCACACATGACAAAACTTGCTATGGTTTTCTATGCAAGGGATTTAATAATTATGTATGCATCCATAATTACTCAATTCGTTGCACAGTCCGCATAGTTTATTTTGTGATGTGTAGGGGAAAAATCAAATGAGTAAACATGGAATGACTTGTCTAGACCACATCGGAATCTCTTTATTAGATCAACCCATGATCTCTTTAAATAGACCACCAAAGAGTCTCTTTAACTAGATCTTCACATGATCTCTTTAACTAGATTGACGGAAATTCTCTTTAACTAGATCAACACATGATCTCTTTAACTAGATTGGCGAGCAATCTCTTTAACTAGGCCCTGAAAGACCTCTTTAACTAAGCCCTGAAAGACTTCTTTAACTAGGCCCTGAAAGACCTCTTTAACTAAGCCCTGAAAGACTTCTTTAACTAGGCCCTAAAAGACCTCTTTAACTAAGCCCTGAAAGACTTCATTAACTAGACCATGAAAGGCCTCTTTAACTAAACCCTGAAAGGTTTCTTTAACTTTGTATCAAATTAGGAATAGTACTTCGGAATCCAAGGGCTTAACTATTTGCATAGAATAACCCCTTCAAGGATTTAAGATAGTACTTTCGGATATCCTTCCAAGAATCTATCATATGAGATATGGAAGATTATACAAGGATCTGGATAACGAACATTTGAACCAACTTAACACATAAACACATAATCACATAATTGTCAATTGGGTCATCAACTTGTTATTAATTTGTCATCAATTTGTACATAAGTAGTTAAAGTACACTAGGAATCCAATCAAGGAGTTCATTTAGTACTTTAAGCATCCGCAAGAATCTAACTATGAAGATAGAAAGATCTTGTAAGGATTTGGTTTGGCCATATTGAATCATAATATATGTATTGAAGTGCAAAAAATAACCCAATTAAGGGCTTTGATATTGCACTTAAAACATTCGCAAGGATCTAACTATTACGATAGGAAGATCCTAATAGGATTTGGGATTCATGTAGCAAAAGTATTTTGAAACCTTGTATTAGGTATACTAGGTCAACATACGAAGTAGGAATGTCCATGAAATCAATGTGCTAGCATGCTCAGACAACATACATAGCAAAAATGTATGAAAATCAATGTGCTCATATGCTAAGTCAACATATGCCGCAAAAAAGTGTCTTTGAAAGTCATGCATAATTTTTTTTTGAAAACATGCTTAATGTTTTTGAAATCATATGTATAATGTTTTCGAAATTATGCACTAGATATATTAGGTAAATATACCTTTGTTAAATTGATTTGAAACCACATGAAAAATCCTTGAATTAATGTATAGAGTTTTTGAAAATATGTATTTTGAAATCATGCACTTCGTATATTAAGTAAATATGCTATGTTAAATAGCTTTTAGAATCTTATGAAATATATTTGAAATCATGAAATTTTGAAATCAGTATAATGTTTTTTGAAATTATGTACCATGCAAAGTGTTACAAAAAATCAGAGGGTTGTGGTATAAACATATTGCATAAGACCATTTAAGGACTCATGGAAGTATCCTTAGGTATCCAATCAAGGATTTAAAGTGATACTTTGAGTATTCGTTAAGAGTTGTAACTTGTACCTTGTACATTGTTTCCTAAAAGAAACAGGTACTTGGGATTTTTGTGGAGATCGCGGGCGATCGCAAGATGAAAGAAACTACAAGAGTTGTTTGATTCGCAAGGAATCATGTTATTGGTATTTGTATTGTAGGGGAGAAACACACATATATAATCGCATTTGTAAATAAAATGGAATCAACCAAATTTATTTATAGACAATCAAAGTGTTTTCAAGGTTCTTGGTAAACAAAAGATAAACAGATAAAAACTTAATTATTCATAGTTGCATCAATATTGGCTTGAGTCTTGTTAATATGTTCATCCACGAGCGGGATTTGCATTTACAAGTCTCGGGCAGTTTGTTTCTAAAATGACCCATCTCGCCACAGTTGTAGCAAGAACCTGGTGGAAAGTTAGCTCGAGCTGATCGACAGACGTTTGCCAAATGACCAAGTCGCCCACACGAAGTGCATTGTCGACATTGTAGGTGAGCCTGATGATGAGCATTGCACCTGTTGCATATGGGTGCTGTACCAACATAAGGTTTCCTCGCAAGGGGTTGTGCTGATTGTTTGGGGGCAGCTTGATTGTTCTGAGCAACTACAGCGAAATTTTGTGAAGCCTTGCGCTTTTTTTACTTCTTAGAGGATTCAGTCTTGTTTTCTTTTGGTTTTTCATAGGTAGTTTTGTCAGATGGTTTCTTGTCACCTTTGCAGAAAAGTTTACCCTTTTTTGATTTGGGACTCAGTCAGGGTAGCAGATAGTTTGATAGCCTGTCGAACGGTGGTAGGGTTGCTATCAGTAACAATATCCAGAACGGGGTCAGGCAGGCCATCAATGTCCTTTTCAATCTCCTTATCCAAGGGCGTAACCATCATAGGACACAACAAACTTAACTCCTCATACCGGTCAGTGTAAGCTCGGTGTTCTCCACTATCTTGCTTAAGATCGTGGAACTCATTCTCAAGTGCCCTTTGTTCATGACGAGGATAAAATTCCATCATCATCAAAGCTCGAAGCTCTCCCCAAGTTTGTGCCAATGCCACATCAGCACTCCTATCTCTCATTATACCATTCCACCATGTAAGAGCTCTTTTCTTGAATACACTCGACGTGAAGTCAACTTTTCGCTCATTTGGACATTGAACAAAATGGAACGTGCTTTCGAGACTCTCAAACCATTGAAGAAGTCCCGTAGCTCCCTCAGACCCAGTGAACTGAAGTGGTTTAGCCGAACAGAATTGTTTGTAGCTGCACAGAGCTAGTGCATTGTTGTTATTATTGTTTGCTTGATTTATTGAGTCACTAGGTGTGACATTTGTGGTGACCCGATCGTGTAATGAATCCGAACGAATTATCAATCAATGAAATTTTTGTGTTTTATTTAGGATATTTGTATTTTTTATCATGACAATTGCACGTATTCAATTCTTGCACGATTCCGAACTCTTAAACAACTTCTGGAAGTGAAATCGCAAACTATTACGCAAGCGTAATTAGTATAATGCGACATACACTCAGGAACATCGACATAAGCTAAACATACCCTAAATACCATTTACATAACTTAGAAATAAGTTGTGAGGGCTTCGGTATGACAAAAACACGCTTACGTAAGCTTAGGAGCTATTTTGCAAATTCTGCGAAACTATGCCGATTCGCGTATATCATTATTCGGAACATGTACGCACATCCAAAAATTTTTGTAATCATTAAAATCTAGTATTTTAATGATTGGAATGCAAAAATATCATTCGTTACGCGTTTACGGTCATTTGCGCGTTCGTTACGATTTCCGTTGTAATTAACCGAAAACCGCAACCGTACGACCGAACGAACTGACATCCGAAATGTTTCCGAGCATTTTTCAAGTTCCCTATGCTTTATCTTCTTTATAAAGCTTAAAAATGGGGTTAACGGGTGTTAAAAGTGCCAAAACGCGTCGAAAAACAAGTTTTTGGGCTGCAGGGACCTGTTCTGCCAATTCTGAAACTTTGGAATCCCAGGTGCCACAAGAGAGACTCAGCAAGATCTCCCGTGAAGCGCGGGGGATGCCCAGTTATAGCAAAAAATGGCAGACAGCTGTTTTACAGCTTTGAAACCCAAGATTCGTGATCTCCAAGTTCTAGCCTGGTCTTAACATGTCTTTGAACATGTGGAATGATCCTAGAATGGTCCTTGACATTTGTGATCATCAAATTCATCCTCCACAACTATAAATAGGCCCTTGATCTCATATTTCAACTTGCTCATTCCTTCCCTTTCTCTCTATAACTCTAAGAGGAGAACTCCCACTTTGTTGGAGGTCTCCCAACTGAGTTTTCTAAGTCTTTACTTCATCCTTGGCTGCCTTGAGCACAAGCAAGTGTTCTAACTTAGTCTTGTTCATTCATTTTAGCTATTTCAAGCTAAAAGTCAAACAGTGTTTGACTTTCAGCTTTGACCATTAATTGGTCAAAGCAAAGTCCAATTGGACTTTGCAATGTGATCGTAATCATGATGGTTATGATCCTTAGCGATTGTGCCTACTGATTACCACGTTTACTAGTTGAAGTAACGAGTCAAAGTTTCGGTCAATAATGCGCAAATGCGCATTATACGATGGAACTATTTTCGGGTATCAAAACCCTTTGTTTTGATATCAAATCAGTTTTATAAACCTTGTTAGACATGTTTAACATGTTTAACTCATCACTTTTAGTTTAGTGCTTATTTAGGTTCGTAAGTCGAGCGGTCTTGACCACCGCTTTGACTTTCGAATCTGATCCGTTGGTCGATCTTAGGATCCGACCAACCACATATATGTGACCATAGTTGTATAAGGAATAACCCTCTGAGATTATACCTTATGGTCACGTCGTTTGGTTAGTGTTATGTTAAGTCGTCTATTATGCCCTATAAATGACCAAAATGACCTTTTTGCGCAATAAATCAACTTTAAGCATATGTGACGAATGTTTTGACATATAAACTGATGTTGCAACTATATTAAACTTAATTTGGCATATTAGACTTATCATAACACATATCTAACCATCCGAACACTTTTTTACGTCAATGATCCGTTAAAGTAACGTAAACTACCTTAACGAGTCATAACGGGTCAAAAGCACTTAGGAATCTTTTCAAATCAGAATATAGACTTTATTAAACCATTTCATATGAGTTCCAACACTCATTTTGTTTACAAGACCTCATTCTATCCGAACCGCCGATTAAAGTCCCGGTATTTACATAGTTATCCGGTTTTAGGACACGTTTTATTTTCGGACTTTTAAGCTTGTTTGATCTTTAATTCTAGGTTACTTTGCAATCCCAAGTGAGTACATAGACCCCTCTTTTTTTTACATATTATGTGGTGACTATGTGAGTACATAGCTCCCCTCTTTTATGATTTTTAAATATTTTGGGGTGATTCATATGTGCTAAATTATTTTCAAGTTTTCAAATTACAAATGCTATGGTTTATATAAACCCGACGATTTCAATAATGTGAACGAACTTTTTGGCGCGTTATATACATGACACGAATGACATTCATTAGCTTTGGCCAAGCCGACCAGTAGTAAGTTATGGTACCATAGGACTGACAATCCCGTTAACAAGTTTCCCGGTGTTTGTGGGGAAGTTTGGGGAACGACCGAAACTGTTTACTTTAACAAACCCTTTGGTGGTTTGTTATTGCAATTTAAAGATACCCTTTGATGGTATAGACGAGTCAACACATGTTTGAATGTATTCACCAAAATGATCAAAAGTTTTCACAATTAAAACAAGGACAATTTGTTTACACGGACGATGAACAATTGGTTTATGACATGAACAATGGACGATTGGTATATGACACAAACAATGAACAATTGGTTTATGGTAAGTGATTTAGATAACGGAACGGGTGTAATGTGATAGAAGCATGGTGGATACGCCGCTGGTACTTCCTATATATAAGTGGTTTTATCATATTACATTCGTGGTGTTATTTGCATCACTTGAAACAAAGGTTTTCAAACAAGGACACACAACGATTTTCAATTAAAGATATAAACCATACAAAGTTTCTTTAAGGCGATTTACAACTCAAATTTACAAAACAAATGTTTTGGTCAAGATTCATGGTTACAAGTCTTTTATAAACTATAACTAACTTGTTTTAGTTGGTTAGTTATCATTGTAATACCAAATACCTTTTGATAACATGGTTTTCAATCAACGACTCTAGTAGTCGGCGAGGTATTGCAATACATATATAAGGCCATAAATTTGACACACTCACAAAACCTATGTACTCGCCGGCATATTTTTGCTGACTCGTTTTCACATATGTTTCAGGAAACCAAGTTTGATGTCGATGCATGCTCACGTAGGATTGGACGCGGACTTAGTGCCTTAAAATTTGAAAGACAATAGTTTAATTAGTTTGTTTTAAACTCCAAGACAATGTAACTATGAAATTTCAATATTCAATAAAGCATAACTTTAATTACCACGTGTTGTTGGAACAATCTGTTAACATGACTCCCTGACGTTTCCGTCACGGTTTGTTGTTTTTACGCGGTCGGGGTGTTACACTAGGCTCGGGAGGATTGCAGCCACTTGCTGAGCGATAAGTGCAGCCATTTCGGCATTTTGAATTGTATCACGTCAAGGAGGCATTCTAATAAAGAAACATGAAAGTAGATATATGAGATTGACATTCGGAAGAGAATCAATAGAGGCATCAATATATTGAAGAAACATATGGATGGTGGTCACTTGTTTGTTCCTCAAAACACACAAATGACGCACGGTGACTGATCAAAGTAAATGGGTCTTATAATGTATCGCGAAGACATGCTTTAGCCTATAAGTGGACACTCACCCCAATAGTTCCCAGGTAAGAGTGACTGGTCCGATTAAGTGGATTTGTACGAACACTCTAGCCTTAGACAGAAAACTCGGGGTTCAGGCACACACCCTTTCAGATTGCATGTGTTCACATTATTAAAACTCAAACGTTGACGAGAGTTTGAAAATTTTGAAGGCAATAAGCCCAAGGACAAACCATCTAAGGATATATGATTTCTTGTGAGATTTTAGAAAAATTGGATTTCAAAGGATGTGATATGCTTTGTTTTTTTATAATCACCTAAGGATAGGTGATGGTAATGTTTTAAGAATCTTAACAAAAGTAAACTTGCGTTGGGGTCCTAGGAAGGTTATAGTCTAGGTCAAAGCATTACTAATAACCTAATTCCCTATAACCAGTGCTCTGATACCAATCTGTAACACCCCAAATCACGTAAAACAACACGCGGCGGAAACACTTGGGGAGTCACGTTAACAGATTTTCTCAACAACACATGGTATTTGAATTTTCATTTTATTTGAATATTGAACATAGATTACATTGTCATAAATGTGTTAGAAATTTTTAAACAATGAAACAACAAGCATGCATAATTATTGACTTTCTTTTTATTAAGGCACTAGGTCCAAGTCCGATCCTACATGAGCACGTATCAGTATCATCTAGCATCTTTCCCTGAAACATATGTGAAAACGAGTCAGCAAAAATATGCCGACGAGTAAATAGGATTTATGAACATGTCAAGTCCATGGCTTTGTATATACTGCAATATAAATAACCCGACTACTAGAGCCGTAAGTGAAACCTTGTTTTGAAAGCATTTGATATTGCAATAGTTATTCAACTAAAACAAATTGTTAAACGTTATAAAATCTAGTAGCCACGAACCTTGACTCAAAAACATTTGTTTTGTAAATCCAACTTGTAAATCGTCTTGAAATAACTTGTATGGTTTATATCTTTAATCGAAAATCATTGTGTGACATTGTTTGAAATCATTTGTTCATCGTTCATCATTCCTCGTACTAAACCATTTGTTCATCGTTCATCGTTCATTGTTCATTGTTCATCGTTCTTTGTTTCTTGTTATAAACCAATCGTTCCTTGTTATAATTGTGAAAACTTTTAGTCGTTCTTTAATGAGTACATTCAAACCTTTGTTGACTCGACTATACCCCAAGGGTATCTTTTATAGATCCTAAAAGATCTCTTTAACAAGACTATGAATGATTTGTTAGTCATAAACAGTTTCTGTCGTTCCCCAAACTACCCACCAAATCCAGTGAATATCCTAGTAACGGGATTGTCAATCATATGGTACCATAACTTACTACTGGGCGGCATAACAATGTTAATGAATGTCATTCGTATCTTGGATAACGCACCAACAAGTTGTATCACATTATTGAAACCATATTGTTATATAAACCATAGTATTTGTACTTTGAAAACTTGAAAACAATTAGCACATATGAATCACCCCAAAAAATTTGCGGATACTCGATGTACTCGCCTAAGATTTGTGGATAAGCCTTGTACAAGTGTATGATCAACGTCCGAAGATCAGGAATCAAGTGTGTGTCCTAAAAATGGATAATAATGTAAACATCAAAACTTGAATTCGGAGGATTTGGATAGAATGATACCTTATAAACCATATGAGTATTGGAACTCATATGCCATGGTTTAATAAGTTAACATTCTGAGTTGGAAAGATTTTTTGTGTGCTTTTGACCCGTTAAGGTAGTTTAAGCCACTTTAACGCGTCATTTGCCTACGCATTCGGATGGTTAGATATGTGTTATGATAAGTCTTTAATGCCTAAATATGTTTGAAAATGTTATTTGATCAGAATACTTGTCAAAATTTGTGTTCCATATACTTAAAGTTGATTTATATGCGAAAAGGTCATTTTGGTCATTACTGAAGAACATAATAACTAATTATCATAACACTATCCAATGACATGACCAACAGGTATAACCTCAGAGGGTTATTCCCTTTATATTTATGGTCACAAATATGTATTTGGTTGGGTCTGAAGATCCACCAAATGGGCCAGATTCGAAAGTCAAAGCGGTGGTCAAACCGTTCAACTTACGACTCTAAAAAAGCACTAAAATGAGAGTGACGATTTAGACATGTTTTGGCATGTCTAATTAAGTTTATAAAAGAGTTTTGGCATCAAAACAAACTATTTTGATACCCGAGTTTGATTCCGTCATGAAATGCGCATTTATCGTATTTTGACCGAAAATTTGACTTGTCAAAATGACTAGAAAAGATGGAAATCAGTAGGTATGATCACTAAGGATCATAACCATCATGTTTACCATCATAATACAAGGTTCAATTATATTTTAAGTTGATCATTTCATGATCAATTCTGGAAGTCAAACAAAAGTCAAACTTTATGACTTTTAATCCAATTAAACTACATGAATTGAACAAAGCATGATAGAGAACACTTACAACACTAAAGGCATGTCAAGAAAACTCAGAGATTGATCATCAAGGTGTTGCAACTTCAGTTGATAGCAGAAATGAGTGATTAAAAGTTTCAAAATTGAAGAACACATGGGTATTCATAGTATTCTTGATGATCTAGGAGCAAGAAAAGTTTCCATGAGTCACCATAGAGTTGGATTAGTGTCCCTTTACATGTCAAATGCAGAAACTAGGGTGGCAAGTTCGTTTGGTGAGTCAAAAATGAAGTTATTCAGCTACTGCCACAATTCTGGTGAGCTGGGCACCCCTTACGGACCGTAAGGGCTTTGGGCTTACGGTCCGTAAGCCCTTTAGCTGGCAGAAACTTTCAAAAATTGGCAAAACAAGCCCCTGAACTTGTTCTTGACACGTTTTGGCACTTTTAACACTCGTTAACCTCATTTCAAAGTTTTATAAGGACAAGAAAGTGTAGGAAACTTGAAGTATGTCAAAAAATGTTCCACAGGTTGGTTCATTTGGTCGTACGGTTGCGGTTTTCAGTTAATTACGACGAAAAGCGTAACAAACGCGTGTATGACCGTAAATGCGTAACGAATGACATTTTTGCATCCCAATCACTAAAATATGATATTTTTAATGATTACATATTTTTGTGGATCCAAATATGTTCCGGATGGTGTTATACGCAAAAAGCATAGTTTCGTAGAATTTGCAAAATAGCCCCTGAAGTTACAAAAGTGTGTTTTTTGCCATACCGAAGCCCTCAAAGCTTATTTCTAAGCTACGTAAAGGGTACTTATGGTATGTTAAGCTTGTGACCTTGTTCCGGAGCGTACGTCATTGTGAGAATCGGCAGACTTCGGCAGTTTATCGTAAGTAGACCCTGTGATCCTATAAACTTGTTTTTTATATACCAAACTCCTCAAAACTTATTTCTAAGTTATGCAAAGGTTATTTAAGGTATGTTTAGCTTACGTAACTATTCCAGAACATACGTTGTATTAAATTGGTTTCGTTTTGCGTAATAGCTTATGTATAACCTCTAGAAAAGCCTAGGGAGTTGAAATTGTACATGGACTAAAATGTATAAATGTCACATGTAATTACACAATTCTCAGGAATGAAACACAAGATTTCATTAGATTCGGAATTTTTCGGTATTGTTTGATGCTTGACGAGGCTCAGATGTCACAATTAACTTGGACTCGGCAGAAAAATCGGTTAACCAAGGTCATTAGCTTGGACTTGGTCAACAGAGTGGATTTTCAGAACTGATAAAATGAGAAAAGTTCAGAGACTAAAACTGCAAAAACTTGAAAATTTGAAATCTGGTTTTGGCAAGTTCGGCCGAACTTGCTTAAGGGTTTTGAGATTTATATTGTATCAAGTTCGACCGAACTTGTTTAGGAATTGATGAGTTTGTTCAAGTCCGACCGAACTTGCTTTGGGCTTTCAAGAGATTGGGCTTACAAGTTCGCGCGAACTTGCATAGGTATATATAGGAAGCAAGTTCGGTCGAACTTCATTATATGTGTGTTAAACTCTCTGAGCGAACTTAGCTAGTTTGAGCGATTTGTCAAAATTGTTGATCTAGTGTCGTTGTGCTGCCAAAATTTGAATTGATCGTGGTGATTTGCACATCACTTTCAATGGAAGAGGTGAGAATTTGATATTTGAACCGAGAATTGAACTTAAAACGATGAAATTAGATCTGAAATTGATAAAACTGATAGATCTAGATGGTATATGGTCAAACTGGACTTAAAATTGTAATAATCATCGAAAACCGACCATGAAAATGCTTTGAATTTGATCAGAATGAACATATCAGATGTTGCATGTTTTTTATGGAGAAGATGACAAGTTCGCCCGAACTTGTTTCTTCAAGTGCGGCCGAACATGCATCTTAAAACAATAAAATCCTGTTCAATCATGAAGTTTGACTGAACTTACTTTAAATCTGAAATTGTAATTGTTTGAGAAGTTCGCTCGAGCTTATGATTTAGAAATTTTGTAATGTGTTAACCATAAGTTCGCCGAACTTATGATGTTTTTGTTGAACATGTTTTTGTGGCATGTTCGGGCGAACTTGCAATAAATTGTCTGTCATTTCAACATCAAGTTTGCCCGAACTTGATGTAAAATGTTGAAAATGTGTAACTTTTTCTCGAAATGCATGCTAAATGTTTTACGTTGATTTTCAGGTTCCAGTTCCAGCGCGGGTAATCGCGATGGATTTTTCTAAGTTCGATAACACTTGTATTACTCTTGACAAGGCGTTATGTCCATCATTAAAGGAATATGAAAGTATTTGAAGGACTGCCCGATACATCGCGCTATCACTGAGAGAACGGTGTCCTATCGATCGCATATTTATCATTTCTGGATGGACGACAAAGATGATCTGATTTTTCTTGATGAGAAGATGGTTCGTGGATGCTTTTATAGAATGGGCTACAAAGGAAGCGTTAATAAGCCTACACTGAAGAAAGGGGAAGTTCCAAACCTCTACAAGCTTCTCATGCACGCAATAAGCCATCGGAAAGCAGGCTTCGATGATGTCCAAGACTATAGGGCTTGCATGGCTACGATGTTGATCTTGAAAAGGCCGTTCAATTATTCAAAGCTCGTGTTTACTCACATGTCAAAGAATATGGAAGATGTTAGACTGTGTTTGTATCCAAGATTTGTGCAGATGCTCATTGATGAGAAGTTGCGAAACCACTATTTGGGGCGTTGAAAAATGAAAATTATGTTGCGCCTGCTGGAAACAAGTGGAGGAATGACGGTAGTGGTGACGAAAAGGAGATAAATGCATAAAAGGAATGGTTTACAACGTTCAAGCCTAAAGCTCACAGCGAACGGTTTCTAAAGGTTGAAGTTGAAAAGAAAAAGAAACGTGCATCTAAGAAAGCGGACACTATGCTAATCGATGAAGATGAGCCTAAAAATGTGCAAACAGAGGCTGGATCGAGTGCAGCAGTTGTGGTTGAAAGTCAAGAGGTAGAAAAGACTACGCAAGAAGACGATGTGATTTCTGCAACTTCTGAGAATGATGATGATACGCTCGAGAAAGAAACTAAGAAGTCAATAGCAGAAAAAGAAGCCGAAAAAGTTAAAGAAACTGATGCTGATTTTGATCCCGAGTAAGAAAAAGAATCTGACGAAGAGAGACCTAAAGAGAAAGCAAGACGAACAAAGTCTTTAGCAACAGAAATATCTAAGAAGACTACAGGGTCTCCACAGGCGAAAGGAAAGAAAGTAAAGAAAGCTCAGAAACCAGCAATTCGTAGGTATGCTGGAAAGCCAAAGAGCATATAAGTCACACAAGAACCTTCTGGTGCACAGGAGAAAGGAGTCACACAAGAACCTTCTGGTGCACAGGAGAAAGGAGTCACACAAGAACCTCCTATACAAGAACCTCCTGTTGTTATTACAGCTGAAGAAGAACGTCCAGGAGTTACACAAGAACCTCCTGAGACTGTTTTACTTGAAGTTCCGGTGATTCAATCTCCAGATCCTAAAAACGTCCATCCTGAAAGTTCAACTCCAAAGGATTCTACACCAAAGGCTAGTCCTAAATCAACACCAAAAACTCCAAAGACAAAGATATTTGGTGATATTCCGAATGTGCTGGTGGATCTTCAATATCTAAATGATTTCTTTCCTGAATCAGACGTTGATATTCTTAAAAAGCGTGTCAAGATCTTAGAAGAGAAAGTTCAAAATAATGAAGAAGAAAAGGCCGAGCTAATCAAGAAAGTTAATCAAAGCTCTATTAAGAAGGAAATGATGGAAGATAAGATCAAAGTTTTGGAAAGCGATCGTGAATTCTTTAAGGCTTTAATTGAAAGTTTATAAGATGCCAATAAAATGCTACAAACAGAGATTGCTGAGCTGAAAACGATACAAGCCCTAAATGATAGAAGATTTACAAGGATGCAAAAAGTGTTGTCTAACAGCCTTGGAATAGACATTATTGTTGAATATGATCGGTTGGATAGGCAAGAAGCGAAAGAAAGAGCTGAGAAAGAGCTTGTAGAGAGTGGCAAAGGCAAAGGTGCTGAGGGTGATGCACCAAAATCTTTTGAAGCTACTGAAAAGACTATTGATAAAAATGTTGCTAAAGGTTCTGAGTCCGAGATTTCTAAGGTTGACGAATCTGTCAAGCCTTCTGATACTGTAACTGTTACTAAAGAAAAGGACGATGATGAAGCTGAAGATGAGGAAAAAGATGATGAACCACCAAAAGATGATTCTAAAGATGATTCTAACCATGATGGAGGAAATCATGATGATCCTAGTGGTACATGGATAAAGGTGGTTGACGCAACATTAAATGAAAGCTTTGATTTCTCTAATCTTCTAAACGATAAGGCGAATGTTATGGATGATCAGAATCAGGGGGAGTCAGGGCAAGCAGGTCCGTCAGATGAAGTTGATATGTCTAATGCTATTACTTCTGCACAGCCTGTTACTACAGTTCGGATTAAGCCTTTGATACTTATGCTTGAACATAATGTCGAAGAAGGTGAGTTCGTGCACAACTATTCCAAAGAGGATTTAGCAAAGTTGATTGATGTTTATGCAGAATCACTTGATTTTGACTTCGAAGAGCAAGTTCTTAATGTGAATATGTTTGAACCTAATGAGTACCATTATTAACAAAGATACGAGGCAGTTGAGTATAACAGAGTTATAGTGGAAGATTGGTCCTCTGGTGAGAAAGACGAAGCTGAGAAGTATGTTGGTTCTAATACAGGTAGTTTTCCTACTTTCGAGGAGATGTACAAACAGCTAAATGAGGATATGCTGAAAGAAAAGATCGAGGAATCTATACGTGATGGAAAAGTTCCCAAACTAATGACAAAAGAAGAAATCGCACAAGCAAAAAAGTCCTGGTTTAAAGAGATGCCTCGTGAAAGAAAGTTTCGACGACCTCTAGCATTCTTTACCAGAGACAAAGATGTGTCATTAGGTGATATTCTGAGTTGGGATGGTTTAAGGAGCTGAATGTGTATGCCATCAAACGAGAATTTAGAGTTCAATACTTCAAATATCTTGCAGATTTCAAGACAATACCTTACTGGGATGTTGAAGAGCTTGTTCAAACAAGAAATTTCGCATATCACATGAAGTTCATTGATCAATTGCTGTGGAAAATGATCAATTTTGAAGCTACAAAGGGTTTTAAATATTGGAAGCCTTTCATCCCGGGACGTCGTATCAAAACAAACAAGAAGACTTGGGAGAAAGATATCACATTGATCATGAAATGCCCGAGAGCAATGAGAAACATTCCTTTGATGCCGATCGAACAGAACTTTTATCCTTTGTTTAAGGGGTGGCAGATTGATCCAAATACTTGTGAAGCAGTGATCGTGCTACGGTTTGAAGATCATCTGGATATTACTAAGGAGAGAGTTGAAATGTTTATCTCAAGGTTTGAGAGGGCTTCAGAGAATGATAAGGATACTAGACCCAATGTGGCTAGTAAATTGCTCAAGAGAAGATATCAAGTGCTTGTTCTACAGCAAGATTATTTTCGAAGAACGTGAAAAAGAACAAGCAATGCAATATCAGAGAGTTGTGAATGTATGCTACACGTGAAGTTAACTCTGGTAGGATGTGGGAATCAAGCTGGAGAGATCTTGAACGGGTAGAGTTTTTGAAAGAAGAAAGCATCTCGAAGAAATACATGAAAGAGGTAGGGCAGCAAGGCTCAGAAGGTATCAATTTATGACTAAAGTGCCACCTACTGATCAGACGCCAGATCCAAAGCTTGAAAGACGAAAGAAGCCGTACAAGAACTTCTTTGGACGTTCACGTTAAAGATTTATTGAAGACAGAGTTTTGGAGACTGATAAAAGACAAAGACGATATCCAAGGGGGAGTTTGTTTGTGCAGAATGTCTATATCTTAGTCTTATATCAAGTCTGTATAGATTAGATATGAATAGGCTAACAAAATCAAGTATTTATGTAACTAGTAGTCAAATTCGCTTGAGATGGTTTTGTGATGTCAAGTTCGGCCGAACTTGACTATGTCAAGTTCGCCCGAACTCATGCCCTCATCAGCAAACTTATACTACTATAAATAGCTAGCTTGAATTCTTCATTTGTAACTTTGGTGCTCTGAGTAGCGAAGCTCTGTCAAACTAGAGATTTGAAGTTTATCAATAAAAATGACGTTAACTGATTACTTCTTGTTATTTTGGTAATTGTGTCATAATATTTCCGCTATTATGGATATTAGATATCAAATCTAGGTTCCTATGCTATCAGGATCGGTCCTACATTGTGTGTGGTTTTCTTTCTACAGTATCATGTCGCATCATTAGAGTCGCCAGACTACTTCTCATACGAGACCGATCCTGAGGAGGATCCACTGATACCCCCCTTGACATCGAGCAACGAGCCAGATCCTTCTGGTTACTGTTGTGGTCCTTACCTACCCAGCCTCGTACTAGGCGCGAGGGAGAGGTCTCGAGCGCCTACCGTTCTCCATCTTACCATCCGACTAGCTCCTCGGAGAATAGTCGTACCCTAGACATTGCTATTCAGTTAGGACCGATCCCCCGGAGTCCTACTCCTGCTACAGAGCATTCGGAATGGGAGCCGGTAACACCCCGCTTACTTTCATCAGAGACTCCTTCTGAGCCTTATACTCTTTCTACCTTGAGTGCTTACTCACTTTCTTCACCTAGTTCCCATGAGATACCCATCCATGGCCTCCGACAGACAGCTCATCGGAGGGTACTTACACCTGTACCTGTGTTCACACCACCAGTTTCTCCTATCCGTTCGAGACCGGTACCTCTAGGGACCCAGCAGCACTTTACTGCCCGTTTCCTTACACCACCTAGGGAGGACCCTAGGTGGCTATTACCGCCGTTTTATCACAAACTTCTCCAAGATTGCGGCTCCCGTCACTTCTTTGACTCAAAAGAATAAACCTTTTGAGTGGGGACCCAACAAGAAGAAGCCTTCCAGACCTTGAAACAAAAGCTTTGCGATGCTCCTATTCTATCTTTACCCGATGGCAACGACGATTTTGTTGTCTATTGTGACGCGTTGAATCTAGGCCTTGGTTGTGTTCTCATGCAACGAGATAAAGTAATAGCCTATGCGTCAAGACAATTGAAATTCCACGAGAAGAACTACACAACTTATGAGACAACGACGTTGGGTCGAACTCCTGAATGACTACGACTGCGAGATTTGCTACCTAACTGGCAAGGCGAATGTTGTAGTCGATGCACTTAGTCGTAAGGAACGTGTCAAGCTTCATTATGTTCGAATTTAATCTGATATCCAGACACGTACCCTTCAAGCACAATGTACATATGTAACCCAAAGTTTATTGAAAAATGAGATGCCTCAAAACATCGAACTTCAATTCGAAACGAAAGACAACGAATTACTTTATTACATGAACCGTTTGTGGGTTCCATGTCAAGACAATCTCCGCACCTTATTGATGGACGAAGCTCATAAGTCTCGTTATTCAATCCATCCTGGTGCATACAAAATGTAGAAGGATCTTCATACCCAAGATTGGTGGCTTGGTATGAAGAAGGACATTGCTTTTATGTGTCTAAATTCTTAACTTGTCTTAAAGTCAAGGTTGAACATCAACGCCCATCTGGTTTGCTTAAACAGAAATACCGGTATGGAAGTGGGAGAACATTGCGATGGATCTCATCACTAAACTTCCGCACACATCTGGAGGTCAGGATGCCATTTGGGTAGTCATTGATCGTCTAACAAAGTCAGCACACTTTTTGCCGATTCGTGAGGATCTATCCGTTGACAAACTCGCCAAAATCTATGTTGATGAGATTGTATCTTGTCATGGTGTTCCTTTGAACATCAAATCTGATCGAGATGCTCGATTCTCATCTCACTTTTAGAAGACCATGCAATCTGCCATGGGAACCAAACTCAATCTGAGCACTGTCTATCATCCTCAAACGGTTGGACAATCTGAAAGGACAATTCAAAAACTGGAGGATATGCTTAGAGCCTGTGTGATCGTCTTTGGTGGTAGTTGGGATTCGCATCTACCGTTGATCGAATTCTCCTACAACAATAGTTATCACGCCAGCATCAACATGGCGCCTTTCGAAGCTCTATATGGTCGAAAATGTCATTAACCTGTCTGCTGGAATGAGGTCGGTGAAGCTCAACTTACTGGACCTGAACTCATTCACGACACACCAGACAAAGACATGAGAATTCGCGATAACCTTCTGACAGCTAGAAGCCGTCAAAAGAGGTATGCTGACAAACGACGCAAGCCCTTGGAATTCCAAGTTGGAGATCACGTCCTTCTCAAGGTATTCCCTTGGAAAGGTGTGGTTAGATTTGAAAAGAAATGAAAACTTGCACCACGATATGTTGGACCATTTAAGATCGCTGAGAGAACTGGAAAGGTGGCCTACCGACTTGAGCTACCTCCTGAACTTGGGAATATTCACCCAACATTCCACGTGTCCCATTTGAAAAAGTGTTTAGCCGATATAAACCTCCACACCCCCTCGTCGAAATTCACGTTGATGACACTATGCACTTTGTCGAGAAACCTGTGGTGATACTGGACCGTGAAGTCAAGAAACTCAAGTAGGCGAATACCGATAGTTAAAGTTCGCTGGAAATCCAAATGTGGCCCAAAATTTACTTGGGAACGAGACGATCAAATGAAAGCGAAATACCCACATCTGTTTTCACAAGTTTCCTCTAATTGGATTTCGGGACGAAATTTTCTAAAGTAGGGGAGGCTGACATTTGTGCGTTTCAATCATTGTACAATTCCAAACGATTTAGTATTCAATGAAACCTTGTGTTTTATTTCCAGGATTTGTATAAATTTATGACATTTTCAAACCTTTTCTGGAAGTGACATCGTAAACCAATACGCAAACGTAATTAATTATACACGACATACACTCTGGGACAAGTACATAAGCTAAACATACCCTAGATACCCTTTACATAACTTAGAAATATGTTTTGAAGGGTTCGGTATGGCAAAAACATGCTTATTTGAGCTCAGTGACTAATTGCGACAAACTGCAAAAAAGTCTACTGATTCTCGTATCTTTGAATACAAACCACATATACAAATCCAAATATTTTTGTAATCAATAAAATCATGTATTTTATTGACGAGAATGCAAAAATATCAATTGTTACGCAATTTCGGTCATTTTCGTTCGTTGTAATTAAGCGAAAACGCAAATGTACAACCAAACGAACTGACATCCATGAAAGTTTTGGGCATAATCCAAGTTACATATGCCTTAACACCTTTATAGAACCTAAAACTTAGGTTAAAAGAGGTTAAAAGTGACAAAACGTGACGAAACAAGTCCAGGGCCAAACCTGCCATTTTTTGAAACTTTTTTGCTAGCTAAAGGGCTTACGGACCGTAAGCACATGTCCAAACGGTCCGTAAGGACCCCCCCCCCCCCCAGCACAACAGTTTCTTGGCTGCAACCTGGCAACTTCTTGTGCAAATCCTTGGAGCCCAAGAAGTCGATATTGCCAGCTTCTAACCTGCAATTGACAAGTGTTTAAGCCTCCCTAAGATCATGACAACACACGGGCCACTTGTGACAATCCTAGAGCTTTCTGAAGACTATAAATAGCAAGCTATTCAACCAAATTCCTTGCTTGTTTCCTTCTTCTTCCCCTACCTGCTCTTAATTGGAGTTCGCTTCCCTTTGGAGGCCTCCTACTGAGCATTCTTCCCTTCCTAGAACATAAGTAAGTGTTCTTTCCTAGTCTTGTTCATTATTTTAGCTTATTTTGAGCTAAAAGTCAAACAGTTGACTTTCTCTTTGACTTTTGGTTCTAACCTTTTTTGTTCAAGTCAAAGTTCAATTGAACTTTGCAAAGTGATCGTAATCACGAAGGTTATAATCCCTAGCAATTGCACCTTTTGATTACCATGTTTACTAGTCGAAGTGACGAGTCAAAGTTTCGGTCAAAGATGCGCATTATGTGCATTTTACGACGGAACTATTTTCTCGGGTATCAAAACACTAAGTTTTTATACAAAATCAGTTTTGCAACTTGGTTAACATGTTTTGACATGTCTAACTCGTCACTTATAGTTTAATGCTTATTTAGGGTCGTAAGTCGAGCGATCTTGACCACCGCTTTGACTTTTGAATCCGACCCGTTTGGTCAATCTTAGGATCCGACCAAACACATGTATGTGACCATAGTTGCATAGGGGATAACCTACTGACGTTATACCTAATGGTCATGTTGTTTGGTTAGTGTTATGATAAGTCATTCTCATGTTCTTAAAAATGACCAAAATGCCCTTTTTGCGCATAAATTCTTTTTAAGCATATGTAATCAATTTTTTGACATGTAAACTGATGTTATAACATTTTCAAACATGTTTGGGCATTTAAGACTTATCATAAGACATATTTAACCATCTGAACATATAATTACACTTATGACACGTTAAAGTAGCATAAACTACCTTAACGAGTCATAACGGGTCAAAAGCACTTAGAATCACTTTCAAATCAGGATGTTAAGTTTATTAAATCATGCCATACGAGTTCCAACACTCATTTGATTTATAAAACATCATTCCATCCGATCCGTCGATTAAAGTCCCGATTTATTAACAAAGTTATCTGATATTAAGAGCCACTTGAATCCTTGATCCTCCAAGCTTTGTTTGATCTTTTATGCAAGACTTATACGCAATCCCAAGTGAGTACGTAGTTCCCCTCTTTTACGTTTTAAAATGTTTTGGGGTGATTCATATGCGCTAAATCATTTTAAGGTTTTCAAAACAAAGTCTATGGTTTATATAAAACTATACGATTTCAATAATGTGGACAACTTGTTGGTGCCTTGTCCATGATACGAATGGCATTCTTTAACTTTGGCCGAGTCGACTAGTAGTATGTTATGGTACCATAGGACTGACAATCCCATTATCGGACTGTCCACTGGATTTGGTGGAAGTTTGGGTAATGAAAGAAACTGTTTCTAATTAACAAATCATTTGTTGATTTGTTAGTCTAGTTAAAGAGACCCTTTGCTGGTCTATTAAAGATACCCTTTGGTGGTATAGTCAACACATGCTTGAATGTGTTCATTAAAGAACGTGTGACAACCAGCAATTTCAGGTTAATATTTTAACCTAACACAGTTAATTTAGACATACATCCTTAGCGTTGCTTGAAATTTATGCTTTACTTGCCAATTATGCGAGTTGAGTGTTTTAGTTGTAAATTGCATGATTATAATGTGCTTTATGTGAAAAGTTACATAGTTAGGGGTGCATTATGGTTAGATTAGAAACTTTAATAAAACTCCTACAACCCTAAAACCTCCTCATAATCTATGTACAGGAGTTTACTCTCCCAATCATTCTCAAATCACTTTTGGCTTGCAACACAACTCTTCATCTTTTATCTCGATCACTCCAATCCTCCTAAAACAACACTAGACTGTATCTAAGGTATGTGTTTGTGTATATGATGTTAACTTGTTCTTTTGATTCATGCAAACCCTAGACATCCAAACAATAATCTGTGTTTAATCGATCATATATGCTGGATATGTGTTGTTGTTAAGCGTAGAACGAACGTATGATGCTCTGCTATGTTAGAACTGTTACTGTTGATTTGATGATCTGATTGATAGCAGTGTTGAGATTAGGGTTCGAATCCTATGATGTTACGTTAAAAACCATATTTCTGGGTTGATGATTCCGGGAACAGTTATCAGACTTTGTGAAGTCACAAAGTTCGAAATTGATAACTGGTTCGAGTTTAAAGTTGTGTATAGGTATCCGAATTAAGGAGTGTCGCGTGTGTCCGGATTTATTAGATGGGCATGTGTCCGATTTTGATGAGTCCGACTTTAATGTCTAGTCAGAACTTGATTATAATCGAACTTGTTAAGTTAATGAAAGTCCGGACGTGTCAAATTGTTTGAATCCGAGTTTATCACGTCAGAGATTGTGGTTAATTTATATAAGGTCCGAACTTCTTTTTTTGTAAATGTCCGAATTTAGGACTTAAACATATGAACATTTAATATATCCTGATCAACAAGAAAGGTGGTCCGAATTAATTAAGTGGGTGATTCCGAGTTTGGGATTGAAAAGGGATCAGAGTTTGCTAGCACTTGGAGTCCGAATTAATTTGAGATTGGCACATATTCTGAGCTTATAAATGAAAAGGAAATATGATGCACACATGGCAAAGGGAATCCGAATTTCTCACTTTACTGTTGTGTGAATTAATGTTCTAAACTCATGAATGGACTAAATGAATTCATGTATGAATTTAATATTCTGACTTTATATGGATCCATGTATGAATTCATGATATTAAATAAGGATCGTCTATTATTATATTTAATTAGAGGTCCGAATATATGTGGTTACATACACATTCATGTTTTGAATAATGAAATGATAAAAGATGCTTGTCATGTTTTGAATTAATTAGATGATAAAAGGTGCCATACATGCCGGTATTGAATGAGTTACTGTATGGTAAATTGTTAATCAGACCACATCAAATTATTAATCAGACCACATTAAACACCTGGTTGTTTGGAAACTTAGGGTATCACAAACACTATACTTGTATATATACTTACATTTAAACCTCCACTAGGTCGCGTGTAACGGACCTAACACATCATTAACGCGTATAAACACGATTAACATCTACGAGCAAACTAAGGTGAATTCACTACACTTTCACAAGCATGCGTCCGGGGGAGGGGGGGGGGGGGACAAACTACTCTTCCTTGGAGGAATACTTTTTTTTACAACTATTGTAGTTTATTAGTCAATAAACTCAACTCTATCACGGAAGTCCCTACTTACTACCGAAACTAGTTGCCTTGGAGGCAACGGGGTATTAGTTGGTAGCGCTATTAGGTTTGACAACCCTCACACCATACCTGGAAGGACGGACGTGAACTAATGACCTTAAACATGTTGATCAATGGTGATAGACATTGATGAGGGCACCAAAAACAGAACAGTCAATCGGTACCGAGTTTATTATTCGTAACATGTCCTTAAACTAAACACCTCTTTGTTTTATGTTAAACAAAACTGTGAACTCGCCGGCTTTATCGCTGATACACTTGTTTTCTGTATGCTTCCAGGTCGTTAGATATCTGACGTGGGAACTTGCAGTCTGAGGAGCTGGAGTGTCATGGGTCGAGATGTTGGATTGAGAACATTAAATAATTTATGTTTTTAAAACGTTTGATCTCAATTGCTGAAATGGTTACATTGCTTCCGCTGAACATATACTTTTGGGAAACGTTTAATTTGAAGTTTACTTTTCATGTTGGTTATGATGAGTTGTTTTATAATATCTATTGTTAGTTCCACATGATTAGTGGCTAGATCCAGATATGTCACACGCCTCGCGGTAAAACTCCATAAGTGGTAATTTGGGGGTGTGACAGAACGACCAAAAGTTTTCACAACTAAAACACGGACAATTGTTTTATAACACGTACGATTTATTGATGACACGGATAATTGGTTTATAACACGGATAATCATGGTAGCTTTTCGGGGGTGCTAACAAAATCTTCTTTGCGCTACTGCGTAATGAGGAGTAAAAACCCAAGTTGCGCTGCACCTGGTAGAAGGCTCTAAACTGATCGACCGAAGGCTCAATGTCTAACGGCAGCATAACTCAAAATGTCGTATTCGAACCATGCGCAATGGGCTTAATTGAAAAATGTGGAACCGATAAAAGATAAACAATTCTCCAAGTAAGTTGGTCGCCGGTAATCGAAAGTTACCATCGTAGAAGAAGCCGGAGTACAGAGTAATGTAATCGACTGGAGCGTCGGCTACAATCTGAACTGGCAACAGATACGTCGCTCCCCAAAGATCTGGGAATCTGGGGTGATGGACAATATGCTTAAATGTAGGTCCATCCCACTTGATCGGAGGCACACCTCCGGCCACCTCTTCGATATCGACGTTGTCCTCTGGAAGAGAGGATGTAGATATTAACAGAAAAAATATGCAGATCTTCAAAGAAATTGCAGGGAAGTTTGAAGGTCGAAAGGGAAGTTTGAATGGTTATTACTTCTAAGTTGGTATGAATTTGGGGATGGAGAGTACTATTAAAAATCATATTTCTTTTAATTTAACCTATTAATTTATTTTGTAGATAAGAAATGTTTGATCAAAAGAGAAACATAGAAATAAAACGTGCTTCTCATGGAAAATCTATTTGCTTCACATAAATTCTTATTTTTATATCAATCAAAATTTATAAATTCTAAATGGATTAACGATATGAACATATTGATTTTAGTATACAGCAAACTTTAGTCGTACATTAGAGACCAACTTAAATCTCCTGTTTTTTCGAAAACTAACCTTCAAAGGATGACGATGACCTTGATTATTTCGAATTGTATTACTGTATTAGTTATTTCACCTTGTCATGGTATCATATGTCAAAATTGATATTCATAACAATGTTATAACTAGGTTTAGTAACTTCAAATTCACTAGTACATTCCTGGTTAAAACTTTTAATTCTTTTTTTAATTTTTATTTTCTAAGTTTGAACACCATAATCAATTCCTTAGTAAGCCGCATTGTAAGACAATTTATTATTAGTGAATTCGGCTCTTGTTGACTTGCGTGACTTATTTGTGTTGTTGCTTTAATAGTACTATATATCTTCATAGTTGTTACATTATTGGTTTGTATGCTTTAAATTTTATAACTAATATGTGTTTCCTTATCTTCTTTTTTCTCTGAAGCTGGTGTATGTTTTAAGTAGAAGCACTTATGAATGAAAGAGCCTTTTCTCTTCCACACAAAGGAGAGAAGAAACGTGATATGCAACATTGTTAGTATGCATTATTGTATCTGATAAATATGTTACATGTTGCATAGTTTTTCAATAATATAAAAAAGTAGAGATTTTTAATGCTTACATGATCGTGCGTTATAAAATCACGCTTTAATACTAAGACGACAACAACCATCCCACCGATAGCGAAGCTACTAGTAGGGTCTGTGGAGGGTGAGATGTAGGTAAACCTTACCCCTATCCTTAGGGACAGAGAAGCTGCTTCTATAGAGATTCCCGACACTAAGAGAGAGAGAGAGAAAGGGAGGGAGAGAGAGAGAGACTGATGTGTACAAAATGCAACATATAAATTAAATCAATTGAGGCATAAAACTAACCTTTTTTAGTACTAATGTTGGAAAAAGCACGTTTCTTTGTTCCTTTTGTATTTTCAGGATAAAAAGAGCATAAAAGAACGAAATAATAAAATAAGCAGCCAAAACCAATATAAATATGAAAAGAAAGAATAACGAACCATGCCCGACCTCTCAGCAACACCCCAAAAGACAAAAACAAAGTTACAGAAAACGACCACGGGCCGTGTCCATCCAACACGGGGCGTGGTCAGACCTTACACTTCAAGACAAAACCTGCAAAAGCTTCTACGCCCATCACAGGGCCATGCCCAGGCCAACATGGGGCGTGGTCAACTGTAAGATTTGCAGAATCCAGATAGTACAGCGAACAGTTGACCACGGGCCGTGCCCAGAGGCCACGGGGTCGTGTGGGGCCCTCTGCTGTCAGATGCAATTAATGAAGAAAGAGAAAGATGATGGCCACGGGTCGTGCCCATTGGACATGGGGCCGTGGTCGGGCCTCTGTTTTGACTATCAATAGGGGTGCTTGGTTCCCTTCAAAGACATCCCTGGCAAACCAAAGTATCTCTCACTTTGCCACCACTCCACCACCACTACAACACCAACACCCACCACCATCATCCATCAATCATCTTTTAGAGTGTGTAGTAGTCTCGGGATCCAAGATAGATTGTAAGGGTTCTTGTCAAACAAAGGGCATGCTTGGCTAAATTCCTTACATCACTTGGTGAAGACTAATCTTTTATGTATTACTTTTATTTTTAATCTTTCGGTACTTTTTAATTGGATATGTATTAATAACTTTAACTAGTTTCTTATGTTGAAAGTGAATTTTCCTAAGCATTTCTTCATGATGTCATTGATTTGCTCATTCGTGTCTACACGGTCTATATAAAGCGTGTTAACTAAAGGGGGTTAGAAGGGTGGTTTGGTAAAGTTCTTGTCTCGTTAAGTGTATAGATCCTGTGAGGACTTGGTTCAAGCTTATTAGGGTCTCCTTCAATGCTCTAGGGGTATTGGATGGCGAGGGCGTGGATAGTTTGAACCTCTCATATGTAAACTACTATTAATATTTTAAACCGGCTACTTGGGATTTTATCCATGCTGACTCAAACCACTTAGCCGAGGATAACGTCACCTTCAAAAGAGGGGCCTACCACTTTTCGCATTAATAACTTATTTAATTATCTTCCAATATTCCGACCCTTTGGGATTGTATCCCTGCTGACTCAAACCACTAGGTTGAGGGTAACGACACCTTTAAAAGAGGGGCCTACTACTATAACTAAGATAATCTCTTAAAAAGTTTGAATGTGCAAAAACTATCAAAGGATACATAAAAGAGAAGTTGGATCCAAGTGATTCTATCTTGTCTATTTGTATTTTATTTTATTTATCTTCTTATTTAATTTTTATATTTAAACCTTTTTTCAAAAAAAAATTTAGATTGATTAGACGTTGACGATAAACCGGTATTAAAAGCTCTTGTGTCCTTGGACGATCTCGGTATCTTAACAACGCTATACTACGCTCATGACGGGTGCACTTGTCCAATTGTGTGTTTAGTGTTAGTACAATATCGTGTTTTATAAATTTAAAACTTGACTAATGCGTAAAATAAACATAAAATAATAATAAAAACATAGTACGCTTAACGCACACCAAGTTTTTGGCGCCGTTGCGGGGGACACAAGGATTTTAAGAAAGCTTAAAATCGACGACCTAATCATTTTTCAAAACATTTTTTAAAATTGTGCGCTCGTTTTCTCATTTTTAGGAGTTTTTAGTTTCACAGTTGGCTGGACACGGGCCGTGCCCATTGGACGCGCCCTGTGCTGCAGATTACTGAAACAATGTTTTCAAACGCCCAGATACAGAATTTGACCACGGGTCGTGCCCATTGGACACCGGGCCGTGGTTAACTTCTGTTTCTTCCTCTCAATTTTATTTTCTGGTCCCGAGACTTTGTAATCTGTTGGGTTTTTCCTTATGGATCATTACTCGGGAGATTACACTCACTACTACATAGAGGATGATTATGAGGAAGAATATTGTACCATTTGCGGCAATCCCCATTCGGTACAATATTTTGACTTTTTCCAACCATCCGCCTCAAATTCTTATTATGAGGAACCTATTTTTGAACTTCCAAAATCAAGCTTTGATTGGAACACTTATCCCACTCATTTTGACACACCACCGATTATCCTTCCCGAAGCCGAAAGAATAATAGAACATCTCAAAACTCTTGAACGGTTACTAAAAGAATCACGAGCATGGGAAGAGGTTGTTTGTACCAAGGAAGTAATAATTGAAGAAGTAAAAATGGAAGAACAAGTAAGTGGAAAACCTACGCATGAATCAACCAGAGAAGAGGGTAAGTCAACAAACAAAAATTTCAAAAAAGAGTTAAATTTTCAAGAAATTAAAATTTTACACCTTCTTTCGAAAACCATTGTTTGGTACCCACTCATGCTGAGTTTTTAAAAGAGTTAAACACTAACGTTAAAGTTGACGAAATAGTTAGCATCAAATTAACAAATGATCAAACTACGCTAATAAAAGATGAACAATTTGAAATTAATATAACACCGGTTCCATGTTTCTTTCAAAATAACTTTATTAGCAATGTCACCATCGACAAAGATCTTTGTGTTAATATAATGCCTAACTATATTTTCGAAAAATTAAATATTATGGATTTTTCTCCACTTCAAATTCCCATTTTTCTATCTAATCGAAAGATGATAAAATCAACGGGAGTAGTTGAGGATGTATTAATTCAGACAAACCAAGCGGTGGTCCCCACCGACTTCATCATTCTCGATGATGCCCCGCTTGTGTTGGGACGACCTTTCATGTAAACCCATCAAGCATTGATCAACCGGAAGATAAACAACTTACCAATTCAATTAGGGGCCGACAAAAGGTATGTCAATCTTGACCAATCCATGAAATACCCATTCGGCAACGATGACCCCTTAATTGAAGATGAAGATGAGACACCCGATACGGAAGAAGAGCTAGGCCAACTTGTCCAAGAAGAAGACGCCATTGAACAAACCTTTATGGTCCTCAACCAAGAGCAACCAAATAAGGAGTCTCCTAAAGACCCATCACTTGAGCTCAAGGAGCTCCCAAAAGGTCTGGAATACGATTTTCTAGACAAGCATGGTAAATTACCAGTAATTATTTCATCAAAATTAACTAGTTTAGAAAAAGAAAAACTAATTTCACTTTTAAGTAACATAAAAACGCGATTGCATGGAAGCTTGTAGATATAAAAGGAATAAACCCTTCCATGTGCACACACAAAATTTTAATGGAACATGACTACAAAGAGGTAATACAACCATAGCGTAGAGTTAATCCAAATGTTCAAGAAGTGGTTAAAAACGGAGTCATCAAATTACTTAATGCCGGACTCATCTACCCAATTTCTGATAGCCCATGGGTGAGTCCCGTTCAGGTAGTTCCCAAAAAGAAGGTATGACGGTAGTAACCAATGAAAAAACGAATTGATACCAACAAGGACCGTCACTAGATGGAGAGTTTGTATAGACTACCGTAGATTAAATGAGGCAACAAGGAAAGACCACTTCCCTTTACCTTTTATCGACCAAATGTTGGAAAGACTATCCGGTCACAAATTTTATTGTTTTTTAGATGGTTTTTTCAGGTTATTTTAAAATACCGATAGCCCCTGAAGACCAAGAAAAAACAACCTTCACATGCCCCTATGGAACTTTCGCTTATCGACACATGCCATTTGGTCTAAGTAATGCCACCGCAACATTCCAACGTTGCATGGTGGTTATCTTCCATGATATGATAGAAAAAACCATGGAAGTTTTCATGGATGACTTTTTTATCTTTGGAGATTCATATGACCAATGCCTCGATAACCTTTAACGAATGCTATCCCGATGTGAGGAAACCAACCTCGCCCTTAATTGGGAAAATGCCATTTCATGGTTACGGGTGAATAGTTCTCGTCACAAAATCTCAAGCGAAGGAATGGAGGTTGATCGAGCAAAGATTGACACTATCTCTCGATTACCACCTCCATCCTCCGTTAGAGCCAAAGAAGTTTCTTAGGGCATGCCGGATTTTATAGACAATTTATCAAATACTTTTCAAAAATCTCAAGACCTCTAACTAAACTACTTGAAAAAGATGCACCATTTATCTTTGACAAGGATTGCAACCATGCATTTTTAACACTAAAAGAAATGCTAGTAAATGCACCAATCATGATAGCGCCCGATTGGAAATTACCATTTGAAATCATGTATGATGCAAGTGACTTTGCAGTTGTAGTAGTTTTGGGACAACGAAAAGATAAGCATCTTCATCCAATATACTACGCTAGTAAAACTCTCCATGATGCACAAGAAAATTTTACCACAACAGAAAAAGAATTACTAGCTGTAGTATTTGCTTTTGATAAATTTCGTTCTTATCTTGTTCTTTCTAAAACAATAGTTACCATGCAGCCATTCGTTATCTGTTTAAAAAACAGGATGCCAAATCACGTTTAATCAGGTGGATCCTACTCCTCCAAGAATTTGACATTGAAATAAAAGACAAAAGAGGAGCTGAGAACACCACCGCATATCACCTATCTCGCTTGGAAGATCCAGCTTTGGAAGCAACTAGGGACGATCTCATCAACAAAAAATTCCCAACGGAATCTTTAGAAATGGTGGAATATCGGGAAGAACCATGGTACGCCGACTACGCCAACTACCTAGCTAGTATGATAGTCGTAAAAGGATGGTCACATCATCAAAAAAAAATTTGCCGATGTAAAACACTACTTTTGGGAAGATCCATATCTTTTCAAAATTTGTGCTGACCAACTCATCCGACGATGCGTACATGGAAATGAAGCAGAAAAAAATTCTACGCCATTGTCATGAAGGACCGTATGGAGGACATCACGGAGACACTAGTACCGCTTGAAAGGTATTTGATTCAGGATTCTATTGGCCAACCATTTACAAAGACGCACAAAATCTTATCAAGACATGTGATGCATGCCAACGATCAGGTAATATTTCTTCCAAAAACAAAATGCCACAAAATGGTATTCTTGTTTGTGAAAATTTTTGATGTCTGGGGTTTAGACTTCATGGGTCCTTTCCCACCATCAAAAGAAACAAATATATACTTATGGTTGTGGATTACTTATCAAAATGGGTTGAGGCCGAAGCTCTTCCAACAAACGATGGAAGGGTTGTGGTAAGATTCCTAAAACGATTATTCGCTCGTTTCGGCACTCCAAAAGCTTTAATAAGTGATAGAGGCACCCATTTTTGTAATCATCAACTTGAAATTTTTTTAACACGATATGGGGTCCATCATCGAATTTCTACCGCTTATCATCCTCAAACAAATGGACAAGCCGAAGTAACCAATAGAGGTTTAAAACGAATACTCGAAAAAACCATAGGGATAAATAGAAAAGAATGGGCCGAAAAATTAGACGATGCTTTATGGGCTTTTCGAACCGCTTTCAAAACAACAATATGAACCACCCCATATAAGCTAGTCTATGAAAAAAGTTGCGATTTGCCAGTAGAAATAGCACATAGGGCCTACTGGGCCTTAAAAACGTAAACTTAGACCATGAAACCGCCGGTAAAAATCGATTTTATCAATTAAATGAATTAGACGAATTGAGGACTCAAGCTTATTCTAACTCTGAAATTCATAAGGAACGCATAAAGAATTTACATGACAAACATATTAAACCTTATGAATTTCGAGAGGGAGATCAAGTGCTATTGTATTCACGACTTCGATTATTTCCCGGAAAATTAAAGTCTAGGTGGTCGGGACCTTTTTCCATCACCCATATTTTCCCACACGGTGCAGTTGAGATTAAATCTCGAAATAGCGATCCATTCAAGGTTAACAGACAAAGGCCTAAACTCTACCAAGGATTCATTGAGGATGAGGAGGAAGAAATTTCTCTTCAAACAAGCAAGGTATGATTAAACAAAGGTATGTATATATATATATATATATATATATATATATATATATGTATGTATGTAAATTAACATTATGGTTCGCAGGTAGTAAACAACGGAGAACTTCAAAGAAGGTAAGATAACTTGGGAACCCTTTCTTAGGAAAACGGTCGCTAATCGCAGGAATTTTCCTAAAATAAAATAATAATAATAATAATAATAATAATAATAATATGGTCTGAGCACGGGCCCATGGCCATTGGCCACGGGGCCGTGTTCGGCATACAGACAGATAAAAACCCTTTCTCTTAACTGTTCTTCATTCCACCACGACCCGTTTCCCCGAAAACTCTCTGGTTCACCGGCGATTTTCTGTCCCATTTCACGTTTTCTCTTCGTTTAACATCCGCGAGGCATGATTCTTGCACTCTTTCTAGATAGTTTAATGATTTTCATGTAGAATAACATTAAGAAAATTGGGGAAAATCTAGGGTTCTTGAACTAGAACCTAGCTAACCCTCCAATTTCTATATAAATCTAGTATTAGTAGTATACATTCATGTTGTAAAGAGTAAATCAACCACAATTTATCACCAAAACACCCGATTTCAAGTGTAAGTCATAAACCCTTGTTTTTTAACCGAAAAAGTTAAAATTGATAGGGTAAACGGGTCGTTTTTGGAAAAAAAGGGACTTGGGGTTCATTTTTGGGGAAAACCGACCCTACTTAACCAAAAATTTTCAACTTTTCAAAACCGGGTCGAAAAATGAAGTTTTGCAGTAACAGTGGCCTGACCACGGGGCCGTGGTCAGCCACCACGGGGCGTGGCCAGGTAGAAGAAATGAACACGGGTCATTACCAGTCACCACGAGGCCGTGTTCAACTCTCTATTTTCAGTTTTTCCCGTACATTTAATTCATAACGCACTGATTGTACATTGGTTCTCTCATACAGCAATGGCAAACAAGTTTCTGAAGTTTAAGACATCATAGTGGGAGTACCAAAACCGCTTTGAAGTCCTGCAAACGAGGCCATAAGAAGGACCAAGACAAACATGCTACAAAACCCTAGACGCCGTGGGTCAGAGAGGTCGATATGATATGCTGGTCACAGGCCCACTTCGAGCCGCTCTTGACAAGAAGCTCCACTCCATCTACGAATTTAACATGGAGTTCTATAGCAACTTCAAGTTCGACACCAAGGCGGACCCGTTTGATTCCGATGTTGTTCAATTCAGATGTGCCGGGCAACTTCTCTCCATCTCCATGGCCCAGTTTGGTGTTAACATCGGGTTGTACACCGCGGATGAATCAGCTGATGAGCATGTCACGGGTAGTCTCCGTGAAATCCCGGTCAATATGAGGCAAACAACATGGTCCGAAATTGTAGAAGGAGCATACAACCTAAGAATCACCAAAGCTCTCAGTTGCGAGACCCGCTCTACCGATACATCCATCGGGTCTTAAGCAACTCACTGAATCAACGGCGAGATAGCACGGGAGTGGTAAGCCTTCGTGACCTCACATGCCTCCACTGCATCCACACCCGTAGACCACTCGATGTCACCTACATGCTCCTCAAGAACATGCACCTAAACCAAATGGCTAATCCACCCACACCAATCTTCTTTGGGGGATGGATCTACAAGCTATTCAAAAACTATGTCCTGCGTGTTCCAAAGTCACTTACTCAAGGTGCAAAGTCCAAGAAGGTTGATATCGACCTATGCCGATCCGTGGGGTTCATCCAAGATGTGGGTGACGGGACCATCTACTTTCGGAATGCTGAAGGAAATACATGGGCCTCGGAAGAAGTCTTAGCCCTCGCTGACAACCCGAACCGTCCTCCTCCTCAATACCATGGCTACCAGATGGGTTCCTCCTCTGACGGAGGCGGGTTTCCTAATTTTCAAAGTTTAACTGACCTTTTGCACGAAAACCTCTTATGCACCGGCAATACGTATAACATGGCCAGCAACATCAACACCCGGGTTGGAGCGGTGGAACATTCCATCAATGCTATGCAAGGAGACATCACATATATCCGGGAGCACATGGCGTATCATGGTGAAGAGGACGACGAGGACGAGGACATGGACTGAGTGGTGACGATGGCAGTTAGGTGATGGGTGACGAATGCAGTATCAGGTTAATCTCTCTACCTTTCAACAATTTGACCGGCCTGCGTGCCGTGGTTTGAACAATATACTCTTCCGAACAACTTTTTCTTTTCCGCATTTTATTTTTCTTTGTTTGTGGTGATGGATGATAAACTATCGTAATTTAGGATTTGGTATTGTAGTATGCTTTGTGTGGTGTGATATTGGTAAAACAGGTACAGGAGGTCCATGTGCACTGAAAATCAGTGCTAGACGAGACCGGATACCAGACACAAAACCAGAAACCTGAGATTCAGAAATTGCAAACTGCCACCACGGGGCCGTGTTCACTAAATACGACCCGTGCCCATACCTTAAAAAAAGCTGTTGTTTGACTTCTAGCCTCTGACCATGGGACGTGTCCATTAGGCACGCCCCATGGGTAGCCTTCTGTAAGTTTTGTCACTGGCACTCTGAACACGGGGCCGTGCCCGGACCACACGGGCCGGTGCCCAGAGGCCTAGTAACATAAAAAATTGTTTTTAAACACGCTTTTACGCATTAGAATCAACCGACAAAATTTGTTTTTTGACACATTGAGGACAATGTGTAATTTAAGTGTGGGGGAGGGGGGAACTAACACTTTGAATCTAGCAAGTCCTAATAACAAGCCTTACACAATACTCTATTGGAAACGCTAATCACCCCAAATCTTTTTCAAATTATTTTTTATTTTCTTACTTGTCTTGGTTTAATTTGGGAATAACAAGTACTAAAAGTTATGTTTTTACAAATTTACAACCGATAGCGTCGTGATAAAAAGAACCAAATAAGAAAAATTATATAAAAAGGGGCATGACAAATCTTTTTAAAGTTTGATTATATATACTTGATCACATTACAAAACCATTTCCACAATAACTGAGCTTTGAGCCTTTATCGAGCATACATTCATCTTTAAACTAAATGCTCATCTTCGTTTCTTGTGTGAATAGCCGCTTGGTTCTTACGACTCTAGAACTTGCCGAGAAGATACATTCCAAACCATTATTTTCTTTTCTTTTTACCCATTACCAAAATCCCCCTAGTTAACCCCTTTGAGCCTAAACCTTTTTCACTTCAAACCTGAAAAACAAAACATCCATTACCCACCAAAACCCTTTTTCATTCAAATCCATTTATTTTAGTAAAGAGCACCGGCTATGTTGAACAAAAAAAACATATCTCTTTAACCAAACAAGTTCTTTGAAAAATCTTGTATGAAAATAATTGGTTTAAAGAAATAAACAATTTTTACGATAACCGACGCTTTTTACGCTTTTCACGCTTTTCGCCATTTTACTAACCGCTAACCCAAAAATCACCTACCCTTAGCCCAAGCCTAACCCTTTCAAAGTCCGCTTGATACTCGAAAAGGTTTATAGTTAAAAAGGATGAGGTTTGATCACTTGGCAAGCATATGGTAGAAGTAAGTTCCAAACCGGAATCGAGCGATATCACAAAGTACATTTTCGGCCGAGTGTTGAGTGATCTCTTTAGAGGTATGTGAACTTGTATATAAATAGAATTTTAAGGAGGCATGTTATGCCCAAAACAAATAATTTTCTTTAAACCGTTTTAAATAAATCATGACGAATAGGATTGTAAATAAACTAAAAATAAAATTTAAATAAAGATCTTGGATTCTAGACACTCAAAGACAAACCACAAAACTTCTTATCTACCTATTCCATTTGGGTGTGTAAGCCATATTTAAAGAGTTTTGCTTGAGGACAAGCAAAGATTCAAGTGTGGGGATATTTGATGTGTGCAAAATGCAACATATAAATTACATCACTTGAGGCATAAAACTAACCCTTTTTAGTACTAATGTTGGAAAAAGCACGTTTCTTTGTTCCTTTTGTATTTTAAGGATTAAAAGAGCATAAAAGAACGAAAGAAGCAAATAAGCAGCCAAAACCAACATAAATACGAAAAGAAGGAATAACGAACCATGCCCGACCCCTCAGCAACACCCCAAAAGACAAAAACAAAGTTACAGAAGACGACCACGGGCCGTGTCCATCCAACACGGGGCGTGGTCAGACCTTACACTTCAAGACAAAACCTGCAGATGCTTCTACGCCCATCACGGGGCCGTGCCCAGTCCAACATGGGGCTTGGTCAACTATAAGATTTGCATAATCCAGATAGTACAGCGAACAGTTGACCATGGGTCGTGCCCAGAGGCCACGGGGTCGTGTGGGGCCCTCTGCTGTCAGATGCAATTAATGAAGAAAGAGAAGGATGATGGCCACGGGCCGTGCCCATTGGACATGGGGCCGTGGCCGGGCCTCTGTTTTGACTATAAATAGGCGTGCTTGATTCCCTTCAAAGGCACCCTTGGCAAACCACTTCTCTCTCACTTTGCCACCACTCTACCACCACTACAACACTAACACCCACCACCATCATCCATCAATCATCTTATAGAGTGTGTAGTAGTCTCAGGATCCAAGATAGATTATAAGGGTTCTTGTCAAACAAAGGCCATACTTGGCTAAATTCCTTACATCACTTGGTGAAGACTAATCTTTTATGTATTACTTTTAGTTTTTAATCTTTCGGTAATTGGGTATGTATTAATCACTTTAATAACTAGTTTCTTATGTTGAAAGTGAATTTTCCTAACCATTTCTTCATGATGCCTTGATTTGCTCATTCGTGTCTTTACGGTCTATATAAAGCGCGTTAACTACTTGGAAGGGGGTTAGAAGGGTGGTTTGGTAAAGTTTTTGTCTCGTTCGGTGTATAGATCCTGTGAGGACTTGGTTCAAGCTTATTAGGGCCACCTTCAATGCTTTATGGGTATTGGATGGCGGGGGCGCAGATAGTTTGAACCCCTCATATGTAAACTACTATTAATATTTTAAACCGGCTACTTGGGATTGTATCCCTGCTGACTCAAACCACTTAGCCGAGGGTAACGTCACCTTCAAAAGAGGGGTCTACCACTTTTCGCATTAATAACTTATTTAATTATCTTCCAATATTCCGACCCTTTGGGATTGTATCCCTGCTGATTCAAACCACTGGGTTGAGGGTAACGTCACCTTCAAAAGAGGGGCCTACACTATAACTAAGATAATCTCTTAAAAAGTCCGAAAGTGCAAAAACTATCAAAGGATACATAAAAGAGAAGTTGGATCCAAGTGACTCTATCTTGTCTATTTGTATTTTATTTATTTATCTTCTTATTTTTATTTTTAATTTTTATATTTAAACCTTTTATCAAAAAAATTAGATTGCTTAGACGTTGACGATAAACCGGTATTAAAAGCTCTTGTGTCCTTGGACGATCTCAGTATCTTACCAACGCTATACTACGCTCACGATGGGTGCACTTGCCTAAGTGTATGTTTAGTGTTAGTACAATATCATGTTTTATAAATTAAAACTTGACTAATGCGTAAAATGAACTTAAAATAATAACAAAAATATAATACGCTTAACACACACCAGAGACCGTGATCAAATAACAGACATAAGGTTATGTATGAGTAAAAAATATAAGGCAAAAGACCACATATAGACATAGATGCATTAAGATAATCCTATGCACATTCTACCTGAAGTTTAAAAACTCTAAACCCCTACCACCAAACAAAGTTACTCTCTTAAAAGTTCTTAACCTTAATCCTACATCTCCATATACCCCTATGATGTACCATGCCCTTAGAGAGGTGCAACTCGAACAAATCCTACATAATTTGTTCATCCCAAGTCAATTTAGGCCTACCTCTACTCCTCCTCCCCTCCACAGTCAATGAATCCACTGCATGAACTGGCACTAAGGATTTCCTTCTCTTCACATGTCCAAACCATCTCAATCCCCCCTCCTGTATCTTATTCGATATACTAGCCACACCTAACTTTTCCCTAGGAATTTGTTATGTTTAAATTATTATAGAAATATAATTACTGATTTGATTATTATATTGAAAAATTATTTTATATAGTTTAAGTCCTCAAATAGGAGAACTCAATTTCCTAAAATTAATATATTATTCGTTTGTTTGGTGTTTTGTTTATTTATATTTTTAGGGTGACTATTGTTGTTATTTTAGATTCAATCCATTCATTTCGTGCGATATTTATCATGGAACAATTCTTCGCAACCTGTGAGCGACTATATCTTTTTCCCTGTTTATAATCAAAGCTTTTTGGGTGTATCGTGTTATATATATTCGACTTTTATTCATTTTACTATTAACATGCAAACTTCAACATGTTATTATAGGGATGTATACTTCTGTTTTATTTTAGTTGTTGTGTGATGTCAGTCTATTGTATTCTAGCATGTCTTTGTGGATCCGCGGCTGACTAGGTTCCCCACGGCCATGGATTGTAGCCTTGTATCGCCACCCGTATTAGATTCGATCTTCGGTTCTTGAGTCTGATACAGTCATACTGTCATTGAGTCATATATTCGTTTGTTTCGTATGTTCACTTGTTTGTATTTGCTCGTTGGTATGCATGGTTTCGTTGTTTGTGTTGTTGATATGTAGTGATCTTTATATTAACCTTTGAAAAGTATGTTAAAACTTTTTCTTAAAAACAATATAAAAATCATTTTATAAAAATAAGGATTACTCACCAACTCTTGTTGACCTAAAACTATTTTTCTAACTTGATATAAGTACACAAGTTTGAGAGGATTTGAAGTTGAAGACACATATGATGTGCCTTAGTAATAAATTGGATGTTTGTTCATGACTAATTATTGTTGGATATTTGATGAATTTGGTTCAACATACAATTTAATTTGATGACTTCAAATACTTAAACTTGTAATAGTGCCATAAGCTACGGACAATCATCATGCCCCGTACCATTCCGCTGCAGGTTGAGGTGTGACATAGTCCACCCAGGGCTTCACTGGAGTTAATTTTCCAATCACCTGTCCACCCATCACTAATGACAACTCCTGGCAGATTCCTTCATACATCATGACCGCCATCACTAACTGTTGCCAGTTCCATGGTCGTGATAAGGAGAAAGCACCTGCCCACATAGCATGCCTGACCCGCATCCGCGATACCTTCAAGGTGCCACTGATGACTCCATATTCAATAAGTTGTTCCCATTCACTTTAGCTGGACGAGCCGCCATCTGGCTCGACTCTTAGTCGACTGGTACTTTACCACACGGGCAACAATTCATGAAGGATTTCTGTACGAATACTTTCGACCTGCTAAACCCTCTAGACTTTGGGATCAAACCATTCGTTCCAGATGGAACCTGACGAGAATTATTATCTTCGGTGGAACATTTCCAAAACCTGCTTGCCTGATGCTCTCATCATGGCCTATCCGATTAGGCTCTTGTTGAAAAATTCTACAATGGTCTCACTTATGAGACTAAAGCTCGGTTCAACACGTCTACTGGAGGCCACCCCATGGGAAAGAAAACTATGGCCGAATGTAATGATTTTTTGATAGCTTTGCTCATTCTAAGTATGAGCAGCGGTTAGCAAACAGGAATTCAATTCCTGCACCGAGTGCACCCGTATCTACGTGGGGTATTCACCAAGTCACCTTGGACACTCATGTGGCTACTGCTTTAGAGAACTTGTCTATGGAAGTTAAGGAGTTGAAAGCTAAGGTAGACAAGTGTGAGATGTGTAGGGGAGGTCACAATACGTTAGAGTGTCCAGTGCTTAGGCAATAACAAGTCGAGTATGTAAGAAGTAAGAACCAGAACCAGTTCGATAATTCTTATAACTCCACTTGGAGAAATCAAAATAACACCAACTAGCAATCTTTCGACCATCCCCCTGGTTTCTAGTCAAACCAAAATCATAACCAGGGGCAAGGTCAGTTTAGTGGTGAAGGTTTGGGTAGCAACTCAGGTTCGGATGGTAGTGGTACTGATCTGAGTAAGATGGAGGGTTTGTTAACCCATTTAGTTGTAAAGGATGCAAGACTCAACAAATTCTTTCAGAACACGACATCCTCCTAAAAAACCAACAACTCGCGTTTCTAGATCTTCAACGAACTCATGTTAAGTGTCTAGATGAGAGAGCGCATACCAGTTTTCGGGTGGTACTCAAACAAACCCGAACACCATGTGAAGGTGATCGCCACCCGTAGTAGTGGGGTGTTAGGAGAGATAGAGGAGTCACTGGTTCAAGAAGAAGAAGAGAAACAGGTTAATGAAGAGATAGAATTGGTAACCCCTCCGATAGAAAGTGTAATTAGGAAGCCGGTAGAGATTAGGCCGAGTCCAGAGATTGATCATTCTCATGTTCTATACCCTGCTCGCTTAAAGCATCAAAAATATGCCAAGGGTATCGACACTTCCTAGATATGTTTAAGCAGTTGAAAGTTAATATCCCATTCATCGAGGCTCTCCAGCATATGCCCACATATGCAAAGTTTTTGAAGGACATTCTTAAATGCAAAGGTAAATTAAGGGAGCTCTCGAATGTTGCTCTAAATAGAGAATGCTCAGCGGTGGTGATGAACAAGTTATCAGAGAAACTATCGGACCCGAGAGTACTCAAAATCTCGTGTCTTTTTGGTAGTGATGTTCGTAGCCATGCCTTGGTGGATTTAGGTTCTAGCATTCATTTGAGGCCATATTCTATCTATGAGAATCTAGTCCTAGGAGAATTGTCCCCAACGCGCCTGCCCTCTATCTTGCCGACTTTTCTGTTAAGTACTCGCGGGGAATAGTGGAAAATTTGTTAGTGAAGGTTTATAAATTTGTTTTTACCGTGGACTTCATTATCCTAGACATGGAGGTGGATGACAATGTGCCTATCCATCTGGGACGTCCATTCTTGCGTACCGTGAAGGCGATCATAATGTCTTTGAAGGAAAAATCACGCTTCACATAGGAGAAGAAATTGTTACCTTTGATATTGCTAAATCCATTAGAACTCGAGTGGTAAGGGTGAGTCGGTTTTCTCCATTGAAACTTTTGAGGTTGAGATTGAGAGGGAGAAGGTAGTGTTAGAGGAGAGAGCGAGTGAGTTGTTGTTGGAGGATGATTTTAGAGGAGAGTTAGAGGGTTTGCCTGAGTATGAGGAAGTTGGTGAGTTCAATCCGGAAGGAGACTTAGCGTATTTAGAAACCCTATTATAAGGTAAATCTGAGAAGGTGATTAAATCCACACCACACAAAGGAACTAAGTATGGGGATCACCTGGTAGAAGTGTTAGAGGAAATAATAGATTTGTTAGATCCTGGGGTGAGAACACGGAGTTAAAATCTGTGTGGGGATGGTTATTCGGCTGAAAATTCAATGTTAAAACATCTAATGAGTGTGGGTAGGTCGATTGAGAGAAATGGAGAAGTTTGGATAGAGAGAGGTTTAGTTTTGAGTGCTTGTGCTAGAGGCCCAACTGTGAGTTACGGGGGGGGGGAGCTGGATCTTCATGATCCTCCATAAATGTAGACGAGACTTTAGAGTTCGGGTGTAATCCCATTTGTAGAGTTTGTACAGGTCGTGGTTCTTGTTTTTCGGTCTTATTCGGTAGTGTTTTGTTTTTGTATGGTGTGTTTTTTGTGTTTTGAGTCTTTGTGCAGGAAATCATAACAAATTCGGACTAGAAAGCATTGGGAAATGGAGTTCCATGTACGCACCATTGAAAATTTTGCTTAAATGGGTTTTAGGAGAGTTTTGTTGGAGTTGGAAATTTTTCTAAGGCAAAAGGATGAACAAACTTCGAAACTTTATGTGAAAAGGGCCTCCTGCATCACGCAAGAGGCACCTTATTTAACTCTCATGTTGTGCAACATCTATCGGTCTAAACCTAGTTAAAACTACCCTCGCGTCACGCAAGGGTATTAACCAAAAGCTTTCGCGTCATGCGAAAAGACTTAAGTAAACACCAGGTCAAAGAGGGTCCCTCAAGTCGCGCGAGGACACTATGTTTCACATCAGATTGGGGTTTGTCCCCAAATCTGCTCACTTTTTACTAAACTCATTTCCTCAATTAACTAAGGCGATAACCATCAAAAACCACCCATTTACTATCATTTTAACTACCTTTCACCATCATTTCACCACCCATTGATCCACCGTACATCGGGTACCCAAAGATCCAAACATTTTCTCATTATATCCTGTTTACTCCATCGATGCAAAGATATGAACTCCCGTGCACTCTTTTTAGTAGTAGTGTATAGCTTGTCGAGTCCGAGTCTTGTTTAAGACGTGTCTTGGTAGGTAACCGCGTAGATCTAATGTAACACCCCAAATCGCGTAAAACAACACGTGACGGAAACACTTGGGGAGTCACGTTACAAATTGTTACATAACACATGGTATTTGATATTTTATTTTTTTAATATTAACACGATTACATTGTCCTCAGAATTTAAAATAAACAAAACAAGTATATTATTTGTCTTTCTTGTTTTAAGGCACTAAAGTCCGCGTCCGCCCTAGGTGAAGTATGCCGCAACAATAGTCATGTAACTAATCTTGAAACATAAGTGAAAACATAGTCAGCATAAAAATGCTGGTGAGAACATAGGTTTTGTGAGTGTCAAATTCATTGATTTATCACTATATTGCAATACCTCGTCCAACTTCGAGAGTCGACGAGTATAAATCTTGAAATCAAAAGGTGTTTGATACTGCAATATAATATATCAACTTTACAAGTTAATATAAGTAAATCAAAACTTTATAGCCATGAATCTTGACTGAAAACATTTGTTTTGTAAATCCGAGTAGTAAATCATCTTGAAAGAAACCTTGTATGGTTTATATCTTTAAATAAAAATTGTTGTGTAACCTTGTTCAAAAATAACCATTCAACCATTGTTCATTTTGTAAACCAATTGTTCATTGTCCTTGTCATAAACCAGTGTTCATTGTACTTGTCATAAAACATTGTTCATTGTCCTCGTCATAAACCATTGTCCATTGTCCTTGTTTTTAGTTGTGAAAAACTTTTGTTCGTTCTTTAATGAATACATTCAAGCCTTTGTTGACTCGACTATACCCCAAGGGTATCTTTAATAGATCCTAAAAGATCTCTTTAACAAGACTCACAAATCAACGAATGATTTGTTAATCATAAACAGTTTCTGTCGTTCCCCAAACTACCCACCAAATCCAGTGAATAGCCTAGTAACAAAATTGTCAATCCTATGGTACCATAACTTACTATTGGGCGGCATAACAATGTTAATGAATGTCATTCGTATCATGGATAACGCACCAACAAATTGTATCACATTATTGAAACCATATTGTTATATAAACCATAGTATTTGAATATTGAAAACAACTTGGCACAAATGAATCACCCCAAAACATTTTCAAAACATAAAAGAGGGGATCAATGTACTTGCCTAGGATTTGCGGATAAGCCTTGTGTGAATGTGTGAACAAAGCCCAAAGATCCAGGAATCAAGTGTGTCCTAATGAGTCGGATAACATGTAAATAAGTCTGGACATAATCGGAAGAATCGGATAGAATGAGACTTTATAAACCAAATGAGTGTTGGAACTCATATGAAATGGTATAATAATGTTAACATTCTGATTTGAAAAATTGCTAAGTGCTTTTGACCCGTTATGACCCATTAAGGTAGTTTAAGCCACTTTAACGTGTCATTTGCGTAACTACGCATTCGGATGGTTAGATATGTGTTATGATAAGTCTAAATTGTCAAAACATGTTTAATATTGTTATTACATCAAATTACAAGTCAAAATTTAAAGTACCTATGCTTTAGATTGATTTGTTCGCAAAAAGGGTATTTTGGCCATTATTAAGGAATATAACAACTAATCACCATAACACTAACCAAATGAAGTGACCATAAGGTATAACCTCAGAGGGTTGTGCCCTATATAATTATGGTCATAAATATGTATTTGGTCGGATCCTAAGATCGACCAAACGGGTCAGTTTCAGAAGTCAAAGCGGTGGTCAAAACTGCTCGGCTTACGACTCTAAACAAGCATTAAAACAAAAGTGACGAGTTAGACATGTTTTGACATGTCTAACTAAGTTATAAAAGTGTTTTGATACCAAAACAAACTGTTTTGATTCTCGAAAATTAGTTCCGTCATGATATGCGCATTTATCGCATTTTTGACCAAAACTTTGACTCGTCACTAAGACTTGAAAAGGTGGAACTCAGTAGGCATGATCACTAAGGACCATAACCATCATGAACACCATCATATTGCAAAGTTCAATTGGACTTTATTTCAATCAATTCATGATAAAAACTGAAAGTCAAACAGAAAGTCAAACTATTTGATTTTTAGTCCAAATAAACTAAGAGAACTGAATAGGACATGAATGGAACACTTACAAATACTCTAAGAGAGCCCTAGAACTCAGAGGATGTTCTCTAATTGGTTACTACTTCAGATGAGAGCAAGGATGTAGGTTGCAAAAGTTCAAACAACTAAATCCGCATGTTATTTATACTTGAATTGTAGTTATAAGAGCATTACAAATGTCCATGAGTCACCGCTAAGTTGGATTAGTGTCATAACACATGTTAGATGCAGAGAGAAGGGTGGCAAAATCGTTTGCTTAGTCAATAAGGGAATTTACAAGAAGCTGCCACCTTGATTGAACAATTCTTATGAGCTGGGGACCCCTTACGGACCATATGGGGTTTTGCCTTCTGGTCCGTATGGCCCTTGCAGGGGCTGAAGTTTCAGAATTGGCAGAAATGGCCCTGAACTTGTTTTTGACGAGTTTTGGCACTTTTAACACCCGTTAACCCCATTTTCAAGCTTTATAAGGACAATAAAGTATAAGGAAGTTGAAATGTGCTCAAAATTATCGCAGAGGTCGGTTCGTTTGGTCGTACGGTTGCGGTTTTCAGTAAATTACGACAAAAATCGTAACGAACGCGTGGATGACCGTAAATGCGCAACGAATGATTTTTTGCATTTCAATCACTAAAATACAAGATTTTAATGATTACAAAAAATCTTGGATGTGCGTACGTGTTCCAGACTATGAAATACGCGAAAAGGCATAGTTTCGCAAAATTTGCAAAATAGCCCGTAAAGTTATAAAAGTGTGTTTTGCCATAATGAACCCTTCAAAACTTATTTCCAAGTTATGTAAAGGTTATTTAGGGTATATTTAGCTTATGTCATTGTTCCGGAGTGTGCGTCGCTACGAGAATCAGCAGACTTTCGTAGTTTGTCTTAAATAGTCCCTGTGATCGGATAAGCTTGTTTTTGACATACCAAACCCTTCAAAACTTATTTCTAAGTTATGTAAGGGATATTTAGGGTTATGTCACTATTAAGGAATATATGTTGCGTTAAACTGATTACGTTTTGCATAATAGTTTATGTATAACCTCCAGAAAAGCTTTGAGGAGTCGAAGTTGTACATGGACTAAAATGTATGAATGTCACATGTAATTTTACAATTCCCAGGAATGAATACAAGATTTCATTTGGTTCGGAATTATATGATAGATGAAAAGGCTCAGATGTCACAGTCTCCCCTACTTTAGGAAATTTCGTCCCGAAATTTAATTTAGAGTAAACTTGTGAAAACATATGTGAGGGTATCGCTTCAAGTGATCCTTCATTCCCGGAGTAAAACTCTAGGTAACATTTGGAATCTCAGCTAACTTTTTTTATTGTACTCGTACATTGTCTATTGGTATGAACTTAGATTCGAAAATCTAAACTTTGTTGCAATAGGTAGTTGTATGACATCTTTGTTTGCACCGACCCTTAAAATAGAATCATGTAAATGTCAAAGTGATGTCTTTTGTCGTAGCATAACTAGAAATGAGTGTCGAATTTCAAACAGGAGAATGTCTATAGAGATTTCCCATGAAGACTAGTATGGGAAACTTGTGTGTGCTCGAAGTTAGAGCCGGAGAATGAAAGATTAAAACAACATTGGTCAAGGTCCAGAACTTCTAGTAACTTAAATAACGCCACGCTTGCAATGTAATAAGGAACACTTATATATAGGAAGTACCAGCGGCGTATCCACCATGCCCTTATTACATTGTTCCCGTTTCGTTATTCTTATCACTATGGTTCTCGCACATGACAAAGCTTGCTATGGTTTTCGATGCAAGGGATTTTATAATTATGTATGCATCCATAATTACTCAATTCGTTGCATAGTCTGCATAGTTCATTTTGTGATGTGTAGGCAAAAATTCAAACGAGTAAACATGCAATGACTTGTTTAGACCACAAAAGGGTCTCTTTAATTAGATCAACAAATGATCTCTTTAAATAGACCACCAAAGAGTCTCTTCAACTAGATTATCACAATCTCTTTAACTAGATTGACGAACAATCTCTTTAACTAGGTCAACACATGACTCTTTAACTAGACCCTGAAAGGCCTCTTTAACTAAACCCTGAAAGGTTTCTTTAACTAGATCAACGAATGATCTCTTTAACTAGACCTGAAAGGCCTCTTTAACTAAACCCTGCAAGGTTTCTTTAACTAGATCAACGGAGGATCTCTTTTACTAGACCCTGAAAGGCCTCTTTAACTAAACCCTGAAAGGTTTCTTTAACTAGATCAACGAATGATCTCTTTAACTAAACCCTGAAAGGTTTCTTTAACTAGATCAACGAATGATCTCTTTAACTAGACCTTGAAAGGCCTCTTTAACTTTGGATTAGCACCTTAAAATCCAAGGGTCTAACTATTTGCATAGAATAGCCCATTAGGGATTTAAGATAGTACTTTTGGATATCCTTCTAAGAATCTATCATATGAAATATGGAAAATTCTACAAGGATTTGGATAGCGAACATTTGAATCGACTTGAACACCAAAGATCCTATAGTGATTTGGATAACGCTACAAGGGTGATACAATAAGAACACTTATATATAGGAAGTACCGTCGGTGTATCCACCATGTTCTTATGGTATTACGCTTGTTTCGTTACCTAAATCACTACTAATCACATAAACACATAATTGTCAACTTGGTCATCAATTTGTACCTTACCCATTAAAGTACACAAGTAATCCAACCAAGGACTTCAACTTAGTACTTTAAACATCCACAAGAATCTAACTATAAAGATACGAAGATCTTATAAAGATTTTTAGTTTTTGAGTGGCGAAAAATGTTTCGAAAACCACACACTAGATATGTTAGATCAACATATGAAGCAAAGTGTCTTTGAAAACCGTGTACTTGATATGCTCAGACAACATACACACAAAATGTCTTTGAAAATCATGTACTAGTATGCTCAGTCAACATACATAGCAAGATGCAAATAAATCAATGTGCTCATATACTAAGTCAACATATGCCGCAAAAGTGTCTTTGAAATCATGTGAAATGTCTTTGAATGTTTCTGAAAATATGTATTTTGAAAATATGTTTTTGAAATCATGTACTATGCAAGGTGTTATGAAACCAGGGAGTTGGGATATGCTCATAGACATATTGCATAAGACCAATTAAGGACTCTTGGAAGTACCCTTAGGTATCCATTCAAGGATTTAAAATGGTACTTTGAGTATCTGTTAAGGGTTATAACTTGTACCTTGTACTTTGTTTCTTGGAAGAAACGAGTACTTAGGATTTTTTTTTGTGGAGATCGCAAGCGATCACCAAATGAAAGAAACTACGAGAGTAGTTTTATTTGCAAGGGACCATGTCCTTGGTATTGGTATTGTAGGGGTGTACCACTCATACAAGTAATCACATTTGTAAATAAAATGGAAACAACCACATTTATTTATATACAATCAAAGTGTTTCAAAGTTCTTGGTAAACAAAAGAGAAACAGATAAAAAATTAATTGTTCATAGTTGCATTGTTGTTGGCTCGAGTCTCGTTAATATATGTGAAATGCTCATCCATGTGCAGGATTTGCATTAACAATTCTCGGGCAGTTGTTTCTAAAATGACCCATCTCGCCACAGTTGTAGCAAGAACCTGGTGGAAAGTTAGCTCGAGCTGATCGACAGACGTTTGCTAAATGACCAAGTCGCCCACACGAAGTGCATTGACTACATTGTAGGTGAGCCTGATGATGAGCATTGCACCTGTTGCATATAGGTGTTGTACCAGCATAAGGTTTCCTTGCAAGGGGTTGTGCTTGTAGATTGGGGGCAGCTTGTTTGCTCTGTGTTACTACTACAAAGTTCTGTGAAGCTTTACGCTTCTTTGACTTCTTGGGGGTTTAAGTTTTAGTGTCCTTGTCAGATGGTTTCTTGTCACCTCTGCGGAAAAGTTTACCCTTCTTGATTTGAGACTCGGTCAGGGTAGCAGATAGTTCTATGGCTTGTCGAACGGTGGTAGGGTTGCTACCAGTAACAATATCCTGAACAGGGTCAGGCAGGCCATCAATGTATTTTTCGATGCCTTGTCCAAAGGCGTAACCATCGTAGGACACAACAAACTTAGTTCCTCATATCGGTCAGTGTAGGCGCGATGGAATTCGTTCTCCAGTGCCATTTACTCATGACGTGGGCAAAACTCTTTCATCATAAGAGCTCTAAGCTCCTCCCATATCTGAGCCAGTGCTACATCCGCGCCTCTATCCCTCATAATTCCATTCCACCACGTGAGTGCCCTCTTTTTGAAAACACTCGTAGCAAACTCTACTTTTTGAGAACACTCGAACACTGAACATGGCGGAAAGTGTTTTCGATACTCTCAAACCATTGTAGGAGCCCCGCAGCTCCCTCAGACCCGGTGAAGTTGAGTGGTTTGGCCGAGTTGAATTGTTTGAAGTTGCACGGAGTAGGTGCATTGTTGTTATTGTTATTGTTATTGTAGGTCTGATTAAGTTGAGTCACAAGGTTTGGGAGCGCAGCAGCCATCTGCTGAGCAATTAAAGCTGCCATTTCGGCATTTTGAGTAGTGTCGTGACGAGGAGGAATTCTGAAAAAGAGAGGTATAATATGAGTGAAACCGAATGGGATTGACATTGGATAGCCAAAATGAATTGTTAAAAGAAATATCGGCGAAGCATAAGGATTGTGAGCAATTGTTGTAACATTCGTCAAAAACTGGGTTATCGAAACCCGCTTCGTTTATTAAACCGAATAATCAGTTATAAATTTTGTTGCGTATTTAATGCTCAAATTAATTTTATATGATACATAATTAATAAATATATTATAATTTAAAAACTATAATTAATAATCAATAATAAATAATGAGATAAAAATTAAATAGAGACGCCGGGTTTCGAACCCGGGCCGCTCAAACTAACACACAACGCACCACCAGGCTACCTACGCTCTTTGTGAAATAATTGAAATCAATAAATATAAATATTCGTGCCATACGAGTCATCTGCGAGATTCCAGTGAGTAACCGCTCTGATTCAAACGTATACGTTTTAAAGGAACGATTATAACAATCAATCCTTAACCGAAATCAGAATCAAACGCTTTAACTCGCAAACCGTTATGCAGAATCACTGTTACAAATTACCGTTTTTTATTTTAAGACAAGTTGTGGTTTTGGAAGCCTAAGAATACTTTCAGTCAGGAAACCAACTCGATTGTTTACTCGAATCAACTCTCAACACTCTCGCTAACCTCTCTACAAGTCCCTATTCAGCAAGAACAACTCGCCGGAATTCTCTGCAAGTCGTCGGAAAACCGAATCCATTTCATCTCTTTTGCCTTACTCTATAAATAGAACTTCTAGAGCTTCGACAGAAGTCACCCACACTCACCTCAAACTTCCTGAAGATCCTCTGCCGCAAGTTACACGTCGCCGGAATAACCTGCTGTCATCGGAATCTCGCCGGAGAACAGGGGATCCCTGTTCAGTATATCTTTCACCTAATCCCTTTCATTTTTATTAATCCCATGTGTAGATTATTTAAAATTTACTAAAGGAATTGATTAATGAATCGAAACAGTCGGGTTGAGAGTTCTAGGTTGTTTTAACGTAGAATATGAAGTTTAGGTTGTGTATATATTTAATATAAATCGGGTTATATCTTGGGTTAGACACACAGTCCAACGGTGGACTGTGTGCATTTGAAACATAGTGATACCAAGTTCGAGTCTGTCCTTGTTCCGATTAGTCACAATATTCAAACCTTTTTATAAAACCCAAATACGGAACCTTTCAGTTAGTATTTAAGTTTAATAAAAACTAGTATTCTAACCAGGTTAGACACATAGTCCAGCGGTGGACTGTGTGCAACGTTAAACAACAAGTCCCGGGTTCGAGTCCTGTTATGTGCACCGGTTCGATATAATTAAAATTCTTTTTAAAATAAATGATTTCTGGATAAATCTAAATAGTATATAAGTATAATTTAAAACAGAAATATTTCGGGTTAGACACGTAGCTCAGTTGGTAGAGCTGCGTGCACGTATACGAGAGGTCACGAGTTCGAACCTCACACAGCGCATATAATAAACACGGTCCGACCGGTCAAACGGTCAACGGTCAACTGGTCAAAAAGTCAAAAATTTTTATTTTCTTTTATTTATTTATTTTATTTAAAAATCAATTAAAAATACTTAAAAATAATATTTTTATAGTTAGAAAATTTCCTTGAACTCACAAAAATAAACCTAACAATCCCATTAAGAACACTAATTAAAAATATTAATCTCAAATAAAAGTTTATTTATTTATCGAACTATTATGTTATTATTTAGGTTAGTTCCCTTGCCGATTAAATCCGAATTCGTGCGCATTCATCATCAATACAAGAAACGCACCCACTGTGAGTGAATTCTTACAAATTCCCCTTTTTATTCATGTTTTGGGGTGTATCATGTGTCGCTTAAATTAATTCGCTTATTCAAACTCGTGCTATACCATTATATGATCTAAACTTAGAATGTAAATATTGTTTGTTGTTATGTATTACATATTGTCAAGTTGTAAGCAAATTATTTATTAGGCCCATCAGTTCCTCGTGGGAGACGAGTTGAACAACGCGTGCCTCAAAACTCATTCATTAGGCCCATCAGTTCGTTGAACAACGCGTGCCTCAAAACTCATTTATTAGGCCCATCAGTTCCTCGTGGGAGACGAGTTGAACAACGCGTGCCTCAAAACAATCAATTGTTGTATGTGTGTGAAATATTTAATATTATGTGTTTTGTGAATAGATTTACATCTACATTTACTCATATGTGGTTATGCACTTTATTTTATAATCAATACAATAAACACGTTTAAATGTTTTCATAGGATTCACTCGCCAACTTTTTGTTGACCCAAAAACCATTTTTACACATGATACAGGTGGACAGGATGAAGCAAGGAACACATAGAAAAGTGCCTTAGACGAAAAATAATGAAGTCTAGAAAGATGTATAGAACATGTTGTACTTGTATGATTTGATTGTATGATCTTCTTTAATATTGTAATAATAAATATGAAACATTATAATAAATGTCATGAGCTTTGATGAAAACCCAATCATGCCCCGATCACCTTTTTCCGTTGCGGGTCGGGGTGTGACAGATTGGTATCAGAGCTTTTGACTATAGGGATATAGGATAGGTTATTAGACCCTTAGAGCCTATACTATAGTTGATTAGATTTTAATTGTTTATGTGGTTACATGCAAACTCATGAGGTTTATTTCTTTCATATTTATTACATACACAAATGCATCCAAACACTTCCAATATTACATTTTGTGATACATAATAATTATACTTACAGTCAAACATACATACTTACATACATATTTCAATGTTCACATATTCAAATCATCTTCATACTTCTGTTATTCAAGATTTTGTCGCATTTTTCATTTTTCTAATCTCATCAAAGTGAGTTCTACGACGGGCATGTAGTAACTGTAAGGGTACAAGTACCGGTAGTCGGAACGTCCTGTCTAGGTTGGCATTCGTATAAATCCAATATAACGGACCAGTTTGCCTACCTGGGGACTAACGATGAGAGTACGAAGGACCTATTAGGCCAAAGCATGCCACACCAAACGTCGTTCGAACTAACCCCACTTTGAGTTGTGACCGTGTCCACACCTGGATACATTCCGAATATCATACGTTACATACATATTTCTCGATTTTCTCCGGGTTTTATGTACGTAACCAGGCTAACACATGCGAACCATATGAAAAACCCGGTAATCATGGGGGCCCACATGATTACGAAGGTGAAGTATGGCGGCATGCAAGGCCCAATTACGAGCAGAGCCCAAGATATCCTATGGATGTAGTAGATTTATTATTCTATATTTATTTTATGAATGTTCATTCCTAAATACAACACATGACCCCTAAAACGTCCAACTCATACTCTTGATATGTATTCCTTGTAGATTTCTTCTAATCTCGCTCGTAGGAAGATGAGATCTGGAAAAGCCCGCGAGCGCATGGCTGCCCAAATCGCCCAACAAATGGCTGCCGTAATACCCAACATTGTAGTTCAAGTTCAACAAGCCCTTACCGCTAATCCCGTCAATCAAGAAGATCAAAATGTTGTCCACCCTTCCCCAAATACCACTAAATGCACCTTCAAGAATTTCAAATCCTGCGACCTTCCAAAATACGAAGGGACTGAAGGTGTCACCGCTCTCCTCCATTGGTTTGAGGAAATGGAAAACACTTTTCTAAATTGCGATTCCCCCGATGATCGTAAAGTGCGATATGCTACCGGTCGTTTGCTTGGAATAGCACTTACATGGTGGAATACAGAGAAGGCCAAGCGAGGTGTTGAAGATGCTATGACTTTGACTTGGGAAGAGTTGAAGGAAATCATGACAAGACGTTTCTGTCCAAGAAGCGAAATCAAGAAATTAGAGGATGAGTTCTATTCTTTGAAACAAAAGGAAGGCGACCACACTAGGTACAACAAGAGATTCCTTGAGTTAAATCAAATGGTCCCCAACTTGTTCACTCCCCTCTACCGTTTGATCGAGCACTGCATTCGAAGTCTTCCTTCAAAAATTCAAGACTCTGTAATAAGTACCACACCTGCAACTTTGGAAGCAGCAATGGAGTTAGCTACAGAGCTCATCGAGAACCGCATACGAAATAAGGACTTCAAGGAGGAGAGAAGAAGGAAAAAGCATCAACTGAAACCTCAAACTCCACCCAAACCGAATCCCCTTCTCAACCCATTTCTAAGAGAAAACGAGATGGGCAAATATTCGCTGTCACCCAACACAATCAACCAGCTTCACAAGCCATACCCCTCCAAGCTATCCCAATCACTCAAGTAGCACCCAACTCAACTTACCCAAATAAGAAACCTTACTTTGGACCTCACCCTGAATGCAACACTTGTTTTTATCACCATCCATTTACCTTACCTTGTCGACTATGTGCGAATTGTGGACGTTATGGTCATTTGAGCAAGGTTTGCCGCACCTCTCAAAACCAAACCTCACCCCCTACTCAAAACATGATCCAAACATATCAACAACCCTAATACCCCATGTTTCCTTATGTTCGAGCTTGTTTTAATTGTGGCGACCCTACCCACTTTAGAAACACGTGCCCTCGATTGGTTAACATCATAAACGCCCAAGCTCAAGCAAACCCAGTTAACCAAGCAAATCAAGAAAACCTAACCACTAGGCCACCAGCAAGAGGAAGAGTTTACAACATCAATGCCAATCCTGTTGAAGATAATGACGGCCCAAACGAACCACCCAACTAGTTTTCTTCACCAAAAATCAAGATTCAACTCCAACCGCCTAGTTTTTATGTTTTCTTTATGTTATCTCAATCTTCACGTATCTCAATTATAAATTGGAAATTTTATCCAAGAATCTTAATGCGAATTACTATTTCAGCTTTGTTTTATACTCATTGATTTAACGTTCATATCATCATACCTCACGACGTATCTCCGTCTCATCATTTAAAGAAGTTGGGTTGTGTCTCACTTCTACGTAGACTAACATCTTCATCATAACAAACGAGAGAGGTACTGTCATCATTCAAACATGTATACTTTCAGAATTTAGACTCAAGCTTTGGTTGTTGTGTTTGTTTATGTTTTAGAGTCACATAGAACTAATCATAACTTACTGATAAAACCAATGAAAATTTGACAAGAATATGGTGGATACGCCGCTGGTACTTCCTATATATAAGTATTCTTGCCAAAGGATCAGAGGCATTGTCAGGCGGTTATGAGAAGTTCCATGTAGGATTTAGTAATGTCGTGGTTGAAGTTTGTTTTATACTCACTGATTTAGCATTCATATCATCATACATCTCAACGTATTTCAATCTCATCATTTAAAGAAGTTGGGCTGTGTCTCACTTCTACATAGACTAACCTCTCCATCATAACAAACGAGAGGGGTACTGTCATCATTCAAACATGTATACTATCAGAATTAAGACTCAAGTTTTGGTTATTGTGTTTGTTTATGTTCTAGAGTCACATCATAGAACTAATCATAACTTACTGATTAAACCAATGAAAATTTGACAAGAATATGGTGGATACGCCGCTGGTACTTCCTATATATAAGTATTCTTGCCAAAGGATCAGAGGCATTGTCAGGCGGTTATGAGAAGTTCCATGTAGGTTTTAGTGGTAGAAGTTTTGTTTTAGGGTATAACCTTATCTTTCCAAACGTATCAAAACTCATATACATAAAATCATACTTAGTCAATCAACTCTGTTTATTAATATTCTTTATCGTAGGCATCAAAAAGCGATTCCTGTAGCAGGGTATTCAACCCTTACTAGGAACGTTACCGCCTCCAATAAAATTTAAACTCTTACCCCCATCTAAGTATGTAATTGCCAAAACTACCCTCCTTTTGAGTCAAACATACCACTACTTAAATTTCGGGATGAAATTTCTAAAAGTAGGGGATACTGTAACATTCGTCAAAAACCGGGTTATCCAAACCCGCTTCGTTTATTAAACCGAATAATCAGTTATAAATTTTGTTGCGTATTTAATGCTCAAATTAATTTTATACGATACATAATTAATAAATATATTATAATTTAAAAACTATATTTAATAATCAATAATAAATAATGAGATAAAAATTAAATAGAGACGCCGGGTTTCGAACCCGGGTCTCCCGCTCAAACAAGCACACAACGCACCACCAGGCTACCTGCGCTCTTTGTGAAATAATTGAAATCAATAAATATAAATATTCGTGCCATACGAGTCATCTGCGAGATTCCAGTGAGTAACCGCTCTGATTCAAACGTATACGTTTTAAAGGAACGATTATAACAATCAATCCTTAACCGAAATCACAATCAAACGCTTTAACTCGCAAACCGTTATGCAGAATCACTGTTACAAATTACCGTTTTTGATTTTAAGACAAGGTGTGGTTTTGGAAGCCTAAGAATACTTTCAGTCAGGAAACCAACTCGATTGTTTACTCGAATCAACTCTCAACACTCTCGCTAACCTCTCTACAAGTCCCTATTCAGCAAGAACAGCTGGCCGGAATTCTCTGCAAGTCGCCGGAAAACCGAACCCATTTCATCTCTTTTGCCTTACTCTATAAATAGAACTTCTAGAGCTTCGACAGAAGTCACCCACACTCACCTCAAACTTCCTGAAGATCCTCTGCCGCAAGTTACACGGCGCCGGAATAACCTGCTGTCATCGGAATCTCGCCGGAGAAACAGGGGATCCCTGTTCGGTATATCTTTCACCTAATCCCTTTCATTTTTATTAATCCCATGTGTAGATTATTTAAATTTACTAAAGGAATTGATTAATGAATCGAAACAATCGGGTTGAGAGTTCTGGGTTGTTTTAACGAAGAAGATGAAGTTTAGGTTGTGTATATATTTAATATAAATCGGGTTATATCTCAGGTTAGACACACAGTCCAGCGGTGGACTGTATGCATTTGAAACATAGTGATACCAAGTTCGAGTCTGTCCTTGTTCCGATTCGTCACAATATTCAAACCTTTTTATAAAACCCAAATACGGAACCTTTCAGTTAGTATTTAAGTTTAATAAAAACCAGTATTCTAACCAGGTTAGACCCACAGTCCAGCGGTGGACTGTGTGCAACGTTAAACAACAGGTCCCGGGTTCGAGTCCTGTTATGTGCACCGGTTCGATATAATTAAAATTCTTTTTAAAATAAATGATTTCTGGATAAATCTAAATAGTATATAAGTATAATTAAAAACAGAAATATTTCGGGTTAGACACGTAGCTCAGTTGGTAGAGCTGCGTGCACGTATACGAGAGGTCACGAGTTCGAACCTCACTCAGTGCATATAATAAACACGGTCCGACCGGTCAAACGGTCAATGGTCAACTGGTCAACGGTCAACTGGTCAAAAAGTTAAAAAATTTTATTTTCTTTTATTTATTTATTTTATTTAAAAATCAATTAAAAATACTTAAAAATAATATTTTTAAAGTTAGAAAATTTCCTTGAACTCACAAAAATAAACCTAACAATCCCATTAAGAACACTAATTAAAAATATTAATCTCAAATAAAAGTTTATTTATTTATCGAACTATTATGTTATTATTTAGGTTAGTTCCCTTGCCGATTAAATCCGAATTCGTGCGCATTCATCATCAATACAAGAAACGCACCCACTGTGAGCGAATTCTTACAAATTCCCCTTTTTATTCATGTTTTGGGGTGTATCATGTGTCGCTTAAATTAATTCGCTTATTCAAACTCGTGCTATACCATTATATGATCTAAACGTAGAATGTAAATATTGTTTGTTGTTATGTATTACATATTGTCAAGTTGTAAGCAAATTATTTATTAGGCCCATCAGTTCCTCGTGGGAGACGAGTTGAACAACGCGTGCCTCAAAACTCATTCATTAGGCCCATCAGTTCGTTGAACAACGCGTGCCTCAAAACTCATTCATTAGGCCCATCAGTTCCTCGTGGGAGACGAGTTGAACAACGCGTGCCTCAAAACAATCAATTGTTGTATGTGTGTGAAATATTTAATATTATGTGTTTTGTGAATAGATTTACATCTACATTTACTCATATGTGGTTATGCACTTTATTTTATAATCAATACAATAAACACGTTTAAATGTTTTCATAGGATTCACTCGCCAACTTTTTGTTGACCCAAAAACCATTTTGACACATGATACAGGTGGATAGGATGAAGCAAGGAACACATAGGAAAGTGCCTTAGAAGAAAAATAATGAAGTCTAGAAAGATGTATAGAACATGTTGTACTTGTATGATTTGATTGTATGATCTTCTTTATTATTGTAATAATAAATATGAAACATTATAATAAATGTCATGAGCTTTGATGAAAACCCAATCATGCCCCGATCACCTTTTTCTGCTGCGGGTCGGGGTGTGACAATTGTTTAGTACCAAGAACAAACAAATGACACAGTGACTAATCAAAGTAAATGGGTCTTTATAATATATCGTGAAGACATGCTTTAGCCTATAAGTGAACACTCACCCCAAGAGTTCTCAGGTAAGAGTGACTGGTCCTATTAAGTGGATTTGTACAAACACTCTAGCCTTAGACAGAAAACTCGGGGTACAGGCACCCACCCTTCCAGATTGCATGTGTTCACATTATTAAAGCCCAAACTTTGACGAGAGTTTGAAAATTTTGAAGGCAATAAGCCCAAGAACAAACCATCTAAGGATAGATGATTTCTTGTGAAGTTTTAGAAAAAATTTGACTTTCAAAAGATGTGATATGCTTTGTTTTTGGTAATCACCTAAGAATAGGTGATGGTAATGTTTTAAGAATCTAACAAGTAAACTTGCGTTGGGGTCCTAGGAAGGTAATAGACTAGGTCAAAGCATTACTAATAACCTAATTCCCTATAACCAGTGCTCTGGTACCAATATGTAACACCCCAAATCGCGTAAAACAACATGTGGCGGAAACACTTGGGGAGTCACATTACAAATTGTTACATAACACATGGTATTTTAAATTTTGTTTTATTGAATATTAACACGATTACATTGTCCTCAGAATTTAAATAAACAAAACAAGTATATTATTTGTCTTTCTTGTTTTAAGGCACTAAAGTCCGTGTCCGCCCTAGGTGATGTATTCAGCAACAATCGTCATGTAACTAACCCTGAAACATATGTGAAAACATAGTGAGCATAAAAATGCCGGCGAGAACATAGGTTTTGTGAGTGTCAAATTCATGGCTTTATAACTATATTGCAATACCTCGTCCAACTTCGAGAGTCGACGAGTATAAATCTTGAAATCAAAAGGTGTCTGATATTGCAAAATAATATATCAATTTTACAAGTTAATATAAGTTAATCAAAACTTTGTAGCCATGAATCTTAACTGAAAACATTTGTTTTGTAAATCCGAGTAGTAAATCGTCTTGAAAGAAACCTTGAATGGTTTATATCTATAAATAAAAATTGTTGTGTAACCTTTCAAAAATAACCATTTCACCATTGTTCGTGTTATAAACCAATTGTTCATTGTCCTTGTCATAAACCAATGTTCATTGTACTTGTCATAAAACATTGTTCATTGTCCTCGTCATAAACCATTGTCCATTATCCTTTTTTTAATTGTTAAAAACTTTTGGTCGTTCTATAATGAATACATTCAAGACTTTGTTGATTCGACTATACCCCAAGGGTATCATCAATAGATCCTAAAAGATCTCTTTAACAAGACTAACAAATCAACGAATGATTTGTTAATCATAAACAGTTTCTGTCGTTCCCCAAACTACCCACCAAATCCAGTGAATAGCCTAGTAACGGAATTGTCAATCCTATGGTACCATAACTTACTACTGGGCGACATAACAATGTTAATGAATGTCATTCGTGTCACACCCCGACCCGCAGCGGAAAAGGTGATCGGGGCATGATTGGGTTATCATCAAAGCTCATGACATTTATTTTAACGTTTCATATTCATTAATACAATTTAATGGAAATTTACAATCATAATTACATCAATGACCTAAACATCAATCTAAGCTTCTTTGTTTTCTTCTAAGGCATTTCCTATGTTTTCCTTGCTTCATCCTGTTCACCTGTATCATGTGTAAAAGGGTTTTTGGATCAACAAAAAGTTGGCGAGTGAATCCTATGGAAAACATTTGAACAAGTTTATTTAATTGATTATGAAATAAAGTGCACAACCATACATGAGTAAAAATAGATGTAAACTTATTCATAAATCAATTTAATATTAAACAATACACACATGAACAATAATGGATCGTTTAGAGGCACGCGTTGCTCAACTCGTCTCTCACGAGGAACTGATGGGCCTAATGAATGAATTGCATAAACATAATGATATGAAAGACATAACTACAAACAATATAAACCCAATAATACACACATGAACAATAATGGATTAGTTTTGAGGCACGCGTTGCTCAACTCGTCTCCCACGAGGAACTGATGGGCTTAATGAATGAATTACATATAAGTTGACAAAATGAAATACATGATCACAACAATATAAACAATCTAAGTTTAGATCACGATATGGTATGGCACAAGTTTAAATAAACGAGTTATTTATTTTGTGACACATGACACACCCCAAAACGTGTAATTAAAAAGGGGGAGTTGTAAGATTCACTCACAGTGGGTGCGTTCGGTTGATGACGTTGAATGCACGCGAAGTGGTTTTAACCACGAGTGAAATTAACCTAGATAAATAGCATTATGGTTTGGTAAGTAAACGGATTTTATTAATCCATTTTAGTAGGATTGTTGGGTGTATTTTTGTGAGTTTAAGGCTATTTTCTAACCTTAAAAATGTTATTTTTAAGTATTTTTAATTGATTTTTAATTAAAATAAATAAATAAAAATAATAAAAAAAAGTTGACTTTTTTGACCGTTGACCGTTGACCATTGACCTTGACTGTTTGACCGGTTCGTATGCGTGTATGTGTGCGCTGAGTGAGGCTCGAACCCGAGACCTCCCGTACGCGTGCACACAGCTCTACCAACTGAGCTACGTGTCTAACCCGAAATATTTCTGTTTTTAATTATATTTATATATTAATTAGATTAATCCGAAAATCAATTTATTTCTAAAAAGATTTTACTGAATCGGACCGGTGCGCTCCACAGGTCTCGAACCCGGGACCTGTGGTTTAGGTTAACACACAGTCCACCGCTGGACTGTGTGTTTAACTTGTTATATAAACCGATTTTTATTATACTTAAATACAAACTGAACATTTCCATTTCTGTCTTAAATAAAAAGTTTAATAATTATCCGGGCCGGTGCGGTAGTCCGGACTCGAACTCGTGTCCTGTGATTAAACATACACACAGTCCACCACTGGACTGTGTGTCTAACTTGGTTATTATTCCGGTTATTATTAAACTTAACATGTACAGCGTGACTCCGGTTCGGTTAACAAAAAAAAGACATTTTTATTAAGGCAGCATGCGTGGGACAAGATTCGAACTCGAGACGTTTACGTGATTATTGTGCACACAGTCCACCGCTGGACTGTGTGTCTAACCCGAGTTATAACTTGATTTTAATTATACTTAAACATTACAGAAACTTCGTCTTCTTCGTTGATTTTAACCAGAATCGGAAGTCCGACTAGTTCGATATTTTAATCGTGTTCTTTAGTGTTTTGAGGTTAATTACAAATGAGATATAAATAAAAAGAAAGAAAATTAGGCGTAAAGTATACCGACTGGACTCCTCTGTTTCTCCGGCAGAACTCCGGCGACAGCAAAAGATTCCGGCGTCGTGTGTCTTGCAGCAGAGAGTCTTCAGCAAGCTTGAAAAGGATATGGGTGACTTCGGTATAAGCTCAGGGGGTTCAGTAAGGCTCAGAAGTGAAGGGTTCGGTTTTCCGGCGAGTTACAGCAGTTCTCCGGCGAGTGAAATTACGTCGGGAAAGAGGGTGATTGTGAACGAAAAAGTTAACAGTGGTTAGAAGGGGTATTTATAGGGCAAAACATCAACGTATTTAGCCCGTTTTCTGACTTGATTCGTCGGTTAGAATTTTTCCGGCGGTTATAGCTTGTGTCGCGGACTGGACATCAGTTATAACCGACGTTGTGGTTAAATGTTTACGTTAAGTCATAGGTAACCGACGACGTTTGACGAAATCGTCGGATTTTCCGGCGTCAACGAATTTGGGCACGTCAGTTGACTGGGTTTTGATTTCCGTTTCATTATTTCAATTAATTGTCTGGTTATATCATTAAAAAGTACAAGTGGCGGAGTGGTTAAGCATGTGTGTGTTAAGTCTGCTGAACCGTGATTGACCCGGGTTCGAAACCCGGCATGGCCATATTATTTTTATTTTCTTATTTTTAACAGTTTTTCAAAAACTAATTATATATTCCCATATAATAATTGATTATGTATCGTTTAAAATTATTTTGGGCATTAAATTCGCAACGAAATTTTTAACTGATTGTTCGGTTAATAAACGGAGCGGGTTTGGTAAAATCCGTTTTTGACGGATGTTACAGTATCCCCTACTTTTTAGAAATTTCGTCCCGAAATTTAAATAGTGATATATTTGACTAAAAGAATGATGGTGTTTAGTTTGACTGTTACATGCTTAGAAAAAGTAAGGTTTTAAGTTTTTGTTTGAGGCGGTAACGTTCCTTGTAAGGGTTAAGTACCCTATTACAGGAATCGCTTTTTGTTGCCTACTGTAAAAGTATTGATAAGCAGAATTGATTCGCTAAATATGATATCATGCATAAGAGTTTGGATATGTTTGGAAGGGTATGGTTATATCCTAAGGCAAAACTTCTAATACTACAACCTACATGGAACTTCTCATAACCATCTAACAATACCTCTGATCCTTTGACAAGAATACTTATATATAGGAAGTACCAGCGGCGTATCCACCATATTCTTGTCAAATTTTCATTGGTTTTATCAGTAAGTTATGATTGGTTCTATGACTATAGAACATAAATAAACACAACAGCTAATATTTGAATCCACATTCTGATAGCATATATGTTTGAATGGTGACAGTTCCTCTCTCGTTTGTTATGATGGAGAGGTTAGTTTATGTAGAAATGGAACACAATCCAATTTCTTTAAATTGCGAGATGATATAAATGTAACACAAATTTTAACCCAAGGCAATACTAAATCCTACATGGAACTTCTCATAACCACCTGATAATGCCTCTGATCCTTTGGCAAGAATACTTATATATAGGAAGTACCAGCGGCGTATCCACCATATTCTTGCCAAATTTTCATTGGTTTTATACACAAGTTATGATTAGTTACCAAGAAACTACTAAATCCTACATAGAACTTCTCATAACCGCCTGATAATGCCTCTGATCCTTTGGCAAGAATACTTATATATAGGAAATACCAGCGGCGTATCCACCATATTCTTGCCAAATTTTCATTGGTTTTATCAGTGTATTATGATTAGTCCTATGTGACTCTACAACCAATACAACAAACACAAGATACTGAAAATGAAAAATGTCTGTGCGATCAAGGCTCAATCAAACGGAGCCGATCGTATTGCATGTACTGAAAATGAAAATGTCTGTACGATCAAGGCTCAATCAAGCGGAGCCGATCGTATTGCATGTACTGAAAATAATAATTTAATCTAAACAACAATCACACAAACAGCCTATACATGGAACCTCTCATAACCGCCTGATAATGCCTCTGATCCTTTGACAAGAATACTTATATATAGGAAGTACCAGTGGCGTATCCACCATATTCTTGTCAAATTCTCATTGACTTTATCCGCAAGTTATGATTAGTTCTATGCGACTCTGCAACAAACACAACAACCACAAGATACTGATAATGAAAATGTCTGTGCGATCAAGGCTCAATCAAACGGAGCCGATCGTATTGCATGTATTGAAAATGAAAAATGTCTGTGCGATCAAGGCTCAATCAAACGGAGCCGATCGTATGTGGGCACGCCAGGTTCAACCTCATAATGAAATGGGGAACATGCTCAACGCTCATAATGTAATGGGGAGCGGCGGCCTATGAAATTGCATGTACTGAAATAATAAACAATAATTACTCAAACAGTCTACCCATGGAATCTCTCATAACCGCCAGATAATGCTTCTGATCCTTTGACAAGAATACTTATATATAGGAAGTACCAGCGGCGTATCCACCATATTCTTGTCAAAGTTTCATTGGCTTTATCCTTAAGTTATGATTGGTTCTATGTGATTCTAAAACATAAAGAAAAAACATAAAACTAAACGATTGGAGTCGAATCTGGATCTTCGGTGAAGAGGACTAGTTGAGTATCTTCGCTTGGGCCGTCATTATCTTCGACAGGATTGGCGTTGATGTTGAAGACTCTTCCTCTTGCTGGTGGCCTAGCGGTTGGGTTTTCTTGGTTTACTTGGTTAACTAGGTTTGATTGAGCTTGAGTGTTGATGACGTTAACCAATTGAGGGCATGTGTTTCTAAAATGGGTAGGGTCCCACAATTGAAACAAGCTCGAACATATGGGAACATGGGGTATTGGGGTGGTTGATAGGTTTGGTTCATGGTTCGAGTAGGGGGAGAGATTTGGTTTTGTAAGGTGCGGCAAACCTTGCTCAAATGACCATAGCGTCCACAAGTTGCACATAGTCGACAAGGTAAGGTAAGGGGATGGTGATAAAAACAGTTGTTGCATCGAGGGTGAGGTCCAAGATATGGTTTCTTATTTGGGTAAGTTGAGTTGGGTGCCACTTGAGTGATTGGGATAGCTTGGATGGGTATGGCGTGTGAAATTGGTTGATTTCGTTGGATAGCAGCGAAAAGTTGCCCGTCTCTTTTTCTCTTAGAATTGGGTTGAGAAGGGGATTCGGGTTGGGTGCAGTCGGAGGTTTCAGTCGATGCTTTATCCTTCTTCTTCTCCTCCTTGAAGTCTTGGTTCCGGATTCGGTTCTCGGTGAGCGCTGTTGCTAGCTCCATTGCTGCTTCCAAAGTTGCAGGCGAGGTACTTATTACAGAGTCTTGAATCTTTGACGGAAGACCACGAATGTAGTGCTCGATCAAACGGTAGAGGGGAGTGAACATGTTGGGAACCATTTGATGTAACTCGAAGAATCTTTTGTTGTATGTGGTGTGGTCTCCTTCCTTTTGCTTCAACGAATAAAATTCATCTTCTAATTTCTTGATTTCGCTCCTTGGGCAAAATCGTCTGGTCATGATTTCCTTCAATTCATTCCAAGTTAAAGTCATAGCATCGTTGACGCCTCGTTTGGCCTTCTCTGTATTCCACCAAGTAAGTGCTATTCCATATAAACGACCAGTAGCATAACGCACTTTGCGATCATCGGGGCAATCGCAGTTTAGAAAAGTGTTCTCCATCTCTTCAAACCAATGGAGGAGAGCAGTGACACCTTCAGTCCCTTTGTATTTCGGAGGGTCGCATGATTTTAAATGCTTGTAGGTGCATTTAGTGGTATTTGGGGAAGAGTTGATAACGTTTTGATTTTCTTGATTGACAGGATTAGCGGTAAGTGCTTGTTGTACTTGGATTACAATGTTGGGTATTATGGCAGCCATTTGTTGAGCGATTAGGGCAGCCATGCGCTCGCGGGCTTTTCCTGCTCTCATCTTCCTACGGGTGAGGTTAGAAGACATCTACAAGGAATACATGTCAAGAGTATGAGTTGGATGCTTTTGGGATCATGGGTCGCATTCAGGAATGAACATTCATAAAATAATTATAGAAAAATAAATCTACTACATCCATAGGATGTCTTGGGCTTTGCTCGCCATTACGCCCTACATGCCGCCATACTTCACCTTCGTAATCATGTGGGCCCCCATGAATACCGGGTTTTTTATATGGTTCGCATGGGTTTGCCTGGTTGCGTACACTAAAACCCGGAGAAAATCGAGAAATATGTATACAACGTGTGATATTCGGAATGTGTCCAGGTGTAGACACGGTGACACCTCAAAGTGGGTTAGTTCGAACGACGTTTGGTGTGGCATGCTTTGGCCTAATAGGTCCTTCGTACTCTCATCGTTAGTCCCCAGGTAGGCAAACTGGTCCGTTATATTGGATTTATACGAATGCCAACCTAGACAGGACGTTCCAACTACCGGTACTTGTACCCTTCCAGTTACTACATGCCCGTCGCAGAACTTACTTTGATGAGATTTGAAAATTGCAACAAAATCTTTGAATAATGAGAGTATGAAAATGAATTGAATATATGAACATTGATATATGTATAATGAATATGTATATAAGTATGTATGTTTGATTGTAAGTATAAACAAATATGAAACAAATAAATATCACAAGTTTGTATGTAACCACCTAATCAATTAAAATTTAGGCAGACTATAGTATAGGCTATAAGGGTCTAATAACCTATCCTATATCCCTATAGTCATGGCTCTGATACCAATCTGTCACACCCCGACCCGCAGCGAAAAAGGTGATCGGGGCATGATTGGGTTATCATCAAAGCTCATGACATTTATTTTAACGTTTCATATTCATTAATACAATTTAATGGAAATTTACAATCATAATTACATCAATGACCTAAACATCAATCTAAGCTTCTTTGTTTTCTTCTAAGGCATTTCCTATGTTTTCCTTGCTTCACCCTGTTCACCTGTACCATGTGTAAAAGGGTTTTTGGATCAACAAAAAGTTGGCGAGTGAATCCTATGGAAAACATTTGAACAAGTTTATTTAATTGATTATGAAATAAAGTGCACAACCACACATGAGTAAAAATAGATGTAAACTTATTCATAAATCAATTTAATATTAAACAATACACACATGAACAATAATGGATCGTTTAGAGGCACGCGTTGCTCAACTCGTCTCTCACGAGGAACTGATGGGCCTAATGAATGAATTGCATAAACATGATGATATGAAAGACATAACTACAAACAATATAAACCCAATAATACACACATGAACAATAATGGATTGGTTTTGAGGCACGCGTTGCTCAACTCGTCTCCCACGAGGAACTGATGGGCTTAATGAATGAATTACATATAAGTTGACAAAATGAAATACATGATCACAACAATATAAACAATCTAAGTTTAGATCACGATATGGTATGGCACAAGTTTAAATAAACGAGTTAATTATTTTGTGACACATGACACACCCCAAAACGTGTAATTAAAAAGGGGGAGTTGTAAGATTCACTCACAGTGGGTGCGTTCGGTTGATGACGTTGAATGCACGCGAAGTGGTTTTAACCACGAGTGAAATTAACCTAGATAAATAGCATTATGGTTTGGTAAGTAAACGGATTTTATTAATCCATTTTAGTAGGATTGTTGGGTGTATTTTTGTGAGTTTAAGGCTATTTTTCTAACCTTAAAAATGTTATTTTTAAGTATTTTTAATTGATTTTTAATTAAAATAAATAAATAAAAATAATAAAAAAAGTTGACTTTTTTGACCGTTGACCGTTGACCATTGACCTTGACTGTTTGACCGGTTCGTATGCGTGTATGTGTGCGCTGAGTGAGGCTCGAACCCGAGACCTTCCGTACGCGTGCACGCAGCTCTACCAACTGAGCTACGTGTCTAACCCGAAATATTTCCGTTTTTAATTATATTTATATATTAATTAGATTAATCCAAAAATCAATTTATTTCTAAAAAGATTTTACTGAATCGGACCGGTGCGCTCCACAGGTCTCGAACCCGGGACCTGTGGTTTAGGTTAACACACAGTCCACCGCTGGACTGTGTGTTTAACTTGTTATATAAACCGATTTTTATTATACTTAAATACAAACTGAACATTTCCATTTCTGTCTTAAATAAAAAGTTTAGTAATTATCCGGGCCGGTGCGGTAGTCCGGACTCGAACTCGTGTCCTGTGATTAAACATACACACAGTCCACCACTGGACTGTGTGTCAAACTTGGTTATTATTCCGGTTATTATTAAACTTAACATGTACAGCGTGACTCCGGTTCGGTTAACAAAAAAAAGACATTTACGTGTTTATTGTGCACACAGTCCACCGCTGGACTGTGTGTCTAACCCGAGTTATAACTGGATTTTAATTATACTTAAACATTACAGAAACTTCGTCTTCTTAGTTGATTTTAACCAGAATCGGAAGTCCGACTGGTTCGATATTTTAATCGTGTTCTTTAGTGTTTTGAGGTTAATTACAGATGAGATATAAATAAAAAGAAAGAAAATTAGGCGTAAAGTATACCGACTGGACTCCTCTGTTTCTCCGGCAGAACTCCGGCGACAGCAAAAGATTCCGGTGTCGTGTGTCTTGCAGCAGAGAGTCTTCAGCAAGCTTGAAAAGGATGTGGGTGACTTCGGTATAAGCTCAGGGGGTTCAGTAAGGCTCAGAAGTGAAGGGTTCAGTTTTCCGGCGAGTTACAGCAGTTCTCCGGCGAGTGAAATTACGTCGGGAAAGAGGGTGATTGTGAACGAAAAAGTTAACAGTGGTTAGAAGGGGTATTTATAGGGCAAAACATCAACGTATTTAGCCCGTTTTTCCGACTTGATTCGTCGGTTAGAATTTTTCCGGCAGTTATAGCTTGTGTCGCGGACTGGACATCAGTTATAACCGACGTTGTGGTTAAATGTTTACGTTAAGTCATAGGTAACCGAAGACGTTTGACGAAATCGTCGGATTTTCCGGCGTCAACGAATTTGGGCGCGTCAGTTGACTGGGTTTTGATTTCCGTTTCATTATTTCAATTAATTGTCTGGTTATATCATTAAAAAGTACAAGTGGCGGAGTGGTTGAGCATGTGTGTGTTAAGTCTGCTGAACCGTGACTGACCCGGGTTCGAAACCCGGCAGGACCATATTATTTTTATTTTCTTATTTTTAACAGTTTTTCAAAAACTAATTATATATTCCCATATAATAATTGATTATGTATCGTTTAAAATTATTTTGGGCATTAAATTCGCAACGAAATTTTTAGCTGATTGTTCGGTTAATAAACGGAGCGGGTTTGGTAAAATCCGTTTTTGACGGATGTTACAATTCGTATCATGGATAATGCACCAACAAGTTGTATCACATTATTGAAACCATATTGTTATATAAACCATAGTATTTGAATATTGAAAACAACTTGGTACATATGAATCACCCCAAAACATTTTCAAAACATAAAAGAGGGGATCAATGTACTTGCCTAGGATTTGCGGATAAGCCTTGTGTGAATGTGTGAACAAAGCCCAAAGATCCAGGAATCAAGTGTGTCCTAATGAGTCGGATAACATGTAAATAAGTCTGGACATAATCGGAAGAATCGGATAGAATGAGACTTTATAAACCAAATGAGTGTTGGAACTCATATGAAATGGTATAATAATGTTAACATTCTGATTTGAAAAATTGCTAAGTGCTTTTGACCCGTTATGACCCGTTAAGGTAGTTTAAGCCACTTTAACGTGTCATTTGCGTAACTACGCATTCGGATGGTTAGATATGTGTTATGATAAGTCTAAATTGTCAAAACATGTTTAATATTGTTATTACATCAAATTACAAGTCAAAATTTAAAGTACCTATGCTTTAGATTGATTTGTTCGCAAAAAGGGTATTTTGGCCATTATTAAGGAATATAACAACTAATCACCATAACACTAACCAAATGAAGTGACCATAAGGTATAACCTCAGAGGGTTGTGCCCTATATAATTATGGTCATAAATATGTATTTGGTCGGATCCTAAGATCGACCAAACGGGTCAGTTTCAGAAGTCAAAGCGGTGGTCAAAACTGCTCGGCTTACGACTCTAAACAAGCATTAAAACAAAAGTGACGAGTTAGACATGTTTTGACATGTCTAACTAAGTTATAAAAGTGTTTTGATACCAAAACAAACTGTTTTGATACTCAAAAATTAGTTCCACCATGATATGCGCATTTATCGCATTTTGACCAAAACTTTGACTCATCACTAAGACTTGAAAAGGTGGAACTCAGTAGGCATGATTACTAAGGACCATAACCATCATGATCACTATCATATTGCAAAGTTCAATTAGACTTTATTTCTATCAATTCATGATCAAAACTGAAAGTTAAACAGAAAGTCAAACTGTTTGATTTTTAGTCCAAATAAACTAAGAGAATTGAACAAGACATGAATGGAACACTTACAAATAATCTAGGAGAGCCCTAGACTTCAGAGGATGATCTCTAATTGGTTGCTATTTCAGATGAGAGCAGATGAGAGCATGGATGTAGGTTGCAAAAGTTCAAATGGCTAAATCCCCATGTTATTTATAATTGAATTGAAGTTATAAGAGCATTACAAGTGTCCATGAGTCACCACTAAGTTGGATTAGTGTCATAACACATGTTAGATGCAGAGAGAAGGGTGGCAAAATCGTTTGCTACCTTGATTCAACAATTCTGATGAGCTGGGGACCCCTAACGGACCGTATGGGGTTTTGCCTTACGGTCCGTAAGGCCCTTGCAGGGGCTGAAGTTTCAGAATTGGCAGAAATGGCCCCTGAACTTGTTTTTTACGCGTTTTGGCACTTTTAACACCCGTTAACCCCATTTTCAAGCTTTATAAGGAAATTGAAATGTGCTCAAAAAATCTCAGAGGTCGGTTCGTTTGTTCGTACGGTTGCGGTTTTCGGTTAATTACGACGAAAATCGTAACGAACGCGTGCATGACCGTAAATGCGCAACGAATTATATTTTTTGAATTCAAATCACTAAAATACAAGATTTTAATGATTACAAAAAAATTTGGATGTGCGTACGTGTTCCGGACTAGAAATACGCGAAAAGGCATAGTTTCACAGAATTTGCAAAATAGCCCCTGAAGTTATAAAAGTGTGTTTTGCCATACTGAACCCTTCAAAACTTATTTACAAGTTATGAAAAGGTTATTTAGGGTATGTTTAGCTTATGTCATTGTTCCAGAGTGTGCGTCGCTACAAGAATCGGCAGACTTTCGTAGTTTGTCATAAATAGTCTATGTGATCGAATAAGCTTGTTTTTAACATACCAAACCCTTCAAAACTTATTTCTAAGTTATGTAAAGGATATTTAAGGTATGTTTAGCTTATGTCACTATTACGGAATATACGTTGCGTTAAACTGATTACGTTTTGCGTAATAGTTTACGTATAACCTCTAGAAAAGCTTTGAGGAGTCGAAATTGTACATGGACTAAAATGTATGAATGTCACATGTAATTTTACAATTCCTGGGAATGAAACACAAGATTTCATTTGGTTTGGAATTGTATGATAGATGAAAAGGCTTAGATGTCACATCTAGTTTTGGTTGTGGAAATGTAACACCTAGGAAAATTTTATCGAATTATATGGCAACACGTGTCCGAGAACTCTCGAATATTCATAATATGTTGTACGAGAGGGATAAGTTCGCATAAAATAAGTAAGATGATAAATGGAGGGATCAAATGTGAATAAATGCCAAAATTTTGGCCTGTGAAGGTCCCTTACGGACCGCAAGGCATATGCCTTATGGTCCGTAAGGCATTTTACAGATTATGGCATTGGAGGTCCTTATGGACCGCAAGACGTCACTCCTTGCGGTCCGCAAGGAGGTCGCTGACAGCAGAAACTTGCTGGCAGCCTCACAGCCTGCCTCCTTGCCACATATCTACGAAACTCGCCACTCTTATTCTCCTTTGGACACCTGCTCGGACATTTATCACACTCCTAGAGCTCCTGGTTACACATGGCAAGCTCTCCTTTCACTTATTCAAGTATAAATAGGTGATGTTCTTCACCATTTCTCCTTGCACCTTTCACATTTATTTCTCTCTATCACATGGAGCAGCTTCTGGACCAATAAGCCTCCTTCTCTGGAGTTTAATCTTCCTCTAGAACACTTTTAAGTGTTCTCCCTAATTCTTTTTCCATTCATAGGCTAGTTACTAGCCGAAAGTCAAACATAGTGACTTTTGCTTTGACTTTCGGTTTCGACCATTGATGTGCTAAAAGTAGTCTAATAAAAATAAATAAATTAACCCAATTCTAGACTCTAAGTAATACTCTAAACTCGCTAAGACACACTAAACTACTAACCGACAAGTTAACCGATCGACTCTGGTATAACTAAGTAAGTCCGGATATCGAACCACGAGACTCGATTTAATTACATTAACGGCTCTATCTAGACTAAGATTGACACGGACATACTAATCGTTTATTTGTTCGAAGGGGGGTTACTAACTATTCTGAAATTGTAATTAAAATAAAAACTAACTAGATTAACTAGGACTCGAATTTGAACTATGGTTGAATTCAGTGGTTATAAATAACTACCTAGGCAGGAATCCTGTTTCACTTAGAATGGATTTCTACACGGAACTAAAGTGATGGAACCGGGATCTTTGTGTGCTAAACCCTAAGAATCACTACTAAGACCTGCCGACCGTTCTCATGAAGAAACCTGTGAGACTCTACAGGGCTGTTACGACTACTGGTTTGTTAGATTTCCTCTCAGTCCTCTAACTTCTTTAAAAGTGCCTTAATCCGACAATCTAGCTCTCAGCACGAAAGTCTAAGGCAACTATGGATTTTAATTTCGTTTAATAGACACGAATAAGATTAGGGAACTAAGATCAATTTCTCTCAAAACCTAATCCTAGCCATATATCAAAGTGAGACCTACTAATAAACTCGAGCCTTTCAACGCCAAGATTAGCAGAATATCAAGTTCTAATTATATTTTAATTACCGTTTCTAAGGTTATTGGCCAACTCACCCAAAGACTACCCGAACCCACAAAGACTCGAACAATCAACACAAACCTATTCTATGAAAGACATTCATCAAGAACTATGTGAAATGAGTAAATAATTAATAATCAAAACAAGATACGCATGTGCACCACATTAAAATTCTAAATTCGGTTACTTTTCAAGAAAAACCCATACACATGATAGAAACCGAATAAAAATCCAAACTTTATTAAACATTCATCCTAACCTAGGTAGTAAAAGAAGTTTAGCCAAGCAAAGTCATGAAAACAATGAAAACTAGAGTAATTTTACTTGCAAGAAACATGGTAGAAGAATAAGAAACAAAAAAAAACAAAGAAACCCAAATGATGCAAAGATGATCCGGGTGACTTCTTGAGCTTCCAATCTTCAAGCCAATGCTTCGAGCCTTCAAAACCACTCCTAAAGTTGCTAACTTTCTCTGATTTTTGTCTTGGATCTCTTTGATTCGTAACTTCGTGAATAATAATTCCTCCAAGTCTGATCCCCCAAAAATATATTAAATCCTAACACTGGGGCTTGCGAAGTATATATATTAAAGACAATTTCCATATGATGTCCAATTTGAGTCATAATATAATTTCATCATGCTTTGGACTTCCTGAATATATCTGGTGCTTCGCTAAACGACAGGCCCAAAACATAAGTGCATACTTACAGCCCACTTCTGGTTCAACCTTCTCATATTTTCAATGGGCTCAAGCCAACTTGTCATTTAATTCCTTTATACTCCAATAACTTTAATTCTAGACCTGCTCATCAAAACAATTCAATTTAACTATAATTAATTAACTCATACATATTGTAACCAACTAAAGTATGTAATAAAAAAATTAAATGATTATATGATTACACTTGCAAACCAACGATAATTAACACTTTCTCTTTTCAAATTCAATGTTGTATTTTAACTTACATAGTTTTATGAATTTAATCTATTAAGTTTACAACTATAAAAATAAATTACATGACACTAGAACGTTACTAAATTCACATTTCTTTGTTTCTTAACTTTATTGAATTGTTTTACCTCGTTTTCTATTTAAACCTTTAAAATTTTCATATAAAATAGAAAAAAAGTATAATTTAACAACCACCACCTAAAAGTTACTCAAAAGTGTAGGAAATAGTTAAATATATATATATATATATATATATATATATATATATATATATATATATATATATATATATATATAATTTATGATACATTAAATATCCCCACACTTAACCCTTTTTCATCCCTGAAAAAGACTTATGCAAACGGAATCATAGTCGAAATATACTCAAGTTTAAAAACTTAGATTAGTCATTCATATTTAAAAACACGTGTTAACCGCGATTGCAAATATACGTGTCCTCTTAAACCCAAACCCGGCGCCAAGCCCTTATCACGCAAATTTAGTTCAAGTATGGTCAATCTACCTAGGGTCTCACACTAGAAGCTGCAGTTCCACCTAATCACGCCTCAAGCTTATAGAACAAAAGGAACGAGTCATTCGACCCATTTCCTAACCGTTTTATACTAAAATCAAAAGAATTTAAAATCAATTTTTCTTTCACTTTTTTTTTCTTTTAAGCAATAGACTTTTGCTTTACATAACCCAGAGGTTGTCTCAACCAGAGTCACCATCCCCGAGAGCGACAACGTAGGCCTTAGTAATTTAGCATTTTATTCAACACATCCTAGAGATCCAAGTCAGAGTCACCATCCCCAAAAAATATTACATCGGCCTGGTCTATTATTTCGATCTAGCTCAATTATATATATATATATATATATATATATATATATATATAAATAATCTTACATGATAAAAAATTATAACAATTTTAGCTTATAACGGTATTCCTTATACTATTATTGGCGGTTTCGGCTATCTACTTTTCCAAGATGAGTACCCAGAGCAAACTAACAAAAACATTGGTATCAGAGCTCATGGTTATAGAGAATTAGGTTATTAGTAATGCTTTGACCTAGACTACAACCTTTCTAGGACCCTAACCCAAGTTATCTTGTGGTTAAAATAATACGATCACCTATCCTTAGGTGATTACCAACAACAAAGTATAACACATCCTTGAAAGAAATTTTTTTCCAAAACTTCACAACAAATCATCTATCCTTAGATGATTTGTTTTTAGGATTTAAGCCTTAAAAGTTTTTCAAAATCTCGTCAAAGTTTGGGCTTTAATAATGTGAATATATGCAATCCGGAAGGGTGGATGCCTATACTCTGAGTTTTCTGTCTAAGGCTAGAGTGTTCGTACAAATCCGCATCGCCGGACCAGTCACTATTACCTGGGAAATCTTGGGGTGAGTGTCCACTTATAGGCTAAAGCATGTCTTTGCTATACATTATAAAGACCCATTTACTTTGATTAGTCACTGTGTCGTTTGTTTGTTTTGAGTAACGAACAAATGATCACAATCCTTATACTTCGTCGATATTTATAACATTCATTTTGACTATCCTTTATCAATCTAAATCCGTTCTCTCTCATATTTCCCCTCTCTTTTAGAATGCCTCCTCGTCGCAACGCTACTCATGACGCCGATATGGCGGCTATGATTGCTCAGCAAATAGCTGCTGTGCTTCTAAATCTCGTGACTCAAATAAACCAAGCCAACAACAACAATAACAACAACAATGCATCATGTAACTACAAACAATTAAACTCAGCTATACCACTCAAGTTTATTAGTTCTGAGGGAGCTATTGGGCTCCTACAATCGTTTGAGAGTCTCGAGAGCACATTCCGCCATGTTCAGTGTCCCAACGAGCGCAAAGTAGAGTTTGCATCAAGTGTATTCCAAAAGAGAGCACTCACGTGGTGGAATGGAGTTGTGAGAGATAGGGGTGCGGATGTTGCAATGGCTCAAGCGTGGGAAGAGCTTCGAGCTCTTATGATGAAGGAATTCTGCCCACGTCACAAGCAAAGGGCACTAGAAAACGAATTCCACGATCTGAAACAAGATAGTGGAGAACATCGTGCCTACACCGATCGTTATGAGGAGTTGAGCTTGTTATGTCCTATACTGGTTATGCCTTTGGATAAGGCAATCGAGAAGTACATTGATGGCCTTCCTGACCCAGTTTAGGATATAGTCACTGGTAGCAACCCCGCTACTGTTAGACAGGCTATCGAATTAGCTGCTACCATGACTGAATCTCAAATCATGAAAGGGAATTTGTTTCGCAAGGGCGACAAGGAACATGCAGCTAAAACCACACAAGAGAAACCCAAAGAAACCAAAGCTGAACCTTCCAAGAAATCGAGGAAGCGTAAGGCTTCACAAAATTTCGTTGTGGTTACTCAGCCCAACCAAGCTACTCCCAACCAACCAGCGCAACCCCCAACTAGGAAACTATACAATGGAACCGCACCTCTGTGCAACCAATGTAACCTTCATCATCATGCCAGTGTCTGTTGTAAAAAATGCTTAAATTGTGGGCATTTTGGACATACGGCTAACGTTTGCCAAGTTGCTGCTACCCAAAACCAAGTTGTTAACAACCCGCTCAAGGACGTGCTCGTAATGCTGGAGTTAACGAGCTTTGTGCCAACAACGATACAATAATAAACAACTAGGATATTACATTTCGATTTCTTTTGTTATCCAAGACTCATATACACTTTTCAGTTATTTTCTAATAATATTAATATTCCTATATCATTTACAAACCGATATGCTTGTGCATATATGTGTAATGTACGTCTATATATCGATATAAGGAGTTCTCATTCTTTGTAGAATCGAACAACTCATGTAATGCATCTCATTTGTGATCGCACATTCTTTACCAAACCTATGAACCTGTCCATCCACGAAACACGTACAGTCTATATGGCTAGTGTGAAACACATGAGACGTACGCACTATTCCAGTTTGAAGGTCCGTGATCAGGCGGTTCTTGACGGAAGTTAGTGGATAAACGTAAACCGATTCAGTAGAATGTTATTAAGAATGGAGTAGAAGTAGAATGCAGCGGAAGTCTTCATTTATACCGAAAGAGTATACATCTTTATAAGTTCAGCTGCCGGAGTTCCTGGAGAGAATCCGGCAGTACCTCCCCGTAGGGATGCCAAAAACTTAAATGACAAATGAACACACACCACCTATTTATAGGGAAACAAGTTCGTTGGAGTGTAGGTGAGTTCGGGCGAACTTGACTATGTCAAGTTCGGCCGAACTTGACATCAACATGTAATCTCAAGCGAACTTGGCCCTGCTATAGTCAAGTTCGGGCGAACTTGACTAAAGGCATATCAAGTTCGAGCGAACTTGACCAATACAGGTCAAGTTCGAGCGAACTTGATCCCTTTTACACTGAAATCTCCGTATTTCGGTCGTGTGTTCGATTCTAACATATACAATATTCAACACACGCTCTATCTAGCATATTCGTCAAGTGACGAACACCAGGGGCACCAACAGATTCCCCCTTGTTCGTTACTGTGGAATCTTGGTCTTCAAATTTGAGCCGTGTTTGAATATTCTGCAACTTCAATCAAGGTATCTGCCGATGTCGTCGAAACGCGTCAACAAATTCCCCCTTACAAATAGTCAGTATCAAAGATACCTTGATTTATGTTGATAATGCAAACCCGAATCATCAATTATGGGGGAATTTGTTGACGCGTTTCGACGACATCGGCAGATACCTTGATTGAAGTTGCATAATATTCAAACACGGCTCAAATTTTAAGACCAAGATTCGACAGTAGCGAACAAGGGGAATCTGTTGGTGCACCTGGTGTTCGTCACTTGTCGAATAGGCTAGATAGAGCGTGTGTTGAATATTGTATAGGTTAGAATCGAACACATGATCAAAATACGGAGATTTCAGTGTAAAAGGGATCAAGTTCGCCTGAACTTGACCTGTATTGGTCAAGTTCGCTCGAACTTGATGTGCCTTTAGACAAGTTTGCTCGAACTTGTCCTGTGAAGGACAAGTTCGCTCGAACTTGACTATAGCACATCCGGGCGAACTTGGCTCCCTATATAAATGTGTGTGTTCATTTGTCATTTAAGTTTTTGGCATCCCTACGGGGAGGTGCTGCCGAATTCTCTCCAGGAATTCCGGCAGCTGAACTTATAAAGATGTATACTCTGTCGGTATGAACTGACAGAGCTTCGCCTCCAAAATGCCAAAGTTACAAATGAGGAGCACTAGCTAGGTATTTATAGACTTGCAAGTTCGCTCATGGAGGATGTAAGTTCGCCCGAACTTGCCTTAGCAAGTTCGGCCGAACTTGTCTCAACATGACATTTCATGGGCGAACTTGTTACAACTTTACATAAACACTTCATACACCTAGCCTATTTAGCTTTATACTATACAGACTCGATATAAGACTAAGACATAGACATTATGTACCAACAGACTCCCCTTGGATATAGTCTTCGTCTTCTATCAGTCTCCAAAACTCTGTCTTCATAATATACTTTAACGCACCCGACCGAAGAAGTTCTTGTACGGCTTCCTTCCTCGTTCTTGCTTAGGATCTGGCGTCTGATCTGTAGGAGGCACTTTGTTCAAATGTTGAAATCTCTTAACACTTGCCATCCTAGTTCTTTCATGAATTGCTTCAAGACGCTTCTCCTCTTTTAAAAACTCTACTCTTTCTAGATCTCTCCACTTTGTTTGCCACATCTTCCCTGAATTAACTTTGTGTGCATAGCAAACATTAACAACTTTCTGAAACTGCATCGCTTGTACCTTTTCACGTTCTTCAAATATGATCTTGTTGTCGAACAAGGTTTTGATGTCTTCTCTTGAGCAGTTAACCAACCACATCGGATCAAGAACCCTAATTGTTCTCCATAACCCCCTCATACCCTGATATCCCAATACTTCAACTCTTTCCTTTGAAATATCCAAGTGTTCTTCAAACTTTAAAACAATAACTGCTTCACAAGTCGATGGATCTATTTGCCACCACTTGAACAATGGATAGAAGTCTTGTTCAATCGGCATCAGCGGCATGTTTCTCATTGCCCTCGGTCGCTTCATTATCAATGTGATGTTTTTTTCACCCGTCTTTTTGTTTGTCTTAATACTGCGACCAGGAATGAATGGCTTCCAAATACCTAAATCCTTTGACCGCTTCAAACTTGATCAATTTCCACAACAACTGATCAATCACTTTCATGTGGTATGTAACATTCAATGTCTGTACCAACTCTTCCACATCCTAATACGGTAAGGTCTTGAAATCAGCAAGGTATTTGAAGTATTGCACTCCAAACTCCCTATTGATTGCATAAACGTTCAGTTCTTTAAACCAATCCCAACTCAAGATATCCCCCAAAGAAACATCTTTGTCTCTGGTAAAGAATGCTAGAGGACGTCCAAACTTATGTTCGTGAGGCATCTCTTTAAACCAGGACTTTTTCGCTTGAGCAATTTCTTCTTTAGTTATTGGCTTTGGTACTTTTCCTTCACGTAAAGATTCTTCAATCTTTTCTTTCAGCATGTCTTCATTTAGCTGCTTGTACATCTCCTCAAAAGTAGGAAAACTTTCAGAATTAAGACCGACGTACTTCGCAGTATGATCTGTTTCATCATCAGAAGACCAATCTTCAACTATCACTCTATTATACTCATCAGCCTCAAATCTTCTTAACATACTGATAATCATTCGGTTCGAAAGTGTTAACATTCAACACATCTTCTTCGAAATCAAACTGTAGATCTGCAGCATCAACTTCAACTAACTTTGCAAGATCTTCCTTAGTATAGTTATGTATAAACTCGCCTTCCTCCACGTTATGTTCAAGCATCAACAATAAAGGCTTCGTGGGAACTGCAGCAACTGGCTTAGAAAATCTATCAACATTCAACAGATCAATCTCATCAGTTGGCCCTTTCTGCCCTGACTCCCCCTCACTTTTATCATCCATTCTGTTCGATTCATCATCCATTAGCAAGGAAAAATCAAATTCACTTGACATTTTTGCTTCATTAATCTTTATACCAACACCACCCTGATCATCATCATCGTCATCGTCATCAGCTACATTCCAATCCTCATATTCTGAATCGTCTTTTTCTTCATCATCTTTATCCTCCTTTTCAGCTTCTTCATCATCCTTTTCAGAAGCAACTATAGGATCAGAAGGCTTGACAGATTCGTCAACCTTTGGAATATCGGAATCAGAAGCTTTAGAAACATCTTCAACAGATTTCTCAGCAGCTTCGGAAGATTTAGGGGCTTCACCCTCAACATTCTTTCTTTTACCACTCATTGCTAGTTCTTTCTCAGACTTTTCTTTGGCCTCTTGTTGATCCAGACGATCATATTCTTTGATGAAATCGATACCCAGTGCATTAGATAAAACTTTCTGCATCCTAGAGAATCTTTGATCATTAAGGGCTTGGATAGACTTCAGATCAGCTATCTCAGTTTGCATCTTTTCATTAGCATCTTGCAAACTCTCTATCAACGCTTTAAAGTATTCTCGCCCATTCTCCAACACTTTCACTTTATCGTCTAGCATTTCTTTCTCAACATTGCTTTGATTCATGTTTTGAATAAGCTCTGCTTTTTCAACTTTATTTTGTGCCATTTTGTCTTCTAATACTTTCACACGCTTTTCCAGAAGTTCAACACTCGTCTCTGGAAAGAAGTCATTTAGATCTTGCAGGCTAATCGGATCACTATGCATATCACCAAATATATTAGGTCTTGAAGATTTTGGTGTTGACTTTGGAGTAGCAGCCTTTGGTGTTGACTTCCTTGGAGTAGAAATGTCTATATTTGAAGTCGTTGGAGCAACTGGTGATTGAATAATAGGTACTTCCACAAAACCAGACACAGGAGGTTCTTGTGTAGCTCCTGGCCTTTCAGCTTCCGATGAAACAATCACAGAAGGTTCTTGTGTGACTTCTGGATGTTCAGCTTCACTTGTATCAACAACAGGAGGTTCTTGTGTAGGAGGTTCTTGTGTAACTCCTTTCTCCTGTGCGCCAGAAGGTTCTTGTGTAACTTATGCGCTTTTCAACGTTCCTTTGTATCTTTTGCTGACTGCCTTTCGGGCTTTCTTTGATTTCCTCTTGCCTTTTGTCTGAGGAGACCCTGTAGTCTTTGTCGACAAAACAGTTGCAGACTTTACACGTTTAGTTTTCTTCTTTGGTCTTTCCTCATCAGACTCTTTTTCTTGATTTGGATCGAAATCAACATCCATTTCTTTTTCTTTTTCTGTTGCTGTCTTTTCAGGTTCTTTCACCTGTTTTTCGTCAGAATCATCATCTTGTTCAGAAGTTGCTGAAATAACATCTTCCTGAGTCGTCTTAACAGTTTCCTGACTCTCAACAACTACCGCAGCGCTCGAACCTGCTTCAGTTTGAATGTTTTCTGGTTCATCTTCGTCAATGAGCATCGTTTCAACCTTTTTAGCTGCTCGTTTCTTCTTAGGCTTATCAGCTTCTGCCTTTAAGAACCATTCACTTCTAGCTTTCGGCTTGAAGTCTTTGAACCATTCCTTCTCAGCATTAAGTTCCTTCTCATGATCACTTCCGTCTTTCCTCCACTTGTTGTCAGACGGCGCAACATAATTTGAATCTTTAATAGCCCCGAAAACTGGCTTTGCAACAGGAGCTGATGCTTGCTTCTGAAACTTGATTAGCTTCTTCACAGTTGTCTCATCAAGATGAACTAGATAAAGCACATCATTCGGATCTTGTGCTATATTCTTGAACTTCTCATCAATCAACATCTTCACAAATCTTGGATATAAACATAACCTTGAATCCTCCATATTCTTTGACATGTGCGTAAATACAAGCTTTGAAAAGTTGAACGACTTTTTCAAAATTAGCGTCGTTGCCATACAGGCCAGATAATCTTGCACGTCGTCGAGACCTGCCTTGCGGTGACTAAAAGTATGGATAATAGCGTGCATTAGGAGCTTGTAGGGATTTGGCACTTCCCCTTTCTTCAATGTTGCCTTATTCACGCTTCCTTTGTAGCCCATATGAAAGAAACAACCTCTAACCATTTTCTCGTCGAGGAATATTGGATCATCTTCGTTGTCGTTGAATTGCAGAATCCGGGTCGAATATCATCTTCAGTTACAGAAATCTTCTTAACCTCATTTCTAACTCGCACCGATGAATTAATCGTTTTCTGATCATCACTAAGCTCCGCATTCGTCCAGAAATGGAAAATATGAGATCTGTTTGACACTGTGCGTTCCATGATAGCTCTGTGAATAGGGCTTTCCTCCAAAAACTTTAAGATACTGTCGTATTCCTTTAAAGATCGACAGATCATCTTGTCGAGCGTAATACACGTGTTATGAGTCTTAGAAAACTCAATAGAGATTACACGTGCTGGAACTTGAGCCTGAAAAACGACGCAAAACAATTAGCACGCTTATCGAGAAAAAGTTACAAAAAATTTTTCTAACACATTTATCAAGTTCGGGCGAACTTGATTAAGTGTTATATCATTCTGAAAATTTCTAAGTTTGCCCGAACATGTATCAATACATGTTCTTTATTTTTCTAATAAGTTAGGGCGAACTTATATTAACAAAAATTCAGATTTTCATAAATCTAGTTCGGGCGAACTTCCTCATATTCTTTCAATATTCAGTTTTAGAAGTTCGGTCGAACATGCATTTGTTTCTCTTCAGGTTTTTGTTAACAAGTCCGGTCGAACTTGATAACAAGTTCGACCGAACTTGTCATCTTCTCCAAACACAAACTTGTTCAAACATGCAATCAGTCATTTTCAATCTAATCAAAACAAGTTACACGGTCGATTTAAATTGTAGATTCTGATTTTATGTTCAATCTTGTCCAATTAAACCTAGATCTATTAGATTTTAAAGGTTCAGATTCAAAATCTTCGATTAAGGTTCAATTCACGGATCATTGTTCAAGATCTCACCTCAGACATTGTAGTTGGTGTGTAAATCACCAAAAACAACTGAAATTTTGGACAGAGTAACGGCTAATTTTTGCCAAAATCACAAATAGCTCAAAAGTAGATAAGTTCGCTCAGAGGATATGTTTGCTGTTGAATGAGTTCGTCCGAACTTGCTTGGTACTTATACCATTGCAAATTCGGGCGAACTTGCTGAGCCCAACTTTATAAGCCCATCAGAAGTCCGGGCGAACTTAGTCTTTTAAAAACAAACAACCAACTGCAAGTTCGGTCGAACTTGCTGTATTGTTGAACTTGTTCAGTTTAGCAAGTTCGGCCGAACTTGCCAAACCACAATTTCAAACTTTTTCAAAATTTTCATTTAACCCCTGAACTTTTCAACATTTTACCAGTTAAGAAAATCCACTCAGTTGACCACCGATTTGTCTGCCGAGTCCAAGTTAATGACCCCAGTTTGACCCGTTACGAACAAACTGTTGATATTTTCAAAATCAAAGTTTCAAATTAATGAACTTTTTATCGTTTTGACTTTTCAAATTTTACAGATTAGCTCCCAGCCCGTTGTCAATGAGATTCCCACCAGTTCTAGCATCTTACCAGACTTCGAAGACCTGTTCTCCAACATTGGTTTGCTGAAAACAACGTAGAAATAAAATCTTTTTGTCTTTTTATAAGTTTATGCTAAAACACACTGAAAATCTTTTTGGTTTTAATCTGTAAAGCTGATAAACTATGTATAGGAACAATGTAAACTATGTACAAACATATTTACATACATTTTTTTTGTGAATTCGTGTCTAAAGGATGACTTTAAGCTTTAAACTCGTTTACCTAGATTGTCGATATGTTTGTCCACTTAAACTATCCCATATTTCTCAACTGTTTCAAGATACGTTAAGGTAAGATTAATGAAACTTGACTTATCTGTGGTTCCCACTTCTTGAATATACTCCCGTATCAAGATTCCCTAGATTTCATCTTACAGGTGAATATAGCGTAATTGATATTTGTATCAGGGTAATTTCGAGACCTTGAGAGCTCAGGTTAGTACTACCGTACAGACAAAGAGATGAAGGTTCGTCTTTAAGGTGTGTTCCACATAAGGAATCTTTTTAGCACTGCAAATGATTAGATCTTTCGATTCTTTTCAATATTGCATGCAGTTTGGGGAATTTTGGCGAAAGTATTATATAAGTTCTAGGCCATTGCTTCCGCAAAATCAGAAGAACTTGTATAATACCCCAGACATCAACTATCTATAAAGACCTCGTATGTCAGAATCAGGCAATCTCTCAAGCGAAATTTCGGAGTACTAAGTCCATATATCCAAGATGTGTTAATCCACACGATTAAGTAGTTGCTAAATTTAGTTTATATCTCGAAAACAGTTTACTGAACGTGTTAAGCCTATCGACACATCCGCAGTAAGACTCATTTATTACTTTTAAACTTTATATTTCTTTAGCATACTGTGATAGTCCATAGATGTACTATCATTTCCTTTTTGTGACATCGAATTCTTTTTGCATTTTTCAATGTTTTTTGAATTTTTAAAATTTTCATATGTTTTTGTATTTTCCCAAATATTTCTCCCCGTAAAATCAAAAACGTATTTTTGGATTTTATATTTTTTAAGAAATACTAAACTAGAAAGATATTTACAAACCATACAAACCAATGCGGATCACGTGAATTCGTCATCCGATCCGTATTCAACCTCAGCTTCCGCACCTGTAAGCAAATTTTTAATACCGTTAAGTCGCATTAGATATTTAAATCTGGTTAATGGAAATGCTTTGGTATAAAAATCAGCCCTTTGTTCGTCGGTGTGGATTTTCTGTTCGAACCAATTTCTTTTCGTAAGAGTCACAAATGAAATGATATCAAATTTCAATGTGTTTTGTACGTAAGTGATGAACTGAATTTTTAGTTATATCGATGGCTGCTTTGTCATCTACAAATAAAGGCGTGTCAAGAAACTGCATACCATAATCCCTCATCTGTTGCTGAATCCAGAGGATTTGAGAGCAATAACTGGAAGCAAAAAATGTATTCTGCTTCACAGGTTGAGAGAGAGACCGTGGTCTGTTTCTTACACTGCCACGTTACCAAACGTGTGCCATAGAACTGGCATCCTGCAGTTGTAGATTTCGAGTTCAGTTTGTCCACTCCGAAGTCCGAGTCCAGTGAGATCAAAATTGTCGTTCTTGGGGTACCACAGGCCGGTTCTTGGGCAACCTTTCAAGTAACGGAAAATTCGCTTGACTATCTGCAAGTGTGACATTCGAGGACTTGACTGATATCTCGCACATAAGCATGCAGGATACATGATGTCCGGGCGCGATGCCGTTAGATACATCAATGAACCTATCATCGATTGATACAGGTTTCATCAACTTTCATTCCCGTCTCGTCTACGCAAATCCCATGGTTCAGTGCCGGCGGTGTCGAAAGCGGCTTCGAAGAATCCATTTCAAACTTTTAGAGAATGTCGTGAACATACTTAGTCTGATGAATGAATATCCCGTATGGAAGCTGATCCACTTGAAGACCTAAAAAGACTTCATTTCGCCCATCGAGGACATTTCAAAATTCTTCTTCATGATTTTTTCAAACTCTTTGCACATATTGTCATCCGTAGAACCGAAAATGATATCGTCCACATAGATTTGTACTATTATCATATGCGATCCAACTTCTCTGGTAAACAAAGTGCTGTCCACTGTGCCTCGTGTAAAACCATTTCCTACGAGATGTTGCGATAACTTCTCGTATCAAGCTCTCGGGGCTTGGTGTAAACCGTACAAGGCTTTGTCCAGGAGATATGCTTTGTTCTTGTTCAGTGGATCGACAAACCCCGGTGGTTGGCCGACATACACTTGTTCATGAAGTTTACCGTAGAGAAATGCAGATTTTACATCCAACCGGTACACTTTAAATCCTTACCAAGCTGCGAACGCTAGGAAAATGCGGATAGATTCTAATCTCACAACCGGTGTGTATACCTCCGTATAATCTATACCTTCCTGCTGGTGGAATCCCTTGACAATCTGCCGAGCTTTGTTTCTTACTATAACCCCCCGATCGTCTCTTTTACACTTGAAGACCCACTTTGTATTAATAGCTTTCTGCTTCGGTGGCAAGTCTACAAGCTTCCAAACACCCAACTTCTCGAACTGTAAAAGTTCCTCTTGCATTGCTATCACCCAATTCTCGTCTGCCAGAGCCATATTAACTGTCTTTGGCTTTATTTGAGAAATGAAACATGACTAGTAGAAGTAATTCTGAGTTGGTGCAACTCGGGTGTAGAAACAACTAAGTGCTTTGTTAATTTGGTTTCGTGTACGCACACCAGTTTGCAGTTCAACTATAATATTCGTCGAAGGATGGTACGAATATGATCGCGGCATTTCTTCTGTTGGAACATCAATTGAGCTTTGCTGATTTGAAACAATCAGATCACTATTCACATCAACATTAGGAGTACTTGTTGAAGCTTCGTTCTAATTTCTCAGACTAGCAGATTGATTCAACAGTTTAGAAATCTACTCAACTTCTTCATCCGATGAAGTTTCATCATCAGCATCAAATGCTTCATCTGAATCAGAATTCTGATTATGAGGTGTACTGGCATTGTTGTGTTTTCTGGTTCATTAGAAGCATTCACTAGAGGTGTAGTAGGTCTTACTTCTGTTTCAGAAGTATTTTCATCTTGAAAACCATTGCTATTGCTTGGACCTGTTCCGGAAGATGAAAAATCTAACGTGGGTTGATTAACCACAATTGGTCTAATGATTTGATCTTGATTCGCTGACTGGTGAAGATAATATAATGCTGCAACTTCTTCGTCAGATGGTTCTTCCGGCAAGTCGAATGACTTCCAAAGGTCTTGATAGTTAAACAGCCACGCGTCACCTCTCATTTGAATAGGATCCGTATAGTTGAAACAATCCACATGTTGTTCTTCAATAACCTTTCTCAACGAAGGAACATATACTCTTCTTAACGGACTCGCATATCTGACAAAGAAACCCTCAAGAGATTTAATTCCAAATTTGCCATCTTGGTCGATTACAGTGCATGGCGCACCAAATGGTTCTAAAAATTTCAAATTTGGCTTTCGTCGGTTTATCATCTCAAAACATGTTTTCTTTATTGGTTTGACAGTGAGAACTCTGTTTAGCGTGTAGCAAGCCGCAGCAACCGTTTCACTCCAGAAGCTGATTGGAAGTTTAGAATCTGCAAGCATGGTTCTCGTAGTTTCAATCAAAGTTCTGTTTTTCCGTTCAGCTACTCCGTTTTGCTGTGGAGTATATGGAGCACTAAACTCGTGTAGAATCCCTTTTGCGTTGCAGAATTCCTTCATTTTGTTATTCTTAAACTCTGTGCCATTGTCACTTCTAATGCGCCTGACCGACAGATAATAAAGGTTCTCGAGTTTCTTGAATAGAATAACCAAGTTCTCGAACGTTTCGTCTTTTGATTCCTGAAAGAATACCCACGAATATCTCGAATAGTCATCTGTCATGACCAAACAATATAAGTCTCCTGAGATGCTTCAAACATTTACAGGACCAAATAAATCCATGTGGAGACGTTCTAATGGCAACTTGATTGAGTTTAGAATTTTCTTCGGATGAGATTTCTTGATCTACTTTTCCTTTTTGCATTCTAAGCAGTGATCAGACATATGAAAACTCCGAAGATTTACACCGTCTACAAGATCATTATGAACCAAGTAATTCATTTTTCGCAAATGAATATACCCCATCTTACGATGCCAAAGAATCCTTTTCAGTAGCCTTTGTCACAAAACATTGTGCTGATTTTGATGAAGTGGTAGCGACGCCCATATCAAGAACATAGATCATTCTCTTGAGGTGCTCGCATCAGAATCCACTCATCTGGTATTTTGAATCTCGGCTTCAAGATAATACACTCTTTGTCGTTGAAATGCACCGTGAACTTCTTGTCACAAATCTGCGATATGCTTAGAAGATTATTTTCCAACTCTGCAATATAATTCCGCGATTAAATGAAACAACGCCATTGGAGAGTTTTCCCTCGGCGACTATCCTTCCACCCTGGTTACCCGCAAATCCAACATATCCACCAGTGATAGCTTTTATGTCGAATAGCAACGCTTTCATTCCCGTCATATGCCTGGACGCTCCACTATCCAAAATCCACTTTGAAAGTACGGATCTCTGGAGCTCCTGCAAATTTCAACAATCTATTTAAAAAGCGAGACCCAAGCCTTTTTGGTCTTGGGTTGAATTGGATAACCATCGTCAAAATCAAACTCACACTCATCAGCATAATCGAATCCACACTCATCTGCATAATCAAATTTATATTCATCATCTGGATTTTCTATGATGTTTATGTTCGAAAACTTTACTGTCTTTTTATCTTTTGAATTGTTACTACTTGTAGTTTTGACATTTTCAGATTTTACAGATTAGCTCACAGCCCGTTGTCAATGAGATTCCCACCAGTTCTAGCATCTTACCAGACTTCCAAGACCCGTTCTCCAACATTGGTTTGCTGAAACCAATCGAAGGTCCGTGATCAGGCGGTTCTAGATGGAAGTTAGTGGATAAATGTAAACCGATTCAGTAGAATGTTATTAAGAATGGAATAGAAGTAGAATGCAGCGGAAGTCTTCATTCATACCGAAAGAGTACACATCTTTATAAGTTCAGCTTCCGGAGTTCCTGGAGAGAATCCGGCAGCACCTCCCCGTAGGGATGCCAAAAACTTAAATGACAAATGAACACACACCACCTATTTACAGGGAAACAAGTTTGCTGGAGTGTAGGTGAGTTCGGGCGAACTTGACTACGTCAAGTTCGGCCGAACTTGACATCAATGTAATCTCAAGCGAACTTGGCCCTGCTATAGTCAAGTTCGGGTGAACTTGACTAAAGGCACATCAAGTTCGAGCGAACTTGACCAATATAGGTCTAGTTCGAGCGAACTTGATCCCTTTTACACTAAAATCTCCGTATTTCGGGCATGGGTTCGATTCTAACCTATACAATATTCAACACACGCTCTATCTAGCCTATTCGACAAGTGACAAACACCAGGTGCACCAACACAGTTGTTGAAACAAAGCATCTTTCTTTGACCCTGTCCATAATCCACCACTTAGCAAGATGAGCTATGTGGACTATGCAACGAGTTAAGTAATTATGGGTGCATACGTAATTATGAAATTCAATGCATGGAAACCATAGTGAGTCCTGTTAAGTGTGATAAATAAAATCTAGATTGACTAAATTACGAGACGATAATAATACAAAAAGAACATGGTGGATACGCCGTTGGTACTTCCTATATATAAGTGTTCTTATTGTATTATCTGTCGTAGCGTTATCCAAATCACTTGAGGATTTTGTGTTATCCTCGACCTATATGTGTTATCTTAGACGAGGATCCAAAATCATCTATATTCATTTCCACTTCTTGCGAAGTATCCACTGAGGAAAATGAATTCATTTTCACTTCTGAAGAAATACCCACTGGGAAATGAATAATCCATTCATAATCCTGCATTTCTAGTTCTGACGAAGTATCCACTAAGGAAAATGAATTATCCACTCATTTTCGCTTCTGAAGGAACACCCACTGGGAAATGAATAATCAATTCGTAATCCTTCATTTCCACTTCTGACGAAGTATCCACTGAGGAAAATGAATTATCCATTCATTTTCGCTTCTGAGGAAACACCCACTGGGAAATGAATAATCCATTCATTTTCCTTCTTTTCCACTTCTGACGAAGTATCCACCAAGGAAAATGAACTATCCATTCATTTTCGATTCTAAGGAAACACCCACTGGGAAATTAATAATCCATTTGTAATCCTTCATTTCTAGTTCTGACGAAGTATCTACCAAGGAAAATGAATTATCCATTCATTTTCGCTTCTAAAGAAATAACCACTGGGAAATGAATAATCCATTCGTATCCTTCATTTCCACTTCTAACGAAGTTTCCACTGAGGAAAATGAATTATCCACTCATTTTTGCTTCTAAAGAAATACCCACTGGGAAATGAATAATCCATTTGAAATCCTTCATTTCCACTTCAAACGAAGTATCCATTGAGGAAAATGAGTTATCCATTCATTTTCGCTTCTGAAGAAATACCCACCTGGAAATGAATAATCCATTCATAATCCTTCATTTCCACATCTGACGAAGTATCCACCGAGGAAAATGAATTATCCACTCATTTTCACTTCTGAAGAAATACCCACTGGAAAATGAATAATCCATTCGTAATCCTTCATTTCCACTTCTGACGAAGTATCCATTTAGAAAAAGATGTATTATCCATTCATTTTTCGCTTATGAAGAAATACCCACTGAGAAATGAATAATCTATTCATAAATCTTTCATTCCCTTCTGAAGAAGCACCCACTGAGGTAATAAATAATCCACTTATTTCCACTTCTGAAGAAGCATCCACAGAGAAATGAAACACAAGCTAAATCCTTATAGAATCTTTCTATCTTAATAGTTAGATTCTTAAAGGGCGCTTAAAGTACTACTTTGAAATCCTTGATTGGATTTCTAAGAATACTTTACAAAACACTGAAACAAAGAGCCACATCCTTACAAGATCTTTCTATCTTAATAGTTGGATTCTTAAAGGATACTCGTGGTACTATTGATTTATACACAAATCAATCCCTCATTCCCACTTTCTGAATATATTAAAGAAGTATCCACTAGGGCTTGAGCACCATACGTATAACAACTCATTCACACTTCTTGCATTACTTGAGGAAGTATCCACTAGGGGAATGATAAAGTTATGCTTTACATGGAAATCCATGATGGGCCATTCTATGCAATTGGATAAAACCCTAGATTCCATGCAAGGCAATTGCTTGACATAACTCATGCAAACAGTCTCCTACGGATATACTCCAGCTTTAGGCAAACAGACTCCTATGGATAAATTTCAGGATGAAATTTCCTAAAGGAGGGGAGACTATAACCCTTGTGCAGAATTTAACGTGAAGAACACTCCGGAACAATTAAATAAGCTAAAATACCCTTTACATAACTTGGATATAAGTTTTGAAGGGTTAGGTATGGCAAAAACATGCTTATTCGAGTCCAGGGATTATTTGCGACAAACTATGAAAGTATGCCAATTCTCGTATTTTGAATATGAACCATATTTACACATCCAAAAAATTTTGTAACCAATAAAATCTTGCATTTGATTGATGAGAATGCAAAAATGTCAATCGTTGAGCAATTTCGATCATTTTCGTGATCGTTAAAACGTTTTACGTAATTTCACGAAACGCGTAACCGTACAACCGAACGAACCGATATCCATGACATTTGCAGGCAAAATCCAAGTTACATATGCCTTAACACCTTTATGGAGCCTAAAAATTAGGTTAAAAGGGGTTAAATGTGACAAAACATGATGAAACAAGTCAAGGGGCCAAATCTGCCATTTTTGAAACTTCTGCCCCTGTTAGGGCCTTACGGACCCTAAGACCATAGCCCATACGGTCCGTATGGGGTCCCCAGCACAGCAAATTCTAGGCAGTAACTTGGCAACTTCTTGTTTGAAGCCTTGGTCCCCAAGAATTCGATTTTGCCAGCTTTTAAGCTCCAATTGACGAGTGTTAACACCCTCCTAAGATCATGACACATCATTGGACACTTTTGATGATCTTATGGCATCCAAAACACTATAAATAGCCACCCATTTCATTCGTTCCAACTTGCTCAATTCTCATTTCTTTCTCCGAACTCTTTGGTGCTTGCTTCCAGCTTTAGAGGCCTCATATTCTGAGTTCTTATAGTGTTCCCAACACAAGTAAGTACTCACTCCTAGTCTCTTTTATTTCTTTTAGCTATTTGAGCTAAAAGTCAAACAGTTTGAATTTATTTGACTTTCGGTTCTGACCATAATTGGTCAAGTCAAAGTTCAATTGAACTTTGCAACGTGAACGTAATCACGAAAGTTATAATCCCTTGTGATTGCACCTTCTGATTACCACAATTACTAGTCGAAGTGACGAGTCAAAGTTTCGGTCAAAGATGCATATAATGTGCATTTTACGACGGAACTATTTTCGGGTATCAAAACACTAAGCTTTGATACCATTTCAGTTTTGCAACTTAGTTAGACATGTTTTGACATGTCTAACTTGTCACTTTTAGCTTAGTGCTTATTTAGGGTCGTAAGTTGAGCGGTCTTGACCACCGCTTTGACTTTAGAATCCGATCCATTTGGTTGATCTTAGGATCCGACCAAACACATGTATGTGACCATAGTGAATAACCTAATGAGGTTATAAATTATGGTCACGTCGTTTGGTCAGTACTATGATAAGTCGCTTTTATGTTCTTAAAAAATGACCAAAATGCCCTTTTTGCGCATAAATCAATTTTAAGCATATGTAACCAAGGTTTTGACATATATGGAGTATTATCACACAGCGTAACTCTCTTTGGGTTCAAGGATTCACTCATACAAGTTGATAGGTAGGAGTTTGCAGGATGTTCAATGTCATGGAAGCATGAGCGGGGGATGGAGGAAGATTTTATCCATCCGTAGTATTGTGCGTCCTTATATATGGAGTTCTATTCGGTCTGGGTCTCAAACAAATGCATGGAGTGACAATTGGTGCTCAGTTAGCCCGCTCCAGTCGTTTATCAGTCCTAGATGTATTGCTAGTGCGGGTTTCAATCTCCAGTCCTGTGTTGCGGATCAAATTGATGAGAATGGTTAATGGAAATGGTCGGTAGCTTGGTATGACTTATTTCCGGTGCTTATTAATCTTAATACTCCAAATCTGGCTCGTGGTTTAGTGGATCGACTTCTATGGAAGAACCTGGATGGTAACTCTAGTTCTTTTGGCTCGTTGATAGTTTGGGATACCATTCACAACAGGGAGACCGTAGTTTCATGGGCAGAGATGGTGTGGTTTGCTCATTGTATTCCGAGGCATTCGTTCCACCTATGGCTTGTGATCAAGAACAAACTCAAGACTTTGCGATTTGGGAAGCAGGAAGTGAAACTAACTTTAGGCTTATGTGTTGTCCTCTTTGTAGGTATGATCGTGACTCGCGTGATCATCTTTTCTTCCAATGTTGCTTTGCATCTCAAGTTTGGAGTATTGTTAAGCAAATGGTTGATCTGGATACTGTAAGTGATACGTGGCGGTCTATTATGATATGGATGGAATGTAACGCTAAAGCAAAGAGTTTAAAGATAATTGTGTGCAAACTTGTTATAGGAGCTTCTTCTTACTACATTTGGCAAGAGAGGAATAACAGGTTATTTTTAGGTTCTCAACGATGTGCTAAGTTGGTGGCTCGGGTGATTATGGATTTGGTGCGTCTCAGGATTATGGGTCTTCACGTAGCAAGACCCCGATGAATAGAAGAATTCTAGAGAAAAGGAAGATCTCTGATGAGATTTGTGCTATTGATCCAGGCTAATGCAGTTTAGTGTTTGGAGTTTTATTTAGTGTTTGTAGCTTTGTTTTGGTCCTTTCCCTGGTTGTGTGTTTAGTTTTGTTGGGTTGTGTTGTGTTGTTTGTTTTGGATTTTTCTTAGTCTTGGTATGCTAAGTCTAGTAGTGTGTGTCAGGTTCTTGTCACACCCTGTAATTTTAGTTGTTTGATTTATAAAATTCACCAGGGTAACCCTTTACCCAAAAAACCCAAGGTTTTGACATATAAACTGATGTTACAACATTATCAAACATGTTTTGACATATAATACTTATCATAGGACATGTTTCACCATCCGATAATATATTTACGCAAATGACCCGTTAAAGTAGCATATACTACCTTAACGAGTCATAACGGGTCAAAAGCACTTAGGATCACTTTCATCAGAATGTTAAGTTATTAATCATGTCATATGAGTTCCAACACTCATTTGATCTATAAAACTTTATTCTATCTAATCCTCCGATTTAAGTCCTGACTTATTAACATAGTTATCCGATATTAGGAGCTACTTGAATCCTTGATCCTCCAAGCTTTTTTAATCTTTTATACAAGACTTATACGCAATCCCAAGTGAGACATAGTCCCCTCTTTTACATTTTTCAAATGTTTTGGGGTGATTCATATGTGCCTATCACTACTTTCTCACTTTCATCATATTATACATGTTTTACTTATCTAGTACATAATGACATGATTCCAAAAACATTTTTGCATCGTATGTTGACCTAGAATACCTAGTACATGGTTTTCAAAGACATTTTGCTTCGTATGTTGACCTAGCAACCTATTCCATGGTTTTAAAACATTTTTCACGACATATTTACATTGTTCTAGACATTTTGGTGCGTTGAACTCGACAATGATACATTCATTAACATAAATCCTGCCGACCGGTAGTATGTTATGGTACCATAGGTTTGACACCCCATTCCTGCTTCCTAGTTTGTTTAGAAGTATCCATGGGGAATGACAGATGCCGATGAACGTTTGATAAACCTTTCTCCTCATAAGGGTTTATCCGATAGTCAACAAGGCTTGAATGTATTTTCCAACAATCCATATATATGTTTACACAATAAAAGCATTGGTTTATACATGACAATTTGGTTTACACAGAGACATTAATTTATACATGACAATTTGGTTTACACAAAGACATTGGTTTATACATAACAATTTGGTTTACACAATACAATGGCTTTCACATAACATTTGGTTTTCGTAAAACATTGTTTTATACATGACACATTTATACAAGACATGACATATTTTGGTTATTAAGTTAACCTTGCGTTACTTCTTTTAAATCATCTGATTTTCATATGATTTCATAAAAGAAACACTTCTATAACGATTCATGGCTACTTTTGATATAGTCAAACATTTCTTAAACAATCAAAGCCATGAATCTTCATCACAAAACCTATGTTACTCACAGGCATTTTATGCTGACGTTTTATTTCACATATGTTTCAGGAACTTATGTCTGACTTTGAGCATGCTTCACATAGGGCGGACTTGGGCCTTAGTGACCATAAAATTTGCAAGACAATTATTGTACTTTGTTGTATTATTTCCAAGACAATGTAAACATTTAACTCAATAAAACAAAACTTTATGTGCCATGTGTTGTGATACAATTTGTAACGTGACTCCCTAATGCTTCCGCCGCGTGTTGTTGTATATTACGCAATTGGGGTGTTACCTATTCCCACTAGAAGATGGGAATGGTCCCATGAAATCAATGCCCCAAACGTCAAAGACTTCTAGAACTTGGATGGGGTTTTGGGGCATTTCATCCTTGGATGAGATGTTGCCGGTACGTTGGCATCGGTCACAAGTCCTAACAAACTCTATAGCATCTTGAACTACCTTCGACCAATAGAAACCACTATCAAATACTTTTTGGGCGGTGACATTCGCACCGTGTTGACCTCCTGTCAATCCCTCGTGTACATGCCTAAGGATTCCTAAACATTCCTCTCTCGATACACACCTCATAAGAACTCGATCACTACCTATCCTAAAGAGGTACGAGTAATCCCAAATGTATTTCCTAGCATCCCTAAGAACCTTCTTCTTTTGTTGGTAGGACATACCTTTCACAATGGCACCAAATGTTAAATAGTTTGCTAAGTCTGAGAACCATGGTAAACCCTCTCTCTTAGCCTTAATGAAATCTATCGATTCATGAGGGAATTTATCTCCTATGGCTTCCTCACGAATTTTCCTCTCTCTTAGGATCCTCTAAATGTGACAAGTGGTCGGCAGCTAAATTATCCGCTCCCTTTTATCCCTAATTTCTATATCGAACACGGAGAGCAAAAGAATCCATTTAATGAGGCGGGGTTTGGCGTTTTTCTTGTGGAAAAGAAAACGCAATGCGGCATTAATGGTGAAGACGATTGTCTTAGAAAGCACGAGGCATGAACGGAACTTATCAAACGCGAATACTATGGCTAAGAGTTCTTTTTTCGTGGTGGTATAGTTCTCTTAAGCATCATTGAGAGTTTTGCTCGCGTAGTAGATCGGATGAAAGTGTTTACGCCCCCAACACCGCACCTACGGCATTATCACTAGCATCACACATAAGCTCAAAGGACAAGCTCCAATCAGGTGACACAAGGATAGGGGCACTCACAACCGTTTCCTTCAAAAATTGGAAGGCTTTGAGGCACTCCTCGTCAAAGACAAAGGGTACGTCTTTTTCATGGAGCCGGGTCATGGGGCGAGTGATCTTAGAAAAGTCCTTAATGAAACATCTATAGAAGCCCACATGACCAAGAAAACTACGAACAGAGTTTACACTCGTGGGTGGAGGCAACCTACTTATGGTGTCTATCTTAGCTCTATCCACCTCTATCCCCTCTCTAGATATCTTGTGACCTAAGACTATCCCCTCCGTCACCATAAAGTGACACTTTTCCCAATTAAGCACTAAATTGGTATCTACACATCTCTTAAGCATCCTATCTAAATTGAGGAGATACTAATCGAATGAGCTACCAAACCATCAATGAAAACTTCCATAGAAGTCTTAAGCATGTCTTGGAAGATGGCAACCATGCACCTTTGGAATGTAGTTGGAGCGTTACTCAACCCGAACGGCATACATCGGTACGCAAATGTGCCATAAGGGCGTGTAAATTTTGTTTTATCTTGATCCTTCGGGGCTATGGGATCTGAAAATAACCCAAAAATCCATCGAGAAAACAATAAATTTGTTGACCCGCTAGACGCTCCAACATTTGTTCAATGAACGGTAGAGGGAAGTGGTCTTTCCAGGTGGCGTCATTCAACTTGCGGTAATCGATGCACACACGCCAATCGGTAACGGTACGGGACGGGGTGAGTTCATTCTTTTCGTTCATGTTCACCGTCATCCCACCCTTATTCGGGACAACTTGGGTCGGGCTAACCCATGGTGAACCGGAAATTGGGTAAATAATACCGGCATCTAACAACTTAAGCACCTCCTTTTAACTACCTCTTGTATGTTCGGATTAAGGCGTCGTTGGGGTTGCACCAACGGCTTATAATCATCTTCCATGAGTATCCGGTGGGTATAATAGACGGGGCTTATGCCCTTGATATCTGAAAGAGTCCATGCAATGGCCTCCCTATTCACTTTCAACACCTCTATCAACTTAACCTTCTCTTCCTTCTCTAACTAGACGAAATAATAACGGGAAAATTTGACCCGTCACCTAGAAAAGTGTACTCTAAGTGGGTGGAAGAACTTTAAGCTCTAATGGGGGGGTTGTTTCTACGGGAGTACTCTCACTCTCATTCTTAACCTCACTCAATTCTAAGACTTCGGGAGCCCACTCTGTCTCCTCCTCACTTTCACTCTCATCTACAACCCCCTTAATTTCCTCAACTACCCTATCCTCCACTAAATCAGATCCACTAATATAATCGAAACATTGGTCAACGCACGATAAGAAGGATTCGATGAAATAGACCGAATGAAAAGGACTACTATAAGAGTCGGAACCGATAGGGTGTTGCATGGAACGGGCCACCTCGAACGTGACTTTATCCTCACCGACTTGAAGAGTGATTTTCCCATCAAACCTATGATGGCCTTTACGGTACATAAGAAAGGTCCTCCTAGAATGATAGGAACTCTCTCATCAGCTTCCATATCAAGAATGACAAAGTCTACGGGAAAGACAAACTTATCAACTTTAACTAAGAGATTCTCGACTATGCCACGAAGATACTTAACTGAACGGTCGGCTAGGGACAATGACATGACAGTGGGTGCTAACTCTCCTAAGCCTAGTCTCTCGTACATGGAATAGGGCATGAGGTTTATACTAGCTCCTAGATCGGCTAAGGCTCGGCACTCGGTGTCACTCCCGAAAAGGCAAGGGACGGTGAAAAGGCCTGGATCCGTCAGTTTCTCCGGGAACTTGTTCAAGACTACGGCGAAAACACCCCCCACTCAAAGGGATGTTGGAAACCTCTCCTAACCTATCTTTTCGTATTAGAAGGTCCTTTAAAAACTTTGCGTACTTAGGCATAGATTGAAGGGCTTCTATGAACGGAAAATTGATTTTTAATTGCTTGAAAACCTCGAGAAATTTCCCGTATTCCCTAGAATATTTTGATTCTTAAGACGGGAAGGAAATGGGACACGAGAGAGATCAATGATTGGAGACGAACAAGTTGGGACGGGTGGTTTCTTTAAACTCTTCCTAAGTAGAGACTCCTCAGTGTATGCGGTACTTGCTGGGTCTAGCCTACTTTGCACCTTATAGAGAGTCTCTATCTCTATCTCTTCATCTACGGGCTCTTATTCTTCTTCTACTACCTCGGTTCTACCTACCTCTCCTAAGGTCCTACCACTACGGGTCGAGATGGCTTTCACTTGGCCGTTCAGGTTCGGTTTGGTATTGCCCGAAAATTGACCGGGAGGCCTTTCTTGAATTGGCGGGATAAATCCCCTAGTTGCCTTTGGAGATCTAAAAAGTTAGAGTGGTTATTCTTAAGGAGGGTGGAGTTCTTCTAACGTTTTGTATGTGGTTTGGTCCTTAACAACTAATTGGGCAAGAAGCTCCTCAATTCTCTCCAAACTACCCCCTAAACCCCCATTCCTAGTTTGACCCTCTTGGTTTGAACCCCCTCTACTAAACTGACCGTTTGAACTCCCACCATAATACTAACCCTGTTGATTTGAACCCCCACTATAGAAGTGGCCATGCCCCCTAGTCTGAGTTTGACCTGTTTGGAAAACCAGGAGGGTTACCGAAAGAACGGAACGTGTTATTATTATTACGCCAATACGAGTTAAAATTATTGTTATTATTATTATTATTGAAAGGGTTCATTGGGCCTCTATTTCCACCCGCGATAAAATCTACTTGCTCCTCAGTGAACATGGGACAATCTACGGTATCATGACCACCTCTACATACCTCGCACATCTCTACCTTAGCTCTTAACTCTTGTATTTCTTTAGTTACGTCTCTCCTAAGGTTTTATATGTCAGCAGCTACCGATGTTTCCAAGCTAACTTGGTGTATACCTCGAACTGCCGAGGTAGTACTCGAAACAAGGACTGAATCCCTGCCGGAAATGCTATAGTCTATATTAGAATGGGCAAAACTCTCAAATAGGTCATTACACTCAGCTACTGATTTCTTACCCATAAGTTGCCCCCCTGCAGACGTATCAAACCGAGCTCTAGTTTCAGGGGTGAGACCATTGTAGAATTTCTCTACAAGTGTCCAGTCAGAGAAACCATGTTGGGTGCAACGTGACACTAAGCTTTGGAAACACTCCCAAGCTACATGATAGGGCTCATCAGGTTCCATCCGGCACGAATGGATCTGATCGCGGATGCGAGATGCTTTGGCGGGTGGAAATTATTTCTTAAGGAAAGCATCTCGCAAGCCGGCCCAAGTGGTGAAGGTACCAGCCGGCTGGGAATCGAGCAAAATTGCAGCCTGGCCTGCTAAGGAGAACGGAAAGACTTGAAGGAAATGAGCATCATTGCCCGCACCCTCCATGTTAAAGGTTTGACACAGGCGGGTGAGACGGTTGATGTGGGCGGGCGCATCCTCATCATCACGACTATGGAATTGGCATGAGTTAGTGATGGCGGTCATGATGTAAGATGGGATTTGCCATTATTTTTCGGTGTTGATGGCGGGTAGGGTGATGAGCGAGTTTGCACCGGTAAAGCCGGTGGTGGCTTGTTGGTAGACGGTTTGGTTGTTGGCCATTGGGTCAATGAGTGGTAGACTTTGAGGGCGGGAAGGTGGTGGGGAATTATGAGGTGATGACTCTGGTGTGAAGTTGAAGGTTGGTGGTTTAGATTGGGGAGTAGAGTCAGAAAAGGCGAAATAAGAAGACGAAGAAGAAGTACTTACCTTTGAATTAGAAGAGGAGAAGGGAGGCTTGTCCGATGATGGCTTCGGCGGTGGTCCTTGCGATCATGTATGGGGCATCCACTACAAAAACCAACAATAAATAAGTAAGAAGACTCTAAAGAAAGACTCAATAAAAGACAAAACAAACTACGACTAATTAGACTCCTACGACTCAAACACTATTAGCACGTATAAGATGTCAAATAAGTCCAAATAAATTAGTTAACACAATTGCCAAGAGTCCCCAGCAACGGCGCCAAAAACTTGATGTGCTAAAAGTAGTCTACTAAAAATAAATAAATTAACCTAATTCTAGACTCTAAGTAATACTCTAGACTCGCTAAGACACACTAAACTACTAACCGACAAGTGAACCGATCGACTCTAGTATAACTAAGTAAGTCCGGATATCGAACCCACGAGACTCGATTTAATTACATTAACGACTCTATCTAGACTAAAACTGACACGGACATACTAATTGTTTATTTGTTCGGGGGGGGGGGGGTTACTAAATATTCTGAAATTGGAATTAAAATAAAAAACTAACAAACTAGATTAACTAGGACACGAATTTGAGCAACGGTTGAATTCAGTGGTTATAAACAAATACCTAGGTGGGAATCCTATTTAACTTGGAATGGATCTCTACTAGGAACTAAAGTGATATGGAACCGGGATCTTTGTGTGCTAAACCCTAAGAAATCACTACTAAGACCTCCCGACCTTTCTCGGGAAGAAACCTGTGAAACTCTACAGGGCTGTTACGACTACCGGTTTGTTAGATTTCCTCTAAGTCCTCTAACTTCTTTAAAAGTGCCTTAATCCGACAATCTACCTCTCAGCGAAAGTCCAAGGCAACTATGGATTTTAATTTCGTTTAATAGACACAAATAAGATTAGGAAACTAAGACCGATTTCTCTCAAAACCTACTCCTAGCTATATATCAAACTGAGACCTACTAATAAACTCGGGCCTCTCAGCGACAAGATTAGCAGAATATCAAGTTCTAATTTTAATTCCGTTTCTAAGGTTATTGGCCAATTCACCCAAAGACTACCCGAACCCGCAAAGACTCGAACAATCAACACAAACCTATTCTATGAAAGACATTCATCAAGATCTATGTGAAACGAGTAAATAATTATTAATCAAAACAAGATACGCATGTGCACCAAATTAAAATTACAAAGTCTGTTACTTTTCAAGAAAGACCCATACACACGATAGAAACCGTAAAAACAAACTTTATTAAACATTCATCCTAACCTAGGTAGTAAAAGAAGTTTAGCCAGGCAAAGTCATGAAAACAATGAAAACTAAAGTAATTTTAATTGCAAGAAACATGGTAGAAGAATAAGAAACAAAAAAACAAAGTAACCCGAATGATGCAAACAAAGTAACCCGAATGATGCAAAGATGACCCGGATGACTTCTTGAACTTCCAATCTTCAAGCTAATGCTTCGAGCCTTCAAAATTGCTCCTAAAGTTGCTAACTTTCTCTGAGTTTCGTCTTAGATCTCCTTGATTCGTAATTTCATGAATAATAATTCGTCCAAGTCTGATCCCCCAAGAAAATATTCAATCCTAACAGTGGGGTCTTGCGAAGTATATATATTAAAGACAAATTCCCTACGATGTCCAACTTGAGTCATAATATAATTTCTTCATGATTTGGGCTTCCTAAATATATCTGGTGCTTCGCTAAACAATTGGCCCAAAACATAAGTGCAGACTTACAGCCCACTTCTCGTTCAACCTTCTCATATTTTCAATGGGCTCAAGCCAAATTGTCATTTAATTCCTTTATACTCACTCACTCTAATTCTAGACCTGCTCATCAATTTGACTATAAATAATTAACTCGTACGTATTGTAACCAACTAAAGCATGTAATAAAATATTAATTGATCATATGATTACACTTGCAAACCAACGATAATTCATACTTTCTTTTTTCAAATTCAATGTTGTATTTTAACTTGCATAGTTTTATGAATTTAATCCATTAAGTTTACAGTTATAAAAATAAATTACATGACACTAGAATGTTACTAATTCACATTTCTTTGTTTCTTAACTTAATTGAACCGTTCTACCTCATTTTCTATTTAAACCTTTACACTTTTCGTATGAACTAGACACAAGTATAATTTAACAACAACCACCTAAAAGTTACTCAAAAGTGTAGGAAATAGTTATATAAAATATATATAATTTAGGATACATTAACCATTTTGGTCAAGTCAAAGTTCCAAAAGAACTTTGCAATGTGATCTTAATAATGAAGTGTCAATCCTTTGTGATTGTACCCTTTGAAGATCACGTCAAGAAGGCGAAATGACAAGTCAAATTTATATTAAATAAAAGTCAAACACGTAAATTTTGCTAATTACACTAAATGATCTTCTAAGCATCAAACCTTAATTTTCGTCATCATTACAGGTCATATAACATATTAGGACATGTTTAATCATGTCCAACTCATCATTTCCTGATTAGAGCTCGTTTCGTAGTCAAAAGTCAAACAGTTTGACTTCTTCTTTGACTTTCGATTCTAACATGTTTGGTCAAGTTTAAAGAATGATTAAGGGTTGTTATATGATCATATTATTGTTAGGAATAACCATCTGAGGTTATACCTTCTGATCATATTATTTGATAGGTTTTATGATAAAGTCCATAGAATATGCCTAAAATGCCAAAATTGCCCTTATGACACAAAATTGGTTTTAAACTCAAATAGACTTGTAATCTTAGTTTGAAACTGAAGTTATAACATAATGAAATATACTTTGGCATAATGGATTTGTAAATAGATTAAAACATATAAACTAGCCGAATCGGTTCAAAACCTTTCAAATTCAGTTCTAATCAGAATGTTTGGTTATTTAACCCATATTGCACGAGTTCTTGCACTCGGGAAGGTATAAACCACATTCTACAATGCTTAATCTAGCGAATCGTACACATCTATTAAGTTAACCAGTCAAAGTCAATGACTTTTATATGACCCATTAACATTCTAACGGATCATATTTCCGCTCATGCCAGACTAGTATCATCTAGTAAATTGCGCCTAAGTTTAGATTGTTTTGAATTACGGCGGTGCTAGCAAATTTGATTTGTAAATACTAGCACAAGTAAATACTCTTAGGCTATTTTATTTTATAAAGGCTTGGGATATGGCACTAGTCACTTGGTCGGGTATTGAAAAAGGGCGAATGATGTCATAGAAAATCAAATAACCCGTTTTAATCCGTTTTGCTTGATAACTATGACAACTGTGAAAAATCCCAGTAAACGTTGATTGGTACAAGTCCGTGGTAACCGGACGGGATATGTGTATCATGATATTGTTATGATTGTGTGTGATACCCATGATGAAACAGGTACACCTTAATTGTTCCTAAACTTAAAGCATGATTAAAACTATAATTGCGTGTAAACCTTGGGAAGTTGCATGACTTGTGTGTTGTGCGAAACAATATATGTTATATCTCGGAGGAATCCGAGAGCACGTCATGGTTGACATGACACTATTAAGGACCAACGATGCGAGGTAGGCGTCCTTAGCCTTGAACAACGACGAAGACTTGACGTTTAACAGCGCATTAAACCTTTGACGTTGATTATTAGGTTATCGATATCATCATTTAAGATTCCGAGTTCCAGGAACAACTTAATTTTGTGCCATAGACTGTGATATAAGGTTTGAAAATAATCAAAGCCCGGGCACGCAAAACGAAGCAGCTCCTGGTTGGGGAAACACCTTCGTTCCGGGCATAACATAAGGCAAACAAATGTGGAAGGAATGATCGATCAAGCTTAAAAACACTTAAACGAACGTCAAACGAGGCTTTTATGATTAAAACGTAACCATGCTCGGATTTCGAGACGGTTATGCTCAGTTTTTAAAACCGAGTCTTTTGACACTAAGAACGCGCAAAACGGAGCCTGTTTCGCAAATCAGAGACGCGTCCGGGACCCGAAAACGGAAGATAAACATCATCTTTTAACACGTGAACCAGAGCATGAGGTGTCCCCTTGGGACCCACCTCCCAAACCGCCACCATACCCCCCCCCCCCATGTATAAATAGTTTTTTTTTCTTTTTTCATTTATTTTCATTCATTTTCATCAAAACAATTCCACCTTCTCTCCATAAAATCTGCCATAACTCACCTGAATTCGCTGAGTTCATCCTAAAACAACTCAAATTCAAAGGTATTCTTAAAGTTCTAACTAGTATTGATTGAGATTTCTTGATTAAACGCGATTTCTAGCCGAAAAACTCATTTTAATCCAAGATTTTTGAAGGTTTAAACATGTTTATGGGCTGAATAAGAACAACTTGGTGTTTACCTGGTGTTATATGGCAGCCATGATCACAAACCTTTGGGGTTTGATACCCTAATCAACTCTTATTCGACAAAAATCGCTTAACTATTCGATTAACCGAAAAACAATGAATTAAAGCTTGATTGATCTAAGTTCTAGCATATTTGGATTGTACTTGGTGTAGGTACTGAATATAGCCTTTACACACTTCTAGGATCAAGATAAACGTTTGGAAGCGGAAGAATCGCTAGGTATATCATCCGAAAACCGAAACCAGGATGGGCAGAATCTTGTTTTAGCCATACTTGGTCCGTGTAACTTGGATTGAGCTGAAATTTGGTGTGGTGATGTAGGGTGTTGTCAGGAAGGTCCACGTAAAAGTTTATAATTTTTGGAATTTTCTACGATTTTTGGTGAATTTTTAACTTTTTTACCGAATGAATTTCGGAAAAGATATCAAACGGGTTCAATAAATCACCAAATTTTACAGAGACACTAAGGAACATATGGGGAAGGTTCTGGGAAAATTCAGAGTCCATTGGTTGAGTTTTGATTTGGCTTAAAAATCCGCATTTTTTCGAGTTTTCGGTAGCCGGGAATGCACCGACACTAAGGAACATATGTATAAGGTGTTCTGGGGTTTTTTTGGATTTTTTTAACTACTGATGGTATTTAATTGGAATTATTTGGTTGAAAATAGTTTTATAAATAATTTATTTAAATGAGTAAATTAACAAAACAAATTCCCATAAATTTTTTCCATAATCTACAGATTTTTACAGATTTATATAAAAAGTTAAAAATTTTTATATAAAAAGATTAAATGGGTATTTATGGAATTAAAACAGATTATTTTAAAGCAATTCCAACAATTTACCGTATAGCGAACCTGCCGAAACTGGGAACTGACCCAACCCGACAAATACTATAGTTGGAACACCGGGAGTATCCCGGGAGATTCCCGGGTAAACTAGGCACCCTGGGTGTGTCCTAAGGCAATTCGGGAGAATTCCCGACGGTGAAAATGGAAACTCAAATTTGGGCAACTTAAACCCCCCAAACACTCAAACTCCGTTAAAGGAAAGTTAATCATTCTTGAATAACCACGTGTTGGCACTACTGGTATTCCCGTACCATTACCCAAACACGTTAAACTACTGACTTTGGCTGGCACGTGAATCGGTGTCCGGAAGCCAAACTGTAAACTAATACTACCCTGACGTCCATCACCATACAAGTGTCCTATAGACTCAATCCGGATTAAAAACTCCCGACCAGATCCAAGTCATAACCATACCAACTTAAATACTGATTTGAGTCCATACTTGCATGGGTATTATTAAAGTTGGTCCAATTGCTTGATCACTCTTGCGTTGAGATCACTACTCATACTGTGAGTTTCACTATCCCGCTTTTAACTGTTTTATTGTTTTACTTGGGGTGGAATGCATGTTACAAACTGTGTTGATTACACAAACTTATGAAGGGAATTTCACTTCCCTAACACATGAACTGGTTATAAACTGTGTTGATTATACCAACCTGGGAGTGAGTTTTACTCTCCCACTTCTAAACTGTGATACTGTTCTGAGATGATTGGCATGTTATGAAATTGTGTTAATTGCACCAACTTATGATGTGAATTATCTAACACACGAACTACCTCCCCTCTACAAGTGATTAGCCTAAGCCTTGGGCAGTGAATAGTACTATTGGTCTGACGTCGGCAACCAGGTTTGCACGTGTCCTAATTTGGTTATGTTGTTAGGCATAACTGCTAAGGGGCGTTGAACTGCACGTGGCGCACTTGGTGGGCCGGGAGTGTCTTTGTGACATGGTCCGGTGGCCGAGAGTGTCTGGGATGACATGGCCCGGGGTAAAACAGTCAGGTTTCACTTGTGTCCTCGTGTAATTCCATCTGCGACTATGACTGTGACCGTCATTATGATTATGACCAGTGCAATTAAACTTGTTCAGACAAATTGTTACACAACAATTAAGCCAGCGGAACTCACGCAGCGTTTAGCTGACTTTTTAAAACTAACATGCATTTCAGGTAACTTGATACTGGTGTGATCCGTGTATGTTGTTCAAGACATGTTTGTAGGCGAACCGTGATATAGACACAGGTGGCTTAGAAGACTTATGTGGTTCATGGGAACACGCAGTTGTAACATACATGTAGTACGTAATCAATGTTTTGTAAGTAATAAAATGTAGTGTCTTTATAAACAATGTGCTTATACCAGAGGTGTCTGTTGCATCCCGTATTTTGTCTTCCGCTGCGAGTCGGGGTGTAACAATAACTTAAACACTTGGGTGTTACTATGACTATGTCCTAGATATCCCGGCTCATTTAATTGCAAATGGCTACAACCTAAGCGCGGGGTGTAGGCATACACCTGACAGACGCTAATGCTATATATTTATATGATATTGAAAATGTGGTATATCGATTAATCATGTACAGACGTTTAGTTTCCGGTCTCCGACTGTATTGAAAAGCATGTAAAACTGGTAACAAGAGATATAATTTGTCGCAAGTTATTTAAAAATGATATACCAATTGGTTTCGAATACATTTTGAAAAGATTTTCAAAAGAGTCAGTTAATTGTATTTACTACTGAAAAGTGACATATTTTCAAAAGACTAAGCGCATGTTATTTAGCAAGTACGGAATAGGCTGGAGCTGCTTGGTTTAGAAATATTGGAATTTGCAACTACACAAAAAAGATCTTATTAGTCTCAAGTCTCTTTTATATTCGATCTGTCCATGGATTTAAACAAACAACTTGCATAAATTTTGTGCTTTAATGTTTGTACTTTATTTTTGTTAGTGCAGTATGTCTATGTCTTAGTCTTGTATGGAGTCTGTTTAGAACGGGATAGAATGTAGAGGTTTGAAAGTTATTTAAGTTGTGTATGCAACAAGTTTGCCCGAACTTGTGCATGGTTGATCAAGTTCGGCCGAACTTGATCACACCATGTCACAGTTCAGCCGAACTTGTGGGTCTATATATAGTGGAGCCTCTAGGATCTCATTTGTAACTTTTGCACACTTAGAGGCGAAGCTCTGTCGGATCAGGATCTCGAATGTATATGAACTTTTGATCAATAAAACAGACTTTAATGAGTAATTCTTGCATATGTGATTAACTTGTCATATAAATTCCGCATATATGGACAATAGATACCAATTTAGGTTCCCGAGCTATTCAGGAGCGATCTAACAAGTGGTATCAGAGCCACAGATACCTGCTTTGGTGAAATCATCACAAGAACTACTCTATTTCTACCATTTTTCTTAACTTTTTCATGAAAAACAATGAACCTACGGTTAAAATTTGCTAAATTTTGAATATGTCACGTAAAATCCACTAAAGATAGACCCCTGAAAGTTTCAAGGTCTAATTCAAACGAATTGATGTCAAAAAGTTGAAAAAATCATGATTTGCAAAACTTCTTTGAACGAACTTGTGATTAAGTCCGCTGGAACTTTACTGAAAAACTCACTTTTTGAGTGATTTTTCATCAAGTTCGCCCGAACTTGAGTAATTTTTCATAGTTTAACCAAGTCCGCTCGAACTTATTAATTTTTTCTTCAAATTTCATCAAGTTCGCCCAAACTTGATCAAATTTTGTTGAAAATTCTATACAAGTTCGCCCGAACTTGTTATTTCTCTTGGAATACTTTACAAGTTCAGTCGAACTTACTCAAGGTGAAAAATTTTCAAACATTTCAAAACAAGTTCTCCCGAACTTGCCAGTAAACTAATCAATTTTTCAAGTTTGTGAACGTGTTTTCAGCGTACTCGTTTGTTTTCCGCGATGGAAGATATCCACAATGCGTATATGACAGTTGGGGCTTCAACATCTAATGCCAACATGGTGAATCAAGTTAATCTGGATAATGAGATGGGTACGTCAGTGAAGCCACCAAAACTTATGAGCATGGATGAATACGAGGGGTGGAAGGAAAAGTTTACGAACTGGGTTCAGGCTACTTTCTTTCACAGTTGGGTTGCGGTTGAAACAGGTAACACATGGCCAAGAGATGAACATGAAAATCTTATTGAAATGAGCAAGTTTTCTACTCAACAAAAGGATGCGTATGTTGCTGAAAAGAAAATGACCAGTCTGATTCAGTTGTCCGTAAAGAAAGACATCTTGGTGTTATTACCAGAGTACAAAACTGCACAAGAATTATGGAAATCTCAAAAGGCGAAATATCAGGGGAGTGCAGAGATGGTTAAGAGCAAAAAGGCTCTAATCATGAAAGAATTTGACATATTCACAATGATAAAAGGCGAGTCAATGAAACAAATTATAGAACGATTTTGTCATTTGAAGGTGATAATGAGAAGGCATGGCCTTGAAAAGACTGAAGAGGAATATATTGACAAACTGGCTAATGCTTTACCGGAAGGTGAATGGACAACTTATCTCATGGTGCTAAAAGAAAGTCCAAGCTGGGAATTTTTCAAGTTATTCACTTTTATTGATAAGTTGGAGGGGCACGAGATGGAACTGTTGAAGATTGCCAAGTCAAAGAATTCGAACGTTGCTCAGGATGTAGGGCTTTATTACAAGAGTGGAGCTCAATAGAATATTTCAAGTCCAAAGATCCAGACTGCTTTCAGTGCCAATATGAATTCCTCGAATCATTCGCCACAGGGCCAAACTCAATCATATCCTAACTATCATCAGAGTCCTTCAAATGCATCATATTCAAGCACGAATTCAAATTCTCTGTTTCAAAACTAGATAAATCAGAATAATCAATCAAATTCTGATCCAAATGTGTTTAGATGCAACATTGCAGTCAATCTAAACAACGTCGTTTCTGAATAAGTGGCCAAACAACATGTGGCACTACTTGCCATTGTGTTGGAATCTTATGAGAGTTTAGTGGGCGGGAAGATTGGTAATCCAGAAATGACTGCCGAGGATTACGATCAAGTGGATGAGGAGGAGCTTGAGTTGATGGACATAAAATGGTCTTTAGCTTCGATTATACGAAGAGTTACCAAATTTGTTGCTCTAACTGGAAGAGATATCAGAAAGTTGATCAACAAAGTGGGAGTCAACAAGACGAAAGTTACTTACTTCAGATGCCGACAAAAAGGACATTTCAAACGAGAGTGCAAAAATCCAGAAGCAAATGGCAACCAAAGTCCTTTCGGAGGCGGCAGTGATTACTACAAGAAGTCGTTGCAATATAAGCCATTTCTGAAGAAAACTCAAGTCGAAATCCAAGATAAACCATCCAACACTGCAGGAAAAGCAATGGTTGCTTCTAATGAAGATGACGGTTTTGATTGGAACTTATATATTGCCAAGAAGACTGGAGTCGCTCTAATGGCCGAAATCGTGGAAGATACATCTGCTGAGGATGCAGCTCTGGAGAACGCAATGCTAGAAAAATACTTGCAACAAACAGAAGAAGAGGAGATCTATCATCATACGAGGATGCAGAGTGTTCTTTCTTCTAACATTACTTCTAATTTTGCAGGTTGCTTTGGTGATACAGCATCTTCCAAGCATGTTGTTGAAGAAAACCGGAAGTTGAGGAAGTCATCAACGTGACTAAAGAAATGAATGAGGAAAATCTCACGGAGATCGCCAACAAAGCAATGAAAGCAAATTTAACGAAGGTAGGTCCAGAGGTAAAAGTTGTAGAAAAAGAGGTGGTAAAAGTGCAAATCGTTGAGGTTGAAAAACCTTGCATGAAATGTACTGAACCTTGTGTGCAATGCGCCGAAAAATCTCAAATCATAAGTGAACTCAATGTGCATAACAATAATTTTAAATATGATTATCGCACAATGAAGGAAGCTTATGATAAAATGAAAGGCGATTACAACAGGCTTGATAAAAACAACATTGAACAACATGACACAGTAAGAATATTAAAAGCAACGGTAAGGAAAAACAAAAAGCCATTAACATTTACATAAATACCATTGCTGAAACTAAACAAGAGCTTCAAGATATGAAAATTGAAACAAAAAGGGTAAGACAGCTTTTGAAAAGCTATACCACGAATGCTTACGTCATCGATCATATTCTTCCAATGATTCCATCGAAAGAAAATGATAAGAAAGCAAAAGGTAAGAAACGTGGGGATTATAGCAATGTTCCACCATCCTTGTGAGAAAAATATTGGCGCAAGAAAGTTGATGGGATGGAAAAGGCGCTTAATGTTGAACTTTTGACCAAAAAAAATTAGCTGCCTGAGAACATTGACATAACCTACACAAACGATGATAGCGAAGCAGTGGCGAAAAATGTTGTTGAAAATGTGTTGAATGAATCTGATGATGGCAGCTTTGAGAGCACCAATGCAAGTTTGAATAGTTCTGATTCACAATCCGAAGATGAAGATATATCTTTGGAAGATAGCCTAAGTGATGATCATAATGTTGTCATGTACAAAGTTAAGGAATCTGATAGATTATATTTTGATGATAGTTTTCCGATTCGGAATGTTAAAGAAGATCAACTTGATAAATTGTTCAAACTTGTTGAAATATCATCAGAAGATTTGGAAAGAAATGAGAAAAAATTTTATTCTAAACCTAAAAGAGGATATAACAACTACAGGAGAAATAGTGGCGACTTTCGTGAAAACAGGAGAGCGGGTTTAGGTTTGGAGGAAGAAGAAGAACCGAAAAGGAAACAGTCACCAGTTCGCGAATATAAAAATAAGAATATTGCATTTGTGTATGGGACTAGTACGGTTCAAAGAGAGAATTTGATTGGAAAGCAATCAAATGATGAGTTTAAAAAGGAAAAATAACTTCGGGATAAGGCTAAATCCGCAAGTGGAGTAAAACCCACTAGTGGACATTCTCATGATACTCGCAAGTGGAGTAAAATCCGCAAGTGGAGTAAAACCCACTAGTAGACATTCTCATGATACACGGACTTGCTACAAATGAAATGAAGTTGGTCACATTGCGCGCAAGTGTCCGAAATCAAAGCATGTGTATCATCGAAGAAAGACAGTTTCAGAGTTGAGAAACTTAAGCAACCAGAGATTGTAAAACCAATCACAATCTTAAAACGAAACAATGAATCTAAAATCGAAGTGAAACCTAAAACTGAATCAAAGTTTGAAAATTCAACTTTTGAGAAAGGTGAAACTTCCAAATCGAACGAAAACAAAGATTCAAGATTCTACATTAAGAAAGCAAGAATTAAGTCACAATATTGGGTTGCAAAGAAGAAAACAACATCATCTGAAGTTGCTAAATCTGAGTCATTTAAGATTGATAAAAACAAGGTGTCTGAATCAAAAGGTAAAACTTAAGTTGACAAAGTTTTTCCTAAACTTTCAAAAGAAAAGAAGAAAGTCAAGTTTGAAAATTTAAATGTCAATGAAGTCTTTGATGATGAGTATGAATATCAGAGGGCTTATGAGGATGTTTATGAAGATTATTATCCCATACCCAAGACCAAAAAGGCTTAGGTTGCACTTTTTCACTGAGTTGTTAACGTGTGCAGGGGCTCCAAAGATCCATATTATCGAAGTGGATTCTGGATAGCGGAGCTTCGCGGCACATGACAGGATGAAAGCACTACTCTTTGATATTAAAGCGATTAACGGAGGATGTAGGCTTCGCTGGAAATCAAGGAGGTCGGATTGTGGCAGAAGGAAAGCTTTCGAATGGTGTGGTGTCTTTTGATCGTGTTAACTATATCGCTGAGCTGGAGAACAATCTTTTCAGTATTTCACAAATTTGTGATAAGCAGTTCACCGTTCATTTCAACAATAAGGAGTGCATGATTCTTAAGCCGGGCTTCAAGATTCCGGATGAGTGGATTCTAATGCGCGCTCCACGTGAAAATGATACGTACTAGACATGAGTGTTGCTACTACATCATCAAAGTCGGCTCAATGTTTTGTAACAAAAGCTACAGAGAAGGATTCTATTCTATGGCACAGGAAGATGGGGCATATACATCTGAGGAAAATGAATTTCTGGTTCATAACGACTTAGTCGAAGGATTAAAGCTTCGAAGCTTTCACATGACGGATCGTTGCTTTAAATGCAAGAAAGGAAATCATATTAAGAAGTCACATCCTAAGAAGATTCTTAACTCCATTAAGCTGTCGCTTGAACGTCTACATATGGATCTTTTTGGTCCTGTGAATGTTCGTAGTATATCCGAAGATCTGTATTGTCTGGTTGTCACAGATGATTATTCTCGATATTCATGGGTTTTCTTTCAGGAGAGTAAAGATGAAACGTTCGATAATCTTGTGATTCTCTTCAAGAAGCTTGAGAATTTATATCATCTCCCTGTTAGAAGAATTCGAAGTGACAATGGTACGGAGTTCAAAAATACCAAGATGAAATATTTTTGCAACGCCAAAGGAATTCTGCACGAATTCAGTGCACCTTACACTCCGCAACAAAATGGAGTAGCTGAGAGGAAGAATAGAACGTTAATCGAAACAACAAGAACCATGCCTGTAGATTCCAAACTTCCTGTTAGCTTCTGGAGTGAGGCGGTTGCAGTGGCATGCTAAATTTTGAACAGGGTCTTAACAATTAAACCGACCAAGAAGACTTGCTTCGAGATGATTAACTAAAGGAAACCAAATCTAAAGTATCTAGAACCGTTTGGCGCACCTTGCACAGTGATTGATTCGGATGGAAAGTTCGGTGCTAAAACGTTGGAAGGTTTCTTTGCGGTTATGGTAGTCCGCTCAGGAGAGTTTACATTCCTACTTTGAGAAGAGTGGTCGAAGCACAACACGTTGATTGCTTTCGGTACACAACTCCTATTCAAAGAAAAGGCGATGCGTGCTTGTTCAATTATCAAGATTTGTGGAAGTCATTCGACTTGCCAGAAGAGCCGTCTAAAGAAGATCTTGCAGCTATTTATTATATACAACAGTCGGCTAATCAAGAACAAATTTTAAGGCCAATAGTGGTTAATCAACCTACTGTTGGTACATCATCTTCTGGTGCAGGTCCGAGTAATAGTGGTGTTCCAGTTGAACAAGTCTCTGAAGCAGAAGAAGCACCTACTACAACTCCAGCAAATGTTTCCACTGAACCGGGAAATGCTTCTACAGAGCCCATTCTTTCTCAGAATCAGAATTCCGACTCTGATGAAGCTCTGACTTTCGATGATGATGGAGAATCTTCCTCTGATGAAGAATCCGAGCAGATATCCAATATGTTAAACCAATCTGCTGGCCCTAGCAATCAAAATGAAGCAACATCTAGTCCTCCTGAAGTTAATTTGATAGTTGATCTGAATATTTCAAATCAGAATAGTACGGTTGATGTTCCTAGCAAGGAGATTCCGCGATCTTATTCATATCACCCGTCAAATAACATAATTGGAGAATTACAGACTGGTGTGAGAACGAGAAGCCAGATCAACAAAGCTTTAAGTTGTTTCTATACTCGAGTGGCTCCGACTCAAGATTATTACTATTATTCATGTTTCATATCTCAAATCGAGCCGAAGACTGTGAATGAAGCTTTGGGTGATGAGAACTGGGTGATAGCGATGCAGGAAGAGTTGTTACAATTTGAGAAACTGGGGGTTTGGAGACTTATCGACTTACCTCCAAAGAAAAGGCGATAGATACGAAGTGGGTCTACAAGTGCAAAGAGGGATGATCGAGGTGTGATCGTTAGAAACAAAGCTCGGTTGGTTGTCAAAGGTTTCCACCAGCAAGAAGGAATTGACTATACGAAAGTCTATGCACCGGTTGCACGTTTAGAGTCAATCCGCATTTTCCTTGCATTCGCTGCTTGGAAAGGTTTTAAAGTGTATCAGTTAGATGTGAAATCTGCATTTCTTTATGGTAAGCTATGCGAGCAAGTGTACGTCGGCCAACCACCGGGGTTCGTCGATCCGCTGAACAAGAACAAAGCTTATCTCCTAGACAAAGCCTTATACGGATTACACCAAGCCCCGAGAGCTTGGTACGAGACGTTGTCTCAACATCTTGTTGGAAACGGCTTACAAGAGGCACAGTGGATGGTACATTATTTACCAAAGAAGTCGGAAGTCATCTAATCATTGTACAAATCTATGTGGATGATGTCATCTTTGGTTCATCAGATGATAGTCTTTCAAAGAATTCGAGAAGATAATGAAGAAGAAATTTGAGATGTCTTCTATGGGCGAAATGAAATTCTTCCTCGGGTTACAACCTGATCAGTTAATAGACGACATTTTCATTCATCAAACGAAATATGTTCATGATATTCTGAAGAAGTTTGAGATGGATAGCTCGAAGCCGCTTTCGACTCCTCTGGCACTGAATCACGGGATTTGCATCGACGAAATAGGAACCAAAGTGGATGATACGCTCTATTGGTCGATGATAGGATCTCTTATGTATCTGACTGCATCTCGCCCAGATATCATGTATCCTACCTGTCTTTGCGCAAGATATCAATCCAGTCCCAGAATGTCTCACATGCAGAGTGTGAAAAGAATATTCCGCTACCTGAAGGGATGTCCAAGCTCCGGCTTGTGGTATCCAAAGAACGACAACTTTGATCTGACAGGATATGCTGATTCTGACTTTGGGGTGGACAAGCCGAATTCAAAGTCTACGACGGCTGGTAGCCAGTTCTTCGGAACTCTATTAGTAACATGGCAATGCAAGAAACAAACCACGTTCTCTATCTCTCTACTTGTGAGGCAGAATACATTTCCGCTTCCAGCTGTTGTTCACAAATCCTATGTATTCAACAATAGATAAGGGACTTTGGATTGCAATTTCTTGATACACCTTTATATGTAGACAATAAGGCAGCTATCGACATTACTAAAAATCATGTTCATCACTCTCGAACTAAACACATAGAAATTCGTTACCACTTCATTCATGACTGTTACGAAAAGAAGTTGGTATGAAAAGAAAAAGTCCACACCGATGAACAAAAATCTGTTTTTTATACCAAAGCTTTTCCTTTAACAAGATTTACTGTTACGAAAAGAAGTTGGTATGAAAAGAAAAAGTCCACACCGATGAACAAAAATCTATTTTTTAAACCAAAGCTTTTCCTTTAACAAGATTTAAATATCTAATGAGGCTTAACGGTATTAAAAATTTGTTGACAGGTGTAGAGGCAGAGGTTGAATATGGATTGGACGACGAGTTAACGTGATCCACATTGGTTTGTTTATCTTTTAGATTAGTATTTCTTAAAATCTAAAATACAAAAATATATTTTTGATTTTAGGGGGAGAAATGCTATGAGAAAATGCAAAAAAAATATGAAAAAACAAAAAGTACAAAAACATTGAAAAGGACAAAAAGAATTTTGTGTCAAAAAGGAAATGATAGTACATCAGTGGACTATCACAGTACGCTAAGGATTTGTAAAGTTTAAAAAGTAATAAACAAGTCTTACTGTGGATGTGTCGATAGGCTTTACACGTTCAGTAAATTTTTTACGGGATATAAACTAAATTTTACAACTGCTTAAACTTGTGGATTAACATCTCTAGGATATATGGACTTAGTACTCCGAAATTTCATTTGAGTTGCCTGATTCTGAGATATGAGGTCTTTATAGATGTTTATCTGGGGTATTATACAAGTTCTTCTGATTTTGCGGAAGCAATAGCCTAGAACTTCTATAATACTTTTGCTAAAAACCCCCAAAACTGCATGTAAACTTGAAAGAATCGAAAGATCCAATCATTTGCAGTGCTTAAAAGTTCCTTAATTGGAACACACCTTAAAGACGAGCGCTCATCTCTTTATCGATACGGTGGTATTAACCTAAGCTTTCAAGGCTTTGCATTAACCCAGATACAGATATCAATTACGCTATACTCACCTGTAAGATGAAATCTAGGGAATCTTGATACAGGAGTATATTCTGAGATGGGAACCATAGTTTAGTCAAGTTTCATAAGTCAAACTAAGATATCTTGGAACAATTGAGAAATGTGTAAAAGTTTAAGTGGACAAACATATCGACAATCTAGGTAAACAAGTTTAGAACTTAAAGTCATCATAAGGTCAACGGTACTGGTGATATGTCTCAAACAACTGATATGATTCTTAAACACGAATTCATAAAAATATGTCTGTAAATATGTTTGTACATAGTTTACTTGTTTTACAGATTAAAACAAAAAAAATTGAAAGTCCGTGATCAGGCGGTTCCAGACGGAAGTTGTGATATCTGTGGTAATCCGAGCACGTAACAGTGACAAACAAGTTATCAATGAATGAAATTTTATGTTTTATATGTGAATTTTGTTTATTTATTATGACAATTGCACACATTCGATTCTTGCACAATTTCGAAACTCTTGAATTGCTTCTATAAGCAAAAGCCGTAAACCGATACGCAAACGAAACCAATTTAATGTAACGTATGTTCCGGAATAGTGACACAAGCTAAACATACCTTAATTAACCTTTACATAACTTAGATAAGTTTTGAAGGATTTGGTTTGTCAAAAACAAGATTATTCGATCACAGGGACTATTTACAACAAACTACAAAAGTTTGCCGATTCAAGTAGCGACGTACACTCCAGATCATTTACAAAAGCTTAACGTACCTTAAATACCCTTTAAATAGCTTAGAAATAAGTTTTGAGGGCTTCGGTTTGGCAAAATCGCACTTTTGTAACTTCAGGGACTATTTTGCAAATTTTGCAAAACTATGCCTTTTCGCATATTTCGCCATCCGGAACATGTATGGACAACCAAAAATTTTTTTAATCATTAAAATATCATACTTTAGTGATTGGGATGCGAAAAATCCATTTGTTACGCATTTACGGTCACGCACGCGTTCGTTAAGATTTTCGTCGTAATTAACCGAAAACCACGACTGTATGACCAAACGAACCGACATCTGAAGCATTTTTTAGCGCTTTTCAGGTTCCCTATACTTTATTGTCCTTATAAAGCTTAAAAATAGGGTTAACGGGTGTTAAAAGTGCCAAAACGTGTCAAAAACAAGTTCAGGGGCCATTTCTGCCAATTCTGAAACTTCAGCCCCTGCAAGGGCCATACGGACCGTAAGGCAAAACTCCGTATGGTCCTTAAGGGGTCCCCAGCTCATTAGAATTGTTAAATCAAGGTGGCAGGTTCTTGTTAAATGCCTTGTTGACTCACCAAACGAATTTGCCACCTTCCCTTCTGCATTTGACGCCTAAGAGGACACTAATCAAGTTCATGGATGACTCATGGACACTTGTCATGATCACATGAACCCAATTCAAGTATTAAAAACCATGGTGTTCTTCATTCTTGAACTTTTTGCAACCATCTTTTTTGTCCCATTCTGCTTCAATCCGAATTTGGCAACCATCTTGGAGCTTTCTCTTGTGTTCTTGATCAATCTTTGGTGTTTGTAAGTGTTCTCTTTCATGCTTGTTTCAATTCTTATAATTTAATTGGATTAAAAGTCATAAAATTTGACTTTTGTTTGACTTCCAGAATTGATCATGAATTGATCAACTTAAAATCCAATTGAACTTTGCAATATGATGGTAATCAAGATGGTTAGGATCCCTGTTGATCATACCTACTGATTTCTATCATTTATAGTCATTTTGACAAGTCAAAGTTTCGGTCAAAATGCGATAAATGCGCATTTCACGACGGAACTAATTTCGGGTGTCAAAACAGTTTTTTGATGCCAAAACTCTTTTATAAACTTATTTAAACATGTTAAAACGTGTCTAAATTGTCACCTCCATTTTGGTGCTTGTTTGGAGTCGTAAGTTGAACGGTTTGACCACCGCTTTGACTTTCGAATCTGACCCGTTTGGTGGATCTTTGGACCCGACCAAATACATATTTGTGACCATAATTATAAAGGGAGTAACCCTCTAAGGTTATACCTTATGGTCATGTATTTTGGTTAGTGTTATGATAACTAGTGGTTATGATCTTCAATAATGACCAAAATGCCCTTTTCGCAAACAAATCAACTATAATCATATGTGACATAAATTATGACATGTATTCTGATCAAATAACATTTTCAAATATATTTAGGCATTAAAGACTTATCATAACACACATCTAACCATCCGAATGCGTAGTTACGCGTTAAAGTGGATTAAACTACCTTAACGGGTCATAACGGGTCAAAAGCACTCAAAAATCTTTCCAACTCAGAATGTTAACTTATTAAACCATGTCATATGAGTCCTAATCCTCAATTGGTTTATAAGGTACCATTCTATCCAAATCCTTCGATTTCAAGTTTCGATATTTACACAATTATTCGATTTTAGGACACGCTTGATTTCTCGGACATTTGAGCTTGTTTGATCTTCGATTCAAGGTTACAATAGCAATCACAAGTCAGTACATAGTTCCCCTATTTTATGTTTTACAATTGTTTTAGGGTGATTCATATGTGCTAAATGTTTTCAAGTTTTCAAATGCAAATACTATGGTTTATATTAAACACAATGATTTCAATAATGTGAACGAACTTGTTGGTGCGATGTATTTATAACAAGAATGACATTCATTAACAATGGCCAAGCCGACCAGTAGTAAGTTAAGGCACCTAGGACTGACAATCCCGTTACCAAAATTCCCAGGGTTTGTGGGGAAATTCGGGAAGCGACTGACTGTATTTGTAACATACCCATTGGTGGTATGTTATACGACTAAGGGACACCGAGGGTAGTCTCGAACAAGTCAACAAAGGTTTGAATGTGTTCATGAAACGACCAAAAGTTTTCACAACTAAAACAAGGAACAATGAACTATTGGTTTGTAACAAGGAACAATGAACGATTGTTTTATAACAAGAACAATGAACAATGGGCGATTGGTTTATGGTAAGTGATTTAGATAACGGTACGTGTGTAATGTGATAAAAGCATGGTGGATACGCCGCTGGTACTTCCTATATATAAGTGCTTTTATCGTATTACATGTGTGATGATATTTGCATCACTTGGACAAATGTTTTCAAATGATGACACGCAACGATTTCAATTAAAGATATAAACCACACAAGTTATTTCAAGACGATTTACTACTCGAATTTACAAAACAAATGTTTTGGTCAAGATTTATGGCTACAAGTCTTTTATAAACTATAACTAACTTGTTTTAGACTGGTTAGTTATCAATGCAATATCAAATACTTTTCTATAACAGGATTTTCAATTAACGACTCTGGTGGTCTGACAAGGTATTGCAATACATATTCAAAGCCATAAACTTGACACACACACAAAACCTATGTACTCGCCGACATATTTTTGCTGACTCGTTTTCACATATGTTTCAGGAACAATGCTAGATGATACTGATGCGTGCTCACGTAGGAATGGACTTGGACCTAGTGCCTTAATAACAAGAAAGATAATAATTATGCATGCATGCTGTTTCGTTGTTTAAAAACTTCTAAGACAATTATGACAATATAACCTATGTTTAATATCTAATTGAAACGAAATATGAAATACCATGTGTTGTTGAAACAATCTGTTAACGTGACTCCCCAAGTGTTTCCGCCGCGTGTTGTTTTACGCGATTTGGGGTGTTACATGTTGGTATTAGAGCACTGGTTATAGGGAATTAGGTTATTAGTAATGCTTTGATCTAGACTATAACCTTCCTAGGACTCTAACGCAAGTAAACTTGCGTTTAGATTTAAAATACAATACAATCACCTATCCTCAGGTGATTACCAAAACAAATCCACAGAATTTCAAATCCGTTTTTGAAAATCAATCATCTATCCTTAGATGATTTGTTTTTGGCGTAAGCCTTCAAAGTTTTCAAAATCTCATCAAAGTTTGGGTTTTAATAATGTGAACACATGCAATCTGGAAGGGTGGGTGCCTGTACCCTGAGTTTTCTATCTAAGGCTAGAGTGTTCGTACAAATCCACTTAATCGGACCAGTCACTCTTACCTGGGAACTCTTGGGGTGAGTGTCCACTTATAGGCTAAAGCATGTCTTCGCAATACATTATAAAGACCCATTTACTTTCATTAGTCAACGAGTGTCATTTGATTGCTTTATGAAACAAACAAATGACCCCCATCCTTATTTCGTCGATATTTTCAAAATCTCTTGATTTATTTTAATGACAATCTCACATATCTTCCTTCATGTTTCTTTTCTAGAATGCCCCCTCTATGTGATACGACTCAAAATGCCGAAACGGCAGCACTTAGCACTCAGCAAATGGCTGCGATCCTCCCGAACCTAGTGACTCAATTAAATCAAGCGAACAACAATAACAACAATAACAACAATGCACCAAGTCCGTGCAACTATAAACAATTGTTTAGCTAAACCACTTCAGTTCACTGGGTCTGAGGGAGCTACGGGACTTCTTCAATGGTTTGAGAGTCTCGAAAGCACACTCCATTTTGTTCAATGTCCGAATGAGCGAAAGGTCGAGTTTGCATCTAGTGTGTTCAAGAAAAGAGCTTTGACATGGTGGAATGGTATTATGAGAGATAGAGGTGCCGAAGTGGCCTTGGCTCAAACCTGGGTAGAGCTTAGAGCTCTTATGACGAAGGAGTTCTGTCCTCGCCACGAGCAAAGGGCATTGGAGAACGAATTTCATGATCTTAAGCAAGACAGTGGTGAAAGTCGTGCTTATACCAATCAGTATGAGGAGCTAAGTTTGTTATGTCTGACGATGGTGACACATTTGCATAAGGCAATTGAAAAGTATATAGATGGTTTACCCGATCCTATGCAAGACATTGTTACTGGTAGCAACCCTACATCCGTCCGACAAGCCATTGAGTTAGCTACAAATCTAACTGACTCCCAAGTCAGGAAAGGTAAGCTTCATCGCAAGGGCGATAAGAAATCCTCTGCTAAGTCAACTCAAGAGAAACCAAAGGGAAACAAAGACGAGCCTTCTAAACGATCGAAGAAGCGTAAGGCTTCTAAAAACTTTGCTGTTACTGCTCAACCTGCACAACCCGCTCCAACTGCTCGCCAAAACCAACCAGCTCAACCTCCGGCAAAGAAACCCTATGCAGGAATTGCACCACTTTGCAATCGTTGTAATGGTCATCATCAAGTTCAGATACCATGTCGACAGTGTACCACCTGTGAAAAACTTGGTCACCTGGCAAATATTTGTCGCTCTAACCCAAACCCAGCAGTTCAGAACCCAGTTCAACCACAAGCAAATCCTGCTCGACCTCACTTTCCGCCTGGTTCATGTTTTAACTTCGGTGAAATGGCTCACTATAAGAACAATTGCCCGAGACTAGCCAATGCAAACCCAGCACGTGGACGTGCCTTTAACATCAATGCCAATGAAGCTCGTGCTGATAACGAAGTCGTTAATGGTATGTTCTTTGTTAACGATCATGCTGCTACTGTTCTTTTTGATTCAAGTTCCGATAGAAGTTTTGTGTCACTTACCTTTGAGCCTATGCTTTCGATGCCTAGAACTAAACTAGGAAAGCCCTTGTCAGTCGAGATAGCCAATGGTGAACCCCTCGTGCTTGATTCCGTCATTCGTAACTGCCAGTTGAACCTCAATAACCATCTTTTTACTATCGACCTTACACCAATGCAACTTGGAAGTTTCGGTGTTATTATAGGGATGGATTGGTTAACTAAGCACCATGCCGAAGTAATTTGTTTTGACAAGATAGTTCGTATACCTCTTCCTTCTGGCAAAACCTTGGAAATTCATGGAGAGAAACCCGCTAGTAACATAAAACTAATGACATGTACCCAAGCCCAAAAGTATTTACGAAAGAATTATGTGGTGTTCTTGGCATATATCATAGAGGATAAAGTAAAGAACAAGAGTATTCAAGATATTCCTATTATCCGAGACTATCCTGAGGTTTTTCACGAAGATCTACCTGGCTTACCCCCGGCACGTCAAGTTGAATTTCGAATTGGTCTAGTACCTGGTGCCAACCCAATAGCCAAATCTCCTTACCGTCTTGCACTGTATGAGATGCAAGAGTTATCGAAGCAACTAAAAGAGTTATCTGATAAAGGTTTCATTCGTCCGAGCTATTCTCCATGGGATGCTCCTGTTTTATTTGTGTAAAAAGAAGGATGGATCCTTCCGGATGTGTATCGATTATCATGAGCTCAACAAACTCACGATCAAGAATCGATATCCCCTGCCTCACATTGATGATCTGTTTGAGCAGCTTCAGGGTGCTGCATGTTTTTTGAAGATCGATCTGCGTTCCGGATATCATTAGCTTCGTTTTCACGAGGAAGATATTCCTAAGACTACTTTCCGCACTCGATACGGTCACTTCGAATTTACTGTTATGCCTTTCGGTTTGACAAATGCTCCAGCAGTATTCATGGACTTAATGAATCGGGTTTGTAAACCCTATCTGGATAAGTTCATCATTGTTTTCATCGATGACATTTTGATTTATTCCAAGTCTCGTGCCGCGCACGAACAACATCTTCGTCTGACAATGGAACTTTTAAAGAAAGAGCAACTTTACGCCAAATTCTCCAAGTGTGAATTCTGGCTGAAAGAAGTTCAGTTTTTGGGCCACATTGTCAACGAGCAAGGTATACATGTGGATCCTTCCAAAATCACTGCGATTAAGGATTGGAAGACACCCACTACACCCACAGAAGTTCGCTCATTTCTTGGTCTTGCTGGATACTATCGACGATTCATCGCGAACTTTTCAAAGATCGCGGTTCCCCTCACTACTTTGACTCAAAAGAATAAACCTTTTGAGTGGGGACCTAAACAAGAGGAAGCTTTCCAAACTCTGAAATAGAAACTCTGTGATGCTCCTATTCTATCCTTGCCCAATGACAATGATGATTTTGTGGTTTATTGTGACGCATCGAATCTAGGCCTTGGTTATGTCCTGATGCAACGGGATAAGGTCATCGCCTACGTGTCAAGACAATTGAAAACCCATGAGAAGAATTACACAACTCATGATCTTGAGTTAGGAGCTGTTGTCTTTGCTATCAAAATCTGGAGACACTATCTTTATAGCACGAAGTGTGTGGTGCTCATAGACCACAAAATTCTCCAACACATATTCAATCAAAAGGAGTTAAACATGAGACAAAGAAGTTGGGTCAAACTCCTAAATGATTACGACTGCGAAATTCGCTACCATCCTGGTAAGGCGGATGTTGTGGCTGACGCACTTAGTCGTAAAGAACATGTCAAGCTTCATTGTGTTCGAATTCGATCCAATATCCAAACACGTATTCTTGAAGCCCAACGCGATTGTGTAACCCAAGGTTTGTTGAAAGACAAACTACCTCATCAACTCGAACTTCAACTCGAAACGAAAGACGATGGATTACTCTATTACATGAACCGTTTGTGGGTTCCGAATCAACACAATCTTTGTACTATATTGATGGACGAAGCACACAAGTCTCGTTATTCAATTCATCCTGGTGCTACAAAAATGTACAAGGATCTCTGTACCCAGTTTTGGTGGCCCGGTATGAAGAATGACATTGCCTTGTATGTGTCTAAATGCCTTACTTATCTCAAAGTCAAGGCCGAGCATCAACATCCATCTGGTTTATTGGAACAACCAGAGATACTGGTTTGGAAGTGGGAGAACATTGCGATGGATCTCATCACTAAGTTACCGCGCACATCTAGAGGTCATGATGCAATTTAGGTGATCATTGACCGTAACAAAGTCAGCACACTTTATAGCTATTTGTGAAGATTACTCTGCTGATAAACTTGCCAAGATTTATGTTGATGAGATTGTGTCTCGTCATGGTGTTCCTTTGAACATCATATCTAATAGAGATGCTCGGTTCTCATCTCGCTTTTGGAAGACTATGCAATCTGCAATGGGATCCAAACTCAATCTGAGCACTGCTTATCATCCTCAAACGGATGGACAATCTGAGAGGATGATTCAAACACTGGAGGATATGCTTAGAGCTTGCGTGATCGATTTTGGTGGTAGTTGGGATTCGCATCTACCGTTGATCGAATTCTCCTATAACAATACTTATCACGCCAGCATCAACATGGCGCCTTTCGAAGCTCTATACGATCGAAAATGTCGTTCACCTGTCTGTTTGAATGAGATCGGTGAGACACAGCTCACTGGACCTGAACTCATCCACGACACAACCGAGAAAGTCAAGAAAATTCGTGATAACCTTTTAACAGCTAGAAGTCGTCAAAAGAGTTATGCGGACAAGCGACGCAAGCCCTTGGAATTCCAAGTTGGTGATCACGTCCTACTCATGGTATCCCCTTGGAAAGGAGTGGTCAGATTTGGGAAGAAAGGAAAACTTGCACCACGATACGTTGGACCATTCAAAATCGTTCAAAGAATCGGAAAGGTGGCCTACCGACTTGAGCTACCTCCTAAACTGCCAATTTAAAGAATCGTTCACCCAACATTCCACGTGTCCAATTTAAAGAAGTGTTTAGCTGATACAAATCTTCACATACCACTCGACGAGATTCACGTTGATGATACTATGCATTTTGTCGAGAAACCGGTGGAGATAATGGACCGTTAAGTCAAGAAATTGAAACGAAGATGAATCCCAATAGTCAAAGTTTGCTGGGAATCCAAACGTGGCCCATAATTTACTTGGGAATGAGAGGATCAAATGAAAGCAAATTATCCACACTTATTCTTACAAGTTTCCTCTAATTAAATTTCGGGACGAAATTTCCTGAAGTAGGGGACACCGTGATATTTGTGGTAATCCGAGCATGTAACAATGACAAACAAGTTATCAATGAATGAAATTTTATGTTTTACATGTGAATTTTATTTATTTATTATGACAATTGCAAACATTCGATTCTTGTACAATTTCGAAACTCTTGAATCGCTCCTATAAGCAAAACCCGTAAACCGATACGCAAACGAAACCAATTTAATGCAACGTATGTTCCGGAATAGTGAAACAAGCTAAACATACCTTAGATAACCTTTACATAACTTAGAAATAAGTTTTGAAGGATTTGGTATGTCAAAAACAAGATTATTCGATCACAGGGACTATTTACGACAAACTACGAAAGTGTGCAGATTCTCGTAGCGACGTACACTCCATATCATTTAAACAAGATTAACATACTTTAAATACCCTTTACATAGCTTAGAAATAAGTTTTGAGGGCTTCGGTATGGCAAAATCGCACTTTTGTAACTTCAGGGACTATAATTCATATTTGGCGAAACTATGCCTTATCTCGTATTTCGCCGTCCAGAACATGTACAGACATCCAAAAATTTTTGTAATCATTAAAAAATCATACTTTAGTGATTGGGATGCGAAAAATCCGTTCGTTACGCATTTACGGTCACGCACGCGTTCGCTACGATTTTCGTCGTAATTTACCGAAAACCGCGACCGTATGACCAATGAATCGACATCCAAAGCATTTTTTAGCACATTACAAGTTCCCTATACTTTATTGTCCTTACAAAGCTTAAAAATGGGGTTAACGGGTGTTAAAAGTGCCAAAATGCATCAAAAACAAGTTTAGGGGCCATTTCTTCCAATTCTGAAACTTCAGCCCCTGCAAGGGCCTTACGAATCGTAAGGTAAAACTCCACACGGTCTGTAAGGGGTCCCCAGCTCATCAGAATTGTTAAATCAAGGTGGCAGCTTCTTGTTAAATGCCTTTTTGACTCACCTTCCCTTCTGCATTTGACACCTAAGGGGACACTAATCAAGTTCAGGGATGACTCATGGACACATGTCATGATCACATGAACCTAATTCAAGTATAAAAACCATTTTGTTCTTCATTCTTGAACTTTATTGCAACCATCTTTTTTGTCCCATTCTGCTTCAATCCAAATTTGGCAACCATCTTGGAGCTTTCTCTGGTGTTCTTGATCAATCTTTGGTGTTTGTAAGTGTTCTCTTTCATGCTTGTTTCAATTCTTGTAGTTTAATTGGATTAAAAGTCATAAAATTTGATTTTTGTTTGACTTCTAGAATTGATCAACTTAAAATCCAATTGAACCTTGCAATATGATGGTAATCAAGATGGTTAGGATCCCTATTGATAATACCTACTGATTTCTATCATTTCTAGTCATCTTTGTAGGTCCGTTGTACCGATCGTTCTGGCACTATTTTGACAAACCTAAGGTAAACGTGCGGAATCCATTTGCTTAGGCGACATTGGATACACTCATTTGTTTCTATATAATCACCGTTTCATTAATATTCAACGTTACAGATCCTGGAATCACTTGGACAGAGCTTCGCCTCGGTCGTGACAAAATCTCTGAATGTTACAAATGAAATAACCAAGGCACCTATTTATAGCATAACAAGTTCGCTGGTGAGAGAACATGTTTGGGCGAACTTGACCTAGTCAAGTTTGGCCGAACTTGACTTCATACACACCATTACCAGCGAACTTGACCTAAATCTCACTTAAATACGCCTCGTTTCTAACAGATTAAGCCCTATGCACTCAGACTCAATACATAATGACATAGGCAACAAACATATGCACCAACAGACTCCCCCTTCGATGTTGTCGTAGTCATTGACTTTTAAAATCTTCTGAGTCTTCCGATCTTTAGTTCTTGAATAAACTTTAACATCTTGATCTTTATATCCTCTTCCTCTTTCTTAAGCTTTGTCTTGATAAAACTTTTAATCAACATGCTCCCCCTAGCTTTAAGCTCTCCCCCTTGCTTTAAGCTTTCCGGTATCTTCAATCTTTCCTTTGATCTTTAGACTTCAAACTCCCCCTAGCTTTGAGCTTTCTGAAATCTTTGAACAGTGTTTTATCCAGCTCCTCCTCAAATGATGCTCCGAATCTCTAAGATTTGACGATTAAGAACAATCACACGTATCTACACACAAACAATTTCTTAACAGTCTCATTGGTCCGGCTCACATTCAACATTATTAGGTTTCCATGGAAGATAAGAGAGAAATTTTTTTTGAATTTTTAATATTGAATGCAGAAATGTAAACATACTAAAATGTAATATCTACAGTTTGTATTTTAGTGAGAAAACGTGCTAGAGGATCATATCAGTTTTTGAGACATATCACCAGTACCGTTGACCTTTTAATTACTTTAAGTTTTAAACATGTTTCCCTAGATTGTCGATATGTTTGTCCACTTAAACTTTAACACATTTCTCAATTGTTCCAAGATATGTTAGTTAGAATTATGAAACTTGACTTAATTGCGGTTCCCACTTCTTGAATATACTCTCATATCAAGATTCCCTAGATTTCATCTTACAGGTGAATATAGCGTAATTGATATATGTATCTGGGTTGTACGAGATCTTGAGAGCTCAGGTTAGTACTACCGTACAGACAAAGAGATGAATGCTCGACTTTGAGGTGTGTTCCAATTAAGGAATCTTTTAAACACTGCAATTAATTAGATCTTTCGATACTTTTCAAGTTTGCATGCAGTTTGGGGGTTTATAGAAAAAGTATTAAAATTGAAAACATATTATTAAAATTGAAAATAAGAATCTTCCATTTTAATCAATTAACGACTTTTTATGAATGTGAACGCGAGACTACCATTTTGTTTGTGTGGAATATCACTCTTGTCTCTCTGTATGAACAACCACTGCTTCTGAAATGACCTTTGGCTTGAAGCTTGGTTTTCCTGCACATTCAAACAAACTTTAATCAGTTTTGAATTGGAACCCAATCCATTCTGGATTTAGGTTTACCAAAATCATTAACATCTGAAGTAAACAAACATTCACACTCTTTTTTATATTCAAACAATTTGATAGAAACTTTATTTGAAAATTTTACTTTCTTTGTTTTTTAACTGTTTGAATTATCAAATTTTTCTCCACTGCTCTCTCTTTTGTCCTCAGATTTGTATCTGATGACTTCGTTTTACTTGACTGTGAGTAAAATGATTCATTAGAACTTTTATCTGATTTTTTAGACGTATCCTAGGAGAAATTTTTTTCCAAATGCTCTCTAACTTTTTCCCTCTTTTTTCTCAATCTGTCTTTTTGCCCTTGTGATAACTTGACTTTTTGTTCTTTGAGCTTCTCTACAGTTTTCTCATTTTTCTTCTCTGTTTTCTTCTCCTCTGGTGTTTTCTCCCCCTAAGATTTAACCGATCTTCTTTTTAGATTAGTCGGACAATCCCTGGAAATATGACCTTTGATTTGACACTTATAGCATCTTCTCGTATCAAATCTCTTTTTCAGGCAGTTAACAGCAATGTGTCCACCAAATCCACAGTTGTAACACACTCTGTTATCGTACCAATCTGTCCATTCAGACCAAACACCCAAATCAGCACATTGATTTGATGTGTAGTAGTCATCTTTCCTGCTTCTTCTGTAAAATTGATTTGACTTTGAAGCACTGTGGTCCGACCTGCACCACTTATTCTCAAATTTTTGTGAGTTTTTATAATGATTGGATGACCGTACCGATGAGCTTTTATTTTTGTTTTGAAAACTTTTAGAATTTTGTTTTTCATGTTGTTTTTGTTCTCCATTCTGCTTAGAAGGTTTTTGCGATGAGCATTCACCTTTTTCAGCAGATTGTAGAACAGTTTCTTGAAATTTTTCTTTTAGTTCCAAAAAGATTTCTTTTCTATCATTTTATCATTCATCATCGGTATTATCATCACAATCCCCAATTATGACATCGTCGTGACATTGTCACTTATTGAAATTTTCTTTTTATTATCATTGATCGGTTTTGGACATATATGTTCTAACTTTAATGAGGAAGTCACAAATCCTTTCAATAATTTTGCTGAATTAGCAGCTTTATTTATAACAATCTCAACTTCTTTTTCAAGTTGAGCTATTTTCTCAATATGAGAATTTATTGCTATTTGATTTTTCTATTTAATTTTTCAAAAACAATTTTATCATTTTTAAACATTTTTATTTCATTTTGAAAATCTACTACCATTTCTAATTTTTCATTTTCTAAAATTTTTATTTTGTTTTCAAAATTCTTTTCATTTTCTTTTAATTTTTTATTTTCTAATGTCAAACTCTCAATCTCATTCAAGAGTTTGGCATTATCTGCCTGATAATTATCTACATCATAGACCGGGCAGGATGGTTTAGAACTTGAAGACTCATTTGTGGATATACTTGAAACTAGAGCTTCACAGTTCTAAACCACTACACTCTCTTGAAACTCATTCTTCAGAGATGCCCATAATTCTTTCACAGTCTTGTATTCTGGTAAAAGTATCAGGATGTCTTCCTTAACCGATTGCTGGATAAGATTAATCATTTTCTTTTCAGCAAAATAATCATCTTTCTGTTGAGTAGAATATTTGCACTTCTCCAGAATTTTCTGATTCTCATCTCTAGGAACGACATAACCTGTCTCAATCGCAACCCAACTGCGAAAATGCATGGCTTGGACCCAGTTCACGAATTTTTCATTCCAGGCTTCATACTCTTCTAATCTCATCAACATTCGGGCGAACTTGTAATAGCTTGTGAGACAAGTTCGGGCGAACTTGTGCTAACAAACAATCAGATTTAACAAGTTCGGGCGAACTTGTATATTGCTTGACAAGTTCGAGCAAACTTGTGAGACTTTTCAAAGGAACTTACAAGTTCGGCGAGCTTGTAAGATATTCAAGAGATTTTACAAGTTCGGTCGAACTTGTAATAGATTTTCAACAAAATTTAATCAAGTTCGGGCGAACTTGATGAAATCTTAATGAAAAGTATGCAAGTTCGAGCGAACTTATCAAAAATCTTGAAAAATCAATCAAGTTCGGGCGAACTTGATGAAAACTTATGAATTTTTCAGTCAAGTTCGAGTGAACTTGATGTCAAGTTCGAGCGAACATGAGTTATTCGACATGGTTTTTTGCAATTTTTGACATGAATTCGTTTGTTTTAAGCTCTGATCTTTTCAAGGGTTTATCTATTATGGATTTTACGTATTATACTTGCAAATCAGTCTATTTTGTCCATGAATTATCCAAGAAAAGTTAAAAATAATATAAATGAGTAGAAGATGAGATGTTCTATGTCCAATGTCTTCAAATTAGACCAATCCTGCTCTGATACCACTTGTAGGTCTGTTGTACGGATCGTTCGGGCACTAATCTGACAAACCTAAGGTAAACGTGCGGAATCCGTTTGCTTAGGCGACATTGGATGCACTCATTTATTTCTATTTAATCATTATTTCATTAATATTCAACGTTACAGATCCTGGAATCACTTGGACAGAGCGAGCTTCGCCTCTGTCGTGACAAAATCTCTGAATGTTAAAAATGAACTAACCAAGGCACTTATTTATAGCATAACAAGTTCGCTGGTGAGAGAATATGTTCGGGCGAACTTGACCTAGTCAAGTTCGGCCGAACTTGACTTCATACATACCATTACTAGCGAACTTGACCTAAATCTCACTTAAATACGCCTCGTTTCTAACAGATTAAGCCCTGTACACTCAGACTCAATAAATAATGACGTAGGCAACAGACATATGTTTCGGTAAAAATGCGATATAAATGCGCATTTCACGATGGAACTAGTTTCGGGTGTCAAAACAGTTTGTTTTGATGCCAAAACTCTTTTATAAACTTATTTAAACATGTCAAAACGTGTCTAAATCGTCACCTCCATTTTGGTGCTTGTTTGGAGTCGTAAGTTGAACCGTTTGACCACCGCTTTGAGTTTCGAATCTGACCCGTTTGGTGGATCTTTGGACCCGACCAAATACATATTTGTGACCACAATTATAAAGGGAGTAACCCTATGAGTTTATACCTTATGGTTATGTCATTCGGTTAATGTTATGATAATTAGTTATTATGTTCTTCAAAAATGACTAAAATGCCCTTTTCGCAAATAAATCAACTTTAAGTTTATGGAACATAAAATTTGATAAGTATTCTGATCAAATAACATTTTCAAACATATCTAGGCATTAAAGACTTATTATAACACACATCTAACCATCTGAATGCATAGTTACGCGTTAAAGTGGCTTAAACTACCTTAACGGATCATAACGGGTCAAAAGCACTCAAAAATCTTTCCAACTCAGAATGTTAACTTATTCAACCATGTCATATGAGTCGTAATACTCAATTGGTTTAGAAGGTACCATTCTATCCAAATCCTCCGATTTCAAGTTTCGATATTTACACTAGTATCCGATTTTAGGACACGCTTGATTTCTCAGACTTTTGAGCTTGTTTGATCTTCGATTCAAGGTTACAATAGCAATCACAAGTGAGTACATAGTTCCCCATATTTTATGTTTTACAATTGTTTTGGGGTGATTCATATGTGCTAAATGTTTTCAAGTTTTCAAATGCAAATACTATGGTTTATATTAAACACAACAATTTCAATAATATGAACGAACTTGTTTTTGCGATGTATTTATAACAAGAATGACATTCATTAACAATGGCCAAGCCGACCAGTAGTAAGTTAAGGCGCCTAGGACTAACAATCCCGTTACCAAAATTCCCGGGGTTTGTGGGGAAATTTGGGAAGCGACTGAAACTGTATTTGTAACATACCCTTTGGTGGTATGTTATACGATTAAGGGACACCGTGGGTGGTCTCGAACAAGTCAACAAAGGTTTGAATGTGTTCACGAAACGACCAAAAGTTTTCACAACTAAAACAAGGAACGGTGAACGATTGGTTTGTAACAAGGAACAATGAACGATTGGTTTATAACAAGAACAATGAACAATGGGCAATTGATTTATGGTAAGTGATTTAGATAGCGGTACGTGTGTAATGTGATAAAAGCATGTTGGATACGCCGCTGGTACGTCTTATATATAAGTGCTTTTATCGTATTACATTCGTGATGATATTTCCATCACTTGGACAAATGTTTTCAAACGATGACACGCAACGATTTCAATTAAAGATATAAACCATACAAGTTATTTCAAGACGATTTACTACTCGAATTTACAAAACAAATGTTTTGGTCAAGATTTATGGCTACAAGTCTTTTATAAACTATAACTAACTTGTTTTAGATTGGTTAGTTATCATTGCAATATCAAATACTTTTCGCTAACAAGATTTTCAATTAACGACTCTGGTAGTCTGAAAAGGTATTGCAATACATATTCAAAGCCATAAACTTGACACACACACAAAACCTATGTACTCGCCAGCATATTTTTGCTGACTCGTTTTCACATATGTTTCAGGGAACGATGCTAGATGATACTGATGCGTACTAACGTAGGAATGGACTTGGACGTAGTGCCTTAATAACAAGAAAGACAATAATTATTCATGCTTGTTGTTTCATTGTTTAAAAACTTCTAAGACAATTATGACAATATAACCTATGTTTAATATCTAACTGAAACGAAATATGAAATACCATGTGTTGTTGAAACAATCTGTTAACGTGACTCCCTAAGTGTTTCCGCCGCGTGTTGTTTTACGCGATTTGGGGTGTTACAGAAGTTAGTGCATAAACGTATATAGCAGTTTCGGTAGAATGTTATTAAGAATGGAGTAGAAGTAGAATGCAGTGGAAGTCTTCATTCATAACGAAAGAGCATACATCTTTAAGTCCAGCTGCCGGAGTTCCTGGAGAGAATCCGACAGTACCTCCCCGTAGGGATGCAAAAAACTTAAACAACAAATAAATACACACATATATATAGGGAGACAAGTTCGCCCGGATGTGCCATAGTCAAGTTCGTGCGAACTTGACTAAAGACACATCAAGTTCGGGCGAACTCTTTCTCTTTAACACTATAATCCCCATATTTCGGTCGTGTGTTCGATTCTAACCTATACAATATTCAACACACGCTCAATCTAGCCTATTCGACAAGTGACGAACACAATAGTGCATCAACAAAATTTCAGTGTGTTTTAGCATAAACTTTCAATAATACAAAAAGATTTTTTTCTACATTAGTTTCAACAAGCCAATGTTGGAGAACGGATCTTCGAAGTCTGGTAAGGTGCTAAACTGGTGGAAATCTAATTGACAACAGACTGGGAGCTAATTTGTCAAATCTGATAAGCGAAAACGATTAAAAGTTCATTAATTTGAAACTTTAAATTGAGAAAAACCACCAGTTTGTTCATAACGGGTCGAACTGAGGTCATTAACTTGGACTCGGTAGACAAATCGGTTAACCAAGGTCATTAACTTGGACTTGGTCAACTGGGTGGATTTTTAAAACTGGTAAATGTTGAAAAGTTTAGGGTTAAAATTGAAAAATCTGTAAAAGTTTGGTTTGGGTTTGATCAAGTTCGCCCGAACTTGATCAGGGTAAAAAGACACTGATTTGTTAACTAGTTCGCCCGGACATGTTCTGTATTATTGATCTGAAGGCAAGTTCGCCCGGACTTGTACTGGATTTGTTGATGAGTATTTACAAGTTCGCCCGGACTTGTTACACTATATAAGATACAAGTCCGCGCGAACTTCATTTCACCTGTCACTTGAACTAATCAGAGCGAACTTGAGCGTTTTTGTGCGAAAACTAAAATTGTCACTTGTGTAACGAAGTGTTGCCCGAATTTCTACTGTATCTTAGTGATTTGCACACTAAGAATCATGGAATAGGTATAAATTCTAAGATTGGACCATAAATTGATCGAATTTGAACCAAACAGATTTTAACTTGCTAATATGACTTGATTTAGGATGGTTAAGAACAAATTGAATGATAAAATCAGTTAAATAACCATAAACGATCCTTAACATGTCTTTAATTTGGTTAAAAATGCTTTGTATTGGTTGTTGCAGGTTTTGAATGAAAAAGAATACAAGTTCGCCCGAACTTGTTAATTGGTTCTTTGAACCAAGTTCGGCCGAACTTGTCCTCAAAAGTGAAAAATGATGTATATCATACAAGTTCGCCCGAACTTGTTTGATCTTGTTAAAATCCATAAATTGTTAACAAGTTCGCCCGAACTTGTTTGATAATCAATCAAAGATTGTTTATCAAGTTCGCCCGAACTTAATGGATTCTGATGTGAAATTGTTTATCAAGTTCGCCCGAACTTGATGTGGATATTTGTGAAAATTGTGAAATTTTTCTAAGTGTTTTGTCTCGATTTTCGTGTTTGCAGAATATTCAGCTTTCTTTCTCGAAGTTTCATAATACGTGTGTTACGCTTGACAAAACGATTGGTCCATCACTGGCTGCTTACGACAGTATTCTGGATTTCATGGCACGAATACCGATGCGATTACAGAGAAGACTGTGGTTTATAGATCTCATGTTTACATATTCTAGAGTGCAGCGTCACTAAATGAAGATAATACAGAGATCAAGTCGATTGTACGCATCGAGAATGAAGACAAAGAGCTTACAGTGTCTGAGGCCGATATCCGCAAAGTTTTAAACTTTAACGACAACACTGAGGATCCAATGTTGCTAGACGAAAGAATGGTTCGTGGATGCTTTTATCGGATGGGATACGAAGGCCATGTTAACGAATCGACATTGAAGAAAGGGGAGTTCCTAATCCCTACAGGTTTCTGATGCACGCGATTATTCATGCTTTTAGTCATCGCAAAGCTGGTTTAGATGATGTTCAAGACTACATGGCGTGTATGGCTACAACGTTGGTTCTAAACAAGAAGTTCAATTTCTCAAAGATCGTATTTACACACATGAAGAACAATATGGGAACAAACAGACTAGTCATGTACCTGAGATTCGTGCAAATGATTATTGATGACAAGTTTGAGAAGATAACGAAAGATCCGAATGACATTTTATATCTAAGCCACATGGATGATACAACAGTCAAGAAGCTTATTACGTTTCAGAAGCAAGCTTCAGCACCAGTTGCAAAACCACTGTTTGGTGCTATTATGTCCGCAGATTATGTTGCACTACCTGAATACAAGTGGAGAAAGGCAGGTAGTGGTGATGAAAAAGAAGTTAAAGCTGAAGAAGAATGGCTAGCAACTTTCAAAGGAAAACGTAGCGATTGGTTTCTAAAGAAAATTGTGAAGAGAAATAGAAACAATGGAGAAAGTCAACAAAGTTGAAACAATGCTTATTGATGAAGAGGAACCAAAGAATGTTCAAGGTGAAGTTGGTTCTAGTGTTGCAGTCAATATTCAAAGTCAAGAGACAGAAAAAGATACTCAAGAGGATGATGTAATATTTGCAACTTCTAACAAGAATGAAGATAGTGATGATTCGCGTGAGAAAGAGACAAAGAAGGCTATTGCAGAGAAAGAGATAGAAAAATCAAAGGAAGGTGATGTTGATTATGAACCAGGTTCTGAAAAGGGTTATGATGAAGACAGACCAAAGAAAAAGGCTAAGCATGTAAAGTCTTCAGCTAAAGATACTACTTTGAAGACTACAGGTTCTCCGAGTACCAAAGGGAGAAAAGCACTACAAAAGCCGCAGAACCGTCGTTACATAAGTCAAAAGAAGCTCAAAGAAGTTACACAAGAACCTTCTAGTGCTAAAGAAATAGGAGTTACACAAGAACCTCCTACGGTTGAAACGGTTCAAATTCTTCAATTCAAGAGACTACTGAGCAACCAGGAGTCACACAAGAACCTCCTGCGTCTGATTTGCTAGATATTCCTATCATAGAGTCTCAAGAACCTCCGACAAAATCAAAACCTGAAAGTTCTATTCTTAAAGAGGTTCCAGTTCATACTTTACTGCATACACCGAAGAGTACACCAAAATCCATTCCAAAGACAACTCCGAGGTTGAAATTGTTTGGAAATATTCCTGAAGAGCTTGTTTCTCTGGAAGATTTGAATGATTTCTTTCCAGATTCTAATGTCGATGAATTAGAGAAAAGAGTCAAAATTCTAGAAGAAAGATTGTCAAAGAATGAAGTTGAAAAAGTTGCTCTGGAACAAAAAGTGAATCAACGCGAAGTTGAAAAAGAAATTCTGAACGACAAAGTAAAGTTTCTAGAAGGAGATCATGGGTACTTGAAAGCGTTGATAGAAAGTCTGCAAGACGCTAATGAAAGATTGAAGAAAGAAATTGCTGAGTTACGATCTGAACGAGATTTGAATAATAGAAAGTTCACAAGACTTTAGAAAGTATTATCGAATAGTCTGGGTATTGATTTCAAGGAAGAATATGAACGTTTAGATGTGAAAGAAGCTAAAGAGAAAGCTGAGAAAGAACTTCCAGCACAGGGCAAAGGAAAGAATGTGATCGATGGTGTACCTAAAACAACTGAAGAGGTTGTGTCTGAAATTGTTGATACTTCTAAAGCTTCTGTGTCCGAAATTATTCCAGAAAAAGAAACTGAACAAAAGGACGATGATGAAGCTGAGGACGAAGATAAAGATGATGATCCTACTGATGATCCAAAAGATGATTCTGACAACGATGATGGTAATGATGATGGTCACGGTGGTGTTGGATTGAAGGTTATTGATGCAAAAGTGTCTGATGAGTTTGATTTTACTTCCCTTCTGAACGATGATATAAATATGATGGAAGATCAAAGTAAGGGAGAGCCATCAGGGCAAGCAGGGCAAACAGATGAAGATTTGACTAATGCGATTGTTGCAATGCCTGTTGCTGCTATGCCTACAAAACCGCTTGTACTTATGTTAGAGCACAATGTCGAAGAAGGAGAGTTTGTTCACAACATGACGAAAGAAGATCTTGCAAAGTTGCTGAATGTTGATGCTGAATCTTTTGATTTTGACTTTGAAGAAGAAATTGTGAACATCGACACATTTGAGCCAAACAAGTACTGCTACAAACGAAGATCTGATGCTGATGATTATGACAGAGTTATTATCGAAGATAGATCGGACGATGAAAAGGATGAAACAGAGAAGTATGCTGGATCAAACATTGATAGTTTTCCTACATTCGAAGAAATGTATGAACAACTAAACGAAGATCTGTTGAAAGAAAAGATTGCAGAGTCTGTTCGTGAAGGCAAAGTTCCAAAGCTAATGACTAAAGCTGAGATTGCTGAAGCTAAAAAGTCCTGGTTTAAAGAGATGCCAAAAGAAAGAAAGTTTCAACAACCATTAGCATTCTTTACCAGAGACGCCGATATATCATTAGGTGATATCCTAAGTTGGGGGTGGTTAAAGGAGTTAAATGTTTACACCATCAAACGTGAATTCGGCGTACAATATTTTTGATACATGGCAGATTTCAGTACGTTACCATATTGGGATGTGGAGGAACTGGTGCAAACGAGGAACATCAGTTACCAGATGAAGTTTATTGATCAGTTGCTATGGAAGATGATAAAGTTTGAAGCAACTCAAGGGTTCAAATATTGGAAGCCTTTTATACCTAAACTCCGAATCAAGACTAACAAACAAACGGGTGAGAAAGACATTACGTTGATAATGAAGCGTCCGCAGGCAATGAAGAATATGCCACTTATGCCAATCGAACAAGATTTTTATCCTTTGTTCAAGTGGTGGCAAGTTGATCCAGAGACGTGTGAAGTTGTTATAGTTTTGAAATTTGAAGATCAGTTGGATATTACAAAAGAAAGGTCAGCTGAAGTGCTACAAAAGGAAGGTTTTTGGGAACTTTGGAGAAGGATATGCATACTAGACCAGATGTGGCTAGTGAACTGTTCCAAGGAGGATATTCGATGTCTATTCTTCAACAAGATTTGTTTTGAAAAGCGTGAAGAGGTACAGGCGAAGCAGTATCAAGGGATCGTTAATGTTTGCTACGCTCACGGCGTAAATTCTGGAAAGATGTGGGAATCAAGTTGGCGAGAGCTAGAGCGTGAAGAGTTTCTTAAAGAAGAACGGCGTCTTGAACGTTTACATGAAAGGGGTAGGGTGGGAGACTTAGACGTTTTTATTTTATGACAAAGGTGCCACCTACTGATCAGATACCGATTCCTAAGCAAGAGAGAAGGAAGAAACCGTATAAGAATTTCTTTGGGCGTTGTAGATAGATGATTTGAAGATAGAGCTTTTGAAGACTGATCAAGACAAAGATGATATCCAAGGGGGAGTCTGTTAGTGCAGTATGTCTATGTCTTAGTCTTGTATGGAGTCTGTTTAGAATGGGATAGAATGTATAGGTTTGAAAGTTATTTAAGTTGTGTATGCAACAAGTTCGCCCGAACTTGTGCATGGTTGATCAAGTTCGGCCAGAATTGATCACACCATGTCACAATTCAGTCGAACTTGTGGGTCTATATATAGTGGAGCTCTAGGATCTCATTTGTAACTTTTGCACACTTAGAGGCGAAGTTCTGTCGGATCAGGATCTCGAATGTATATGAACTTTTGATCAATAAAACAGACTTTAATGATTAATTCTTGCATATGTGATTAACTTGTCATATAAATTCCGCATATATGGACTATAGATACCAATTTAGGTTCCCGAGCTATTCAGGAGTGATCTAACAATTTTATTTACTTTAAATTCCCATCTCCCGCTGGGTATTGTGATTACTGATATCAATCGGCATATACCCCAAGCCTAGACCCACTGGGAAATCAGGGTGTGATAGGTTAGTCTTAGATCCACAGTTTCAACGAATTAGACACTAGCCTTTGGGTCTAAGCTCAAATATCACAATTGCAGATCCCATAGGAAATTCTATGTTTAAGTCTTCTTGTAAGGTTAGGCTAGAAATCCTTTAGTTATTAATGATTTTGAGTATGTATATTTGTCAGGTCTTCATGCCACCCGGGAGAGGAGGAATGGGAAAAGGTTCCATGAGAGGACGCAGACCTTCTCAACCGCAACCATCTGTGACATCTCGTACTTTTGACCCTAAGCATCAAAAATGGTTACACATCTTCAAAATGTTTATTAGTATTAACTTAAATGATAAAAACTTGTGGTGAGTGAAACATGTTGTTTAACCTACGATTCTTGCCAAGCGTATTTATTTTCACATAATTATATATATTGTAGACGGGCATACAAATATATTCCAAATGTTTGTTTTAAGTTAAACAAGTAAAGGTAATTTAATTGTTATAATGATCAGTTAATTTAAACGAGCGGGTTTATTTTAATGAAACACGTGAAGTATAACGGGCTCGTAGATGCGGTTTAAGCCCAACCCATTTACCCAAACCCTAGATATTTAAACATATTATTATCTCATCTTCTCATTTTATTCTACACAAACCAAAACCCTAGTCCCTCCCTCCCTCCCTCTCCTTGTGCGACGGCAGCCTCCATCTCTCCACGATCGCAACCCTCCATCTCCAGTTCTTTCATCTTGCTTCAAGGTTAGTGATGTTTGTTGTGCGCTTAAGTTGCGTTTTGTGATGTTAAAGATGATATATGCCTAGGGTTGTTGTGATTTTAATATGATAGATGATAGGTGATGGGCTAACTTGTTATTAATTGATGTTACTAGGATGCATGATCGTTTAAACTTGTTCTAGTATCAAATAAGTGCATAATTGAAAGCTGAATAGCATATACAGCCAATTTCAGTTGGCTGCAAACAAGTCGTAACGTAACGAAAAACAGAGTTTCTGAAGTCTAAAATGTATGTTTTTGAAAACGCTTCTAATGACACTGGAATTGCATTTTTCTGAGGTCGTTTACTATTTTAAAATAATTATTTTGTGCAGCAGCTGAAGCTACGTTTTTTCTGTAGAAATTACGTGTTGTTTGCTGTGTCATATCTCGTAATCTGGATAGAATTAGGTCATCAAATTCGTAAAATAATTGGACACAGGTGTCGCTAAAAATCCCCCACTAGAATTTCATCAATTGAGTGGCTAATGATTTTTAAATGAATTTTTCCGTGGACTGCAGTTAGAAAGTGACGAATCTAACTGCAGCCTAGGTAATGAGTTAGGGCTGCAAAAATTTACACAAAGTTTTACAGACCGTTTTACACGTTATGTAAATTAATTGGAATTTTTGGAATATGGAAACTATTTTATAAAAATACCCGAAAACAGCCCAGTTCTGGACACTTAAGCTGAAACACAATAAGTTGTTATATGTGCATCTGGAGGTTTGTATGTGCTATTTGTGAATAGCCGAACTCGTTTTATGGTGACTTAAATGTTATATAACTTGTTGTGTGCCATGATCATAGATGATTATACGTGGAATATATATATATATATAAGTTGTCAACATGATTGCATGATTCGTATTAAGATACGTGTATGGATTTCACGTCTTACATGAGCACACTAATAAACTAAATGGTAATCATATTAGGACGTGATTGACCAACCTCAACTCATAATCACTTTAAAAGTCTAACCGAGCTATCAAAGGTGAGTTCACGGCCCCTACTTTTAAATGGTTTTAAATAACAGGGGGAGAAAACATGTACCATAACGGTAAAGTAACGCATTTACCTTTATGTAATTAACAACTATATTGGGAAGGGTTATGTTATACGGTTATGGTCACAAAGAAGCATATATCCCATGTCAGCCCCCTTAAAACTTACGATGCCGTTAGTATTGGATTATAGCGAGAGAATTTTTGGTAGTACTACCGGGCCCGATGGCGCCAGTTAGACCGAACGTTGATGGTCACGGGTGTAGAATTTGCCTAACACTTAGCCATGGTTGGTGATAGACCTGGCACAACAGGGGCAACAATGTCAGCTTCGGATCGAACACTTTGTTGACATGACCTAGGTTAGCTACCTAAACATATAACAAAAACTGCTAATCAATATAACAACACGGTTCGGGTTTTGAATCGGGAACAACTTATAGCAACACGATTCGAGTTTTGAATCGGGAACAACTTATAGCAACACGATTCGGGTTTTGAATCAGGAACAACTTATAGCAACACGATTCGGGTTTTGAATCGGGAACAACTTATAGCAACACGAATCGGGTTTTGAATCTGGAACAACTTATAACAACACGATTCAGGTTTTGAATCGGGAAACTTGAACATTCTAATTCGGGTTTAGATCAGGGGTTGCCTATCATAACATACTGGTTTAGGATTTGAACCAGTGGAAACAACTTATCTTATATCTGTAAACTAAAACCTGTGAACTCACTCATCATAATTGTTGACACTTGATTTTTACTTGTTTTCTCAGGTTGTTAAGGTAGCACACACTAGGATGCATTATGGTGTCGCATTGATTTCATCAAATATTTAGACACAACATTAAATTACATTAACTATTCTGGTTTTGTAATTATTACGCGTCCGCAACTCAATTGTATAAACAATATTTTCTCATTAATGAGCAAATAGGAATATTTTTTTAAACTCATATAGTGGTCCTTCAGTATGACTAATGACATTGATCCTGGTTTGTCACGCGCCTCATGGTAAAACCCCGCAAGTGGATTTTTGAGGGTGACAGATTGGTATCAGAGCCAATGGTTGTAGTGAACTAGGTTTGCATTAGAGAGTAGACTTAGTCTATAGCCTTAGACACTGGATTAGTCGTATACCAACACAGACACTCATACATGACATACAAGAACACTCACACATGATATGCCTATTTACATGGCATTAAAACATACATTGAAATTTCGAGCATGTCGACATCACCAACTTCACTCTCCACTGACGAGGACCACATCGATTTCCTGGTATCTTAATCCCTAGTGGTGAAGTATGTGGGATCGCCAACAACCAGTATCTACTCCTATCCAAGGGCCATGAGACGGAGCCTCAGAAGGAGCTTCACAACTCACAAGCATATGCACCTCTTCCTATACTGCAGAACTGAACAAAACATCGGGTTGAGTTTACCGATGGTACTATCGAGTAGGGTGAGCTTTCTAAGGTCCATGTTTGGGACGGCACCCAACATTAACATGTATCTATTGGGAGTTAGGTTCATAGAAAACGAGTCTTTTTTCGCCGACCAGCAACAACACCCCGACCCCACTAGTTTTACTTTCTTCGACTTGAGCACGTCGCGTGAGGCACCCTGCGTTAGGGCAGACCCTTGCACACATTATTGCATAAATCCGTTGATACTGAGATGTCATCATTTTTATTTTCCCGAACCCTGATTCACATTTTTGGTTGATATATATTTTTTTTGAATATGGATTGACCATGAAGTCGGAGCGCCATGCTCATTGCATACCCGAACTTTCTTCTAACTCAGACGGCTTCCAGTAACATGTGTTAATGAATCTGTTTTAACTCTCGAAGTCATAATTTATGTGCATGTTTGTTCCATGCGCACTTTTACATCTATAATCCGTTGGATTGGATTCACATGGTGTGTTTCAACTTGAGTGAGTCCTCAGGTCAATCGATCCAGATTGTTCTTTTTGATATAACTCCTAGTTGATCAACATTTGGCTGATTAACTAAGCTTTTGATGACCTTATCATTTTGACAATACTTGACAATTTAATCCGAGGGACATTCACAAGATAGGTCGAACTCGGGTGAGCATGCAAATCAACTTATCATTATAGGTGCACACATAATAGTAATTGCGATGCATGTGAATCCTTGTGAAACGTTGTGTGTGTATAAATTGTCCTAACCTGTGAATTCCTCGTTAAAAACTTTCACTATCGGTAGAAGTTCTGTGACGATCGTGAAAAATCCCGGTAAACTTTGTTTAGTACAAGTCCGTGGTAACCGGATGTGGTACGTATATCGTGATATTATTATAATTATGTGTGATGATACGAAATCTGGAAAACGATACACCAACTATGACGGGAGTATATGCATAGTAAGTAATAAAAACATTACAATGACATTATGCATCACCTACATGACAAGACAAAGTCGTGAATGAACTGATGACTGGGAATAAGTAGTAGTAAACACACATGACTTGTGTGCTATGCCTAGCGATATTTGTAATGTCTCGGATGAATCCGAGAGCATGTCATGGTTGACATGACACTACTAATGACCAATGATGCGAGGTTGGCATCCTTAGCCTTGAACAACGTGTTAAACGGAGACTTGACGTTTAAAAGCGCATTAGACCTTTGACGTTGATTATTAGTTTATCGGTAGCCTTATTTAAGATTCCGAGTTCCAGGAATAACTTAGATTTGTGCCATATACTGTGACATAAGATTTAAAAATAATCAAAGCTCGGGCACGCAAAACGAGGCAGCTCCCGTTCGGGAACGCATTCGTTCCAGGCATAACATAAGGCAACCAAATGTGCAAGGAACGTCGATCAAGTTTAAAAACACTTAAATGAACATCAAACGAGACTTTTATGATTAAAACGTAACTGGGTTCGGATTTTTAGACGGTTATGCATAATTTTTAAAACCGAGTCTTTTAACACGAAGGACGCGCAAAACGGAGTCTGTCACGCAAATCGAGAACACGCACAAGACCCGAATACGAACCTGTACTTATCCGAAAGATAAAACTTATCTTTTGTCATGCAAAACGAAGCATGAGGTGTCCCTTGGGACCCACCTCTAAACCGCCCCACCCCCCAGGTATATATATGTTTTTTTATTTAATTTTCATTATTAATTCATTTTTATTTCAAAAATCACTCATATTCTCCAAAAACCTGCCCCCACAAACTTCAATCCAGCTGAGTTCTTCATTAAACCTCACTAAACCAAAGGTACTAACCTTGGCTTTTATAATTCTATGTCCGTTTCTTCGATTAAACGCGATTCTAGCCGAAAAAACGCTTTTTAATCCATGAATTTTGGGGTTTTAAACAAGTTTTAGGGCTGAACCACCACATATATCCCTGGTGTTATATGGCAGCCATGGTTGCCAATCAATGGGGTTTGATACCCTAATCAACTCTTATTCGACAAAAATCGCTTAATTATTCGATTAACCGAAAACAATGAAATAAAGCTTGATTGATCCAAGTTCTAGCATATTTGGGTTGTACTTGGTGTGTAGGTACTGAATATACATTCACACACTTCTGGGATCAAGATAAACGCTTGGAAACGGAAGAATCACTAGGTATATCACTTGAAAACTGAATCTAGGCTAGGCAGAAAATTGTTTTTCCTATAACTTAGTCCGTGTAGCTTGGATTGTGCTGAAATTTGGTATGGTGATGTAGGGTATTTTCAGAAAGGTCCACGTAAAATTTTAGAATTTTTGGAATTTTCTATGATTTTGGTGTATTTTTAACTGTCTTACTGAAAGAATTTCGGGAAACATATCGAACGGATTCAATAAATCACAAAATTTTACATAGACACTAAGGAACATATGGGTAATGTTCTGGGAAATTCGGAGTCCATTGATTGAGTTTTGATTTGGGTTAAAAATCCACGTTTTTGCGAGTTTTCGGTAGCCGGAAACACACCGAAATGAAATCGGAAAATTCTCAAAATTTGTGGAGATGTTCATGGACATGTATAGAAGGTTCAGGAATTTTTTCGGAATTTTTCAACTTCTGAAAGTATTTTATGTTAAGTATGTGGTTAAAAATGGGTTTATAAATAATATATTTAAATAAGAAAATTACAAAAATTAATTCCCAGAATTGATCTCATGATCTACTGATTTTTACTGAGGTAAATTAATATATATAGATTTTTAGTCCAATTCTAGATTAAATGCGAATTTATTTGGATTAAAAATAAGTTATTTAAATCATTTTCGGCAGTTTACCGTGTAACGAACCTGCCAGAACTGGGAATTTACCCAACCCGAAAAATACTATAGTTGGAACACTGGGAGTATTCCGGGAGATTCCCGGGCAAATTGGGCACTATGGGTGTGCTCTAAGACAATTCGGGAGAATTCCCGACAGTGAAAATGGAAACTCAAATTTGGGCAACTTAGACCCCCCGGACACTCAAACTCCCTTAATGGAAAGTTAATCGTTTTTGAATAACCACGTGTTGGCACTACTGGCATTCCCGTACCATTATCCGAACACGTTAAACTACTGACTTTGGCTGGCACGCGAATCGGTGCCCGGAAGCCAAACTGAAAACTACTACTACCCTGATGTCCATCACCATACCATTGTCCTATAGACTCAATCCATAGTGAAAACTCCTGACCCGATCCAAGTTATAACCATTACCAACTTAGATACTGATCTGAGTCCATATTTTCATGGGTATTATTAAAGTGAATCCAGTTGCTTGATCACTCTTGCGTTGAGATCACTACTCGTACTGTGAGTTCTCACTTCCCGACTTTTAAACTGTTTTACTGTTTTCTGGGGACTTGCATTTTAAAAACTGTGTTGACTACACCAACTTGGGAGTGAGTTCTCACTTCCCCACTTTTAAACTGTTTTACTGGGGACTTGCATGTTAAAAACTGTGTTGACTACACCAACTTGGGAGTGAGTTTCACTTTCCCGCTTTTAAACTGTTTTTTCTGTTTTCTGAGGACTTGCATGTTAAAACTGTGTGATTACACCAAATTGGGAGTGTGTTTCACTCCACCGCTTTTAAACTGTGCTACTGTTTTCTGAGGTGATTTGCATGTTACAAAACTGTGTTAATTGCACCAACTTGTGATGATATGAGTTGTCTAACACACGACCTACTTCCCCCTACAAGTGATTGGCGTAAGCCATGGGCAGTGGGTAGTACTATTGATTTGACTAACCCAGTTGCTCCAGGCAGTGTCTAGGTGACACTGTGTTTCGGTGACTATGCAACTGCACGCGTCCTAAATTCGGTTATGTTAACTAGGCATAACTGCAGGGAAACATGACTTAGTTGCCGGGATGACGTGCCTGTCTTGACACGGCCCGGTGGGAAGTGTCTGTGGTGACACGGGCCGGTGCGATGATGTGTCTGTCTGGCACGGAGTGACCATGACCATGACTGTGACTGCGACTGTGACTGTAACTGTGACTATGACTGTGACTATGACCGTGACAGTGACTGTGACTGTAACTAGTGCAATTAAAATGGTTAACACATGTTGTTACACAACGACTAAACCCGTGGACTCACGCAACGTTTAGCTGACCTTTTTTAAAACTAACATGCATTTCAGGTAACTTGAGACTGGTGTGATTCGTGTTTGTTGTTCAAGACAGGTTTGTAGGCGAACCCTGATATAGACGCATGTGGCTTAAAAGACTTATGTGGTTCATGAGAACATGCAGTTGTAACATACATGTAGTATGTAATCAACATTTTGTAAGTAATAAAATGTAGTGTCTTTATAAACAATGTGCTTGTACCAGAGGTGTCTGTTGCATCCCGTATATTTTTCTTCCGCTGCAAGTTGGAGTGTGACAGAAGATGGTATCAGAGCCATTGGTTATAGAATTAGGTGTCTTTAAGGAAACCTAGACTATAACTACAGGCTCGGACTTTAGTGGACATCGTTGGAAAAATTAAACTCAACTAAAGACGCTTAGTGAACACTGTAAAGTATCCTATTTGCAAGTACCAGGATGGCCTTGTGGGGCAAGTGGGTTATTATGGTCCAGAACGTAATAACAGACTTGCTCATACGAGGCAGTGTTGGGAAAGCCGCGGTAATAAACACACTTAAATACGTGGAATGATACATACGTGTGCCAAGGTGATAGTGTGTGAATGTTGTGCGAGAATTGATACATGAATTGGGAGTGGTGGATAATGCGTTACTACATATGCCTTTGGGATAGGCAGAAAACTGGTATTACAGTCCATTCCACATTCCTACTTACCACCTGTTTAATATACACTAGAGTTGGATTCATACCACTTTTACAGTGGTTACTTATACTTTATGATGTGAGACCCCCAACCTTTAGTGCAATACGATCTCACCAACCATATCCTTATAATTATTATAGCAACGATTGCATACCAGAATGGTATTTTAAAGTGAACATAGATACATAAAGAACGTGTGGGTCGTTCTGATAAACTGGAAGGATGTATACGAATCCTTATTCTGCTTCTCGTTGCTTCACATTCGATTGTTATACAATCGCAGAGTTCGAACATCTTACGAAACTTTTTTCGTCCTTGAATCCGCGATTCTTTTGATTGTCCGTTGGATTCTTCTTTGGCTTGTAATATTGGCTTTAGCTTTTACGCCGTGTGATACCATAATACTTAGCGGTGTTCCTTAGCACATGTTTCGGTATAGGGTATATCTGAATATGACGATCTCCGGTCATGGAAATGGCGTGGGGTGCGTGAATAAGTTACCCTTCATGTTGTCATTTGATTCCTTGGGATATAAAGTCTGTGATGGTACGGATTCCTTTGAAACGCTTGCATTGTGGAACCTTGTTTTGTGTGACCATCGGTTACATTGTGTTCTTTTACGAGTGTTGATTGTTTCGAATTTCAGTTGGTTATTTGCAGAAAGTAGTATGAGGCCCGAATATCGTGGAGAACGGAATATTGATCAGGTATATGGGTGTGGTGGATACGCTGCGGTACTTCCTATGTATAAACACCCGGCTACATGATCAAGGTACCGTTACTCAGGGCAGACGGGCTTCATGTTGCGATTTGTTCGGTTATGTTTTGGGCAATGCAGTATTGAGATTGCGACCCTGTTTGATGTGATAGATGACGACATAGTGGTCGTAACCACGATGTCTACATGGTTATAGTAATTTTACATGAAAAGTATTTTGGGTCGACATATAAACGACCACTGGATTAATCCTGGGAAATCCTTTTCTTTTCTTAAACTCGTGACACGATTTCTGGGGATACTACACTTCAGTAGTACTCCGTACTGAACTATTTGGGTATAGCCGGTGATAGCTTATCCACATCGATGACCCAATGATCGATTCGCGATAAGTATCAATGTTTTTGTCTTTGATAAGACAATTCGGCGTATGTTATTTCTTTTGGCGGGATTTGCTAGAACCTATAATATATTCGGAATCATTACAATACGGCGAACAACCTATACTCGTGACACCGACCGTTGTCTATGAAATTACTCGGTGAAGCATATATTTCCGTTATTAGCTGTCGCCCGCTAATGATGCAATCACTAATTCTTAATAAGGACGCGAAATTAACATCGGTGTTGATAACCTAAGGGGATTTAGGGGTAACACATAAAAGGAGAAACCTATTTGATGCAATCAAAGCTGGTGAGGAATTGTGTGGATGCGGATCTGATGGTGATAAGACTTGGGGAGGCGAGAACAATTTTGCCGATATTCCTCGTAACCATGTATACTTCGTATTAACATGACACCCCTATGTATACATGTAATCATAAATATACAACATTAACCGCGGTCTAATCCAAGTGTCAATTTGGTAAATTTCGGTTGAGGATGACATAACACCGGTGCAAAGTCAGAAAACTATAATCATGAAGTAATCCGATTCATTGCTTCAAATCACTTCAATTCTTCTTTCTAACACTATTGGAAAGTGTTATGGTCTGGTATATATAAATTACTAATCTGATACGCCCTATCGATTTAGTTCAAACCCATACAAGATAAATCCCCCGTAACTCGAAATAATAATAAAGGAGCGATACGAAGGGTCGTAACGAACCTACCTCTTAATGAGTATTTAATAAACAAGTGACACAAATTGAATTTTCCGCCGAACGATTATTTTATATATATATATATATATATATGTATCAAATCCGAAGGACAATATTTAAAAGAATCGTATGAAATTTTTATATATCAAACGATCCCTTGTTTTCAGCCTCGCATAACTTCGTGAAAATATGTTATAATACAAGACGAGATCGCCTTCGAGTAATATTCAAGTACTGTAATATGATGATTAACCTATGACAACTCATATTTACATCTCCAAACTCTAGACTACACGAGGTCCTGACCTGAATTCTTTTGGTAACCCTGATACCGTAGGTCTTGGATCTATATCACCTGTATGAGGGCGGGGCATTCATGCTAGAAATCGCATAAGGGGATACATTGTTCTTTGATTTCTTTCGATTAAGGCTTTTCATGACACGATAATTACTATGACCGTACGAGTGGTCCTGGGTAGGGACTAACTCAGATACTTGTATGTCTATAGAACGTATTGACTCCCCAACTCTACAATAATAATAATAATACCTGGGAACACCATATGTCTTCTCCTCTTCCTGGAAACATTGGAGGATTCCATATATTTATATGCGAGGTTGTTCACAATTCCAATGGAATGATCGAAATTCCCTTTGGACCTTTGTAAAGGTGTTAATTGGAAACTGTCTCCTACATGTGTAGGAAGTTGATACTTGGGATACACTGACTTTCATCCACCAAAGGGATACAAATTGAACGATACCCTACTCTTGTGAGTAACCTAAAGTTATTCGGTAGACGGCATTGCTAGTCCTCATGAGTATACGAGGACTAAATTCTCTAGATAAGGGAAATATTGTTGAAACACCCCTCGTCTTCGTTCAACTACTTGGTACCTTCAATTGATTTTCAGTTTGATTGATTTAAATGAGTATTTGTGAGATACAATGTTACCGAGAAACCCGATTCTTCGTTATTTTCGAGTGACGAAAATTCTTGTGTTACTTAAGGGAATAAGAACGGGAGAAATCTTCAGTATAACACTGTATATAAATATGTACCTGTGTATTCGTACCACGAGTGAAATTCACGATCGTGGGGATGATTGACGGAAGTTGTGCGCTATCATTTACTCGATTTCTGCCTCGGTCATTTGTGGTGAGCGTTTCAGGACCATTCTACTATAAACAAAATATATGTATACATGCATTAATGCCACATTTCAATCGTATCATATCACACAAATTCGTCGCACGCATGAATCCACAACCTGTATGACCAACGTCATTATTGTGTATGTAATAATATCCGACATTATGCAACTATTAAAAATGCACTTAGACTTAACCCAAAATGGGCAAGTGCTTAAATGTGTAGTCAAAGCATGTCACTGGAGTGAGTATATACGCCATACTAGGAAAAGCATGAACTACTATGTATGAAGGAACACATTCAAAACCAAACTTTCTTTGAAATAGGAATAGTCACGAGTTGTCTGAATATTACAATTGGTGTCTTTTGTGCGCTGAACCCACCTGGGGGAAAGCTAACTCGTAAATCTGGTGGTCCCGACCATTCCAGATGAAGGGACTAGTGAATCTTCCGAATACTTTTCTCGGATATCATGTCCATCCAGAGGGAAAATCCGTTAGTAGGCACGTCATATATATTAAAGGAAGAATAAGACTTTGACACGACAGTTAATACTCTTCAAATTTGGAGAGTTACTTAACACACGTTACGAATTGTAAATAACTCGAGGTGCAATAATAAGTCAAACTAAATGACCAAAGTGTAGATCGGTGCTTGGTTGGATGCACCGACCGGATGTGAAATGGTATTTATAACCTCAATTCGTATCCTTGCCGTCAGAGTGCTAGGCTTACCTCGATTGATTACGCTTTTCATTTAGCCTCCTTGAAACTGCTTTTGTTATTTCAAGAGATTGTCGAGCGATTGTGGATCTATGTTATTACATTTCCCAGCAGTACGTATTCCTCCTGTGCCCTATTGGGAAACAGAACTGACTAATCCTACGACCAAGGGGTCGAGAAAGTCAGCAAGCCTAGTCTCGACCAACCCGGGGGCCGGGTCTTCATTTCTTGTTTACATTATTATGAATATGAGACTAACGGGAAAAATCAGAATTAGTGGGAAATTTCCCCTATCGGACTAGGGTGACTATCAATTCGGGCTTCAGCCCATGGTTTCGTAAAACCACACGACTTTCCCAATCTAAACCAAGATGGTTTGGCATGAACGAACTCAATGAAACCCTTACGTTTAATCGGTGATTCAAATGGCGGAGGTGCCAAGAGGGGAAGGCATTATATCTTTTTATACTGATATACAGTTCATAACTTACCAAGTCCGAATTGGACTCTAAAAACCACGAGACCGAGACGGTCAAGTGGTGATTAACCACCTTGTGACTAGTATGGGTTATATTCGCCTATGCATTAGATAATCTTTCAAGAACATCATGGGAAATATAACTTCTCATTGTCCCCACTAACGACATCCTTATGAAATGATAGTCGAGCATGGGTATGTTCCTACCCTACAAAGGGTACTCTGTCAATGGGGAAGCTTGATTCGATGACTCGTTACTTAGTCATCTTTTACCAAATTACCCGTACGTCTACGATTAATGCGGATCCCATGTGTAGGGGCGTCATAGTGATGCTTATGATCGTTAGACACTCATTACACCTTAAGCAATTCCATGTGATATAGTAACATTCTAGATGTGGTGCTACGGGAATTAAAACTACATTAGGCGCACACCCTATCATTCCCGGTATATGGGAATTCTATACGATATCTCTCGGAGAATCACATCGATATCATCAAAGTTACTAAGTTGTTTCCTTTGGGAAAAGACACATATAGTTGTACAACAACTGGAGCTAAGCTCCCAAAACATAATGCAAACCGGAATTATTACTGTAGAAATTCCATATCCTTGCGACGTGATTAGACTGCTGGTGAGTAGTTCGGGCACCCGTTGATGTGAGGGTGCAGATTCGTTGTTACTCGTGTACATGCTCGCCTTATGGCAACCATAGGCTCGTAAAAGCCTTTCTCTACCATAGAGTAGGGACTCTCGTAGTCGGTTAGTATTAGCCGAAGATACTCACGTACACGACAACACGGGAAGATTGGCGTGCACCACTCGGTAAGACCAAATTTATTCCCTTAACACAACCATGTGGAGCATGGTGCTAATTATTACATGTGCAACAAACCCAGGAAGGGTACCCATACCCCTCCTCTATAGGAGATGTGTAAGAACTATTAAACGAAATCTTAATTGAAACTTATGGTGTATGAATGGTGAGGAAAATGAATGCAAAGAAAACGTAATAATTGCAGTCAGCTATAAGCTGAATACGAAACTCATATCCTATTGTGAGTCCAACAACACTCTCACTTCCAGGTTGGAAGTGATGGCAGACGTTACTCTTAACAATACGTAGGAATTGTGGATGGACAAATTACACTGCTACTATGTAGCACAATTATTATCTTCGTACAGGGATGATACTAAATGAAAAGCGAAAACATACTTGTCTGTCAGATGACTGACACGAACATAAATATTGAACCTTTCAACGAATTACTAAACAGAATTTCAGGACGAAATTCTTTTAACCAGGGGAGACTGTGACAATCGTGAAAAATCCCGGTAAACTTTGATTAGTACAAGTCCGTGGTAACCGGACGTGGTATGTATATCGTGATATTATTATAATTATGTGCGATGATAAGAATTGTGGAAAATGATACACCGACTATGACGGGAGTATATGCATAGTAAGTAATAAAAACATTACAGTGACATTATGCATCACCTACATGACAAGACAAAGTCGTGAATGAACTGATGACTCTGGGAATAAGTAGTAGTAAACACACATGACTTGTGTGCTATGCCTAGCGATATTTGTAATGTCTCGGATGAATCCGAGAGCATGTCATGGTTGACATGACACTACTAAGGACCAACGATGCGAGGTTGGCATCCTTAGCCTTGAACGTGTTAAACGGAGACTTGACGTTTAAAAGCGCATTAGACCTTTGACGTTGATTATTAGTTTATCGGTAGCCTTATTTAAGATTCCGAGTTCCAGGAATAACTTAGATTTGTGCCATAGACTGTGACATAAGATTTAAAAATAATCAAAGCTCGGGCACGCAAAACGAAGCAGCTCCCGGTTGGGGAAACGCATTCGTTCCAGGCATAATATAAGGCAACCAAATGTGCAAGGAACGTCGATCAAGTTTAAAAACACTTAAATGAACGTCAAACGAGACTTTTATGATTAAAACGTAATTGGGTTCGGATTTTTAGACGGTTATGCGTAATTTTTAAAACCGAGTCTTTGGACACTAAGTACGCGCAAAACGGAGTCCTCACGCAAATCGAGAACGCGCGCAGGACCTGAAAACGAACCTGTACTTATCTGAAAGATAAACCTTATCTTTTGTCATGCAAAACGAAGCACGAGGTGTCCCTTAGGACCCACCTCTAAAGCCCACCCCAATGTATATATATGTTTTTTTATTTAATTTTCATTATTAATTCATTTTTATTTCAAAAATCACTCAAATTCTCCAAATACCTGTCCCCACAAACTTCAATCCAGCTGAGTTCTTCATTAAACCTCACTAAATCAAAGGTATTAACCTTGTCTTTTATAATTCTATGTCCGTTTCTTCGATTAAACGCGAGTTCTAGCCGAAAAACGCTTTTTAATGCATGAATTTGGGGTTTTAAACAAGTTTTAGGGCAGAATATGAACACCACATATATCCCTGGTGTTATGCGGCAACCATGGTTGCCAATCAATGGGGATTGATATCCTAATCAACTCGTATTCGACAAAAATCGCTTAACTATTCGATTAACCGAAAAACAATGAAATAAAGTTTGATTGATCTAAGTTCTAGCATATTTGGGTTGTAATTGGTGTGTAGGTACTGAACATAGCCTTCACACACTTCTGGGATCAAGATAAACGCTTGGAAACGGAAGAATCGCTAGGTATATCACCCGAAAACTGAATCTAGGCTAGGCAGAAAATTGTTTTGCCTATAAATTGGTCCGTAGAGCTTGGATTGAGCTGAAATTTGGTATGGTGATGTAGGATACCGTCAGGAAAGTCTACGTAAAATTTTAAAATTTTTGGAATTTTCTATGATTTTGGTGAATTTTTAACTGTCTTACAGAAAGGATTTCGGGAAAAATATCAAACGGATTCAATAACCCACCACCTTTTTTAGAAACACTAATGAACATATGGGTAATGTTCTGGGAAAATTATGAGTCCATTGGTTGAGTTTTGATTTGGGTTAAAAATCTGCGTTTTTGCGAGTTTTCGGTAGCCGGAAACACACCGAAATGAAATCGAAAAATTCTCAAAATTTGTGGAGATATTTCTGGACATGTATAGAAGGTTCAAGAATTCTTTCTGAATTTTTCAACTTCTGAAAGTATTTTATGTTAAGTATGTGGTTAAAAATGGGTTAAAAAATAATTTATTTAAATAAAAAAAATTACAAAAATAAATTCCCAGATATTTATCTCATGATCTTCTGATTTTTACTGAGTTATATAAATTTTTAAAGATTTTTAGTCCAATTCGAGATTAAATGAGAATTTATTTGGATTAAAAATAAGTTATTTAATTCATTTTCGGCAGTTTACCGTGTAACGAACCTGTCGGAACTGGGAACTGACCCAACCCGAAAAATACTATAGTTGGAACACTGGGAGCATTCCTGGAGATTCCTGAGCAAATTGGGCACTATGGGTGTGCTCTAAGACAATCCGGGAGAATTCCCGACAGTGAAAATGGAAACTCAAATTTGGGCAACTTAGACCCCCCGAACACTCAAACTCCCTTAATGGAATGTTAATCGTTTTTGAATAACCACGTGTTGGCACTATTGGCTTTTCTATACCATTATCCGAACACATTAAACTACTGACTTTGGTTGGCACGCGAATCGGTGCCCAGAAGCCAAACTGAAAACTACTACTATCCTGATGTCCATCACCATACCAGTGCCTATGGACTCAGTCCGGAGTGAAAAATCCTGAACCGATCCAAGTTATAACCATTACCAACTTACATACTGATCTGAGTCCATACTTGCATGGGTATTATTAAAGTGAATCCAGTTACTTGATCACTCTTGCGTGGAGATCACTACTCGTACTGTGAGTTCTCACTTCCCCACTTTTAAACTATTTTACTGTTTTCTGGGGACTTGCATGTTAAAAACTGTGTTGCCTACACCAACTTGGGAGTGAGTTCTCACTTCCCCACTTTTAAACTGTTTTACTGGGGACTTGCATGTTAAAAACTGTGTTGACTACACCAACTTGGGAGTGAGTTTCACTTCCCCGCTTTTAAACTGTTTTTTCTGTTTTCTGGGGACTTGCATGTTAAAACTGTGTGATTACACCAAATTGGGAGTGTGTTTCACTCCACCACTTTTAAACTGTGTTACTGTTTTCTGAGGTGATTTGCATGTTACAAAACTGTGTTAATTGTACCAACTTGTGATGATATGAGTTGTCTAACACACGACCTACTTCCCCCTACAAGTGATTGGCGTAAGCCATGGACAGTGGATAGTATTATTAGTTTGACTAACCCAGTTGCTCCATGCAGTGTCTAGGTGACACTGTGTGTCGGTGACTATGCAACTGCACGTGTCCTAAATTCGGTTATGTTAACTAAGCATAACTGCAGGGAAACATAACTTAGTTGCCAGGATGACGTGCCTGTCTTGACACGGCCCGGTGGGAAGTATCTGTGGTGACACGGCCCGGTGCGATGATGTGTCTGTCTGGCACAGAGTGACCATGACCATGACTGTGACTGCGACTGTGACTGTGACTGTGACTATGACCGTGACAGTGGCTGTGACTGTAACTAGTACAATTAAACTGGTTAACACATCTTGTTACACAACGACTAAACCTGTGGAACTCACGCAGCGTTTAGCTGACCTTTTTTAAAATAACATGCATTTCAATTAACTTGAGACTAGTGTGATCCGTGTATGTTGTTCAAGACATGTTTGTAGGCGAACCCTGATATAGACGCATGTGGCTTAGAAGACTTATGTGGTTCATGGGAACATGCAGTTGTAACATACATGTAGTATATAATCAACATTTTGTAAGTAATAAAATGTAGTGTCTTTATAAACAATGTGCTTGTACCAGAGGTGTCTGTTGCATCCCGTATATTTTTCTTCCGCTGCAAGTTGGGGTGTGACAAGTTCTCATAATCCACTCAGCGACTAACTGGTACCATTAAATGTGTTCAGTAGTTGATAGACACAACAATTAAATTCAGGATATTATCGGGCACATTAAGCTATCGTGAATGGAATCCCTCAATATAACTATTATTGTCATTATTATCTTTTCTATTTTATTTTACTCATGTAAGAGGCATGGTGAAACTAAGATTCCCCTCAGATTCTATCATTATGGTTTAAACCTTACCAGAATTTTAGTGTAAACCTTTCAACACAGCGCATAAACGAAATATGAAGAATCTCTCGTGCGTTCACACTTTATCCCTTACGCTTAACCACAAAATTTCCTTTGACCCTATTACTCTGTGTCTTTTGACTAATCTTTAGTCTAACCTGATTTACGTCCCTGCATACCTAACTTTGCGAGTGTATTTCCACAAAACGGTTCCAATCATCTCAAGAACATTGGAAGATAGAGATACAAGTTTATCAACACCCAGATGAAAGTGATGGTCTACAAAATAATCTTACCCCTTGTATTGTAGATTCATTATTCCATAATAGTTTTCCGTTCTAAGCTAGTCTATCCCCTAGTTGTTGCACTGGTGGATGCTTACCGTTTAATGCGACAGTAGTTATTGTTGTTGACGTAGACGAAGCTCTCACTCCATGGTCGTGGTCGCACTACATCTTTGAAACCTTACGCATATACTCCCATCAAATTGTGTTCTAATTTAAAAAAAAAGAACTTGGTGAACTCGTCTTTTTGATCCTTGGTGATCACTTTTTGAACTTTGAAGATGGTGATGTATTGTTATTACGACCATGCCATTTTGAACGTATTTCCGTGTTTTGTAATGAAACCTCTTGGTGACGTATGTGATGCTCCTAATTCATGGACACGTTTTAGTTCAATCTTTCAAACTTGTTTGCATACACGTTCGACTAATTACACCCTTAAGTTCATATATGGATTTTAGTAAATCCATTCTTATTTACATGCGGGTAAGCTCGACGACTGTGGAGAACGCTCCGATTGAACCGGAGCACTACGAATTCAACGGACCATTACTTTGCTACATAACTCTCTTTGCGTCAACACTTTCAATGTAAAGCTTCCAAGACTGGCAGCGTCATTTTAATTCTATTTATACCGCTTGTGTGCGACCAACTACATCCACATCATCGGATTTAATGTCTCACTAGTGATTCTAAAACAATTATATAGAACGGATTGATGACAATCGCATCTTGGTATATTCTTCGGGTATTATCTTGTTGTGCTAAAGTGAATGTCAGAATCTTGACTGACCTTGTTATGCGCTAATCCTCGCATGGCTAAATCACTTTCTACGAACGTTACTCGAGGATTGAGTAGCCATACTTAAGTTCATCAAGTGCAGGAGCATAAAACAAAATTTTCTACTTTCGTGAAGTATGCCAAGGTTAACACCCTTTTCATGTGAAATTGCCATACTTATGTATAGCTTCATTGATTTCTTTGTTCGTATTTATCCTTCTTCCACCGAAAGCTGGCCATCTACTACAACCAACTACAACCAAAATGTGATGATCAGTTTTAACCAAAAATCCCATTTCCCTCCGTATGAACGCGTTGAGACGTTAACATTCTGAAATAAAGGGCATAATGCCCGACTTGAGTTTTCATCCAATCCGTTGATAAATCTACCCAAATCACTGGTTTCATACAATTAATATTATTCCTTTCTAGAAGTCTTACGTACGATGGCATCATCACTGTTAACTTGTAGTGGTAACTGTACCATTTCTGATCTTTGTAGCGATGCCTCATAACAACAAATCCCTCTGACACTCACTTTGAACTATTTCCACCCCGGTTACGTTGAGTAAGTTCCCGGTGGTGCTCTCAACACGATACTAGAATTTGAGTAATTTGGCCTTTAACAAACTACCTTAACACAATTCCAGTTCGGTTTATTTTGTTGACCCTTCGTCTATGACGTATGACATTCGTGTCCATTCGGGTAACCTTAAAATATACATTAGATACACTTGATATATGAAGTATTGGCTACTTAATATTCAGATCGCTTTATGATAACAAATTACTGCCTTCTACAAGTCACTTAAATTCGAATGTGTTGAGCTCACCTAAACTATATTTTGTGCAACACCCCCCCCCCCCCGCGCCATATATGTTAAATACACCAGTCAATATTATACCGATGTATGACACACCGATGTTGCACCTCTTGTGAGCATCTCCCGTGCTTGACATAACTTGTTATGACATTTTTGATTATTGAGCTCCCACTAACTCAACGTGTATTTCGACTTAAGACCAAGTACAAATTGACATGTATTAGTGTTTTTTTTTCCTTTGTTAGTCTAACTTAATCTCTATTTGAAATCCCTATGTACAGATGTAATTCTAGGTATTGCATTCTCTTAGAGCCATAGTAGTTTCCTCTACTAGATTCTTGACATTAATATCACTTCAACGAAGATAGCCATATCTATTTATCGAGTGGGTTATAACTTCATCTTACTTGTGAACAGGAAACTGAACCGTGTGAATTCAATAACATGGTACTACCTTTAAAGGGCACCATTTCTTTTCGTGTATACTTACATCATAGGCGACCCCTGTAACTCTTGAAAGTCGCACGTATGTGCACCTACTCTTCCTGGAATCGATATGTTGCTTCGGCAATTGACTGGTCTATGCCTATATATAATAGCTTGCAACTGGTTCAGATGAACAATTAAATCTCATTTGGCATTAACTATTATCTCGATCATGTATTATGAGTTTAACTCATCCCCTGTACCGTCATATATCTTGACGCTCTCTTTAGCAATGAATTTACAATATATCATAATCTAAATTTTCGGGACGAAAATTCTTTCAACAAGGGGATAATGTGAAATGCACTTGATTTAGGTTAATTAAGTGTGATATTTATTACACAGACAGTCACGTAACAGTAATCCGAGGAATTACGGATCCACACATGGGTTTGTACCTGAACGTCGATAAACAATCAGAACAATATTCTTGAACAAATAAATAAATTAGGTGAATCTATATGCTATGTGAATCTATCTACTATGTGACTTATATGTACATTTTGTGAACTTACGTGAAACCATGTATACTTACGTGTAACAATCTGTTGTTGAACAACCCATAATTGGAGTATAAAGTATACCTCAGCTTAAATTTCGAGGACGAAATTTCTGTAACATGGGGAGAATGTGACATCTCGTACTTTTGACCCTAAGGATCAAAATGGTTACACATCTTAAAATGTTTATTAGTATTAACTTAAATGATAAAAACTTGCAGTGAGTGAAACATGTTTAACCTACGATTCTTGCCAAGCGTATTTATTTTCACATAATTATATATATTGTAGACGGGCATACAAAATATATTCCAAATGTTTGTTTTAAGTTAAACAAGTAAAGGTACTTTAATTGTTATAATGATCGGTTAATTTAAACGAGCGGGTTTATTTTAATGAGACACGTGAAGTATAAACGGGCTCGTAGATGCGGTTTAAGCACAACCCGTTTACCCAAACCCACGATATTTAAACATATTATTATCTCATCTTCTCATTTTATTCTACACAAACCAAAACCCTAGTCCCTCCCTCTCCTTGTGCGACGGCAGCCTCCATCTCTCACACGATCGCAACCCTCCATCTCTAGTTCTTTCATCTTGCTTCAAGGTTAGTGATGTTTGTTGTGTGCTTAAGTTGCGTTTTGTGATGTTAAAGATGATATATTCCTAGGGTTGTTGTGATTTTAATATGCTAGATGATAGGTGGTGGGTTAACTTGTTATTAATTGATGTTAATAGGATGCATGATCGTTTAAACTTGTTCTAGTATCAAATAAGTGCAGAATTGAAAGCTGAATAGCATATACAGCCAACTTCAGTTTGATGCAAACAAGTCGTAACATAAAGAAAAACGGAGTTTCTGAAGTCTAAAACGTACGTTTTTGAAAAAAAGCTTCTAATGACGCTGAAATTGCATTTTTCTGAGGTCGTTTACTATTTCAAAATAATTATTTCGTGCAGCAGCTGAAGCTGCGTTTTTCTGTAGAAATTACGTGTTGTTTGCTGTGTCATATCTTGTAATCTGGATAGAACTAGGTCATGAAATTTGTACAGTAGTTGGACAAAGGTGTCGCTGAAAATCTCCCACGGGAATATCTTCAATCGAGTGGCTAATGATTTTTAAATGAATTTTTCCGTGGACTGTAGTCAGAAAGTAACGAATCCGACTGCAGCCTAGTAAATGATTTTTTAAAAATAATCGATAATTAGTTAGGGCTGGAAAATTTTACACAAACTTTTACAGACCTTTTGACACGTTCTGTAAATTAATTGGAATTTTTGAGATACGGGAACTATTTTATAAAAATACCCGAAAACAGCCCAGTTCTGGACACTTAAGCTGAAACACAATAAGTTGTTATATGTGCATCTAGATGTTTGTATGTGCTATCTGTGAATAGCTGAACCCGTTTTATGGTGACTTAAATGTTATATAACTTGTTGTGTGCCATGATCATAGATGATTATACGTGGAATATATATATATAAGTTGTCAACGTGATTGCATGATTCATGTTAAGATACATGTATGGATTTCGTGTCTTACATGAGCACACTAATAAACTAAATGGTAATCATATTAGGACGTGATTGACCAACCTCAACTCATAATCACTTTAAAAGTCTAACCGAGCTATCAAAGGTAAGTTCACGGCCCCTACTTTTAAACGGTTTTAAATAACAGGGGGAGAAAACATGTACCATAACGGTAAAGTAACGCATTTACCTTTATGTAATTAACAACTATATTGGAAAGGGTTATGTTATATGGTTATGGTCACAAAGAAGCATATATCACATGTCAGTCCCCTTAAAACTTACGATGCCGTTAGTATTGGATTATAGTGAGGGAATTTTTGGTAGTACTACTGGGCCCGACAAGCCCACTCGTACTGGTCGCGCCAGTTAGATCGAACGTTGATGGTCACGGGTGTAGAATTTGCCTAACACTTAGCCATGGTTGGTGATAGAACTGGCACAACAGGGGCAACAACGTCAGTTTCGGATCGAACACTTTGTTGACATGACCTAGGTTAGCTACCTAAACATATAACATGAACCGCTAACCAATATAACAACACGGTTCGGGTTTTGAATCGGGAACAGCTTATAGCAACACGATTCGGGTTTGGAATCGGAAACATCTTATAGCAACACTATTCGGGTTTTGAATTGGGAACAACTTATAGCAACACGAATCGGGTTTTGAATCAGGAACAACTTATAACAACACGATTCAGGTTTTGAATCGGGAAACTTGAACATTCTAATTCAGGTTTAGATCAGGGGTTACCTATCATAACATACTATTTGGATTTGAACCAGTGGAAACAACTTATCTTATATTTGTAAACTAAAACCTGTTAACTCACTCATCATAATTATTGACACTTGATTTTTACATGTTTTCTCAGGTTGCTAAGGTAGCACACATCAAGACTAGGATGCATTATGGTGTCGCATTGATTTCATCAAATATTTAGACACAGCTTAAATTACATTAACTATTTTGGTTTTGTAATTATTATGCTTCCGCAACTCAATCGTGTAAACAATATTTTCTCATTAATGAGCAAACAGGAATATTTTTTAACTCATATAGAGGTCCTTCAGTATGACTAATGACTATGATCCTGGTTTGTCACGCGCCTCGCGATAAAACCAAGCAAGTGGATTTTTGAGGGTGTGACACCATCACATTCCAACCATTCTGAATATCCACAACATTCAAGCGAATCCCATTCATCCCAACCAGCTGGACACTCATACTCACACCACTCCTATTCACATCACTCCTACTCACACCACACAAATGACACCTCTCATGCATCCAATTATCTAAACTCCCCACACCCAAGCCAGAACTAATTAGACAACAATTCGGATCGGAGATGCCACCTTCCGGAACCAACCAACATCCAATTGAGCTATCCAGAGATACTGCATCTTATGCAGGTTCGCCATATTAAGGTCCAGACAAATGGGACCAAAACCCTTTTACTACACTCCCGAACCTCAACCACAAACACCACCATATCCACCTCCTCAAACTCCACCACTTTCACAAGATGAAGCACCGGTGGAACAGCACCACCACCACCAATAACAACAACAACAACCACAGCCGAGGAAGCCCCGTACCAGAGCACAAATGTTAGTACATGCCGAAGAATGGTTCGGATCTCTTCCATCTCTTCCACCATCATACACACCAATACCGGAGGACTCCCAAATGGGTGGACCCTCAAACACTGCTCCTATCACCGAGCCACCACCCACGGGTTTTGATAACCCATTCCTATCTATCCAAGTTCTTTTGTTGCAACTACCGGGATTACACCTATCCAGCTCCATTTATGACCCCTACACGCAGGCGATCATTTAAAATGCCCTGTACCCACCTCCTTTTCCTTTCACCTACCAAAATCCGGGGTATCCAACCCTGGATATGAGTATCCAGTTGTGCCTCAACCACAATCACCTAAGCAACAAGCACCTCTTATATCTATCAACCAAGCTTTGGAACGGACTGAACAGATCCAATGACAAGTCCAAAGAAGTGCACGGAGGACGAGCAAGATATACAAGAAGCTTTCCAAGCTTGTGAGAGGAAGAAGAGAAGACTGAAGATTTTTATTTCAATTATTGTAATTTTCGTTCCAAAAGTCCATTATTAGACATTATGTTGTATTTTACTTATTCCAAAAAGTCCTTTTGGACAAAGTAATGTAATTTTGAATTTATGAATTATCGCGTTGCAAATATTCAAGTGTTCGTCTCAATATTTAATTGATCTGCCGTAAACGATAAATCTATTTGTTGGCATGTAGCTCAATTATTGATACCATGACGCACCAAAATTTTGGGTTACAATAATGACAGGCGTGATGATGTAGAGCACGCTGGTCGAGAGGGCAGAGGAGATAACCTCCATGTCACACCCTGATAAATCGTTTACATCAGAGCCGGGTGTGATCTGACTGGTATCTTCATTGCACGACGGAAGTATATAATGCTAAGACTTCTAGAAAGTGAACGCCCACTAAGTACTCGAATCCCCATGGGTTCTCCTATTCCAACCGTTTGTAACCTGAGAAAGAACATGCAAAAAATCAACATAAAGTTTGCGAGTTCATAGTTTGTTCGAAAAGATTTAAAATAAATCTTTTTTAGTAACCAGTTTAAATATTGTTGAGAAAATATAATAAAAACATTTTCCTCGGCATGTCAATTGAAAACCTGTTTTTGTAATATTTGAATACAAACGATTTAATGGAGTTGAAAATCAAACAAGTCTACTATGGTTCGAAATAGATGAAGTGCTTGTTGATATTGCTTTGAATATGATGGCCTCAATCCATCATATGGAATTCTTGAATTGAATATGTATATAGTGAGCAAGTTCAAACAATTAAACTTGGTTTAGGCACAATCCAACAATAAATACATGTGTTGACAAGGAAATTTCGACATGGTTACAATGATAAACCATGTATGTAACTTGAAAAGAAAAGATGTTTCAAGAAATTTGTTGACTCGATACCAAGGAGTTAATACTCACAATAATGCAGTCATCCAAATCACAAAGCAATAATTGGATATGGCGAAATAATATTTAAACTATCGACATAACAACTCATTGATGTGAAGTCCCCGATGACCTCAAAGAATAAAGCTAACCGCATGCGGAAGAAACAATGCATGCGTAACATATGAATTTGTCAAGAAAGATGCAAATAGGTGTTCGCTAATATGAAATAAATGTAACACCCCGACCGCGTAAAACAACAAATTGTGGCGGAAACGTCGGGGAGTCATGTCACAGAACTATTGTTTCACAACACATGGTATAATAAGTCTTGTATTATTGAATTATTAAATTACATTTTCTTGGAATAAAAACAAACTAAACACAACAATTGTCTTTCAAGTTTTAAGTTAACTAAGGCCCGAGTCCGTCCTATGTGTAGCAAGCTTAAAATCATCACACATTAACGCCTGAAACATATATGAAAATAAAACGTCAACATAAAAATGCATGTGAGTAACATAGGTTTTGTGATGAAGATTCGTTGCTTTGAATGTTAAAATAAATGTTTAACTATTACAAAAGTAGCCATGAATCATAAAAATGTTTCTTTTATGAAATCATATGAAAATCAAATGATTTAAAAGAAATGATGCAGGGTTAACTTAATAACCAAATTATATCATGCCTTCTATAAAATATGTCATGTCTTGTATAAAACATGTCATGTCTTGTATTTTGTTAGAAGTGGTTTAGATAATGCTACGATATGTAATATAATAAAAGCACTTATATCTAGGAAGTACCAGCGGCAGCGGCATATCCACCATGCTTTTATCATATTACACACGTCTCGTTATTTAAATCACTTACCATAAACCAACAAATGAGATGTCTTGTTTAAACCAATGCCATATATAAACCAATGTCATGTATAAACTAAATGTCTTTTATAACAAATGTATATGTATAAACCAATGTCTTGTATATCCAAGATGTCTTGTATAAAATAATGTTTTTGAATGAACAAAAGTCGTGTTTAATCAAAGGTTTTGTTTTATAAAATCATTAATTTTATTGTGTAGACATATAAATATGGATTGTTGGCGAATACATTCAAGCCTTGTTGACTGTCGAATAAACCTTTATAAGGACAAAGGTTCATCAATTGTTCATCGGATTCTGTCATTCCCTAAGGTCACTTCCAAACAAACCTAGGAAGTGGGAACGGGATTGTCAATCCTATGGTACCATTACATACTACCGGTCAGCGGGATCAATGTTAATGAATGTATCGTTGTCGAGTTCAACGCACCAAATGTCTTGAACAATATAAGCATGTCATGAAAATGTTTTGAAATTATGTAAAATGTCATTGAAATCACGTACTAGGTATGCTAAGTCAACATACGAAGCAAAATGTCTTTGAAATAATGCACAGTGTATACTAATTCAATATACCATGTAAAATGTCTTTGAAAACCATGTACTAGGTATGCTAGGTCAACATACGAAGCAAAAATGTCGTTGCGATCATGTACTATATGTACTAGATAAGCAAAACACGTATAATGTCATGAAAACATGAAAGTAGTGATAGGCACATATGAATCACCCCAAAACATTTGAAAACGTAAAAGAGGGGACTATGTACTCACTTGTTATTGCATATAAGTCTTGTTCAAATGATCAAACAAAGCTCAAAAGATCAAGGATTCAAGTGTGTCCTAATATTGGATAACTATGTTAGTGCGCCGGGACTTTAATCGGAGGATTGGATAGAATGAAGTCTTATAAACCAAAAGAGTGTTAGAACTCATATAATATGGTTTAAAAAACTTAACATTCTGATTTGGAAAGGATCCTAAGTGCTTTTGACCCGTTATGACTTGTTAAAGTGGTTTACGCCACTTTAACGGGTCATTAGCATAATTATAAGTTCGGATGGTCAAATATGTCATATGTTGAGTCTTACATGCCAAAATATGTTTGATTATGTTATAACATCAGTTTAGATGTCAAAACTTTGGTTACATATACTTAAAATCAATTTATGCGCAAAAAGGATATTTTGGTCAATTTTAAAGATCACAAAAGCAACTCATCATATAACTAATCAAAGCACAAGACCATAAGGTATAACCTCAGAGGGTTATTCCCTATACAACTATGGTCCTAAAAATGTGCTTGGTCAAATCCTAAGATTGACCAAATGGGTCGGATTCGAAAGTCAAAGCGGTGGTCAAACCGCTCGACTTGCGACCCAAATATAAGCACTAAACTAGAAGTGACGAGTTAGACATGTTGAAACATGTCCAACTAAGTTATAAAACTGATCTGGTATTAAAACTTGGAGTTTTGACACTCGAAAATAGTTTTGTCGTAAAATGCACATTATGCGCATCTTTGACCGAAACCTTGACTCGTCACTTCAACTAGTAAACGTGGTAATCAAGAGGTGCAATCGCTAGGGATTATAACCTTCGTGATTATGATCACGTTGCAAGTTCAATTGAACTTTGACTTGACCAAATAAGGTCAGAACTGAAAGTCAAACAGAAATTCAAACTGTTTGACTTTTGGCTCAATATGGCCAAAATAAATGAAATAGACTAAGGAAGAGTACTTATTTGTGTTGGGAACACTATAAGAACACTGTTAGGAGGCCTCCAAAAGCTGGAAGTAAGCTCCAAGAGAGTGGGAGAAGAAGAATGAGAATGAGCAAGGAAGAATGAAGAATCCACTTGTTATTTATAGTGTTCATGAGCTCATAGGATCAATCCAAGTGTCCATGAGGTGTCATGTCCTTAGGAGGGTGTTAACACATGTCAATTGCAGGTTAAGAGCTGGAAAATCGAATTCTTGGGGACCAAGGCTTCAAACAAGAAGCTGCCAAGTTTCTGCTGTGCTGGGGGGTCCTTGCGGACCGTATGGCTATTTCCTTACGATCCGTAAGCCCTTGAGCTGGTACAAAGTTTGAAATTTTGAAAGTTTTGGCCCTTGGACTTGTTTCGTTGCATTTTGTCACTTTTAACCCTTTTAACCTAATATTTAGGTTATATAAAGGTGTTAAGACATATGTAACTTGGATTTTTCCCAAAAATGTCATGGATGTCGGTTCGTTCTGTTGTATGGTAACGTGTTTCGCAACATTACGTAAAACGTTTTAACGAACACGAAAATGATCGAAATTGTGTAATGATTGAAATTTTGCATTCTTACCAATAAAATACAAGATTTTATTGAATAAAAATATCTGAGATTGTATAATGATTGAAAATGTGCAAATGTCACAGTCTCCCCTACTTTAGGAAATTTCGTCCCGAAATTTAATTAGAGGAAACTTGTGAGAAAAGATGTGGGTATTTCGCTTTCATTTGATCCTCTCCTTCCCAAGTAAATTCTAGGCCACGTTTGGACTCCCAGCGAACTTTAACAATTGGTATAAGTTTGCGTTTGAGCTTTTTGACTTCACGGTCCATTATTTCCACAGGTTTCTCGACAAAGTGCATCGGTGTTATTAACATGAATTTCATCAAGAGGGATGTGGAGGTTTTCATCAGCTAAACACTTTTTCAAATTGGACACATGGAAAGTTGGATGAACATTTCCAAGTTCAGGAGGCAGGTCAAGTTTGTAGGCCACTTTTCCGATTCTCTCAACGATCTTAAATGGTCCCACATATCGAGGTGCAAGTTTTCCTTTCTTCCCGAATCTAACCACACTTTTCCAAGGGGATACCTTGAGAAGGACGTGATCACCGACTTGGAATTCCAAGGGCTTGCGCCGTTTGTCCGCATAACTCTTTTGACGGCTTCTAGCTGTCAGAAGGTTATCGTGAATTTTCTTGACTTTGTCTGTTGTTTCTGGAATGAGTTCAGGTCCAGTGAACTCAGCTTCACCGATCTCATTCTAATAGATAGGTGAACAACATTTTCGACCATATAGAGGTTCGAAAGGAGCCATGTTGATGTTGGTGTGATAACTATTGTTGTAGGAGAATTCGATCAAAGGTAGATGTGAATCCCAACTACCACCAAAGTCGATCACACAAGCTCTAAGCATAGCCTCCAGTGTTTGGATTGTCTATTCGGACTGTCCATCCGTTTGAGGATGATAAGCAGTGCTCAGGTTGAGTTTGGTTCCCATAGCAGATTGCATGGTCTTCCAAACGTGCGATGAGAATCGAGCATCTCGGTCAGATATGATGTTCAAAGGAACACCATGACGAGATACTATCTCATCAACATAGATCTTGGCAAGTTTGTCAACAGATAGATCCTCATGGATCGGCAAAAAGTGTGCTGACTTTGTTAGACGATCAATTATTACCCAAATGGCATCATGACCTCTAGAAGTGCGTGGTAGTTTGGTGATGAGATCCATAGCAATGTTCTCCCATTTCCAAACCAGAATTTCTGGTTGCTCAAGCAAACCAGATGGATGTTGATGTTCTGCCTTAACTTTAAACAAAGTTAGGCATTTAGACACGTACAAGGCAATGTCTTTCTTCATACCCGGTGTAACGCCCTGCTATTTCAAACTTTCTATATTTGGAAAGTTCATGTTGTAATTCTATTTCTGGAAACTTTGTAATCGTTATACTCGCCTTTCCGTTGTAATCGATATTCGAGACTTGAATCATAATGAAACACGTGTTTTATTTTATCATATCAACTCATTTATATTCTACATATATGTTACTTAGACCACGATGCGCATAAACACTTGATACAATTGCAATACGTGACGTACATGAATTATACATCATTTAGACATACACAATACTTATTCGCGATTCATATACTTGATCAGGTTTGTTAACACTCATTATTATGCTTACATTACATAAATAACCCTTATACTATGCCTTTTATGCTTAAAACACCCTAAAACAATCAAAATACAAACTTCGGGGGCTAAAATTGTCAATCAACAAAGTTTAGGGATTTTTCCTTCTGGCACCCCGCGACCGCCAAAGCCTTTCCCTCTCGCCCCCCGCCAGAGGGCAAATCTGCAGAAAGTCTAATTCTGGTAATGGATTGGGCAATTTGGTGTTTGTAGGATTGTGCTTTCTTCATTAATTACTCACCAAACCAAACCCTAGTCACTTCCTATAAAACCTAAGCCTCCTCCACACTTCCTCCACTTTGCAAACACTCTAATCTCTCTCTCAAACACTCTAAATCTAGCTGAGAAATCAGTAGCAAGGCAGATTCACTGAAGTTGCAAAAGTGAGCATAACCTCACTTATACTTCATCTTTTTCATTCATTCTTCTTTCAAACCACTTGGAACAACCTTGGGTATGATTCCATGGGTTCTCCTTGGAGAATCCAGACCTAGAACTTCACCACAATGGCTCCAAAGTGTACTAAACTTTCTGTTTTGATTCTAAATTTTGTTAAACTTGTTCAAACTTGAGTTATCTCATCTTAAACCTATGTCTGAATGCTTACAACACTATTAGTGGTTGGTTAGGCTTAAAAACAAGATTGAGACATGTCAAACAAGAGGTGAAACCTCACAAACTTTCTGTTTTCAACTTGGGTTTACACCCACAAGTAGTGTCCAAGTTCAACTTATGCATGTGTGAAGATGGTCTAGCCTTAGCAACCCATCTTGAATCCACACACTACTTGATGTTTTACATTAGATTAGTTGTTGTTATTACCTAGTTCTTGACCCTCCTTGTGTTTATAACACAAGTGTAGTGGTGAACATTAGAGGTACCTAAATGGAAGCTTGTTCTTCCTACCTCCTACATGATATCCAGGACACTAGAGGTGCCTAAATGGAGACTTCAATCTCCTACCTTATGCTTGATTTATGATTTAAAGTACCTAAAATAAGTATATTATATATGTATACATATATGTGACAAAGACTTAATAATAACTCCATAGTTACTTGTTAAGAAACTAGTTACATCATCTAAAGACCATACACTTGTTACGATTCTAATGGGTCTTTGAATCCATGAAAACACACCAAACCCTTGCGGTTTCTATAGTGTCAAGAACAAATGTCATGAGTACAAGATGATTACTTTCATAATACTATTCTTACGTTATTTAAGCTCCGAATCCATAATCTCCCATTAACTCCCAATACTCATACGCCTTTGTTACTTCTTGTAGAAGGACAAGGTGCTCCAAGATAATCAACCTACCACACTCTCAGGATTCAAGTCGGATTTGGCTTGCAAAACCGTGAGTATACTCGATCCGTTTTCCATTTTAATATTTCGGGTGCAACATGTACAAAAACCATGAAACTAGTTTAAAATTACTCTATATGTTATAGCATGATACTTGTTTATATACTCGATTAATGCACGCTTGTTAGAACTTGTGATATATGTTCATTAACTTTGCTAGCCAACCTTAACAAATATAACGCTATCGGAGTAACGCCCGCCCGTATGCTTGTGGTATTGTTAAGTACACTATTAAACACACGTTTTATGACAATGTTAGGTAATCACAATTGCGTTAGACTTTGGTTTGACATATAGTTACACATGTTTTAGTATGCAAACACCATTTATGTACAAGTTGCCATGTTGGACATGAGACGAAATTGTTCTTATTTATGCTATGTATAAAACTTGTATGCTCGCCAACATTTTTGTTGATATATATTATTTTAATACATGTTGAAGGAAATTAAGTTGATGAAATGGAAGAAACACAATTAGGGTGGATTAGATATACGCCCAATTTTGGATTATGTATTTCGTTTATGTTGAAATTGTTATATGGAACTTGTAATTTTATTCTCGAAACAATGTATTTCCCATTTAGTATCAATGAAATTTTGCATTATTAAATATTGTCGCAAAGTAGTGTTATGACGTTTTGAGCAATTTGTTCGTCTCATCCCGATGTTTTCGCCATCGGTTGGGGTGTTATAGATTGGTATCAGAGCCATAACTATAGGGAATTAGGAAAATTGCCATGCTTTTGACCTAGTCTATAGTTTAAGTGTCCTACTTTTGACCATTCTTTATTCATGCTTAAAAATGTTAATTCTCCCTACTTTGCTTCTATCTCTTCTTTTTGTCTTAAACATACAACGTGTTTTTCCTAAGACATCTTTCACAAATTACACACTTGAAAACACTCTTGTTACATCAACGAGACGATTTGCACCAAGATAGGCCCAATGGCCCACAATTTTTGGTGAACTCTCTCATTCCGCGTTTACGATTTTTACACGAAGTAACGCCATCAAGCTAGGAGTGATATCCACATCTTGATGGAAACTTCCCTTTCAAACTCTAGTGGACCCCTGCCAACGAGTCGGAATTTGCTCCTCGTTAGGTAAGTACCAACCACATTTAGGGTACGATGTTATCAAGTTAGGGGTGAAACCCGCACCTTGTTAACTAGTCCCATTCCTTGATTTTCAATCTCGTCGGATTCTTGAATTTTTTATTGACTAGGGACATGTAGTAACTGGAAGGGTAAATACCGTTAGTCGCTTCTCGATGAGAGTATTCTACCTACTAGGCCAAAGCATGTTTCCCAAACTCGAAAGGATTTTCGACCCACTTTGGAATAGTCGACGTTTCTCTACCCGAAATATTCCAATATTTTATTGAGCCTATCTTTTATGCTAATTCAATTTCAATGAGATTTATACTTTGAACATTTGTAACTTCGTTTCAATCACACAATTTGCGCTTTCCTCGCAATCTCAAACAATAATAATCCTTCATGAACAAACTAAATTTACACTCTTTCATGTCAATATTTGTGATTATACCATGTGAATTCTTATTTTGCCAATGTAAACTATTTGAAACTATGTGCGACATGTTACATGCTAAATTATGCAAAATGTCTTTTCTCAAAACATTATGATCAAGTCTCATCTCTTATCATCAACCTTGTAGATGTCTTCCAACTGTCTTTCCAACTCCAAAAGGAACTCCAAGTCGAACTCAAGCAAGAAGATGCTTGCGTTCATGGCCAAGCAAATGGCTCAAGTGATTCCCGACATTGTGAGCAAGGTTACCGCTAATGCCGCCAACTCGTCTGTCAACTCCAAAGCTGGCCAACCTAAGCCTACCTCTTTCAACTACAAGCACTTCATCGCTTGCAACCCTAGGCCATTCACTAGCAACGAGGGTGTCACTGCTATGCTCGAATGGTTTGAGAGCATCGAAGTGACATTCATCAACAGTGATTGTCCCGAGCACCTTAAAACCCGAAGCGCGACGGGCGTCTTCCAGGCTCGAGCTCTCGAGTGGTGAACGAACGAGCGTAACATTCGTTCCAACAAAGAAGCCTATGCCCTCCCTTGGATCGAGGTTAGGGAGATGATGATGTTGGAGTTTTGTCCTCCAAACGAACAAGAGAAGCTTGAGGATGAATTTTGGCACCTCATGCAAGTGGGTGATGATAACCTCGGTTACACCACCCGCTTCAAACAACTAAGCATCATCGTTACCCACCTCGTGAACACGCCTACACGTGCCATTAGGAAATACTTCAACGGCCTTCCTCCTGCTATACGTGATGCCATCCAAGCCTCGAGACCCGACAACATCGAGATGTGTTATCGCCTAGCCGCGGAAATCAATGATAACCGCGTTCGGGATAAAACCAAACCCTCCAGCTCCACCAAGTCTACCCACCAAGCCACCACCAAACCTAGTGAACCCAAAACCCAATCGTGGAACAACAATGGCAAGAAACGAAAGTTTCAAAACCAAAGTTGCAACGCGATCACACCAGCTGCAAACCCAAATCCCCCTCAAGAACCCGCAAGAAAACCGTACGTTGGAAATCATCCCAAGTGTACCATATGCCATCCCCATCACCCAGCCAACATCGCATGCCACCAACTGCAATCGGTTTGGACATGTGACCGCCGCTTGCCAAAGTGGTCATGCACCACAAGGCAACTAAAACCAACAGCCACCCCAAAACCAAAACCGTTATGCACCTGCCAACAATGTCCGGGCTTGCTTCAAATGCGGTGTCCAAATCACCTTCGCCCTCAATTTCCTCAGATCAATCAAGAGCAGCAACCACAGGCTCCTCGTGGTCGCGCTTTCAACATTAACGCAAACCAAGCGCAACACGACAATGTAGTCGTGAACGGTACGTTCCTTGTCAATGGCTTATATGCTTCTTTACTATTTGATACTGGTGCGGATAAAAGTTTTGTATTCGTAGAATTTGAACCAATGTTAAACTGTGCACGTTCTAAGCTTCTAAAATCTTTCATTGTCGAAGTTACCAATGGCAAGTCTATCACCGTCGACTCTATTCTTCGCGGTTGTTTCCTCACTCTCAATAATCATGTGTTCTCTATCGATCTCATACCTATGAAATTAGGCAGTTTCGATATCATAGGAGGTATGGATTGGCTTCGTAAGAACCATGCTGAAATCACTTGTCACGAAAAGTTTGTTTGATTACCTTTTTTGTCCGGTGACACTTTGCACGTCTATGGAGAAAGACCCTCAAAAGGTCTCAAACTCATGTCATGCACCCAAGCGAACAAGTACTTATGTAAGTAGTACTTTTCCTTTTTAGCCGACATTGTGGAAGAAAATGGCAAGGGAAAGGACGTAAGTGATGTCCCAGTGGTGTGTGATTTTCCTGACGTTTTCCCCGAAGACCTTCCTGGTCCACCTCCTCCTCGTTCAGTTGATTTCCGTATCGATCTCATTCCCGACGCTACGCCTGTCGCAAAATCTCCCTACCGCCTAGCACCCTCGGAGATGCAAGAGCTATCAAGCCAACTTCAAGAACTTCTTGATAAAGGCTTTATATGCCCTAGTACCTCTCCTTGGGGCGCTCCCTTTTATTCGTTAAGAAGAAGGATGGTTCGTTTCGGATGTGTATCGATTATCACGAACTCAACAAACTCACCGTCAAGAACCGTTATCCTCTTCCTCACATCGATGACCTCTTTGATCAACTTCAAGGCGCAACTTGCTTTTCCAAGATCGACCTTCGTTCCGGTTACCATCAACTTCGAGTCCTCGAAGAAGATATCCCTAAAAAATCCTTTCGTACTAGATACGGTCACTACGAATTTGTAGTTATGCCATTCGGTCTAACGAATGCACCCACGGTCTTCATGGACTTAATGAATCGGGTGTTTAAGTTATACTTGGATCGCTTCGTGATCGTATTCATAGACGATATCCCATCTATTCCAAGACCCAAGACGAGCACAAACGACACCTCCGCCTTATCCTTGAACTCCTTCAATGCGAACAACTATACGCCAAATTCTCCAAGTGTGAATTTTGGCTAAAGGAAGTTCAGTTTCTCGGTCATGTGGTGAACGAGAAAGGCATTCACGTCGATCCCGCGAAGATCGAAGCCGTGAAGAATTGGATCGCTCCAAAATCTCCTTAAGAAATTCGTTCTTTCCTTGGTTTAGCCGGTTATTATCGTCGCTTCATTTCAAACTTTTCAAAGGTCGATGTTCCTCTCACGTCTTTGACCCAAAAAGATAAACCTTTTGTTTGGGGTCCCGAACAAGAGGAGTCTTTTCAAACACTCAAGGACATGCTTTGTAATGTTCCTATTCTCGCTCTTCCCAACGGAAACAATGATTTTGTCATGTATTGTGATACTTCAAACCGAGGCCTTGGTTGCGTTCTTATGCAACGGGACAAGGTTATCGCCTACGCTTCAAGACAACTCAAGATTCATGAGAAAACTACACTACGCACGACCTTGAACTTGGTGCGGTTGTTTTTGCATTGAAGATATGGCGACACTACCTTTATGGTACAAAGTGTGTGGTCTTCACCGACCATAAGAGCCTTCAGCACATCTTCAATCAAAAGGAACTCAACATGCGTCAACGTCGTTGGGTGGAATTACTAAACGACTACAACTGCGAGATTCGTTATCACCCTGGTAAAGCGAATGTTGTAGCTGATGCCCTAAGTCGTCAACCTCATGCGAAGAGTATCCACTGTTTCCAAATCTTAAGCAACCTTCAGGACCGAATTCGTAAGGCCCAACACTCATCTATCAATGAGAACAACTTATACAATAAGATGAAGTGTGGTGCCGGAAAACAACTCACGTCCAAAGCTGATGGTATGTTATACTATCTCAATCGAGTCTGGATCCCAAATCGTGATAACCTTCGTGACTTCTTGAGAAGGAAGCCCACAAATCCCGATACTCCATTCATCCGTGTAACACCCCAAATCGCGTAAAACAACACGCGGCAGAAATACTTGGGGAGTCACGTTAACAAATTGTTTCAACAACACATGGCATTTGAAGTTTCATTTTATTGGATATTAAACATAGATTATATTGTCATATTGTTTTAGAACTTTCAACCAAACTTAAACAGACAACGAACAAGCATAATTATTGTCTTTCATATTTTATAGGCACTAAAGTCCACATCCGATCCTACATGAGCACGCATCAGTATCATCTAGCATTATTCCCTGAAACATATGTGAAAAACGAGTCAGCATAAAAGAATGCCGGCGAGTACATAGGTTTTGTGAGTAACTCAGATTTATAGCATGTAACATATTGCATTACCTTACTCGACTACTAGAGTCGAGTAGTGAAAACCTTGTATCAAAAAGTGTATGATCTTGCAATATAATTAACCAACTAAAACACGTTGGTTAAAGTTTATGAAATCTCGTTGCCATGAATCTTGACTAAAACATTTGTTTTCGTAAACCAAGTAGTAAATCGTCCTTGAAGAAAACTCATACGGTTTATATCATTTTGTAAACATCGTTGCATGACATCATTTGAAAATCATCCAAGTGATCTAAATAACGCCACGGATAGAATATGATAAAAGCACTTATATATAGGAAGTACCAGCGGCGTATCCACCATGCTTTTATTATATTAAACCGTCTTGTTATCTAATCACTTACCAATCATCCATTTCATCCGTGTTATCATTCGTTCTTGTTATAAACCAATCGTCATTCGTCTGTGTCATAAAACCATTCGTCTATCGTCCGTGTTATAAAACCATTCGTCAATCGTCCTTGTTTTAATTGTGAAAACTATTGGTCGTTTCGTGAATACATTCAAACCTGTGTGACTCGTCTATACCACCAAAGGGTATCTTTAAATCGACTAACAAACCACCAAAGGTTTTGTTAATATAACAGATTATGTCGTTACCCCAAACTATCCACCAAATTCCAGTGAATAGCCCGATAACGGGGTTTGTCAGATCCTATGGTACCATAACATACTACTGGTCGGCTTGGCCATTGTTAATGAATGTCATTCTTGTTACGAATATAACGCACCAACAAGTTCGTTCACATTATCGAAATCGTCTTGTTTATATAAACCATAGTAATTTGTATTTGAAAACTCGAAAACCTTTAGCACATATGAATCACCCCAAAACAATTTGTAAATGGGACTATGTACTCACTTGTGACTGCTATTGTAACCTTGAATCAAAGATCAAACAAGCTCAAATGTCCGAGAAATCAAGCGTGTCCTAAAATCGGATAATAGTGTAAATATCGAAACTTGAAATCGGAGGATTTGGATAAAATGGTACCTTATAAACCAAATGAGTATTGGGACTCATATCACATGGTTTAATAAGTTAACATTCTGAGTTGGAAAGATTTTTAAGTGTTTTTGACCCGTTATGACCCGTTAAGGTAGTTTAAGCCACTTTAACGCGTCATTTGCGTAACTACGCATTCGGATGGTTAGATATGTGTTATGATGAGTCTTTAATGCCTAAATATGTTTGAAAACGTTATTTGATCAGAATACATGTCATAATTTATGTCACATATGCTTATAGTTGATTTGTTTGCGAAAAGGGCATTTTGGTCATTATTGAAGATCATAACCACTAGTTATCATATCACTAACCAAAATACATGACCATAAGGTATAACCTCAGAGGGTTACTCCCTTTATAACTATGGTCACAAATATGTATTTGGTCGGGTCCGAAGATCCACCAAACGGGTCAGATTCGAATGTCAAAACGGTGGTCAAACCGTTCAACTTTCGACTCTAAACAAGCATTAAAATAAGAGTGACGATTTAGACATGTTTTGACATGTCTAAATAAGTTTATAAAAGAGTTTCGGCATCAAAACAAACTATTTTGACACCCGAATTTAGATCCGTCACAAAATGCGCATTTATCGCATTTTTGACCAAACTTAGACCTGTCAAAATGACTAGAAATGAGAGGAATCAGTAGGTATGATCAATAGAGATCATAATCACCTTGATTACCATCATATTGCAAGTTTTAATTGGACTTTATGTTGATCAATATATGATCAATTCTGGAAGTCAAACAAAAGTAAAACTTTGTGACTTTTAATCCAATTAAACTAGAAGAATTAAATCAAAACATGATTGAACACTGACAATACCAAAGGAAAAATCAAGGAACTCAGAAGAACTCCAGAGATGGTTGCAACTTCAGTTGGTAGCAGAAAATGAGTGATCAAAGGTTTCAAAAATGGGAAACACATTGGTATTTATAGGTTTCTTGATGTTATAGGATCAAGACAAGTGTCCCATGACTCACCCACATGTTAGCTTAGTGTCCCATATATGTCAAATGCAGAATCAAGGGTGGCAAGGTCGTTAGATGAGTCAATGAACGAATTAACAAGCTGTTGCCATGTTTCTGGTGAGCTGGGCAAGGCTGACGGACCATATGGGCTTAGGTCTACGATCCGTAAGGCCCCTAGCTGGCCACAACTTTCAGAATTGGCAGAAATGGTCCCTGCACTCGTTTCGTCGCGTTTCGGGCACTTCTAACACCCGTTAACCCCATTTCTAAGCTCCATAAGGACGTTAAAGTATAGGGAACTTGAAATGTGTCCAAAAATATTCCAAAGGTCGGTTCATTTGGTAAAGGGTATTTATGGTATATTAGATTTTTGGTTAATTACGACGAAAATTGTAAGGAACGCGTACATGACCGTAAATGCGTAACGAAAGGATTTTTCGCATTACAATCACTAACATATAATATATTAATGATTAGAAAATTTTTTGAATGTCCGTACACGTTCCAGATATCAAAATACGCAAAAAGGCATAGTTTCACGAAATTTGCAAAATAGTCTCTAAAGTTACAGAAGTGTGATTTTGCCATACCGAAGCCCTCAAAACTTATTTATAAGTTATGTAAAGGGTATTTATGGTATATTAGGCTTATGTTGTTGCTACGAGGATCGGCAGACTTTCGTAGTTTGTCGTAAATAGTCCCTGTGATCGAATAGACTTGTTTTTGACATACCAAACCCTTCAAAACTTATTTCTAAGTTATGCAAAGGATATTTAAAGTATGTTAAGCTCGTGTCATTGTTTCGGAGTGTATGTCGTGTTAAAACTAGTTACATTTATGTAACAATTTGTGATTTCACTTCCAGAAGTCGTTAGAAAACTCGGAATCGTGCAAGAATTGAATATGTGCAATTGTCATGATAAAAATACAAAACTTATAAATAAAACATAAAATTCCATTCATTGATAACTTTTTTGATATTGTTACATGCTCGGATCGTCACAGATATCACAATCCGGGTGCCGACAAGATGTACAAAGACTTGCGTACGTCTTATTAGTGGCCTGGTATGAAGAAGGATATCGCACTCTACGTCTCGAAATGTCTCACGTGCTCTAAAGTGAAAGCCGAACATCAACGCCCCTCTGGCTTACTCGAACAACCATAGATTCCTGTTTGGAAATGGGAGAGTATCGCTATGGACTTCATTACTAAACTTCCTCGTACGTCCTCTGGTCACGACAGCATCTGGGTCATCATTGACCGTTTGACCAAGTCCGCGCACTTCCTCCCCATTCGTGAAGATTACAAAGTCGAGAAATTGGCTCATGTCTACACGAAGGAGATAATTTGTCATCATGGTATCCCCATTGACATCATTTCCGATCGCGACGCTCGTTTCACCTCCCGCCTTTGGCAAACGTTTCAAACCGCCCTTGGTACTCGTCTAAATCTTGGTACCGCCATTTCATCCTCAATCTGACAGTTAAAACGAGCGTACCATTCAAACTCTAAAGAATATGCTTCATTCATGCATAATCGATTTTGGTGGCAATTGGGACTCACATTTACCGTTGGTAGAATTCTCATACAACAACAGTTATCACGCCAGTATTCAAATGGCTGCATTTGAAGCATTATATGGTCAAAAATGTCGATCACCTATCTGTTGGCACGAGATTGGTGAAGCTCAACTCACTGGTCCCGAACTCATACAAGAAACAACGGACAAGATCTTGCAAATACGTGATAACCTACTCAAAGCTCGAAGCCGCCAAAAGAGCTACGCTGATAAAAGACGCAAACCTTTAGAATTCAACGTTGGTGATCAAGTACTCCTCAAGGTATCCTCTTGGAAGGGTATAGTTTGTTTTGGCAAGAAAGGTAAACTAGTACCTCGCTACGTAGGTCCTTTCAAAATTCTCGAAAGGATAGGCAAGGTTGCGTATCGACTAAACCTGCCTGAAGAACTCAACAACGTTCATCCTGTCTTTCATGTTTCAAACCTCAAAAAGTATCTAGTTGAAGAAGGACTTCAAGTTCCACTCGAAGATCTTCAAATCAACGAAACCCTACATTTCGTGGAGAAACCAGTCGAAATCATGGACCGAGGAGTCAAGCAATTGAGGCGCAGTCGGATTCCTATCGTCAAGGTTCGATGGAAGGTAAACGTGGCGCTGAATTTACTTGGGAACTCGAGAGTGATATGAAGACCAAGTATCCGCATCTATTCATTACATCTTCCTAAATTTCGGGACGAAATTTCCTAAAGGAGGGGAGACTGTAACGCCCTGCTATTTCAAACTTTCTATATTAAGAAAGTTCATGTTGTAATTCTATTTCAGGAAACTTTGTAATCGTTGTACTCGCCTTTCTATTGTAATCGATATTTCGAGACTTGAATCATAATGAAACACGTGTTTTATTTTATCATATCAACTCATTTATATTCTACATATATGCTACTTAGACCATGATGCGCATAAACACTTGATACGATTGTGACGTACATGAATTTTACATCATTTAGACATACACAATACTTATTCGTGATTCATATACTTGATCATATTTGTTAACACTCATTATTATGCTTACATTACATAAATAACCCTTATACTATGCCTTTTATACTTAAAACACCTTAAAACAATCAAAATACAAACTTCAGGGGCTAAAATTGTCAAAAATCAACAAAGTTTAAGGATTTTTCCCTCTGGCACCCCGCGACCGCCAAAGCCTTTCCCTCTCGCCCCCTGCCAGAGGGCAAAATCCGCAGAAAGTTTAGTTCTGGTAATGGATTGGGCAATTTGGTATTTGTAGGATTGTGCTTTATTCATTAATTACTCACCAAACCAAACCCTAGTCACTTCCTATAAAACCTAAGCCTCCTCCACACTTCCTCCACTTTGCAAACACTCTAATCTCTCTATCAAACACTCTAAATCTAGCTGAGAAATCGGTAGCAAGGCAATTCACTGAAGTTGCAAAAGTGAGCATAACCTCACTTATACTTCATCTTTTTCATTCATTCTTCTTTCAAACCACTTGGAACAACCTTGGGTATGATTCCATGGGTTCTCCTTGGAGAATCCATACCTGGAACTTCACCACAATGGCTCCAAAGTGTACTAAACTTTCTGTTTTGATTCTAAATTTTGTTAAACTTGTTCAAACTTGAGTTATCTCATCTTAAACCTATGTCTGAATGCTTACAACACTATTAGTGGTTGGTTAGGCTTTATTGAGACATGTCAAACAAGAGGTGAAACCTCACAAACTTTCTGTTTTCAACTTGGGTTTACACCCACAAGTAATGTCCAAGTTCAACTTGTGCATGTGTGAAGATGGTCTAGCCTTAGCAACCCATCTTGAATCCACACACTACTTGATGTTTTACATTAGATTAGTTGTTGTTATTACCTAGTTCTTGACCCTCCTTGTGTTTATAACACAAGTGTAGTGGTGAACATTAGAGGTACCTAAATGGAAGCTTGTTCTTCCTACCTCCTACATGATATCCATGACACCAGAGGTGCCTAAATGGAGACTTTGATCTCCTACCTTATGCTTGATTCATGATTTAAAGTACCTAAAATAAGTATATTATATATGTATACATATATCTGACAAAGACTTAATAATAACTTCATAGTTACTTGTTAAGAAACTAGTTACATCATCTAAAGACCATACACTTGTTACGATTCTAATGGGTCTTTGAATCCATGAAAACACACCAAACCCTTGCGGTTTCTATAGTTTCAAGAACAAGTGTCATGAGTACAAGATGATTACTTTCATAATACTATTTTTACGTTATTTAAACTTCAAATCCATAATCTCCCGTTAACTCCCAATAGTCATACGCCTTTGTTACTTTTTGTAGAAGGACAAGGTGCTCCAAGATAATCAACCTACCACACTCTCGGGATTCAAGTCAGATTTGGCTTGCAAAACTGTGAGTATACTCGATCCCGTATTCCATTTTAATATTTCGGGTGCAACATGTACAAAAGCCATGAAACTAGTTTACAAATTACTCTATCCGTTATAACATGATACTTGTTTATATACTCGATTAATGCATTCTATGTTAGAACTTGTGATATATGCTCATTAACTTTGCTAGCCAACCTTAACAAATATAGCGCTATAGGAGTAACGCCCGCCCGTATGCTTGTGGTATTGTTAAGTACACTATTAAACACCCGTTTTATGACAATGTTGGGTAATCACAATTGCGTTAGACTTTGGTTTGACATATATTTATACATGTTTTAGTATGCAAACACCATTTATGTACAAGTTGCCATGTTGGCTATGAGACGAAATTATTCTTATTTATGCTATGTATCAAACTTGTATGCTCGCCAATAGTTTTGTTGATTATATTATTTTAATACATATTGCAGGAAATTAAGTTGATGACATGGAAGAAACACAATTAGGGTGGATTAGATACACGCCCAATTTTGGATTATGTACTTCGTTTATGTTGAATTTATTATATGGAACTTGTTGTAATTTTATTCTCGAAACAATGTATTTCCCATTTAGTATCAATGAAATTTTGCATTATTAAATATTGTCGCAAAGCAGTGTTATGACGTTTTGAGCAATTTGTTCGTCTCATCCTGATGTTTCCGCCATCGGTTGGGGTGTGACACCCGGCCACCAAAACTGGGCACTAAGATCCTTGTACATTTTGTCTGCACGAGGATGGACCGAATAATGAGACTTGTAAGCTTAGTCCATAAATAAGGTGCGAAGATTGTCTTGACTTGGATTCCATAAACGGTTCATGTAATAAAATAACCCACTGTCTTTTCTTTCAAGTTGAAGCTCAAGATGATGTGGTAATTCATTACCTATCATGCCTTGTGTAACACAAGTACGTTGAGCTTCAAAAATGTGTGTCTGGATGTCCGATTGAACTTGAAGACAATGTAGTTTGACACGTTCTTTACGACTAAGATCACCAGCTACGACATTCGCCTTATTAGGATGGTAGCGAATCTCGCAGTCGTAGTCGTTTAGAAGTTCAACCCAACTTTGTTATCTCATGTTCAAGTCTTTCTGATTAAAAATGTGTTAAAGACTTTTGTGGTCTGTGAAAACCACACATTTTGTACCATAAATGTAGTGTCTCCAAATTTTGAGTGCGAAAACAACAGCACCTAACTCAAGATCATGAGTTGTGTAGTTCTTTTCATGGATCTTCAACTTTCTTAATGCATAGGCTATGACTTTGTCTCTTTTCATGAGGACACAACCAAGGCCTAAGTTCGATGCATCACAATATACGACAAAGTCGTCGTTGCCATTAGGTAAGGACAAAATAGGAGCATCACAAAGTTTTTGTTTCAAGGTCTGGAAAGCTTCTTCTTGTTTGGGTCCCCACTCAAAAAGTTTATTTTTTTGAGTTAAATCAGTGAGGGGAACTACAGTCTTAGAGAAGTTTGCGATAAAATAACAGTAATAGCCAGCTAGACCGAGAAATGAACGAACTTCGGTAGGAGTAGTAGGTGTAATCCAATCCCATGATTTTGGCGGGATCTTCATGTATACCTTGTTCGTCGACAGTGTGTCCCAAGAATTGAACTTCCTTTAGCCAAAATTCACACTTGGAGAATTTGGCCTAAATTTGGTCTTTCTTTAGAAGGTCTATTGTTAAACGGAGATGTTGTTCGTGATCGGTTTGAGACTTTGAATAGGTCAAGATGTCATCAATGAAACAATGATGAACTTGTCTAAATAAGGTTTACAAACCCTATTCAATAAGTCCATGAAGACGGCAGGAGCATTAGTCAAACCAAAATGCATGACAGTGAACTCATAGTGGCCGTATCGAGTGCGAAAAGCAGTCTTGGGAATATCTTCTTCAAGTACACGAAGTTGATGATACCCAGAACGCAGATCGATCTTTGAAAAGCAGGAAGCACCTTGTAGCTAATCAAAGAGATCATCAATGCGAGGTAGGGGATATCGTTTTTTTATTGTGAGTTTTTTGAGCTCATGATAATCGATACATATACAGAAGGATCCATCTTTTTTCATAAATAGGACAAGAGTGCCCCATGGTGAAAAGTTGGGACGAGTAAATCCTTTGTCTGATAACTCCTTGAGTTGTTTCGATAAATCTTGCATCTCGGACGGTGCAAGACGGTAAGGCGATTTGGCTATAGGGTTGGCACCAGGTACAAGGTCTATACGAAATTCAACTTGACGTGCTGGGGGTAAACACGGTAGCTCTTCAGGAAACACCTCAGGATAATACCGAATAATAGGCATGTCTCGAACAGTCTTGCCCTTGCCTTTCTCCTCTACGATATGTTCTAAAAAGGCTACATAATTCTTTTGTAGGTATTTTTTGGGCTTGGGTACATGTCATGAGTTTAAGGCTACTAGTAGGTTTTTCTCCACGAACCTCTAAAATTTCACCAGACGAGAGAGGCACACGAACGATCTTATCAGAACAGATCACCTCAGCATGGTGCTTATTAGTTAACCAGTTCATTCCTACTATGACGTCAAAACTCCCAAGTTGCATTGGCATGAGGTCAATAGGAAAAAGATGGTTATTGAGGTTTAACTGGCAACTACGAATGACTGAATCGAGTACTGGAGGTTCACCACTAGCTATTTCTACTGTCAAGGGCTTTCCTAGTTTGGTTCTAGGCATTGAAAGAAAAGGTTTAAAAGCTAGGGATACAAAACTTCTATCGACACCCGAATCGAAAGGAATAGAAGCAGGATGATTGTTAACAAGGAACGTGAGCCTCGTTAGCATTAATATTGAATGCTCAACCACGAGTTGGGTTTGCATTAGCTAACTTCGGGCAGTTATTTATGTAGTTAGTAAGATCACCATAGCAAGACCTAGGTGGATAATGGGGTCGTGCAGGATTTGTTTGCTATTGAGCAAGGTTTTGAACTGCTTGATTTGGGGTAGGAGTAGAGCGACAACCATTGGCCAAATGGCCAGATCATCCACAGTTAGTACAATGACGGCACGGTAAGGGTTGGTGATGACTATTGCACTTGTTACACAGAGGTGCAGTACCAGCATATTGTTTCTTGGCGGGAGGTTGTGCTGGCTGGTTAGGAGCAGCTTGGTTAGGCTGGATAACAACAATGAAATTTTTCGAAGCCTTACGCTTCCTAGACTTCTTGGAGGTTTCTACCTTGTTTCCCTTCCGTTTTTCTTGTGTTGTCTTGGTAGATGGCTTTTTGTCACCCTTGCGGTGGAGTTTACCCTTTTTTACTTGCGAGTCAGTCAGGGTAGCTGCTAACTCAATGGCCTGTCGAACAGTGGTAGGGTAGCTACCAGTAACAATGTCCTGAACGGGGTCAGGCAGGCCATCGATGTATTTTTCAATTGCCTAATACAAAGGCGTAACCATGGTAGGACACAAAAAACTCAACTCCTCGTAACGATCAGTGTAGGCACGATGTTCTCAACTATCCTGTTACAGGTCATGGAATTCGTCCTCAAGTGCCCTTTGCTCGTGACGTAGGCATAACTCCTTCATCATAAGAGCTCGAAGTTCTTCCCACGTCTGAGCCATAGCAACATCAGCACCCCTATCTCTCATCACTCCGGTCCACCACGTGAGCGTCCTCTTTTGGAAAACGCTCGAAACAAATTCTACTTTGCGCTCATTCGGACACTGGACATGGTGGAATGTACTCTCAAGACTCTCAAATCACTGTAGGAACCCAGTTGCTCCTTCTGAACCACTAAACTTCAGTGGTTTAGCGGAGTTAAATTTTTTAAAGTTGCACTGAGCAAATGTATTTTTGTTGTTATTGTTGTCTTGGTTTATTTGAGTCACAAGATTTGGTAGCACAACAGCTATCTGCTGAGCAATCATAGCCGCCATTTCGGCGTCCTGAGCAGCGTTTTGACGTGGAGGCATTCTAAAAGAAGGGAAAAATATGAGAGAAGACGAGTGGGATGATATTGGATTGTCAAAAAGAAATGTTAAAAATATCGGCGAAACATAAGGATTGTGATCATTTGTTCCTTTCTTAAAACAAACAAACGACACAGTGACTAATCAAAGTAAATGGGTCTTTATAATGTATCGTGAAGACATGCTTTCGCCTATAAGTGGACACTCACCCCAAGAGTTCCCAGGTACGAGTGATCCACCCTTCTAGATTGCACGTGTTCACTTTATTAAAACCCAAACTTTGACAAGATTTTGAAAACATCAAAGGCTTGAAGCCAAAACTGACTCATCTTAGGATAGATGTTTTCTTGTAAAAGTTTTGGAAAGAATTTGTGACTTTTGCATTGTTTTTGGTAATCACCTAAGGACAGCTGATGGTATTGTATTAAGAATCTAAACGCAAGATAACTCGTGTTAGGGTCCTAGGAAGGTTATAGTCTAGGTCAAAAGAATTACTAATAACCTAATTCCCTATAACCATGAGCTCTGATACCAATCTTTCTGTAACACCCCGACCGCGTAAAACAACAAAACGCGGCGGAAACGTCGAGGAGTCATGTCACAGAAATTTTGTTTCACAACAGATGGTCCAATAAGTTTTGTATTATTGAATTGTTAAATTACATTGTCTTGGAATAAAAACAAACTAAACACAACAATTGCCTTTCAAGTTTGAAGTTAACTAAGGCTCGAGTCCGTCCTATGAGTAGCAAGCTTAATATCACCACACATTAGCGCCTGAAATATATGTGAAAATAAAACATCGGCATTAAAATGCATGTGAGTAACATAGGTTTGTGATGAAGATTCGTGGCTTTGAATGTTAAAATAAATGTTTAACTATTACAAAAGTAGCCATGAATCATAAAAATGTTTCTTTTATGAAATCATTATGAAAATAAAATAATTTAAAAGAAATGATGCACGGTTAACTTAATAACCAAAATATGTCATGCCTTATATAAACTATGTCATGTCTTGTATAAAATATGTCATGTCTTGTATTTTGTTTGAAGTGGTTTAGATAACTCTACGATATGTAATATAATAAAAGCACTTACATATAGGAAGTACCAGCGGCGTATCCACCATGCTTTTATCATATTACACATGTCTTGTTATTTAAATCACTTACCATAAACAAACAAATGAGATGTCTTGTTTAAACCAATGCCATGTACAAACCAATGTCATGTTCAAACCAAATGTCTTTTACAAACAAATGTCTATATATAAACCAATGTCTTGTATATCCAAGATATCTTGTATAAAACAATGTTTTTGAATGAACAAAAGTCTTTTTTAATCAAAGGTTTTGTTTTATAAAATCATTGGTTTATTGTGTAGACATATAAATATGGATTTTTGGCGAATACATTCAAGCTTTGTTGACTGTCGGATAAAGCCTTATAAGGACAAAGGTTCATCAATTGTTCATCAGATTCTGTCATTCCCTAAGGTCGCTTCCAAACAAACCTATGAAGCAGGATCAATGTTAATGAATGTATCATTGTCGAGTTCAACACACCAAAATGTCTTGAACAATGTAGCATGTCCTAAAAATGTTTTGAAATCATGTAAAATGTCATTGAAATCATGTACTAGGTATGCTAAGTCAATATACGAAGCAAAATGTCTTTGAAATAATGCACAAGGTATACTAAGTCAATAGACCATGTAATATGTCTTTGAAAACCATGTACTAGGTATGCTAGGTTAACATACGAAGCAAAAATGTCTTTGGAAATCATGTACTAGGTATGCTAGGTCAACATACGAAGCAAAAATGTCGTTGAAATCATGTACTATATGTACTAGATAATCAAAACATGTATAATGTAATGAAAACATGAAAGTAGTGATAGGCACATATGAATCACCCCAAAACATTTGAAAACGTAAAAGAGGGGACTGTGTACTCACTTGTTATTGTGTATAAGTCTTGTTCAAATGATCAAACAAAGCTCAAAAGATCAAGGATTCAAGTGTGTCCTAATATTTGATAACTATGTTAGTGCGTCGGGACTTTAATCGGAGGATTGGATAGAATTAAGTCTTATAAACCAAACGAATGTTGGAACTCATATAATATGGTTGAACAAACTTAAAATTCTGATTTGGAAAGGATCCTAAGTGCTTTTGACCCGTTGTGACTTGTTAAAGTGGTTTACGCCACTTTAACGGGTCATTAGCGTAATTATAAGTTCGGATGGTCAAATATGTCATATGTTGAGTCTTACATGCCAAAATATGTTTGATTATGTTATAACATCAGTTTAGATGTCAAAACTTTGGTTACATATACTTAAAATCAATTTATGCGCAAAAAGGATATTTTGGTCAATTTTAAAGATCATAAAAGCAACTCATCATATAACTAATCAAACCACAAGACCATAAGGTATAACCTCAGAGGGTTATTCCCTATACAACTATGGTCCTAAAAATGTGCTTGGTCAAATCCTAAGATTGACCAAATGGGTCGGATTCGAAAGTCAAAGCGGTGGTCAAACCGCTCGACTTACGACCTAAATATAAGCACTAAACTAGAATGATGAGTTAGACATGTTGAAGCATGTCTAACTAAGTTATAAAACTGATTTGGTATCAAAACTTGGAGTTTTGATACCCAAAAATAGTTTCGTCGTAAAATGCACATTATGCGCATCTTTGACCGAAACCTTGACTCGTCACTTCAACTAGTAAACGTGGTAATCAGGAGGTGCAATCGCTAGGGATTATAACCTTCATGATTAAGATCACGTTGTAAAGTTCAATTGAACTTTGATTTGACCAAATAAGGTCGTAATCGAAAGTCAAATAGAAAGTCAAACTGTTTGACTTTTGGCTTCATATAGCTAAAATAAATGAAATAGACTAAGGAAGAGTACTTACTTGTGTTGGGAACACTATAAGAACTCTGTTAGGAGGCCTCCAAAAGCTAGAAGCAAGCTCCAAGAGAGTGGGGGAAGAAGAATGAGAAATGAGCAAGGAAGAATGAAGAATTCACTTATTTATAGTGTTCATGAGCTCATAGGATCAATTCGAGTGTGCATGAAGTGTCATGATCTTAGGAGGGTGTTAACACATGTCAATTTAGTAGCTGGAAAATCGAATTCTTGGGGACCAAGGCTTCAAACAAGAAGCTACCAAGATTCTATTGTGCTGGGGGGGTCCTTACGACCGTATGGGCTATGTGCTTACGGTCAGTAAGCCCTTGAGCTGGCACAAAGTTTGAAATTTTGACAGTTTTGGCCCTTTTACTTGTTTTGTCACGTTTTGTCACTTTTAACCCCTTTTAACCTAATATTTAGGTTATATAAAGGTGTTAAGGCATATGTAACTTGGATTTTCCTGGAAATTTCATGGATGTCGGTTCGTTCGGTTGTACGGTAACGTGTTTTGTAACATTACATAAAACGCTTTAACGAACACGAAAATGATCAAAATTTTGCAATGATTTACCAATAAAATACAAGATTTTATTGAATAAGAATGTTTGAGATTGTATAATGATAGAAAATGTGCAAATGTCACAATAAGTTCCCGTGATATGATGACCAATAGGAGGAGTAGAGGTGTGAAAATCTACTCACTATATGCAAAAGTTGAAATTTCAATAAAAGAAATTTGAAAACTTTACCTAGAATTTTCCTGTGATGACCGGTTATTAGATGACATTACCATAGAATGTCTAACATGGCGTAATCGCCATTAATGAAGTAAGGAGATGCGGAGACATGTGACTTCTTTTGCGATGTCAATAATTGTTATTTCCATTCAACTACGTACCGATTGATGCGAAATCTCGTTTGAACGCATTCGGCGTGATTCATATCACTTGTAGGGGATAAGTGTCGAGTTGTCACATCTTGGCCAGTAGTTCTCCCACTGACTGGATTCGCGTAGTTGTTGTACTGCCCCATCGTGTTTTCTCAAAGGCCTTGCCTCGAAATTCGTATGTGATATAGTTCAACATCAGTTGATGTATATTTTAAATTTCATGTATATTTTCGCACTAGCGTTTGGCCGGTAGTTCTCCCACTGACTGGATTCGTGTTGTTGTTGTACTGCCCCATCGTGTTTTCTCAAAGGCCTTGCCTCGAAATTCGTATGTGATATAGTTCAACATCAGTTGATGTATATTTTAAATTTCATGTATATTTTTGCACTAGCGTTTTGTTCCGCGTAGGTTACCTGCTCGGGTAAATAAAATAGCATCGCAATATATATAATGGCATTTGCCCGAGTTAATAGTCGCAGTTTCTACGAAAGGACCTTTAATGGATTTTGACATAAGTTTTCCAAAGGTCCTAAATGCATGTTACCAAAACTTTCAAAGTTCTGTTTACTGTATGTGATTGTTTCGTGTATTGTGTATCAAACACAAACACTAACGTATGTTTAAAACCAAAATGTTTACTCATTGTTTTAGCAGTGATTGGAACCCATATTCGAGTGCTAAGCGTTTTGTATGATATTCTAAGTCTTAATAATCTAAGTCCCCGAAGGAAAATGAGGTTAGAGCCTATGTATCTCTACAAAAACCTAACTCGCTAAAACCTATAGCTTTGGTACCAATCTGTCACACCTTGATAAATCATTTACATTAGAGCCAAGGGTGATCTAACTGGTATCTTCATTGCACATCGGAAGTATATAATGCTAAGACTTCTAGAAAGTGAATGCCCGCTAAGTACTCGAATCCCCATGGGTTCTCCTATTCCAACTGTGCCATAATTTGAAATTATGCAAAAAATCAACATAAATTTGGCAAGTTCATAGTTTGTTCGAAAAGATTTAAAATAAATCTTTTTAGTAACCGGTTTAAATATTGTTGAGAAAACATAATAAAACCATTTTTCTCGGCATGTCAATTGAAAACCTTGTTTTTATAATATTTGAATCACCGTTGATGTCCGCGTACAACAAAGACAACATGTTCGCATGAGCCTATAACCCACCCCAAGCTAGTAAGTGCCTCGCCAACCCGTTTACTCAAGATGGTAGACTAGCAGGCGGTTATAGTTCCGATGTGTAACGAGGACTTCACTGTACAGTTTTAAGCGACCCTACGGCCCTTAGTGTTGAGTAGTGGATAATCCAGTCCTTGAGTCTTCATGCCTCGCATGAGTATAGGTGGGTCAAACCCACTCGAGTCTTTGTGCCTCACACAAATGAGAATGTGCCTTGCCCATTTGAGTCTGTAAGCAGGACCAACCAGTCCCCTTATTTGTATGTAGGATAATACAGTCTCGTTGTAGCTAGGACATTCCCGTCACTAGTCATGAAACTCATGCACGTTTCGAAAATACGCATGTGTTTTGGAAAAACCGGTATGTTTAACAAAAACCATTCGTAAACCATTTGTGTAGTTGGAACTCGTATGTAACAAGGTTTAGAAATTTGTTGTTTTCGTTCATCGAAATATTGTGTACTTTTGCAAAACTTGCATGTCTTTCCACCCCGAAAACATTTATAAAAATGTAAAACTGGGGGTTATGAACTCACCTCGATATCCAGTGCAAAGCTAGCATAATATGATTCCAAATGTCATTTCCAAATTTTAATTGCTAGCATCAAATCTATAACATTCCTATCAAGGAATAAACTTATAAGTTTCAACTAAAATGTAGCTACACTACGTGTCCTAGCTCTACCGAATCGTTAACCATACGATTCTATGGAAGCGTTGTTAACTTGTTTTGAAACAATACGATGTAATTGTTTAATCCCATCTATAGTCAGGATAAATACTAAGTTTTGGAAACAACTCACTTTCCGAGAGATTAAGGATATATATATATATATATATAAAATATTTATGAAACCGTATTAGTCGTCTTGAAAGGTAATACATGCATGTAAAGAATATTGAAAATAATACATTATAAACTCGTATAATGTGGTTGTACAGTTTTCGAGTAGTCGTCATGCACGGAGATGAATAGATGTAAATACTTGTACTTGTTTTACAAACTCGTCGAAGACTAGACGTTTGAAATAAATATAAACAGTTATATTTATTGTATAAAGGTTTCCGAGTTTTGGGCGTTTGCGTTGAAATGAATATAAATAAATATAAATAATTATGTTTATTTTGTAAAAGTTTTCGAGTTGCGTTGACTTGTAAACCCTATTTTGTCGACACGTTTTAAACTCGTCCGAGATAAGTATATGCTTATATGTATTTTTATAAAGTTCATTTGAATCCCGATATGTTTTCATTAGTGCTAAGACTATAGAATATATATGTTTTTATCAAAGATCGGGCAGAGTTTCCTCTATTATTCGGATAACCCGACAATAAAAGTTTGTCGATAAACGTTCAAAACTCAACAATAATTCAACAATAATATGTATATCTTTCGTAAGGTTGTCATATACTAAAACAATGTGTAACTTGTATACAATTTTCGTCATGATACCATGGTTCGAGCTTGGTTCGCGTTAATATTAAATATATGAAACAATATAACAAAATTTGCATCGTTATTGTGTTACCGGGTCTTGCGTTGACTGAGTTGACTGCGTTGACCACCAGTTAACCGAGTTGACTATGTTTGACCGCGTTAACCGAGTTGACCGAGTAGACCCGGTTGACCAAGTTGACCCGAACCAAATCTGACGCTGACCAATCTGACAGAACTGAACACGAATTGAACCTGCTCGGTTGACTGAGGTTGACCCCGATTCCCGGTCTTGATCATCCAACATGACCACCGCTGCCGCCGTAACTCCAGCGGCTACTGGTGCATGTCGAGCGTGATATGATTTTGTTAATATTTTAAGTCCGTTTTACGCATTAGTCAAGTTTTAAATTTATAAAACACGATATTGTACTAACACTAAACACACATTAGGGTAAGTGCGCCCATCGCGAGTGTAGTATAGTGTTGGTAAGATACTGAGGTTGTCCAAGGACACGGGAGCTTTTAATACCGGTTTAGCGTCAACGTCTAATCGATCCAAATTTTTTTATAAAAGTTTTGAAACATAAAAGTAAACAAAAAAATGAAAAGATAAATAAAAATAAAATACAAATAGACAAGATAGAATCATTTGAATCCAACTCCTCTCTAATGTACCCTTTGATGATTTTCGCACTTTTGGACTTTATAAGAGATTAACTTAGTTATAGTAGTAGGCCCCTCTTTTGAAGGTGACGTTACCCTCAACCTAGTGGTTTGAGTCAGCAAGGATACAATCCCAAAAGATCAGAATATTGGAAGATAACTAAGTAAGTTATTAATGCGAAAAGTGGTAGGCCCCTCTTTTGAAGGTGACGTTACCCTCGGCCAAGTGGTTTGAGTCAGCAAGGATACAATCCCAAGAGGCCGGTTTAATGTTTTAATAGTAGTTTGCATATGAGGGGTTCAAGCTATTCGCACCCCCGCCATCCAGTACCATAAGGCATTGAAGGAGGTCCTAATAAGCTTGAACCAAGTTCTCGCAGGATCTATACACTAAACAAGACAAGAACTTTACCAAACCACCCTTCTAACCCACCCCTTCCAAGTAGTTAACACGTTTTATATAGACCGTAAAGACAAGAATGAGCAAATCAATGACATCATGAAGTAATGGTTAGGAAAATTCATTTTCAACATAAGAAACTATTTATTAAGGTCATTAATACATACCCAATTAAAAAGTGCTGAAAGATTAAAAAATCAAAAGTAATACATTAAAGACTTGTCTTCACCAAGTGATGTAAGAGGTTAGCCAAGCATGGCCTTTGTTTGATAAGAACTCTTATGATCAATCTTGGATCCCGAGACTACTACAAACTCTAAAGATGAAAGATGAATGAGGTGGTGGGTGTTGGCGTTTAGTGGTGGGGAGTGGTGGCAAAGTGAGAGAGAAGTGGTTTGCCAAGGGATGCCTTTAAAGTGAACCAAGCACCCCTATTTATAGTCAGAATAGTGCCCCAGCCACGGCCCCGTGTCCATTGGGCACGGCCCATGGCCAGCTCCTTCTCTTCCTTCATTAATTGCAGCTGTCAGCAGAGGGCCCCACACGCCCCCATGGCTCCTTGGCACGGACCTGTGGCCAACTCCTTCTCTTCCTTCATTAATTGCAGCTGTCAGCATAGAGCCCCACACGCCCCCGTAGCTCTTGGGCAGGGCCCCATGGTTAACTCTTCGCTGTACTATCATGTGGGCACGACCCCGTGGTAGGCATAGAAGCTTCTACTTGTCTTTTCTGCATGTGCCAGGTCTGACCACGGCCCATGCCTGGCTGGGCACGGCCCCGTCGTCAGCTTCTGTCTTCTTGTTTTTGTCTTTGGGAGTGCTGCCAAGGGGTCGGGCATGTCACATTATTCCTTCTTCTTGTGCTCATGTTGGTTTTGGCTGCTTATTTGCTTCTTTTGTTCTTTTAAGCTCATTTGGTCCTGAAAATTCAAAAGGAACAAAGAAAAGTGCTTCTTTTTTTTTTTCCAAAATTAGTACTGAAAAAGGGTTTGTTTTATGCCTCGTTTGATGTAATTTATATGATGCGTTTTGTATACATCAGCTATACACCGCCGTCGGCCACCACTGACCACCATCATTTCTCACCACCGCCGTCAGCCACCACTGACCACCATCATTATGTCTTGTCCCCGTCACTAGAACAACCACGGCGTCATCAAAACAACCACCACCGTCATCAACTCAGCCACTATCTACATCAGCCGAACCACCGGAGTTTTTGTCGGAGGGCCGCTCTGCCGCCTGTTTACCGTCGCAACACCACCTCTGCCACTGTTCTGCTCTCCATCTCTCTTGTGGATCTATCTCTCCTACCACTCTCTCTCTGGCTACCTACTCTCTCTCTACAGATCTGGATGTGTGCGTGTGTATGATGATACAAGAGAGGGGTTGTGTGTGGTTGTGGCTTGCTTGCCGGAGAACACCGTCGGAGTGTCGGCCGAAAAAAAAGTTGTCACCTACTGGAATTTCTCCGGTGACCGGAGTCAGTCGAGAGGGTGAAACCATGGAGTTAAGGTGTGGGGGCTAGGATTTAAATGAAAGTGAGAGGAATTTATAGGTAGGGTTAGTGAAGTGGGTTGGGCCTAAAGCCCATTAGTACGTGTCTAATCTTTTACGCGGCCCAATCCGGTTTCCATGACCCGTTTTCATTCCCGAGCTATGTAAGATATCGTATAACATTTATTTAGGTTCGAGAGTATAAAGAGTTGTGCCGTAAGTCCTTATTAGACGCGTACGTTCGTCGGTCGCATTAAATCGCGTAACTTGTTTCGGTTGTCATTTCTAGTTAGTTTTCAACCTGATTTCGACCGCGGAAATTAAAATTTAATCACGAAGCTAAATATATCATAATAACTCAGTTGCGAAGGTAATACACGAGTCCAATGCTTCTGTTTCGTTGTCGGTGCATTCCTACAGTCGTGTTTTTCATTCATGTACGCGTTTTGTGACCTTCAAAAGCGTGACAGTTTCGCAAAATCAAATTTATATGTTTAAATTATATGTAATAATTTCGTATTTGTCGGATTTGTTAGTATTTTGTCTGATGTCAGTTTGTTGCTGCTTATCGTTCAGCAGTCTTCCCGCAAGTCAACATTCGCATATTATAAAATCGGATACACGTTCCTAGGCACTTCAACAGGCTGTTTAAGTTAATTTGTGTCTTAAAACACTATTTATTATCGTCTTAACGTTCGTTATTCATGTAATTAAACCTGGAAATTGCCGGTTGTCACACTCCAGCCCCTAATTGATGTTGAAGTCAGCAAGGCTATGATTGAGTTCATGGATAAGTTTAAAGGGCCAGGAGCAACAAATCCTAAATCTACATGTATCCCTCAATCTTCCACCCATAAGACTCAAAGCTCAAATTTCTCCTCTACTAGGAGTGAGAGGAGCGAATCAAAACATGTTGCCAAGAAAGGACACGACAATTCCAAGGAAGGGTGTTCGTATAAATACTTTGTCTCATGTAAGCCTCGTGACTTCACGGGGGAAAGAGGAGCTATTGATACCATGAAATGGCTGAACAAAATGGAGACTGTTGTGGATATCTCGGATGTGCTGAGAAAGACACCATCAAGTATGTGTCTCAATCCTTCAAGGAGGATGCTCTAACATGGTGGAAAGCCATGGTTCAATCCATTGGAAATGTTTCTTTGTACCACATAGGTTGGGATAAATTCGTTGAGCTGATCAAATAAACCTACTGCCCTTCACATGGTGGAGAAGATGGATGTTAGATTTTGTGACTCTCACAATTAAGAATCTGGACTGTAGGAAGTATGTGTCTAATTACAATTCTATGTCCAGACTGGTACCTTATCTGATTACACCTGAGTCAAAACGCATTGCGCGTTTCATTGGAGATTAAGCACCAGAAATTAAGGGGATGGGTAAATCCTCTAAACCCGCTACTTTTAGATTGGCGGTGGATCTAGCTCTAAAACTGACTGAAGATGAAGTGAGATTAAGGACAATTAAATCTGAGGCTGAAGAGAAGAGGAAGCAAGAGAATAACCGCTTCCAAAACTCAAAGAAAGAAAGGTTCGGTTCGAACAAGAGTCAACCAAGGTCCAGTTATAATAGGTTCAAATGCAAATCATGTGGGAAAAGACATTAGGGACAATGTCGGTCGGAACAACAACAGAGACCCTGTGGCATATGCAAGAAGACTGGCCACAAAATCCATGAGTGTAAAGAAATAAAGAATGTCATTTGTTTCGAATGTGGCGAGAAGGGCCACATCAAACATGCGACAGGTGGAAGTTCTCAGACCGGAGAAGCCAAGAAATCAAACGCTCCAGTTGACCGCAAAGGAGGCGGTGAAGGACACCAATGTTATAACAGGTACATTTCTTGTTAATAACATTTTCGCACGTGTCTTATTTGATTCTCAAGCTGATAAGAGTTTCATAGATCATAAGTTTAGTGAACTATTAAATCTACCCGTAAGAACACTTGATCATTCATATGAAGTTGAAATGGTTGATGGTACAATCGAAATAGCTTCTAAGATTCCAGAGGGATGCCCTATACCCATCAAGAATCAATCCATTCTAATAAAACTCTTACCTATGACTCTTGCAGGATTCGATATAGTCTTAGGCATGGGCTGGTTATCCCATAACCAGACCCCCATTGCCTGCGATAAAAGTCTAATCAAAATTAAATCCCCATCTTTCGAGATGCTCATCATTCACGGAGATCGACATTATGGATTACCTAAGAATACATCATTGCTCAAGGCATCTAAGTTTCTGAAGAGAGGATGTGTCATCTACATGGCACAGGTGATGGTGGATACACCAAAGCCCAAGATAGAAGATATACCGATCATCTTGAATACCCCGACGTATTCCTATAAGATTTACCAGGTTTACCCCCAAAAAGGTAGGTCGAATTCAGAATTGACATATTTCCCAAGTCAGCTCCAATAACTAGAGCTCCATATCGCTTTGCACCGACCATGATGAAGGAATTGAAAGTGCAACTTGAGAAGCTACTTGAGAAAGGTTTCATACAACCTAGTTCATCCCCTTGGGGATCTCCTATCTTATTTGTCAAAAAAAAGGATGGTTCAATGCGAATGTGCATTGATTACCATGAGCTGTATACAATAACGATCAAGAATCATTATCCCTTGCCATGAATTAACGATTCGTTTGATCATTTGCAAGGAGCAAGTTTCTTTCTAAGATCGATGTTCAATCGAGTTATCATCAATTAAAGGTCAGAAGTGAAAACGTTTTGAAGACTGCCTTCAGGACAAGATACGGACATTATGAGTTCTTGGTTATGCCATTTGGACTCACTAATGCTCCAGCAGCTTTCATAGATCTCATGAACAGAGACTGCAAACCTTATTTGGATAAGTTTGTCATTGCCTTCATAGAAGACATACTTATCTATTTACGCAGTAAGGATGATCACGAGAAACATCTTAGATGCATTCTTGAGTTCCTGAAGCAAGAAAAACTTTATGCAAAATTCTCTGAGTGCGAGTTCTACCTTAGAGAAGTCCAATTCTTAGGACATGTGATCAGTGAACGTGGAATCCAAGTGGATCCAGCAAAGATTGAAGCAATTATGAATTGGGAAGCACCCAAGACTCCTTTTGAAATCCACATTTTTAGGGGATTGGCTGGTTATTATAGAAGCTTCATTGAGAACTTCTCAAGAATAGCCATTCCCCTAATCCCGTTGACGTGTAAGAATGCTAAATTTTACCTGGGGGCCAAAGTAAAAAGAATCTTTTGAGATTCTTAAACAAACATTGAGTAATGATCCAGTATTATTATTACTAGAAGGAATTGAAGACTTAGTGGTTTACTGTGATGTCTCGCACACAAGATTAGGTTGTGTGTTGATGCAAAGAGGCAAAATGATTGCCTATGCATCGGTTTTGGAACTTTGATTGTGGATTAATAATGATTTAAAGACTTAGGTTTTTATGATCTTTCGTATGTGCATATTTAATGATGTTCATTGAATGATTATTATTATTTTTCATGTTTCCTTGTTAAATGTCTTTCATATAATAGGTGTATGCTAGGTCAATTAATGTGTGTCATTGACTATTAGATGGTTCGCTAGACGTAGTGATCTATAGGAATGTAATTGTGATTTGGATAGGATCAGATATTCTACCAATCTCAATAGCTGTAAGGTGAGAGGTTGTCAATCTGTCTTTAGTGTTAGATTGCTAGGGTTGGATACTTTGGGAGAAGATCTTCCAAGTTTCCCTTTCACTATTTGTTTATCGAGTCTGATCGAGATTCCCTAGTTACCCTTGACTTTTGTGCTGTGAGGCAGATTGTCGCTTAGGGTACTTCATTATTAGAGTTGGAAAGCCCGTGAGGGGAATCCACAAAACCGATAGAATAAGAGCTTTTAGGTTTCCATAGGTTTCTCCTGGAGATGCATCTAGGGTCCTATAGGTTATCCTTTAAGTTTAGCATCTTAAGATTCTGGTTCCACAACATTTCCATTACCGACAAAACTTGTTAAGCATGTGTAGGATTCTGACCTCAGTAGTGTGTTTCTCATCATCTGAACACATCCCCAGTCTAGTTTGTATCCGTGTTAGCTTAAGTTAATCCTTTAATTAAGTTCATTAGATTGTTAGAAACCCCCCCCCCCCCCTTCAAAAAAAAACAAATTTAGTCAAGTCACTATAGATAGTAATCGAGTCTAGTAATCGTAATTAATAGAGTCTCATGGGTTCGATACTCGAACTTACTTTAGTTGTACTGCATTGACCGGTACACCTGCCGCTTGTGTGGTTTAGGTTTAGAGAGTCTTAGTTTATAGATTTGAAATTTAGAGTGTCTAGTTTAGAGTAATTTAGTTAGTTTTAACTAAACCACTTTGTGCACATCAAGAAGAAAGTTCTAGTTTGAAGAGAATCTGAAAATGAAAAGCTAAGGGGTCGTTTAGTTCACATAATTCCTTTAAATTGGAATCAGAATTGGAAAGTTTTCCGCCCAGAATCTTCTTTGGTTGGTATTATATGGGATTCTAATTGGAAAACTTTCCACGTTTAAAGGAATTCACTTTCCTTCCCCTTACCAATGGAATGTTTAAAATTTCTTATAAAGTCCTTCACTTTTCTACTATACATAACTACAACCAATAATCATTGACCTTGGGGGATGAGAAAACCTACCATATTGATAGGAATATGTGTAATGATGAAGAACAGATTGACGTAAACAAAAGATGGTTAAAGACAAGCTGAATTAAATTGTTGAATCAATAGCTATTCAAACCATATCACTAATTAGAAAACTATCCCATTACAAAATATATAGAATAGTATAATCAATTTCCATGCAGATGAAGATGAACTACAATAAATTAATTTTCATTGAAAACAAATCAATGCCAAATAAATTAACATCCATAAACAGGCCATCTTACAACCAAATCCGCGACGAAGAAATCAACCAAATCAATTAGAAAACAAAAACCAATCGCCGCTAACCTCACCATGTTAACTGTTGTTGCCATCTCCTTTCTATCGGCGTTTAAGATACCGAAATTACAGAGATCCCTTTCTAAGGAACGATCAAGTTGATTAATTGATTTACACCGTAACCATCGATTAATGAAGACCAGATAAAGACCAATGATGACCGCTAGGGAAGGGTAGCTTGATAAAGGGTTATTTAGTGAACTTCTGAGATCTGATTTGATGTGATTAGTTCATAATATAATGTGGATTGAATAGATCTTATTTTGATTAGGTGATTGAAGCGGTGAAGGTGGCTACTGGCTAGAAAATCTATGATTTTGGAAAGATGTGCGCCATTGGTGTTAGCAATTTTTCCACCAAGAAGTTGGGAGATTTGTTGGATGTCGCTATATATAATATATAAAAAAACATTTTAAAAAATAATAAAAAAAACATATAATGCACATGTATAGTACACACATAGTACACATATAATGCACATGTGTAGTACACATATACATAAAAATCAACAATTTTTTATAAAAAAAATTGTATGTTTTTTGGCCTTTTTTTTGTTTTTTTAGTTAGTTTTCTATTTTTCTCATTTATATCTAGTTTTCTCATGATCCTCTCCCTATATATATATATATATATATATATATATATATATATAGTGTGAGTTTCATTAGGGAACGCTAAAAAAGTGGGGAATAGTGGGGAACCAAGTCAAACAAAGTCCGATTGGACTCATTCCAGTGGCGTTGGAACCGGCTCGTCGAACCCTAACTAGGATCTCTTAACCCTAAATCCTAACCCATAAACTCTAAATGTATTAGAGTTTGGATTTAGGGTCTTATATTAGGGTTTAGCCTTAGGGTTTAGTTTTAGGGTTAATTATTAGTATTAAATGTTTAGCTTTAGGGTTTAGCTTTTAGGGTTTATAGCTTAGATTTTACGATTTAGCTTAGGTTTTAGCCTTATTTTTTAGCTTTAGGGTTGAGGGGTTAGGATTTAGGGTTTAGGGTTAAGAGATCCTAGTTAGGGTTCGACGAGCCGGTTCCAACGCCGCTGGAATGAGTCCAATCGGAGTTCGTTTGAGTCGGTTCCCCACTTTTTTAGTGTTCCCCATTAGACCCCCTATATATATATATATATATATATATATATATATATATATATATATATATATAAGTGTTGAATTTGACTCTTATGTTAAAAGTTCATAGCACTCTTGTTGGGTGGTTGTCACTGACTTTGCTGCCGTCGGCTTTGAGATGCTTATTGCAAATATAAGAGAAAAGTATATATACATGCATTCTCTAAACACGTCCGGTGCTTGTTTTGTTTGCATCATTTGTGAAACAACAAATTAAAAAGATAAGAAAAAAACATTATATGTATTTTAACAATTCTAAATAAAAACCACTTACCTCTTTTTGATTAAACAGAGTAGAATTGACTTGAATTGACATATTTTGAATGAGTTGAATGAATAACACATGAAAAGAGATAGGTGAGATGAATGGTCTCTTTCAAATTGTATGATGTATCTATTGTTTGACATTGTTGAAAGATAGTCCACATGTATGGTTCTTGCTTCATAGTGTTTAATTGGTCTGATGTTTGTTTGATTCTCCTATCATATTTAGTTATTTGGTTATGAGGTTTTCAAATGGTTAAGCCATGTCAATATCACATCATTTCATGTTTTCTTCTTTTTTCTAACAGTATATATATATATATATATATATATAGGATTCGGTCCAAATGAGAACCACCACGAGTTGCGAGAATCACGAGAACTAGGCTATCTAGAAAGGTTTTTCCGAATTTTTTTTCTCAAAAGTCATAAAACACAATCACTTGTTTCAGCAAAAAAAATGAAAAAAAAATGTCGCATACCCACATTTATATGAGGCGTAAAAAATATTTATCTTCTAAAATTTACGTCTACCGTAAAAAAAACTTGCATCAGTCTTTTTACTTTCTTTTTACAGATGTGTTTATAATTTTTTTATCTACGTTTGTGCAAAAAAAAAAATTGACCCAACTCTTGTCGGATCAAAAAGTTCTCACAACTCTCGCAACTCAAGGTGGTTCTCATTTTTCCCCTTTCCCTATATATATATGGCCAGCTATAAACTATAAACTGGAGAATACAATGAAAAAACAAAACAAACAAAAGCGAAAGACAAGGGACTTATACAATGTCCCCACATCAAAGTGAACCCAATTCTCCCATTTAAGAGATGCGGTCCGCGCCCTATTACACACCCAAAGAAATACGTCTTCCTTGATTTTGAACCGGTATAAATGTATCCTCGAACACTTTCACATTTCGCGCATGCTATATTCTCCAAATGGTTGTCGTCGCTGTAGTATGAACAAGCTTTCTCCATATCTTCCTGCCTGGACATTTTTTTAGAATCTCCAAAATATCTTTCAAAGAGTCAAAATTTGTAGGAGGTTTCAATTTCATCCAAACAAAAGTGTTCCAACAAACACTTCTGCTCCATAGACATTTTGCGAAAATATGATAGCCATCCTCTTCACTAATTCCGCATCGAGGACATATAGTGTCCGACAAATGTACTCTGTGTGAGACGAGACCTTCTTTGGATGCCACCTTTCCTTTAATTGTGCGCCACAATAGTAAGTTACATTTGGGAGGTGCCCAACCATTCCAATAAAACTTACCAACATCCTCTTGAGTCGTGATCCCGGCTGAGAATCCATTCGGATACTTTTAACCGAAAGTTTTTTTTCTAAAACAATTATCCCAGGTCCATTCGTCCCTTCCCCATTTCAAACCATATATCTTGTAACTTTCTCATAAGCTCTCATGTGTATTCCCATTCGCATGTAGTCGTTGGCGGCTTAATCCATTCCCATCCCCATTGATTATTTGGTCTTGTACAAACCAGATAAGATGCAATACTACCGTCTTTCTTCTTTGCAATCTGAAATAAATCCGAGTATATATTTTTTAATGGTTGTTGTTCTAGCCAAGCATCTTTCCAAAATATTGTATTTCTTCCATCACCTACTTTGACTTTTAGCTTCTCTTTGATGTTCACCTCATATTTCAGCAATTCGACATCCATTGATCCAATATCTTTCCATGTTCCAACAATTTTTTTTCCTAATAGGAATCAAGTTGTTTTCGTTTTTTGTTTTATGTATGGCTGCAACAACCTAGGCCTACAAATTTGTTTCGATTCATCTCTAAACTGCCACCACCATTTCAACAACATATTGAGATTGAAATCTTTTATACCTCCAAGACCTATACCACCCATTTCATGCTTTCTTCTAAATTCTAGATTAAAGAAGTCAAGAAATTGTAATTTTCTAAACAACACATAGTTTAAAATTTTGTTTAAATTAGCAAGTTGTGTTATAATGTATAACTTTGCTTTCTTACTACCAACATAGGTTTTTTTTAGTTCTTTTCATGGTTGTATTTATGCTCTATATATTGTTAATATGGTATTACTAATATGAGTAATACATAGTTTAAAATTATTTTCTTTCAACTTAATATTGGGTTGGATTGGGTTAGGACTTGCAATCATTTCTCATAATTTATTAAAGTGGTGTTTGTTTTTTCAGCTGTAAAAGGTCTGCAGTCTGCGGACCATATCTATAAACATCTGCAGAGTGTAGTAAAAAGATTGTTGATTATCTCACCTCTTCTGCAAACAGAGCTGAGCTTCATCCACCACCACCATCTGCCACTGCCAACACCAATCGTCACCACCCACACCATCCCCCACCGTCCCCCACCCTAACTAAACACCCAACAACCATCAAAACCCTAATTACGCCACCGCCCACAACCACCTTCAGATCCTTTGAGAGAGATACACTCGCCTGAGGGCTTCGCCGGAGATGATGATGATGATGATGCTCGACGGCGGTGGAGGTAGGGCAGGTGTGGGCGGCGCTGTGGAGAGTGGGGGAGTTGTCGGCGGTGGCTATGGAGGTGGGGGAGGTGACGGCGGCACTGTGGAGGTGAGGGAGATGTGGAGGTGGCGGCTGGGAGGAGGAAGGGGTGGAGGATCTGTGGTAGATTTGAAGGTGCTAGGGTTTGTGTGGGAGATCTGTGTTTAGAAGAGGAGGAAGGGTTAGAAGACTTGAGTCGATATCTGCACCAGAAAGAGGTCTCGCAGAACTTTTTTAATGAAAGGTATTCGAGAAAACAAACGGTCTTCAGACCCAAAGGCTGTGCGTAGTCTGCGTGCCGCAGACATAAGAGGTCAGGAAGCACTTCTTGAAAAAAACAAACAGCCCCTTAGGTTGCACTATGTACTTTGTTTTTTAAAAAAATCGAAATGTAGCAATTGTGTTTTCACTTCCAAAGGTGCAACACCTTATGTTTTATTAAAGTAGATGTATAAGTAAGATTGTGTATATCTAATCTAATCATTAATAAAGAACTAAAACGCTAAGAAAAAAATACAAAGCAAAGTCAAGGATAGTTCTGTAGTAATCGTTGAATAGTATCGGGTGTCCTTAGTTACTTAGGTTGTTTACTTAAGTGATGAACAGAAAAAAACTATTGATGAATAGAATTGGGTTATCCCTTATTGGTTCTCTTAAGTGTTCTTTTTATCGGTTTGTAACGTATCAAGTTCGAGCAGGCAAGTTGGTACACCGTTACAATACTGTAAATACTAACAAAGCGTTGTTGTGGAAGAAAAGAAAATTTATAGTTTATACTATTGTTGAGAGGTGAAAGAACTATACAAAGATAAGTGATCGATATAGGTATATAAATAAATACTAAGAAGGATGGATCTGTGATTATTATTAGTTGGATGAAATATTATAGATGATGGTTTGTTTACAACTCAATTCAATCGGAAATGGTATCAAAGCGACTTGGTTTCTAAATACCAAAATTAAGGCTATAAACCACACGTCCATACAAGCTAGTAGCACCTGCTAAACGATCCAGATTTGTCATCGAAACTCAAAACAACAATCATTTTGTGACTTTAAAACCCAGCAACCAACAAGAAAAGGTATTGGTTAGTTGTTCAAAATCAAGCAAGCTACAGAATCTAAAATCACATACCTTCACCCTCTTTAAGTAAAGCCTAGGCATTCACATCATTCTTGAAATGATCACGAACAGGGTGCATGTCATGTTAATGTGACATCAAACACTAGAAAATTCGATTCTAATAATAACCTGCAAAATCCTGTTTAAGGCCTTTGATAGAGCCGGTTTTAGGTCAGCAGGATGTAGATCCCCTTTTTCGTAATCACATTTAGCTCTTCAAAACTTGCAAAGGTCCTACACATACATACATGTATAACTAACTAACAACATCACATTCACATCACTTTTTTTAAAATTCTCAACAACTAACTTTTCTCCTCCATTTCCGGTTTTTCTTTCAACCTTGAACTCATTGAACCATGGGAATACAATGTATTTTATGTAGTCAAGGCATGGGTTCCCTTCAACAAAATTTGGTGGACAGTATGCTTTTTTTATCTTCATATTAACCTCAGCCTGTCACATTCACCATGCAACAAAACAATTATTAAGAAATATTACACAACCAAAATGAAATGTCTACCTCCTCGTCACAATACTCCCTAGCAAGTACATTCACTTTCCTTTGATCCATGCCTAACTGACATATGTCAGCCTGTTGAAACAAACAAGGATTACTATTACTATTATTATTTACAATCCAAAATGCAACGATATAATAATACCATACCTTTAGAAAAAAAAAATATATCTGCACATTGCATGCATGGGTAAAATATCTGAGCAGCTGTCAGCTCATCCTGCTCATTTCGGCCCATAATTTGACAGCACCTACAATCATTGAAAATGCAAAGTTAAAGTAGAAAGGCCGGCCGGCCTGCACATGTATGTAAACAGCAGAATCATAAGTCTGTACCTCATTATCCTGGGAAGTTTGTTTCTTCTAGCAATGTCCATCACCAGGGGCCAGTATTCATGTGCCCGAGAATTAATTTCCTCGGAAGACCACAGAAATTCTAGATTCATCCCGGCTGCTTTCCATATCTCAATGAGGTAACGCCCAACCGTTTGGATTCTACCTAAATCTCCACCCATTTTGTTGTTCAATTGGGCAAACCAATCCGCTATCCAAATCCTCACTTTGCAACCAGCAGATGTCAGTTGATGGTCTTCATAACACCCTGTTAACCAAATCATAGCTCACATTTATCTATAGTTAAGGTAAGCAACAAACAATTAACAAACAAACAAACACACCTGTGCTATATGCATTCTGCCAGAAGGTTCGAACCCATCATAGTAAATGGTTGGTAAGAAGATTCAAGAGTTCTTCTTCCTGAATACACTCTTCGCCGACACTCCTCACAATCCTAAACTTTTCCTCCACGCTCGCTCATCCTTAACACACAACACCAATGAGTCTAAATGAAAGCTGAAAGATACAAATGACTTCAGTCGAATATCATCATCGACTTCTAGAGTTGAATAAGAGAAATTCAACACTCAATCTTAAAAGAACATAACTTTTTATTAGTGAACACTAAATTGCTTGAAAGCCCATCTTTGAGAAACCAATGATTGTAATTAAATTAACAAGGACAAGGACTTACTGTGTAGTTGAAGCTGGTTCTGATTTCAGAGAAAGAGACTCAACTTCTTTTGCGGGTAAGTTCTCTATCCTGTTTTTGCTTTTCACTTTCTGCAAAAAAGCAGCGAGTAAATTTGATCAAATTGAAAAAATACAGGTCCTAGTTAGAAGGATAGTATTTAGTAAAACCGAATCCGATTATCACCGTTCTTTTTTTTTTTTTTTTGGATCAAGATATGAAAAGAGAACATTACAAACATAAGCATAAAAATCAAAGAAAATAATAAGCATTGACTTTAGTTATAAGTAATTTTAACTTTTGATTATGATTTTCAAACTTGAAATCCAAAACCATGACAGTAATTCCCTACTTAAAGTCATTTGGTTTCACTTCCACATGTAACCAACTAATGCTATGGATGTCCAAATTCCATTTTCTTGGATTAAAAAATGTGGATAGATCATGTAACATCAAATCCTGAAAGAAAATCAAACAACAGTATTAGATAATAATAATAATAATCCAGATCCAACTGCAAAAAATCAAAAGTGATGGTTAGAAATCACAGAAACCCCCCTAGGATTTGTGGTCATCAGAGAGTATATATTTATTGGTTCAAGTAAGCAAGCAAATGCAATCAAGCAACAAAGAAAGAAAGAAAGGAACCTGGAATACAGATGCTGAGTTAGACCAAGATGATGGAATAAATAACGAGGGTCTTGTGTTGGTTTGGGGGTTGTGTTACTTCCCTTCATATGGGCTGGCTGGCTGGCTGGCTGGCTGGGCTTTCAATACAATATGGACACGATCCATGTTAAAAATGTCTTATTTTCAAAAGACCGCGATCCATATCTTTTTTTCTCTTTATAATATTACGGTGTGTGTATGTTCGGATGCTATCGTTTAATAATTATATATTGAAAATAGCTCATCTTTAATATCAGATATTTTCTAAAAAAAACTGTGAGGATATAAGTATAAAAGTTTTAAATAAAAATGATAGTAATGGTAGAAATTACGTTAAAATTGATGGTCTTTTTGTATATATTATACAACACCTTAAGCAAAAGATAGGTGGCCCGGAACTGTGTTTAATACTCTTGAATTGAATTGGGCTAAGTTATGTTGTTTATAATTTTGATATTAGATTGCTTTTCGTATTTTGGGCTTCTGCCTTTGTATGGACTGTTAATTTTATTTGGGTTCCTTGCTTTTCTTAGACTTCTTTTCGTAATTTGGGCTTCTACCTTTGTATTGGACTGCTAATTATATTTGGGCCTCTGGTTTTTGTATTTTGTATTTGACATGCAACTCAACGTTGCAAATATGGATATACATTATAATTGTGTAAGTATTTTGTATTTGACGCGCAACTCGACAGACGACATAATTGTATAATTGAAACCTTTTAAATTACTTGATTTAAAAAATTATATATATTAGTATTGTATTTTGTATTTGACGCGCAACTCGACAGACGACATAATTGTATAATTGAAACCTTTTAAATTACTTGATTTATTAAATTATATATTTTATTTATATATTTATAATTTATTATATATCTTAAAGAGGAAAATCGATGGACCTTTCTCTAGTAATTCTTTCATGTTTTGACCGCATTCACTTTTACTATTAACGCTGAAACTTACATGAGACACATTTATTATTAACATTTAAACTTTTGACATGAAAGATAGTTAACCCTCATATTAAGTAAGTTACATATTATTTCAAAATTTCGGTAATTGACAACTTTGACCCTCCAACTTTTGTAATTAATTTTTTTGAACAACAAATTTCTTTTACACCTTAATTTCATTTTTACCTTGCACTTACAAAGATTTGAACCCACAACCTCACATTGGTAAAGGGGAACCATACTATTAGACCAGTAGGTCATGGGTCTTTTCTACTTAATAACTTGACACTTCATATTGTTTAAATTACTCTTACGATCTTCTTCCCTTCTAACTTCTGGTAATTGACAACCTTGACCCTCTAATATTTTTAAGTTAATAACATGACGCCTTCTTTTGTTTAAATTAATTTTACAACTTTACACCGCAACGTTTGACACATTATCATACTTTTTTTAATCTATGCCTAACCACGTTAATGTCTAAATATCTTTTACGAATTTATATCACTGTCTAAATTACTTTTACGACTTTACACCGCAATGCTCGAAACACTCTTTTTATCTATTTCTAAAGACATTAATGTCACGAACTTAACGTATATAACTAAATGACGTGTAATGTCATGTGCATGCACCACGCGTTTATGTCATTATCGTTATGCGTGTATCAAAGTCACAAACGTGACTTTGTCGCCGCAGCGTGCGACACGAGGCAAAATTCTAGTATATAAAGGAAAATGATTTAAAAAAACTAACCCTCCAACGGCTAGATTTGTAATTGTTACCTCTGCAGACTCAAATGTTGTATCACCCTAAACCCACTACACAGGACACAAATGTCGATGTTCTTGGTCGGGTAGTGGGTACCTAAACTAAAATTCGGGAACGCCCCTAGCCCCCATTCGCTCTTACCACCAAGTTACTTTGAATGGGGTATGGTCCTAAATCTCGTGCCAACATGCACAACAACAAGATTGTGTAACGCGCGAAAGGCTATACCCAAAATAAGTGAACTTAATATTTGAATTTAACATTTAGTCACCTTCGAGAGACATGCGCAAGCCTCTATGGCACAAGCCTATGCATGCCAGTAAGGCATAGTACAACAAGTACAAGTGATAGAGCATGTGACCAATAGGCGCACACCAGGCAGTGTCCAGTAGAGCCTCACGATAAACAATCGTGAAGAAGGCAAGAAGTACAAAGGACGGTGATGTGTCACCAATCACCGGGCGCCATTCACTGCTCCATGATCTCTATTAACCGCTGATGGTTGACCCGACAACAAAGACAACTACCAGGCCACGTGGATCCAATCATCGTGCGCCATCTTCCTATTTGCCTGCAAACACTAACGGTTGTGTCTAGGGGGACAAATGGGATATTCCGTGATGTCGACGTCGAGCCCAAGGCCCATCAGCCCATCTCCTTCGCTACTCTCTTCGTCTATAAATAAAGGACTTCACCTCCAAGTTTAAGGATCACTCTCTTAGGTAGTGTTTGGTATGCGGGAATGAAAGGCGGAATGTAATGAACTATTACGAGGGAATGAAAAAAGATGTGTTTGGTTGGCCAAGGTAATGGAATCACCCATTAATAAGGCATTCCATTCCCTCAAATTCATTGCTTCCACTACCCTTGTTTTTTTCATTCCATTCCCCCTCTCACCCTTCATCACCAACACCGCCTAACACCACCGCCACCCGCCACCCGCTATCTTCACCACCTGTCACCCTCCGCCGCCGACCATCACCGTCACCCGCCGCCGCCGCCACCCTCCGCCGCCAACCACCACCGCCCGCTGCACCGCCACCTTCTCCACCCGCGACCATCGGTACCGCCACCACCACCGACCATCATGACCACCCTCCGCCGCTGCAACCGTTACCGACCACCGGTACTACCGCCAACCAACGCCGCCGCCACCTGCGATCGTCGACCATACTGCCGCTACCCTCCGCCATTGACCACTGCCAACTACCACCACCGGCCACCGCCACCACCACCGACCATCGCCACCACCTGTACCGCACCCACCACCACCCACCGCCACCACAACCACCCATTACCACCACCCATCGCCGATTTTATTCTTTCGTCTTTTCTTGCATACCAAACAAGACAAGGTAATAATTTATTCCATTCCCATTCCTATATGGTAACCAAACAGGACTATGGAATGGTAATGATCTATTTCATTCCTTTGTCCATTATATTACCTCATTCATTCCATTCCCTCATCATTCCATTACGTCATACCAAACAGACCCTTACTCTCTCACTTAATACACACCAATATCCTCAAAACAAGTTCTCATTCTCATGCTGGAGGGTGGTTACAAGGAGAAACCCCCCCCCCCAATCATCTTTCTTGTAATGTGCTTCGCGGTGTTGTCTTGTTTTGCAGGATTGAGCGGCCATTAGGCGAGAAAGAATGAAGATTAACCGTTTTGAACGAGACTAATTCCACAGGTTAACCTTCGTATTAACTTGGTGTTTTTTCATTGACACCCACCGATATTTACTACTACTTTCATCTTCATTCTTTTCAGGTTTTTCGATCTCATGGCAAATCAAACAAGCCCTTTTCTTCACTTCAGTTCAAAATCTCAGTTGGGAGCGATAGCAGACAACAAGCACGTCCAAAACCACCTCATTGACGAGCACCTCGAAGGAGAATACACTAAAGTTGGGGCCATGCACGCCAGTGAATCTCGTACCAACCATGACGTGACCCCAACAAGCCATGGTGTTAGACCATCGGCGCAACTTTCATCTTTGTTACCAGAGCGCGAATCTCCCGCCTCGTGGTTCATTTAAAGTTAAGCAACACTTAGCGCCATTTATGTACAAATGTGCGCGCAACAAACACAGTCTCCAACACAAGCTCAGACGTAACAAGCTCCTGTGGTGACTCCAGCACCTAGGCAGCTGTATTACAACTCTCCTCATAAGGAACGCGCACCTTCATACGTACCGTCAGATCGAACAAACAGAAACTAACATCATAGGTCACCCTCACCATGAAGGTCCACAACAAAGTGTCAGCACCACGCGTGATACTCGCGTTGACACAGGAAGGCGTTATGATAACCATTACACTCATTGACACAGGCAAACACCAGTGAGTAGTCGGCTTGACCTGCACAACATGAACGACGAGTGGGATACACACACCGATGAATCTGATCCAACACATCATGAGGGTGATAGCTCATCGGTATTCAACCGTTTGCGAAAAAATAATGAGGCATACAAGCCACGGGCTCACATAGCATATAACCCGTCAGCTGAGCATGATTATAGCTTGGTTTATAGGCCAGCAACACAACAATCAAAGTTCATACGAGAAATTACTCTTGCACTGTTGGAAAAGACAAAACTCCCACCAACCATCGGTAACTTCAATGGATTGTCAAATCCAGATGATCATATTCAAGTTTTTACAAGCATTAGTGTTGTCAGCGGATGGACCCATGTGATGTGGTGCCCTCTTTTGTCTAAACCCTCACAGGCGCAATGCACCTGATTTGAGAGCCTCCCAGGAAACAAATTAAAGTCATGGACTGACTTAGAAGAAAAGTTTCTCGCGCATTTCAGTCAGCAAAGGCGCTATGAGCGTGATACAACCTACGTAATGAACATTTGGCGAGGAGATAATGAAGGTCTCGAAGAACTCAACTTTTTTACAGGAATATATTCAATCGGTAAAACATGATGAGTGATCCTCATGCACACCGATGAAAGCCTAAATGCTCCTCTACATACGAGCTCAAGTGCGACAGCAGGCGCGTGTTCCTTTACATACGAGCGAGCATACATGCATTGGCAGCCGTATGCTCCTCTATATATGAGCACAAATGCGCCGGCAGGCGAATGCTCCTTTACATACAAGCGAGCACACATGCGCATGCTGCTCTACATACGAGCACGTAGTTGTCATACGTGCATGCTCCTTTATTTATGACCACGTAAGTCGCCATACGCGCATGCTCCGTTACATACGAGAACGTAACTCGTTGTGTGCATGCTCCTTTACATATGAGCACGTAGTCTCCTTGCGAGTATGCTACTCTACATACGAGCACACCAATCTCCATCAAGCCTACTGCTCTACATATGAGCACGTAAGTCGCCATACGCGCATGCCCCTTTATTTACGAGCACGTAAATCGCCATACGCGCATGGTCATTTACATATGAGCACGTCAGTCTCCATGCGAGCCTGCTGCTCTACATACGAGCACGTAAGTCACCATACAGATGCTCCTTTACATACGAGTACGCCAGTCGTCACGCGCATGCTCCTTTACATATGAGCACGCAGTCTCCATGCGAGCCTGATTCTCTACATACGAGCACGCCAGTCTCCATGCGAGCCTGCTGCTCTGCATACGAGCACGTAAGTCGCCATACGCGCATGCTCCTTTATATACAAGCACATAAGTCGCCATATGCGCATGCTCCTTTACAACGTCAGTCTCCATGCGAGCCTGCTACTCTACATACGAGCACGTAAGTCACCATACGCGCATGCTCCTTTACTTACGAGCAGGTAAGCCGCCACGCGCGCATGCTTCTTTACATATGCGCACACCAGTCTCCATGCGAGCCTGCTGCTCTACATACGAGCATGCTAGTCTCCATACGAGCCTGTTGCTCTACGTACGAGCACGTAAGTCGCCATATGTGCATGTTCCTTTACATACGAGCATGTAAGCTGCCACGCACGCATGCTTATTTACATTTGTGCACGCCAGTCTCCAAGTGAGCCTGTTTCTCTACATATGAGCACGTAACTCGCCATACGCACATGCTCCTTTACATATGAGCACGCCGATCAAGTTGCACCAGGCTCTGCCCCGCCAACTCGCACGATGAACAATCATATGCTTTTCATTGCTCCATTATCTCTACTCAAAGCTAAAGTCAGACGCAACAAACGTGACCAACAACTTTCCCGCACCCGGGCAATAGGTAAATCTAACACTCAATCTTCACTTCCGAGCCCTTCTAATGAATCTAGTACTCCTCCCACGCTTGCACGCGGGAGCAACACTAGACTGGGGTATGGTATTGAACCCGACTCGAACGATTGGATATTTCCTTTACTTATCACTTTTTATTTAAATACTATTATAAATATATATTATTATGGTTATCAACTCCATATGTAGAGTATCTTGTTCACCAAGTTTCCCTCTCCTATATATAGGATATTGTATCTCATTGTACAACACATCATCAATAAAATATCAGTTCTTCTTCTCCCTATTATTATTATTATTATTATTATTTTCTTCTTTTATTATTCGCTATTAGGCTAGTTTCATAACACATTATCAGCACGAAGTGCTCTCTCAAATTAAGTACGGTTAATGGTCGTCCAACAACAAAAACATACGAGTAATAAGGAGCGGCCAGATCTAGTTAATTCCTATAAGTTACGCTGCCACAAAGCCATTTCGAACATCCTCGATGCCACCAACGTACCATCGTTGTCCAGCCGTTTATGGTGATTTGATACCATAAATCACTGATGTGTACGGAATGCAACATATAAATTACATCAAATGAGGTATAAAACTAACCCTTTTTTAGTACTAATATTGGAAAAAGCACGTTTCCTTGTTCCTTTTGAATTTACAGGACGAAATAAGCTTAAAAGAACAAAAGAAGCAAATAAGCAGCCAACACCAACATAAATACAAAAAGAAGGAATAAAGTAACATGCCTAACCCCTCAGCAACACCCCAAAGCAAGAGAACAAGAAAATAGAAGCTGACCACGGGGCCATGCCCAGCCAGGCACAGGGCGTGGTCAGCCTCTGCACTTAAAGACAAATATTGCAGAAGATTCCATGCCACCACGGGGCCGTGCCCAGCTCAACATGGGGCGTGGTCAACTCTAAGATTCGCAGAATCTTGATAGTACAACGAGAAGTTGACCACGGGGCCATGCCCAGGAGACACGGGATGGCCCCGTGGTCGTGTGGGGCCCTCTGCTGACAAGCTGCAATTAATGAAGACAGAGAAATGAGGGCCACCGGTCATGCCCAATGGACACGGGGCCGTGGCTGGGGTCCTGTTCTGTATATAAATTGGGGTGCTTGGTTCAGTACAAAGGCATCCCTTGGCAAACCACTTTTCTCTCACTTTGCCACCATTCCACCACCACTACAACACCATCACCCCCACCATCATCCATCTATCATCTCTAGAGTGTGTACTAGTCTCGGGATCCAAGATTGACAGTAAGAGTTCTTGTCAAACAAAGGCCATGCTTGGTTAAACCTCTTACATCACTTGGTGAAGAATAATCTTTTATAGATCCTGCGAGGAGTGTATAGATCTTATGAGGACTTGGTTCAAGCTTACTAGGACCTTCTTCAATACCCTAAGGTATTAGATGGCGGGGGTGCGAATAGCTTGAACCCCTCATATGTAAATTACTATTAAAACATTAAACCGACCTCTTGGAATTGTATCCTTGCTAACTCAAACCACTTAGCCGAGGGTAACGTCACCTTCAAAAGAGGGGCCTACCACTTTTCGCATTAATAACTTACTTAATTGTCTTTCAATATTCTGGCCTCTTGGATTGTATCCCTGCTGACTCAAACCACTTGGCCGAGGGTAACGTCACCTTCAAAAGGGGCCTGCTACTTTAACTAAGCTAATCTCTTAAAAAGTCCGAAAGTGCGAAAACTATCAAAGGATACATAAAAGAGAAGTTGGATCCAAGTGATTCTATCCTGTCTATTTGTATTTCGTTTTATTTATCTTTCTATTTTTAGATTTACTTTTATGTTTTAAAAAAACCTTTTATCAAAAATTTGGATCAATTAGACGTCGACGCTAAACCGGTATTAAAAGATGTTATGTCCTTGGACGATCTCGGTATCTTACCAACACTATACTACGCTCACGATGGGTGCACTTGCCCAAGTGTGTGTTCAGTGTTAGTACAATATCGTGTTTTATAAATTTAAAACTTGACTAACGCGTAAAATAGGCTCAAAATATTAATAAATTCATATCACGCTTTACGCACACCAAGGTTTTGGCGCCGTTGCCGAAGACACAAGGATTTTAAGAAAGTTTAAAATTAGCGGCCTAATTACTTTTTAACATTTTTTTTCTTTTTAGATTTTCTGCAGTTTTTATAAATATCTGTGCTTTCTGCAAAACTTAGCACGGGCCGTGCCCATTATGATCTATGGCAATTTTTGTTTTCTGAGGTTACAGAAGAGTGACCATGGGCCGTGGAGGTGCACCACGGGCCGTGTCCAACTCGCTAGTAACTAGGATCCAGGAAACAAGTAACAGTATCTTGACCATGGGCCGTGGTGAACTATCTGACCAACTTTTCTTTTTGTTTTAAACGCAGGACTTTGAACTCAACTGTAGAGCTTGAAATCTCTACGTAGTGTATGAGCTCCAGTTCTGATAAAGACATAAAATACCCTCTTGCCGAACCCGAATGCTTTCTAAGAAAAAGACTAAAAGCTAAAAGCCAAGAGAAAGCCTCGGGAAGTCAACTCCCAATGGATTACCTACGGTCAGTAATCTTGGAGCCGCCATCAATGCACCAAATGTCGATGCCAACAATTTCGAGCTTCGGCCGCATTTAAATCAAATGCTCCAAAATTCCGCCACATTCCATGGCCTGCCTGATGAAGATCCCCACTTACATATTACCGACTTTTTGGAAATATGTGACACTTTCCGAATCAACGGAGCATCAAACGACGCCATCCGTCTCCGAATGTTCACATTTTCACTAAAAGACCGAGCTAAGGCTTGGCTAAACACCCTCCCAAGTGGATCGGTAAACACTTGGGATGAACTTGCCCAAAAGTTTCTATATAAATATTTCCACCTTCTAAAACCGCTAAATTAATGACTGAAATAAACACTTATTCACAAGAAGACGGGGAATCTTTATATGAAACTTGGGAAAGGTTCAAGGAGCTATTGAGGAAATGCCCTCATCATGGTCTCACAATATGGCAAAAGGTATCCACATTCTACAATGGATTGTTGCCACACACGAGACAAACACTCGACTCAAGTTCCGGGGGACTCCTAGGCAATAGACGCACAAATGAAATTTATAACCAAATTGTGTAAATTGCTCAAAACAATTTTCATTGGCACACTCCCTGAGGGTCAAAATCTATCGCTCTGGGTGCCCATAAAGTAGATGAAAAGACATCTTTACAAGCCCAAATCGAGGCCCTATCCTCAAAAATCAAAAAGCTAGAAATGGCTAATACAGCCTCGGTTATGGCTTGTGAAGGATGTGGTGGGCCACATGAAAATTGGAGTTATATGAAAGAAATGGAAAATAGACCAGAATTGGTAAACTACATAGACAATCGACCTAGACCATCAGGTCCCCCAACGGGTACCTACAACCAAGGTTGGCGGAATCACCCTAACTTTGGTTGGAGGGAACCAGGGAATAGTAGTAACCAACAAAATCAAAATCAAAGAACAAACTTTCAACAACAAAGAAATTAGTCACAAGGGGGTCGAGAGAGAGTTGAAGACCTCATCAACGTCTCATATCCGAAACCGAGAAAAGGTACTCGGATCGATTCTCGCAAACAGAATCGGACATTAGAAAGCAACAGGCTAGCATTCAAAACATTGAAAAACAAGTAAGCCAACTAGCCCAAAGTTTCTCCAAGAGACCACAAGGCGCGTTACCTAGCAACACTGAAACTAATCCAAAGGCACAAGTACACTTCATAACATTAAGAAACCGGAAGGTAGGCCCCGAAGAAACACCACCACCTATCACCAATAACAAACTTCCCGAAGAAAACTCAAAAACACACACAAACCTCCAAGAAACAACTACCCCACAAAAACCCGAACCAACCAAGAACCCTTCGGTGCCCTACCCCGGTCGGTTACTTCACCAAAAGACCAACGAGCAATTCACAAAATTCGTAAACTTGCTAAACCAATTGCACGTTAATCTCCTTTTTGTAGAAGTCCTCACTCAAATGCCAAAATACTCCAACTTTATGAGAGACTTCCTCACACACAAAAGAAAGATTGAAACGTTGCAATTCGTCAACCTAAGTGAAGAATGCTCAGCCGTGCTCCTCAACAAACTGCCCAAAAGAAGATCGACCCCGGAAGTTTCACCATCCCTTGTTCCATCGGAGGGTCACCCATACGAAATGCATTAGCCGACCTCGGGGCTAGCATCAATCTTATGCCCGCATTAATGTTTAGCCGACTTAGACTAGGATAACCAAGCCCCACAAAAATGAGCATACAACTTGCCGATAAGTCGATAAAACATCCACAAGGTGTCACCGGGAATCTTTTAGTAAAAGTGGGGGAATTCGTCTTTCCAGCCGATTTCGTCATACTTGACATGGAGGAAGACATCGAAGTTCCCCTCATTTTAGGAAGACCATTTCTCGCCACTGCTCGTGCCATGGTTGATATGAGCGACGAGAAATTAACACTAAGAGTCGGAGACAAGGACGTGAAATTTGGGGTAGGAAAAAGAGCAGAGGACGACTCCGTCAACTACATGGATGTCATAGACTCAAGCTTGGATGACACTCTCCGGAAATGCAACATGGGATGCGAGCCATCCCACTTAGGTAACATATGACAGGGCTTGGGTCTATCCAAAGACTCTTATAGATGTGGCGCACCACGGAGGCATTCCGTGAAACTATCCTTAATATAATATAGTTTAAATTTTTCCGTTTTCTGGTCTAAACTTACATTTCAGAAATAAATCACACTCGAAAAGGTGAGAACTGCCAAAAGGACGTTAAAACCACACCTCATGCACGAAAACAGGGCTTCCCGACAAAATTTTCCAACTTCCAGCATGTGCAGCACGGGGCCGTGCCCAGACCAGCACGCCCCGTGCACAGGCTTCTGTAGAAAAAGAAATCTTCCAGGTAACTGACCACGGGCCGTGTTCACCGGACACGCCCGTGGCCAGCATTCTGTAAACTTTTGTTACTGGCACTCTGGACATAGGGCCGTGCCCGGACAACACGAGCCCGTGCCTAGGTGCCAAGTATCACTAAAACTTGTTTTTAAACATACTTTTATACATTCGAATCAATTGAAAAACTTATTTTTGGACACATTGAGGACAATGTGTAATTTAAGTGTGTGGGGGGGGGGGGGGGACTAAAACCTTGAATCTTGCATGTCCTATTAACACGCCTTACACAAAACTCTATTGGAACCGCTAATCACCCCAAATTCTCTTTAAAATTTTTTCGTTTTTTTATTTATTGTCTTGGTTTAGTATGGGAATAGCAAGTTCTAAAAAGTTAAGTTTTTTTTTACAAATTTACAACCGATAACATCGTGATAAAAAAGAACCAAACAAGAAAATTATAAAAAGGCATGACAAATCTTTTTGTTCACTATAAAACCCATTCCCGCAATAAGTGAGTTTTGAGCATTTAAACGACCATACACGCATACATATTTAAACTAAATGCTTAATTTTTCGTTTCTTGTGTGAATAGCCGCTTGGTTCTTACAACTCTAGAACTTGCCAAGACGATACATTCCCGGTCCTTACCAACTTAAACCCAAGTAAATAAATTAGGGAGGCATTAGGACTAATTCATCTTTCATTCAAAACCAATATTTTCTTCTTTTCACTCCCCTACCATAAATTCCCCTAGTTAACCCCTTTGAGCCTAAACCTTTTCGTTTCAAAACCCGCAAAAACAAACTACCATTACCCACAAAAAAATCTTTTTCTTTCAAACACATTTGTTTTAGTAAAAAGCTCGGCTGCCTTGTGAAAAAAACTATAGTACTTACAAATAACCAAACGAGTCCTCAAAAATTCTTGTTTGAAAGTATTTAGTCACTAAAACAAAAGGTTTTATGACAATCGACGCTTTTTACGATTTTCGCCATTTTACTAATCATTAACCAAAACTCACCTACCCTTATCCCAAGCCTAACCCTTCACAAAGTCCTCTTGATATCTACAAAGGTTTATAGTTAAAAAGGAGGAGGTTTGATCGCTTGGCAAGCATATAGTAGAAGTATGTTCCAAGCCGGAATCGAGTGTTATCACAAAAATACATCTTCGGCCGAGTGTTGAGTGATCTCTTGTGAAGTACGTAAACTTACATATAAATAAATTGAATTTTAAAGAGGCATGTTATGCCTAAATAAATAATCTTTCTTAAAAATGTTCTAAATAAATCATGACGAATAAGATTGTAAATAAAATAAAAACAAAATTTAATAACGATCTTGGATTCCCGACGCTCAAGACATACCACAAAAACTTCTTCTCTACCTATTCCATTTGGGTGTGTAAGCCACATTAAAAAACGTTTTGCTTGAGGACAAGCAAAGATTCAAGTGTGGGGGTATTTGATGTGTACGAAATGCAACATATAAATAACATCAAATGAGGTGTAAAACTAACTCTTTTTAGTACTAATATTGGAAAAAGCACGTTTCTTTGTTCCTTTTGAATTTACAGGAAGAAATAAGCTTAAAAGAACAAAAGAAGCAAATAAGCAGCGAAAACCAACATAAATACAAAAAGAAGGAATAAAGTAACATGCCCGACCCCTCAGCAACCCCCCGAAGCAAGAGAACAAGAAAACAAAAGCTGACCATGGGGCCGTGCCCAGCCAGGCACAGGGCGTGGTTAGCCTCTGCACTTAAAGACAAATATTGCATAAGATTCCATGCCTACCACGGGGTCGTGCCCAACTCAATATGGGCCATGGTCAACTCTAAGATTTATAGAATCTTGATAGTACAACGAGAAGTTGACTACGGGGCCGTGCCCAGGAGACACGGGGTCGTGTGGCGCCCTCTGCTGACAAGCTGTAATTAATAAAGACAGAGGAATGATGCCCATGGGCTGTGCCCAATGGACACGGGGCCGTGGCCAGGGTCCTGTTCTGCATATAAATTGGGGTGCTTGGTTCACTTCAAAGGCATCCCTTGGCAAACCACTTCTCTCTCACTTTGCCATCATTCCACCACTACTACAACACCATCATCCATCTATCATCTCTAGAGTGTGTACTAGTCTCGGGATCCAAGATTGATAGTAAGGGTTCTTGTCAAATGAAGGCCATGCTTGGCTAAACCTCTTACATCACCTGGTGAAGACCAATCTTTTATGTATTACTTTTTAATTGGGTATGTATTAATGACTTTAGTAACTAATTTCTTATGTTGAAAGTGAATTTTCCTACCATTTCTTCATGATGTCATTGATTTGCTCATTCGTTTCTTTACGGTCTATATAAAGTGCGTTGACTACCTGGTAGGGGGTTAGGAGGATGGTTTGGTAAAATTCTTGTCTCGTTCAGTGTATAGATCCTGCGAGAACTTGGTTCAAGCTTACTAGGACCTTCTTCAATACCCTAAGGTATTGGATGGCGGGGATGCGAATAGCTTGAACCCCTCATGTGTAAATTACTATTAAAACATTAAACCGGCCTCTTGGAATTGTATCCCTGCTGACTCAAACCACTTGGCTGAGGGTAACGTCACCTTCAAAAGAGGGGCCTACCACTTTTCGCATATATGACTTACTTAATTGTTTTTCAATATTCCGGCCTCTTGAGATTGTATCCCTGCTGACTCAAACCACTTGGCCGAGGGTAACGTCACCTTCAAAAGAGGGGGCATCTACTTTAACTAAGATAATCTCTTAAAAAGTCCGAAAGTGCGAAAACTATCAAATGATACATAAAAGAGAAGTTGGATCCAAGTGATTAAATCTTGTCTATTTGTATTCGTTTTATTTGTCTTTTTATTTTTAGATTTACTTTTATGTTTTAAAAAAACCTTTTATCAAAAATTTGGATCGATTAGACGTTGACGCTAAACCGGTATTAAAAGCTGTTATGTCCTTGGACGATCTCGGTATCTTACCAACACTATACTACGCTCATGATGGGTGCACTTGCCCAAGTGTGTATTCAGTGTTAGTACAATATCGTGTTTATAAATTTAAAACTTGACTAACGCGTAAAATAGGCTCAAAATATTAATAAATTGATATCACGCTTTACGCACACCAATCACCCCTGATCAACTTTGGGTTCACAAGCCGGTAACGTATCCCTTCTCTCCATTGTTTTATAATTTATACACTCACGCATATGAAACAATATCATCAAACTTATGATTTGGGTTTCAACTTATTCCGGTGACTACAACTTTATCAGTTTCGTGAACAGAAAAGAAGATAATAAACATATTTATAAAATATTCATGTTTTGAAAAACCATGAAACCTATTTATAAAATATCAAACCATATCCAGTTTGTAAAACTTCATAACTTAATCCTCAAGTTTTGAGTTTTCCAACATTACTGTGTCGTCGTCAAATTAAGGAAGGGGATGATTCCCAATTTAGTTTTATCACTTTCTTTTTTAATTTATCCTATCACGATATTATAATTATATGGCTACAAGTTCGTATGCATGTGTTTATTTCTATGTTATAGTTATAAACTATAAAAGCTATTGATACGCGTTGATATATCGATTTATTGAATAGTACGAAATTTAAATTAACTAAGTATATATATTTGGAAAAAGTTATAACATTCTTTTTATCAAGAAATTATAAGCATCGAATGATAAAATTGATATCTTGTCATACAACATAATTTGGGTATTACTCTATATTTATAGTATAAATTACTAAAGTTACTATGACATCTTATTTATTTGAACCTTTTCATTGATAAAAGTTTCAAGCAAATTGTTCTTGATAATTAATTAATTACAAATTTGCTATAGCAATTGAAATAGAACATCCTTGAATGAAAAAATAGCAACGTTTATGATGGTTTTGATATTTTTTATGTTACAAGTTAGAGTGAAAAATATTTTTATATGAGATATATATGTAATTAGATATGCCATGACAGGTTGATCTATAAATTATATGTATCTTCTTATAAGTGATGAAAAATCTTATTACATAAAGTTTATAATAACTCGTTTTAGATAACGCCATAACTTTGATTTTATGTGATCTTCTATTCTATATGTTATTACTGATCGATTGTATTGAATAGAACACTTAAGAGAAAGTTGATTAGTTGTTTTTCATATCTATACGTGCAAACACGCTAGGTTATTTCCTAGATACACACTTTACATTTAAAGATTGTAAATTTAATGGGTTACATGTAAATCAACATTTTAATATATGTGACTTATAATACTCACATTCTTTTAATTCTTAAGTTCAAATCATTTAGTTTAACTAAAAAACTTGGTGTATTTTTTTTGTTTGATGAATAGTCAAAATGTTATAATAGCTATAGATATGAGATTTGATGTATCAACGTGACTTGTGTAAGATAAAAAATTAATTAAGATTTTACTATGAATTTCATATGCATGCTTATATAACTGTATTCTATGATTTTATTAGAAATCAATTGTGCATGATTTCATGATGCCTTTTATCAGTTTTCTTTAATGGCACAATGATGTTTAATGGTTTTATTGGAAAATTATCACTATTGCAATATGATTTGTTCCGTTATCATACACATGAAAGAGTATAATATGCTTATTTATGACACAAGAAGTGTCACACTTCTCGAATCTTATTATGAAGTTATAAAAGGTGTAGGTCCGGATCGGTTCACCGAAGAACACAAGCACTGCGTTTAATCCGGTTTAACGTGCGGATCCGTTAAACCGAACTGTAATCGTGACAATGAATCGTAAATAATCAACGTTATTACGTTCTAATCGACAACCGGACAGAGTTTCGACGTCTAATTGACAAAATCGACTCGATCTAGATCGGAACCGTATGAGTGTTCTTGAGAGAGATCTTGAGCGAAGTTGATGTCCTGTTGTAAAAATGTTTCTCCGAAGTTGTTGATCCTATTTATAGTTGAGCATGCATACATCCCAGTTCGAGCGATGTTGATCATCAAGAATTGACTTCAAGCGAACTTGTTTCCAATGTTGCATGATTTCAGTTTATGTCATGCATATGTAAGTGATCATGCAATATCTTTGATGTCATCATTATAAATGATGACATCATACCCGATTATATCCACTCTCTTCGCATCGTGCCGTATCGAATCCTAACCTGACCTATATAATCCTAATACAACCTAGCGAAACCTCTGTCCGGTATAATACAGACTTAAGACTCTTGACATTACACGTACAATAAGATTTCTATCTATGGCCACACGGATAGTGCACTAACAAAAGGTCATAAGATGTTAGACCGATAAATGTTATTAGACTCAGACATTTATTTACTTCTCAATTGGTGTATTGCAAAGAGAAGACTATCTACAAGGAAAAGTCGGATAAAACAATTTTTGTCAAACCTCAAATATGCTCTTGAAGTAGCAATTTTATTACAAGAGTATGAAAGGTTTGAAGTGACTTAATATTCGTATATATATGAGAAAATAATGAAAATTATGAAGCCTCTTTGGTTTTACTTCATTCCTTGAAGTGAATGTGACTATATATTGATCGTTGTGATCATTGACTTAACTGGGGATTTAATGATGGTCATATTAATAATGAGATTAATCATCAGAAATGCAACGGTGATTATGTTAATAATGAGATTGACAACCATAAGTGACAAAATAAAGGAATAATAATATAAGAATGATATGTGGAAATAATGATGGTGATATAACATAATAGTTTCAAATTATATACATAAGTATCTCGTGTCTTACGACTTGTTCTAGCATAAGTGCAAGTAATACATATGCGATCACAAACTAGATGTTTATGGATCATGATTATTTATTTTATTGGCATGACCGGTTAGACCACACCAAGTCAATGATGATGTGAAACATAATGAAGAACTTAAAGATTTTTCTAGCTGATAACATATATTGTTTGCTCTTAAGGGAATTTATGTATTTACCAATTAAGGGTGTGTATCCCTAAATATTCCGGAATGCATATCCCAACATGATACCATTTAGTGTTTAAATCGATGCATCATCTGGTTATCAAATTCACAACTTGATGTTTGTGTAATTTATGGCTTAGCTTATAAGATAGCAAACACAATATTCTAGGTTGCAAGTATCTTTAAGTAGTGGCGATAAGTTCATTTTCCCTGGCTATTAATGATAAGCGGAATAAGTGTTGAACTTCTTGTAGCTTATGTTCATACACGAATTGCTTTTGTTAAGACGATCACTGAACATCTACAATTGATAGCAAAGCCAATAATCATGAGAGCTAGTTCATGTTTATATATGAGTACATGTAATTTTACATGCAATAACATTAACTCACATCAAGCCAACATGTTGTAATAGTTTCTCCCCATTATAGTTGGTTTGTGGTTAGGAACCAAAGATGTCTCTTCTAAGATTTTGGTTGTGCGGTATGTATTGAAATTGATCCACCACTACGTATAAAGATGGGATCTTAAAATGTGGTTGGGAATATATGATAACGAATAGAGCCTCTCACGAGATATTTATTACGGCTTAATTAATTGATATCCATCTCAATGGATAACATTCCCCACATCGTGGGGAGATAAAAAGCAGTTGGAAAAGAAATGAGTTGGTATGAATTATCATTGATCCGTAAAACTAAAAGTGTGAACCAGAAGTTCAAATGATAACTCAATTACAAATATTAGTGAATCTATTACCAGACACATTCACTGGCCTTCAAAAGGTGACTATGCCACGTATATCAACTACTAATGATCTAATTAAGTTGAGTGTCCCAGAAGGACAACCACATGTTTGTAATGAGTCTATTGCACGTCTGAATCGTGGTAGACTAGTCGATTCCAATAATAAAAATCCTCGAAAGTTGGAGCAACTAATTAAGATGGTCAAGTCTAGGTTATAATAAAGGTCTCCTGAAGAGACATTAGACATGATGGTTGAACTTCAGGTACCTGAAATTAAAGAGATCTCGTTAATCTGTATCATGTCTAAATATATATGGAATCGAACTGAAATCGACGTCGCTATACTTTTGTATATAAAATAGCGCTTGAAATGATAAAATAATAAAGATCAAAACTTAAGATCTGCCTAGGAGAAATGATTGGCGAAAAGCGAAAAGACGCGAATAAGGCAGAGTTAAATTCTCTAATGAAATGGAAAGTTTCAGACCAACATTCCATACAACTGAAGTTGTGAAACATGTTGGATATAAACAGGTCTTTTATGCGAATTATATGAAAATCAAATTGGGTGATATAAGGAGAATTTTGTGACATAAGAATTTTCGCAAAGACCTATATTTGATTATGAGGAGACGTATTCTCCAGTGGTGTATGCATTGACTTTCCAATATCTTATTAGTCTAGTAATATAAAAAGAGAATTGATATGCGTCTTATGAATGTTATGTATCACTTGACACTTAAAGTTTACATGAAAGTCCCGAAGGATTAAATTGTGTAAGTCATATAAATTAAGTTCTCGAGAACAATGTGATCATTGTATACATATTTGGATTTGAATAAGTTATGAGTGTAGGACCGATTCTCGATGCTTAGGAACCTAGATTTGATATCTATTGTCCATAATAGCGGAAATATTATGACAAGTTTACCAATAGACAATAATTAATCAGTTAAACGTCAATTTTATTGATTAAACGTCAAGAATCCAAATTGACAGAGCTTCGCCTCAGAGATGCCAAAGTTACAAATGAGGACAACAAGCTAGCTATATATAGTGATACAAGTCCGCTCATGGAGGGTATGAGTTCGGGCGAACTTGCCTTAGCAAGTTCGGCCGAACTTGACAATCCAAGAACTTCATGGGCGAACTTGACCCTATTTCACATAAATGCTTCGTATTGCTAGCCTATTCAACTCTATTCTATACAGACTCGATATAAGACTAAGACATAGACATTCTGCACCAACAGACTCCCCCTTGGATATCGTATCAGTCTTCAAAACTCTATCTTCAAATAAACATTATCGAACACGACCGAAGAAGTTCTTGTAAGGCTTCTTTCGTCGTTCTTTCTTTGGATCCAGCGTCTGATCTGTAGGAGGCACTTTATTCATAAACTGAAATCTTCTAATACTTGCCTTTCTACCTTTCTCATGAATAGCTTCAAGACGCTTTTCTTCTTTTAAAAACTCAACCGTTCCAAATACCTCCAGCTTGTCTGCCACATTTTTCCTGAATTAACTTCATGCGCATAGCAAACATTCACAACTCTTTAATACTGCATAGCTTGTTCTTTTTCACGTTCTTCAAATACAATCTTGGTGTAGAACAAAGTTTTGATATCTTCTCTGGAACAATTGACAAGCCACATTGGATCTAGAATCCTGATCGTTCTCCATAATCCCCTCATGCCTTGAAATCCCAATATCTCAACTCTTTCCTTTGTAATATCCAAGTGTTCTTCAAAATATAACACGATAACAGCTTCACATGTGGTTGGATTTTTCTGCCACCACTTGAACACTGGATAGAAGTTCTGCTCAATCGGCATCAACGGCATGTTTCTCATGGCTCTTGGTCGCTTCATTATCAAAGTTATGTCTTTTTCCCCCGTCTTCTTGTTTGTTTTGATTCGGCGACCTAGAATAAACGGCTTCCAATAGTTAAATCCTTTTACTGATTCATACTTGATCATTTTCCATAACAACTGATCAATGAACTTCATCTGATATGTAACATTTACAGTCTGAACCAGCTCCTCAACATCCCAATACGGTAAAGTCTTGAAATCAGCAAGATATTTGAAGTATTGCACTCCAAATTCCCTTATGATTGCATATACGTTCAACTCTTTAAACCAACCCTAACTGAGAATATCTCCCAATGACACATCTTTGTCTCTGGTAAAGAATGTTAGAGGACGTCTAAACTTACGTTCATGCGGCATTTCTTTAAACCAAGACTTCTTCGCTTCAGCTATCTCTTCTTTCGTCATCGACTTAGAAACTTTTCCTTCGCGTAAGAATTCCTCAATCTTCTCTTTCAACATGTCTTCGTCTAGTTACTTGTACATCTCCTCAAATGTAGGAAAACTATCAGTGTTAGGACCGACGTACTTCGCAGTTTGATCTGTTTCATCCTCAGAAGACCAATCTTCAACAATCACTCTGTTATACTCGTCAGCTTCAAACCTTCGTACATACTGATAATCATTCGGCTCAAACGTGTTAACATTCAAATCATCTTCTTCAAAATCAAACTCTAGATTTTCAGCATCAACTTCAATTAACTTGGCCAGATCTTCCTTAGTATAGCTATGCATGTACTCGCCTTCCTCTACATTATGTTCAAGCATCAACATTAAAGGCTTTGTGGTTACTACAACAGGCTTTGCAAATCTTTCAACATTCGCCATATCAACATCATCTGATGGCCCTATCTGCCCTGACTCCCCATGAATCTGATCATCCATCTTATTAGATTCATCATCCATCAGAGAAGAAAAATCAAATTCATCAGCAATCTTTGCTTCAGTAATCTTTAATCCAACTCCGCCTTAATCGTCATCATCATCATCATCATCAGCAACAACATTCCAATCTTCATACTCAGAATCATCTTTCTGTTCATCATCGTCTTCATCCTCTTTCTCTGCTTCTTCATCGTCCTTATCTTCAGAAGAAATGATAGGATCAGAAGGCTTGACAGATTCGTCAACCTTTGGAATATCGGACTCAGAAGCTATAACAACATCATCTACAGACTTCTCTGCAGCTTCAGATGATTTAGGGGCTTCACCCTACCTTTTCCACTTGCAGCTAACTCTTTTCAGATCTTTCTTTAGCTTCCTGTCGATCCAGACAATCATATTCAGAGATGAAATCAATACCCAGGGTGTTAGATAAAACATTCTGCATCCTGGAGAATCTTCGATCATTTAGAGCTTGGATTGACTTCAAATCAGCAATCTCTGTTTGCAATTTCTCATTTGCATCTTGTAAACTTTCGATCAACGCTTTGAAATATTCTCTTTCATTTTCCAAAACTTTAACTTTACCAACATCTCTTTCTCAACAACGCTTTGATTCATCTTATTGATCAACTCAACTTTCTCTTCTTCATTCTTGGCCACTTTTTCTTCCAAGATCTTTACACGCTTTTCGAGGAGATCAACATTCGTCTCTGGAAAGATCATTTAGATCTTGAAGACTAATTGGATCATTATGCATATCACCAAACAGATTTGCCCTTGGAGTAGACTTTGGAGTAGCAGTCTGTGGTGTAGTCTTCTTTGGAGTAGAACTTTCAAAATGTGAAGTTGTTGGAGCAACAGGAGATTGAATAATAGGCACTTCCAATAAACCAGACATAAGAGGTTCTTGTGTGGCTCCTTGTCTTTCAGCTTTAGATGAAATGATCACAGGAGGTTCTTGTGTGACTCCTGGACGTTCAGCTTCACTTGTAACAACTACATGAGGTTCTTGTGTAACTCCTATCTCCTGTGCGCCAGAAGGTTCTTGTGTAACTTCTGCGATTTTCAGCTTACTCTTATATCGTTTAGTAACTGGCTTTTGAGCTTTTTTCGTTTTCTTCCTACCCTTTGTCTAAGGAGACCCTATAGTCTTTGTCGATGAATTAGTAGCAGTCTTCACACGTTTTGCTTTTTTCTTTGGTCTTTCCTCATCAGACTCCTTATCAAGATTCGGATCAAAATCAGCATCAATCTCTTTTTCCTTTTCAGCTCTAGTTTCAGCTTCTGACTTTTCTGGTTCTTTCACTAGAGTTTCATCAGAATCTTCATAATTTTCTGATGTAGCAGAGATAACATCATCATCTTCCTCTTGAGTCGTTTTAACTGTTTCATGATTCTCAACAACCACTGCTGCACTTGATCCAGCTTCAGCTTCAACATTTCTGGTTCTTCTTCATCAATAAGCATCGTATCAACTTTCTTTGCTGCTCGTTTCTTCTTAGGCTTATCAACTTCAGCCTTTAGGAACCAATCGCTTCGAGCTTTCGGCTTGAAACCTTTAAACCATTCTTTTTTAGTGTTTAACTCTTTTTCATCACCGTTACCATCATTTCTCCATTTATTTTCTGGCGGCGCAACATAATTTTCAATCTTTATTGCCCCAAATACTGGTTTAGCAACAGGTGCTGACGCTTGCTTTTGAAACTTGATCAACTTCTTCACAGTTATATCGTCGAGGTGACTTAGATATAACACATCATTTGGATCACGTGCGATGTTTGTGAATTTCTCATCTATCAGCATTTGCACGAACCTCGGATATAAACATAGCCTTGAATCTTCCATCTTCTTTGACATATGAGTAAATACAAGCTTTGAAAGTTGAACGGTTTCTTCAAAATTAACATCGTTGCCATGCAGGCCAAATAGTCTTGAACATCATCTAGACCCGACTTACGATGACTGAAAGTATGTATAATTGCATGCATCAAGAGCTTGTAGGGGTTTGGCACTTCCCCTTTCTTCAGTGTTGGTTTATTCACGCTCCCCTTGTAACCCATTCGATAAAAACAGCCGCGAACCATCTTCTCATCAAGAAATATCGGATCGTCTTTGTCATCATTGAATTGTAGAACTCTGCGAATATCATCTCCTATAACAGTGATTGGTTTGACTTCATTCCCGACTTGCACAGATGAAATAATAGACTTCTTATCTTCACTGAGACTCGCGTTCATCCAGAAATGATAAGTGTGTGATCTGTAAGCCACTGTGCGCTCCGTAATCGCTCGATGAATAGGACACTCCTTAAGAAACTTGAGAATACTGTCGTAATCCTTCAGTGATGGACATATTGTTTTGTCGAGCGTGATACACGTGTTATGGAATTTTGAAAACATCCATAGAGATTACCCTTGCTGGTACTTGAGCCTAAAAAACGACGCAAAACAATTAGCACGCTTTACGAGAAAAAGTTACAAAAATTTTTCCAACATTTTCATCAAGTTCGTGCGAACTTGATGTGTGTTATAACATTTTGATTTTATCAAGTTTGCCCGAACATGTATTACATAACATGTTCATTATTCAACTATAAGTTCGGGCGAATTTAATCCAAATAACATCATTCAGGATGCCTAAGTTCGGTCGAACATGAAATTTGATCAGATTCAATTTTTAACATGAGTTCGATCAAACTTGTGCTCAGATTTTGTATGTACTTTGATTATTTAGCAAGTTCGGTCGAACTTGATAACAAGGTCGGCCGAACTTGTCATCATCTTCAACAAAACAAACCTGCTATTTACAGCATCAATCAGTTCAATCAAATTAAAATCATTTATACGGTCGATTTATGTTTTAGATCATGATTTATGATCAATTTTGTCCAACAAATCCTAGATCTGTCATGTTTTAAGTTTTCAGATGTGATTCTATCAATTAAGGTTCAATTAATGATTCAATCAAGCAATACACACCTCTTCCATTGAAAGTGGTGTGTAGATCACCAAGTTCAATTAAAATTTCGGCAGAATAACGGCTTGATTTTGACAATTTCACTCAAATCGCTCAAACGCTCAAGTTCACTCAGAGGGTTGTCTTTGCCTATAATGAGTTCGGCCAAACTTACTTAGGTATTTATACCTTGGCAAGTCCGGGCGAACTTGCAAAGCCCAAGTTATGAGCCCACTAGAAGTCCGGGCGAACTTATGTTTTTCAACTAACAGCCATCACTGCAAGTTCGGTCGAACTTGCTTAATTGTTAAACTTGATTCAGTTTAGCAAGTTCGGCCGAACTTGCTAAACTCAAATTCATTGCTAAACTCAAATTCAAACTTTTTCAAATTTTACAATTTATCCCTGAACTTTCCAACTTTTACCAGTTATGAAAATCCACTCAGTTGACCAAGTCCAAGTTAATGACCTTGGTTAACCGATTTGTCTGGCGAGTCCAAATTAATGACCCCGGTTTGACCCGTTACAAACAAACTGTTGATATTTTCAAAATTAAAGTTTCAAATTAATGAACTTTTCATCATTTTTGGTTTTCAGATTTTACAGATTTGCTCCTAGCCTGTTGTCAAAGAGATTCCCATCAGTTCTAGCACCTTACCAAACTTCAAAGACCCGTTCTCCAACATTGGTTTGCTGAAAACAATGTAGAAATAAAATCTTTTTGTATTTTTGTAAGTTTATGTTAAAACACACTAAAAATCTGTTTGGTTTTAATCTGTAAAGCTGATAAACTATGTACAGAACAAAGTAGACTATGTACAAACGTATTTACAGGCATATTTTTGTGAATCGTGTTCAAAGGATCATATCAGTTATATGAGAAATATCACCAGTACCGTTGACCTTTTAGATGACTTTAAGTTTTAAACTTATTTACCTAGATTGTCGATATGTTTGTCCATTTAAACTTTACCACGTTTCTCAACTGTTTCAAGATATGTTAAGGTATGATTTATGAAACTTGACTTATCTGTGGTTCCACTTCTTGAATATACTCCCGTATCAGAATTCCCTAGATTTCATCTTACAGGTGAATATAGCGTAATTGATATCTGCATCTGGGTTTTGCGAGACCTTGAGAGCTAGGTTAGTACTACTGTACAGACAAAGAGATGAAGGCTCGACTTTAAGGTGTGTTCCATTTAAGGAATCTTTTCAGCACTGCAAATGATTAGATCTTTCGATACTTTTCAAGATTGCATGCAGCTTAAGGGTTTATTGCGAAAGTATTATAGAAGTTCTAGGCTATTGCTTCCGCAAAATCAAAAGAACTTGTATAATACCCCAGATATCAACTATCTATAAAGACCTCGTATCTCAGAATCAGGCAATCCATCAAATGAAATTTCGGAGTACTAAGTCCAAATATCCAAGATATGTTAATCCACAAAATTAAGCAGTTGTAAAATTTAGTTTATATCTCGAAAACAGTTTACTGAACGTGTTAAGCCTAATGACACATCCACAGTAAGACTTGTTTATCACTTTTAAACTTTCCATTTCTTTAGCATACTGTGATAGTCCATTGATGTACTATCATTTCCTTTTTGTGACACTGAATTCTTTTTTTCTTTTTCAATGTTTTTGTACTTTTTGCATTTTTCCTATTTTCTGGATTTTAAAATTTTCAAATGGTTTTGTATTTTCTCTAACATTTCTCCCCCTAAAATCAAAAACATCTTTTTGGATTTTAGTTTTTAATAAAATTCTAAACTAGAATGATATAGACAAACCAATGTGGATCACGTGAACTCATCGTTTGATCCGTATTCAACCTCAGCGTCCGCACCTGTCTGCAAATTTTTCATACCATTAATTCTTAACAAGTATTTAAACCGTGATAAAGAAAATGGTTTGGTATAAAAATCAGCCTTTTGTTCGTCGGTGTGGATTTTTTCTATTCGTACCAACTTCTTTTCATAGCAATCACGAATGAAGTGATAACGAATTTTAATGTGTTTTGTGCGTGAGTGATGAACCGGATTTTTAGTTATATCAATGGCGGCCTTATTATCAACACACAATGGAGTGTCTAGAAATTGCAGACCATAGTCTCTCATCTGCTGTTGTATCCACAGAATCTGTGAACAACAGCTGGAGGCCGAGATATACTCAGCTTCACAGGTAGAGAGAGCGACCGTAGTCTGTTTCTTACACTGCCAGGTTACCATTCTTGTTCCGAAGAACTGGCATCCCGCTGTAGTCGATTTTGAATTCAACTTATCTACACCAAAATCAGAATCAGCGTATCCTGCAAGATCGAAGTTATCATTCTTTGGGTACCACAAGCCGGTGCTTGGGCATCCCTTCAAGTATCTGAAGATTCGCTTCACGATCTGCATGTGTGAAATTCTCGGGCTTGACTGATATCTGGCGCATAAGCAGGTGGGATACATGATATCTGGGCGTTATGCCGTCAGATACATCAACGATCCTATCATTGATCTGTAGAGCGTCTCATCAACTTTGATTCCAGTTTCTTCAATGTAAATCCGGTGATTAAGAGCAAGAGGAGTAGATAACGACTTCGAGCTTTCCATATCAAACTTCTTCAAGATGTCGTGCACATACTTGGTCTGATGAATGAAAATACCGTCTGGAAGTTGATCTACTTGCAATCCGAGGAAGAATTACATTTCGCCCATCGAAGACATTTCGAACTTCTTCTTCATGATGCCCTCAAACTCCTTGCAAAGACTATCATTCGTTGATCCAAAGATGATGTCGACCACATAGATTTGAACGATAATTAGGTGATTACCCACTTCTCTGGTGAAGAGAGTACTATCCACAGCTCCTCTGACAAAGCCATTTCCCACGAGATGTTGCAATAACGTCTCGTACCAGGCTCTCGGGCTTGATGTAAGCCGTAAAGAGCTTTATCAAGAAGATATGCTTTCTTTTTGTTGAGTGGATCGACAAACCCTAGTGGTTGTCCGACGTACACCTTCTCACATAATTTTTCGTACAGAAAAGCTGATTTGACATCCAACTGATAGACTTTAAATCCTTTCCATGCTGCAAAAGCAAGGAATATACGAATAGATTCTAAACGAGCTACTGGTTCGTAGACTTCTGTGTAGTATATCCCTTCCTGCTGGTGAAATCCCTTGACAACAAGCCGAGCTTTGTTTCGAACTATAACCCCTCGATCGTCTCGCTTGCATTTAAAGACCCATTTAGTATCAACTGCTTTCTGATTTTCAGGTAGGTCTACAAGCTTCGACACTCCTAACTTCTCGAACTGTAATAGTTCTTCTTGCATTGCTTGTTCCCATTTTTCATCGCCTAAAGCTTCAGAAACACTTTTTGGCTCAATATGGGATATAAAACATGAATAGTATTGAATTGGAGCAACACGAGTATAGAAACCGCTCAAAGCTTTGTTTATTTGACTCCGTGTTCTCACACCAGCTTGTAGTTCACCTATTATAGAATTTGACGGATGATAAGAATATGATCTTGGCATCACTTCACTTGGAACAACCACAGTATTCTCTTGATTTGTGATATGTTGATCTACCACTACTTCAACTTCAGGAGCACTACTCGGGCTTGCAGATTCATTCAATAAACTTGTAATCTGCTCTACTTCTTCATCTGAAGAAGATTCTCCATCGGCATCGAATGTTGGAGCCTCGATCGAGTCTGAACTCTGTGCTTCAGAGAGATTAGGAATCACTGTAGTATTGACTGGTTCTGTAGTTGGTGTCACTTGATTTGTTTGAATTTCTTAACCACCGCTGTTACTTGAACTAACATCAGAAGAAGATGATCCCAACGTGGGTTGATTAACCACAATCGGTCTGACGATTCACTCTTGATTTGCCGATTGATGAAGATAATATAACGCTGCAATTTCTTCATCGATGGTCCTTCAGGCAAATCAAATGATTTCCACAAGTCTTGATAGTTGAATAACCATGCATCACCTTTACTCTGAATAGGATCTGTATAGTTAAAACAATCAACATGCTGCGCTTCAATTACGCTTCTCAATGAAGGAATGTAAACTCTTTGCAATGGACTTGCATATCCGACAAAGAAACCTTCGAGTGATTTAGCTCCAAATTTGCCATCTTGATCGATTACAGTACATGGCGCTCCAAATGGTTCTAAGAATTTCAAATTCGGTTTCCGTCGGTTGATCATCTCAAAACAGGTCTTCTTTGTTGGTTTTACTGTTAAGACTCTATTGAGTGTGTAACAAGCCGTTGCAACTGCTTCACTCCAGAAGTTGTCTGGAAGCTTTGAGTCTGCAAGCATGGTTCTTGCAGTTTCGATAAGCGTCCTATTCTTCCGTTCAGCTACACCGTTTTGCTGCGGAGTGTAGTATGCACTAAACTCATGCAAAATCCCTTTCGCATTGCAGAATTCCCTCATTTTAGTGTTTTTGAACTCATACCGTTGTCACTTCTAATGCGTCTCACCGGAAGATGGTACAGGTTCTCAAGTTTCTTGAAAAGAATCACCAAATTTTCAAACGTCTCATCTTTTGATTCCTGGAAGAATACCCACGAGTATCGGGAATAATCGTCTGTGACTACCAAGCAGTTGAGATCTCCAGAGATGCTTCGGACATTCACTGGACCAAAAAGATCCATATGAAGTCTTTCGAGTGGCAACTTTATCGAATTGAGAATCTTTCTTGGATGAGATTTCTTGATCTGCTTTCCTTTTTTACACTCGAGGCAATTATTTGACATATGAAAACTTTTCAGATTCACACCTTCCACTAAATCATTATGCACCAAATGATTCATCTTTTTCAGGTGAATGTGGCCCATCTTTCTGTGGCATAAGATTGACTCCTTCCAGTAGCTTTCGAGATAAAACCTTGTGCCATTTTTGAAGAAGTAGTAGCATTTCTTATGTCAAGAACATACAAATCATTCTCTATTGGTGCACACATGAGAATCCACTCGTCAGGTACTTTGAAACCTGGTTTGATGATCATGCATTCTTTATCATTGAAGTGGACGGTAATTTTCTTATCACAAATTTGAGAAATACTCAGAAGGTTGTTCTCAAGCTCCGCAATGTAGGTCACTTGATCAAATGAAACTACTCCGTTTGAGAGCTTTCCCTCGGCGACAATCCTTCCACCTTGGTTTCCAGCAAATACAACAAATCCGCCATTGATAGCTTTTATGTCGAACAAGAGCGCTTTCATTCCTGGCATATGTCTGGAAGCTCCACTATCCAGAATCCACTTGGAAAGTACGGATCTCTGGATCCCATGCACATTCAACAATTAGTTAAACAGCACGACCCAAGGCCTTCTTGGTCTTGGGTTGAATTGGATAACCATCATCGTAATCAAATTCACATTCGTCAGCATAATCGAATTCATATTCATCATCTGGATTTTCTATGATGTTTATGTTTGAACACTTCACTTTCTTGTTATCTTTCAAACTGTTACCACTTGTAATTTTGACAGTTTTAGACTTGATTTCAGATTTTGATTCTTTCATGCTATCACTAGTCTTAACAGGCTCAGACTTAGTGATCTCAGATGTTGTTAACCTTTTCTTACCAACCCAGGCTTGTGATTTTAAGTTAGCCTTTTTGATGTAAAACTTTGTTTCATTTGTTTTTGAAGATTCAGCTTTTTTGAAAGTTGAATTTACAAATTTCTTTTAAGATTTGAGTTTATCTTCAGGTTTGATTCATTTCTTTTCAAAATCCTTACAGGTGTTACAAACTCTGGTTGCTTTTGTTTCACAACATCTGAACTTTCTTTTCTTCGAAGATAGGCTGGTTTTGACATCGGACACATACGTGTAATATGACCAACTTCGTTGCACTTGAAGTAAATCCGATTATCATGTGAATGTCCACTAGTAGATTTTACACCACTTGTGACTTTCGCCTTATCTCGAAGTTCTTTCTGTTTCTTAAACTCGTCATTTGATTGCTTCCCAATCAAACTCTCCTCGTGAACCATGGTTGTCCATAAACAAATTTCATGTTTTTATCTTTATACTCATGAAATGACGACTTTTTCTTTTTCGGTTCATCAGATTCCTCTAATCCCAATCCAGCTCTCCGGTTTTCCGGATGATCACCACCATTCCTTCGGTAGTTATTGTAATTTCTTTTGGGTTTAGAATAGAATTTCTTTTCATTTTTCTCCAGGTCATCTAATGTGACTTCAACCAGTTTGAACAGTTTGTTTAATTGATCTTCTTTGACGTTTCGGATCGACATACTGTCATCAGAGTATAATCTATCAAATTCCTTAACCTTGTACATTACAACGTTAGGATCATCACATAGATCATCCTCTGATGATGTATCATCATCATCGGAATTTGCGTCAGAACTGTTCAAACTCGAGGTGGCGCTTTCAAAGCTGCCATTATCAGAATCGTTCAGAACATTTTCAACCACCTTTTTCACTATCCCACTGTCATCATCGATTTAATATAGACTACATCAATGTTCTCTGGCAACACGTTTTTCTTTTCAGATAACAACTCAATGTTGAGTGCCTTATCCATCCCATTAACGGTTTTGCGACAATACTTCTCGCATAGGGGTGGAGGAACATTGCTATATTCTTTACCAGTTTTCTTTTTAGGTTTATCTTCAGATGGAATTGTCGGAAGAATGTGATCAATGGCATATGCGTTACAAGCGTAACTTCTTAAAAGTTGTGGAACACGTTCTGTTTCAATTTTTATGTCCTCTAGTTGTGTTTGGTCTCAGCAATGGTGTTTATATAGATGTTTATTGCTTTTTGTTTATCCATTACTGTACCTTTTAGCATTCTCACAGTATCATGTTGTTCAATATTATTTCTATCGAGCCTGCCATAATCATCTTTCATTTTGTCATACGCTTCCTTCATTGTACGATAATCGTATTTGAAATGTTCGTTATGTACATTGAGTTCAGCGATGATTTATGATTTTTTGGCACATTCAGCACATGGCTAAGTATTTTGTACAAGGTTTCTCAGCCTCTACAACTTGTACTTTGACAACCTCATTTACCTTTGGACCTACCTTGGTTAGATTTGCCATCAAAGCTTTATCGGCAATGTCCTTGAGGTTTTCAACATTCATTTCTTGAGTAACATCAATGACTTCTTCTGCCATAGATTTCTCCTCGGCAGCTTGCTCCTAAGAACTTCCATAAAGTGACCTGCAATACTATCACATGGATTAGGAGATAAATGCCTTGATTTTGCATGTGAATATACTCCTCTTCCTCCTGTTGTTGTTGTTGCACATATTGTTCTAGTAAAATATTCTCTATCGCAGTTGCTTCTTCGGCTGATGTATCTTCAATAATCTCAGCCATTAATGCAACTCCGGTCTTCTTACCGATATAAGAATTCCAATCGAAACCATCATCTTCGTTTGATGCAACCATGGCTTTCTCAGTATTGCTACTGTTTGGCTTTTCCTGGATCTCAACTTGTGTCTTCTTTAGGAAAGGCTTGTATTGAAGAGATTTCTTGTAATACTCGTTGCCTCCACCAAATGAACTTTGATTGCCCGTAGCTTCAGGATTTTTGCATTCTCTTTTGAAATGCCCTTTCTGTCGGCATCTGAAACAAGTAACCTTCGATTTGTCAAACCCTAGCTTGTTGCTTGAATTTCCAATATCTCGGCCAGTGAGTGCAACAAACTTTATGACTCTTCAAATGATAGAAGCTAGTGACCACTTGATATCCATTAGCTCAAGCTCTTCTTCGTCCACCTGATCGTAGTCTTCGGCGGTCATCTCGGGATTTACAATTTTCCCAGCTACAAGAATTTCATATGATTCTAGAACAGTGGCGAGAAGTGACATGTGTTGTTTTGCAACTTGTTCAGAAACAACATTGTTAAGATTGACAGCAATGTTACACTTGTACACATTTGAATCAGAATTTGTTGGTTGATTCTGATTTGCTTGACTTTGATAAGAAGTATTTGACCCTGTGCTTGAGAACGAAGAGCTTTGTGGACTTTGATCATATTGAGGATATGATTGGTTCTGCTTCTGTGGAGAAGAATTCATGTTTGCACTGAATGCTCCCTGAATCTTTGGACTTGAAATGTTGTCATGCATTCCAGTTTTGTAATACAGACCAACATCTTGAACAACATTCGCATTTTTAGATTTTGCGATCTTTAGAAGTTCCATTTCATGGCCTTCGAGTTTGTCGATGAATGTAGACAACTTGAAGAATTCCCAATTAGCACTTTCTTTCAGAACCATCAGGTAAGTAGTCCACTCTCCGTCAGGTAGTGCGTCTGTGAGCTTATCATTGTATTCTTGTTCCGTCTTCTCGAGACTGTGTCTTCTCATTTGGACTTTTAGATGACATAAACGTTCAATCATCTGTTTCATTGTCTCTCCATTCAACATGTTAAAGATATCAAACTCATTCATAATGAGAGCTTTCTTACTCTTGATCATCTATGCGCTTCCTTGGTATTTCTTTTGCAGCGATAACCAAAGATCTCTCACAGTCGTGTATTCTGGCAACAGAACCAGAATATCTACTTTAACAGATTGTTGAATGAGACTGATCATCTTTTTCTCTGCAATGTATTCATCTTTCTGAATTGTGGAGTACTTGTACTTCTGAAGAACTTGCTGATATTCGTCCAACGGAACTGTATAACCTCGCTCGATCGACACCCAGCCTAGGAAGTGCATGGCTTGAACCCAATATGTAAACTTCTCCTTCCATCCTTCATACTTGTCCATGCTCATTAGCTTTGGCGGTTTAACAATCGTGCCCATCTCGTTGTCAAGATTGACTTGTTGGATCACGTTGGCATTTGACGAACCCACTTCGGACATATAAGCTCTTTGAATATCACCCATCGCGAATAATGAGACTTGTATGCTGAAAACTCTTAAAAACTTTTGAAAATATTAGATCTACTACAAGTTCGGTCGAACTTGTAGCTAGAATGAAGAATTCAGATTTTAAACCTTAAGTTCGGTTGAACTTATGGTAGGAGAATGAAGAATTTTCAAGTTTTATCTCTAGTTCGGTCGAACTTGAAATTCGGTTTTGAAAATAACCCTGATTCAACCTCGAGCGAACTTGTTTATTGGATTTTATAAAAGACTAGCAAGTTCGGGCTAACTTAGCTAAATTTCTTGAACTTTTATCAAGTTCGATCGAACTTGATAGAAAATCAATGAAAATTTAACAACTTCGAGCGAACTTCACTAAAATTTCCTCAAAAATCACTGAAGTTCGAGCGAACTTGGCAAAAATTCACTCAGAAAATGACTTTTTACCTCAAGTCCGGTCGAACTTAGCTAACAAGTTCGAAAATGAGGGCTTTGAAAAACATGGTTTTTGCACAATTTTGATACCAATTTGTTTGATTTTGGTATCCAAATTCTCAGGGGTTTATCTATGTTATATTTAACATGTCATATTCAAAATTGGACAGAATTTAACCGTGAATTCTTCATTTTTGTAAAAAAATTAAGAAAAATAGAAGAATGGAGATGAAATAGATGTGTTCTTGTCTTGATTACTATCAAATCAGGCTGTTCTAGCTCTGATACCATTTGTAGGACCGATCCTTGATGCTTAAGAACCTAGATTTGATATCTATTGTCCATAATAGCGGAAATATATGACAAGTTTACCAATAGACAAGAATTAATCAGTTAAACGTCAATTTTATTGATTAAACGTCAAGAATCCAAATTGACAGAGCTTCGCCTCAGAGATGCCAAAGTTACAAATGAGGACAACAAGCTAGCTATATATAGTGATGCAAGTCCGCTCATGGAGGGTATGAGTTCGGGCGAACTTGCCTTAGCAAGTTCGGCTGAAGACAATCCAAGGACTTCATGGGCGAACTTGACCCTATTTCACATAAATACTTCGTATTGCTAGCCTATTCAACTCTATTCTATACAGACTCGATATAAGACTAAGACATAGACATTTTGCACCAACAATGAGTTTTTTACATGTTGGATGTAACTAGAACTCCTGATGAGTTTCTAAAGCAATTGAGTGCTTAAAAGGTTAATTGAAACATCTTAACGATGTAATACTTGTGCACCAAGAAACATATATAGAAAACTTGTACCCGGTGATTATAATATCTCAATAAATAGTGTACACGAATGGTAGACTATGGATTTTGGAGATAAAAGCAAGTGTTCATGACATTTTTTCATGTGATATAGATATCTATGTGTTTAATGGGCAAATTTATGTAGCAAAACTCCTGAAGAGTGAAGTCACATGCATATTGGGATAATATGGAACGAATTCCCTCATGGATTGATAATGCTAGAAGCATTGACATAAAAAAACCTCAAGAACGTACTATATGAAGTTGACAAAATCCGTATGGACTTAAATAGTCAGGTCGAGTGTTGTACAACTCGAGATAGTCGCATAAAGAAGGATATAAGTTCTACTTTTAAAAGTTCAATATAATCGCAGTTTACAGTGATGATTTCTAGGCATCATCGAGAGAAACTGTCGAATTTTTAGAGGGAGAATTTTTTAGTGACCTTGACACATTATAGTTATTGCTCGACTTGCAGTTCAAGTATATGTGTAATTAATCAAACTACATCTATAAGAGGTTAAAGCATTTTACAAGCTTATCCTTTAAGTACGTTATTGGTTATTCAATTACTTGATATAGAAAATGACTATTATAGTCTCCTATGAAAGAAATTGAAGTCTTTGGTCTAGAAGTACCATGGTTAAGTGTAATTATGCATTATATGTTTTGCTAGCTATGTATGGTTATAATATCTTTCATTTGAGCTTATTGTCGTGATATCGCCTTTGTCAAGCAAAGAGACATTGGAATTAGTTCAAAGAAATATTTTAGGTATAAACGACATTTGATTATATTTTACCAACCCATCAAAACAAGTTTGGTTAGTCTTGTAGATGCAGGAATGTAACAAAACATAGTCGTGGACATATGATATTTTTTGAAAGGACGGATGTAAAGTCTCGTTAGAAGATTATACAACATTGCTCGACATAAAGGATTGCACATTAAGGGATCAAGTGACAAATCATTAGCTTCAAAAGCTTTGATTAACTTTCAAGGAAGATGGACACACGTCACTTAAAGGATACGTATTATAATGAGGGGAGATTTATTCAAGTTGCACTCTTCTTCCCTTAACTATGTTTTGTCCCAATAGGTTTTCTTAGTAAGGTTTTTAACGAGGCAACATACCTGATCCAAAAGTATCAGGGAGAGAAAATATGTATTCCTTAAAAATGCCCTTTTTACACAAAAATTAGTTTTAAACATATATGAACATCGTTTCGACATCTAAACTGATTATATAACTTATATAAACAAATTTTGGCATATTAGACTTGTCATAGGACATACTTAACCATCCGAACCCATAGTTACGTATATGACCCGTTAAAGTGGCGTAAACCACTATAGCGAGCCGTATCAAGCCAAAACTTTTTGAAATGCTTCCAAATCAGAATGTTAGGTAATATGAACCATATTATACAAGATCCAACTCTTTTTTGGTTTGTATCCTTCATTTTATCCGATTTCTTGTTTTCAAGTTTCGACATTAACATGTAGTTATCTGATACACTAGGAACCACTTCAACACTTGAACTCTTGATCCTTTGAGCTTTGTTATATCATTTGAACAAGATCTATACGCAATCCCAGGCGAGTACATTGCTCCCCCTTCTCTTTTATGTTTTCCAAATGTTTTGGGGTGACTCATATGTGTAACCGATTCTTCTTAAACGTATGGCATGTATGTGTTTACTAAGTGCTTTTTGTGTGTTATTTCCGATTATGCAACATGACAATTGATGGTATGATATTTAAAGAGGTCTTTCAGGGCCTATATCCTTGTAGAATCTTTCTATCTTCAGAGTTAGATTCCCAAAGGATGATTGAAGTTCGCTCTTAAATCTTCCTATCTCTATAGTGAGATTTCTAAGAAGTACTTTACAAGGAACAATGAACGATGAATGATTTATTTATAACAAGGATGATTGAAGTTCGCTCTTAAATCTTCCTATCTCTATAGTGAGATTTCTAAGAAGTACTTTACAAGGAACAATGAATGATGAACGATTGGTTTATAACAAGGAACAATGAACGATGAACGATTGGTTTATAACAAGGAAGGATGAACGATGAACAATTGGTTTATGTGTAGAATTATTGGTGATTTAGATAACGAAACTAGAGTAATACAATAAGAACATGGTGGATACGCCACTGGTACTTCCTATATATAAGTGTGCTTATTGTATTACCCTTCGTTGCCTTATCCGAATCACCATTAGGATTATGAATTTATGTTAAAGCTAACAAGACAATGTGACACGACTAAATTCCCATTACATCTACATATCCTTATAGTTAGATATTTGTGGAATGTTTAGAGTATTAACTGGTAGTCCTTAAATTGGATTCATTATGTACTTTAGTCCGTATGTGACGATACAATGTAACGACACAATGTGGCGATACAATGTGACAAGTTGACGATAATATGTTTATGTGGCTAGTTGTGATTAGAATAACGAAATAAGTATAATACCAAAAGAACATGGTGGATGCACCGCTGGTACTTCCTATATATAAGTGTTCTTATTGCATTGCCCTTGTAGCGTTATTCGAGTCTCTTTAGGATTGTATACGACTGATTTCAATGCTCGATATCCAAAATCCTTGTAGAATCCTTTCATATATTATATGATAGATTCTTAGAAGGATATTTAGGTATTATTGTAAATCATTGATATGATTTCCAATAATATTCATACAAGTTTAGGGACGATGTAAATATGTTTACAAGAACAAAGTACAATTTTCAAAGGCATGAAAATTACTTTGAAATGATCCTGATGCAATATACAAAAATCTTTTGTCACAAGTTTCAAAAATCAAGTTAATATATTGCAATACTAACCTTTTCTGCCATTCTTTGGCATCAATGAGTCGATTTACAATTAGCAACTCTCGTGGTTGTCAAAGTATTGCAATGTCAAACTTTTTGCCATATATTTGGTTAACAAAACTATGTGCTCGCCAACATTGTTTGTTGACGTCTCTTTTCACATATGTTTCAGGTTGAAGATTATTCAAGTATGCTACATATAGGAATTCATCCGGGCTTTAGACTTCTTAAAAACAAAAGACAATTTGATGTATTCTTTGTAGTGTAAAACAATGTAATGATAATGAAACGATTTAGTTCCAGTTGTGGCTGAGCAATTTGTAACGTGACTCCCCGATATTTCCGCCGCGTGTTGTTGTATTACCCGATCGGGGTGTTTACAATCACTGCTGTTGTAGACCCGAGTGTATGAAGGCAATAACAATCTAATGGTAAAATTTTATCCGAAGTGACTGCAGTTCAGTGATGAGTTGTTTTGATGCAGATCGATTTACCCTTCATGATCTAGATGACTATTGGAGGCAAAACATTTTATTGATATCATTATCATTTCATTTTGTGTGAGCACTTAGTATTATATCCTTGCTTCCAAGATCTTTTATTGTTATTGGTAGCCCAACCCCACTACAAGCTTGATTAACTACGATTGCTAAAGGCGTGATTCGTTTGTGAGTAAAAAGACTAAAATTGCGATAATTGAACCTAGTTAAAATACAAGTGGAATTATGATATAAGAATAGGCTATGGCTTTTAGAAAAAAATAAAACCTAAACATGAGGGACCAAAACAGGTTAACTGGAAAGTTAACATATTAAAAAGAAAATATGAACAAAACACACACATATGTGTGTACCAGATAAGGGAAAGAAGGGGAGACCCTTCTCAAAAACCAAAATCATCAAATTGAAGGTAGATTTGGATCAAAATTTGTGCATGAATCAATATTAGTGATCACCTAGTCTAAGGGGTCACAAGGTATGTTAAATTTTCTAGTTTGGTGAGGTATGAATGATAAAGAACAACCATGAATCTGAATTCTTAAATGGGTTATAGATTATATGGTAGAATTCATGATATGTATGTGTTTAAAATCACCATGTTTGCTAAACTTGGAATTAAAAGAATTTAGCACAATTGAAGTGTTAGGTTTTTTTTTATTTTTAGCATGAAAGAAGCCAAATTGTTCTGTGTACTAGTTTGATATGATGCTCTAGATGGACATGGTTGCATAAGAGATTTAATCCTAATGATCGTAGGCTCTTAATGATATAAAATCGGGTTTATAGAGTCAATAGACCTAAGTAAAAGAAAAGCTTTAAATTTCTAGCTACAAGGTGTATACCAAAATGCTTGAATGAAATGTCGATTAATGGTAATAAATAAACACATTGATAAGAACCTAAAATTTTAATTGTTTACAAAGTTTAGATGCCACGGGTGTGAAATATTAAGTTCTAATGATAATTAGGTTGCACTATTTATGGAACTCGAGTGGAGCTTCGGAAGATCAAACCGGGGTGGACGCGCGTTTGAAAGCTTTAAGGTATGTGGTTGCATGCCCCGTTAATTTTCTTTATTAAGTTATTGCGAAAATACTATGTAGTGGTTTGGAATGTGATATATTTAAGTTTGGATGTTCGTAAGTGCTATTACTCATGCGAACAAACCAAATGGGTCAAAATAAAGTATAACACAAAGCGACGGGAGCGTGGGAAATGACTTTGGCATAAACTCGGATAATGGGTTAAGTTGCTATATAATGGTTTGGAATGTGATGTATTTAAGTTTGGATGTTAATAAGTGATGGTATTCCCACGAACAAACCAAACGGGTCAAAATAAAGTATAACGCAAACAAGGTAACGGGAGCGTGAGTAATGACTTTGGCACAAACCCGGATAATGGGTTAAGTTGCGCAGACGAACGTAAACCAGGTAACGAGAACCTGAACTACGAATCAATGAACCCGGGTAATGGGTCGTAATCGAAAGAATGTGAATTCTTGAAATGAATTCAAACTAATTGAGTTCGATCACTAGAAGGTTAAACGGGCTGAATAAGTGTAAACGCAGTCCGAGTAACAGGAGCTTGAGACATAAGGTTAATAACCCGGGTAGTGGGGGTAAAGTCGTAAGATGTTATTTCTTGTGAAAATATGTGATTAACATGAGTTTAAATGATCAAACATAGAAACGGGTTGAATAATTGAACGCACAAACCAAGAAATAGTAGCGTAAAACCTAAAAGTTATAACTCCAGGTTATGGATTATGAGTTAAACATGTAGGTAAATGAATTATGAGTGTTTAGAAACAAGTTTAGGGTCAATCGGAGACGTTTTGGCAGAGTTACGCTAAAAACAGTGAAACATGGTTGAGTTGGGTAAATGCACCCCAGACCTAGAAAATATCTTTGAAATACAGGGCCTCGTGCCGTGCGACGACCCAAGCATTACTCCCCGCGTGACGTGAGGGAGGGCCACGTCACGCGACCATGTTACCTTCCCTCGCCGCGCGGCGCGACGAGGGTTAAAGCTGGCAAAAAATAATACTTTTATTATTTTGAGTTTCCAGATTCACTTAGCGTATTTATATCTCGTATATACTAACGTAATGTGTGATTCATATGTTTTGGTACTTCTATCTAACACCCGTAAAATGATCGAGACAAGTAAAGAACCGAACACAATTCCAAGATCAATGATTCCGCATTTTGTTCATCCTCATATGTAAACATACGAAACTGAATAGTTGTAAAATCTCTTTTGTAAACAACGTTTTAACATGGTTCGGATGATATAAGGTTAAATTTATGTATTTGCTTCATAAGCATCATCATACTCAGTAAATCCTACCAATAGCAAAGCTAAGGTAGGGTCTGAGGAGGGTAAGACGCAGACAACCTTACCTCTACCCGTAGGAATAGAGAGGCTGCTTCTAATGACACCCTCGGCATGATAGTAGTTTTGCATCAAGCCTTGGACATAAAACACATAACACTCAGCAATTGGGACAAAAGCCGATTAGTGCATGTACCCCTTGTCTTTCGGCTATCAACGCCATCACATGATGCATGATTAACCGTTCCTCACTTTTTAACGTTATTTTCACCAAATTAGTAAAATAACATTAAAATTAGTGCACTTTCACTTTTGCCCCAGAGGGTCCACATATATATACATTATATACGCATACCACAATTTGCTTATAAATATATATATATATATATATATATATATATAAAAGCAAATTTTTGTAAAAGAAATCGTTAACTAAGAATGGGTTTTACACCAACACCCATTGTGCCATTAATTGTTATAAATCAAATAATTAGCCTATTGATTCATTCGCGCAATAATCGTATAACCCAATTCCCTTTTTAACCATTAAAGAATTAACCTATTCAATATTTAAATTGTATTATTTTATAACGAAGGGACTAGTCGATCAGAAGCCCTAATCCATTTGCCTCTCCAAGCCTCTAACCGCCCAAATTGACAAAGTCGTTGTTGCCGAAGCTGCTTGTCACTAGTAGGGATGGTAAAATACCCATGCCCGACGGGTATACCCGTAACCCGAAGCATGTGGGACGGGTATACTCGTGATGTGCTAAAATTAATTCAAGAAAAACAAACTAAATTAGCTAATCTAGACACTAAGTAATACTCTAAACTCTCTAAACTTAACTAAACTACTAACCTGCAAGTGAACCGATCGAGTCTAGTAAGCTAAGGTAAGTCCGGATATCGAACCCACGAGACTCGATTTAACTACGCTAACTACTCTATCTAGATTTACACTGACACGACACTAACCATTTTTATGTTTAGGGGGGTCTAAAAATCCTAAGTTTGCAATTAAATTAAAACTAATTAACTAAGACGAACTAAACGCAATTCAAGACGAAAGTTGAACTCAGTGGTGATGAAAGACTACCTAGGTTGGAATCCCACTTACTATCGAATGGCTTTCTATCGAATACTAATGTGATATGGAACTGGGATCTTTGGATTCTAGACCCTAAGAGAAACCGAACAGGACCCCCGACCCTTCTCGGGATGACACCTATGGAACTCTAAAGGATTGTTACGTCTACGGGTTAACTAGACTCCCTTTCGGTTATTTACTTTCTAGAAAGTGCCCTAAAGTGACTAACTACCTCTCAGCAGGAAGTCTAAGGCAACTAAGGAACTTGGTTTGGTTTTATAGACTAGAATGTGGCAAGGCAACTAAAACCGGCTTTTCTAAAATCTAATCCTAGCAATTAACCAAATTAGGCCTATTAATAACCTAGCACTTCTTAGCACTAAGGTTAGTAGAATATTATAACCGAATTAACCCTTGATTATTGTCTCTATGGTTTATTGGCCAATACACCATAAGATTACCCGAACCCGCTAAGACCCGATAATCAACACAAACTCATTATTTGAAAGACATCCAACAAAATTCATGTGAAACAGATAAACTAATCATAAATCAAGTAAGAATAGGCATACACACCAAATCAAAGAACCAAAGTCTTTTACTTTACTATAAAAATCCAAATCAACATCAATAAACGATAAAAATCCAAACTTTAGCAAGGTTTCATCCTAACCTAGGTAGTTTTGGGTAATTAGCCAAGAATTATAATAATGGAAATCAAAACAATCATCTTTAACATAGAATTCATTGACAAGTTATGGAAAACAAAGAAAACAATGATCAACGGGAAGACAAAACCCCTAAATCTTAACTCTCGATGCTTCCAGCTACTACCGAATGATTTCGGGGCGTCCTATGCTTCAAAACCGTGCATAAAAGCTTCCAAGTTCGACTTTAATCTCCCAAATTCGTCTAGGGTTGAGCTGGGATGAAAGTTATGTATTTATACTTTTCTACCCTTCATAAATTGCCCAGCTCTCGATTCTTTATGGAAAAATAGGCCTCTCGCACCCGCGAGAGGAATGGCTTCATCCGTAATTCAGTAAAAGTCAACCAGCCTCTCGCGACCCGCGAGAGGCTTAGCTAGATGTCTCGCGGCCCGCCAGAGGGTTAAATTTCTGGATTTTCGTGTCGTTTCATCCCTCGAACCTCCAATTACGTCCCGGTACTCGGTTTCTTCATATTTTAGCTCGTTCTTTGCTCTTTTCAACTGTTTCCATCGATCAAGACCTGCGAAACATAATCGAATTAAAAGTATATACATTCTAACTAAAACCGAAACTAAAACCAACGAAAATCATACAAATTATACATGATAAATATATGTATTATTCAATACATCAACCCGATACCCCGGGTATTGAGCACGGTATTGGTATAAAGAAAATATTTCACGGGTATCGGATTAGATGATACCCGACCCGATTACCCAAAACTATATACCCGTTTACCTGAAATATATACCCGAATAATTTTATGTTTTATATATGTTTTCCTTTAACTATAGTTTCGTAATGTTTCATATTTCCATATTATCAGTTAGCAAGTTTTGTGAGCATAAATGTATTGTATGTTACGCTTTGTGAGTTTCTAAAAAAAAAAGTTTTGTTGTGGGTCTATGGGACATTATATTTTATTGTTATCTTTATTTCTATTCTTATTTATTTTATGATTTCTTTGTTTTAATTAATTACTTACTTAAATCATGTATGTATTTTTGTAATACGTATTGATTTATCTTTTTGAAATTTTATTCGTTTTCATACACGGCGCAACGTGTGTATATGGTTCAATGTTTTTACGTTTCGAAAATAACCCTGATTCAACCTCGAGCGAACTTGTTTATTGGATTTTATAAAAGACTAGCAAGTTCGGGCGAACTTAGCTAAATTTCTTGAACTTTTATCAAGTTCATAGAAAATCAATGAAAATTTAACAACTTTGAGCGAACCTCACTAAAATTTCCTCAAAAATCACTCAAGTTCGAGCAAACTTGGCAAAAATTCACTCAGAAAGTGACTTTTTACCTCAAGTTCGGTCGAACTTGGCTAACAAGTTCGAAACTGAAGGTTTTGAAAAACATGGTTTTTGCACAATTTTGACACCAATTTGTTTGATTTTGGTATCCAAACTCTCAGGGGTTTATCTATGTTATATTTAACATGTCATATTCGAAATTGGACAGAATTTGACCGTGAATTCTTCATTTTTGTGAAAAAATTAAGAAAAATAGAAAAATGGAGATGAAATAGAAGTGTTCTTGTCTTGATTACTATCAAATCAGGCTATTCTAGCTCTGATACCACTTGTAGGACCGATCCTCGATGCTTAAGAACCTAGATTTCATATCTATTGACCTTAATAGCGGAAATATATGACAATTTTACCAATAGACAAGAATTAATCAGTTAAACGTCAATTTTATTGATTAAACGTCAAGAATCCAAATTGACAGAGCTTCGTCTCAGAGATGCCAAAGTTACAAATGAGGACAACAAGCTAGCTATATATAGTGATACAAGTCCGCTCATGGAGGGTATGAGTTCGGGCGAACTTGCCTTAGCAAGTTCGGCTGAACTTGACAATCCAAGGACTTCATGGGCGAACTTGACCCTATTTCACATAAATACTTCGTATTGCTAGCCTATTCAACTCTATTCTATACAGACTCGATATAAGACTAAGACATAGACATTTTGCACCAACAATGAGTTTTTTACATGTTGGATGTAACTAGAACTCCTGATGAGTTTCTAAAGCAATTGAGTGCTTAAAAGGTTAATTGAAACATCTTAACGATGTAATACTTGTGCACCAAGAAACATATATAGAAAACTTGTACCCGGTGATTATAATATCTCAATAAATAGTGTACACGAATGGTAGACTATGAATTTTGGAGATAAAAGCAAGTGGTCATGACATTTTTTCATGTGATATAGATATCTATGTGTTTAATTGGCAAATTTATGTAGCAAAACTCCTAAAGAGTGAAGCCACATGCATATTGGGATAAGATGGAACGAATTCCCTCATGGATTGATAATGCAGCAATGACATAAAAAAAACCTCAAGAATGTACTATATGAAGTTGACAAAATACGTATGGACTTAAATAGTCAGGTCGAGTGTTGTACAACTCGAGATAATCGCATAAAGAAGGATATAAGTTTGATTAAATTAGTCATGTTTTATCAACATTCTACTTTTAAAAGTTCAATATAATCGCAGTTTACAGTGATGATTTCTAGGCATCATCGAGAAAAATAATTGAATTTTTAGAGGGAGCATTTTTTAGTGACCTTGACACATTATAGTTATTGCTCGACTTGCAGTTCAAGTATATGTGTAATTAATCAAACTACATCTATAAGAGGTTGAACCGTTTTACAAGCTTATCCTTTAAGTACGTTATTGGTTATTCAATTACTTGATATAGAAAATGACTATTATAGTCTCCTATGAAAGAAATTGAAGTCTTTGGTCTAGAAGTACCATGGTTAAGTGTAATTATGCATTAATATGTTTTGCTAGCTATGTATGGTTATAATATCTTTCATTTGAGCTTATTTTCATGATATCGCCTTTGTCAAGCAAAGAGACATTGGAATTACTTCAAAGAAATATTTTAGGTATAAACGACATTTGATTATATTTTACCAACCCATCAAAACAAGTTTGGTTAGTCTTGTAGATGCAGGAATGTAACAAAACATAGTCGTGGACATATGATATTTTTTGAAAGGACGGACGTAAAGTCTCGTTAGAAGATTATACAACATTGCTCGACATAAAGGATTGCGCATTAAGGATCAAGTGACAAATCATTAGCTTCAAAAGCTTTGATTAACTTTCAAGGAAGATGGACACACGTCACTTAAAGGATACGTATTATAATGAAGGGGAGATTTATTCAAGTTGCACTCTTCTTCCCTTAACTAAGTTTTGTCCCACTAGGTTTTTTTAGTAAGGTTTTTAACGAGGCAAGATACCTGATCCAAAAGTATAAGGGAGAGAAATATGTATTCCTTAAAAATGCCCTTTTTACACAAAAATTAGTTTTAAACATATATGAACATCGTTTCGACATCTAAACTGATTATATAACTTATATAAACAAATTTTGGCATATTAGACTTGTCATAGGACATACTTAACCATCTGAACCCATAGTTACGTTTATGACCCGTTAAAGTGGTGTAAACCACTATAACGAGCCGTATCAAGCCAAAACTTTTTGAAATGCTTCCAAATCAGAATGTTAGGTAATATGAACCATATTATACAAGATCCAAATCTTTTTTGGTTTATATCCTTCATTTTATCCGATTTCTCATTTTCAAGTTTCGACACTAACATGTATTTATCCGATACACTAGGAACCACTTCAACACTTGAACTCTTGATCCTTTGAGCTTTGTTATATCATTTAACAAAATCTATACGCAATCCCAGGCGAGTACATTGCTCCCCCTTTTCTTTTACGTTTTCCAAATGTTTTGGGGTGATTCATATGTGTAACCGATTCTTCTTAAATGTATGGCATGTATGTGTTTACTAAGTGTTGTTTGTGTGTTATTTCTGATTATGCCACATGACGATTGATGGTACGATCTTTAAAGAGGTCTTTCAGGGCCTATATCCTTGTAGAATCTTTCTATCTTCAAAGTTAGATTCCCAAAGGTTGATTGCAGTTCGCTCGTAAATCTTCCTATCTCTATAGTGAGATTTCTAAGTACTTTACAAGGAACAATGAACGATGAACGATTTGTTTATAACAACGAACAATGAACGATGAACGATTGGTTTATAACAAGGAACAATGAACGATGAACGATTGGTTTATAATAAGGAACGATGAACGATGAACGATGAACAATTGGTTTATGTGTAGAATTGTTGGTGATTTAGATAACGAAACTAGAGTAATACAATAAGAACATGCTGGATACGCCGCTGGTACTTCCTATATATAAGTGTGCTTATTGTATTACCCTTCGTAGCCTTATCCGAATCACCATTAGGATTATGAATTTATGTTAAAGCTGACAAGACAATGTGACACGACTAAATTCCCATTACATCTACCTATCCTTATAGCTAGATATTTGTGGAATGTTTAGAGTATTAATTGTTAGTCCTTAAATTGGATTCATTGTGTACTTTAGTCCGTATGTGACGATACAATGTAACGACACAATGTGGCGATACAATGTGACAAGTTGACGATTATATGTTTATGTGGCTAGTTGTGATTAGAATAACAAAATAAGTATAATACCATAAGAACATGGTGGATACGCCGCTAGTACTTCCTATATATATAAGTGTTCTTATTGCATTACCCTTGTAGCGTTATTCGAGTCTCTTTAGGATTGTGTACGACTGATTTCAATGCTCGATATCCAAAATCCTTGTAAAATCCTTTCATATATTATATGATAGGTTCTTAGAAGGATATTTAGGTATTATTGTAAATCATTGATTTGATTTCCAATAATATTCATACAAGTTTAGGGACGATGTAAATATGTTTACAAGAACAAAGTACAATTTTCAAAGGCATGAAAATTACTTAGTAATGATCATGATGCCATATACAAAAATCTTTTGTTACAAGTTTCAAAAATCAAGTTAATATATTGCAATACTAACTTTTTCTGTCATTCTTTGGCATCAATGAGTCGATTTACAATTAGCAACTCTCGTGGTTGTCAAAGTATTGCAGTGTCAAACTTTTTGCCATATATTTGGTTAACAAAACTATGTGCTCGCCAACATTGTTTGTTGATGTCTCTTTTCACATATGTTTCAGGTTGAAGATTATTCAAGTATGCTACATATAGGAATGCATCCGGGCTTTAGACTTCTTAAAAACAAAAGACAATTTGATGTATTCTTTGTAGTGTAAAACAATGTAATGATAATGAAACGATTTAGTTCCAGTTGTGGCTGAGCAATTTGTAACGTGACTCCCCGGTATTTCCGCCGCGTGTTGTTGTATTACGCGATCGGGGTTTTACAGATTGGTATTAGAGCACTGGTTATGAGGAATTAGGTTATTGGATTGCCTTTAACCTTGTCTATAACCCTTCTAGGGACCCGAACATGAGTAGACTTAGGATTTCTATCCTAATCCTCATCCTTACTCGTGCCACAACTACTCTATGATTCACAAATCATCTATCCTTAGATGGTTTATCTTAAATCCTTTGGCATTACGCCTTAAGGAATTTCCCAAGATGTTTTTCTTTCAAAACATTTTCAACGGAGTATTTCTCAAATATTTTCACAAACTTTTTCGTCAAAAATATTTCTCGACGTATTCCTCTCAAGTGTTTTATCAAAAAGGTTTCTCAAAAATATTTCCACAAACGCACTCAACAAAATGTTTCTCAATCTAATTATCTTAAACAATTTATCAAAAGGTTTATCGAAACACTTTCTCAAAAAGTTTTTGTTAAGAATATTTCTCGACTCATTTATCTCAAAAAAGTTATAAAAAAAGGATTTCTCAAAATGTTTTACTCTCAAACATTTTCGTCGAAATATTGGGTTTATTAATGTGAACTCATACAATCTGGAAGGGTGAACGCCTGTACCCCGAGTTTTCTGTCTAAGGCTAGAGTGTTCGCACAAATCCGCATTATCGGACCAGTCACTCTTACCTGGGAATTCTTAGGGTGAGTGTTCACTTATAGGCTAAAGCATGACTTCTCGAAACATTATGAAAACCCATCTACCTTGATCAGTCGAACGATTTACTACTACCTGTATGACAATAGTCAGACATGTTACCTTCGGTAATATGTTACGACAATATTCAACACACACGAAACAAATTTCATTTTCATCTCACGACACTTTACAATCCTACTCTATTTTCCAATACAAGTTTTTGACCTTCATAATTTTCAAAATTTTTATCATTTGGATGAGATTTTTCAAATAAAATCCACAAAAGTTTCTTTATTTTAAAAATACTCAACTAAAAATATGTTGAAAGTTTTTATCTTAAAAATAATAAAATTTTAAATGGTAAAGAATTTATAACACAAACCATTAATTTAGTTTGTATTTTCTTATTTGAAAATATAACAAAAGTTTATTTTCAAGCAATTTTCAAGACAAAATTTACAACACTAATTTTCCCAAGGACAAGAACACGATCTTTTAAACAAATGCCAAATCCAAATTTTCAATTTACTATGGTGTTTTAAACTTATAACAATTTTACGAAATCTCACCTAATTTGTTTTTACTATAGCTATTTCTGGAAGATGTCTCGTCACCGTGGCGCTACTTGGTACGCTGAAATGGCATCAATGATCACCCAGAATTTGGCTGCTGTACTCCCAGACATTGTGACCCAAGTTAATCAAAACAACACAACAACAACAATTTTCCTACGCCATGTAACTACAAACAATTTAACTCGGCTGAACCACTCAAGTTTAATGGGTCTGAAGGAGCAATTGGGCTCCTACAATGGTTTGAGAGTACAGAAAGCATATTCCGCCATGTTCTGTGTACTAGTGAGCGCAAGGTAGAGTTTGCCTCGAGTGTTTTCCAAAAGAGAGCACTTACTTGGTGGAACGGAATCATGAGGGACAGAGGTCCAGAAGTAGCTATGGCATAAACATGAGAAGAATTCAGGAATCTTATGATGAAAGAATTCTGCCCACGACACGAAATAAGGGCACTCGAAAACGAATTTTCCTATCTCAAACAGGATAGTGGGGAAAATCGTGCCTACACTGACCGGTTTGAATAATTGAGCTTACTCTGCCCCACTATGGTCACACCATTGGATCAGGCCATTGAAAAATACATTGATGGCCTACCTGACCCAATCCAAGATATTGTCACTGGCAGCAGACCTGCGACACTTAGGGAGGCTAAAGAATTAGCTGCCACCCTAACCAACTCTCAGGTCAGGAAAGGGAAACTTTTTCAAAACGGAGACAAGAAACGAGCTACGCAAGAAACAACGGGAGAATCTTCCAGAAATTCTAAGAAGCGCAAGACTTCAAGGAATTATGCAATCCCTGTGCCAATCCCACTCAACTCCATACCCGTAGGAAGTTTTATCGTGGGAAACATCCTCGGTGCAATCGTTGCAACTATCACCACCCAGCAAATTCTCCATGCCGCCAGTGTACAATCTGTGGTCTTTTTAGGCATCTATCTGTGACCTGTCGCATTCGAAATCAATCTACCCCTACTCAAACACGACCTCGATATCCAGCTGGAGCGTGTTTCAATTGCGGTGATTTAAATCATTTCAAGCGAAACTGCCCGAGGCTTGCAAATGCTAACGGACAAATGTACAATGTCAATGAGGTTCAAGCTAACGATCAAGCACTCATGATCATTTGAACCTTTACGTTTTCCTTATGTTATCTAGAAACTATGAATGATATTTCAACTGTGTTTGTAATGACAATATGAATATCAAGAAGTTTCCTTTATTTATTCGCGTTCCAGTTACAAATTTCAATATGATTACACTATGTGAAATTTACAACTTTATACCCACTTCGAGGATTCTGTTCTTATTATTAGGAACTAAATCTAGCAAGAATAACATATTATGATTTGCACACTAGTGTATTCGTACAATCGCTGCAAAACAAACACTACGAATACTATGTGCCTATTACTTCTACTTTTGTTTTCATGACGGTACATATATGGTTTGGTTACCTATTATGTATAGTACATGAATACGATGTTGTTTCGCATATTGACTTAGCATACAATTTACAAATACATATTCGTTTAGTATATGATACACACTACCAGTTCTGTTAGTGTGAAACATATATTAATATTTATACTAGAATGAAATACCTGCTACTAATTTTGCGGTATGCATAACAAGTAGTGTCATCATTTCTAGTATAAAACACGCCCAAATTCAATAATTACTATGTTGTGACGATGTATGTTTGATGTCAATATTGTGTTATGACAATGATTATCTGGTTTAGTTATTGTTTCGACCTTATTATTTGTTTCCCTTACTTAACAAGAGGAGCTATGTGGACCATGTGACGAAACGCGTAATTATGGGTGCACACTTAATTACGAGGATCGACACATGAGAATCATAGTAAGCTTTGTTAAGATGGTGGCATATAATCTAGAGTGATTAGGTAACGGGAAGGGTATGACGCAATAGGACCATGGTGGATACGCCGATGGTACTTTCTATATATAAGTGTTCTTATTGTGTTATTCTTCGGAACGTTACCAGGATCACTTGAAGGTTTTATGTTATCTTGGACCATCATGTGATTATGTGACTATTTGTTATTTGGTTATTGATTGCAATGGACGATTGACGAGTACATTCATTAACTCTATTCGAGCCGACCGGGAGTATATTATGGTGTTAAAGGTGACGATCTTGATGCCATAGGTATGTTGACCCGTCTCCTATGCATGAGACGCTCATGGTACATGGGATGTACCTCGTGGGACGTTAGAAACCGTGTATGTATGGCCAGGCTTGAATGTAAACCCCTTTTTGTTGCTAGGTTTGACACTAAAGACTTAGTATAACATAATGCCATTTTTACACAATCGATGACGCCTTAAAGATTCAAAAGTTCTAAAGGTTCCGAATACCTTGAGATATTTTGAATAAATACGATTACGCTTTGGATCCCCCAAAAATTCCCAAAACCAAATGATGCTCCGCATCTTTGGAATCTCGAGCCTTGTTATCAGCCAATTGTTTCAATCACACTCCGCTGTCTCCTTCGAATAAATTTCGGGACAAAATTTCCTAAAGTAGGGGAGACTGTGACACCTGAGACATTTTAATCATTTTACAGATTCAAAACGAGTTTATTTCAAAAACGATTTCTCCTATTCAGTCCTTGTTCGATTTCAAATTATTATACAGTTTCTGTGAGCAAAACCGTAAACCGGTAGTCAAACGAAAGCCATTTAACACGACGTATACTCTGATACAATGAAACAAGCTTAACATACCCCAAATAACCTTTATATAATTTAGAAATAAGTTTTGAAGGGTTTGGTATGTCAAAAACAAGCTTATTCGATCACAGGGACTAATTATGACAAACTATTAAAGTCTGCCGATTCTCACAGCGACGTACGCTCCGGAATAAGAACACAAACCCAACATACCTTAAATATCCTTTACATAGCTTAGAAATAAGCTTTGAGGGCTTCGGTATGGCAAAAGCACACTTTTGTAACTTCAGGGGCTATTTTGCAAATTTCGTGAAACTATGCATTTTTGCGTATATCGCTATCCGGAACATGTAAAGACATCCAAAAATTTTTGTGATCATTAAAATATTATATTGTGGTGATTGGAATGCGAAAAATCCATTCATTACGCATTTACGGTCATGCACGCGTTCGTAACGATTTTCGTCGTAATTAACCGAAAACCGCAACCGTACGACCAAACGAGCCGACATCCGTGACATTTCTGAGCATATTTCAAGTTCCCTATCATTAACATCCTTACAAAACCTGAAAATTTCATTAACAAGGGTTAAATGCATCGAAAAACAAGTTTAAAGGCTGCAGGGATTTAAACTGCCAGTTTTGAAAGTTTCTTATTTTTGGGGGGGCCTCACGTGGCGCGCCAGCAACAACTGGACCTGGCGCATGGTGCGAAGGTTACTAGTTTTCAGCTGAAAACAGCTGGCAGCTGCACAGCTCATTTCTTGGCCACCAAGCTCGCGAATTTGCCACTTCTCTCTACATTTGACACCTATTTGACACTAATCCAACATCAGTAACGAGTCATGGACATGTGTCTTGACCTTGTTTATCCAAGAAATCTATAAATAGCACCACGTTCTTCATTTTCAAACCTTTGCAACAACTCAATTTACTCTCATCTGCTTCAAATCCGAATTTGCAACCATCTTGGAGCATTCTCTGTGGTCTTTGATCAATCTTTGGTGTTTGTAAGTGTTCTCTTTCATGCTTGTTTCAATTCATATAGTTTAATTGGATTAAAAGTCACAAAGTTTGACTTTTATTTGACTTCCAGAATTGATCATGAATTGATCAATTTAAAATCCAATAGAACCTTGTTTTATGATAGTAATCAAGAGGGTTATGATCCCTATTGATCATACCTACTGATTTCTATCATTTCAAGTCTCTATGACAAGTCAAAGTTTCGGTCAAAATGCGATTATTATGCATTTTGCAACGGATCTGTTTTCCGGTATCAAAACAGGTTGTTTTGATGCCAAAATACTTTTATAAACTTATTTAGACATGTCACAACATGTCAAATTCATCACTTTTGTTAAAATGCTTATTTGGAGTCAAAAGTCTAGCGGTTTGACCACCGCTGTGACTTTCAAATCTGACCCATTTGGTCAACTTTAGGATCCGACCAATACCGTTATTATGACCATAATATTATAGAGAATAACCCTGTGAGGTTATACCTTATGGTCATATCGTTTGGTTAGTCAAATGACAAGTCGACTAGGTATTCCTTAAAAATGCCCTTTTTACACATAAATTAGTTTTAAACATATATGAACATCGTTTCAACATCTAAACTGATTATATAACTTATATAAACAAATTTTGACATATTAGACTTGTCATAGGACATACTTAACCATCCGAACCCATAGTTGCGTTTATGACCCGTTAAAGTGGCGTAAACCACTATAGCGAGCCGTATCAAGCCAAAACTTTTTGAAATGCTTCCAAATCAGAATGTTAGGTAATATGAACCATATTACACAAGATCCAACTCTTTTTTGGTTTATATCCTTCATTTTATCCGATTTCTCTTTTTCAAGATTCGACACTAACATGTATTTATCTGATACACTAGGAACCACTTCAACACTTGAACTCTTGATCCTTTGAGCTTTTTTATATCATTTGAACAAGATCTATATGCAATCCCAGGCGAGTACATTGCTCCCCCTTCTCTTTTATGTTTTCCAAATGTTTTTGGGTGATTCATATGTGTAACCGATTCTTCTTAAATGTATGGCATGTATGTGTTTACTAAGTGCTTTTTGTGTGTTATTTCCGATTATGCAACATGCCGATTGATGGTATGATATTTAAAGAGGTCTTTCAGGGCCTATATCCTTGTAGAATCTTTCTATCTTCATAGTTAGATTCCCAAAGGATGATTGAAGTTCGCTCGTAAATCTTCCTATCTCTATAGTGAGATTTCTAAGAAGTACTTTACAAGGAACAATGAACGATGAATGATTTGTTTATAACAAGGAACAATGAATGATGAACAATTGGTTTATAACAAGGAACAATGAACGATGAACGATTGGTTTATAATAAGGAACGATGAACGATGAACAATTGGTTTATGTGTAGAATTGTTGGTGATTTAGATAACGAAACTAGAGTAATACAATAAGAACATGCTGGATACGCCGCTGGTACTTCCTATATATAAGTGTGCTTATTGTATTACCCTTCGTAGCCTTATCCGAATCACCATTAGGATTATGAATTTATGTTAAAGCTGACAAGACAATGTGACACGACTAAATTCCCATTACATCTACCTATCCTTATAGTTAGATATTTGTGGAATGTTTAGAGTATTAATTGTTAGTCCTTAAATTGGATTCATTGTGTACTTTAGTCCGTATGTGACGATACAATGTAACGACACAATGTGGCGATACAATGTGACAAGTTGACGATTATATGTTTATGTGGCTAGTTGTGATTAGAATAACAAAATAAGTATAATACCATAAGAACATGGTGGATACGCCGCTAGTACTTCCTATATATATAAGTGTTCTTATTGCATTACCCTTGTAGCGTTATTCGAGTCTCTTTAGGATTGTGTACGACTGATTTCAATGCTCGATATCCAAAATCCTTGTAAAATCCTTTCATATATTATATGATAGGTTCTTAGAAGGATATTTAGGTATTATTGTAAATCATTGATTTGATTTCCAATAATATTCATACAAGTTTAGGGACGATGTAAATATGTTTACAAGAACAAAGTACAATTTTCAAAGGCATGAAAATTACTTAGTAATGATCATGATGCCTTATACAAAAATCTTTTGTCACAAGTTTCAAAAATCAAGTTAATATATTGCAATACTAACCTTTTCTGCCATTCTTTGGCATCAATGAGTTGATTTACAATTAGCAACTCTCGTGGTTGTCAAAGTATTGCAGTGTCAAACTTTTTGCCATATATTTGGTTAACAAAACTATGTGCTCGCCAACATTGTTTGTTGACGTCTCTTTTCACATATGTTTCAGGTTGAAGATTATTCAAGTATGCTACGTATAGGAATGCATCCGGGCTTTAGACTTCTTAAAAACAAAAGACAATTTGATGTATTCTTTGTAGTGTAAAACAATGTAATGATAATGAAACGATTTAGTTCTAGTTGTGGCTGAGCAATTTGTAACGTGATTCCCCAATATATGCGCCGCGTGTTGTTGTATTACCCAATCGGGGTGTTTACAATCACTGTTGTTGTAACAATCTAATGGTAAAATTTTATCCGAAGTGACTGCAGTTCAGTGATGAGTTGTTTTGATGCAGATCGATTTCCCCTTCATGATATTGATGACTATTGGAGGCAAAACATTTTATTGGTATCATTATCATTTTGTTTTGTGTGGGCACTTATTATTATATCCTTGCTTCCAAGAACTTTTATTGTTATTTGTAGCCCAACCCCACTACAAGCTCGATTAACTACGATTGCTAAAGGCGTGATTCGTTTGTGAGTAAAAAGACTAAAATTGGAATAAATGAACCTAGTTAAAATACAAGTGGAATTATGATATAAGAATAGGCTATGGCTTTTAGAAAAAAATAAAACCCAAACATGAGGGACCAAAATAGGTTAACTGGAAAGTTAGCATATTAAAAAGAAAATATGAACAAAACGCACACATATGTGTGTACCAGATAAGGGAAAGAAGGGGGAGACCCTTCTCAAAAACCAAAATCATCAAATTGAAGGTAGATTTGGATCAAAATTTGTGCATGAATCAATATTAGTGATCACCTAGTCTAATGGGTCACAAGGTATGTTAAATTTTCTAGTTCGGTGAGGTATGAATGATAAAGAACAACCATGAATCTGAATTCTTAAATGGGTTATAGATTATATGGTAGAATTCATGATATGTATGTGTTTAAAATCACCATGTTTGCTAAACTTGGAATTAAAAGAATTTAGCACAATTGAAGTGTTAGGGTTTTTTTTTTTTTTTTTAGCATGAAAGAAGCCAAATTGTTATGTGTACTAGTTTGATATGATGCTCTAGATGGACATGGTTGCATAAGAGATTTAATCCTAATGATCGTAGGCTCTTAATGATATAAAATCGGGTTTATAGTCAATAAACCTAAGTAAAAGAAAATCTTTAAATTTCTAGCTACAAGGTGTATAACAAAATGCTTGAATGAAATGTCGGTTAATGATAATAAATAAACACACTGATAAGAACCTAAAATTTAATTGTTTACAAAGTTTAGATGCCATGGGTGTGAAATATTAAGTTCTAATGATAATTAGCTTGCACTATTTATGGAACTCGAGTGGAGCTTTGGAAGATCAAA